>JAREYC010000010.1:36520000-37827500 GCA_030015325.1 Cryptoblepharus egeriae | reverse complement strand
CTGCACCACCTAGTGAAAACCTATGGGAAATTCATATTGCAATCCAGAGCAAATTGTTCTTACACCGGAGCAAGGACTCCCCATAGTTACTCAGGATTGCGCCCTAAGGTTAATGTGTCATCTTCAGGCTGCAATCCTATGCACACTACCTTGAGCATAAGAACCATTGAACTGAATCAGGTTTACTTTTGAGATGACATGCATAGGATTGCACTGTCAGAGTTCAACAGCTTCACCAGGATCAATAGATGTTCCAACGTCCAAGCACGGAAGAGTTGCATCTGCCCTTTAAATTTATTTATTTATTAGATTTGTACTCCTCCTTTCTACCCAAAGGGCACCCAAGGTGCTTCACAATCAAAAAGAAATACAGTTAATACAGTTAAATATGGTAAAATACAATGAAAACAATAAAATGTAATTAAAACAATATAAAATATCATGCTCTAAAATATCAAGTAAAAGATGTTTTAAATATCTCGGACTGCATTGAATCAGAGCTGATGCCACAATGATGCTGGACTTCAAAGTGTCCCAAAACTGCACTGTCTCTGCCTGGGAGGGATATATAGGCACAATATAGTGTCCAGATCACCATTTCACACATGGGTGAGGCTCTCATTTGGGGTGGCTGCTAACAGATGGTTGAGCAATTTTGTTTTTCGAGCAGACCTGTCATGCATCACCTTTTTGGATTTTAAAAGCAGAACAGGGCAGGCGATGGCAGAATATAGGAAGACAGCAGACAGAGTATAGCTTTCAGGCTTTTAGTGTTTAGGGCTTGTTTAGGGATCCTCGGTTTGGAAAAGTGTTTGCTACAAGGCATTTTCATTTGTGAAGTGCTGGGGGATGTTCTCTGCCAGGGTTTCCATGCTCCTTTTCCTCCGAATGAAACAAATGGTGATCAATAGGAAGTCATTTACCGGAGAAGACTGTGAACTAACAACAGACACCAACTTAATCTCAGATGCCACCCTGCAGCACCAAATGGACAAATTTGATTCACAACTTCAGGATATTCCCTGCATGTGTGAAAGTTAAGAGACAACTGTGAACCCCCACAGAGATCTTTTCAGTGTCCGAGAAATAAAGGCCCACAGTGCCCTGGTGACCCCAGTAATTTTTATGCAAACTACTGTATGCATTCCTTCTAGATTCATAAAAGCCATATAGCCTCTCCTTATACCCATTGGTTTTGTTAGGAGATAGAAAATATATCCTTGTTGCTCCAAATTAAAATGCTCATACTTAAAAAATGTGTTTTTCCCCTTATCCCATGTCAGACCCCAGCCATTCCTATGGGGCTACTCTCTCCGCTATTTAAAATTTGAGCACCCCATGTATTCCTTGGTGGGGGTTATGATTTAGCCAGTCTTTCCCTCCTCCCAGGGAATGGATTCTGTCTCTCATTCTACCCTCCTCCTTTGCTCCTCCTAATGGGGACCCCCCCCCCAAAAAAAAACCAAGGGGAAAAAACTGGTTAGCTACCCTTAAGTTTTGTTATGCTTATGCATTTAGGAAAAGAAGCTGCTTTGACATTCTGGTTGACACAGAAACTGTAAATGTGACAATTAGCAGAGGCTTTTCTGATTGCAAATCATTACAATTCAATTTCAGAAACATTGGGAAGATTTAGCTGTGCCATTCATTGCCACTGCCTGTATTGCAACCAGAGAGCCAGGAGAAATGTGAGGGTACAATCCTATTATCTGTTTATTTCCAATATTGATTATGCTCTGCCTCTCAGCCATGGTTTCCAAAGTGGCTCACAGAAGGAAATTAAAAACAACGGAGCCCGCAGACTAAACTCACTGCGATGGTGGAAATTGAAGGAAATATGAAAATGAAAGCTAAACACCAGGTAAAGATCCATTTAAATCAACAGCTAGGAAAATATACACACAGCCCAATAAGATCTGGTTGGAGTGACTGGGGAAAATGCATTCCACTGGCACGGACGGCTGCAAAGGATCTGTAAAGCACTTTAAGACAGCACAAGGAGCAATGTGACTATGGGAAGGCCGGATCAGAAGACCCACCAGAGCAAGTTAGTCCTGAACAGGGTGAAATGGTATGGAGAGAGTAGGAGAATGTAGGGCTAGGGAACAGGGATTGAGCCAAGGAGGAGACACAGTGGTGACAAATCCTGAACTCCAAGCCCCTTCCTGGCCCTGGATGGAGCTACACAGATATGCACTAGTGATCCAACTGGTACAGGTCTATGTTGCTTCACAGCAGATGCAAGGGCTTACTCTAGGGTATATAATCCCTTACCCCAAAGAGACGTCTAGCAGCCACCTCCCCGGATGATGCAACAGAAGCTACACCAGTGCCAGTGCATCTGCACATGTACAGAATTGGGCACACAAACATACAAACACAAACTCTGAGCTATGGCTCAGCTGAAGATTTTTAACACTATATTTAAAAGATTTAAGATACTTGAAAAAACCATATGAACTTGTTCACCTCTGGAGAGGCGCTCCAGTTTATTTATTTATTAAGCATACAGAAAATATACAAAGTTAAGGTAAATCAGATGTTAATTTTCGATTGCCATGTATTTTGAGAGCCAGGAATTCCACATTGATGTCTGGGTGCCAAATGTCACCCATTCTCAGTGTAGTCTGGCTGCCAGTTGTTGCTAGTCATTTAGTTCACACTTTCATGCTATCTGGGATGCACCAGGTTGAGGCAATCTAGCATCACACCATGGCTCTCCAGTGCATCCCACCGATAGACAGAGGCACCCAGTGGAAATCCCTCCCTTTGAGAGACACAAGTGGTGTCATTATTGCAGGTCATCTGCCAGCTGGTGAAGATGTTTGTTTGTTTGTTTGTTTGCTTATTAATTAATTACCTGATTATGAACCAATGGCATAAGTAGACGGAGTGCAAATTACTATGTTTTGCAAGGAGCCTCTCTGTGATGTTCAAGCAGCCCTCCACCTTTCTCTATGGAGTCAGGCATATGTGTCCCATTTTGCTCCCCGAATGGCACCAAAGGCCTCTTGCATGCTGCAGTGAGGTTCTCTGCAAAACTTAGCACCCACTTTAGCTACGCCACTGTTCTGAACAGCTCACAAAACGATGTCCTTAGAGCTGTGTTTCTCAAAGTGGGGGTCGGGACCCCTTTGGGGGTGACCTAGAGCTTTCCTGGGGGTCGCCTACAGACCCCTAGTGCAGGGGGCCAGGTCAGGCTTGCCAGACGTCCGACTGTAGCTGCGTGCGCACTGGGGCTGACTGATAGCCTCAGGGCCCAATCCTATGCATGCCTACTCTGAAATAAATCCCATTATAGTCAGGGGGCCTTTACTCCCATGTAAATGTGGATAGGATTGCAGCGTCAGGGCCCAATCCTATGCATGCCTACTCTGAAATAAATCCCATTGTGTTCAATGTGTGCATAGAAAACACATTTCATTTGTAACAATGAAAATATATCCTGCATATCGGATATTTACATTACGATTCATAACAGTAGCAAAATTACAGTTATAAAGTAGCAACAAAAAATAATTTTATGGTTGGGGGTCCCCACAACATGAGGAACTTATAAAGGGGTCATGACGTTAAAAAGATTGCGAACCAATGCCTTAGAGTAATGGATTAAAATGCATTTTGAACTCTATATCTCCTCCTTATAACACATCTCAGACTACTGTGATGTTTCTTCTAAAACCACATTCTCCCACCACTTTGACCTTTACATTCCCTTTGCAGTTTATATCTACTGCATTCAATATCTCCCCCACCCCGACTCATGTTTTAACGTACCCTTTGAGACGCGGAGACATAGAAATCCTTAATCTGGCAATTACAGCAAGCAGCACTTGAGCGAGGACACTTAACATTTTGCTCATTCATCCACCGCGCACGAGTGGCACACTTCAACTGTTTTTGTTGAAACGTTGCGTTTTGAGATCTCAACGTGTTGTTGACATATCAACTTTTGGCGAAGCTTCGCCGAGGCGTCTGCGTCACGTGGATGTGAACTTTTGTCAACACCTTCGTAAAAAGATTGCTCAGCTCGCTGCTAGACAGAAATATTTAAACGTTGTTGGAATGAAGCTGTCTTGCTATTGACCAGCAGTCACCACACTTGTGACCGCTGTCCATCAAAAAAGTGTCCCCGTTCAGACCGGAGCCTACTGTTCTGCCTTTGCATATATACTAAGGAGATCAGGCACTGGGATGTTTGGCTGACACAACTGCCCAAACATACCTATGCCCAGATCTACTCACAGTACAGTGGTACCTCACTTAACAAGCGCCTCGCTTAACAAGCAAAAGTTTCCAAGAAATCTTGCTTCACATAACAATTTCCGCTCCACTTAACAAACAAGTGCACTATGGGCACGTGTGCTATGCAGCCCTGATGCTCTGCATGGAGGCTCTTTAAAAGGGCTGCTGCCTTTAACTGACCTCAGCTTGGGGGTGAGGTGCAAGAGGCAGCAGCCCCTAACTGCCCCCAAGTGCCCCCATCTTGAACCTCCAGCAGCAGCCCAGGTAAGCCTCCCAGGAAAATGTCTTTGATTGCAGTCTCCTAACTATGTCTACTCAGAAGTAAGCCCCATTGTGTCAAATGGAGCTTATTCTCAGGACAGTGTCTTTGATTGCAGCCTTTTAACCATGACTACTCAGAAATAAGTCCCATTGTGTTAAATGGGGATTATTCCCAGGAAAGTGTCTTTAGGATTGCAGCCTAAGTAGTCTTCATAGGATCATGTACAATGAGTGCATGTTTTGAGTTTTACAGTGTTTTGTTGTCATTTCTACATCCAGTTAATATTTTAATATGAATATTTTTGGGTTGTGGAACTAATTGTCTGAGTTTCCATTATTTCCTATGGGAAAATCCATTTCACTTAAAGAGCGTTTCACTTAAATAGCATGCCTCTGGAACGAATTAAGCTCTTTATGTGAGGCACCACTGTATATGCAATGCAAAGATAGGACAGTAAGCTCTGTTCACAGAGCAGAGGGCTTTTCCCTATTCTCAGATCTGGCCATGATGTGGAGTTTGGAAAGCCCTGCCATTCTCCAAATAGAAATTAATTTGTACAAAATAGTAAAGAAAATCCATTTCAATCAGAAGGCTACATGCTGCTTGCTCACAAGTAAAAGGAAGTACTAATGCACTTTGTTCACATGTAGTAACTCATTAGCTGCAAATGACAGAAGAGGAAATGTGCACATCTTGTTTTCCAAATTCTTCAAAATTTTATTTTTAAGAATTTTAGGAATGTTCAATTGTCACGTGGGCTGCCCTTTCAGCAGTACCACAGTGTGTATACACCTGCAGTATATAGGTGGTGTGCAAAATGTTGTGTTGGCAAGGAGCATCAGTGCCAAAGGGAGTGGCACATGATAATTAAAAAAGCAGGCCTCCGTCAGTCTTGGAAGAATATGGTATTGCGCTTGGCGCTGCATATGCTGCATGTGAAGCACGAAAGCCTGGGTTGGATTGTTATGGAGGATAGGCTGTTACCCAAGCAGCAAATGCCCCCTCTCCACGCCACTGAATTAGTCCAATGGAAAGGCAGAGCCAATACGATTGGATCCAGCTGGTGTCGCAGAGCTGGGCTAAGGATAAGAGCTCACCCTGTCTTGTGGGGCCAACCCAGGTCTCGAACCCTGGCCTGCTGGTTAACAGGCACAGCGTCTTAACCCACAGCCAGCGGCTTAACCCACAACCATGATAATTGATAATTATCAATTATAACGATATCAATTATATCAATTATCAATTATAATGATAATTGGTGCCTGATAATTGAACTTTGGCAGTGTCTTCCACTGTTATCCCTCAGTGCTGTTGAAAGGGAGTGCCAAAAGAGTCAAATAATAATGGGGATCGGATCTAGACTTTCTGGAGCCTTATGATCTGAGCTTGTGGATCTAGAGCCTGTAGCCCTCATGTTTGACATCACTACGCTAGAGCCTCTGGCATCACCAGCTCACGTTTCCAATCTGAGATCAGAGAGAAAATCCATTCAATGAGTCCTCCCCAGGGAAGGAGTTGCCACCACACCATCCATTTATTCTCAACCATTCTGCCTGGAGTCCATTTTCACTTTGTTTTGGAAAAGCTTATTTTCCTTGAATGGTATTTTCATTTGCCTTCCTTCACTGTGTCAGATTTTCCAGGCAATATTCGCTAGGGAAAGCGAGAAGAGTCGGCAGCAGAGTCAATCTTTCAAGCCATTATATTCCAGAGAATTTAAAAATTATGCAAAACAGGCTCACCTAACTTCTAATTTAGACTTATGCTCCGACATGGAAATCCTCAATAGGAAATGTATGTCAGTGCAGGCAAGTTCCTAGCATAGAACGAACACTTCCAACATTTATAGTCCAGGAGTTAATTTACCTAATCTCCCACTAGGGAAAGCATATATTCCTTCTCCTAGGGCTTGTTACTGACTTTTAAAGGAAGATGCATTGCATACCATCAAGCATCCCTACGATTACCATCTCCATTTGTAGTTAAGGGAGCTCACCCACCCAAACAGCTCATGCTGTTCACTTTATTTTTGTTTTCCTTTTTAATCTTTGGAGATGGAAAACAACACATTCCAATTGTGAAATAAGTTCCTTTTTTACTTTTTTCTTTGTTTTTTTGCTGACAGAGCATGTTTTGCAGCAGCCGCACATAGTTTAAAACAGAACCATAATTATTGTGCCATGAGTCTTCAGGCACCACAAATGCAACTCTATGGAGAAATGGCAACAATCTTTTTGGAGGTAGCGCTGAAGTTGGTATTGGTGAAAAACTCCTGTTCATCAGCGTATCTACCTGGCACGAGGTCAACCCTTCTATGCCAGTAGCCACACCACGACACAAGGCAACACCATATGCTAACAGCCTTAGAGCACCCAGAGAGCAATCGGTGCTGGTACAGGCTTAGTCCAGGGCTTTAATACCAAGCTAGACAAAACAAGGATCTGACTCGTTATATGGCAACTTGCTGTGTTCCTAGAACCCTCCCCATTGGCTGTTCTATCTCAGACTATACAGATGGAGGATATTTCAGGCACATGCTCTAATTCATTAACTAGCAGCTTAATCCTATGAGTGTCTACTTGCTAGTAAACTCCAGTATAGTCAATAGGACTTGCTCCCAGCAAAGTTTAGGGGAGGACTGCAGATGGGGAAGCTGCAATCCTAACAAATTTAGACTAACACAAATCATCCATCTCCCTGTTCCTGTAGTGGTGTACCAAGGCTGGTGCGTATTTATTCAATTTTTTATCTATCTATCTAATCTATCTATCTATCTATCTATCTATCTATCTATCTATCTATCTATCTATCTATCTATTTATTTATTTATTTATATTCCAATCAAGGAGGGGTTAGAATTAAGCACACCATCTGCATTACAGATGTGAATTATAACGCAATACATTAGACACTATAAAGTGTGCATACATTTTCTTAAGACATGCCCTCACTCTTGTGCCCTTGTGTGTGTGTGTGTGTGTGTGTGTGTGTGTGTGTGCCACAGATTATATTAAATGGGAATTCTACTCCCTGGAGTAGCAGCTTAGTACTTTATTCATGTAATGGACAAGCTCTTCGTGATCTATTATTCATCCGACAGGTGAAATTGGAGGAGAGACAGAGTGCCAGATCCTGTATCTCAATGAAGTGCCTTTAGCACATGGATAGGAGAGTTCAAAGTAAGCTCGAATGAACAACCAAAGTGCGCTCGGCCAGCTTTTCACAGCCCTCCGTGGACTACAGCCTAAGTTTTCCCTCAAAGGATTGGTTAACTGCAGAGACATTAAAAATGTACTTGTCTCTGCTTGGCATTGTGTGTGCTTAGCATCAAGATCCGCCAGGGAAGCCCAACTGATAAAGACATCCACCAATATGGTAAAGACGTCCAGTGGTTCCACGACTTACCATTGGCACAGTACTAGCATAGGGTGCAATCCTAACCCAGGCTGGCAAAACTCATGGGTCTTCCCACACTTGTGGTGATGTAGGGAGGCAAGTGCATGTCTGTGCACTGGCCTAATTCTCCCCCAAGAGTGGCGCAGGCCTAATTCCACTGGCCTAATCGCAGGCCTAATTGCACTGGCCTAATTCTCCCCCAAGAGTGGCGCAATTCTCCCCCATTGTCTTAGGGCACTCTTGTGATACCCCCAGGTCAGCATAGGACTTATGCCAGGTCTTAGTCTGGCCTAACTGGAGCTTAGGATTGCACCCATATCCTCTTCTTCCAAAACGGCAGCACCAAAATCTTGTGAGATTTTTCAAGATCCAAGATTGTGGCAACTGAGAAAATAGGAAGGAGGAGCCACCAATCAATTGATTAATCAATCATTCAGTGAGTCAATCAATCAATCAATCAGTAATATTTATATACCACTTTTTGTAGATTCATACAAATATATTTATATACCACAATAGAGATATTACGGAGCACCCCCATGCTGTGTCACAAAATGCACCTTGGGAACCCCTGGGACAAGATTAATGAGATTCTGGAAGCACATTGATGTTATTGTAGGCATTCCAGCACCAGTGAGGCTGGTAACATGCTTGCTGTGGGAAAACAGGTATGTGCACGTGCTGGCTGTTAAGGGTAGTAGCACCTTAAGCATATAGCCAACCAGAGTAAATGGGAAAGCAGACCAAGGAGACCAACTGTTGGAAAAGTAGACCAAGGACAGGCCCACGCAGAAGGCATTTCAAGGGCAGTCCCATGTACCATAATCCAAATGCAGTGTATCTAGGGCAATGACTTTCAACTTTTTCAATCACATGGTATAGACAAGGTGCTAAAATTGCCAAAACTTTCGGACAATTGACAAAGTGCATTGTGGTGACAGAGGAGCATCTCCCAATAGCTCTACTAATATGATCTACCACCACCCCTGAATTCCCACAGAACCCCTGAAGACCATTTGTGGCACACCGATGTGCATTGGCACAGTGCTTGAAAATAACTGGTCTCAACTATAGCATGAAGCCGTGTCGCCAGATCTGATATATTTTGCTCTTTCTATCAGCACAGGCCATTTCTGTGCATGGTGACAGCTCTGTGCGGGTTAAGATGGACAGGTAATCTACTCTGGAAAGTAAAGCTTTAGAAGATGTTTATGGAAGTTGGGGAGGGAAGCCTTTCTAATGAAGACAGATCGACTTTGGCGGGTGGGGTGGAGGTGGAATTCCATCTCCTGTACAAGAAGCCGGAGATGTACATCCATAATAGGCCTGTCAGAAAGAGGAAAGAAGGTGTACTATAAAGAGAGTGAGCCCTCATGGCAGGCACCGTTGAGACTGTTTTAGCTTTTAATGCACATGCTTTTGTAAGTCTCAACCTGCTTCACTGGAGGCATGAAGGAGAATTGTTGACAAAGCAATGAAGGTGCCTACGATGGATGACTGCCTCTCTCTTAGAAGAGATCTCCAACCTATTGCTCCAGGCTACCCTTTTAACCCCATTGTCCCTGAAGGTAAATATTTCTTTACCCAGCATGTAATTACCCTGTGGAACTCCATGCCACAGGATGTGCTGATGGCATATGGCCTGGATGCCTTTAAAAGGAATTGGACAAAGTTAAAGATGCCTTTAAAAGGAATTGGACAATAACGTTCAACACATGTTATAAGCCATGGTAGATCTAGAAGGTTATTTAACCTTTGATTCAACAGGGCTTTTTATGTTCTTATGGGAGAAGACTTTTTAGTTAAAACATTGGAGAGTGAACAGAGATGTGGCACATCATTAGATAAGAGGATGCATTGTTTCCCCTGGAGCTTCAGGAACCAGCAAATCTTGGGTCAACCTTGTAGGAGAGCCATCACCAAGTGATCATCTGTCTCAGGGATCTCCAAACCCTGGCTCTGGGGCCAGATATGGCCAACAGCAGGGCTCCATTTGGTTCTCAAACAGCCTCTGGTCCCCTAAACAGCCTCTAACCCAGTTGAGCTGTGATGGTGGTTTTTTGGGGAATGGGCATCATTTAAATGTGCATTTCTGTTCTTTGTATTGGTGCTTGCAGAAATCTGAGCCTTGTCATTAATTTAAGTGCCATCTCAAAAGTATTTACAGGTATCCCCTGCTTTCTGATGCTTTGTTTTCTGACAATCCACTCTTTCAACACCTTTCAATTATATGCAGAACGCATTCACTCAAAACATGTTGCACTCTTTTAACCTCTCGCTGCATTACCCCAGATAGACGCAAATAAAGAGCCGGACAAAAGTGCTGGATTGAGGGCCACTTTTATTAACTATTTAACATATTATAATTAAACAGGGACTGCTCTAGAATAGCCGTGCGGTCTAAGGGGATGCGGCTCTCCGTATAGTTCCCCATGCAAATGGTAAAGTTGGTTAAGGGTGTTCTCAGCCTGGCTCAGGGCATCCCTTGAACAGAGTTCAAGGATTCCTGTCTTTGCCAACCCAAAGGTCAAGGTAGCCGGACGCACAGCCGCTGGCTGTCCGGCCAGACATCGCGCATAGGTTTCCCATCCAGGTAAGGGGGTTCGTCAGACTTACACCCGGAGCCGGACAAGCATCACAGGGAGCTTCCTCACCCCCAAACCATTGCTACCTAAGGCTGCACACCGATGGCCTATCCTGCCTACGCCGCACGACTCCTGCCAAAAGTGACCGGGCTTAAAAGCCAATTAGAGTTAACTCTCTCCCCTGTACAGCTCAGGGTAGGCGAAAAAGAATGCCACCAAAAGCCAATCAGGTGGCATCCAAAAAATTCCTACCCGGCCCCGAAACGACCAGCTAATCCTAAGCTGCACTACAGGGAGGGAGGGTGGGGGACGCTTGCTGGAGCCCGACTGATCTTCCCCAGGCAGAACAAGCCTGGTAACAGCCGGGCTCCACCCCCAGGCCCTTCAGCAGCCAATGGCTGCAATGCATTTTGCCCAGGCTCTGCTGCAGTCTGCAGAAGGGTAAAGTGAGCCAGTGCTGCAATGTGCACCATCTCCATTCTGCAGGTCAAAATTGCCCTCCCGCATGTTAAACCTTCTGGTCTAATCTCATTCTGGAAATGAGAATCCATTTGCAGAAAACTTTGTGTGGCAGCAGGAATTTGCAAGACAAAAGGGGTGTCAATTGCATTAGCAATTTGTAGCTAAAAACCCTTGGAAGCAACATTTATAAACTAAAAAAGATTGTGTACCACCTTTCACTTTTGGACAGTGCACCAGTCCCTAACCATCCCAATTAGTTAGTTAGTTAGTTAGTTAGTTAGTTAGTTTACTATCCAAGATCAAACAGGCCATTCCAATTTATAACAGCCTGGGTTTTTTAATTGACTGGTCTTGAACCTGGTCACCCTTATGCACACTCTTTTAGTATGGATTTTTAATTCGATTTTAGTTGGTTTTATTGTAAATTTTATGAGAGGCTGTGTTAAATGTTTTTATATAATCTAATTGTATTTTAAATGTATTTTAATTGTGCTTTAATCTGTATTTATTATCTAATTTTAGTGGTGTTTTATTGTTCTTTTAATTGTTGTTAGCCATCTTGAGCTCCCTTTCATTGGGAAAGAAAAGCGGGATATAAATCTTGTAAGTTAGTAAGTCAGTCAGTCAGTAAGTAAGTAAATAAATCAATAAATCAATAAATCAGTGGGAATTGGGAATGCATGTATTCCTATACCTTCTAAGACTGCAATGCTAAGCACACTTTCCTGAGAGTAAGCTCTATAGCACTTGCCCCCAAATCCAGAGTAACTACGGGAACATATAAAAGACTTTACATGCACTCGTAGTTACTGCACCACCTAGTGAAAACCTATGGGAAATTCATATTGGAATCCAGAGTAAGTTGTTCTTACACCAGAGCAAGGACTCCCTGTACTTACTCTGGATTTTACCCATAATGAGACTGACTACTGAGTAAACTCCTTTAGGATTGTGCCTTTTTTATTTAATATCAAAGTAGATTCAGATTCTTGCTTACCAAGGCTGCAATCCTAAAAACACTTTCGTGGGAGTAAGATCCATTGAACAAAATAGGGCTTACTTCTGAGTAGACATGGTTAGGATTGTGCTTTTAGTATAAGATAGCTTTCTGTGACCTGGCTAACAATTGGCTGATCCAGTCTATGGTGAAACAAAGATAAAATACTCCCTGTAAACAACAGAAATATTTTTTCCTCTGCTATTTCTGAAGCATCCCAATATTTTCTGTCTTGCTTTCTTGCTTAAATTCCTTGTTTCTTTGGGGTCGGTTATTGGCTCATCCCCCAAGTCGAGACGGAGAGTGTTTACCCTCCATGGATGCCCCAATCGACAGAAGCATCCCCGTAATGTTAAGAGGAGTCAATACCTTCAAAATGAGGAGATCCAGACAATCACGGGATTTAGATAACTGCTAACTGCTTATTGAATAGAACACCAGAAGATTAGGAGAGGTTTGCTTTTAATTACTTTCTCACAGCATTCATGGAAACGAAAAGGCAAGCAATGTTCAGTTGGGCCTCTTCTTGCATTTTCTTCCCCACTTCTCCCAATTTCCATACATTGAGCGGGGAAGAGCAGTCTGGCATCTGAGGATAACCGCAAGAATATTTCTGTTGACATTTCTGTTAGGCATGGAAAAATCTATGCAAATCATGTTAAATGACATGCAAATGATATGCGGCCTTTTGCTCAAAACGTGTTCTTTTCCCCAGTCCAGCCCTCTCCGCCAAATAAGTTGGCTTTATCTGTTCAGACTGTCAATCAGCGAACGTATTCTGAGCTGATAAATCGGTTGAAAGATACATGATTAAAAGGATCAATGCATTAATTATATTTAAATTTACATACAAATTCTTCGTGTAATGGCCTTTTTCAAGTGTAAGGGAAAGCATGGAAGAAATCTTGTGACAACTCCCAATCAACATCCTGAAGGAACTGCACGTTATTTACACCAGCAGTGGCATAGCTCGAGGAGGGCAAAGCACTAAGTTTTGCAGGTAGCTTCACCAAGTCATGCAAGTGGCTCCATCCCTCATCCCCTTTGGAACCATTCTGTTTGGGGAAGCAAAATGGAGACAAACTTTCTGAAGGGGAGAAGGCAGGCCATTTGCATGCAATGGAGAGGCTCCCTGCAAAACTTAGAGCACAATTCTAAACATGTCTACTTAAAAATAAGCCCCATTGTGTTCAATGGGCCGTACTCCCAGGAAAGGGTCTCCCTGAGTAACTACGGGGAGTCCTTGCTCTGGAGTAAGAACAAGTTACTCTGGATTGCAATATGAATTTCCCATAGGTTTTTCACTAGGTGGTGCAGTAACTACGGGTGCACGTAATGTCTCTTACATGCTCCTGCAGTTACTCTGGATTGTAGCCAAAGTTCTTTGTGCCAGTGGCGTGCCCATGGCCCACAGATTTTTTTACACCTCCCTACACCAGAATTATTTAAATAATTACTATCAGTATTAATTAATACAATTAATTTGATATTAATTAATATTTTTATTGTGCATCCAACTGTATATGACTTGATGGGGTTATTCAGAATTATTTTAGCAACTTTAGCATTTTTTTGTGATTTTTGTCACCCCAATGTATCGCTCCCTGGAGGTGGTACCCAGGCCCAGAGGCCCCCCCCCCCCAGGCTCCCTAGGTATGCCACTTCTTTACATCCTCACTAACTACACCACTGTAACTCACCATTGGTTGTTTTCTACTTTTCTCTGCTGCTCCTCTTGTGTCACTATTTCAAGCAGGTTTTTGAAAGAAAGACAAAACCTGCGAGCCCTGTTTACCTGATCCCAAAGTGGGATGTCTACCCTCATAATCAACCATATACATGTGCACACATTCCGTTCTTCAAATCTCTGCTTCCTTCACCTGCAGTTCTCTCAATAGTCTTGGCTAGGGTTGCCATATGTCCCCCAAAATAGGGACAATTCCGATTTGGGGGGATTGTGCTCAGATACCTGCAAATGGGATATTTGTGGAACTGAGAATTATCCCAATCTTGTGGATGAGAATTATCCTAGTCTAGGTAGACATGAGAGCCCACAGAGACTAATGTAAAAGAGATTATTGTTTTCAAATGGTCAAGCTGGCACTTCCTCCCTTTACAATGAGAAGCTCAGCAGACAAAGTTCAAAATAATCATGCGATATTTAAATCAACGCTGGTTTTTTTGGTAAAAATATCCATAATGAACATTACAAACCATCACCCAAGGATACAGCATATTTTAATGCAATTCTACCCAAAGTGTTTCTTGTTGTCAGATGCATTTATGTCCACAATAATACCCTCATTAAGCTTAATAATTTAATGTTTCCAACTAGGCTTGACCAATTGGGCATTTGGACTCTTGTCTCAAGAAACATAGAGGATAATAATTCATCTTTAAGTAACTGTAGGATGGACATGATATTCTGCCTCTTTGGTGGTCCCTATTTTCAGAATGACCTTGTTCTAACTTTAATTGCTTGGCAAAAGCACACCTAATTCAATTAAATGGAGCTTTAGTAGAGCCTTAAACTTCATTTTGGCTCACGGTGGAAAAAGTCGCAAAGTCTTCCAGCTTAGAGAACAAGAGTAATAGGATGATGTTCGGCCATGTCCATCCCTTTCATCTACCAGCATATTTTTTCAAAGTTCTGACTATGACATTGATGTATGGTCACATTATAGCATATCATATTTATCCCTTGCTTCCAAAGTATGCAAGTGTAACCTCAAAGAGAGACCAAAAATGAGTAGAGCTGGCCTCCGTTTTGCTCACCCCGTGTGGATCCAAAGGGCAAGGGCTTGTACACCACAGTGACCATGGTGCTTTGCCTCTAGTTATGCCACTCTAGTGACCTCTAGTTATGCCACTGAGAGTGAGGGCAGCAGATACAATAGCACTGCCTATCTGGAGTAGCATTGTATGGAGAGGGCATTGTACGGAGAGGGCATGAAATTGTGGCGGTTCAGTGCCACAATTTGGTTTGCCATTTGGATAGAAACTGATGGGTGGTGCAAGGGGTTAAGTCGCTGTGCCTGTTAACCAGCAGGCCAGGGTTCGAGACCTGGGTCGGCCCCACAAGACAGGGTGAGCTCCTGTCCTTAGCCCAGCTCTGCGATGCCAGCTGGATCCAATCGTATTGGCTCTGCCTTACCACTGGACTAATTCAGTGGTGTGGAGAGGCGGGATTTGCTGCTTGGGGAACAGCCTATCCTCCATAACAATCTAACCCAGGCTTTTGTGCTTCGCATGCAGCGTATGCAGCACTGAGCATGATACCATAGTCTTTCAAGACTGACGGAGATGTGGAAGGGCAGCTGTGCCTTGTACATAAAGAGGCAGGTTCCTGATGAGGAACTGTATTTCTGTGCATCTTAACAGTGGTGTTAACCTGCTGAACGTATGATATGGCCCAAGCCAATAAAAATAGCACAAAACAATAACTGCAGCAAATTTATTTTCTTGAAACATTTTCTCTTCAATCCTCTCATTTTCTTGTCCTTTCTCAAAAGGGGAGTATCTTACTCTCTGACCGCTCCTCGATTCTGAGTAACAAAAGCAACCATTTTTGTAGTCCTAAACATCAAAAAATCTCAATGCCTGCTTTGCCTTTGGTGCTTGAAATCCCAGATGCTTTTTACTGGATTGCGCCATTGCGTTTGAATTTCTGGTGAGGAAGATGATGGCAGTCCCATTGCCTATAAAATCCCACTAAAGCGTTTCCAGAGATTGCACTGCGCAGAGCTGATCCTAGGAAGTGATGGATAAATAATGTTATGCTGATTCCATATGTGCAAGCATGTGTATGTTTGAACCAGTCCATCTGCTTCCCTTGCAAGCAGAAATTCATGGCCATAAAATGTAGCTGCTGATCCATCTTCTCTTACAGGGCTGGAGTTTTTTGAAGAACAATATACAAAAGACAGGGAAGGAAGAGAAGAGGAGGGGAGGAGGGAAGCCACAGGAAAAATTCGTAAACCACCAGCCTATTTGTCTTGGAATAGCTTTGGTGGATACAGGATGGGGGGGGGGAGAGAAACAACAGAAATAACATCTTCAGATGCTCAGCAACACATTTGTAAAATAAGGATTTCCTGTACTGTTTCACAAGCAAAAATAAAGAAGCAGGTTCCAGATGAGGAACTGTATTTCCGTGCATCTTAACAGTGGTGTTGCATGGAAGGCGGGGAGGAAAGCCACACCATGTGAAATGCATAGGGCTATGTGCGGATACCACTAACTTTAAACTTTTAAAAATCTTGGTATTTTGGAATAATTCTATCATGTCACGTATAATTCAAAGTGCAGTTTCATGAAGAATGCAATGAAATAAACCATGTTTAAATATTTTTGTTATAGCTAAAAGAACCAACAAGGATGGAGGAAAGGTGCATCAACATACTCATTATAGCATTGCCCGTCTCACTGCACTGGAAAGGGTCCATCATAAATGTGGTACATTGGCCTCCACACCAGGTAATGCAAACCCCAATGATGGCACTACCCAATGGGTCAGCCCTCTTCCCTACTAGAATCATCAAGCTACCAGAGGAACCAGCAACCAGAAATATCCCAGACCCCATTAATGGAACTGATCTGTCATGATCATGTCTGCTCTCTCTACTTTCCACCACCAGCTGAGTCATGCTTTTAACTGGATCACCACATCTGCTTGCTAAGAACTTCCTCCTGTTTAACCACATAAGAGCACAAAGTCCTTTGTATTTTTGTGTCATGCTCCGGAACATGTCTCCATTCCTTAAAAAAAAAGTTCTATGACAGCCAGAATATTACGCTTTCATCCAAAATTCACGGTTGTCGGTCGTCTGGCTTTTAGGCAAATTTTTATATGTACTGTGCCAGACAGGATGTATGTGAACCATTACAGATGAAAACCATCTTCCTCTGAATTTACTGCCCTCTGTCCAAATCTGTTGCAGGCAGTTGTCCCGTCAACTTTGGTTCCTCTTTCCTACTCATTTGAATGGAACATTATTGTATTTTTTTTAAATCACTGCAGATGGGAAAATGTGCAAAGGCAAGTCATTTGCAGAGTCATAAATCATAGGTTACTGAGACTACTCCAGAGATCACAGGGGGAAAAAAAAAAAGAATGGAAAAAGACAAATATTTTATAGCCCTGGAAAAAAAAGGGGGATTTTTTAGATTTCTGAACTGGGGTGTTTCCTCTTCAGGTACATATGGATCCTCCTTGAGATCATTCTTAAATTCTTCTAGGCTTGGAATAGTGGGAGTGTATTAGCAGTGATAGCCTTTTCTGTGGTGGCATGTGGAGTTGTGCACCTTCAGGTGCTTTGGACTTCATGTCTTTTGTGGGGATGCTTCTCCTTTAAGCCCATTTGTGCAATATGGACAAAATCCAGAGTAACTATGGGGAGTCCTTGCTCTGGTGTAAGAACAACTTACTCTCGATTCCAATATGATTTTCCCATAGGTTTTCACTAGGTGGTGCAGTAACTATGGGTGCGTGTAAAGTCTCTTACGTGCTCCCGTAGTTACTCTGGATTTTGGGGTGTGTTTTGATGGCTTGCATAACTCTTCTTTTTATTGTTCTTTGGTTGTACTCTGTATATTCCCTGTTTAGGTATGGAAAGGAGGGACGTCCTGAGACCGAAGTACTGTAAGTGTTAGACAAGACCTCATAAGTGAATCTCAATGCCTGCTTTGCCTTTGGTGCTTGAAATCCCAGATGCTTTTTACTGGATTGCGCCATTGCGTTTGAATTTCTGGTGAGGAAGATGATGGCAGTCCCATTGCCTATAAAATCCCACTAAAGCGTTTCCAGAGATTGCACTGCGCAGAGCTGATCCTAGGAAGTGATGTACTTTGGTTGTACTCTGTATATTCCCTGTTTAGGTATGGAAAGGAGGGACGTCCTGAGACCGACGTACTGTAAGTGTCAGACAAGACCTCATAAGTGAAGCATCAATTATGACACTGGTGCAGATGTCTCCACTACACATATCTAGTTTGAGTACATTGATAACAAGTGGTGATGAGCGGAAGGCCCATAAATGAAATGCATGGATCATGTCTGCTTTGAGCTGCTTACATGTGCATTGCAAAGGTCTTGCAAAGAAGTTTTCAATTTAAAAAAGAAGTAATTTACAGTAGTGTTGAAATTAAGCATGAGAAAGCAATATGAGTGTTTTTAGCCTTATTTTAATAAGTTGTACATTTTAATAAGTTGTCCAACATTTTATTGGGTGTCCTACATTTCTTTAAACAACTCAGGAATTTTGCTTGGATGTCAGGAATTTTGGGGGACCTTGTCCTCTTTTAGGGGTTTGGGCATCTGGTCACCCTGATGCCCACGAAAAACAAAACCTGTTACTGAAAAATTGAAGTATCGGTGAGATTCAAGGCAACTGACTGTTGACAAGTTAATGCTTGGCAGCTTTCGGAAAGCATATTAATATTAGTGACCTGTCTTGCAAAGCATCTCTCCAAGTGCCAAGGTTCTCTAGGGATTCCACTGTACAGCCGACAATTGAGTAAGCTAGAGATCCCTCTATTTTATTTAGCTAAGAATTCCGACCCCTTGTCACTTGTGGGCCTCTTTCAAGACATACTTTAGGCATGACATTGAACACAACCTGAACATTTCATGTCCTATTTGAAAAATCAGCACAACGCACTGGGCTATGAAGATCATCCATATCTTCACTGCATACCTTCGATGAAATGAGACTTCAATGGGAATTTTTTTGCTGGGAAAAAGTGAAGGAAAAAGGAGAAGGTGATGGCTTCACCTTCAAAAACTGAAGGAAAAAGGAGAAGGAGAGGATGAGGTGGTTAGAGAGTGTCAACGAGGCAATGAACATGAATTTAGACAGACTTGGAAGCTGGGGGAGAATAGGGGGGCTGGCATGCTGCAGTCCATGGGGTCACAAAGAGTCAGACACAACGTACCCCCAAATCCAGAGTAACTACAGGGCACATAAAAGACTTTAAGTGCACCCATAGTTTCTGCACCACCTCGTGAAAACCGATGGGAAATTCATATTGGAATCCAGAGTAAGATGTTCTTACACTGGAGCAAGGACTCCCCAAAGTTACTCTGGATTTTGCCCTTAGTGACCAAACAACTTCAATGAAGCTATATAGATAGTGGGCTCAAACAAGTACCATTTGATTTGATGAAGAGATGGGGTTTTGTTGCAAATACACAAAACATTACCATTCATGTTTAAAATATTCAGATAAAAACAAACCATGACATTATATGTTTAAGATATTTTTCCAACTTAAGTTAGAATTAAAATACTTTTCTAATTAAAAACAATAATGTGGCTGCCTCTGCTGACACTGAGTCACCTATATCACCAACCTAGTATATTTCTAAAATAATTAAAATAAATAAAAATGAGAACCTAGAATGAGAACTTTGAATAAAAACACATAGCACTATTTTTTTGTCTTTCAAATGATGAAATTGCAAAAAAATGTAATTTTGTATCTAAATAAATCTATCTATCTTTTAAAACAGCCCTATTAAACGAAGCTTCAAGTGGGTAGGATTGTGTGCATGGGTGCGTGCGTAATCAGGATGATGCGCTGGAGAAAGAATATACAAAGAAGGAATTAAAATGGGAACCGTATCAGAATTCCTTCATTGCCAATTGCAGTTCCTGGGCTCAGTGAGTCCAGGATGCCAGCAGGTAATATGGTGTGCAATGTGGTAGATGCTTCTGGGTTGCACTGGCACATGGTTCACATCCTTGGATGTGTCATACTGCATAACACAACGTTTTCTCAAACAGTGGGCACATACTGGTGGGTTGCCACCAGGGTGACCAGATGCCTGAACCTAAAAAGGAGGACAAGGTCTTGGATTACACTTCAGCCAGGTCTTTCTGGCAGACAATGGCACATTTGCCTACTCATGAGTAAAGCGGTAATATTGGGCACTATCACTTTCCCATACAGCTCTCTGCATTTTTAAAACACTTTTAGTTTTTTGGCCATACATTTTGATTGGAGATATTTCAAAACCAATTTTTGCATTGGATTCTGCTGGTACTGCACACCATTGCAAAGTTCCAAAATGAAGCCAAAATGGAGGACAATGAAGCCCTTTTGGAGGACACCCAGATACAAGGCTTAAAAAGTAGACAAATCCAGAAAAATCCGGTCAAATGGTCACCCTGATTGCCACACAATTTGGTTTAGGCACAGGCCTTATGTGACCAGGAAGCAGCATGGCAATCCAGGGTGTGATGCAGTGCGACATGGGCTATGCATGACCCAGACTATGCTTCCACATTGCACACAATAATGCCTGCCTACTGGGTTCCTGGACTTGCCAGGTCATGACTCACCAAAAATTGTGCCAACTTGACTCGCTGCAGCTTGACTAGTTATCCTGACTCCAACCCTGATGGTTGATTTCATGTTTCTAAACAAGCTAAGAAGAAGAAACCAGCAGTTCAGCTGCAATACTATTCCAAGGCTCTGTTGAGAAAGAGAGACTTGCAGGCGAGGAGATCTCCAGGGCCGGCTTCACTGTGACATTTAATCAGAACACAACAACTTTAGAGCTCTCCTCTGTGAGTGAAAAACATGGTACACGTTTTTTCAAGCAAAGCGCCAGTTCGAGGACAAGGGAACGCAGTGAAAACATGTCTGTGGCCTGCGACAGATTCTCGCCACCGCGTCAGCTCTTTCCACAATTGCCTCTTCAACAACTTCCTTCCTGCCCAATCTGTCACTCATGGTGGTGATGAGGGAGTGTGAGAAAAGCAACACAAATGCAGAATAAATATTGATGTGCATGCATGAGCGTTCCTGAGGCAGAATGGGAAGCAGATGAAGGACATTATCAAATGCACACTCTTTATTTATTTTAGGGATTTATACCATGCCATTCCCATGCCAATGCAAATGCCCAAGGCACCAGGATATCATTTGACTGGATTTTTCTGGATTTGTCCTCTTTTTTAGCCTTCTATCCAGGTGTCCTCCAAAAAGGCTTCATTGTCCTCTGTTTTGGCTTCATTTTGGAACTTTGCAGTGGTGTGCATGACCCCATCATATGTCATTAGATTTGTATTGAAGAGCAGAATCCAATGCAAAAATCGGTTTAGAAAATATCTCCTTCCTAACAAATGTCATGGCCAAAAAAACTAAAAATCCATTATATGCATTGAGCTCTATGGGAAAGTGAAAGTGCCCAATATAGCGGCTTTACTCGTGAGTCGGTAAACGTTCCTTACCCTACAATCCAGAGTAACTACGGGAGCACATAAGAGACTTTGCGTGCACCCGTAGTTACTGCACCACCCAGTGAAAACCTATGGGAAATTCATATTGCAATCCAGAGCAAATTGTTCTTACACCAGAGCAAGGACTCCCCGTAGTTACTCAGGACTGCGCCCATAGTCCTCTGGAAAGGCCAGGCTGAGAGGAATCCAAGACCTTGTCCTCTTTTTGAGGTTTGGGCATCTGGTCACCCTGGTTGCAACACCTGAAGGCATCACAGCATACATTTGAGGAACATCTGCTCTACTCCAGTCCTTGAGGGATGGAGACTCTATAAGTAAGGAAAACTGAAAAGTCTCCAAACACATTCTTTCCCCTCCCATCACACAAGGCTATTAAATTTGGAAGTCTTATATCTAAAGTTGTGCACTTTAGTTGTGGAGCATGAGAACTTCATGGCGCAGTTGTGAATGTAATTCTTGTCTTTCCCCGCCGGAGCCTATCGTGCTTCTCTCAGAGCTTGGCAAAGAAATAATTATCCAAATTTTTAAGTTGCTCCCTATTTTCATGCTAAAACTCTAAACAGAATTGCGATGACAAAGCTGCCGGAGACCGAAAAGAGCAGAGCTCTTTGAAATATCAATTATTTCCCTTGTAGTCCTGTTGGAGTTCTTTGTACGGCCTTGGCTGTGAAATTGTGCCCTAGAGCACTCCATAGCAATTCCCTTGGGCCAAAGTGCTGTTCAGAGGTCTGACAATTGAGGAATAATATACCTCAAAGGGCATCATTAGTCAAAGTTACTTTTTTCAGTTATACAATTAGCTCTCGTGGTTTCAAATGAGCCCCTGTTGCTCGGGAAGGGTTGGGGGGAAGGAGAGGGGAGGAAAAAGGAAAAGAAACCCACACGCAGTCAGAACTGGAGTCACTTGTCAATTGGTGGAGTAAAAAACACACTTATAGTTTTTTTGTCCTTTATAAAAGTTAAAAGTCTGTGTGCAGAACAATGAGGCAGTAAGTAAAGCAAGCCGCTGGTAAAGAATACCCTTTTCTGTTTGTGCCACCACCTTTCCCTGTTATGACCCACCTTGTTGTCCCATGCTGGGCCTGGGAAACACTCCACAAGTATAGTTACTCCATAGGTAATACTTACTTAAGTACTCCATAAGTATCCACAGGCCTCAGGAAGCCCCTTAGTAGCAACACGAATGGCCGACCTGCCAGAAGTTGCTTCTGGTTGACTTTGAGAGCTTTCCTGAAACCTGTGGGGACCCATGGAGTGTGTCCCAGGTACAGCCTGACCAGGGGGCAGCCTCCACTTGTGGCTGAATTCAGATGCCAGGAAGCTTTAGGTTGCCCCTGCATAGTCCGAAGCATCCAAAGGCCATGGGTACACAGTGTCAGTCTGTAGCCTGGGAATCCATATGATCAACAGCACCACTAAGGTTTCCATCCACTGGTGTGGGAGACAAGCACATTGCCTGCATTGGGATGGCAGCGCATGGACTTACTCCCTTGCAGTGTGTGGCAATTCCTTGGGCAGTGGTGAAGCTATAGGGGGTGCGGAGCAGTCAAGTTTTGGAAGGAGCCTCACCCGTATGGCTCCATTTTGCTCTCCCCACCTGGAATGGCTCCGAAAGGGTGAGGCTCCCTTCAAAACATGACTGCTCCGCACTCCCTATAGCTACGCCACGGGCAGTGAGCATGTTGATATAACATCACCCTATCCAAAGCTATTTGGGGGCTATAACGTTTGAGAGAATGGAGATATTTCCACTTGGTTTGATTCATTGCATTATGCATGAAATCACACATAAAAATGATATATAACATGGTGGTATTATTAAAAAATATCAAAATTTTAAAAATTGTGGCCTAAAGTGGTGTCATGTACCCCCTTGAGCAGCGGTCCTCAAACTTTTTAAACAGGAGTCCGGTTCACTGTCCCTCAGACACTGTCAGGGGCCAGACTATAATCCAGATTTTTGGAGGACGTTGTCCTACAATTTTAAAAATGTAGAACGGCCTACATTTTGCCCTACATTTTAAAAATACTCCCTGAGGGCTTACCTTTGGGGTCTGTTGGAGCCTCTGGTGTCTCTAAACCTCCCCAGCCGGCTGGGGGGAGGCTGCAGAGGCGCGGAGGACCAGCGCGGGTAGCTTTAAACCCCTCCTGGCCGGCTGGGGAGAGGCTGCTGCTATGCAGTGGTGCCGCGTGGGCACCTCTGAGCCCCCTGGCGAGGAGGAGCCTCTGGGCTTGCAAAGACACCGTGAGCCCTGGTTGTCCGGCAGGGGGCAGGATAGGAACAGGAAGAAGCTCCTGCAGCCACCTCGCTGCGGCGAGGAGGAGCCTCTGGGTGCACAAAGACGCTGTGCGCTGTGGTTCTCAGCCTCCAGCATAGCTGAGGGCAGAGCACCCAGGCTGTGGGGAGGCCATGGGCTGGATTGAGGGCCCTGGAGGGCCAGATCCAGCCTGTGGGCCATACTTTGAGAACCCCTGCCCTTGAGCATCACACAGTGTAGCATGTACCCATTGCCCATGATTATGCTGCTGTTCTTGGCGCTCTCTGCATGGGAGCAGGGTGACCAGATGCCAAACCCAAAATTCCTGAACCCCAAGGCCAAAATTTCTAATCCCAGGCCAAAATTCCTACCCGCTGAAAAAAATTGCCAAAAAATGTATTTTTTTGTTTTTGTTTTTCGGTTTTTTGACCATTACGTTTGATAAGAAGGCGATATCTCAAAACTGATTTTTGCACTGGATTCTGCTCTTCAATACAAATCCAATGACATATGGCATGATGGGGTACTGTGCACTATCACGAAGTTTCAAGATGAAGCCAAAATGTAGGACAATGAAGCCAAAATGTAGGACACCCGGACAGGAGGCTAAAAATCTGGACATCTGGGTTTTTCCAATCATCTGGTCACCCTGAACTGCTCTCTGCTCCGGCCCTGACAGCTCTTGACAATCACTTTGTCACCTGCATGGTCCTATCATGTACTCAAGAGGCTACTACTCATCATGGAACAGCAAAGTAGAATTTACAGTTGTCAGCTCAGAATAGGTGAAATGCACATTGCAATTAAGTTACAACTTGGTAAAAGGGTCCCCTCTTTCCAACAACTATGTCATATAATTTAATTGTCTAGGCTCAAGGATGCTTCAGAGTGGAACCTTCACCGTGCAACCATTATCCTGGCATTGCACCAACATCTCAGGGAGTGTTGAAAGCTACATCAGGTCTTGTTTGCTCTTACAAAAGCGTACGTGATACTTGATTTTCCTCTCCTTCACATTCTCATGCTATAAAAACTAATTGTTCAGAATAGAATTATAAAGAAATACATAAAATAGGGGGAAATGGAAACAGAAAAAGAGATTTTCAATCTATTTCATCTCACGGCACATCAAAAAAGAGCGAAAATTGTCAAGATATACCAATATTCTTTTGACAATTGACAAGGCACAAGTAGTGCCAACAAGGGTACTCTCACATTTTATCACTATCAAAGTGATATCACTATCACTACTATCACAGCCCCAATGAGTGCCCTTGTCCCCAAAAATGCCACTGCACAAAATGTCATAAACATGTACCAGTCTCTTGCTATAAACATTTATTTCCTTGATTTAATTAATGGAAAAGTGACACACAGGTTCATTTAGAGTTAACAAATGCTGTTGGTACCTTGACAAAACTTGCTCATGTCTGAAAAAGTAGAAGCCACATAATTAGGTTTTATTTTTCCTTCTTCCAGATGTAGCTAAAAATACACGGTTCTCAGCACTCTGGACTAAGACAATTCTCTCCATTTAATAACATTGCCGAGAATATGGAAACTCTACTCTAATTACTTGCTGGCGCATGTACAAACAAGACAGAGGACAGTATATGTATTATGTATTGCCAGATCTATCACAATTCACAGAGTTGCTCCCCAGTTCCCAATAAATTGTCTGCCTTGGCATCTTTTTATCTTTCATCATGGAAATACGCGCCAATTATATTATAAGGCATGAAGATTGACTTCCCCCATCGGTAGAGCCGGTAAATTTTCAGGACGTGGTGGAAGTTGTGAGCATATCCATAAGTCCCAAGGAATTTACAAAAGAGTTGGGCACCATATAACTCAAGCATTCCTCTCCCCGTTCATTAAATCATTTCCATGTTGTGAACTTTTGAGATCTTCTTTGACAGGAATGCCTCGTTGCTTTTGATTTTTTGTTGTTGGCTTTCAACTGGGAAGCATCAGTGCTACAGTAATTCACACTAAGGGCAAAATCCATAGCGGTTACGGGTCCACGTAGTTACGTCACCCTCTGGTGTTATCTTATGGAAAGTCACCTTAACTGCTCCGGAGCAAAGGGCTTAATTTGACTTTAGGATATGGGCCCATGTAGGATTAATTCTTATACAGCCCAATCCTATAATCGCTTAGTGTGGGTGTTTCTTGCTGTGTCTCTGCAAAACTGTGAAAGTGCATTACAATGCTCTTTAGCACTAAACTCCCCACTACTTAATACTGAGTAGTACTCGGTACTCAGTATTAATGGTACTACTCAGTACTATGCCTGCTGGATGCCCTGCCAGAGTAGGTAAGGTGATGCGGGGAATTTCAAGGGTTTGATGGGAGGAGCAGGGGAGGAAGAGGGTGCATAGCAGGTATTTCATGAGCTGGAAGGAGTGGATCCCAATGGTGGCAGCACACACTGGGACACTATCCCTGTTTTCCCAGCCCAATACAATCCCTTCCTATTAGGCCTCCTGGTTTGAAGGAGTTTCCCCTATAGCATATATAAGGTGTTGTAATGCATGCTCTGTACTTTTTGGGAATAATATTGAGCTGTTAGCATAATTTGGGGTGTGTTCCCAGGGTATGGGACACAGCTGGATGAGGAAAGTACTTGTAACACTGGTTAGAAGAAATACCAACGAAGTCCAAACCAAGCATACAAACTTCTAAGTCAAGTAAGTTCATGTTTAAAAGTTATTAAAGTTTTTGTTTATGTATACACTGCTTATTGTTTCTAAGATGGCCACACACCACCTGGTCCCTGATAGCATCACCACAGCCACAGGTATTGAGGATTCAAGGGTTGTCTGAATGAAGTTGGCCCTCTGGTGTTCATACATCATGTCCTAGCCTCCTCTAATGCTATCTTAGCACATGTTAATCAAAACTCGGATCCGTTTCTAACAAATATTAGCAATGTGGAGACATTTCTTCATCCTTCAGAGTACTTATCGGAGGCCCAAACGTGACCAAGGAAAGGACTTATCCAAGCCACCTGACATCTTGACTTTGCAATGCTGACCTCTCCTCTCACCTTTCTTGTGTTCTTTGGTTGTCTACAGCACTGGGGAAAAAATTGATTTTAAGCAGAGTGTCATTTTCATGTGTTTTTGAAGAATTCAATGATCTCACTCTGTGCTGGTCCAGAGTGATCTGTCAAAGTTTTTGGAGGACAGTTTTCAGGAGGAAGACTGTTGTCAAAACACCTCTGTTGGGTTGACCCTTCTTTTTACGCACTGACACAAATACATGTCTCTGTGACTAGGTAAGCCACGTGCTCTGTTTTTGATCCATCCCAGTTGACTTTCAAGTCAGATTTTCCTTTCAGCTGTTCCAAGTTGGGCTGCTGTGTAAACCGTGGCCGCTGTGTGGTTCAAGACTTGTTTAAGAATTTATTTCTTCCACACCTTTTGTTTAGAGGATAGATCCATGATTTTCACACTGTGCACTATATAACCTGAGTTTCCTCTGAAGCTACTCAAAGCTTTCTCAACAAGTTGGTAATGATGGGGAAGCTTCCTGAAAAATAAGTTGTCTTCCATCAGCACTTTTCTCCCATGTTCTGTTGGATGTGTTTGTCCAGTGAGAGACAAGAAGAATATCCTTCACTTTATAGATGAATAAGGGTCCCAATACTGAACACTGCATGCCAGCTTACCACTGGTGCGCACTGTCATAAATGTGCTGTAAGGCATGTTTGCAAATCCTTACTCTGGGCTCACCACTGAAGCTTACCTAGCATGAACCCATGATGGGCCAGTTCTGGTCCTGGGCCACATTCCAGTTGTTTTTACTGCCAGGTGGTGAAGTTGGTGGGGGCATGGTAAGAGGTGGGGGCCTTCTGGGGCAGGGAGAGGTGGGGGAAGATGGGGAGAATATGTGATGGGGGAGGGAAAAGGATGGAAGCAGGACTCATAGCTCATCTCCACCAGATCCTGAGCCCCATGTTGGACCTCACAGCCCAAACGTTAACTCCTCAGGTCTGTGCCAGCAGAAAAGAAAAAGAGTTGTTAGCATCAGGGGTTGGACTAGATGACCTATTAGGTCCCTTCCATGATTCTATGGCTGGATTCCTATGGCCAGCAGAAGGCCCAGCATAAGGCCTGTACAGGTATGGGAGTGTCATAAAAATGCTGAAAGGCACTTCTGCACCACTCATAGGAGGGTTAGGCCAGTGCGCAGGTATGCGCTAGTCTCCATACCTCATCATGGGAATGGGAAGACCAATGAGTTGTGCTGGTCTAGGTAAGGACTGAACCCTATATTTCAGAAAGTTGCATGTTTTTGGTCTAACAGCTGCATGTCGTTTACAAGCCAATTTGGCCAACATTTGTTATATACAGTCTAGCCCAGTGATTCCCAAAGTGGGCACTACCGCCCCCTGGTGGGCGCTGCAGCGATCCAGGGGGGTGGTGATGGCCACAGGAAACATTAATACATATATCTTTCTGTTTAATTGCTATTAAAATTAAAAAAAAATAATTTCCAGGGGGCGCTAAGTAATATTTTTTCTGATAGGCCAAAAAAGTTTGGGAACCACTGGTCTAGCCTAATACCAGTGGTGTAGCTAGAGGGGATACAAAGCACTAGGTTTTACAGGGAGCCTCCCTGCAATTTGCAAGCAGACTGTCCCACTTAGATCCATTCAGGACAGGACTATGAACTCTATGGCAAGGCTCCCTGCAAAACATATATCTTTGCCCCCTTGCTATGCCACTACATAATTGCTTATATAAAGTAGCTTGGAGAAGAAAGTGGGCCAGACTTCTACCAGCTTCTGGACTCCGCCAAATTCTCCATTTTGTCTTCATCTTCTTCCTTAATTAGGAATTGCGACAAAGTATGAATGAACGCTCTGACAGGCCGGCAAAAAAGGTATGCCGGCATTCTCTCTCCTACTGCTAGGAACATCTGTGTTAGAAACATGTTGACATCACACGAAGCAGAGATCTGAAAGACAAAATACTTCACTGCTAAAAGTGAGAAGTTGCTTGCGGGCAAAATGATCGCGCCAAATCCACGCTGCTCTTCTGCACCTTAATTCTCAGAAGGCTGTTTCATGATAATTAGTTATGGCTCTGGGTTATTGACATACTTTTTTTTCCTTCACTACAAAAGGAGGTGCCAATCTGAATCACGGAGCGCTAGAAAAATACAAAAAACAACAACAACAAAATCACGGAGCGCTAGAAAAATGCCATCCATCTTTCTGTCATTGCAGGCCTGTTCCCCAAGAGCACATTCCCCGATGCTTATCTGCAACAAGTTTGAAAGATTTCAAATGACAATGTCTCCAGCACTTGCCTGGACACTTTAAAGTCCCCAAAGCCCACTTTTATTTTGATTAAAGATTTGCTAACCATCAGTCTCTGTGAGGCTGAATAATTTAATGGCTAGATTGCAGGATTAGTGCCTGAGAGCCCAATGCTATCCAACTTTCCAGCACCAATGCAACCTCGTTGTACACCCAAGGTAAGAGAACAAGCATCCCTCCATCACAGGATGCAGGACTGCCTTGTAGGAATGGTTGCATCGGGGCTGGATAAGATCGGGCCCTAACCTCTTATGCGGGCTGGGTTTTCATCTGGCCTGTTCACACAGCCTGTGAATTCCCTGCTCTTTGGCTGTATATCAAGGAGTCTCTTTCTGAGATCATGACATGACAGAGCCGTCATGCATTCATTCAAGCGCCTTGCTCAGGACCCATGCCAAAGCATTCTGATGCAAGGCAGATGCAGAACACTGCACATTTCCCCACACATGGATAATTCATGCCAGATGAATGCATGTGGATCTGTTTCAAGATCAGTGGAATTGTTTTACAGAATGCTTGACTATCAATAAGTCTTTCTTCCTGAAAAGACCTGCTGATATGCTACACAGGAATGGATAGGAAGCTATAGTATACTAAAGCTTCATCTAAGTTGTTATTGCATAGGATTGCACATTTTGTAATAAGTACTACATGCAGGGTGACCAGATGCCTGAACCTCAAAAGGAGGACAAGATCTTGGATTCCTCTCAACCTGGCCTTTTCGGTGGACAACGGCACATTTGCCTACTCATGAGCAAAGCCGCAATACTGGGCACTTTCACTTTCCCATAGAGCTCAATGAATATTTCTTTATTTTTAGTTTTTTTTGTCATTATATGGATAGGAAGGAGATATTTCTAAACCGATTTTTGCACTAGATTCCGCTCTTCAGTACAAATCCAATGACATGATGGGATACTGCACACCATTGCAAACTTCCAAAATGAAGCCAGAATGGAAGCCCTGTTGGAGGACACCCGGACAGGAGACTAAAAAAGAGGACAAATCCATAAATTTTCAGTCATATGGTCACACTGGACAGTCCTAACCTCAATTTAGGTTGGAATAATCCCCAGCATAAGTTTTGTGCTAACTTGGGCAGGGTGACCATATAGAATGGAGGACAGCGTGACTCTACCTTTAAGCGTTCCATAGAAGAGGGAATTTAGGTAGGTTTAGTTCAACATAGAAGGGTTTAAAAAGCAGCACCTGCCTAAATTCCCTCCTCTATGCAATGCTTTAAGGGTAGAGGCACTCTATCCGCCATTCTACGTGGTTGAATGCAGGCATTACCTTGTACTTGGGGGTGTCACAAAAGTGCTGCAAGGCACTTCTGCCCCCCCCCCTACGAGGAGACTCATGCCACTGCACAGACATACACTGCAAACATATACCCCACACCATTTCACAGAAGATATGAGTTAGGCCAACTTCAATTTATATAGTGTCTCTAAACAGCATTTGGGAATGACGATGGCCTAGCCCTAATATTTTACTGTGCTTTTAGGGAAATGTCTTAGTATGCCTCTTGATGCCCCTCAGTTAAGACTCTGGAAAAAAATTTAAAAGGGATTAAGAAAAATCAGGATTGAGTCCACTGCTTTCTTTCCTCAAACTCCATGCATTCATGGGAATATCTTATGGTCCACACTTGGCCTTTGTATATACAATAGCAGACCCTGACTTTCATGAAAACCTCAGTTGTATGGGGTAAGTTTCGCCATCTGCAAAGGCTCCAGTCTAGGAACTTCCGTGGATGCCAATTTTCAGGTTAAAAAAGAAATTAAAATATTAGGCAGATGTTTAAAAATAGCCTATTAACCATTGAAACTCAGTAGGCAGGCATTCAATTAACTCCTCTCTCCTTCTCCAGGGCTTAGTAGCACTTCTTTTCAGCTGGAAGGCAGACCCCTCCCTTGCCCCTGAGGAATGAAAGCGGGAAAGTAATAATCAGTAATAATCAGTTCTCAGTAGCTTTGGATAGATGGAGGTCTGCCCAATAGCAATAGATGGAGGTCTGCCCTCCATCTGAAAAGTTGAGAAGTATAACAGCATCATGGACTTGAATGTTCAGAAAGCAGGTCATGTCTGTATTGCACACGTTATGTTTATCTAAATTAAAGGGTATTTTAAAAACATGATGATATTTTAAGCCCCGGAGAGGGAGCTTGATTGATTGCCTGCCATTTTGCCATGGTTTTATTGCCAGGTATTAATAACTAATACCCGTTAGCTATTAATTAGCTATTAATTTTTTTCATTTCCTTTGTAAAGTGTTTTGAGAACTTCTAGTTGAAAAGTGGTATATAAATACTGTAGATATCTATGCACTTTGTACAGTGTATCTGTAGATATCTACTGTAGATATATCTACTGTAGAGATATCTACTGTAGATATATAAATACTGTATATAAATAGGTATATAAATACTGTAGATATCTATGCACAAGTATGGCAGCTTTTTTGCCAATGGGGATGTTGATCTTTTAATTTAACGGGTCAACCTCATTTGTGTTATGATAAATATGAAAATAAAGGTGAAAATTCTACTGATATTTGGTTAAACATGTATATGCTTTTTCAGACCTTCCAGTGAACATGAGAGGTTGACAGCAGGAAAAGCAGGCATGTGCTGCAATCCTAAAGACACTTTCCGAGGAGTAAGACCAATTGAACACAATTGGGCTTACTTTTGAGTGGACTTGGTTAGGATTGGGTATCCCTTTTTCCCCTCTTCCAAGGAGGACAATTATGGAGCTGTGAATGGTCTCATGTTGATCATTCTGGATGTGTGGTTGTCCTCTCCAGCAACCATATGCAGAATTTAGAATCTTAAAAGATATACAAGACACTGGCCACAATCTGCTATACTTGATTTCATAGATCCCATCTGCTATATAGATTCATATATTTCATAGAATCCTAGAGTTGATTTCATAGATTTCAATCTGCTATATAGGTTTCATAGATTTCATAGAATCCTAGAGCTGGAAGGGACCTAGTAGGTAATCTAGTCCAACCTGCAGTCCCTGCCTGCAGAAGGAAATCCTCTTAGAGCATCCTAGAGCAGATGCTCATCAAGCCTCTCCTTGAAGATCCCCAGTGAGGGAGGGTCCACCACCTCCCTTGGCAATCTGTTCCACTGCCGCACTGCCCAAACAGTCAGGAATTTTTTCCGGATATCCAACTGGAATCTCTTGTCTTGCAGTTTGTACCCATTGGTTCTAGTTCTGTTTTCAGAAGCAGCTATGAACAAATGAGCCCCTTCCTCCCAATGACAGCCCTTCAGGGCAATCATGTCTCCTCTCAGCCTCCTCTTCTCCAGGCTGAACATCCCAAGTTCCCCCAACCTTTCCTCGTAGGGCTTCCCTTCCATCCCACTTATCATTCTTGTCGCTCTCCTCTGGACTTGCTCCAGCTTGGCTGCATCTTTCTTCAAGTGAGGTGCCCAGAACTGAACACAGTACTCAAGGTGAGGTCTGACCAATGCTGAATAAAGAGGAACTAGAACTTCTTGCGACTTGGAAGCTCCAGTCCTCTTAATGCAGCCTAAAATGGCATTTGCCTTTTTTGCAGACACATCACACTGCTGACTCATGTTCAAAATTAATATTACCAGGATGCACTATGCCACTATTGACCTCCCTGTGGCACAGATGCCACTCACAAGCAAAGAGTGCACAACCATACAAGTGGGGTATAGAAAACAACTCTTCAACATGTATTTGGTGGGAGAAAATTTGCCCTTCAATGCAGACAGTGTTGTAAAACGTTCCCAAATAACACTACATCTTTTTTTCTTGTTATAAAGGTAATGGTATATATTTTTATAATATAACAGTACTCTCAGGACATTGCATCTGGATCTTATTAGGCCAGCGTGCATCATCAACTTCAGGTACGCTATTTCCCTGCAATCATTGTGGAAAATTGTACTCTCTAAAACAGCACTAAGGTGGTGAGGGAGATGGAATTTCTGCAGCCAAAAGAGCAAGGGAAATGAACTCTTTTCTGCGGAGACAAGTGATTGACAGCTGGTGTCAGGCAGCACAGTAAAGGACACTGGCCCAGGGAGAAGTGGGACGATTGCTCCGTTCTATTGTGCAAAGACCTTCCAGAATATGGAGGGAGTCCACAAGTCAAGCCAAAAATGGAGTGACATTTCCAACAATTGAAATTGCTCCCCTCCGCCTGCTTTGTTACACCAGCCCTGCCGTTGAGTCAGCACCAGAGCTGGAGATTAAAGGCAGCGGTTTCATCCCGTTTTAGCACAAGGTCATAGTTCAAGGCTTACCAAAGGCATTCTAAGCAGAAAAGTTGGACAAAAGAAACCCAAACTGGAAAAATAATAGGTGTATAGGGATTACAGTATTCTGTGATCAAGGATGGACAAGCACATAGGTTTCAATTTTTGGACACCCACATTCAAACCCTGCCTCTGTGATGGATTTATGTCTTGGGAAAGGATCGCTGCCATTCTGCCTATGTCCCTCGCTGGAATTGAAACAGACTTGTGCATATCCATTAGAACTGGATCCACAACTAGATCAAATGCAAGAGAGGAGATGCTGGTTGCACATCAAGAAGAAATTTTTGATGGTCAGGGCAGATTAGCCGTGGAATAGATTGCCATGGAAGGTGGTAGACTCTGCCTCACTGGAGATCTTAAGGACTTAAGAAGAGCCTTCTCTGGATCAGGCTATCTAGTCCAGCTTCCTGTAGTGCAGCAGCCCCCAGATGCATCAGAGAGCACATAAGAAACCTGCATCCAGTTGCCCTCCGTGCATCTGGCATTTAGAGTTTGCCTACATCTATATAGGGCAAACAGAAATCCACACACACAACCATCATGGCTTGTAGACTGTGATGGTCCTTTCATCTAGGAATTTGTCCAATCCCTTCTTAAAGGCATTGAGGCTAGATGCCATCACCACATCCTGTGGCAAGGAGTTCCACAGATTTATTACATGCTCAGTAAAGAAATATTTTCTTTTGTGATCAAAAGATCACAGAGGTGATTTTCAGGAAGAGGTTTGATAGGCACCTTCTGCAGATGCTGTAGGACAAGGATGTAAAACACATTTCATACAGGGGGCCAAATAGCATTCGTGATGTCTGCTGAAGACTGGAAAAGATGTCTATGCAGGATGTGACATAATTAAGCAGAACGCCACCAGAAATACACACTTTTTTCTAACTTAGAAACTCATTAGCTGCAAATGAGATAATTCAGAATATATAATTCATAATATCTAAATAATAATCCAGAATACATAATTCTGGATCACATTTTAAGATGTGAGAGAGCCCAATTATCAAGTCGGTTACTTATTTAGCATTTAGGGTACCCGCTGATGTCTTGTGTTGTCCCCGAGGCATCTGGTGGGCCACTGAGAGATGCAGGAAGTTGGCCTAGATCTGTGATTTTCAACCTTTTTCATCTCACAGCACACTTAACAAGACACTGTTAGTTGTTTCTACCATTGACAAGGCACACCAGACTCTTCAAATTCCCTAATTTGCCTATTAATGAAGGTCAATCTCCAAATTCCCGTGGCACACCTGAGGACTATCCATGGCACACCAGTGTGCCATGGCACACCGATTGAAAATCACTGGACTAGATGGCCCTTGAGAATGATCCAGTGTGGCTCTTATGTTTCGATGGGCAAAATCCAGAGAAACTACTTGGAGTCCTTGCTCTGGTGTAAGAACAACTTACTCTGGATTCCAATATGAATTTCCCATAGGTTTTCACTAGGTGGTGCAGTAACTATGGGTGCACGTAAAGTCTCTTATGTGATCCCGTAGTTACTCTGGATTTAGGGGTATGTTTGACTCTCCAGCTTTAGAGGATTTTCAGATTTAGTCAGGGGGTGGGCTACCTAGATGATGATGATGATGATGATGATGATGATGATGATTGTTGCAGCTATTGTTATTAGGAAAATGATTCTTTGCAGAGTACATTTTTGTTCATCTTCTAGCCTGGATGTAGAAGATGCAAACTTGTAGAGGGGAAAAAAATTTAAGCTTCTTTTTTTTTTTTACTCCCAAGGCTGAAGAGCACTTTAAATATCTCCAGAAAAACCAAAACAACCTAAAAAGTCCCATCAGTTTTATGATGTGCTTTTGCTCTTAACGTAGAAGGAATATATCTCCCAGTCTTTTTGTTCATTATTCCGACAGGCACAATATGCTTTTTCTTTCCCTTCAAAAAATAAAAGGGTGGTGGAAATGAAAGTCAACATTAAAAAAAATATTCACAGTGCAAACAAGGGTGTTCTGGTAGGCTGAAGTGGGTCAGGCAAGAAGGTTGAATTAAAGCAGAACAACACACACACATACTGCACTCTGAGTAACAAAGTAGACAAAAATGCAGCCATGATAAATTAACAGCCCAGCCCAATCCTAAATTTCCCAGTAATCAAAATAGTTAGCAATACATCCCACCAGCTGCAGTAAGCATCTGGAGGTATACTTACCCATTAGTTTTTTTGCAGCCGCAAATATAATACATATTCCTCTAATATTATTAATATTACTGTAATATTACTAATATAATAATTCCATTATTATAATGTTATGGGCTGTGGGTGGCGCAAGCGGTTAAGACGCCATGCCTGTTAAACAGCAGGCCAGGGTTGGAGACCCGGGTCGGCCCCACAAGACAGGGTGAGCTCCTGTCCTTAGCCCAGCTCTGCGACACCAGCTGGATCCAATCGTATTGGCTCTGCCTTTCCATTGGACTAATTCAGTGGCGTGGACAGGGGGGATTTGCTGCTTGGGTAACAGCCTATCCTCCATAACAATCTAACCCAGGCTTTCATGCTTCGCATGCAGCGTATGCAGCGCTGAGCATGATACCATAATCTTTCAAGACTGACGGAGGCCTGCTTATTATAATGTTACTCTACTTACCTTATAGGGTTATAACTTATCTTACAACAAGATTCTATCATCATTCTATTTTAATGATGTTTTATTTCCCTGATGTTAGCCGCCTTGGGCTCCCACTTGCAGAGGAGGAAAGGCGGGATTCAAATTAAATAGATAGATAGATAGATAGATAGATAGATAGATAGATAGATAGATAGATAGATAGATAGATAGATAGATAGATAGATATAGACAGGTTACTTACCATACAATAACATCACCTTCATGAAGCATTTGAAACACACAGAGATGAAAGTTTCACATGACATGCTTAACCCTATAGTTCAGAGTTTTACATGTAAGTAGTAGATGGAGTAATGTAGTAATAGGGTCTGATCTGCCAGTGGGGATGAGTGTAGGATTGCCATATGCCCCCAAAACAGGGACAGTCCTAATTTGGGGGTGATTGTGTTCACATAATGGCAATTGGGACAGAGCAACCTGTCCCAATTTTGTGGAAGAGAATTATGGTAACCCTATAGAATTATGGCAACTCTATAGGAGTGTCACAGATGCTCGGTTGAGCACAGATTAGAACAGCATGTCAAGGAGATAGGGTTGAATCCCACCCCCGGTATATTATTTTTCCCCTTGTAGGGAATTTCCCTCCTTTCCCCTAGAAGCATTCAGCTTCCACCTGCAGTCCCAAATGGAAGGGCCCAGGGAATGCTGGATTTGCCTCTGCCTGACATCCTTCCAAGTGAACTGTCGAAACTGTCACCGGATGAAAAGCAAGCAGCTATTTGACCTCCCGTGGGCTGCGGCTCGCTCCGGAAAATGCCACAAATGGGGCTGATGTTTTATTAAAAAGGACTTAGAAGTTGTTAATATGCATAATGTTGCTGGCACACCTCTCAGCTTATAAAATATGCACTTCCTGCAAACCTCTAATGGTGCGGTTTTTCAGGCATCGGACGAGCGACGCAAGATGGAAGTTCAGAAAATTATGGACAGTGTGAAGGGGAGCTGGGAGGTTAAGGGGGGAAGGCATAGCTAGAGGGGTTACAAAGCATTCAGTTTTGGAGAGCCTCACCCAGCATCCAAGCAAACCCTTTTGTTTCCACTGCCCAGAATGACTCCAAGGGAAAAGGGTTGCTTGCACACTGCAACCAAACTCCCTGCAAAACTTAGTGCTTTGCACCCCTTTTAGCTACACCACTGGGGGATGAAAGCAAACATACATAATAGCAATATTTACTGTGTTATCCTGTGCACTTTTCCTGGATCAAGCATCTCTAAACAAAACCGGACTTACTTCTGCATAAACATGCAAAGGCAGATTTCCAGTAAGATGGGTTTTAAAAAGCCTAACTCTTCATAAACATAATGCGCTTGCTTCAGAACAAGATAAACAATTCTTATTTTCCAACACCTCCACACACAGGATTACAGGTTAACTTTTTTTCTGAGCAATATATGGTATTTCATGGGTATTGTTTTGATGTTAGAATAATTCTAAGTAGGTAGGAATTTTTAGTAGCTACTGATGCTGGGGAAGACTGAGGTTGCAAGAGTGGTTTTCAAGGGCCTCAAATGCTTTCATGGGCCTATTTATTTATTTATTTATTTATTTATTTGAGCAGCAAAAACTGGGGGCTAGGCAGGGGACAGACTCTGTCTGTCCTCAGTGTGGAAGGGATTGTCACTCTCAAATTGTCCTTTTTAGCCACACCAGGTCCTACTGTTTTAGGACCGACATTCAGAGCATGATACCATAGTCTTTTGAGACTGAAGGATGCCAATGATATTTATTTATTTATTTATTTATTTATTTATTTAGTTAGTTAGTTAGTTAGTTAGTTAGTTAGTTAGTTAGTCTGCAATCCTAAAGACACTTTCCTTCGAGTAAGACCCACTGAAGACAATGGGGCTTTCTATTGAATAGGCATGGTTAGGATTGTCCCCATTGATAGTAATGCTGCAATCTTAAAGACACTTTCCTGGGAGTAAGACCCACTGTAGACAGTGTGCTCTTAGGGGGCACTCCTATGCATGTCTACTCAGAAGTACGTCATATTGTGTTCTGTGGGACTTACGTTCAGGAAAGTGTGTTTAAGAGTGCAGCCTTAATTAGGTAATAGCTATAAATTGTAAGCTACCTTGGGAATCTGTTTCAGCAGTGGAAAAGCAGGGCGGAAATCTTTTGAATAAATGAGTAAACGAACAAATGAATGAATGAACAAACAGCCTGGACAAGTTCTGCTCAGCAAGCCCTTTTAATGAGAACCATGGAATATTTTCACATCATGACTCCACTTGCCGTGATTCTTGTGAGAGGCCGGACCATAAAAGTGACCCTTTTCTTGTCTTCCGTGTCCGCCTCACCAGTGCATCAATCATCTCCAGATGTTTGTGGCCACACTTCTGGGGCCGAGACCTGGCCTCAGCCTATCAGCTCGGACCCTGCGGTGCAAGAGACAAGGTTCTGGCCTACTTCCTTGCATTAATTAAAAACAGGCCTGGCTGTTGACCACACTATGGTTGAACACAAATGTCAGGGTGACATTCTTTCTCTCACCTCAGAGGTGCTTCCCCCCCTTCCATCCCCAATCACAAGATGCTCCAGGCAGTCACTGTCAAGATCCGACATAAATAAGCACATGGTCACCAACTGCAGAACCCCCCCTTCCAATTCCATTATGCACTATGCCTATCTTAGTTTCATTACCTCTCCCAGGAGGGGGGCGTCACTGCCTGGCAAGTAACATCTGGCTCCAGAGGTTTGCTTGACTTATATAAACAACTTAATTATTATCACCTACTCCTTCCTGCAGCTTTAATCTTTATTTATTTATTGACCAGGAAAAAAGAAACATTGGCTTGGCCTCCTTGCACATTGCGGTTAAGTTTGGCCCTTCCTAAACTATGTTAGTTAGTTACCTACCCAGCCACTGACCTAAATAATGCATCTCTCCCAGTGGTTGCAAGTTGTTTGTCCTTGGCTTTTTCTCAAGACTCTGACAGCCCAATCCTATGCACGTCTACTCAGAATTAAGTCCCATGATCGTCAAAGGGGTTTACTCTAAGGAAAGTGTGGTAGGATTGCAGCCTGTGCCTCACTGAGACAGGGAACCATTTTCCCAGTCCCTCTGCAGTGTAAAAACCACACAGGAACATTTTTTGTTGTTCAAAAACAGCACATGAATACATTTTTTAAAAATAAAAATATAAAGCACCGTATATATAATATACTAGCGAAAAGCGTACCCGCGTTGCGGGTGTAACATTTCCCCCTATTCCATCCCCCCATGGCGCAGAAACACCCCATGTGCCACTTCCCCATGCGCATCGTCCCCCCATGCGCATCTTCCCCCCATGCGCAACTTTTCCCCATGCGCAACTTTTCCCTATGCGCAACTTTCCCCCATGCACAACTTTCCCCATGCGCATCATCCCCCATGCGCAACTTTCCCCCATGCGCAACTTTCCCCCATGCGCAACCTTCCCCCGTGCGCAACTTTCCCCCATGCACAACTTTCCCCATGCGCATCATGACCCCATGTGCATTATGTTCCCACGCGCAAATTTCCCGCATGTGCAACTTCCCTCCATGCGCATTACCCCCTGTGCGCTTCATCCCCCCATACGCTTCATCCCCATGCGCAACTTCCACCCATGCGCAACTTCCAGCCATGCACATCATCCGCCAATGCGCAACTTTCCCCCATGCGGAACTTCCACCCATGCACATCATCCCCTCATGCGCAACTTTCGCCATGCGCAACTTCTGCTCATGCACAACTTCTGCCTATGCGCAACTTCCCCCATGCGCAACTTTCCCCCATGCACATCATCTGCCGATGCGCAACTTCCCCCATGCGCAACTTCTCCCCATGCGCAACTTTTCCCTATGTGCATCATCCCCCATGCGCATCATCCCCATGCGCAACTTTCCCCCATGCGCAACTTTCCCCCATGCACATCATCTGCGGATGCGCAACTTTTCCCCATGCGCTACTTCCCCCCATGCGCAACATTCCTCCCATGCGCAACATCCTCCCATGCACATCAGTCCCCCGTGTGAAACTTCCCCCATGCACAACTTCTCCCCATGCACATCATCCTCCCATGCACAATTTTCCTCCATGCGCAACTTCCGCCCATGCACATCATCCTCGCCAGTGCAACCTCTTCCTCCGGAAAACATCCCCCAGTGCAGCAGGCACTAAGCACCAAACTGGCTGGATGTGGTTCAGTCTCCCATGTTAAGTATAGGAGAGAAACACGTTGCCCCCTTTTCAGCCCCTGAAGGGTTAATTTCTCCACTTGGGTTCTTGGTGGGTGTTCAGGTGACAGAAGGAACTCCCAGAATTCCATGCTTCACACCCAGCAGTTGGGGAGGAATGTTGATGAGTCAGCAATTCTCAATGCAAAGTATAGGGAGGAAAACGCGTTGCGCCCCTTTTCACCCCCTTCCCGTTGGAATTTCCGAAAACCAGTTCTTAGTGCACCCCTCAGTCACGGAAGGAACACCCACCCCAAATTTCACGCTTATAGGCCCACCGGTTTTGGCAGGGCGGTGATGAGTGAGTCAGTCAGTGAGTCAGTCAGTCAGTGAGTGACTTTTCTCTTTTATATATATAAATAAAGCAAAATCATATAAAGTACTGTGATTACAGTGTTATGGACTCTGTTATGGACTCTCTTCCATAGACCTCTTCCATACAATCTCTTCCATAGAAATGCGACACAGAATCATTTATTGATTTATTTTACTAAGTAAAGTGCTTTAGGAATTACTTCTGTGAAAAAGCAGTATATAAGTCTTCATCATCATCATCATCATCATCATCTTGATTCCCAAGATCTTGGCTGTGATCCCAAATCGCAGGCTATAAGAAGCCCAACTCATGTTATGTTGAAGTAGCATAATAACAGCAACTAGTAAGAGCCCAAAGCTGTCACTTGTGTGGAGATACAATATAACAACATTCATCAGTAAAAACCAGTGGCATAGCTAGAGGGGGGCAGAGCAGTCAGTTTTGGAGGGAGCCTCACGGCCTGAATTTCTTAGGACTGCACTCTTTGACCTACTGAACTTACTTTGAGTGAACATGCTTAGGACTATATTATTAGTTCAGGAGAGGGAAGATGGAACTGGCATTCCAGAAATTAAATATGGATCTGCAATGTGTGACTCAAAAAAATAAAAATAAAAATGTGCTCCTTTAGTGACACTGTGTGGTTAGCTTTCTATGCTATTTTAATAGGTTGTTTTACCCTCAAGACACCATGGAGAGGGGAAAAAAGTCCTCATTTAGCACATTTGCAATGCTACAATGTACAAACTAAATTATAGATCACCCTTGCTATAAAATAACTAGCATTAGCACAATTCAGTATTGATCAAGCTGAATCAGGTTCTTGCTGGAATTCAGTTTAAGGGAATACTCGTTATTGGTCTTACCCAGGTTGCTATAAGAATGTTCAGGTTTCATGCACAACTCTTCATTTTGATACTTGATTTAAGGGACTTAGGGTGCAATCCCGAGTAACTATGGGGAGTCCTTGCTCCGGTGTAAGAACAATTTGCTCTGGATTGCAATATGAATTTCCCATAGGTTTTCACTAGGTGGTGCAGTAACTACGGGTGCACGTAAAGTCTCTTACGTGCACCCGTAGTTACTCTGGATTGTAGGGTTATACCTCTTTTCCCATTCTAATGCTTAGAGGTCCAAGGTAGCTTAAAGCTTTGGGCATTCCCTTCCTGCTGTTTTTACAACAACCCTTTGAGGTAGGTGAGACTGAGTGACTGGACCAAGGTCACCAGGAAACTTCATGGTCAAAGAGGGATTTGATCCTAGATCTTCCAGGTCTCGGTCCATCTCCCTAACCACAGAACCATCCCAGCTCTATGGCATCATCCAGAGAGGTAATCCAGGAAAAATGTAGGCCATGTCAAAGTAAAAGCTAAAAACACTTATCTATTGATTTCATGTGGTTAATTTAAACTCATTATTAAATTTAAATTATTATTTAGATAATTTAAATAATAATTATTTATTATGCTCATTATTAAATTTAAAACTACAGTATATTAAATATTATTTATTTCATATAATTCATTAATTTAAAAAGGCTATGCACTGGATGTAGGGGTCCACTAATAAGGAAAAAGAAGACTTTAAGCTCTCTTCCCGGGCACAAGGCTAAAATGGAGGACATGTCCTGGAAAAAGAGGATTTCTGGTCAACCGGCCAGTACATCACCAGGCAAGAAGAGGCAACAACCTGTGCACTCTTAGATGCCATAACAGGGTGACCAGATGTCATAACTGGAAAAGAAGACAAGGTGCTCCCAAACTGTAATACAGTTTTATATTTTAATTGCATTGATATTTTAATTGTAATGTTTTAATTGTACATTATGTCATGATTGTTAGCATCCTTTGGGAAGAAAGGTATACAAATCTAATAATAAATATTTTTTTTAAAAAAAGTCAGAGCATCGCTCATGTTCCCAAATCTCACACAACAGTCTCCTGACTCATGCCCCTTGGAGAAAAATAAGTCATGCGCACATTTCTTTTCCTATGGTGACGTTTCCCATGTCCAGATCCTGTTACGTGCAATCCACTCACATGCACAGCTCAAAATCTATCCATGCTCCTACACTGACCAGCTCTGTTCAATCTGGCTCAGACCAAAAGATATCTCAGTCCCAGTTGCATTACTCAAACATGCACTAAAGTAGCTAAGGAGAGAAAGGAGAGCCTTGGGGAGCCTTAGGGAAAGATGACAACAAAGGCATCGCAGTTGTGCTCATTTCCGCAGCTGGACAAGATGCAGCGTCTCCTGAATAGCTCTGCATCAACTCTGCAGACACCTCTTCCCTCCCTATAAACACATCTGACAATCCAACAGGATGGATCACCAATTGGCCATCTGTGTTCCTCAAGACTGGAGATTCCAGGCAACTTTTTAATCACCCTCTAACCTGCCATCCCTTTGATGTAGATGAAGGTCTTTGGGACAAATGTTCTCCGACCACAACAGATAACCAAGGCCAGGTTGTTTATGTTACAGCAAGCTTCAAAGTCTATTTAAGTCTCTCAAGGAAGGCATTAGTTTTCAACTTTATCTTCTTATCCTAAAGAATACAACCACATGTCTTTCGGTATTCCTAGATTAGCAAAACACACTTCTGGCATTGACTCCATCTAAATTCTTGGAATGAACGACCATTTAATAGTGACCATTTAATGCCCGTCGATCTGCTAGTTATTTAGAGTTATTTCCAGAGCCAATGCACCTTTTCAAATTTCACTCGTAGATTATCATTTGGTTGTTTGGATGCCAATGATAAAATTTTGTGGCTTACCCAAGTTTCATAATTCACGTTCCTTAGCAATCTTAAGGGATTTGGCAACATCAAAATTATACATGGCTATGCAAGTTAACATTGGAGGGTCTTAATCAGTCATTGTTAAGTCCCCTTTATAGATCTCTCTCATTCTCCGATTCCAAGGAGTATAAAAATAAGAACATAAGATCATCAGATGAGCCCTTCTGGATCAGGCCATCTAGACCAGCTTCCTGTATCTCACAGTAGCCCATCAAATGCTTCAGGAACACAAAAGAGACCTGCATCCTGACGCCCTCCCCAGAACCGGATTTGCAATTGACCAAATACTGACCCAGATGCATCAATGGGGTCTCTCAGCTTCCAAGTTTCAACAGTTCTTCTACTGGAATGGACTTCCAGTCTGTTCTAATTTGATCCTGCAAGTTTCCACCAAGCCAGTCTGAAATCTAGTGATCCACCTACATAAGGACTGACCATTCATTTAGGCTGCAATCCTAACCTCCACTTAGGCCAGCTTAAGCCCTGGAATAAGTCTGGGCTGACTTCGGGTGTCACAAAGCTACTGTAAGGCACTTTTGCCCCACTCGTGGGGTGGGTTAGGTATACGCCGACCTCCCCACACCACCATAGGAATATATTTCAGGAGAGTTAGGCCAACCTAAATATGTTAGGAATGTGACCTTAGTTGTTTTTCTGTCTGCTTTGCATAGAAACCACTATTAGGAGTATTTTTTTAAGTCACATTTGTTCTGATTTTTGAGAATACAGATATGCTATTTGTCCAGTTGAAAATCTGAAAGTTTTTTTGGTCTTATTTCCATGAATTTTGTAGATGTGAAAGTGAAGAATTACAGTATCAGTATCAACCAGAGGCACGTGTGATGAAGTCAGACATATACCCTCATATCCAGAGTAACTATGGGAGCACCTAAGAGACATTATGTGACCCGTAGTTTCTGCACCACCTACTGAAAACCTATGGGAAATTCATTTTGGAATCCAGAGTAAGTTGTACTTACAATGGAGCAAGGACTTCCCATAGTTACTTTGGATTTTGCCCTTAGAGAAGTAGGCCTCCGTTTGTCTTGAGAGACTATGGTATAATCACTAAACAACTGTTGTGTCTTTGTAAAAATGACAGATACTATTTTTGTATTTATACCCAGATGTTTAGCTTTGTTTATGCTGTCTTTTGTTTAATGAAATTGACTGTAAGCTGCCGACTCTCTGCTGATCAGAGGAGAAAAGTGGGATTATCGTAAATTTTAAATTCATAAGCAAATAAGTAAACCGCTTGAAAACATGAAGGCTCTTCTTCCTCTCAGTGAGTCTTCCTCCCTTTCCCCAAGAACCAGGGGGGACAATCTTCCAGATCCCATTGCTCTATATTGCTTATTAATAAATTAAGAATTATTGAATAATAAATTTAAAATTATTGGTTATAATATATTACATACAATTTATGAATTACAAGAAGGCTACATGGAAAAGGAAAAGGAAGCACGATGGAGGAAAAGGAGCACGATTACGTTTTTTTCCAGGACACATGGCTAAAAAAGAGGACATTTCCTGGAAAAACGGGATGTATGGTCACTGTGTATGCACATTTGTGACAACTAGTGCTGGTCAGGAGCACTGTTTACCTTTAGATCCAGCTGTAACAGTGCCATCCTATGCATGTCTGCTCAGAAGTAAGCCCAATTGTGTTAAATTGAGCTTACTTCCAGGAAAGTGTGCATAGGATTGCAGCCTAACCCCCAAATCCAGAGTAACTATGGGAGCAAGTAAAAGACTTTAGGTGCAGCCATAGTTACTGCACCACCTAGTGAAAACCTATGGGAAATTCATATTGGAATCCAGTTGTTCTTACACCGGAGCAAGGACTCCCCCTAGTTACTCTGGATTTTGCCCTAAGTAACATTCATCAGGGCTTTGCAACTGAATCATGGTGTGAACCCTCTCCAAGGTCCAGTGATTTTAGTTTTTCTGTTCCAGCCAGAAATCAGTTACTAAAATTGCCTTCTCTTCTGCTTTCAGTCATGTTCGCATCACCCCATGCTCCTCAGCCATTCCAGAAGCATGTCTGGGTAACATATGCAGGACATGTAGGGGACCGGAGAGGATAGCCGGTGACAGTGCAGAACAAAATGAGATGTTCCAGGACCCTTGGTGACAACCCACTACTTAATGTTTTCCTTTCCCTGTCAAATTGAAGTAAAACACAAAGCAAAACAAATGATAGTGTGAAAAGCAAGTCAAATCCAAATACAGAAAGTTGACAGTCCTATTATGTGGCAGACCCATGACTCTTCCCTAACCGGTAATGATCATCACCCCAAGGTGATGATGACGACAATGGTGACGACAACGACGACAATGGCTACAATGATGACAACATTGGAAGGGAATATTGATATCCCACTTTCAGCCAAACATATCAACAAGGAGCATGCCAGGGATAAGGATTCCATACTGGGGTGAGTAGGAACAATTTACTTGTCACATTTTTTTATACTGCCCTTCCTCAAAGGTGCGCCGGGCAGCAAACATGGTTCATTTTAATCCTTCTATCATCAGGCCTCCATCAGTCTTGGATGACTACGGTATCGTGCTTGGCACTGCATACACTGCATGCGAAGCACGAAAGCCTGGGTTAGATTGTTATGGAGGATAGGCTGTTCCCCAAGCAGCAAATCCCCCCTCTCCACACCACTGAATTAGTCCAATGGAAAGGCAGAGCCCATACGATTGGATCCAGCTGGCGTCGCAGAGCTGGGCTAAGGACAGGAGCTCACCCTGTCTTGTGGGGCTGACCCAGGTCTTGAACCCTGGCCTTCTGGTTAACAGGCACAATGTCTTAGCCACTTGCACCACCCACAGCCACACCACACCCACCACGGGATCATCATGATCCTACTTATTCACAAAGCTTCCTGGTGACCTTGGGCCAGTCACTATCACCTGCACCTACCTCACAGAGTTGTGAGAACAGAAGGAGGGAAGGAACCATGTATACCACCCTGAGCTCCTTGGAGAAAGGGTGGCATAAAATTTGAAAAATAAAATAATACATGACTTTTGATTCAGTGAAAGGATCAACAGACTTCTTAATGCTCTGGTTTTGCATTCTGCTTACATTCTCTTTCACATCTGTTTCCCTCCCCAACATATACACCCTGTTAATATCTTCAAGGATTTGCCAGTAATAGCCTTTATATCCTTGTCTTTTCATTATGCTGCACTGGTATATATGCTCTTTACTATGCTTCATTGCCTACACATTGATTATTTCGCATTTGTCTGCATTAAACACTAAACAGTATTTTCCACTCACTGGGTGCGCCACCTGGTAGAATCAAATCCAATCCCTCCCTCCTCTTCATGTTTATATATATATATATATATATATATATATATATATATATATATATATATATATATATATATATATATATATATATATATATATGGTCAATGTTAACAATCCATCAGCTGAACTGCTCCTATTGTTCTCTGCCTTTCGTCATCACAGAGATCAGAGACACCATTTTCATATCCTGCGGAGGCCCAATATTTCAACTTTTGTTGTGCAATGTCTAGCAGACTTCCTGCTATGAATCTTACTTTTGCTCAGTGTTGTTTGTGTGTGTGTGCATGTGAGCATATGTGCTGAAACAAGACCTTTTGAACAACTAAAGCCCAAAAAAAAAATTGTGATATAATTTCTTCTACGTTCAAGCATACCATTTAAAAGGAATTTAGCAAGCAATGGAGGGTGAGATTATTTGCCATTAATGTTATTATTTTATTAACAGTATCCCTACAATCCAGAGTAACTATTGAAGCACGTAAGAGACGTTTCGTGCACCTATAGTTACGGCACTACCTACTGAAAACCTATGGGAAATTCATATTGCAGTCCAGAGTAAATTGTTCTTACACCAGAGCAAGGACTCCCTGTAGTGATTTCACCCTATGTTGTAGAATAAGGCTGCAATCCTAACCTGCAGTTACATTAGGGTGCAACCCTAACAACTTAGACCTGCCTAACTCACCTGGCATATCTTCCTGTGGTGGTGGGGTCATCGGTGTATGCCTGTGCATACACTAATCACTAGTGATCACTAATCACTAATCACTAATCAACTAATCACTAGTTGGTCAGACGTGACTTACGGCATTTTTGTGACATCTGCAGGCAGTGGAGTAGCTAGATCATCTGTCACCCGAGGTCCATTAATTTTTGACACCCTCACATGACAAAATTATTTAATGATTTATTATCAAGATTAATTACTTAATAAAATATTAATATTTTCATATTTTACATATGAAATATCCTTCCTCTAAGGAGCACAGGGTGCTGCACGTAGTTCTCTTTTTTGTCACAACTCTTTGACAAAAATTTTTACCCTTTCACCACACAACAAATTTTATGCTTTTACCTCACAAGTTTTAACCCCTTTTATCTCACAACGCTGTGAGATAGGTGAGGCTGAGACATAGTAAGAGTCATGACATGAAATAAATAATAACAATCAGAAAATAAATGCAGTGCATATTAACCTGCCAGGTTGATCTGGTGTCCAGTTCTGGGTCTGAGCCAGATCTACCAGGGTGACCATATGGGAGAGCCAAAAAAGATGACAAGGATTCCCCAAAATGTAGGACTCCCAAGAAAAATGTAGAATATGACATGATAACAGCTAAAAACAGTTTGGGTTATTCTAAAACTCTGAGAAGTTCTGCTGTTGGTCACCCTCCTCTGAGTGTCACCTCTAAAGGTGGTACTCGGGGCGGACCACCCCACTAGCTATGCCTCTGCCCCACATCAGCACATTAGACTGGGGCTTATGCTGGCTTAACAGAAGGTTAGGACTGCAGCCTTAGGCTACAATCCAGAGTAACTACAGGACGTTTTTACTGTAGTTATGGTGCCACCTATTGGAAACCTCTGGGAAATGCATAGAGCAATCCAGAGTAAGTGCCTCTTACGTCTTCCTGTAGTTACTCTGGATTATAGGGTTACCCTACAATCCAGAGCAACTACGGGAGCATGTAAGAGACTTTACGTGCACCCGTAGTTACTGCACCACCTAGTGAAAACCTATGGGGAATTCATATTGCAATCCAGAGCAAATTGTTCTTACACCGGAGCAAGGACTCCCCGTAGTTACTCAGGATTGCACCCATCGTCAGAAGTTCTCTGCTGTCCTGGGGTTGTCACAAAGGTGCTGCACCACTCCTGGGGGAGGGCTTGGCCAGTGCATAGACATGTGCTTGCCTCCCTACATCAGCACAAGATCAAGAAGATCAATGAGCTTCGCCATCCTGGATCAGGATTGCACCCTAAGGCTGCAATTCATTCCCAACCTCCAGTTAGGCCAGCCTATGCCTGGCATAAGTCCTTTGCTACTCTAGAGGTGTCACAAAAGTGCCATAAGACACTTCTGTGCCACTCTGGAGGGAGGGTTAGGCCAGTGCACAGACATGCACTTGCCTCCCTACATCACCACAGGACTGGAAAGACTCATGAGTTGTGCCAGCCTAAGTTAGGGATGTGCCAGTTTCCGGAGGCAATATGGCAATGCACTGCCCTGGATCCTCCAAATCATTTCGGGCTTCTTTCTCCCCCCTCCAAACTATGGTGACCATATAGAATGGAGGACAGAGTGGCTCTACCCTTAAGCATTGTATAGAAGAAGGAATGTAGGCAGGTGCTGCTTGTTAAACCCTTCCATGTTTAGCTAAACCTGCCTCAACCAGAGGCTGAATTAAAGGTGCAAGGCAGTTGTAGGGACTGCACACTGTGACAGTCTGAGCATGTCTAGAGTCCAATTTAGAACCGACGTCATGGACCTGGAATTCACGGGGCATATGACGGCCCAAAATGGACCCCCTGAAGAATAAAGAAATAGAACAAAGGAAGCATTTTGAGTGCTAAGATTAACGGCTGAATTTTTCCAGGGCTTGGAATGTCACTAAAAATATAAGGATTGTGCTCAACTATACAGTAAGTCCTGGAATAATCACAGTCCAAAGACAGTGGGATTCTTTCCAAAGAATAGGAACAGGTGCATAAGGAGAACAATTTTTCTTGGTCCGTTGGTGCCCTGAAGAATATTACAGAGTTCAAGGCAGCAATGCTCATCACTTTTTCATGAGAGTATTTTTGTTAGACTTCTTTTTTTTAACCTGGCACATTTCTGAGCAGTTTACTTGTAAATTATGGTGCAATATGCTAGCATCAATTTCCTCCCTCCGTGCCAGACATTTACAATGGTCTGCACATGTCCAGGAAAGTGTTTGGCCTTCAGTGAGAGGTTTCATTTTCTCAGCAAATTTCTGCCTCCTCCATTGCTTGAGAAGTTAACAAAACTTCTAGCAATTCTCCAAATGGGAGACAAAGGGCAAGCCACCCACTCCCAAAATCAAACATTGAGTCCTTTTATCATCTGCTGGGTTTCACAACTAGTGGAACCAAACATTGCAAAATGTTGGCCTATATAACAGGCAAGTGAACTTGAGGCAGATATATGGCCTTAGCAGGACAACGCACTGCTGGGAGTGGGTAGAGAAGTGGACCGGCTAGTCACTGTCCCCATGCTGGTGCACTGGCTGGTTGCATCCTCTGGCCTCTGAACATTTGACGTTTTCCTGCAGTGATTGTGAAAAAGTATTATTCTTTATTCCTTCTGAAGAAAGGCACCAGGTGCAATCCTAACCAATTTAGGCCAGTATAACTCATCTGTATTCCCAATCCTGTGGTGGTGTGGGGAGGTTGGCACATGTCTATATACTGGCCTAATCCCTTCCCAAGAGTGGTCTTAAGCAGTGGTGGGCTCCACGGGGTTCTCACAGGTTCTATAGAACCCTTTGCTAATGAGCGCCTGGTTCTGAGAACTGGTTACTAATGGGACATAGAACCTGTAGTTAATTTATTAGGACATAGAACCTGTTGTTAATTTATTTGAATCCTACCACTGGTCTTAAGGCACTTTTGTGACCCCCACCCCAGGCCAGCATAGGACAAGTGTTCAGACCTATGCCTGCCTAAACTGGAGTAGACATGCATAGGATTTCATTGTCAGAAATAAAATAATGTAAGGGAAAGATAGAGTGGACAGGAAAATGTTCTTCTCCCCCTCACACCAGGGAACAACATCTAAAATCATCCTTGTAGAGTGTTATTCTGTCACTCTATGGAAATACTGTTTCTCAGAGAAGTATATAATTCCTGTTGTGGTGGAAAAAGAAGGAAAAAGTTGATATATTATGTGAACTGGCCCCAAGGTCAGTTATTTTCCAACAGTAGGAAACCCTTGACAGCAACCATGTAGAACAATTTGCAAATGTTGTCATGTCCACAACTGTTAAGTCTCTTTTTTGGCTGGGAAATACAAACAAACTCGGATATTCTGGTTTTCCGTGCCAAAACTAAGTGTATATTAACTTAAATTTTCTTGGCCGTATGTCTCTGCCACTTACATTTATATCAGGGTGTAATAAAGCAAGCATAAAGAATAGTTGAGCGGAATGTATCGTAGCTTGTCAGAAATTTCTTTCTCCGCCTTCTCATTTATATTGATTTGGACAGCCGACTAAAATTATGCTCAATCGAGAAGAATTATATATTTGTTTAGCTTTGTAACACTGCGGAGATCAGAACTGGTCTGACCGTTTCACACTGGAAAATGTCAATCAGTTTTCAGACCGTGACAAAGACACTTTCCTGGGAGTAAGACCCATTGAACACAATGCAGCTTACTTCTGAGTAGACATTATGCTCAAATTCCTGTGGGATTAGGTTTGTGCTCAAATTCTTGTAAAGAAGGGGTCAGCTGAAATCGGCCTATTGGAAACCGTTTCAAAATAGACGCGTTAGCTATTAATTAGCTATAATTTTTTCTTGTTCTTATAAACCACTTTGTGAACAGTTGTAAGGCAGTATATTTTGGGGGGCATAGGTTGCCCCGGCTTATAGGACGCACCCAGATTTAAAGGAAGAAAGCAGAGAAAAAAATGTTTTCCTCCTTTAAATCTAGCGCGGCATGCGACCTTCCCCAGCCGGCTCAAGGAAGGATGCAGGCTTAAGCCTGGCTGGGGATAGTCGCGCAGGCAGCCTCTTCCAGTCCAACTGAGTCTCAGGCAGGCTAGAAGCAGCCGCCCGTGAGGCTATCCCATGAGACTCCCCCAGTCCATCCAAGTCTCACGTTGCTATCCCCAGCCAGGCTTGAGCCGGGCTGGGGAAGTTTGTGCGAGACTTGGGTGTGCGATCTTCCCTAGCCGGCTCAAGTCCAGCTGGGGATAGCCACGCAGGTGGCCTCTTCCAGCCCATCTGAATCTCATTGCACTGGAGAAAAAAAATTAGTATAAATTACAAGACACACTGCCATGTATCCGGAGTAGACAAGCATTTGCCAAACTGTAGATCAGGACTCACCAGTGTATCGGGAACTGATTTTTGGTGAGTCATGAAACTGATATGTTGATAGCTGAGAAGGAAAATGTACTGAGCCCTAAGGAAACTGAAATGGACAGCAAGTGCATGTTTACTTGTGAGTAGGCAAACATGCCTCAGCCTGGTGGCATAGCTAGAAGGCGTGGAAAACACTAGGTTTTGAAGGAAGCCTCGCCTAAGGGAAGGGGTCCCTTGCATTCTGCAATGAAGCTTCCAGCAAATTTATTTATTTATTTATTTATTTAATCAATTTATATCCCACCTTTCCTCCCCTGCAAGGCGGAGCCCACGGCGGCTGACATTAGGGAATGAAACATCATTAAAATCGCACATAAATAAAGATTAAAACACCATTAAAATATAATTAAAATACAATTAAATTGAATAAAAAACAAGCAGATTAAAAATATTTGTTAAAAACGGTAAAAAACAATAAAAACAACTGTCCCCCCACCTCTGCCCCATTTAAAATGCTTTTTTAAAATAGAAGGTTTTAAGGCTCCGCCTGAAGCTCTGTATTGAGGGAGCTTTTCTCAGTTCAAAGGGGAGGGAGTTCCAAAGCCGGGGTGCCACCACCAAGAAGGCCCTATCTCTGGCCTTTGCACCCCTCCTATCTCTGCATTGCACCCCTCCTAGCTGCACCACTGTTTGGGGAGGGGCAATGATCCCAGTCAAAACAGACTCTGGAGGTGTGAAAGACCAGCCCGGTTATTTTGGTCTTGCAAGGATGGAACAGTGAATTTTTTTAAGTACTATTGTACTTTTGCAAAATAAAATCTCCCACTCAGCTTCCACTCTGCGTATTTACCTGGCAAACAAAAGTTAACAGAGCAAGCACTGAAGGAAAGTAAACCAGGAGTTTAGAATATTTTTGCAAGGAAATTGCAGCTTGCACTGATAAATTATTTAGGAGGGATATACTCTTTGGGAGAAAGAAATTCCTCTCTTTCTATAGCCTTGTAGATTGCTCCTCCCCCCCCCCCCACAAAAATGTTCCTATCAATGTTAAAGATCATCCGCTGTTGTAGGTGTACGGCTGGTTCTCTGTTTGCACTGTCAGTTCCCAATAACAGTTTATATGCCAGATGAAGATGAACCGTTACACTTCACTGATGGGAAAGACTCAAGTTGGAACCCACTGCTCCCTGCCTACCTGGACACTTGGCATAATCTGTACATTGATGTCTTTATTTGGGCAGGTCTAGAATATGCAAGGAGCTCTAGAATATTGTGGGATTTTGCAAGAAGTGGCAAGATACACAAGACTCACAGCGCAACCTGTCTTTGTCTGACCTCATGCGCCGTTGCAAATAAAGCATGATTCAAGAGCGCTCAAAATAGTGGTGACTTAGAATCATAGAATCATAGAATCATAGAGTTGGAAGGGACCTAGTAGGTAATCTAGTCCAGCCCCCTGCCTGCAGCAGGAAATCCCCCTAGAGCATGCCCGACAGGTGCTCATCGAGCCTCTGCTTGAAGATCCCCAGTGAGGGAGAGTCCACCACCTCCCTTGGCAATCTGTTCCACTGCCGAACCGCCCGAACCATCAGGAATTTTTTACGGATATCCAACCGGACTCTCCTCTCTTGCAGTTTGTAGCCATTGGTTCTAGTTCTGCTTTCAGAAGCAGCTATGAACAAATGAGCCCCTTCCTCCCTATGACAGCCCTTCAGGTATCTGAAGAGGGCAATCATGTCTCCTCTCAGCCTCCTCTTCTCCAGGCTGAACATCCCAAGTTCCCCCAACCTTTCCTCGTAGGGCTTCTTTTCTATCCCACTGATCATTCTTGTTGCTCTCCTCTGGACTTGCTCCAGTTTGGCTGCATCTTTCTTAAAGATAAGTGCCCAGAACTGAACACAGTACTCAAGGTGAGGTCTGACCAATGCTGAAGTCCTTAGGAAGTCCTTTACCATTTCAATGGTGCCAGTGCAAGAAATCCCAGCATAGGATCCCAGCATCAGTGCTGGTTTGGTTTGGGAAGAAAGTGACAGGATGCACAAGACTCACAGTACAGTCTGTCTGACATCATATGCTGTCACAAATACATCATGCTGCATCAGTGTAGAAAATAGGGTGGGGTAGAAAGACCCAACAGTGCCAGTGCAAGAAGTCCCAGCATAGGATCCCAGCATCAGTGCTGGTTTGGATTGGGTTGTTCATCAGCAATATTTTTTCCTACTTCCTCTAGGGCTTCCACAGACTGAAATTGGGCGTGTCCATACTGGTGCCTCATGGAGGTCATCCAGATAGTCTTTGGTTTACAACTTTAAATTGCATGTGGGGTTTGACCTGCATTTCAAACAAAGTAACATAATTGCAGACTTAACAATGGTGTGGTTGTTGCGCTGCCGGACGACTGGTCATCCAAATGTCAGATTTTCTGCTCTAATAAACTGTGATGATTCAAAGATGGGGAAAATAGGAGGACAAAAGATGGGAATGGAAAAGCACTCTTGGATTAAGCCCGAGACCCATCTATTTCCAGCTTCCTAATCAGAGGTCTTTGAGAAGACCACAAATAGCAAAAGCACCTACTTCACCATCGTTCCTCCATATGGAACAAAACAACATCGTGCATGGCCAAGTCTGAGGTTGCAATTGTAACCTCCAGTTAGGCCAGCATAAGTCCTGGCACAAGTCCTGTACTGGCTTGTGGGTGTCACAAAAGTGCCATAAGGCACTTCTGTGTCACTCCTGGGTGGGGGGATCGGCCAGTGCACAGACTTGCACTAGCCTCCCCACATCATCACAGAAACAGGGAGCAGGTGAGTTTTGCTGGCTTAAACTGGTTAGGATTGCACCCTTAGGAGACCTACATACAGCTATGCAAGACTGAACCACCTTTCTGCACTACAGTCTGTGGACAGATATTATAATTCAGCCATGGGCAATGACACCTTGAAGGTGCCTTCAACTGTGGAAAATCTTATGAGATGGGATGCTTTGAAACAGGAACCAAAGAAGAGGGGATGTATAATTCCCAACTGTTCACAACTTCTCCAAATTATCCACAAAACTATTCTGTTATACCAGGCTCTGCCCTCCCATTCTGCGATGTTGTAGCTGAAATCTCTTGTCCCCCCAAAACATACCTTCTTCCTCTCTGTCCCCCTCTTCCTTTTCCAGTCCAAAGAGTAGGAGGAGAAGGATGACCACTGGAAGCAAGTAGGTGGACAGAGGTTTGTGCCTACCTCACCTGCGTGCCTGAGGCAAGTGCTTCAGTTGGCCTATCTGCTGGGCTAGTCCTGTCAATCCCCTACATCCCACTTTAGAAATTAAAAGGGTATGCTATCCTTTATCATGAGCAACATCCTGGAAAAAGGCAGACATAGATGAGTGCAATCCAAACTAATTTAGGCTGGCATAATGATCTGGTATCTTCCCATGGTGGGGTGAAGAGGCTGGCACATGCCTCTGCACTGGCCTAACTCCCCCCCCCCCAGGATTGTGCAGAAGTGCCAACGGCACTTTTGTGACACCCCACGACCAGCACAGGACTTGTGCCAGGACTTATGCTACCCTAAATGGGGCTTAGGATTGCAGCCAGATTCTTTAATCAAACAAAAAAGAAAAAATTAAAGGAAGAATTCTTATAGGGAAAGTTAACCACATCTGTTGCTCAGATTGTTTTGCACCAGGCTCTGCAGGTTCCCCAGTCTATCAAGTGAAACAGCATCTGAAAGCCACGCAACCACCTACGAAACAGCTGTCGTCCGTCTGCTGAACATCACAGGAATCTTTCATGACGGAGGAACATCCGAGGAACATCACACTGTGTCACTTCTGGCTGCCAACCTGAGAAAATAACTCATTCCATGGAGTAGGACCAAAGGATGCCTGAAGACTCCTTTTCTACTCAGTGAAGGGATAAATAAATCAGCAGCTTTTTTGCAGAGAGCAGAACCACCAACAGCACGTTCAACATGCTACCCTTAAGTGCCTCCACTTGCTTCTTGGAGAAGAAACTCACAAGGTGATAGTAAATATAATTCAAACGTATTTTTCTGTGCTGCCCCATGGTGAGAGCTGAAGTGATCAAAGAAGAGATGTTCTGCTAGTAGGAAGGGCTGCAATGAAAGGTTTCAGTGACAAAATAAATTTAGAGGGGTTTTTTATGAAGCTGCTTCAAATTAAGGTTCAAAATGAGTAGGCAACCCCTTAGTTTGTGTCAGAGGAGTGGAAAAGATCTCCACTTTGAATAGATGAATTTGCTTTATGCTGAGACACGGGTCCATCTCGGTCATGAGAATCAACTGACCGTATCATTTGATGGTATGTCATTAAATGCAAGTTGTGGAATAAGTTGGGCCAACAGATCCAGAGCCAAACTACAAAAATGAAGGATACGGGGCAATCCAGAGTTAGGGAAGTGAGAATGGCCCAGCTGGGCTGCCCCAAGTAGGCTGTATCCAGAGCAGAAAGTTGGGCTGAATCCAGAGAGTCAGGAAGTCTGCGCTATCCTAGCTGCTCCAGAGCATGCTCAGTAGGCAGCAAGTCAGTGGCGCCTGGGGAAAGCTTGCTCCCGAGGAGACCCCCCTCCTATCACTCTGAACAAGGAACAGCTGTGGTGCCTGCCTTAGAAGAAGTCCCTGAAAACCAGTCACAGCTGCAGCATGAGACTGTAGTACAGCAGTACCTGGAGTGGAGGGTGGATGCAAGGGGCCTGTTGGAGTGGCCAGCTGTATCCTGAGGTTGGCGGGCTGTCGTGGTTGTGCCATATCCTGAAGTTGAGAGGTAGAGGTTGCAGATAGGCTGACAAAGGATCAAAATTTTTTCCAACACTTCCATTTTTACTCTGGCTTATAATGGACCCCGATGGGTCTACTCAAATATATTCCTGCTGCTGAGGTGGTATAACTCTGAAGAGCTGGAAGAGGGCATTTCTGCCCTGGAATCAGGCTGTGGGTACAGCATAACTGCATTATTCTAGGCCATGCTGAACATGCCCTCAACATGCCTCTCCTGAACAGCGTAGGCTGGCACAGCTACGCCACCTCAGGTCCATATGTCTTGGTCCAACCTATGTTGACTTATGCTGGCCCAAGCATTTCTGGTGTAACTGGGGTGCCCCATCTTGGAATTGGGCAGCCTAGTGGTTCAAGTGCACTTGAGGATTGCAGCCTATGGCAGCACCCCTAAAGACACTTTCCTGGGAGAAAGTCCCATTGAAGACAATGGGGATTACTTTTGAGTAGACATGGTTAGGATTGTGCCTTATGTGTACTTGGTGATCTCTAGAGCAGGGCTGGCTCCATCTAGGTTATTGTCCCCACTATCAACAGCTATCCAGGTTTTTGGGTGCGTTGTTCCTAGTCCCTCATGGAGTCACTAGGAATTGAACCGTATAGGAGGTCTGAGTGCTATCAATGACCCAAAATGCTTCCTTAGATACTGAACATCTTCTGTCCAGCTTCTTGGTCATGCATATGAGTTCCCTTCTACTGGACCAGAAGGGGCAGCACAAGGTCATCATAGCACCAGGATGTCTGGTCCATGTATATATTTCCATGGGTGAAAACCAATTTGATGTGTGTTGCGTACAAGACTGTTGGTCTGTGGCTTTTGTGATGAATGTGTCCCTGCTAAAGATTGGCATGAAGGATGGTGCTATAAATAAGCTTCTAATAAGGTTAGGCTGTAATTGTTTTATTGACACAGCACTGATGGATATGACTTGAAGGTGTAAACAAATCTAGAAATTATTAGGCATGATTGCTCCGCAGATGAGAAATTAATTCTTTCTAAATGAGTTGTTGTGATATGAAAGAGACGGGAAGCCATGCAGTTGGTAGGAGTCCACGCATATGGCCTTCAGTATGCATTGATTGAAGGGGAGGCTGGGTTACTCCACTGAATTTGTTCTGCAATTTTTAAAGATATATATTAAGCAGTACTATTCGGCACTGAAGGTGAAAAAGAAGGAGCTCTAATTGATGATCTCCTTAAAGCTAAATAGAGTGTGCATAGGAATGGAATTACCGAAAAGAAATAAAATTCATGATGATTTCAGAATAATCACCACTTCACTGTTATTCCATTAAGAGTGATGTGATGGTCAGTAGCGAATAGCTGGGAAGCCACAGAAAGGGATGGGATGTCCAACACGCGGCCCGGGAGCAGCATGCAGCCCAGGACGAGGGTGGATGCGGCCCTCCTGCAAAGCTGGCCACCATCATTGGAAAAACCGGCTTTGTGGCAGCAGCCATTTTCAAATTTTGCATGCTTCTCTGCGCACTGTCCTGGGCGGCCACCACAAAGTAAGGCTCCCCCTTACTGCCTCCTGGCACACAGAGCGCTTCAGGCCCCTGCAGACCTTGCAGCACTCGCCCACCCGCATCCCCCAAAAGCAGCCTCGGCCTCTATCCCAGCTTCTGCCTGCTGCCCTTGAGACCTACTCAGAAATAAGCCCGGTTAAAGTCAATGAGGCTTACTCCAAAGTTGTAATCTGAGAGCCCAGTGATGCATAGGATGGGCTGTGATCCTCTCCAAGTTTAACCTTGAAGACATGCTGCAACCCTAACCATGTCTACTCAGAAGTTAGGCCCATTGTACCCAGTGGGTCTTACTCCCAGGAAAGTGTGTTCAGGATTGTAGCATATCTCCAGGGTTAAGCGTGGAGAGGATCACAGCCCATCCTATGCATCATGCCTCCTCAGAAGTAAGCCCCACAGAGTCAATGAGGCTTACTCCCAAGTTGTAGTCTGAGAGCCAATCCAATGCATGGCTACTCAGCAGAAAACCCCATGATAATCAATGAGACTTACTCCAAGGTTTAGCTTGGAGAGGATTGCTACCCATCCTATGCATCATGTCTACTCAGAGATAAGCCCCATTAAAATCAGTGAGACTTACTCCAAGGTTTAAAAATATAGTCCTACATTTTGTCCTACATTTAAAAAAAAAAAGTTGTTAGTGTTTATGTGTGGCCCAAACCAACTTGTCTTGTTCCAATGCAGCCCAGGAAGCTAAAAGGTTGGACACCCCTGCTTACAAAGTAAGCAAGATAGGAAGAACATCCTGTCTTGAAGGCCCTATCTATCTATCTATCTATCTATCTATCTATCTATCTATCTATCTATCTATCTATCTATCTATCTATCTATCTATCTATCTATCTATCTGTCTGTCTGTCTGTCTGTCTGTCTGTCTGTCAGACAGACAGACAGACAGACAGATTCACTCACTCACTCACCGATGCCCAGCCAAACTGCCAGTCCTAGAAGTATGAAATTTGGGGAGGGTCTTCCTTCCATAATGTAGGCACCCACTGGGAACTGATTTTTGGAAATTCAAACTGGAAGGGGGGTGAAAAGTGGCACAACACCTTTTAGTCCCTATACTTAACATTGAGGAATCGCTGAGTGATCAACACCCAGCCCAAACCCCGGGACCTTTTTCTACCTAAGTCTCTGCATGGCAGGGGTTACTGCTGTATCCCCACAGATAGAGATCTGCTGGAGATCTTTTGGGTATTTGTCCATTTGCCCCAGGAAAAGGTCCAACGTAATGTAAACACATTGTAATATTGTTGTTGTATCACTCATTGTTATATACAATGGGTGTTATATGGGCTGTGGGTGGCGCAAGCGGTAAAGACGCTATGCCTGTTAAACCAGCAGGCCAGGGTTCAAGACCCGGCTCGGCCCCACAAGACAGGGTGAGCTCCTGTCCTAAGACCAGCTCTGCCAGCTGGATCCAATTGTATCGGCTCTGCCTTTCCATTGGACTAATTCAGTGGTGTGGAGAGGGGGGATTTGCTGCTTGGGTAACAGCCTATCCTCCATAACAATCCAACCCAGGCTTTCGTGCTTCGCATGCAGCGTATGCAGCGCCAAGCACGATACCATAGTCTTTCAAGACTGATGGAGGCCTACTTTTTTATATGCAATAAAAATGAATTTTGTACCTGCTTTGCAGCTGCGCATTACAATTGCCAGTAAACATTTTTTAATCTCATGATTTTTAAAATTGGAATGCACATTAGATTCAGTGGTGTACTGGATTTGGGAAAATACAAGTACAGTATGTCTCTGTCTCATGGGAAGCTGTGTTCACTGTTGATGAAGTCGTAATGCCACTGTACCAATAAAAAGCAACCACTGTTTACAGGGTCCAGCACTGTATTGACTAACAAGTTCCTATGTCTTGCAAGTAGGGTTGCCATAATACTCTTTCCTAAAATTGGGATAGGACCCTCTGTCCCATTTGCCAGTACGTGAGCACAATCCCCCAAAATTGGGATTGTCTCTGATTTTCAGGACATGTGGCAACCCTACTTGCAAGTAAAGTTGCAAAGCAACATACGAACCCTGGCTCAGTGGGAGTTTGGGATGATGTCCCTTCCTTAAGTTTTTAGCCCCTCCAATTTTGACTTGTCCTCCTAGTTCACCTTCCGTCCCTATTAAAGAGAATGCATTGTTAGTGGCCCAGAGACTCAGTGGGACAAAGCATGTCTGCTAACAATGCATTCAGAGGAATGTTAGTGAAAGATGTCAGGAATTAAGGCTAAAAATAGCAATAATGCAGACGGATAATGATGGAAGAGCTACATTTGCATGGTGGTCCCGAAGTGAAGTCTTGCGCCGGATATGATGTATGAATGTCAGGGCCAGAAAAGAAGTATCAAAGTGAGAACAGGAGCCGAGGCTTAAGTCTCCTCAGTGCCTCCATTGGAGTCACAAAAGATTTTTTATGCACCATTTCAAGCATTATTTCAACATTGTTATTTCGGCAAACATGCTGGTCTGCGATAAGCGTGCGCGCGGCACCACATCAAAATGCAGATTGGCACTGAATGCCGAACAGTGGCTTCAGAGAGGTAGTAGTTTATTAAGCTTTAGAGGAATTTAAATTGCTAACACTTTTACTAGATAGACAGGCAGGGGGATTTGTAATGTCCTCCTTTTAATCATGTGATTTGCAAAACACTGGGGCAATCCAACTAATAATGCCATTTATAATCCAACAAAACTTTCCAAGAGTCATCAGGATATTATATTGGAGCTGCTTCATTTCATCTAATGGTTTCCATTTAGGTAATTTTCATGCATTTTAATCTATTTAATGATCACCTCTCCGTTGATTTACTGGGTCTGAATCTGTAGCATGGTTTATTTGCACTCTTCCAGACTCGAGCACAATGCTACACACACAATGAAAAGCAGAGGAAATCTACGGTAAGTCAATATAACTCTTTTATAGTCCCGGACCCTGTAAATCATGTTGTTTTATTAGTACAGTTAGTGTTAGAGAGAATATTTTTTTAAAAAAAGTGTTAGGGAAAATGGGTTCACACATGCACGTACTTCACTAGATCCCTCATCACTGAAATCTGATGAAATCTTACCCCACATCCGAAGATGTGTTGCAAAATATGTTGACTGATTCCAAGGAAAGAAAGATTCTAAATGCAATGAGAGTATAGCTGGAGGGAGTGCAATGCCCTAGGTCAGTGATGGCTAACCATTTCATCAATGAGTGCCAACTGATGGTGCCAGTGCTCAATGCATGTGCCCAGAACTCCAGGAATGTGCACTGGACAAGGAGCACCCTGAGCCTATTGCACATGCCCTGAATTCTGGGAATGCACACTGGACACCGGCACATTCTCCTTCAAAGAAGAGAAGGGTGCTCCTCTTCAGAAAAGGGTGCGCTTGTGCCCAGTGTGCCTGTCCAGAACTCTGGGTGCTCCTGGCTCAATATTGCAGTTGGGTCTGCTCTGAAAAGCTCTGGGCATGCGCACTAGGCTTAAGAGTGCTCATTTGGAGGCACTCTTGCATGCCAGCAGAGAGGGCTTTGAGTGCCAGCATGTCGTAGATTCACCACCTCTGCCCTAGGTTTTGCAGGAAGCATCACTGAAGCATACAAATGGTTCCTCCTCCTGCTTTCATAGCTTTCATTGCTATGAAAGCTTCTCCTCCTGCCTTCATTGGACACAATGGGGCATACTTTTGAGTAGGCATGGTTAGGATTGTGCTCTAAATCTATATACTGTAACATGGTGGTACCTTGGGAGAAAATGCTGGTGCTGCTGCTTTCTTCTTTTTGGTCTGCTTCCTCGTCCTAGCAATTATCCCGAGTAGGAGAAGAGACTGCTTGTTTGCATACCTTTCTCCACTTGGCTTGATCAAAGGCTCTTCAGGGGCAATATTGTTGCATGTCAAAAATCACTGAAGGAAATGTTAGCCTGGGGTGGGGAATGCTATTCTGACAACATCAATGGTTGAGGACCTCTTATAGTGGACTTCCCTGCATCAGAAAAGAAATGGGGCTTTAAAGGATTTTGAAGTCTTTGATAGAATTATGGGTAGGAAATAAGAAGCAATCAGCAAATATATTCAGAATGAACTGCAGACTTAGCTATTAGCAGATAATGAGATCATGGAGTTCAGACTATAAAACGTAAGATAATGAGGCTGGAAAATAAATACACTGTAGGTATTAGACTTACAGCCTGAATAACATGAGCATAAAGGCAGCTCTGGAGTTGAGCTATAATGCTATAATGAGAATATACAATCATTTTCTTTGGTACTGTAAAACGAATAATAGTGCCTTATATAATAACACTAGTTCCTTATAATAAGGTGCTACTATAAGAAGAATGTGATAATAGTGCCTTAATAAATGTAAACATAAAGATAGATGTGCCTTATCATAATTACGATCAACATCCAAGGGTACTACATTGATGTGGTAGAGGGGCTTGCGTGGTTTGTTAAGAGCTCTGCTGGTGGTAGGTAAAAGGGACACTCAAGCCAGACAGGTCTCAACTGAAAAGCCAGAAGAAAGTGCTAATTACCATCAGTTATGGTGAAGTAAAATAAACAGAAATCTATTCCTGATCAGCCATTGCCTAGAACCACGTCAACAAGGACCACGTCAGGTGATGGGTAAATCCAGCAGGACTTGACTGAAGTCACCACCACCACCCAATTCAACTCAAAAATGAGTCATAATGGGGTACTTTCCAGGTTGCCAAGTCACTCCGTCCTGACTCTTAATGAAGGGCCTCCAAAATTTTTGGCAGGAGGCCCATATCATCTTTCTGACACTATGTTGTGAGTCAGAAAACTAATTTACATTTCAAATTTTAATACATTTAAATAAATTTACATATAAGAATGTATTGGAGTGGATTACAAGGCTTGCCCAAGGGCCAGATAGAGGGGTCTTGCTGGAGACCACACTGAGGCTTGCCGAGGGCCACATTTGGCCCTAAAGCTGGGATTTGGAGACCCCTGCTCTAAAGGAAAAGACATGGTGAAAGTAGGGTTGATTTTTTAAAAAATAAAAAAAGAATCAATAAAATCAGGATCTAAAAACTGAAATCCAGTTATGCTCATGAAAACCAGCAGTGGTCATCCCAATAGTGATTGGCACATTACATGCAGTCCCCCAAATTCTGGAATTTCATTTAAAACATCTGAATATGGACAAAATTGCATTGGTCAAGTTAAAAAAATACCCTGCTTGGTTCAGCACACATTGTTTGCAAATGTTGTATGACACTCCAGTTTTGACCAGCAAGTGCAGCTAAAGAACCTACTGGTATGCAAGAAAATTTTTTAATAGTAATAGTAATAGTAACAGATGATATGTTGGACCTAGATGACTTTCTCATACAATCAGACACAACAACCCTGTGTTTTATCACTTGTGTGAACATACCACAACCCCAGCACAATGTTCTGCTGGTATCCTTTTTTATTTATTTACTCCCCGCTTCCAGCTTCCCAGATGATGCACCCCAAATAGCTTCCAGTTAGAACACTAATACTATCAAGTATTTGTATCATATAAAACAGCTCATAAAACATCACACACAAATGATTCACAGCAGAAAATGATAGAGCCCCTTCAGGGAGTGTGCAGTCCATCACTGATTAATTCCAGCTGAGCAAAAACCCAAGACTATCTTTACTGCTCTCTATGAAGGAGTCCAGCCTAGACTCTGTGAACAGAGAATTGGATACCTTGCAGTTAAGGGTCCCCATAGATTCTGGATTACAAGGTCATGATGGAGAGCAGCAGCAATAGTGGACCCTTGCAGTGTTGGCCATGCATGTGTGAAAGCCCTTGTATGGTCTTGGGTCCCTGACACATACTCCACCAGGTCCCACCTCTGGAGTTACTAAACCTAAGAACTAATAACACATCAATATATTCAGTGATGATCAACACAGGTGGTGCTGAGACCCAAATTAGTTCTTTTGTCCTGATGAACAGGTCAATCATGGAGCCCAGAATTCATACGCAGAATGCATTCTTCACACTTTATATTTTTATACTGCTCTTCCTGTAAGGAGCTCCGCTCCGCTAAGGTGTTTTGTCCTCACAGCCATGCAGAAAGGTAGGTGAGTCTTTCCCAAGGTCACACCTAGAAGCCTCATGGCTAAGTGAGGATTTGAATCTGGATCACAACCCTGGTTTAAGTCCAACTCCAAGCCATGACGCTATCCCAGTTGTAAATTCCTCCAAACAGTCCTTCACCCCAAAAAGCCTCTCTCAGGAAAGCAAAGGGAACTCAAAATATGTAGTCTGAAAAGGATGGGAATGCATTTTGATCCCACAAAACATAACCATATATTTCTTAGTTATATCAGTCAATCCAGCATTAAATAAAATCTCGATTCTCAAACAGCTTAAATCTGTGATATACATACCTGTTCCCCCATGGCTGATCCCATAGATAGGTGTTTCTCAAATCTAGTGGGTTTCTACCCACTAGGTGGGTCACAGTGCAATTTCAGATTGATCCCCATTCATTATGATGTGTATTTAATTTTTAAATATACTGTATTAGTCTTGATGTGTCTACAGTATGTGACAGCATTTGTGGAAATCTTACAGATCTGTACATTTAACAGGCTACTATCTATATATATGCCTTTATCAATGATTGTCAATAGGGCTTACTCAGATAAGTAGAAATAGGATTGTAATTCCACACTTTCTCCAGGTAAGTTTACAATAAGTATAAGTTTAAAAATTGATTTAAAATAATGAAGAACCCTCCTAAACTCCCATAAATCTGTTTTATAAAATTCCAGAAACATCCTGAAGATTGCATTTCTTTATTTTAAATCAATTTTTAAACATATACTTGGTGTAAACTTTTAATTTACTTACAGGGCTGTAGCAGGGAGCATGCTTAATCTAGAAGAAGCTCTGTAGAACTCTGTAACTTACTTCCAAGTAAACATGGGTAGTAGTCTACTTGACAGAAACCCAATTTGATCCACTTTAAAGTTGAGAAGTAAATTCTCTGTGTATTTGTGTCATAAACATATTTTCTCCCTTTCATTTTCACTATCCAGATTATATGGAACTTAATGAGCAATAAGAGGTCAATTAAAAAAAACTTTGCTAGTCAGCAAAGGGGATTTGTTTTGAATTTATGAATGGATAATAAGCCTGTACTTTGGAATGATTAATGGTAATTAACCTTTTCATGCTTACTCGGGTACCTGAGCATCCCCTTGTCTGTTACTTACTATGAGGAAGTTCAAGTGCTTTATTGCGCAGAGGTCTCCCATCTGTCTCTCAGCTATTTGCCATGAAGATAAAATAATTGAAACCTTGGAATAATTAAAAACAACATAATTGCAGTTCTACATTTAAAATATGTAAGGATGCACACACATTCACACAGGTGTGCATGTGTTTGCGTGAGTATGTAAGAGAGAGATATTAGAAATACCATATATTCCAAGCTAACGCTCACCTTTTTAAGTCAAATTTAGAGCATTATCTTAATCATGTCTCTTAATCATTATCTTAATCATGTCAAAAATAAGCCCTGTTGGGTTCAGTGGGTCTTAGGGCACAATCCAGAAGTGCACTTGGGTTATCCTAACTATCACTGGGCTGACCCAACTGCAAGATGGGTTACCCTACTAAATCTGGAAAAGGTTCAGGGCAGCCTAAAGCAATGTAGGCAGCACCAAAACCTGGGCTGCCCTAACTGGGGCTTTCTAGGCAATTCAGGAGAGGCATGTTGAGGACATGTTCACCTTTGCCTAGGGCAGAGCAGTATCCAGAGCCTGTTTCCAGGGCAGAAATGCCCTCTTCTAGCTCCTCAGAGTTATACCATCTCAGGAGTAGATATAGTAATGAGGAGACCCATAGGGGTCCATGATAAGGCCAAGGAAGAACGGCAGTGTAGACCAAAACTCTGAGTTCTTGGCCAGCCTAACTGCAGTCCCTGACTCTCAACCTCAGGATATGGCACAACTAAGGCAGCCACTAACATGGGCAGTGGTGGGCTCCAGCAGGTTCGCACCTACTCTATAGAACCGGTTCTTAACAAGAGATAGTACATATAAAGTTTAAAAATAGCCATTTAACAGTGGCTGCCAGATGGGCAGAGAACCGGTTCTTAATTTCTTTGAAGCCCATCACTGAACATGGGGATACAGCAGATCACTCCAAGACCAGATTTAATTTCAATATATTTGCCTTCATCTCTCCCCGTCCTCCGTTATGGACCGTAGACACCAGTTCCAATTTATGAATTGCCAGTCTTTAAATGAATGAATCGGTACCTTCCCACATTTGGTACACTAAATAGTGACGCCTACCCAACTTGTTCCAGTGGTTTGTTTTGTTGCTCCATCACAAATGTTCCACTATAGGTGGTTACTATCACTTGGTAGTAACTTTTTCTGACTTTTTCTCCAGGGGTCTGTGTCAGGAACTGGGCTATAATAACTTCTTCCCCAGAGACTGCAAATCCTGGCTGCTGATTTTGAAGAGCATGGGGTATAGCTTATTATAACCCAACAGGTCATGGAGCACCATTTCAAACCTGTCAAAACAGAGTTCATCCAATTTGAAACAAACAGAAAAAGGAGATTTATATGAACTGAGCTTCTGTTATATTGGGAGACATGATGTTCTTGAGCAGGAATAAAAGGTGAATAAACTGTTACAGCTCCTTTTTAGAGTAATTTCTCCTTCACACTGATTTTTGTTGGGGCAGATGCACTCAGTAACAAGGTGACCTCTGCGCCTCTCACCGTTCTGCTTCTTGGTTTTCATGTACAAGTTCATATGGGGAGAGAAACTCTTTCCAAATACACAAATTTTACACTCTTGTACACTTATGAGCTGAAAAATACTAAGGCTGCAATCCTAAATTTACCCCCCCAATCCACAGTAACTACGGGAGCATGTAGGAGACTTTACGTGCACCTGTAGTTACTGAACCACCTGGTGAAAACCTATGGGAAATTCACATTGGAATCCAGAGTAAGTTGTTCTCACACCGGAGCAAGGACTCCCTGTAGTTACTCTGGATTTTGCACATACGTTCCTTGGAGTAAGAACCACTGAACACAATGGGACTTACTTCTGAGAAGGTATGGTTAGGATTGTGCTCACAGACACATATAAGCTTAGACAAAAATCTACCTATCTACCTACCCTCCCATCCATCCATCCATCCAACCACCCAGCCAGCCATCCATCTACCCATCCCATCCATCATCCACCATCCTGATGCTCCTGATGAAACATTTATTCACTCCTGTTAGATGGACAATAGATGTACCAATTTCAAAGACAAAACTCAACATACCCCCAAATCCAGAGTTACTATGGGACCACGTAAAAGATATTACATGCACCCATAGTTACTGCACCTCCTAGTGAAAACCTATGGGAAATTCATATTGGAATCCAGAGTAAATTGTTCTTACACTGGAGTAAGAACTCCCTGTAGTTACTCTGGATTTTGCCCAAAGTCAACAAAGGTGTGCTTCCTTTGGGTCTATCTAAATAAGGTTTATTTCTGAAGATAGTAGGAAACAGGCTCCTTTTAAACCCATTTTGACTGCAGTCTGAAAAACACTTTCTTGGGTGTAAGTTCCATTGAAGGAAAGACATGCATAGGCTGGTGCTGTCAATGGTGCAGTTTTGTTTGACTCCATTATGTGCCACAGAGAAAGTACTTAAAATACTTTTGATTTTCAGAAAGAAGATCCTGATTCAATTCCTGTCATTTCTATTCTGTACTGGAAAATGTTCCTGTCTGAAATCCCGGAGAGCAATGATAATTTGGATGAAGCCAATCTGGACTCCTTGGAGGCAGCTTCTTCTATTCCACCCAAACTACTAAGATTTGACTCGGACTGATTGAAAAGCCAAGGAGGAAGCACCCTGTTGGATGTGACAGAGATGTTCTCCACCGGGTCACATCTTAGTTTTCAGGCAACTGGAAAGCTGCACTCAAAGGAGCTTTCAGTGTAATGTACTGTAAAAACATCCTCATTCACAGCAGGGAAACAGAAAAAAAACCCACCGGAGATGTGCAAGGTGTCTCCAAACTTGTAATTCACATGTTTAGAAGAGTGCTTTCCGAATTGAGATTAAGGGCTTGATCCTATCCAACTTTCTAGTGCCAACGCAACAGCCATGCAACCCCGAGATAAGGGAACAAATGTTTTCTGACCTCAAGGAAGCCTCCATTACCATGCCCCCCTTGCAGGATGCTTTGCCCATCCCATTAGCATGCCTGAGTGCTGGAAAATTAAAAAGGATCCATCCCTTGGAAACGAAAGACAAAATTAGGAACGATCCCAACATGGAAACTAAAGACGAAAAAGTATGCACAGGTAAATTAAGAAAGGTTGCAGGATCAGCATAGATCCATTTCAAATTGGCATATTCCATAGGAAGGAAACTACAGGGTCGTATTTTCTGAATTTTTCTCTGAATGGTCTAAATGTGAGGACGGCTGTCTTAACCCCGGCTGTGCTAATGAGACATCCGTTCAGTTCTTGTCAGTGCGAAGGTCGGGCATGTTCTCTCTCTTCGAGGCAGGCATGTTAATAGGACAAGTGCTTCAGCCATGTCCAACTAGAACCTTTACTGTTAATGAAATAACTTTATTAAACTGTCACCATTTCCTCTCCCCCCTGGAATGTAGACAGCCCAAGGTGTTTGCTGATCTCTCTGTTATCAAAGAAAGAGAAAGCTTGGGCATGCAGGGAGCAAAAACCAAAAGCACCAATATGGACTTAGTAAATGGAAACACTTCCGTGGTTGCTGTTTCATGTAAGTGTAATATGAAATTACGTTTATACGAAAGTCAATTTTTGGATCAAATTAACCCAGACATATCACTTGTATCAAGAATCACCAAGTTATGACTCACCTATTTTGGACACATCATTTGGAGGGAACAAACACTAGAAAAGGTATACCCTACAATCCAGAGTAACTATGGGAAGACATGAGAGGCACTTACTCTGGATTGCTCTAAGCATTTCCCATAGGTGGCACCATAACTACATTGGTGTAAAACAACATTTCTCAAAGTGGGGGTCGGGACCCCTTTGGGGGTCTCCTAGAGCTTTCCTGGGGGTCGCCTAAAGACCCCTGGTGCAGGGGGCCAGGTCAGACTTGCCAGACCTCCGGCTTTGCTGCATGCGCACTGGGGCTGACTGACAGCCTCAGGGCCCAATCCTATGCATGCCTACTCTGAAATAAATCCCATTCTGTTCAATGTGTGCATAGAACACACATTTCATTTGTAACAATGAAAATACATCCTGCATATCAGATACTTACATTACGATTCATAACAGTAGCAAAATTACAGTTATAAAGTAGCAAGGAAAATAATTTTATGGTTGGAGGTCCCTGCAACATGAGGAGCTTATAAAAGGGTCACAGCGTTAGGAAGACTGAGAACCACTGGTGTAAAAGGTCCCGTAGTTACTCTGGATTGCAGCCATAATGGTTGGAAAAATGGAATGAGAAGAAGAGGAAAACCGCTAACTGATGGCTTGACACTATTACAATAATGGTGCAGACTCTAGCAGACCTCCACAGACTAGTTCATGGTTGATCTTCTCACAGATTGTATATCCATCACTTCGCCATGGCTTGGGCCAAAGGCTTCTAGTAGTAGTAGTAGTAGTAGTAGCAGTAGTAGTAGTAGTAGTAGTAGTAATTGTGTCTCTCACACCTAACCTTTCTAGATGATTTACAGAAAAGCCAGTGCAATCCAAAGGGATGACTCCACCTTAGCTCTACTATTTCTTATTATTTATGTTCATTTACAGTCTGATCATATGCTCCTTGAGTACCAACACTGCAGACCCAGCACCTCCACTGGATTCTGCAAAAGTGCCATAAAGTGTGTAACATACATTGAATATATGTTACGTACATTGAATGTGCCCAATGTGTTGAATATATTGGATGTATATCAGGGATGGAAACTTGAGTCAGTAGGCTCCAGTCCAAGGTGCAAAACCACATTCTTTTTAGTCACCTGTTTCTCTGAGATGTCAATGGAGTGTTTCAAGATAACTCCGACACTCACAAACACACACTTAGGCAGTAATTCTTTGGCTGACGTGTTATGGAAAAAGGCTTGGAAGTCAAGTCTTAAAGGTCTTTGGGTGACTCAGAAAGTCTGCATATTAGGACTTGTTTTGGATTGAGGGATGGAGACTTGTTGCTTGACTCAAGTCAAGCCACTCCAGATTTGTCTCTGTTCTATTTTATCTACTAGAATAATACACCGTATTACTCAATAGAATGCCAAGTTGGTGCCATCTTCCTTTATTTTATTTATGCATTTTGCATGTGTCTCTATGTTTCTTCCCAAATAGCACCCAAAGCAGATTAAAGAGCCATCAGCATACTGTACATAAAGCATACATAAAGAGCCATACTGTAGATAGATAAAGAGCCGTCAGCAACACTAAACTTCTTAAATTTAAATAGTCTTGTGTTTTGAATTGCATAGATGTCCCAACATCTATTCCAGGGATTTTAGTCTCTGTTGGTTTTTCCAAGAGTTCTGATGAAAACAAGGGACGTGCTTGAGATTAGGAGCACAATCCTAACCATGTCTACTCAAAGGTAAGCCCCATTTTATTCAGTGGGTCTCACTTCCAGGAAAGTGTCTTTAGGATTGCAGCCTTGGAATGTCCTTTTACAGGTACAGTTCCCAAATCACAAAAACATTGGAGTAAAGAATCATGGATCTATAATGCGAATGGGCTCCTCTGGCATTTAGATGAGGCCCATGCTGGGCCTAATAACAAACTGGTGATATTTTTACCATTAATTCTGCTGTTAGTTTGACAAGGTGATTTCATCTACCTCTTGCCGGTTCTCCTGATTGACATCTGCATAGGGACAGGTTGCTTGCCATTCTCTGAATTTTTGTATAATTGACTAATGAAACCAGCTGTAAATTGGTGCTTGTTAAGTAAAATTCACTGTTTGCTCAACTCCCCCCAGTGTGACTGCTGAACATAGAGATGCAAGTGGAGCACCACCAGCTGTGAGGATAGTGGCAGAAATTTCCAAAACCCCACAGCAATGTTTATGAACTTTGGTGTCTCAAAAGTTGCGTCTCGATGAAATCAATGCAATATTTTTGCCCTGAGTAAACCTAGTTCGAATTGGCTGCTGTTGTTTGAATAAGGAGAATAGTTTTAATTTTTCATTAATACAGTGGGGTTTCCCAATCTAGAAACTCATTTATGGCAGCACCTTTGAGGTTACAGGAAATCTTGTTGAGGTTCTGGCTACTTTGCTCTTGTCTGTTTGGAAAGGGGTGCCGCATTTGCAGCATTTCAAGGGATGCTCTTAATATGGCTTTAGGATCAAAAAAGGCTTTTATGCCTGTCCCCAGAACTTTTGTGCAAATGCCTCAACTAGGGTGCCACATGCATGCATAATGCACATCTGGTAAGCCCCAACACAGTTCAAAAGATATCTTTTATGGGCTGTGCAAAAATGAGAAAACAAAGCACTCTGCAGTGGATGCTTACCTGAATGTCAATTATCAGGTAGCAATCATTTGCCACTGTCGCCGATCCATGTTCATAAATATAGAAAGTAAAACGGCTGTGCCGTGTATAGAATACAGCTTAATGACAGCAATTACTTTTAATGTTTTATTATTATTAAAATTAGACATTACTGAACAGTAAAAGAGATGTTTCTCTGAGTGCACTCTCAGCAATTATTCAGTGAAATACAACAAAAGGGTCCCATCTCTTCCACAGTTCATCACATGGTAGGTTTCTCTTCCAACAACAGATCCCGCTAGTTAATTTGTTTGAAAATGCTTTCCTTTATCCACCCCATTGCAAGCAATGGCCCATTATATCTTCTGTACTTTATGACAATAAGTCTTAACAGTCTAATATTTTCAAGAAAAGTCTGATGATCTGCATATAAGATCAATTCAACAGTATAATATAAAGAATATCCAAAAAAACTGGAATTTCTTCCTTTGTGACAATAATTTGCCTTTTTTCAAGCCACATGAGTTAATATACGTGGCTTTGTTGTTGAACTTCCTCTGTTTTGTTCAGTGGTTTAGCTGGATGGGGTGCAAAGCATGAAGTTTTTGCATGGAGCCTCACCATGCATGTGCAAATGTGATGTGCAAATATCCCCTCCCATTTTAGCAGGTTGCACCCAGTGATAGGATTCAAATAAAATAACAACAGTTTCTATGTCCTAATAACCTAAATTAACAACAGGTTCTATGAGCACAATCCTAACCATGTCTACTCTGAAATAAGCCCCATTGTGTTCAATTGGTCTTACTCTTAGGAAAGTGTCTTTAGGATTGCAGCCTAAGGGTACAATCCTAACCATGTCTACTCAAAAGTTAGCTCTATTGTGTTCAATGGATCTTACTCCCAGGAAAGTATCTTTAGGATTGCAGCCTAAGTCTATGTTCTCAGAATCAGGTGCTCATTAGCAAAGGGTTCTATTGAACCTGAGAACCCCCTGAAACCCACCACTGGTTACTCCCCCCCCCCCCAGATATGCAAGGAGCTTTTGTTCCAAAGGTAGCAGGCATGGTTCAGTCCAGGGATATGAGCTGCTCAAACTGATTATCACATTCTCAAGCTGGGTTTATAAGAATTTACAGAAACATTATTCTTTGAATTAGATGACCAAGTGCTAAGCCTGTTATGTCAGCTTTCATTGCAGCCCAAAATACTCCAAAAAGTACTTTCCACTTGCATTTACAAGGGATGGATAAGCAAAGGATTGCAGTATAACCACGTTGAGCGAAGGGCTGCCAGAAGATTACTAAGCAGTAATGAACTGGGTTGAATTTTGGATGGAGGACCAGAATGCTGATGAAAATGTCATGAGATAACAGAGCCACTGTTTATAACTTGTCTGATCTGAAACTGCTCCTACTAGAAGCTTGGAAGGCATTTCCTGATGCCAGATGTGATGCCCATGCTGTGAGGGATCCCATCTGGAAGAGAAGAATTCTACAAGCTGCCTACAGAACAGTTACCTACCTTACAGGGTTGTTGTGAGGACAAGAGGGTAAAACCTACTTAAGGTGCCTTGGGCAATTTTTCCACATTCAAAGAGATTTCCTTTCATGCTCATAACTCCATATTTCAGACATTTCCCATTAATTCCCATCAACAATTCCTTAACAATTATAACTGCATTTTGGACATATGCTTATTATAAGGAACAGGGGCAGAAACCCAACTCTGATGTCCCAAACCAGATGTGACAAAAGACCTGGAGCTGCTCTGAGAAAACTTTAAAGTGGCCATAGTGGGAAGGAAATTCCCCTGTGCCGCTTTGTGAACTTTTTCTTGAAAAGTAGTATATAAATCCAATTAATTGATTGATATTACCAATCAATAGACAATTTGCTCTCTTGGGAGGAGAAAACTTCTTTTATTTGAGACAGAAGCACATATACGGATAAAATTTTACAGAGCATGTTAAAAGAAAGTTAATTAGATATTACTTGGCCAGAGCTGGGCCACCTCAACAGCATTTTTCTCTTGCCAATAGGGTTACCATGATTCTTTTCCACAAAATTGGGGCAGGACCCTCTGTCCCATTTGCAGGCATGTGAACACAATCCCCCAAAATTGGGATTGTCCCTGTTTTTTGGGACATATGGCAACCCTACTTGCCAACATAGGATCTTACTCTGTGCAAGTAGAACGACAATGGAGCATATTTCCAGTGATTCGTTCTCCACATTCACACAGCCCATCTTTCATGGTGCATCCCCATTTCCTCAGTGGTCCTTAGATCTTCCTACCTAGACATGCAATCTATTTCAGGATTTCCATACCGGCCATGTTTGTTCTGTGCCAGGCGGTGGACAAGCATATGATTGGACCCATTCACTCAGCATCTCCCCACTTTCTTTCCATAGGACCATGGCAGTCTCAATTTTTCAGATGGAAAGCACAAAGCTGTGTCTTTAAGCAGTTGGATTTTAGCTGATTATCCCTGTAATATGCTCAGTAAGTCCAAAGCATCAGTCAGTCTTTTCTCCATGGCCTCAAATGTTGTACTCTGTGTAGTAATTGCCCGATCACCTGCATAAATAAAACTTCTGAAAGTAGGGTTGCCATAATTGTCTTCCACAAATCCAGGACAGGATTCCCTGTATACATGCTAGTATGTGAACACAATCCCCCCAAATTGGAATAATCCCAGTTTTTCAGGACGTATGGCAATACTATCCGAAATAAAAGGGCTGGTAAGACTGGTGCCCAATTTATCCCATATTTATACATTTGTACCCAATTTATCCCAGAAAGTTCAGCAGCATTTTGGGCAGAGAGCAATTGGAAATACAATGTGGGAACCAACTTCTCCCAGTGTTGCTAATCTTATCCAATTCCCCTGCTTTTAAGTTTCAAACACCATTGGGAGATCTGATCATTAATCTCTGGCATCTCTTCTGTTTTGAACTTTAAATACCTTTTCTCCCAGTGTTGCCAAACAACAAGGCTTTACCTCCCCCTGCAGCTCATTCACAAAACAAAAGAGCTCTCCATTGGGATTCCCTTCATGCAAAACCAATTTATTCCTAAATAAGAATCAGCAGCCAGGGGGGTAATCAGCCCCTTAAGTTTCATTAAGATCCCATCCATATTGACTTGTTTAAAGGCAGCTGAATTGCATCCTTCTCTTTCCCTCTCCTTTGTGGCTACAATTGATTTTCTTTAGGGTATTCCTTCCTGCCTCCTGAGAAAAATGCTTTCTGGAGATAATCAAAGGATCATGCACCTCTGGATTTTGGAGAATGCTGTTCAACTTAGCTGTGGAGGACAGTGTAATATAATTTTATTACACTAAATTATGCATGCATTTTCTCCTAAACATTTTCTTTGCAAGCAAATACCTAATGTTTTTAATAGTAATCTGTAGGCAGCAGAAACAGAGAACGTAAAGAAGCCTTTAGCCTCTGTGAAGATTTTTTTTTTTTTGCAAATATCTTTATGCTAGCACTAATTTTCTTCCTCTCAAAGATAAAGTGGTTCCCTGCAACCTCTTAATGTATAATATATCCTAAGCAAGCTCAGGGAACCAGACTTGAGAATTAGATAGCAAGGGCAGAAAAGTACTTGAAGGTAATCTGTGTATGTGTGTGTGTGCATCAGTGCTTATATGTGTAATAACCCAGGAGATTTTTTACAGTAAAATATGAAAGTATCCTGTGATCTACATTATCTAAATCCCTCTTCTCTTTTCTTTATTCTAGCCTCCTATAGTTGTAGTTCCTACAGTAGTTCCTATAGTAGTTCCTACCTCTTCATTTTTATAGATGTGCTGCTTCTGTTAAATTGTTTGTAGATATCTCACCACATTCCAGCAAAATAATGTTTTATTTTACAAATTATGTTCGTGAAAGACGGTGGTTATCAAACTTTTAGGTTGATTTACTCCCTAAGTAAGTATTTGCAGGGGAGGGGTGAAGGACAGTGATGTTATCCCAGGATCATGTACGGAAGGAGAGAGGAAGGTTGCTTTAAATTATTTTAACTCCATATTTGCTACAGCAGACTCCAGGGATTGAAACATTCACCAATGAACATATCAAAGCACTTGGAAAATATAAGTGAAATATATAAGTGAAATAATATAAGTGAAAGCAGATCAAGAGTGGCTCACTACAATCTTGCTAAGGCTATACACACTTTTGGGAATAAGATCCATTTGACTATAATAGATCTAACTTTTGAGTAGAGAGATGTAGTTTTGGTCTCTCCGTCTTCTGACTTTGAGAGCTGCTGGAGTTTTTGAACTCATGCTAAGGCTGCAATCCTAAAGGCAGTTTCCTGGGAGCAAGACCCATTGAACATAATGGGGCTGACTTTTGAGTAGTAATGAATAGGATTGTCCCCTAAGTGACAAATATACTGTCAAGCACCTGACTGATAGATGACTAGATGTGGAGGAAGCCATGCAGGATGCTATGAATAGGCACATGTGGCTATAACCTATAACCATCCAAATGCTCTGCAGGAATAATGGTGATGTAATGGTGGAATAGCTAGAGGGGGAAGAGCCCCGTTTGGCTGAATCCTAAAGAAACTTTCCTGGAAGTAAGATCCATTGAACACAATGGTGCTTACTTTTGAGTAGACATGGTTTGGATTGTGCTCCAAGGGCACAACCCAGAAGTGCACTTGGGCTACCCTATATCTCACTGGGCTGACTCAACTGCAAAATGCTCCACCCTAGTTAATCTGGAAAAGGTATGGGGCAGCCTAAGGCAACACACAGCACAATTCTAACCATTTCTACTCAGAAGTGCACCTCATTGTTTTCAATGGGGCTTACTCCCAGGAAAGTGTCTTTAGGATTGCAGCCATAGGTTGCCCCAAGAAACATGAAATTGGGCTACTCTAGCTTGTCCAGCCTAGGCAGTTCAGGAGAGGCATATTGAGGGCATGTTTAGCATTGCCTAGGGTAGAGCAGTTACTCTGTATCCAGAGCTGTTTCCAGGGCAGAAATGCCCTCTTCCCGCTCCTCAGAATTATACCACCTCAGGAGCAGGTATAGTAATAAGGAGACCCATAGGTATCCATAATAAGTCCTGAGTAAGAATGGCAGTGTTGACCAAAATTCTGAGTTCTTGGCCAGCCTAGCTGCAACCCCTGCCTCTCAACCTCAGGATATGTCACAACTAAGGCTGCCACTAACATGGGGATACAGCAGGCCACTCCAAGCATCCACCCTCCACTAGAGGTACTGCTTTCTTCTGCTGCAGCTATTACTGGTTGTCAGGAACTTCTGGGCTTTCTTATAAAGCAGGCCCACAGCTGTTCCTTGTTCAAAGTGATCTGAGGGGGTCTCCTCAGGAGCAAGCCCTCCCCAGGTGTCACTGACTTGATGCCTACTGAGATGATCTGGAGCAGCTAGGGCAGTCCAGGCACCCTGATTCTCTGGATCTAGCATAACTCCCTCTGGATACAGAATAGTTGGGGCAGCCCAGCTAGGGCTTTCTTCACTCCCCTTACTCTGGATTGTGCCCATAGTCTTGGAAGGAGGTGTATGGGTCAGCTCTGCTACCCCGACCTAGAATGACTCTGAAGTGGAGAGATCACTGGCACGCCTCCCTCCAGTACTGACTGCTCTGCCCCCTCTAGCTATACCACTGTTTTATCATATGATATAATCCCTTGAAAGAAAAAAGAAAGTAAAACTGATACTGGGGAGAGCATGGAGTCAATGGATTTCAGCTGAATTTCAGCAAGGCTTCTGGATTATATGTCTTCAGATCATGCTTATGACCACTAGCTATTCATCTCGGCCTTGGCTGTGCATTGTAAAGACAGAGTGAGCACATACCCAAGCTTGCAGAAAATACAGGGCCAGGTATCACTTTGAATTATTCAAGGTCTACCTTAACTGAAATGGTGACATCCTGACATCCCAAGACCCCGAAGAGTTCACTGGGACAAGTGACACGTTCTTTAGCTAATTAAGAATCTGAAGCCCCTTCACTGGCAGATGGTCCGACAAGATGACAAGATGCCCAGCGCTTGCTGACGTCTGGAATTTGTCTTCTTCAGCCGGAATCACTCACTGTCTAACGTCCTGCATTCTCTCCGAAGACGCGCTCCTGTGTCAAGCCGAAATCAAGATGACAACTAAACCTGGATGTTACCGAAAGAACGTTACCCGGAAAAAGTTTTGCAAACAGACGATGTGGCTGAAACATAATTAGAAAATGTAAAAGCCTCATAGCTCATGTATAATTCCCTTTGTCCCCAAATGTTATGTTAACATGATGAGATCATATTAGCTTTGTGGTGTTCTTTTCTAACATTGCATGCACAAAAGGGGGAGTTTTCATTTTGAATAACTACACGCTGAAATCTTCAACGCATTTCATGACACAAAATCCGCATAGCTGAGCCAGCTGTCAATCCTTCCATGAATATTTCCTAAAATTCTTAATTTCTGAGGATGTGCATTTGTTTCCCAAAGAATGAAAAACTGGACAACACATTCAGATCCAATTTAATTCAGATCCTTATCGGGGATCTTCAAGCAGAGGCTCGACGAGCACCTGTTGGAGATGCTCTAGGAGGATTTCCTGCTACAGGCCGGGGTTTGGACTAGGTGACCTATTAGGTCTCTTCCAACTCTATGGTTTTATGATTCATCTTGAAGTGAATGATAAGAGCTGAATTGACCACAAATGAATAAATAACTCATGTAGGACTCCTTTGTGGGCCACAAGAACTTGTATGTAACGTGTCCCTGCTGAAGCCTAGTGGCTTCCCTTCCCACCATGGATGCAGCATTTGCAAATAGTGCATAACTGCAGTGGCAGGAAGGGGAAGGATAAGATTGGGTTCTCTCTGCTGCTTAATAAACACCATCTTGAATTAGGAATTAATATTCCTGAATACTGTAGATAGATATTCTGCTTAAAATATTTTCTACCTCTGATGTGATTTTGAAGAACTAAGTCAAAATTCTGCCATGCAACAACTTCATATATGAACTCCTCCATTGTTCCTTTATTTTCAATTCAGGATATGACGGGATTTATCAGAAACTGTTCTGGTTTCAATGAAGCAGAAAAACTGCAATTCTATTCATTGAACGAGCTCAATGACCAAGTCACAGATATAGCTGTGCCTTTTCTACCACTTTGCCTCAAACACACATTGAAATGTTCTTTGGCCTGCCTCCCCCTTTCTTTTTCTTCCACTCTCTGTAGCAACTGTAGTTTTAATCTTAAAAAACCCCAGTGCAACTCTAAATATGAGACCTGCACATGATTGCATCTAAAGCTAGGCTTAAAAAAATAAATAAAAATAAATAAATCATGCATGTACTCTGGCTATACTATATCACGTAAATTTGCCTAGCATACATCCTTAAAATTCCAAAGAAAAATCTGATGGCAAAATCATCATCAGAACAAGTAGAAAGACTCAACTTTAAATGCAAATTAAACCTACTTGTGGAATTAAACCCAGGGCTAACCAGATCTATCAAACCTAATAGGTTATGCAGATCTATGCCAGCAAATTAGCTGGCATAAATCTGAAAATTCCCATTTGGTACCATGAAGTGGCTGGTTATATAATATTCTTACCTCTCCCAACCAGCCAGGTTCCTGGACAGAGCTGATAGATGGAGAGTCTGTGCCACTAATTGTACATCCAGCAAGATGTCAGTGGACAGGATATATGATAATACATGATAATAATACCAAATAATACCATATTAACTGACCCTATTTAGATTATAATTATTATGTACTTCTTAAGTTATATTGATTGTCCATGTGAGTACAGTCCATCCATTGGGAGCTATAGGACTCAATCCAGAGTAACTATGACAGTTCTTGCATCAGTGCAACAAAAAATTAGTCTGGATTGCTCTATGAATTTTCCATAGGTTTCCACTAAGTGGCACTGTAACTGTTGATGTAAATGTCTCTTCCAGTTCTATGATACTATGATCTATGATCTTGCATCAATGCAAGAACTGCCATAGCTACTCTGGATTGAGGGGATCATCCAATCATCCACTATAAATTACTTCCCCCCCCCCAAAAAAAAACAACAACATTGTGTTTTACAAATCTGAATCAGCCTTGAGATTTTGTTGAGAATCAGACAGATTTATACTTCAGAAAAGGTGGCTTCCGAGTTACATGGTTGCTATTTCTGTTCCACAGAGATATGGTCTTTACAAAGCCTTGTTGGATGAAATCCAAACCTTTTTCATACTTTAGACATATGGATGATCTGGATCCCTATATAATTACATCTCCCCAGGACCCTCTTCTTAAATCTCCCCAACTGTCTCGATCTCTCTCCGGCTGTCCTTTCCAAGCTGTTCACCACCATGTCTATGCACTCGGCATATCCCTTCAAGCATGTTCCAGCAAACTGATTTCCAGAACTCTTTGAAAAAGTAACAGCCAATCTGTGTAAGTTCCAGACCACTCACCAATATTCATGCCCTGCCAAATATAGGTTTGTGTTGAAATAGACAACTTTCCAAGGCTTGATCCAACATCTGATTCTTGATTTTTTGGAAGAAGCTTTGGTCAAGTCTCTGAAGCATTGAGTTGAAATTGTCCTGCCTTTTATGATTCCCTCTGATCCAACCCGCACCTGTGTATACCAACTGATGTATTTGTATTCAATCCCTTGAAGTTTGTGCCACCTGTATGGGTCTCCCACATGGAACAGGTGGGCAACACTCCTAGAACCTTCCTCCAGGGGAAGAGCATGAACACTAGAGATCAAAACATCTAATTTTAAAAAGATGCCTGTGATAACAGCTGGGCATGATTATGGGTGGAAAATAATAATTCCCCAGCTGTATGCAAATACAAATACAATGTGAATGTCATCAAGCATCCAAAAAAGATAAAATATGAAAAAGGAAAGAAATGTGTGCTCTGACTTGATTATGAAATGTCTTCTTTGTCTTGGTTTTGGAGCTTTCTCTGTTCTCCATGGAAGATTGTAATTATGGTCACAATCTGGTCTTAAAAGTGTCAAGAAAATCAGGCAGCAATCATAATGCTAGGAATACAAGGGGAGGACAAATGGACCTTTATACCAGAGTTGCTTCAGGGATCAGACCAAGTAGGGCATTGGCCAAAGATCCACAGTCAAAGGGTTCACCCAGATCAGGGGTCTGCAACCCATGGCTCCGGAGCCTCATTTGGCTCTTTTATCCCTTTGCTGCGGCTTCCTGTGGCTTTTGAAAACAAATAATGAGTATTTGATTTAAATTTATTTTAGTTTGTTAGTTTTTTACATGTAATTTTGTTTTCTCTGTAGCAGTTAATTGATTTCATAAATACACCATTAGTTCTTTTGTACATAGCATAAAGGTTTAAAACAATATATGCCGTGCTATCTTCATTTCAGATGTCAAAAGGGTTTTGCGGCTCCCAGTGTTTTCTTTTCTGTTGAAATTGGGTCCCAATGGCTCTTTGGAGTGTTTAATGTTGCTGATCCCTGACCTAGCTGAACCAATCTCTGGATCTTCAGTAAACATAGTGTATAAGGCATCACTATGGCTGGTATGGGAACATTATGGGGGGCAGCATGGGGCTGGTGTGAGAGCTGCCTCACACCATGGCAGTGGTTCTTTCAGGCTTAAGAAATGTTATAACTTGCTATAGAGAAGGGAGCTTTCAGCAATCACTCTTGGCTTTTAATAGGATTCTTAAGTTTTTTAATAGATTTTAGTAACTTAATAATTAAATAATTAATAAGCTCCATCAAGTGCATACACTGGCCCAATAACTGATTTTTTTTCAATATAGCCCTCTCTGTCCTTGAATGGCTGGGTAAACTGGAGATTATCATTTCACTTACCCTAATTTCATGTACTTGCTGTACACTAGATTTAAAAATATATATATAACGTTTTATAATGTTTATATTTTTATTGTACAGATATTCCCCACTTTCTGATGGTTTGTTTTTTTGATGATCCACTCTTTCAACACCTTTTATTATATGCAGAATTCATTCATACAATGCAAAAGAGAAGCTCTTACAACCTCTCTCTGCTGTTCTAAAGGCCAAAATTGCCCTCCCCCATGTTGCAGCATATGGTCTAACCTCATTCCTAAAGGAGCCAAATTAATGGTTCTCTGTCCTCACAGTCTATGGGTGCAGTCCAGAGTAACTACGGGAAGTCCTTGCTCCATTGTAAGAACAATGTAACCAGCGGTGGGCTGCAAACCGGCTAAACCAGTTCGCAGACACTGCGCATGCGCCAACCTTGGCTCATGCGCAGTGTGCCTTCTGAAGCCGGCCGACGTCAGAAGACGCACTGCGCAGGTGCCAAGGTTGGTGCCTGTGCAGTATCCTCTGAAGCCGGTCGGCTTCAGAGGAGACTTCCTCCTCTCCAAGGAGGAGCCACTGGCTCCTCCTTGGAGAGGAGGAGGTCTGTGCCTCTGCGGGGCCATTTGGCCTCGCTAGAGAGGCAGAGCGGCACTTGTTGCTTTGCCTCCCTAGCAAGCAAGACCAAATGGCCCTGCAGAGGGACGCACTGCGCATGTCTGAGACTTCGGACATCCACAGTGTGTCTGCACAGCCATTGGGCCTTGCTCTGGAGCTGGAGCAGCTGGCCGCGCCTCCGGAGCAAGGCCCAATGCGTGCACAGAGACACACTGCGCAAGTCCAAAGTCTTGGACATGCGCAGTGCATCTTTGCGCACAGTGCCATTCCTGCTAGCTCCAAGACGGAGAAGTGCCAGAAGCTGCTGCTCCACCTCGGAGCTAGCCAGAACGGGTGGGCACCGGGAATTGGGCCCGATGCTAGCAACTGGTTCGCTAGCATCAGGCCCAATTTAACAACTGGTTCTATAGAACTGGTGTGAATCGGCCTGGGCCCACCTCTGAATTGTCTCTGGATTGCAATATGAATTTCCCATAGGTTTTAACTAGGTGGTGCTGTAACTATGTTGACGTAAATGTCTCTTAAGTGCTCCCGTAGTTACTCTGGATTGTAGGGTGAGATACGCAGAAGATACCAATAGCAGCCACTGGGAAAGATCTCATGCTGCAATGAGGAGGGAGAATTGCTCACTGCCTAAGTATAAGAGGGCACTTTTTTCAAAATGTGCATCTTTGCCCAGTTAGCAAGGAAAATGGCTACATAAAGGAAGTATGGCTTATGGTGTGAACTGCTCTGAAGGCACAAGATATAAAGAGGAGAAAGGGGGAAAATGAAAAGTGGGAAGTCTGATCAGATAATATTCAGTAATATGCAAAAACACTCATGTCTCCCTGGACAGCGATGAATTAAGAGCTTAGAGTTTTGAGTGGGTCTGCCTGGTTGTTTTTTGATCATGTGGGAGAATGCTTGATTAAAGAACTGTCTGATCAGCCATAATAAGACACACATTTACTTAGTAGTCCAGTGTCTGCAACTCTGAATCTCCTAGTAATGACCTGGCAGCTGTCCAACTCAATTAGTTGTTGTTTTTGTGCATGCTAAACCACACACAAGGAAGTCACACACAATAAAGTACAGGCAAAAGACACTTCTGCCTGAATACCCAAGCTCTGATCCATCTTAACTCAGCTTAGGACTGATGTTGTGTGACATTTACATTGGAAAGCTATGGGGATGCCTTACTGTACATGACCTTACTCATTTGAATGGACACCGAGAAGTACAATATTTCTCTACAGTGGTTGCCAATCAGTGGTCCACCACTATGCTGCATTGATGTCCAGTAAGTCACCTGGATGCTCTGGACTCTTGCCCAACATCCCAGAAGTCTGTACAAAAAGTATGTCCAGGTAGATTTGACTGCCCAGAGGGTTCTGGATGTAATGGACATGAATAGTAAACTCTGTGCATGGAGCAGAGGACTTTCTCCAAACCCCCATTATGGCTGAATTCATAGCTATGCTATTATGGAGCACAGTTCAGTAGTGGATCATGCCTATGGATCCATGCAATCCCAATTTAATTACAGCATCTCCCCAAACAGGATTGAAGGTTATGGTTCCAGGGTAATGCTTCCAGGGAGGATAATCCTTCCAATTAAGCCCCTAAAGCAAAACTGCAAGTCAGTGTGGAATATTATGGGGCAGATGGACCAGGTATGGGTGACATAAGAAGGATGCAAGGTTGGGCTCTGGCTAATGGTTCACCTGATGAAGCCGAAACCTCAAATGCTGGTGGCAGAGGTATTGGCAGTGTCCAGGAAATGATTGGGGCACTATGAGGGGTGCAGTGTACAGTCTAGACCCCCATCAACCTGAGTCCCAACCCTGAGACCAGCTCTGACTCTGAGATATGTTCTACCACAGCAGATGATAGCTAGTGTGAAATTATGACATTTAACTTAGACTGAACCATGGGAAAGTATTATATAACTTAGTTGGAGAACATATCTTTTACATGTAGATGGTCCAGCTTCAATCTCCAGTAGGGCAGGGAAAGATTTGTGTAAAGTCTTGGGAGAGCCACCATCATTCAGGTTCGACAATGGATGGATGAATAAATTATTCCTCACATAAACCAATTTTATTTCTTTGAATGTTACCGTTTATTAGCACATATAACCTGGCTAACCAAGAGGCCAAGAGCCAGGCACTTCCTAAAGAGGAGTATATTTATAAGGTAGAAAACATCTTTATCTATCTCATCCTTACCTTCGTGTTGCACTTTTCCAGTGTTTATTATGTCTCTTCTGTATCTCCATTTAGACTGTATCTCCCTTTGGGGTGAGCAAACCATTTATTGATTTGTTTTTTTCAAGAAAAACAATAAATATTCTTACTAATATCACATCAGAGATTCCTGCACAGAAAAGAACCAAAGTTGTGTTTAATTCCAAGCTCATGTTTGAAAAGTCCTGTTGCTAATTAATTCTTTTAATTCTAGTATTTTGATTCTAACTTTTATTTATAATATTAATTTTGTGTCCTTGCTCAAATATCACATTTGTGGAGGCAATATAGGAGATTTGTGGAGGCAATATAGGGGATTTGTGGAGACAATATAGGGTTCTATTCAGTGCTCTGCACAGTCACGGCAGACGGAAGGAAATGTCTTGCGTTGAGAGGATTTGTTCATTTGACGGGAGGAGAAAAACAGTTTTTTTTTGTTGTTTAATAAAATACAAAAGAGTATGAGAACAAGGAGGCAGCAGCCAGTTTTGAGGTATTTCATTTTTTACTTCACAATCTGGGTCATTATTCTGAAAATACATGTGGCGAGTCAACGCTCATCTTCTCCCGCTGTGACCTGATGCTGTTCATTTCAGATTGAGAGCCAATTTGGTTATCTTAGTACATAAAACCTGTTCTGATCGCCCTAATATGTCTGGAGGGGAATTTTGTTTCGGAAACAAAAATCCAAATTGCATGCAGAGGGAGAATATAGCAAAGCGGCCTCTCGCCACAAAGGTGTTTGGCCTGTCGCACAAAGCACTGACAAGAAGCAAAACTCCAAAACGACCCCATGTGAGGTGGGCATGCACAGAAATGGCGAGAACTAAATCAGGGCATGACATGAAAATCTAATAAAAATCTCCATCTGGGGTGGGCTTTGGGACTGAGGTTTGAAAGAGGAAAATTGGGTGGCTTAAAAAAATAGCACTGGAGAAATTGTAGGAGATAACAAAAAAATCTGCTGAAGAACATGCGCCCTCTAGACTTCTGCTTCCTATATCTTGGCATCCATCAGTCTCAAAAGACTATGGTATCGTGCTTGACACATGAAACACGAAAGCCAGGGTACACTGATATGGAGGATAGGCTGTTACCCAAGCAGCAAATCCCCCCTCTCCACGCCACTGAATTAGTCCATTGGAAAGGCAGAAATGATACGATTGGATCCAGCTGCGTCGCAGAGCTGGGCTCAGGACAGGAGCTCACCCTGTCTTGTGGGGACCCGGGTCTCGAACCCTGGCCTGCTGGTTAAAAGGCACAGTGTCTTACCCAGCTTGTTAAAATGATGCTTTTATTCTGGATGACTTTTTTAAAAAAGAGAGTGGGGAGGGAGAGAGAGAGAGTATTACTGGTGGCAAGAATAGTAACAAACAGCTTTTTTGGAATCTCACCTGCTTCTCTTAACAATTTATAGTCACCAAATGTCTGAATGAGAGAATACTCCATCTTGGAACCAACAAACCAGCTTACAAAGGCCTGCATAGGTAAGGAGGGCCACCTGGGAAGGTAGAGCGAAGCATCCATCAGAGGCTCACATCGGGGCCATTGGCACGCACCGCATGAAGTTCCACCAAGTGGAAACCCACTTGCCTTACCACCACTGCAGCCTCCTCTTCCTCTCTATCTACTCTTCTATCCATTCATCTATACATCCATCCATCCATCCATTGTATTTATATACCACTTTCCAATACTATAAGTTCACAAAGTGGTTTATAAGAAAATGGAAAAAACTTAACGGCTGCCACTGAGAGACTTTGGAAGAAGCTGAGAGAAAAAGCAGAAACACGTGAGGAGAATCAAGTGATAGCTTATACCCAAAAATGTGTTGACCATGAGTCTAAACAGAGTTCCTCTCAGTCTGGTGACCCACAAAGTTGGAACATGTTAATGATAACGAAGATTTTCTTGTGACACTCAGGAATGTCCATATGAACCTCATTTGGATTGCAACCTCTTTTGGGGGAACTGCTCACCTAGACCATTAGTAGTCTAGAGTGTGTTCCATGTGTTCTAGGTCACCACTCTTCCTCTTCAAAGACTGACGAGAAGGCAATAAATGAAAGGGATTGTGCATGCACAAGCAAGGACAACAACTTGCCTAAGGAAAGGAGGGATGCTCGAGTCAGTCTTGAACATACAGATACAACTAATGCAATATTTCCCTTCCATTCTGCCTATAGCTGTCTATCCAAATAGCAAAATTACAGCATATTTAAGCCTTCTACATCTACATAGACAACAGAAAAAAATGTTGGGAGCTTCTGGTAGTGCCAATGAACAGAGAGACAAATTGGAATTGAAAAAGATAAGCTTGTATAAGGAAACATTTCCCAATCCCTTGAAGCCCCCTTTCCACTAAAGTGTAGCACATCTAATTTTCACATGCCTTGAATCTTAAAAAGGAATAAGATATATATATGATGGTTTACCATAGGTGTAAATACTCCTTAAAGACTAGGAGAAAAGAATTGAAGATATATAAAGCCATAACCAACTCCAATTTTCTAATATTGCCATTTGACAATGGTGCCCAAGAGATCTTAGGAGTATTTAAAGTGCCTAGAAAAAGAAGTGGCAGGAGAATGGATTTTTAAACTTATCCCTCCATTCCAATCTATATCTTTAATCTACATTACTCCCAAACTTCATTGCTTGAAATCCAGTTGGGGGCCTTTAAAATTGCAAATGTTCCTGTGTACGAGGTAATATAACGCAGTTTAACTAAGCCCAATGGAAATCTAGCTTTACTGTGATAGGGCGTAAGAATGACAAACACCATCACATATGCAAAAAAAAATATATATATATATGCAAATGTATAAATGCATGAAGAAAGTTGGAGAATCCCAAAAGGGAAGACTGCTAAGCTGACAATCAAATACTATCCAAAGGTACCCAGAAGTAAAATCAATGGCGTTCCATGACAACATAGAAGCTATAGGATTCCTGTTTGGTTGGGACTACTCCCCAAGAAAGTGTAACCTAAGCATTTTTAAGCACTGAATTCCAGCTCCTGATTTGTGCAGCACATCAGGTATCAACACAAGCAGAAATGAAGGACTAACACTTTCCAAAATTTGCTCCCCTGAAACACTATTTCTAAACCAGGAGAATGTAATGGCCATGGTTACATTTAGGTACAACATGGCCCTGGGTACATTTCTCCAACCCCTTTAATGCGGTGCATGTGGCTAAGACACTGTGTCTGTTAACCAGCAGACCAGGGTTCAAGACCGGGGTCCCCACAAGACAAGGTGAGCTCCTGTCCTTAGCCCAGCTCTGCGATGCAGCTGGAACCAATCGTATTGGCTCTGCCGTTCCATTGGACTATTTCAGTGGTGTAGAGAGGGGGGATCTGCTGCTTGGGTAACAAGCCTGTCCTCCATATCAATCTACCCAGGCCTTCATGCTTCACATGCAGCATTGAGCATGATACCATAGTCTTCCAAGACTGATGGATGCCAAGTTTCTTTAATGCTTTCTAAGGTAGCAGCCATGTGGGTATCACATTCTTGAAAACTCCACCAGTTAAATCAAAATTTAAAGGTCTCTCCCAACTTTGTGTGCACTATTTCCTACCAGTGTAGAAAATAAGAAAGAAAGGGTTGTGCCGATCCATCAGCGCTTTGTGAGTTATCTTATTGCCATCAAATCATAACAGACATGTCATCGCCACTGGTGGGCAGATGCTGGTTCGGGCCTAATTGCCCGAACCGGGTCTTCCCACCTGGCAGCCACTGGCGAGCTGGTCGCAGCAGCGGCTGGCAAGAACCACTGGACTGGTTTGCCAGCAGCCGCCATGGTAGACGTGCGCTTGCGTTGAGCTGGACGCAAGCGCACTGCGTCTCCTGAAGCTGAGCTGAAGCAGGAGACGCACTGCGTATGCGCAAAGCCTGGCACATGCGCAGTGCAGCGGGGTTGGGGCCCGTCCCTCGCCCCGCCCCTGATTTGTGAATCAAATCCCTCTGATTTGTGAATCACAGAATTCAGAATGGTCCAAGGATGCCAAAGCACTGGATATTTACTCCAGCGTAGCTGGGCTACACTGAGACCACCAACTGTGCTAAGACTCATTTAAGAGGAACCCAAAGGAAGAAGCAATCAAGGTCTTTCCTCCTTTGCAGATAAGGCAGCCAGCTGTCTAGGATCACATTATCAACCTGGAGCCTTCCTTCAGCCTCTTATCTGTTTAACCTTGCACTGAGCCGCAGCTGAGAATGTTGCAAGAAAAACAGCAGCAACTTTGCAAGACCATAAATGGGCTCAGATTTGCTTCCTGAATGGATCAGGATGGAGCAGATGTTTCTGTTTTCTCATTCATTAAGTACCGACTCAGATGTTCTTCAGGTCATACTTGTTCCTTTGAAGTTAATTGTGGGCAGAGGCTGAGCTAACTTTCAGCCTAGAGTATGGAGTTATCACTGCGGGGAGGGAATAGGGTTGCCATAATTCTCTTCCACAAAACCAGGACAGGACCCTCTGTCCCATTTGCCAGTATGGGAACACAATCCCCCAAAATCAGGATTGTCCCTATTTTTCAGGATATATGGCAACCCCTATTCATACTCATTACTATACCTGCTCCTGAGGTAGTATAACTCTGAGGAGCTGGAAGAGGGCATTTCTGCCCTGGAAACAGGCTCTGGATACAAACTGCCCTGCCCACAGCAATGCTAAACATGCCCTCAACATGCCTCTCCTGATGCCCTCAACATGTTGCCCTCAACATGCTACCTTTCAACATGCCTTCCTGCCTTGAAAGCCCCAGCTGGGTCAGCCCAGGTCCACCAGTCTTGGGCCAGCCTATGTTGCCTTAGACTGCCCCAAGCCTTTTCCAGAATAACTAGGATGGCCCATCTTGTAGTTGGGTCTACCCAGGGAGAGATAAGGGAGAGATAAGTGCACTTCTGGATTATGCCCTTAGTTCAATGAATATATGGGCTCAAACTTCCAAGATTTCTGTAAGCACCAACATACTGCACAGAAATAAAGCACGCATTTAAATAGACCCTAGTTCCTTCCTTCAACCATTACAGCTCCAGTTGCGTTTGATCAAACTGGATCAGAAGCTCTTATGGGACCAGAGGTTGGCCATGGGCTAGTTAGAAGCTTGACATGGGTGGGATCTGACCCCCAGACCAGGGTTTGGAGACTCCTGGATTAAATTTGAAGAAGGTACAAGTAGTTGCCACATCAAAACCATCACCTCCATAGGTCATGATGGATGTTCTGCATGCTCTCTTCGGCAGGAAACTCCTGGGAGATCAGTCAGTGCAGGTTTGGTTGAGGCCTTTAATACAGCATCATGAGACTCCATGCATAAAAATGTTCTCCAAATCTTCATCCTCTGATGAAGGATAACCAGAGACAGGCAGTTTCAGAGGGTTGACAAATGTGCAGCCCTGAGGTAATATGGCTGTGGGCCAAGAATGGAATCAAGCTTCATCAGAAAATTTATGATGACCATTCTTATCTCATAAGGAAGTTTTTGAGCCAATTATTAGGCTATTTTAAGCATTAACCTCTAATTTGTTCTTTCTGAAAGGGATTTTGTGCATGTATGAGTTAAGAAGGGATGACTTTTTTATTGATTATGGAACTTCGCTGCTGTGAAGAAAAGGATTTCAACTGAAAAGGGACAGGTATACAACCTGGATCCTTCTTGGGAGGAAAATCAGGGGGAAATAAACATTCTTTTGAATTTATAGGATTTCAAATCAACCCATAGAATCATTCACAGAATTCAACCAAGCAAAGTCTGCTCACATTGACTTTAGCAAAGTAGTTTTAAAAACCTCTTAGGCCGAAATACAGACACTTTTTCCCATTGAACATAATGGGGCTTACTTTTGAGTAGATATGGTTAGGACTGCACCCTTCATTAATTTCTGATAGTTACCTAATAAGAGATAAGCCTTTGTTGTCACTTTTACTGTGCCCACACGGGTGTATGCCCGCTGCGCATAACACTGAGAGATGCATGATAATGGTTTCACGTGCACACAAACATGTGCTGAACATACATGTGCCCACTATAAAGAATCATTCCAGCACTAGCTGTAAATGGAAGTCCCTTGAAACCCACCAAAGCAAACATACAGGAACATGAAAGGGGATAGCCGTCACTAAAAAATGAATTTTATGTGAATTTTCCCCCATCACAGTGCAGGAAAGTCTAGCCCAAGACAAAGAACTAGTAAAGCTATTCAGACAGCAACTGGTTCTAACCAAACAAATAAAGGGCAAAATCCAGAGTAACTACAGGGAGTTCTTGCTCCGGTGTAAGAACAACTTACTCTGCATTCCAATATGAATTTCCCATAGGTTTTCACTAGGTGGTGCAATAACTACGGATGCACATAAAGTCTCTTATGTGCTCCCGTAGTCACTCTGGATTTGGAGATAAGACCTTGTTTTAGTTGGTTAAACATCAGAGTACTCTTAAATCTCATTGCAAGTGGCCTTGAGATGGATATTGGTTATTCATGAATATGGTGCTGAGTAATGATTGAATGAGTCCTGAATTTTATTTAGAGGATTTCTATACCATTTTTCAAATAAAATATCCCCTGAGGCAGTTTGCAAATAACACAATAGCCAGAGAGCAATCAACAAAACAATTAAAATTGGCAGCTACAAACAAATTGCACTGAATTAACTCTAGTATGAATAATAAAAGTTGGATAAATATGTTCAGCATCAAGGACTACTCTACACATTATGGTGAACCAGTAAAGTCTGGAATGAGACCATTTTGGCTATAGAAGATCGTATTTTTAAAAGAGTTTTGTGATAGGGGGAGTTCCAAAGGCAATTTCTCCATCTTCTCCATATCTTGCTCATCCTCAAGAGGCAACTAAGACTTTGTCCATGCACATAAGTAATTTGAAGAAGCCAAGCAAGAACACACATGTACATCCTTGACCTTAGGAAAACTAGGGTTGATCAGATTGACTGGTCCACCTGACTGGATTACAACCACCTCTGCAACCTTACCTGTTCTAAATAGGTGGGCTTATATGCACAATCAATAGATGCATTCAAATCGTAGCAGATGAGCTGGCTGGGGCTACTCCTTGGTTAGTCCCAGACAAATAAGCCACAAAACAGTCTCTCTGCTTAGCCACTCAGTGGTGTGGATCTTAAAATGCTGTGGGGGGGGGATCTTCACTATTGAATGTTACAATGAGATTTCCCATAAGGGAAGCAGATGGAAAAACAAAACCAACAAGGATATCCAAAGAATCTAAAGAATATAGTGCAATCTTCAGAATCTTTACTTTCATCCCTTTACTACAAAATTAATAGGATTTATATTTCTAAATTTCAGTTTAGACGCTCCCACCTAAGACCTTATTTTGCAAAAAGGAAAGCACTGTTGGGCAATAGTAACTAGCCCTACAATCCAGAGTAACTACGGGAACACATAAGAGACATTACGTGTACCCATAGTTACTGCACCACCTAGTGAAAACCTATGGGAAATTCATATTGCAATCCAGAGCAAATTGTTCTTACACCGAAGCAAGGACTCCCCGTAGTTACTCTGGATTGCGCCCATAGACTTCAGTCATTGGATAGTCTGGCCCTTAAAACACCTCTCTCTCTCTCTCTCTCTCTCTCTCTCTCTCTGACTTTCAAGACATCAAAACCAATTTCAGATTGACTAAATTCACAAAGGAAATGTGATAAGTCTGTTCTGAGTGTGTTTGTGTCATTTGAAAGCTGAAGACTAAAATTCACAAGATGTACTCCTTTGCCGTCAAAAGGAGTTTAGCTCTGCCTAGTTTCTGTTTTGATTAAAATGCCACATGACAGCTTTATAGTATTAATTTCCTCTTCTTTCTTTCTGCTTTTAAAGATCTCTCTCTCTCTCTCTCACCACACACACACACACTCTTCTCCCCCCCCCCCCACAGGGTAAATCATATTTGCTTCCCTTGCACCCGCTACACAAAGGCACAGATAGATAGCTTGAATGGATTCTAAATTACAAACATATTGCAAAAGATCCTGACTGTCCATTGGTTATTCATGGTGGCAGCCAGGACAGCTCCGAGTTTCCTCATGTTAGAATAATGGCCCCATAAAGATAGTGAACATGGAATTGCATGATTTAAAAAATTCTTTTTTTATTATAAGAAAAAAAGGCAATAAAATAAAAAGCAAAACAAATAACATTAAAAATACATATAGGAAAACCTCTAAAAGTATAAAAGTTAAAGGTGTCTTCTGCAGGTTGTGCTGCTAGTTGTTACCAACTGTAGGGTGCAGAGCTCATCCCCTTTTCTAAGCCAAAGAGCCAACGCTGTCCAAAGTTGCCTCTCTGGTCATGTGGCTGGCATGATTAAAAGACAAAGGCACATAGAATGCTAATACCTTCCCACCAAGTGGTACCTATTTATCTACTTGCATTTTCATGCTTTTGAACAGCTGGACTGGCAGGAACTGGGCAAGGGATGGGAGCTCAGTCTGTCTTGTAGCGCCTGGGTCTCGAACCCCAGCCTGCTGGTTGACAGGCACTGCATGGGCAAAACTGCATGGGCAAAATATAGAATACTAATTACTTACAGCTTTATAGCCTAATACAGTGGTACCTCGCTTAACAAGCACCTCACTTAACAAGAGTTTCACATAACAAGCAAAAATTACAAGAAATCTTGCTTCACATAACAAGTTCCACTTCACTTAACAAGCAAGCCTGCTATGGGCACATGTGCTATGCAGCCCTAATGCTTTACATGAAGGCTCCTTAAAAGGGCTGCCAGCCAGCGCTGCTGCCTCTAACTGCCCCCAACTTGGGGGCAGTTGCCTAGGGGTGCCAGAGGCAGCTGCCTGTAACTGCCCCCAAGTGCCCCCAATGACCACCTTGAAGGTCCAACGAGCAGTCCAGGTAAGCCTCCCAGGAAAGTGTCTTTGACTGCAGTCTCCTAACTATGTCTACTCAGAAGTAAGCCCAAGTGTGTTAAATGGGGCTTACTCCTAGGAAAGTGTTTTTGATTGCAGCCTCTTAACCATGTCTACCCAGAAGTAAGCCCCACTGTGTTAAATGGGACGTACTCCCAGGAAAGTGTCCTTAAGATAGCAGTCTAAGTAGACTTCATAGTATCATGCACATTGAATGCATGTTTTGAATTCAATTACAGTGTTTTGTCATCATTTTTACATCCAGTTAATATTTTTATATGAATATTTTGGGGGTTATGGAACCAATTGTCTGAGTTTCCATTATTTCCTATGGGAAAATCTGCTTCAATTAAAGAGCATTTCACTTAAAGAGCAGGCCTCCAGAATGAATTCAGCTCTTTATATGAGGCACCACTGTAATCTAAATGTCCACACTTATGTACTGTATGTTATATCTGCAACAGCCCATTTCAATCTGATATTCCAGTTTAATATTCTTTGTCACTCACAATCTAATCTTCAAATTCTCAATTCATGATTTTTCATGAGTTTTTTTCCAACTTTATCCTAATGATTTTTGAGCTGCATGATTTTTCAAGCTTCATTTTACATTCATGCAAGAGTCTACCAATGCAGTAGGTCATAACAATGTTGATTATAGTACAATTTTTTGCATTTCTACTCAGAAGTCCTATCAACTTCCATGAGACTTATGGCAGAAGTGCACTTGGGTTCCCCTATCTGTCACTGGGCTGAGCCAACTGCAAGATGGGCTACAGTAGTTGCTCTGGAAAAGACTTGGGGCAGCCTATGGCATCAAAGGTTGCCCCAAGGCCGGTGGACCTGGGCTGCCCTAGCTGGGTGCCTGCATTATAAGGAAGCTGTGGTGCCTGCAAGGGCAAAAATTCCCTCTTCCATCTCTTCAGATGTATACCACCTCAGGAGCAGGTACAGTAATGAGTAGACCCATAGGGGTCCATGATAAGGCAGAGTAAAAATGGAAGTGTTGATCAAAAATCTGAGTTCATGGCCAGCCTAGCTGCAACCCCTGCCTCTCAACCTCAGGATATGGCACAGCTATGGCAGCCCTAACCTGTGGATACAGCAGGTCACTCCAAGAAGCCCCTTGTATTCACTGTAGACTGTACTGGCATCTCATCAGGGACTTGTTATAAGGCAGGCACCACAGCTGTTCCTTGTTCAGTGTGCTCTGAGGGGGGTCTCCTCAGGAGCAAGCCCTCCCCAGCTGCCACTGACTTGGTGCATACTTAGCATGCTCTGGAGCAGATAGGGCAGCCCAGGCTTCCTGACTCTCTGGATGCAGCATAACTTTCTGCTCTGGATTCAGGATGGTTGGGGCAGCCCAGCAAGGGCACTCCGCACTGCCTTCACTCTGGATTCCCAAGTAAGCATGCATAGGATTGCAAGCCTCTTTTTGATAGCCTTTATAGTACTGTTTAGGTGTTTCCTGAAGTGGAGAAAACAACTATGTTGTTTGGATCAGACAGTAGATCAGGTTGTATGTGTTTGGATCAGATAGTAGAAATGTTCTAAGCTCCAACTATGTTTCCTAAAGCACCTTCCATCATTGATGCAGCACTGATCTGCTGTTGACAAGCTCTGTAGTCAAGATGAGATCCTGCCAGGGTGACCATATGATCGTAAATTTCTGGATTTGTCCTCTTTTTTAGCCCCCTGTGCAGGTGTCCTCCAAAAGGGCTTCATTATCCTCCAGCTTGGCTTCAATTTTGAACTTTGAAATGGTTTGCAGTACCCCATCATGTCATAGGATTAATATTGAATAGCAGAATCCAATGCAAAAATCAGTTTAGAAATATTTCCTTCCTATCAAATGTTATAGCCAAAAGACTTAAACTAAAAAATATATTTTGAGCTCTGAGCTTTATGGGAAAGTGAAAGTGCCCAATGTAGCAGATTTACTTGTGTGCAGGCAAACATGCCATTGTCCTCTGGATAGGCCAGGCTTGTCTTCCTTTTGAGGTTTGTCTTGTCTTTCTTTTGAAGTTTGGGCATCTGGTCACCCTGGATCCTGCATATGGGCCATACATTTGTGAGTGATGGCATAGCCAGACACTGAAAAGTTCCAAACTCTTAAGGAAGGATTTCAGAATTCCCTAAGTTTAAGGATGACAACTTCAACTTTTGCTCCATGCCAAGGGCTCTATACAAAAGCATAACATTATTAGGGAAAAGCAGTGCAGTGACTTCCTAAAACAGACACCAGCTCCTCTGTATCAGGAGAAGAAAGTAATTCCTTTCTTTGGGTCACTTCTAGCAAGACGGTAAATAGCAACTTCCTCTTGACTCCATCACACTGTTGTTCTTTGAATCAGTCATTAGAGACGTTGTGACCTCACGCACCTAGGAGCATGCCCCCATGACCTTTCAACATCTCTGCAAAGGGAACTGTGGTCCTATATCCCTCAACCCCTGGGCTTCTCCCCTCCAAGAAGCTCTATTTCCAACACATTCTGCTCCAGGCAATGAAATGAAAAAAATTCTTTGTGGGGAGGAAAAAAAAAGTGGTAATAAAAATCCCAAATTAAAGAAATATTTTCATTAAGTCTCAAGAAACTGCTCTTCCAAAGCCGAACTGATAATAATGCATGTTTATGTGGCTGCTCTAGTGAACTGAAACTTTTATTTAATATTTGTTCTTGGTTGGAAATTATTGCAGTGGCAGGATTGGAAGTTGCAAACACAGTCACCAAACTTTTAATAATGAAGCCATGAATATATAAACCTTGACTTGAGGGTGCCTAATTTCTGAGAGGGTGATATTTGCTCTGAAAGCAACCATTCCCAAACTAATATGTTGATCTATCAGCGGATGTTGCCAGAATAAGCCCCCCACCAGTGGTGCGCATTGTACCATCTTGACAGCCACAGCTATTCTCCTGGCTCTTTCTTTTGTTTTGCCAAAAAAAAAAATTAATAAAAAGGGGAAGAAAAAAGTGTTTCAAATACAAAAAGAAATGCATTATCCTAATGATGTTAGAAGACGGGAGAAAAATAATTTAGGGAAGAATTTCAATCCGAAAAGGTCTTCCTTTCCTAATGACTTTGGAAAAAATCTCCCACTGTTTCTAAGACAAAGGTTTACATTTACATATAAATGGAAATGTACACACCCGTACCAACATGTTCGCCTGCACCCAAAGTCAGCCTCACAAAATGAAATGTGCAGGCTCAGATCCCCCTTAATCTAATTGAGTCTCTACTATTTACGCAAGGCTGTTGTTGGCAACTTTTTTGGCAGCTCCGTATTTGCAAAGGATAACGCAGCCTGACAAAAAGAAGGGCGACAACAAGGAATTGCAAAATCGAGGCTTTGAAAGAGGAGCTGTGCAAAGCAGTTTCTGCCTCCATCGACCAAGCCATCTGTCCCCCCCCCTCCTATTTTTTATTTCTGAGAGCAGACAGTACATTTGCAAAAGTTCACAACTTGCATGTCTTAAGCTGTTGGCGTAACTGGCATGTTGAGACAAACACACCGCTCAATTGACCTGAACCTCCAAGACCTATAACAAGCTCTCAACAAAAGAATTCACTGATTCTGAAACTGTCTTCAATCCATACTACTTTCCAGACTTTGGAATTCTGGATGTTGACTACGTACTACAACAGTACCTTGCACTTTCAATGGTTGAGGGACCAGAACATGGATGAAGGTAAAAAACGGATGAATGTCAAAGCATCGTCTTATTTACCCTGAGAATTTTCTTAAACCAGAAAAAATATAAACAGCTATATTCAATCAGTTAATGTAATCTGACTGAATGTTCCTACTATGTTCCTATAACTGGATACCGAATTGGGTACAATCCTAACCTAGGAGAGAGTGCCTCTACTTTTAAGCATTGCATAGATGAGGGAATTGAGGTAGGCTTAGCTCATCATAGAGGGGTTTAAAAAGCAAGCCTCTGTCAGTCTTGAAAGACTATGGTATCGTGCTCAGCACTGCATACGCTGCATGCGAAGCACGAAAGCCTGGGTTAGATTGATATGGAGGATAGGCTGTTACCCAAGCAGCAAATCCCCCCTCTCCACGCCACTGAAATAGTCCAATGGAAAGGCAGAGCCGATACGATTGGATCCAGCTGGCGTTGCAGAGCTGGGCTAAGGCAGGAGCTCACCCTGTCTTGTGGGGCCGACACGGGTCTCAAACCCTGGCCTGCTGGTTAACCACTTGCTTAACCACTTGCGCCACCCACAGCCCAATAAGGGTTTGAAAAAGTGCCTGGCTTAATTCCCTGCTCTATGCAATGCTTAAAGGTAGAGGCACTCTGTCCTCCATTCTGTATGGTCACCCTGCCATTACCCTGATCCAGGAGGGTGCCTCTTATGAGAGCTGCCACTCTAAAATGTGTCACTTTCCTGGTCAGCTGAGATTTAATGGGTGCCAATATCTTAAAACTGGGTTTGTGTGTGCTCCTGTGAAGGAATGAGCATCAGCATTCTTGAGATGTGAGAAGAGAATGGAAACTTTTCAAGCCCTGCACTTCCTTTTTAAAACTCTGGTTTCCCACCCTCCAAAGTGCCAAGACTCTTTTTTCCCTGAGAATTAAGAAGGAAGGATTACCACTTTCAGTTCATTTTAGTGCTTTCTTGCATCCAAAAGGCACTTGCCACAAATAATTTGTTTGATGGCATTAGTTAGGAGTCATGCTGCACCAGCCCCACCTCCCCAACCCAAAAGTAACATGGCAATGCATTGAATTGGGTTAGTGTGCAATCTCTTGCTTCCTCCGCTATGCCCCTGCCTGAGTGTCACATTTCATTTTGCAATATAAGTGGGATCTGTCCTTCAGCGATGCTTTGCGTTGGTGTGTAGGCACCAGATATGCAGCAATTTGCATACACACCTAATTATCTTTCCATCAATGTGCCTGTTATGTATAATTAAAACTGTATATTTTAAATGTTTTTTTTTAAAGACAGGTGTTAATTATATTTGCTTAAATTTTACACAATTACTGTTAGTTACGTTTTATCCAAAGAGAAATACATGCCAATATTTGGAAAGTTCCTATCCTGGAATATGAATCATAGGCAGTTTCATCATATATAGGTGTATATATTGTCCTTTTGGGGAGACATATGTGGACTGAACTTCAAGGTTTGGAAGGCTGAATTTCAACCAGGATTTCTGTCTTCAAATTCAGGTTTCAGTGGATTTTCCAAACCTATTTCAGTGGGAATTATTGCCATCTCATTTAAAAATAAAGGTAAAGGTATCCCCCACAGGTTGCCCTGGTAGTTGTGACTGAGTCTAGGGAGACCTCCTCATCCTCATAACAAGGCTGAAGACCAGTGTTGTCAGAAGACACCTCAAAGGTCATGTGGCCCACATGAGTAAAAGCCAAAGCACATGGAATGCTCTTACCTTCCCACTGAAGTGGTACCCATTTATCTACCTGAATTTAAATGCTAGGTTGGCAGAAATTGGGGAAGAGACAGGAGCTCACTCCATCTTGCAGTATCAGGGCTTGAATTGCCAACGTGCTGAGCCATGGCAGCCCTACTGCCATCTCCTTTACAGACATGGATTTTGGTAAATGTTTAAGCAATTGGGGGTAATATGTTATGTATCATTCAATGTGCAATTTTATGCATAATGCAACAAAACAAACTGTGGGCAGCAGACACCAGTGGGCAGCGGACACCAGTGAGCAGCGGGCACAACTGGGCACAACCAGGCAGCCACGGACACCAACAGGCAGCAGGCACCACTAGACATCAGTGGGCAACAGACACCAACAAGCACTACTAGGTACCAGTGGGCAGCAGGCACTACCAGGCATTGGGCATCACTACTGGGCATCAATGGGCACTATCAAGCACCATTTGGCAGCAGGCACCAGTGGGCACCAATGGGCAATAGTGATCAGCAGGCACCTCAGTGCAATGGGCATAACCAAGCACCAGTGGGCACTACTGAGCACCACTGTGCAGTGGGCAGTGCGCACCACTGACCACTATTGTGCACTAGGCATCCTTACAGGGCACCAGTGGGCAGCACCAGGCACCAGCTGTCAGTGGGCATCACTGGACACCACCAGGCACCACTACTGGGCTCTGCACACCACCAGGCAGCAGGTACAGTGCATCACTGAGCACTAGGCATCATGGTGCTTGGAACACTGTTACTTTCTCACTGAGGTGATAGCTACTCATCTACTTGCATTTACTTGCTTTCAAACTTCAAGGGTGGCAGGATCTGGGCAAGGGATGGAAGCTCACTCCATCTTGTAGCACCCAGGTTTCAAACCCCAGCCTACTATTTGAGAGGCATGGCATCTTTAACCACTGAGCCAATATTAAGTACTATAGTGTTTAACCCTACAATCCAGAGTAACTACAGGAGCACGTAAGAGACTTTACGTACACCCATAGTTACTGCACCACCTAATGAAAACCTATGGGAAATTCATATTGCAATCCAGAGCAAATTGTTCTTACACTGGAGCAAGGATTCCCCATAGTTACTCTGGATTGCGCCCCATATTAACCTCCTGAAAGCAAAATATATGAGTATTTTCAGCTTTTATTTTGCCATGTCCCCCAATTACTCTTGGGTGTCCAGGTGTCCTAAATTTAGGGTGGACCTTGTCTTCTTTTTTGGTTATGACATCTGGTCACCCAAAACATAGGGGTGACACACTAGCTTGCCATACCATATGACACAAAGTGATGTTACTGCTACTACTATGAGAAAGCCTATTCCTTCCCTTCTCTGCCAGAAAAAAAAGCATCATCAACTTTCAAGTGTCCAGTTACAGCAGCTGAGATTTTCTGCTTTCTGCTACTGGTTAGAAGGACAAGGACTTGGGATTAATGTTTCTTTCCTATTGTGATACTATGTTGATGGTTGCTTTGCAGATCATTGCATGGAATGGAACAGTAGAAACCTTCTGAAAAAAAATACTGTAAATATGAATATTTAAAAATATATAACAGATGTATTTGATGATTCAGTGCCATAAACATTGTATTCAGGGAAAAGCAAATGAGTTTAACAAGTGCATTTTCCACGAAAGAACTCCGGAAAAAACTTATTTCAGTGACAAAGTGTGCTCATTAATGTTAATGGGGATGTATAAGGATTGAACAAAAAGCACTGAACAAACTCGAGGTCTTTGTGTATCGGCACAGAGGGCTTTTGTTTGTTCCTAAGCTCTTCCTCTCTGTAGTGTTAAGTGTTTTATTTTTAGGAAATATATGTAGAAGAGTGCTTGAATGTTCCTTCTCAGTACAAAAATGTAAAAAAAATTCTCCAGAATTAATGAGCATATATTTAAAATGTCATGTTGAACATGAGAGGGACAAGCATGGTTATGGTGGAGGATGTGATGTGTACCTATGTGCTTGACATCTATGAAGGCATCGGGATATCATGCCCCAGCTGTCAAGTCTACATCAAAAGAAGTGTCTAAGGACACTGAGAATGGGAAAGACAACGAAGGAGATATTATTCCAGCCTCAGATAACTCTTCAGAATGGTGGAGTTCTTTACTGGAAATTAAATCATAGAATCATAGAATCATAGAGTTGGAAGGGACCTAGTAGGTCATCTAGACCAACCCCCTGCCCGCAGCAGGAAATCCCCCTAGAGCATTCCCAACAGGTGCCCGCAGCAGGAAATCCCCCTAGAGCATCCCCAACAGGTGCCAACAGCCTCTGCTTGAAGATCTCCAGTGATGGATAGTCCACCACCTCCCTTGGCAATCTGTTCCACTGCCGAACCGCCCTCACCGGCAGGAATTTTTTCTGGATATCCAACCAGAATCTCCTCTCTTGCAGTTTGTACCCATTGGTTCTAGTCCTGCTTTCAGAAGCAGCTATGAACAAATGAGCCCCTTCCTCCCTATGACAGCCCTTCAGGTATCTGAAGAGGGCAATCATGTCTCCTCTCAACCTCCTCTTCTCCAGGCTGAACATCTCAAGTTCCCCCAAGCTTTCCTCGTAGGGTTTACCTTCCATCCCACTGATCATTCTTGTCGCTCTCCTCTGGACTTGCTCCAGCTTGGCTGCATCTTTCTTCAAGTGAGGTGCTTATAATCAAAATAAGTATGACCTCTGAAGCTCAGTCTTCACCCCTGCCCTTCCTTCCTGCCCTGCCCTGAACTTTCCACAACCTATCCACAAATCTCAGTTTCTGCCACCTTACCTCTGAATCATCCAGGTGTGGCTGGTATGCAAAGGCGCTGGATACCATATTCACTCAAATCTAATGCACCATTGAATCTAATGTGCAACTTGATTTTAAAAGGCTTGAGGTTAAATAAATGTTTACTGGCAACTGTGATGCGCAGCTGCAAAGTAGAAAAGGAAAGTAAGGAGGAAGTAAGGTGCACTTTTACCTCCCTGCCAATTTTCACCACCACCACCCTGGCAGCTAAAGATCCTATTAGGCCCATATCCTAAAATAAAATTAAGCCCTTTGCTCCGGAGCAGTTAAGGTGACTTTCCATAAGATAACACTAGAAGGTGATGTAATTGCGTGGACCCGTAACTTCTCTGGATTTTGCCCTTAGTGTCACTGAAACATCCTTTTAGTGTCACTGAAACAATCAGCACATTTATGGAACCATAACGTAAATATAGTTCTGGAAGAGAAATTTCTTTTGGGGGAAAAATAGCATAGAAGGGAAAAGAGTTGGCCATGCATTATTTGTGGATTTAAAACCCATGGATCATTTGTGGGTTCTGGTTTATATTCCACTGGACTAATTCAGTGGCGTGAAGAGGGGGGATTTGCTGCTTGGGTAACAGCCTATCCTCCATAACAATCCAACCCAGGCTTTCATGCTTTGCACGCAGCGTATGCAGCACCAAGCACAATACCATAGTCTTTCAAGACTGACAGAGGCCCTCTCCCAGGAAAGTGTCTTTAGGATTGTAACCCTAGGCCTATATCCTAAAGTGAAAATAAGCCCCTTGCTCCGGTGTGGTTAAGATGACTTTCCATAAGATAACACTAGAGGGAAACGTAACTTTGTGGACCCGTAATTGCTATGGATTTAGCCCTTAGTCATTATGGGAATGGGGATCCTGCATGAAGGGGTATTATGATCACTTTTATGGAAAATTCAAACGAAAGAACAAGAAAATTCCTGCTGGACTCTGCCAAGGCCCATCCCGTCCGTCATTCTGTTTCCCACAGGACCCCACTGGCTACCTCTGGGCAGCTCAGGAGCATCACTCCCCTGTAACAATACTGTACATTTCACTTCTCGCTCAGTTCAGCTCTTTGGCCCGCATGCTGACATTAAGTTGTCAATTGGATGGGTTCTGAAATGTCAAGATCTACAGAGATGTTCAGACTGAAAATAATTCTTAATACAGCTCTGATGAACTAAATTAACTGAAACATGTTCTTTTAATAACCAAATCGTAAATGCCATCTACAGAGTGAATTCAGATGAATTCAATTATTTCCAAGGTTGAAAATATGCAATGTCTATTCTTTATAAAGCTCACACAAGCATAGATTTTTTATGATGCTGGCAGCTTCTGGGGTGATGTTATCCAGGAATCCAGGAATTATAAGACTTACCCATTCAACCTGTTGCCAATTTATCCCACTGGGAGATGATCAATACCCAAAAGGCATATCACTTTGTTAAGTAGTGGATGGAGGCCATGTATGTATAACTACAGATGCTATCATTGCCATTACCTTCTCCCCAGATTTTCAGAAGCCAGTATTAGATATGCTATTGATTTTTAATGCAACTGTGTTACCAGACAGTTATTCTCTGCTTACAACTGAGTTAATAGAAGGTACACAAAACTCCTGTACTATCAAGAAACTTAGCTTTGAAATAAAGGGATCTCTTTAATCAGAGCTTCAGCTTCTCAAGAAAACCTTATATCTTCTGTTACAAAGTTCCCTAATAAAACCTTTGGTCTGTTATCCACTTTGTATGACTTGTTGGAGATGCTCTAGGACAGTGATTTTCAACCTTTTTAATCTGACGGCGCACTTAGCAAGGCACTGAAATTGTCAAGGCACACCATCAGTTGTTTTTACCATTAACAAGGCACATCAGACTGTTCAAATCCTCCGATTTTCCTATTAAATAAATATCAATTCCCAAATTCCCTAATAAATGTCAATTCCCTAATAAATGTCAAATGTCAAAATCCCTAATAAATGTCAGTTCCCAAATTCCCAGGGCATACATGTGGATTATATCTGTGGCACACCAGTGTGCCATGGCACGCTGGTTGAAAATCACTGCTCTAAGAGGATTTTGTGCAACATGCAAGGGGTTGGACTAGATGATCTATTGGATCCATTCCAACGCCGCAGCACGGAGTCTGTCGCAGTCCAGGAGTGTCAAGCTCAATAGGCTCCCAAGGGATCATGGCTGTTATGGCTAGAAGATGATAACTGCACACAGAAGGATATTGCTACTTATGCACTTTTCAGCGTGCTACAGTCTTGGGAAGCAGCACTGTGTCATATCACAAAGAAAGAGGCAGAAACAATTTCTGACTATTCTACCTTTGAGTCCTGAGCAAATGCCTGCTCTGACTACACATTGCGTGCAATTCTTTTGCTCGGAGATCATTCTGATCCTATTTTCAAGGGCAGTTTGATTGTTTCCCCAGGACACAAAGTTGCATGGAAGTGAAGGCAACCCATCGCTATCTTGCTGGAGATGAGAAGTGTGCAGAACTGACACCAACGGGAACCTCAGCGTGATACCTCTGCCTGCAATGTTCAAGTTATGTCACTTGATGTTTTGTTCTCCAGAGACATGGCACATTGTGAAAGATGCAAGTCCCCATCCAGCCCAGAGTTGCATTTGATGGATGGTGACACTTGCTTCTAAACTATCCACAATGGTTGGCATACAGTAAGTAGAAAATAACATGCTGTACAAATCCCAATGGTGTTGTTAATATTGGACCATCTTTGTCTCTGAACATTTTAAATAATTGAATCTGCTTATTTGGGTAATTTTTTTAAAGTCTTCCTTAATCAAACTATTTAAGGTAGGGGTTTCTAGAGAATGGGTTGTAACTCAAAGGAAAGTCAAAGAAAGGTGGTGGTGCTGGTGATTGATGATGATAATTATAACAATAATTATATGTTATTATATTTATAACATATATATTATATGTTATTTAATAACATATTAATAATTATTAATTATTATATTATTATTATTATAGTTATTAATAATTATATGATAATTATAACAATAATTATATGTACTAACCAGCAATAGAGCCTGATGTTAGATAAAAGCTTGTGACTTCATGATTCATAATCGTCACCATTAAGATAAGAAATTTATTTGTCATTACACTCATAACTGGGTGCAACGAAATGAGGGGCTCTTCCCCAAGGTAAAACTGGACAACACCACTAAAAAAGAAACTAAAATAAACACAACTAACCATACAGCAATCTCTATAGAAATATAAATACCCTATTGCTCAGAGCAATTAAATTCCAAACAAACGTACAACCCCGCATTGTATAAGTCACAGTTCCATTGTAACTGCAGCGTATAAGAAGAATACTGTCAAAATACTACTGCGTCGGTGTGTGCGTGCATAAGCATCCATGTTTAAGTCAGTCCACATTCTTATGAGCAGCAGTATTGTCTAAATTATCCTAGCTTATCACTTTGCTATTAAATATTTTAAAACTTTTTAAAGAAATCTATATTTTATTCATCACCCGCGTGAACATAAATATCTAACTCGTACCGCCTCACGTTGAGTTATCATTTGCTCAGCTGCCTGCCGCTGGCTGCTACATCACCCTTTTCTAGCATTTAAAATATTTAAATATTCATTTAATTATTTCCTTGTTTAGAAAGGGGCGGGGGAGGGAAAGAAGGGAGGAAAAAGTAGCTTGCATTCTTTTAATGAAGACTTATTCATGTACTCACAAGGACAGCAGTATTTACAGGTACAATTAGAATGTTTTATGTATGTGACTATAAATAAAACTGGATTTTTAAAAAGGAATACATTTGATTCTAGTTTTATTATTTCCTGGATATAATAACTATAGTCTGGCCTTAATTTTGACTGGCAGCAGTTCACCATAGTCCAAGGCAATGCCATAATTTGAACCTGGGATATCCTGCATGGAAACAGAGTTGGTCCACCCATGACTGGTCCACCCAGTGAAACTGCTATTTTGAGCTTGACTTGGAGGGAAGAGTGAAATCATGAGAGATGCCCTGCACACTGTCTCACTCCATAAAATCCCCAGGCCTGCCACCCACCAAGAAGAGTCCATCAACTCTCCAATCGCATTCTTGGAAGAGGATCAGTATAGGGAATTGGCATTGCAAATGGGGGAGAAAGGGGAATCCATTGCAGGTACCGGGCTGGAAATGTGCACTGCAAAGTGTGAGAGCACATGTATTTGAATTGCCTTTACCCGGGATTTGGAAAATTGATTAGGATTGCCTTCTTTGAGATACCTCTTTGCAGGGCAGTTAACAGGTATCTGATTTTTTTAATAGCCTTGGGGCCATTAGTATCTCTCCATTACCAGGATCTCCTCAGTATTTATGTGACCCACCATAAAAATCAGACCATGACTGATAGTTTGGGAACCGCTGCTGTACTGTATTCTAACACCCAGCCAAGATGTCAAAGATGATGCCCAGTTCTAGCTATGCTGAGATTCCTGTGCTTCTAAATGTATACAATAAAAATGCTTCCCTTACTGACTATGGGCACAATCCAGAGTAACTACGGGGAGTCCTTGCTCCGGTGTAAGAACAATTTGCTGTGGATTGCAGTATGAATTTCCCATAGGTTTTCATTAGATGGTGCAGTAACTACGGGTACACGTAATGTCTCTTATGTGCTCCCGTCGTTACTCTGGATTGTAGGGTTAGTGAGGCCTCCACTGATGCAAGTCTCTCTGAACTGTGATCGTGAATCTTCCGGCATGCCTTTCCTGCCTAGATGGATTTTAAACTTCTTCAGCAGTGGGCTACACTGTGCCAAGCTCACAGATAAGGTGTGTCCAGGGTTCTTAAGTGGAGTGGAGGAGGGCATCAAAACTTTGTTCCTCTTGTGGTTCCAATCCTGGATCCCTTGCAAGCTATTTTTACTTTTTTAAAGCTTCTGTGAACATTTGGAATTAAAGTAGCGCATTTGGGTTAGGATGGATAGGAGAGTGGCAAAATTTTGGCAGCCCTTCGGGCACCATTTTCCCTTGAGATGGGCTTAAATACCCTCCAACTCTCTATCCCAATTCATCCACCCTGTTATTTTCCATGATTAAAATCATATGAACTATGATTTTGTTTTATTTGTTCCCAGATGAAACTGGAAAGTCTCTAATTTGTTTTGGGCCTTTGTGCGACTCTCTCCTCCTCTCTCTCCATTTAATTTCAAAATGGGACTGAGAAGCCTCTTGGGTTTCTGGTTGCAAGAAGAGTCTCCTGTTCCCTGTTCAATGTGGCCAGAGCCACTGAACTATAATGCAGGTCTTTAAAACCTTCCACCCATCTCCAGTTCCTATGCTGATATTTCTTGGAAGCAGCCTTGGTGGTTTGGGTGAAACTGAGATGCAGATGTTGAGGACTAACCAGAAGAACAAAAAAAAAGTTTGAAGGGTTGCTGAAGACGTTGTTGCAAATATTCTCAAACATGTGACAGCCACAGCTGTTGCAGAATAACAATATAACATTTATAACTTAACTAGCAAAAAGCATACCCAAGCTGCGGGAGTAAAATTCCCCCATACGCCATCCTCCCACTGCGCATTAATCCCCCACGCACATCAAACCCCCCATGCACATCCACCCCCACGTGCAACATCCCCATGTTCATCCACCCCATGCACATCATCCCCCCTATGCACATCAACCCCCCATCCTCATCAACCACCCATGTGCAAATCCCCTATGTTCAACATCCCCCATGAGCAACATCCCCCATGCACATCATCTCCCCAAGCGCATCAACGCCCCATGGTCATCAACCCCCTATGTGCAACATCCCCATGTGCATCATCTCCCCATGTGCATCAACCCCCCATGCACATCAACCCCCATGAACATCAATGCCCCATGCACTTCCTATTAAGCATTATGGATAGCAAACTAAAAAAGAAAAATATGCATTGAGCTCTATGGGAAAGTGAAAGTGCCCAATATTGCAACTTTACTCATGAGTAGGCAAATGTGCCATTGTCTGTTGGAAAGGTCGGGCTGAGAGGAATCTAAGACCTTGACCTCCTTTTTAGGTTCAGGCATCTGGTCACCCCGATCAGAGGGTGCTCTGTTGGTTGTGCCACCACTAAAAGAAGTAAGAGGGCAGCCAGAAACAGGGCCTTCTTTAGTGGTGGCACCCACACTGTGGAAATCCCTCCCCACTGAATTAAGGAAAGCTTCCTCTTTATTGTCCTTCCATGAGGCCTAAAGACTCTTTTATTTATCAGGCTTATGATGGCTCTCCTTAAATGAGGTTATTTTATTACAGTCTTCCTGGTTTTTAACCTGGGTTTTTACTGTCTTTCTATAGTTTAAATTGTATTTTAATTGTATTTTACTATTTGGTTTTATTGCTTCTATCTAGTTTTAGCTTCTATCTAGTGTTATCTAGTATATTACTAATTTTTTTAAATATTGTTAGCCACCTTGGGTTTCCTTACCTAAGGAAGAAAGCCGGGATATAAATCGAAAATAATAATAATAATAATAATAATAATAATAATAATAATAATAATAATAATAATACTATGTCCTAGAAACATGTTAGGACTGAAAGCTGAAAAGCAAAAGGAATGTCAACCGTTCTTTTCCTCAGCCTTCTCTGCCCCAGAGACACATGAAGGTAGAACCCTCAGCCTGCTTGACTGATGTGGACACCCCACACATAGATCAAGGCATTTATGAAGCTGGAAGTGTCAAGAGCAGCAGTAGTGTTGAGTTCAATGATTTGCTTGAGCGAGGGCTGGTCAGATGATCTGTTCTAAGCCAGGATGATGATATTAGGAAACTTTCTCAACTGCATTCTTTTGGCTTTTCTGAAAGGTCTCTTTATAAAAGGGGTTAGGCTGCAATCCTAATCTCCAGTTAGGCCGTCTTAAGGCCTGGCATAAATACTGTGCCGACCTGGGGGTGACACTTTTGCATCATTCCTGGGGGTGAGTTTGACCAGTGCATAGAAATGTGCTTGCCTCCCTACATCACCATGAGAACGGGAAGACCCATGAGTTGTGCCAGCCTAGTTTAGGATTGCACCCCTAGACAGTTGCAACATCATGCTGCAATCCTAATCCCCAATTAGGCTGACACATGTCCTGCACATGGGGATGTCGCATAATTATGTCCCTCAGGGAGGGATTTAGGCTAGTGCACAGACATGTGCCAGCCTCCCAGACCGTTATAGTCATGGGGAACGGGTGAGTTGTGCCAGCTTAAATTGGTTAGGACTGCAGCCAGTCTCGTCGTTGCTTTGAATGGTTATTTCCTAACAGGAGGTTAGGATTGCAGCCTATGATTTTTAACCACCGGGCCACAAAATATTCTTGTATCATGAGGAAGAGACCACAGGATGGCCCAGTGCAGATCTTTGCCCCACCGACCAGATATTCCCTCTGGCCCCTTTGACCTTCATCGGTGTCTGCTGCAGTCAAAGACCCTTTGCTGCAGCCTGGCTTCTTGCCAGCTCCTCACCGCAGCGCATCAGTAGCCTTTCATATATATATTTCAGGTTGCTGAATCTTTTTTTGTTCCTCAAACGCTATGGCAAACAGCCCTATAAATATGTGACACGGGTAAATGATGAAACAGCAGCTTCCTGCGGATATTTTAAGGCAAGACTGGCATTCTTTTAGCTGGGTAAGCCATTTCCAGACCAGCTGTTCCCACTGAAAAGAGGTGGCAGCCATCAGCAGAAAGGAGAACTGCTTTCTTGGTAGATACTGAAATGAATTTTTATTTCTTTCTTCCATGCTCGCTTTGGGTGGGGAAGGAAGACAAAAGAATTAATAATAATGAAGGTCATAATAGTAAAACTAATGCCTGAGCATCTGATCTTGCAGGTGGGGTTTCTTTTACAGACACCAAACAAATGCAAAATGTGTTGCATATAGAAACATGGTTTTTTACGGGCACAATCCCAACCAATTTAGTTCAGCGCAATCACCAGGCTTCCCATTCCAAAGGTGTGGGGAGGCATGCCACATGTGCCTAGGAGTGGCACAAAAGTGCCATACAATACTTTCGTGACACCCCCAGCCAGTGATGGGATTCAAAGAAATTAAGAACTGGTTCTCTGCCCATCTGGCAGCCACTTTTAAATGGCTATTTTTAAACTTTATATGTCCTATCTCTTGTTAACAACCGGTTCTATAGAGTAGGTGCGAACCTGCTGGTGCCCACCACTGCCCCCAGCCCAGCACAGGACTTGTGCCAGCCTAACCAGGGGTTAGGATTCTCCTGTGACTTTCCCACAGAAATTCCTCACTTCCTATTTTAAGAAAAGATTTTTATGTGACTGAATTTCCCCTCTTCCTTTCCTGTAAATTTGACCTTTGGTTTCATGCTTGTAGGTTCAGGGGCTGGAGCTGAATGTTGTTAAGTCAGCTGTTCTTAACAACAATGTATAGGGACAAAAATGCATTGCACCCCTTTTTCACCCCCTTCTGGATTGAATTTTCCCCAATTGGTTCTTAGTGGGTGCCTCTATCACAGAAGAAAGACTCTTCCCAAAGACTCTTCTAGATCCAGTGGTTTTGGCTGGACGTTGATGAGTCAGTAAGTTAGTGAGTTAATGCCCGCTGCCAACGGGTGCCCACTGCCCACAGGTTCCCAGTGATGCCAGTGGTGCCCAGTAGGGGTGACTGGTGTCCAACTCTTAGTCTTGGTGCCCCCTGCCTCCTGGTGTCTGCTGCACAGTGGTGCCTGCTGCATGGTGGTGTCTAGTGCCCAATGGTGCCTGGTAGGGGTACACCCTCTGGTGTCTGATACCTGTCATTGCCCAGCAGTGCCAATACCCACTGGTGCCCGCTACCCAGTGCCACTACTTGGTGCCCACCAGTGCCCAGCCATGCCCAGAGCCCACAAATACTCTGATTTTTTACTCCTGCAAGAGCATGTTCATTCTGCTAGTTTCATACTATTGCTTGTGTTTTAATTTGTGCTATTTTTTTGTATATATATTATAGTAATTTTTCAGTGGTGAATCTGCCATATTTTGCATACCAAGAGAAAAGAAACAGACACATGAACTAGAGATAACTAATATCTGTCCTTGGGGACAGGTATAAAATGCATGATGCCATATTAGCGATTTTGGTTCCTCTGCCCCAGGCAATCAATTCAAAATTATTTCATTAAAAAAACATTGCATTAGCATTGCATTCTCTCACTGCTTTCTATGATCATTTTCCTGTGGCTTCCTCTAATGACAATCAGAATCGACTCTCATTATTCTAAGCAAAGTGTAGAGACATTTTCATCTTAATGATTGAAGAGATGCACCTCTGCGGGGACCAATTTTGATCATCTCTTTTAAGTTATGATGTTTTCATTGTTAGCACTTGATAAAATGCTACTGTGGCCTCCAAGGTTTCTTTGACTCTCCTTGAATTTACCTTGCATGCTTAAAAAAAATATGGTGTCCTTTATTATGGGATAGCCACCTACATCACGGCTGACGCAAACCTAAGCTAGTGATTTTCAACCACTTTGCCATGGCACACTGGTGTGCCGCGGGTAGTTTGTAGGTGTGCCATGAGAATATTTTTGAGAGCATCAATGGAGGAATAGGGGGATTTGAGGCCCCTACCAGCAGCATGGGTTGTGTGTCAATGGTCAAGGAACTGACGGTGCGCCTTGACTATTTTAACACCTTTCCAGTGTGCCATGTGATGAAAATGATTGAAAATCAGTGCATATGGAAGCCGTGCATGAATGAACAATGGGAACCTGATAGACCGAGGGTGCAATCCTAAACAAGGCCAGCACAACTCACTGGTCTTCCTGTTCCTGTGGTGGTGTAAAGAGGCAAGCGCATGTCTGTGCACTGGCCTAACCCTCCCAAGATGTGGTGCACAAGTGTCATACGGCACTTTGGTGACATCACCAGGGCAGCATAAGAATTTTGCCAGGATTTAGGCCAGCCTAACTGGAGATTAGGATTGCAGCCCAATTGGTTTTGCAGCAGGGAGGGCTTGAAACTGAGTATGCTACAATGAAGCAATGATTAATTATTACCAGCTATCAAGTTGGGCTAACCCTACAATCCAGAATAAACTGCAGGAGCACGTAAGAGACATTTACATCGACGCAGTTACGGCACCAACTACTGAAAACCTATGGGAAATTCATATTGCAATCCAGAGTAAATTGTTCTTATGTCGGAGCAAGGACTCCCCGTAGTTACTCTGGATTGTGCCCTTACTGAACCAATATTTGCTTATCCCAAGGAGACCTCTGCATGTTTCTCCTGCACCACAGGATACAGTGGTTTCTGCACCATTAAATGAGGGATGTTGATAGGATTGGGCCCTTAGAGTCAGTAATTTGTTAATGTTTGTAATTTCTTGCTCAAACTTGCATGTCTGGGAGCTGTACAAACCTCCGGTGAAGATTCACTAAAGTCAGACCAGTACAGAAAAAGCCCCATCTCTTGTGCCCACCTTATCAACTCAGCATGCTAACAGATAGATCGAGAGATACTTGTACGTTCCCAAGTCTCGTTCTTGCCACCCTGCTGCAAAACAAGCCAGTTCAATGTCTAGCAGCTCAAACCCACTAGTCATAAAAGGCTGTTGGTTTTCATTTAAATAAACATACTTTAGCCCTTAATGCCTCCTAAAAGATCACCTTACACAGCTAGCTATATACATTTAGCCTCGAGTAAAGTGATCACCTTATTTTGCACGGTTATGACAATATATCTGGTCTCACTGGGAAGTTAGCTTAAACCTCTTCTGCTAATTACCTGGTTAGCCATCTGTAATCAACATGCGCATCAGGAGTAAAATCGCGGTTGGACGGAGAGGTTTCTGTGCCATTTTCCTTGGGCTTCCAGTGAGAGTCTAATGTGATTTTAATAAAAAATCTAATTGAAGGTAATGCCACACCAAATGATTGTTTCAGGGGGTGCACTGCAATATCAAGTCTATACAAAAGCTTTGCGGTTATGACTCTTAAGTGCAAAATCCAGAGTAACTAGGGGGAGTCCTTGCTCCGGTGTAAGAACAATTTACTCTGGATTGCAATATGAATTTCCCATCGATTTTCACTAGCTTTTTACATGCAGTAACTATGGGTGCATGTAAAGTCTCTTACGTGCTCCTGTAGTTACTCTGGATTTGGGGGTCTATGGCAGGGCAAGAATGTCACTCCCATTCTTAGCCATTCTTAAGCCCACTCGAATATTTTTAAACAGTTAGTTGAAATTACAAAAGTAATGTATAAAATGTCTCTAACGTCAAATACAAAAGAAAAGTTAATCAGTATTTGTTAAGCAGTTCATTAATTAATTTAGTTTCAACTTCCTCTGAAGCTTTTTAGATACCCAGATGTATACTTAATAATCAATTATGCATCCCTGTGATTTATTGGTAATACGCATTAGGTCAACAGCATGTGAAACTGGTTTTAATGCAAATGGCCTGCAATTTAACCTGGAAATGACCCTTTAAAAAATAAAATAAAATCAATAGTCTAGGGCACACTTTTGCTCACTATGTACTCTTACTTCAATACCAAATGAATTCATAGATCTTTAGTTCTATAAATTTAGCACAGAACATCCCATGTAATTGGACTGAATATGAATATATTTTTTTATTTGATTGGACTTTTTTAATCTGCTGTGACTCTTAAGGAGGTCTGGCATGAATACTGTGAGAAAGAGCAAGTTTTCCAAGCTTAAATTGAGTAGGCTGCAAAAGGTGGCCAGTCACTCCATGTTCTTGGATGGAAGACGGGAAGCAGACAAAAGCAGTGGAAAGAAATAATAAAGTTGGAAGTTATCTACAAGGCTTTATGACCCACAAGGTTATGCAAGTCCAATCCCCTGCCTGTAGAAAGAAATTCTCCTAGATCATCTCCAGCAGGTGCCCGTGAAGACATCTGCTTGAAGTTCTCCACCACCTCCCTTGGCAATCTGTTCCATAGCTTACTGGCCTTACCAGCAAGAATTTCTTCCCGATGTCAAACCAGAATGTCTCTTTCAGTTTGTACCTGTTGGAATCCAAGAAGAAGAGTAAGGCAAGAATCAGACAAGACTATTCCAATTCTTTATTTTAAACCTTTCTTTAAGAGTCAGCTGGAACTAATTGTATCAGCTCTGCCTTTCCATTGGACTATTTCAGTGGCGTGGAGAGGGGGACTTGCTGCTTGGGTAACAGCCTATCCTCCATATCAATCTACCCAGGCCTTCATGCTTTGCATACAGCGTTGAGCACGATACCATAGTCTTTTGAGACTGATGGATGAGAAAGAGAAGAAGAGAAGAGTAAGAGCCCAGTCCTACTGAGCTTCAGCACTGCTGCTGCAATCCAGCGCTGGGTATCACGTATATGCCATAAGGCAGGGTTGTACTACCTTCCTAGTAAACAATACTAATAGACAGGCCTGTGCTACTCCGTTCAGCATCAAGGAAGTTTTCCTGGTTGCCAGCCAGGAGAAGGCAAGCCATGGCCACAACGAGTCATGGGGAGAGTGGCAGGAGGGCATTGGGAGATGTTTCCAGACTGGGGGAAGGCAGAATTCGGGGGGAAACACAAAACAGAGTGGGCTGGACCAGCAGATGACGACTCCGCCTGATCCTATTCCCTTCGTTGAGCTTGGAAACAGAACACGCTGTGTGTGTTTCTTTGTTTCATGTGGTGTGATCCCAAAGGAATGCTATATTAAATTTATTGATAGAACGTTTGACCTATTGGAGAGGGGGAAGGTAGGAAGGTAGTATTATGAAATATCCAACAAGTTGGCTTTTTTAACTTAAAAGGAAACCCTAGAAAGGTAAATAAATAGAACTGGAAGTGATTTTTTAAATGCACCCAACTGCATTTAACACCACTGACAGTCGAAGACGTTTCCAAGTGCTTGTTCTCCACATCGTGTCAGAACGAGGGTGCTCTCTTTGACAGGCTGTTTTAAAAAGTGTGTGACAGCTTTAACTGTAAGCAACACTGAAGGACAGGAACCTGATTCCATCATTTTATGGCTGTCAGCTCCACCGACAGGAAGGTATATCTCAGGACAACACATTTCCCAGCAGCCGCTTTCATGAATACGAACACGCTCCAGTCATTAGTCTTTAAACCCACCAACTGTGACAACCAAACTTCTTGTGGTGGGCGCCAGAATTGGTGACATCACCAAGAATTCACAATTGTTCTTTCTGTAATTTGTATGGAGGGAATAGTTCAAAGAGGCCATACATTGTGACCTCAATTTTACTGGCCCGTCTTCAGTTGGACTATCTAGGCACACACATGTATTTAGGCATAATGTCTACAAAGCTTTGATTTTTTCCTGCTGGATCATGATCTAAAATCTTTTCAACTTTGGTCAAAGACTAACTATGCAATCCTAAGCATGTCTACTCAAAAGTCAGACCTATTGAGTTTTATGGAACTTACTTCTGGTTAAGGCTGTATACGATTGCAGCTTAAATCTGGTTAATATTTTTGAGATTCTACTGCAAGACCACCCCAATGTTGATTTGACTCTGAAATTTGAGATACAAGTTGAGATCGCTTATCCAGTCTGCTTGGAATGAGAAGGTGCTTTGATTTCAGATTTATCTTGATTGATTGATTGATTGATTGATTGATTGATTGATTGATTGATTGATTGATTGATTGATTGATTGATATCCTGCCTTTCCTCTGTTAACAACAGATGCCCAAGGTAGTTTTTGGAATCATTGCATAAATAAGATATGCTTCCTCTTGTTTTTTTATCTATATGGGTATCTGCTGGCCTCTGACCTTTTCGACCATATCTTTACAGGCACACACCAATAAAGAGAGAATAGAACATACAGGGTTTCTATTCTATATGTTCCAAGGTATGGGAGGGGAGAGGAAGGGCATTCCCAGAGTGAGCAAAGAGGTAGAGGCAAAACTCGGATCTGGAAGGGATATCTGTTTTCTTGGATCTAAGGCCACCTCTACAAGTAGCCTCGATCTGAGTAGATCTATTGGGGCTGTGGTTTTCTTACCCTGGGGTTGCTCTGCTAGTCATGACCAACTCTAAGGTGTGATGCTTAACCCCATTTCTAAGCCAAAGAACCTGCATTGTCCATAGATGCTTCTGTGGTCCTGTGGCCAGCATGGAGAAAGTTTCCATTTCTCTGCGACAACACATCAACAGCACAATCCTCACACCAGACAGCATGGAGGCTGAGCCACCCTGCCTGTTCCAGCACCATTCAGGATAGTGTTGTGAGTACGATACAGTTTGATTTAAGTTCTTTGAGATGTCATATGATTCTCTTCTGGCATCTGTTACTGAGAAATCTCCTCTGGCAAGGTGACCAAGAATGGAGGATATGTGTGACCATAAAGAAAAGATGGAGAAAGAAGAAAAGAAGAAAGAGGGTTAAGGTGCAGATTTCCATCAACAGAAGAATGTGAAAGGAGAAGAAAAATGCTTTTTATCCCCTGTCAATCTCATCTGTGCTGACCTCTACTATCAGGGTCATCATTGGTTTGCAATTTCATTTTCGCACATGCAAGGGGGTTGCAGGATTCTCATGATGCAGCTGTACCTGCTTCATGTAATGGATTTTTCTAGGAGGTCACCCTCTGATGGAAGAAAGGTGTCCCAGCCACACTCAATTACTATAATAGTTCTATTACTTGGTTCACAGTCCTTCGTGCCTGACAGTCCAATCAATTAAAGCAAATGGAAAAGGGTCCCACTGAAGTCTCTGGGCAAGAGCACAGCCTGAATGGCTAATCCATACTAATCATGATTTCAGTGGTATGGGCCATATATCTGGTTCAATGATGGGATTCAAAGAAATTAACATCCGGTTCTCTGCCCATCTGGCAGCCACTTTTAAATGGCTATTTTAAAACTTTATATGCCCTTTCTCTCATTAACAACCAGTTCTATAGAGTAGGTGCAAACCTGCTGGAGCCCGCCTCTGATCTGGTTGCATTGTTCAGACTTTACAATGCAGAATCACCCTACAATCCAGAATAACTACGGGAGCACATAAGAGACATTACGTGTACCCTTAGTTACTGCACCTCCTAGTGAAAACCTATGGGAAATTCATATTGCAATCCAGAGCAAATTGTTCTTACACCGGAGCAAGGACTCCACATAGTTACTCTAGATTGCGCCCTCGGTTCTCCTAATCACAAGGTCCAAATCCTTCAAAGAAAGAACTGAGAAGTGCTGATCAATTTGGAAACAGAACATGTTCACCCGAAAATATGGGGCAATCTCAGGGTAGAGGTCTCCTAACCATGTCTACTCAAAAGTAAGCTCCATTGCGTTCAAAGGGTCTTACTCCCAGGAAAGTGTCTTTAGGATTGCAGTGTCTTTGGCATGCAAAACTGGATACATTTATAAATTTAATGGAGACCTATAGGTTTTTGTGGCAGTGTGACATTTAGAGTTGATGGGCAGTGCAGATGGTGAAGTAAGAAATTTGAAGTGCCTAACCATATCTACTCAAAAGTAATTCCCATTGTATTCAATGGATCTTACTTCAGGAAAGTGTCTTTAGGATTGCCACCCGAGTCAGGAAATTTTGAAATCTAAAAAAGTGTTCTGCACAAGAACTTGCACGGAATTATGTACAGTTCCTACCTTTCACACCTTATTTTATGGATTTGTGACTTAGGATTTTTTTTAAGCCCGGCTGGGTCTGGCCATCTTGAGAGCCGAGATAGTGTAGTCTAAAGCAGGGGTCTCCAAACTTTTAACTTCTGGGCTCCTGGACCTTTAACAAGTGTGTAGAAGAGGGAATTTCAGTATGTGATCTGTGAGATGGAAGCTGCACCTACTGAAATTCCTCCTTTAAAGGTCCAGGAGTCCTGAAGTTGAACATTTGAAGACCCCTGGTTTAGAGCATCTGCGTATAGGAAGCTATATGCTTTGGGAGGGGTGACACCAGTACTAGCATTCTTGGGATCACTTTGGCTCCAGGGTAAAAAAAAACTTTTGAAAAATGACCTTTTGGTGTCCAGAGAGTCCAGGGAGCCCATGAACCCCTCTGCAAACCTACTGGCCTAAAAGATCATTATTTTTACCTTCTTCTGGTTTGGGGCTGAAAACAAGCCATGGGTCACTTTTAATTATTTATAGCCGAAGATGAGCAATATCTCTATAGCTCAGAAGACGTTGGACAAAAGGGTAACAAATTTCCATTAGTCGGAGGGGGGGGAAGAGAACATGCATTAATGCATTTAGAAGCTGAATGCTGAATTTAGGATAGTCATACCCCCAAATCCAGAGTAACTACAGGAGCACGTAAGGAACTTTATGCGCACCCGTAGTTACTGCACCACATAATGAAAACCTATGGGAAATTCATATTGGAATCCAGAATAAGTTGTTCATACACCGGAGCAAGGACTCCCCATAGTTACTCTGGATTTTGCCCTCTATCTCTCTTTTTCTTTTTTAAATATCACTCCCAAAGACCTAGAGGTGATCTTCAGTGTCAAGCAGCTATCCATGTCCCAAGGTGCTAAACTGTTTAAACATTTGGCATGTAACGGCAGCTCAAAATCAATATGAGATTTCCCTGGAAGCCAATGTGGCCTGGCAAGCATGGGAATGATGTGCTGACTGGCAAACATCACCCTGCCACTGGAAGTCCATTTCCAACTATCATGGATAAAGAAGGAAGGGAAGAATTGCAGTCATCAATTGCAGGGAAGAAAAGCGCTGAATATGAACTTTGACATCAGCAGAAAAGGATGCAAGAAGGTAATGGTGATGAAAGCAGGCTGACTATACTCACTCAAATATATTGCTTCCATGTGCTTAATTGAAACTCTAAGGGTCCACTCGTAATGCAGGCCAGCACAACTCATTGGTCTTTCTATTCCATGGTGATGTGGGCCTGTGGACTGGCCTAATCCTCTCCCAGGATGGTACAGTTTCTTACCGCACTTTTGTGACACTCCCAGATCAGCACAGGACTTTGGTCAGGGCAACGGCCAGCCTAACTGGAGGTTGGGATTGCAGTCTATATTACTTATTAAATTTAAATAACTTATTAAATCTATATATATATAAGAGAAAAGTCACTGACTGACTGACTGACTCATCACCGCCCTGCCAAAACCGCTGGGCCTAGAAGCGTGAAATTAGGGGTGGGAGTTCCTTCTGTGAGGGAGGGGTGCACTAAGAACCAGTTTTTGGAAATTCCAACCGGAAGGGGGTGAAAAGGGGCGCAACGCGTTTTCCTCCCTATACTTTGCATTGGAGAATTGCTGACTCAGCAACATTACGCCCCAACTGCTGGGCCTGAAGCATGGAATTCTGGGAGTTCCTTCTGTCACCTGAACACCCCCCAAGAACCATGTGGAGAAATTAACCCTTCAGGGGCTGAAAAGGGGGCAACGTGTTTCTGTCCTATACTTAACATGGGAGACTGACCAACATCCAGCCAATTTGGTCCTCGGTGCCCAGTGCACTGGGGGGATATTGTTCGGAGAAAGATTCTGGCGAAAATTCTGCGCATGGGGGGGGGGAGTTGCACATAGGGAAAGTTGCGCATGGGAAAAATTGCGCATAGAGGAAGTTGCGCATAGGGGATGTTGCGCATGGGAGGAAGTTGCACATGGGGATGATGCACCTGGGGGGAAGTTGCGCATGGGGAAAGTTGTGCATGGGGGTTGATGAACATGAGGGACTGATGCAGATGTGTGATGTTGCATATGAGGAGTTCAGGCACATGGGGGATGATGCACATGGGGGACTGATGCGCATGGGGATGATGCGCATTGGAGGATGATGCACATGGAGGGAAGTTGCGCATGGGCAGCAGTTGCGCATGGGGGAACTTGTGCCTGGGGGAACTTGCGCATGGGGGGAACTTGCGCATGGGGGAAGTTGCCCATGGGGGGAAGTTGCACGTGGGGTGTTGATGCGCCGTGGGGGGATGAAATATGGGAAATGTTACTCCCACAACGCAGGTATGCTTTTCGCTAGTTACATATAATTTACTACATGTAATTGATAAATTAGCAGAAGTCTACGTGCTGTGTGCTCACATAGAAAAGAAGGACATTGATCATTTTTCCAGGACACAAGGCTAAAAAGAGGACATGCCCTGGAAAAAGAGGACATATGTTACCCTGTGTTACAGTTTTGTTAAACGGGAAGGCAAGATCAAATATGGCTCAAGCTTACAAATAGCTGCTCTCAGTGTGCACTGTGGCCACTAGTGAAAAGGAGAGAGTGGTGTGGATTAGATTTTTTAAAATTACTGTAAATAATGTGCAATACTGAGATCAAATGTGCTTGTGCACAATTTAGTAAAGGAGCTAAACATTAAATATCATATGATAGTTGGAGTGCAATCCTAACCAATTTAGGCCAGCATGACTCAGTTATCTCCCCGTTCTTGTAGTGGTATGGGAAGGCTGACGCATGTCTGTGCACTGGCCTAACTTCCCCAGAAGTGGTGCAGAAATGACTTATGGCACTTTTGTGACACCCCCAGATCAACACAGGACTTATGCTGGGAGTTAGGATTGCACTGCCGGTCACTGCAGCCAAGTAGAGGTGTGTGTATGTGTGTGTGTGTGTGTGTGTGTGTGTGTGTGTGTGTATGTGTGTGTGTGTGTGTGTGTGTGTGTGTGTGTATGTGTGTGTGTGTGTGTGTGTGTGTGTGTACATGTGCAAAGAATATGATTTCAGTTCCAAGAAGTTGAGCATATTTCTTCTCTTCCCATAATGAAATCACCTGAGAGATCTCCTGGCTTCATTCTTGATTAGCATCTCTCGATGTGGTTACATTCTTTCTAATTTGACGTTCCATTTATCAAAATTTGCCAGGGCAGACAAGCATTTCCCTAGTAAAACAAAGGCTCTAATAGGAGAGGGTATGATATGGTGCATGTCACATCATGGCACTGAACTAACGCGGAGTGAAATTCAGATCAGTTTCTCGGCTTTAATGGCTTCTCATAAAACACAAAAGGGGACAGAGGGAGGCCGGGAGAGGCAGAGAGGAAGAGGCATCTGGAGAAATTGTCATCCCTGTTGACGTGACAGCTGGATCAGCATTTTGTAGCCTCCAAACTCTGAAATGCCTTGCTGTGTTATGTAGCAGGTTCATTAGAAAGAATTAGACTCCATTCGCATTATGGTATGTAATCAATTACATTAGATAGGGATTGTCTCCTGCATAATTCTGAGTTATAATATCCTCGCTGGGGGAAGTTCATCAATTGACACTGTTCGGTTTGTAGGCAACCAAGAAGAATCTCAGATTTGTACTGCAAGTTCCTCATCCTGCCAAGCAAGCAAGGTCCTTAGTCCTCTAGAAGTTGTCCTCGTTAAAACTGGAGTTCAGAAGTGGGACACAGAGTTGGTTGACCCAAAGAAACCAGACAGAAATGGAACAGCAGAAATCCATTTATGCCCTGAGACAACCTCACCTGGCAAATATCTATGTGGGTCTCACACTTTTACTGCACAGAACTACCGAGCTCTGCTAATTCACACCAATCCTGACAGTGTACTTTCTTTCTAAGTGCTATTGTGCTGCACTTAGATATGGGTCACTGCAGCCATCTCCAATTGTGGCAAATTTAGGTGGATCATCTCAAGAGATGTTTTTGAATGCAAATCTTGGCTTCCCAACATTTTGAGCCATTGCTGTTAAAAAAATTCTAAGAATTACACGGGATGCAAATGGGAAGATTTAGGGTTTGGGTTGGACAGGGCGTCAGGAAATGCAGTGGGGCTGCCTCTCCAGGTTACTTCCTCCTAGATGGCCTGGCTCCTTATGGGGATAGTGAGCCCTGGTCCTTGTGGCCACACAACCTCCCTGAGGTCTTGCAAGATCTTGGGGCAGTGGGAACATCAGCTGGGCAAAAACTTGCTGCCAACACTCCAACCAGTGGACATTTCCCTGCCACCAAGTTCACTCCCCATCTCAGCAAGTGGCCTTCCCAGCTGGTATGAATAGAAATTAAATAAATAAATAAATAAATAAATAAATAAATAAATAAATAAATAAATAAATAAATAAAAGGGACATTTGTTGTCCTTGTCCTCAAGACAGGGAGGAATTTCCAGAGTTTCTGTGTGGAACTGAAAGTTCTGCATATGAAGCAGACAGATCCACACAGAAACTGGATCAGAAACTGGCTGGCTCTATGGCACTAGAAACAGGGATGAGCACCACTCCCTAGTGCAGTGTTTCTCAGAGTGGGGGTCGGGACCCCTTTGGGGGTCGCCTAGAGCTTTCCTGGAGGTCGCCTAAAGACTCCTGGTGCAGGGGGCCAGGTCAGGCTTGCCAGACCTCCAGCTGTAGCTGCGTGCGCTTTGGGGCTGACTGACAGCCTCAGGGGCCAATCCTATGCATGCCTACTCTGAAATAAATCCCATTGTGTTCAATGTGTGCATAGAACACACATTTCATTTGTAACAATGAAAATACATCCTACATATCAGATATTTACATTACGATTCATAACAGTAGCAAAATTACAGTTATAAAGTAGCAATGAAAATAATTTTATGGTTGGGGGTCCCCACAACATGAGGAACGTATAAAGGGGTCACGGTGTTAGGAAGATTGAGACTCTCTGCCCTAGAGTCTGTCATGACTAGCAGGGCAACCTTTACCTTTATCTTATGTTAAGACTAATTGCTTTCAAAACATATTATTATTTTGGTTGGTGGGGGCTGTCATGCTGCAAAGCATTGCTGCACCCCAGACTACCTTGGATAAGCTACCAGCAAAGCATTCCAAGGTGCAATGAGGCCAAGCAATTAGATTTTACCCTGGCCACAATCCGGAAGTGGGTTCTGGTAGTCCTACAATGTGTAGCTATGGAGAACATGGTGATCAGAAGCATGAGAACCACTGATCAATGTTAAATCAATGCTGACTGAAACCATTTTGAGTGAGGACTTGCCATGTGTGCATTCACTCTATTCTCTCAGAAACCCTTATGGAGGCTTTCTTTTGGTTCTTGACTCCATTCCTGAAGGTGACATGCAAATCTCACCACCCTCGTTGATAAACAACAGGGGATGCCTTGAAAAACCCAGAACAACAGCTTGCATTGTTGTGCCATTCCCCCCCCCCCTTAAATCTGCAGCAACTTATGGAACAACGTTGTACGACTGAACAATGGTACAAGATGGGGGTACTGATATTAATGAACAGATGGACAAACATTTAAATTAAGGAGACATGAAGGTGATTCTGCAATCTGAGCTACAGAACATCATCACTGAAGGAAGGGGGAGACAGGGCAGCAAGGAGTCAGCCTTGTTTGAAGGCTCCGGCAGACGTTGCACAGAATATGAATGGCCTCGTACAGTCGGCAGCAACTTTGTAATACAACAGAATTATAGGCTACATTTTTCTTGTCTCCTGTTGTAATGTCATCTCCATTAACAGATGGCAAAATGCCATTAGAACAGGAAGATGTCAAGAAACAATAGTGTCAGCAGCTGTATTAACGGCTAAGCGATGCTCGGGATGCTGCTTGATAAGTGACTATGAAATCTTAAAATAATCCTCCCGACGGAAGCAGTCAGGAGCTCACGTGGCTGCCCACATCAGCTGTTGCCTAACCCCCCTGTTACTTTCTTTAAGAGATTCCAACTCTGAGCCACAGGAAGAACGCAATGTGGCACATTGACAAGCAAAATAATAATAATAATAATAATAATAATAATAATAATAATAATAATAATAATAATAATAATAACGTAGGCACTGGACTCAGTTTCAATTAGTTCCGGAGTTTTGTGGCTTTCATTAAATGCTTTATGCTTGCAAAATCTATTGATAGAGGAGTGGGGAAAATCATGAGAACCTACCTGAGCACTGAGATTGTGTCACATGCTAGACAGGCACAGACCCTGATGAACTTTCCTCTGGGTTAGGATTGCCATAATTCTCTTCCACAAAATCGGGACAGGATCCTGTCATGCTTGCCAGTATGTGAGCACAATCCCCCCAAATCAGGACTGTCCCCTTTTTTCCCAGGACATTTGGCAACACTCCTCTGGGCAGAAGGATCAGGTCTCAAAAGAGTTTTTCATACAATCCCTACAATCCAGAGTAACTACGGGAGCACGTAAAAGACATTATGTGTACCCGTAGTTACTGCACCACCTAGTGAAACCTATGGGAAATTCATATTGCAATCCAGAGTGTGTTCTTGTTCTTACACTGTTCTTACATTGTTCTTACACTGGAGCAATGATTCCCCGTAGTTACTCTGGTTTGAGCCCTTAGGCTCCAATCCTAAAGACACTTTCCTGGGAGTAAGACCCATTGAACACCATGGGGCTTACTTTTGAGTAGACATGGTTAGGATTATGCTCCAAGGCAGTGATTTTCAACCTTTTTCATTTAATGGCTAATGTAACTAACTACTAACTAGTAACTAACCCGTAACTAACAGGTCACTAAAATTGTCAAGGCACACCATCAGTTGTTCTTACCATTGACAAGGCACACCATGCCACTCAAATCCCCCAAATTTCCTATCAATTAATGCCCCTCCCCAAATTCCCACTGCACACCTGAGGACTACCCATGGCACACCAGTGTGCCACAGCACACACTGGTTGTAGATCACTGTACTAAGGGCTACCACTGGAGTCCATAACCCCTGAAGAGCAAGAGTCCACTTCTCTATTGAATGGCACTCTAAGTCAGAAGTTCCCAAATTGCGGGTCACGAACCACTGATGGGTTGTGACCCATTAGTGGTGGGTTGAAGTGCCAAGTAATGCCTCCAGTGAAAATGCAATTGACGGAAAGATCAGATAACCAATTGCCTCAAGCCCCGAGGCTATTAAAAATCCGATACGTGCCATGCTCTCCTGTCAGTGAGTGAAAATTATCATAATGCACAGAAAGAATGTGTGGTTGTTATTCTGAAGAAGTCTGAAGTCTTCTGCTTAAAATCCAGTTTTCTACAAGCACATATTATTTTATAAGAGCATTGAATCCCGTTTTCTACTAACACATATTGAGCACACACCTAACCATATCTACTCAAAAGTAAGCCCGGTTGTTTTCAATGGGTCTTACTCTCAGGAAAGTGTCTTTAGGATTGCATCCATTATTTTATAAGGAAGAGCATTGAATTGTATGCATCCCCACCTCCCTCACTGACTTGGCCTATGAACACTCAGTGCTCATGATGATGGTATACCTCAGTGGACTTTCAAAAGGTGGGCATGGGACACAATGTGGCATCCAGTGCAAAGCTTTGCTCCAGAGTTCCCAGCAACCTGACATAGGCCTATATCCTAAAGTGAAATTAAGCCCCTTGCTCCAGAGCAGTTAAGATGGTACCAATGGGTACAAACTGCAAGAGAGGAGATTCCGGGTGGATATCCGGAAAAAGTTCCTGATGGTTCGGGCGGTTCAGCAGTGGAACAGATTGCCAAGGGAGGTGGTGGACTCTCCCTCACTGGGGATCTTCAAGCAGAGGCTCGATGAGCACCTGTTGGGGATGCTCTAGGGGGAATTCCTGCTACAGGCAGGGGGTTGGACTAGATGACCTACTAGGTCCCTTCCAACTCTATGATTCTATGATTCTAAGATGACTTTCCATAAAATAACTCTAGAGGGTGACGTAACTGTGTGGACCCATAACTGCTATGGATTTAGCCCTTAGATGCTGTATACTGCTGTGCCAGTCCAGCAGTTCGGTGTGATCCTTCTTAAGAACATGTTTGCTGACACACCAAGTCTTTTGATGAGCTCTTAAATCCCACGATTATGCTCAGCATGCCTGGGTTTTGTTCCCTTCATCGGAACACAGCGTGTCATTCTCCCCCTTGTCTCTTGACACAGCAGAAACTTTAATCTATATAAAAAGAGATTGTATAACATGGAGGTCACTGTATTAGTTTTCTTCCCTTGTGTATCAGGATTGATAACTACCATGGTATGCGATGACTTTAAAGAACTTAGTAACAAGTCACATATGTGTGGCCATTAAGCTGAGGACTGGAAAGCAATTGCAAACGGAAAAGATGTTATATGGCAGCGGGAAAGGTGATATTCATCCAAGGTGACCAGATGAGGTAATAATAGCAAAACATAGAACTATGGTTGGCTGAATTCCAAGATCTATTGACTTGTAATAACAACGACAGATTAGAGCAGCAGGAAATTGACTTTTCCCTTTTGGTTTTAATCTATAAGCCATCTCTCCTCCAAGCGCTTTATTTTTATTAATGTAGTTTTATATTGGGCAGCATACCTGACTAATTTGAATGAGGACACAAGTTGAGTGGAAGTTGATTTGACTCCTTTCTGACATGGTGCATATGACAAAAAATATCATTGCGGAATTGATCTGATAGAAACAAAGTTTGGGGTAGAATTTAGAGGAGGTCAGGTTAAGATTCCCCCTTTCATGAAACTCACCAAATCTCTACTTATGGGATCCTGCCTAAGTGGATACCTTGGACCTTCCTTATCCATGGGCTCAGCATCTGCTGATTTCAATACCCACAGATGTTGTGCTTCGGCTGGATGGCCTAAGAAGACTTCCTGGATGTGACCAGACACTACTTTTGATTCTTTCTAGTGAGTTCTGTTTGTGTCTAGAGGTGTTCTAAGCTGTGGAGAGGCTGTGCATGATCTCCAGAGGCCCCAATGTGCCATACAAGTGAGACTCTGTGGCGCCACAACCCTGGCCTTTCCCAAAATTTTATTATCTATAGAATTTGTATGCAGAGGATGGAGTGGAAACTTTGCTGGGAGAATGATGCGCAACTATGCCTTCTCTGCTTTGCTGCCACCAAGCTAATGTATCTCCTGAGATCTCAACATGCATTTCAATAGTATCTAAGAGGGTGACCATATAGAATGGAGGATAGGGTGCCTCTGCCTTTAACCATTGCATAGAATTGAGGCAGGTTTAGTTCATCATAAAAGGGTTTAAAAAGCAGCACCTGCCTCAATTCCCTCTTCTATGCAATGGATAAGGGTAGAGATACTCCTCCATTCTATATGGGCACCCTGATATCCATGGTAAAAAAAATCAGCAGGGAACTCAATTCTGAGTACAGTGTAGCCAAATCATTTCATAACTGATGAGGAGGAGGAGAAGGAGGAGGAGGAGGAGAATTAGGTAAGCAAGCAAATGCAAGCAAGCAATCACATTGAGTTTATTTTTACTTTCAATGCAATCTAGTTTGCAGGGTGATTGTGATGCTGAAATGGGGGGTGGGAGAGGGGAAGAATGAAAAAGGAATATGTACAGTATATGCCAGCCTTGGGAGAAACAGCAGACATATAAACAAAAGTTAAAGGTGCCTGAGCTTTAAGATCAGCCTCTTAGACTCTCTGCCTGGCTGACACAGACTTTAGGACAGGGCCTTCTTTGTGGTGGCATCCTATCTTTGAATCATTCTCTACGGAGGGGACCTCTGATGACCTCCCTTGCTGCTTTTAAACAGATAACAAAGCCTGCTTTATTCCATTGAGTTGCTTCTCCTTTCAATTTTAACAGCTGCTTTTCTGTTTGCATTGATCGGCCTTAAGTGATATGCTTTGCTGTTTGTTTTGAATCTATTGCACGTGCCTCCTTGGAATACCTTTTCGCTTGAAATGCTGGCTGGAAATCTTTAGGTTGTCTAAATATGGATGGAATCCGTGCATCAGATGCTGAAGAACACGCATCGCTTTGGACCATTTTGCTCACTTCCCTGCAAATCAAACCCTAAATCCAGTCCTGGGATTGTGTTTCTTTAATCAGCTTCTCAACTCTGTTCTCTGTGTTTTAATATTTCCCAGGAGGCGGCCTGATAGGAAATCATTAACGTGTTGCTTGCTCAATCCCCCCGTTCCTTCTTGAAAGCGCTGTCAATTGCAAGCAGCGCATCGGAAACCAACAGATAATGGTATTGCTCATCTTCCTGCACGGCACCCTGAACATCTCTCGGCCTCCTCAATAAAAATATTTCACCACACAAAACACTTTAGGTCCCCTGCTTCCCTCCCCCCCCAAGTACTTGCGGATTGGCTCAATAGCAAGTGAATGGCTGACTGGGGGAAATTGACGGGAAGATTATTTCGGCAGAAACAGGGGAATATTTCCACCCTCCATTTCCATGTGAAAATAAAGAGAATATGATGAGAGCTCCATGAATAATAATAATAAAAAAAGAAACTCAAAGCCGGCGTTGGAGTACATCATAACAGTAATCACAGGAGAATAGACCTTAACAGAGATTGAAACAGCTCTTCAAACATCTGCAAAGTATACATTTTTGCTTGGTTAGGGAGCTAACATTTTGCACTGCTACAGTTCCCATCAGTCAGAGGGTGAGGAGCAACCAGGAGTCCGAGAGAACAAGGACATTGCGGCTTCTAGGATGTTCTTTATTTTATACAGCTCTTCAATTTTATTTTACAAATACAGTAGATGATTCCATTTTTCCTTTCCAAGCAAAAGTCCATAGGTTCTTCACCATTAATTAACAACCTTGGCATCCATCAGTCTTGAAAGACTAGGGTATTGTGTTTGACGCTGCATGTGAAGCATGAAGGCCTGGGTAGATTAATATGTAAGATAGGCTGTTACCCAAGCAGCAAATCCCCCCCCTCTCCACGCCACTGAAATAGTCCAATGGAATGGAAGAGCCAATATGATTGGTTCCAGCTGCATCCCATTGCTGGGCTAAGGACAGGAGCTCACCCTTGTGGGGACCTGGGTCTTGAACCCTGGCCTTCTGGTTCATAGGCACAGTGTATTAACTGCTTGCGCCACCCACAGCCCCTTAATTAACAACCAATACCGTTCAATAACCCTAACTAAAAAGTTATGATTCATCTGTCAATGGTTGGAATGCTTAGCTTTTCTATAAAATATTATCCAAACTGTTTTTATACAGTTGCACACTTTTTATTTTTTTAAACAAGATTTTATTTTACACTTTTTTTGTATCTGGAGTTGCAAAATCAGACCCCTGTAGATATCAAGGTGCAACCTTATAGGAACAAGAAACCTGGATGTGGGTCATTAAATCTATTTTTTCCATTTTTTAATCCATTTAGTTTTAGCCACAGAAGAAAGCAGGGCATATTTCCAGAATGGAACTCCAATGGATAATGAGGAATAAGCTGTATTTGGTAATTTTAGTTTAGTGTCTAACCCTACAATCCAGAGTAACTACGGGAGCACGTAAGAGACATTACGTGTACCCTTAGTTACTGCACTACCTAGTGAAAACCTATGGGAAATTCATATTGCAATCCAGAGCAAATTGTTCTTACACCGGAGCAAGGACTCCACATAGTTACTCTGGATTGCGCCCTAAGGTATCTAGATCTAAACTGGCAAAGCAAACAATGTAGAAGCAAAAACCCACTGATCTGCTTGCATTTGCATGCCTTCAAACCAATGGTGGGCTTCAGGGTGTTCTCACGGGTTCTATAGAACCCTTTGCTAATGAGTGCCTGGTTCTGAGAACCAGTTACTAATGGGACATAGAACCTGTTGGTAATTTAGGTTACGAGGACATAGAACCTGTTGTTAATTTATTTGAATCCCACCACTGCTTCAAACTCATAGGTTGGTCGGAGGTGGGGCGAGTAATGGGAACTCACTCCATCTTGCAGTACTTGGATATCGAACTGTTGACCTCTCAACCTTCAGGTACACAGGCACTGTGTGTGTGTGTGTATTCATGCTCCACCTGCCTGTCTCCAGTCTCATCCTAAGGCTGCAATCCTATGTATACTTTCCTGGGTGTAAGCCATATTGAATGCTTATTGAATGCAGTTGGACTTACTTCCGAGTGGACATGCATAGGACTGTGCTTTAGGTATGATACAGTAGCAAGGAGGCACCATGTAGCCAGTTGCAAAATGAGGAGTTAATATATACTGGAGAACAGTATATGGCAGCATTTAGATTGCCTTACATCAGGAATCTTGTGCTACTCACAAATTTTTAGGGGCCATGTAGGCAGCCAGTAGGGGCCTATAGAAAGGAAATGGAAGGCCATGCATGTTTCCTGGAACCCTTAGATCAGTGGTTCTCAATCTTCCTGACACTGTGACCCCTTTAAAAATTCCTCATGTTGTGGGGATCCCAAACCATAAAATTATTTTCATTGCTACTTTATAACTGTAATTTTGCTACTGTTATGAATCATCCAGTAAATATCCTATATGCAGGATGTATTTTCATTGTTACAAATGAAATGTGTGTTCTATGCACATACTGAACACAATGGGATTTATTTCAGAGTAGGCATGCATAGGATTGGGCCCTGAGGCTGCAATCCTATCCACGTTTATATGGGAGTAAAGGCCCCCTGACTATAATGGGATTTATTTCAGAGTAGGCATGCATAGGATTGGGCCCTGAGGCTGCAATCCTATCCACGTTTATATGGGAGTAAAGGCCCCCTGACTATAATGGGATTTATTTCAGAGTAGGCATGCATAGGATTGGGCCCTGAGGCTGTCAGTCAGTCCCAGTGTGCATGCAGCTACAGCTGGAGGTCTGGCAAACCTGACCTGGCCCCCTGCACCAGGGGTCTTTAGGCGACCCCCAGGAAAGCTCTAGGCGACCCCCAAAGGGGTCCCGACCCCCACTTTGAGAAACGCTGCCTTAGATGAAACAAAAGCACTTGGGCAATGGCTTTATGGTGATGTGTCCTTCACAAGGAAACATTTCTGCTCACTTTACCCCCCCTCCCATTACCCAACAAACTAATGCCAGGCAAAGCTTTAGGTTTAATCATAGGCCACTTTATTAAGTTAACAAACAACATTTAACATTTGACTTTAAAATTCTGCGGCAGGGAATTAAAGTACATGAACATCCCACTACCTTCAGCGTGCAGGTTTCTCCCAAGGGGAAACAACCCTAGTTGTCTACCTCCCCCATCTTTTGATGGGCGAACCATCAGACTCAGGCTGGCTATCAAATTAATCAAAGGCAGCCTGTCATCACCGCACCCACATAGGGTTAGGAGAGCTGGATGCTCAGCTATCAAAGATTTTTCATGGTGGTATCTATTTTTGAAGCTGCTGCTCCTGTAGTTTTGTGATGCCCAATTTTTGTGCAATTTGCTTTCATGAAATAAATCTATATTTCTCTGTTGGCTTAATTGCTTGCTGTCAACTGCTTTAGACTTTCTTGTAAAATAAAGAGTTGTGTATCTGTTGGTTGACCATCTATCAACACCCCCTCTTCACACACACAGAGAGATGATGATGATGATGATGATCCCCCAAATCCAGAGTAACTATAGGAGCACCTAAGAGACTTTACGTGCACCCGTAGTTACTGTACATTTAATGAAAACCTAAGGGAAATTTATATTGGAATCCAGAGTAAGTTGTTCATACACTGGAGCAAGGACTCCCCATAGTTACTCTGGATTTTGCCCAATGTATATTATTTTTATGCTCCATTTTGACACCAGAGATAAGTACGTTTCATTGGCAGAGGTATGATTCGAACCAGGAAATCCCTGATTTGTAATTGTATACTATCCCATATTATTATCATACACTAGATATCTCTACATTGATCGACTTTGGACATCATCTGTTTCTGACCCGCACATCACTACATTGAACAAGACACTCTATCCATCCTATGCTAATCTCTCCCAGTAGTGGAAGATTCAATCTCTGAAATTATTTTTAATTAATAGATGTATATTATTATTATCTGGATGTATATTATTATTATGCGTCATTTTGACACCAGAGATGAGTACGGCAAAGGTAAGATTTGAAGCTGGAAAGCCCTGATTTGTAATTCTATACTATTCCATATTATTATCATACACCAGATATCTCTACATTGATCGACTTTGGACATCATCTGTTTCCGACCCGCACATCACTACATTGAACAAGACCCTCTATCCATCCTGTGCTAATCTCTCCCAGTAGTGGAAGATCCAATCTCTGGAATTATTTTAAGGAAGTCTAAAATGCAGAGCTATCCATCTTGAATCAAGGCCAGTGCAGGGTGAAATTGATGGATCTATAACCAATAATATTTCACTCAGTTGGACTCCTTTTGCCAGTACCATAGTGATAATCTCCTCCCCTTATATCAGCTGCAAAAATGTCTGTTATTTAACGAATATGGTTCAATCACAAGCACATCAAATGCAGGGAAGGGGTGGCTGGGCTGTCAATGTTTGCTGCTGCTCAACTGAGTGGAAAAGAGGAAGAGGAATGTAATGGAAAAAAATAAATGAAAAAGGGGACTCGCTCAAATTTGTTGTGGAACAGAGCATGCTTTTTATGACATCAACTCATGTGTAATGGAACTGCATCCATTATTTGTGTGACCCACTGAACAACGTAAAGCCTTGAAATGATGTCGAAATGTATCTGAAACCCAAGGCCTCATTATGATAAATGTTCATGAGCAACAACCACGTCAAAATTCCCTGACAAATTCAAGGTGATGAGGTTGAAGCAAATTGCCAGCAATGAAGAAGAGCCTCTGATTGATTAGAGGCTTGTGACTCAGGTCTGCTTCATTTGGAAAAGGAAGATAAACCAGACAAGAACATGATTATCATTTTGATATCATTTTGATTGCAAGATCAAATTCATTGCAAGATGAATATTTTGATATCGTTCAATCTTTCGATATCATTGCAAGATGAATAGGAGTGAGAGAGATATCCCTTGCCCAAGAATACCCACTGATTGATCAATGCGTTCATTCATTAACCGGTTGTTGATCACTGTCCAGTTGTGGCAAAATTCCCTAACCAAAATTTAGGATGGGCATTGCAATTAATGGAGATCCCAGACAAAAGTTGTAATTTTCTAAGCAGCAATAAAACTGTGAGATTAACAAGGGTTTGGCATAATTCCCATTCCCCAGAAGACTCCTAATTTAATTTTTTTTAAAACATGTCTAGTACACTCGAAAGAATACCCCATAGCAGCTACTTCATTACCTCTTATCTTAAGAGACCAATATTAGGTCTATATTAAATTCACATATGATAACTGCCCAAAAGGGCATTAAAAAAGAAAAAGTATAAACTAATTCAAATTAGGGTTTAACAAGTAATTTTATACATACTTTTATGATCAAACAATGCTTTGAGAAACAAATATTTAAAATTTATCTTTAAAAACATAGCTACCCCGATAAGAATGATTTGTAAATCTTTAATGAATTCACCTCAATTAGCCTTTAATTAAGCAGTTTGTTAAAATCTTATTTGAACAGCACTCCCAAAGAGTTGGAGGGGGGGAGAGAATCCAACAACCTTAATTCACTGTGAGAAAAGAACAGGAAACAAATCAAATTAAAATGGAACATGGTTTCGGAACCATTTGACGGTTACGGAATTTCACATTTCAAAGCCTACAACACATATTATAATAAGGCTCCAATGCTATGTGAATTTATCTGGGAGTGGGTTGAACAGCCAGGGAGACGAGATGCCTGAACGTCAAAATGAGGACAAGGTTTTGGATTCCTCTCAGCCTGGCCTTTCTGGTGGACAATTGCCTTCTCATGAGTAAAGTCATGATATTGTGCACTATCACATTCCCATAGAGCTCAATGCATATTTTTTATTTTTAGTTTTTTGGTCATAACGTTTGATAGGAAGGAGATATTTCAAAACCAATTTTTGCATTGGGTTCTGTTCTTCAATACGAATCCAGTGACATATGGCATAATGGGGTTCTGCACACCTCTCTGTCACATTACAAGGTAGTGCAGATCACAACGGAATGGAGTAGCCTGGAGCCATGTATTGAGAAAGCCAGGAGTTCTACAATGATTTCTGGCTGTCATCCATCACCCATTGCCAATTCTTCAATGTAGTCCGCCTGCCAATTGTTGCGAATTGTTTGGTTCACACTTTTGTGCTATCTGGGAGGGCACCATAAGGAGGTGAACTACCATCACACCCGAATAACCTGGCTCTTGCAGCACAAGATAAAAGCATGGAGGTATTGGACTCTGAGGACCTTACATACCAGAACTCTCATTGTCACAATCTAGAACCAACAACGTATAGTTTAGCAAAATTGCTGGTTAAAGGCTGGCCCCGCCAATTGGATCCTTGCACCAATAGTCTCAGGCTTAACCTGCACATCTCTAGATTGAACTGGGACTGAAACCCTGGCAGATTTCAATTCTTGTTTCCAACTGCACAGTCACCTGTGGCTCAAGATGCAGCCAGTAGTTACACCAGCCCTACATAGTGGAGTAGGTGTCACTGCACACTGTAGGAATATGGCAGAATCACAAATGTCCATTTTATAGCAATGCGAAAAAGATATGCCCTTTGTATATGGGTGTGTTGCTAATGCCTTATTTAAAATCACCCTAGCCTAAAATTGATTTTCAAAGGATCAACATCTCATTTAAAGTCTGCTAATATGTATCATACAGTCATTGCAATGTGACCTTAAACTCGGTTTTTAAGACACCAGCGCACTCTCAGATTTATGCAAGGTTCATTAAGAGAGAGACTGAAAGACATAAAGAAATTGGGAAATGCTGCCCATAACCAACATTTGAGCTGATAATGTGAGTTTTAACTGAGCTGCAAATCATGCAATCATTTTGGGTGATAATCTGATTTATGCAGCTCTGCTTCACAGATCTGAAATTTATTTGTCCCTTCATCAATGGACATTGCCATTTGAAGTTTATTCAGTGGACTGAAGCGATGCTGTTTATTAATGAGGTTCCTCACATCTGCAAAGTTCAAAGCCTCCGTCACCTGAGGTATTGCAGAATACGTCCTTGGCAATGGCATTACACCCCAGATTTTTTTGTAGCCAACAGACTGACATGATAACCATGTTCCGAATAAAAAATTTCAGAGCTCAGGGCTGATTTTGACATTACGTGGATGCATTTGGGGAGTAGGCACATTGAATACAATAGGACTTAGCGTGCAATCCAGAGTAACTACGGGGAGTCCTTGCTCCAGTGTAAGAACAATTTGCTCTGGATTCCAATATGAATTTCCCATAGGTTTTAACTAGATGGTGCAGTAACTACGGGTACATGTAATGTCTCTTATGTGGTCCCGTAGTTGCTCTGGATTGTAGGGTAACTTCTGAGTAGACAGTCTTAGGATTGCATTTGTGGCTGCACTGAGAGAAATGTCAGGAATGCATGATAACATGGTTGGAAACGTTAAGTGTGAGTAACAGACTTACAACATGATGCACATCCATGAAGGTGTCAATGTTTGTGAGCCATGCCAAACAGACTTGGGGTGCCCATCACCCCAAAACTGTTGCTCAGTCCTTCTAGCCATCATGTATGGAGTCACTCTTAACTGCTTTCTTCTGGGAATTCCACAATCAGGGTCAACATATGCCATAACAAAAAGAGGACACTCCCCCCCCCAAATGTAGGACACCCAAGAAAAATGTAGGCAGTGACACAAAAATTTAAAAACACTTGTGTATAATTGATTTCAAGTGGTTAATTTAAGCACTACATTACAATTTAAAACTATCACATAAAATTTATGAATTACAAGAAGGCTACATGCTACCTGCTCACAAAGTAAAGGAGGACAATGAAAAAAATTTCCTAGGACACAAGATTGAAAAGAGGACATGTCCTGGCAAAAAGGATACAGGTCCAACTTTGTTATATCCACACATGGATGTTAAATCCACACATGGATTTTTTAATACACAGATTTGACTCAACATGATTGGCCACTGCAAATTACTATTACTATTGTATATAGGTAGTCATGCAAGCAATAACTCCATTCTTCAGCCCCAGAATCAAACCTCTGCAGGAATTGAGACATTGGCTGCAATCCTAAAGACACTTTCCTGGGAGTAAGGCCCATTGGACACAATGGGGCTTACGTCTGAGTAGACATGTTTAGGATTGTGCTCATTATCTTATTTCATTATGTGCAAAGGAGGAGCAAGAAACTTGGAACTGGGTCTTTAAACCTATTTTTCCATTTTATTTATACACTGATTTTTTTATCCACGAGAGGTTCTGAAATGGAATCCTAGTGAATAACGAGGGACACCTGTATATGGTCACCCTGTCCATCCTCCTGGCTTAATTGGAAGGGACCATGCGGGGAAGGAGGAAGATGATGTGGCAGGGAAGAGAATCACTGCTGCCTCTGTCGCCACATACACCGTCACCACATACACCACATAAAACATGCATTAGGTGTAATCCAGCCATGTACCTCTTTCCTTTACTTCCTATGCAGTCCTTTTAAGTAAAACAGTGTGGTGCATCATGTGCTATACTTCCTGTTTTTTTTAAAGGGACTGCAGGAGCCAAGAGTGAAATAAAGGGTATGTGGCTTGTTTGTGCAGTTTTTTTAGGGTGTCTGAATACTTACTGACACCGTGCCACATTTGATAGTAAAAACAAAGGACTTACCTCCATTAATGGATGTCATGATCAAAGACACCACAAAAAGACAGCTTAAAGCAAGGTGCAAACAAGAATAAAGAGCTATTTTGTGACTGATGTCACAATAAGACAAAACAGAACTGTATGCGACAAGGATGGGTTTTTTGTCTCTTTTTTAAATTCTTCAAGTCTTTTGTGGTGACTAAAAAAAACCCAAAACAATAGATCAGTTGCAAATCATCACACAACCATTAAACGTCTTAGCTGCACCTTGGAAATTTCAAGCCCATATCAAATGGATTTAATAACACCTCTGTAAGATATAGTTCTAATTTCTCTTGCATATTAATGCACTTTTTGATATTGACAAATCTGTCTGCTTTTATGAGTATGGCATTTAAAGAATTTTTTCATTCTAAGACATGTTGCAGTTTGGGGGATTGGATAGACTGGCATATGGTGACTTGTGGCAGATCCTGCTAGCAAGTAGGGGGGATGCCGCCATGCCATCAGACCTCAGAGGCTGGTCATGTATGGTAGTGGCTGAGCCTACGTGCAACACTAGAGTTCTATTGGGTTACTGTTGGAACTGAAAATCTGCTGGGTTCAGTGTGAACTGGAGGTTCTTATTCAGGAGAAACATGTTGGTGGACATCAAAAGATTTTGATGAGGCAAGTCAAACTTTTCAGGGAAGATTCTGCACATTCTTAGGAGATTTTCCAGATGAACACCGCAGCATGTGTGAGAACCTTAGAATCATAGAATCCTAGAGTTGAAAGGGAACTAGTAGGCCATCTAGTCCAACACCCTGCCTGTAGCAGGAAATTCCCCTAGAGCATTGTTTCTCAAACTGGGGGTCGGGACCCCTTTGGGGGTCGCCTGACCCTTTCATGGAGGTCGCCTAAAGACCCCTGGTGTGGGGGCCTTGCAAAGTATTTTGCATCTTTTTTATTGGTAATTAGAAATAAATATTTCACAATATATAATTAAATATTATTTCGTGATTAATCACTATGCTTTGATTATGTTCAATTTGTAACAATGAAAATGCATCCTGCATATCAGATATTTACATTATGATTCGTAACAGTAGTAAAATTACGGTTATGAATTAGCAAAAAAAAAAAAAGCAGGCCTCTGTCAGTCTTGAAAGACTATGGTATCATAATATATCATAACATTATAATATATCGTAACATTATAATAAGCAGACCTCCGTCTATGGTATCATGCTCAGCACTGCATACGCTGCATGCGAAGCACGAAAGCCTGGGTTAGATTGTTATGGAGGATAGGCTGTTACCCAAGCAGCAAATCCCCCCTGTCCACGCCACTGAATTAGTCCAATGGAAAGGCAGAGCCAATACAATTGGATCCAGCTGGCGTCGCAGAGCTGGGCTAAGGACAGGAGGTCACTCTGTCTTGTGGGGCCGACCCGGGTCTCAAACCCTGACCTGCTGCTTAACAGGCACAGCGTCTTAACCGCTTGTGCCACCCACAGCCCATTATGAAGTAACAACAACAAAAATAATTTTATGGCTGGGGTCCCCACAACATGAGGAACTGTATTAAAGGGTCACGGCATTAGGAAGATTGAGAACCACTGCCCTAGAGCATCTCCGACAGGTGCTCATTGAGCCTCTGCTTGAGGAAGAGCCTTGCCACTCCTATGCCAGCTACTGCCAGCTACTGCATGGATTTATCCCTGTGCAAGTAAAAACTGCCTTGTGGAAATCATATTGGGGTGGTGTTTGTTCCTCATTTATAAGCAGGTTTATAAGAGAAGCTTGTTGGACTTGAAAGATTGATAGATTATAAAATTCCAGAATATTAAAACCTCCTCTAGTGCCCAAACATTTGTATCCACATATACACCTACCTGACACATTTGCTTACATTTTCAAACAGTGCTCAACCCTACAATCCAGAGAAACTATGGGAGCACATAAGAGCATTACGTGCACCCATAGTTATGGCACCACATAGTGAAAACCTATGGGAAATTCATACTGCTATGCAGAGTAAATTGTTCTTACACCGGAGCAAGGACTCCCCATAGTTACTCTGGATTGCACCCTAAATCAGATTACTCCAGATGACATTATGGGTGCAATATGCAGGGTCTGTATATAGATTAGGTTGCAGTTTTGATATTCTAGTACTGACTTTAAAACAACTTATTTCTATAATAGATTAGACTGGCGGTTGGGTATTTTAAAACATATATTAGAATAAAGTACTTCTAGATTAGATTAGGTCAACATTTGCTCCCGGATATGGCCTTAGTTAGGGGTACTACCTCTGTGGGAAGGTAACAGCACTCTGCACATGTGGGCCACATGTCCACAAAGGAATCTTTGGAGAGTGCTGACGCTGTGGCTTTAGAAACGGGATGAGCACCTCACCATAGAGTTGGTTATGACTATCAGGAAAACCTGTGGGGTCACCTTTACCTTTACTTTATGGCCGTAGAATGCTGCACACTCATCCACCAGAGGATAGCAATTGGTAGTAACGGGGTGAGGTCACAACCAATTCTTTCGGGGCTCTGAAAGGACGTAGTGGAGAAGGTTTAGCAGGGCTTTTCAATCTCCCTGCAATGCTGTTCCAGCTTCTCCTTCTCCAAAAGTTTTTGAGGACCACCAAAAGAGACTTCACAGACTACATGTATCCCACTGTCCACATTTTCTACCACTCAAGATGAATATACCATTCGTATATTTTATATATTTTAATACCTTTATTAGAATCAATTAATGAACGTTTTGAAGTGTGTATGTGGGTGCATCATGCGTGCATTTGTGTGTGTTTGATATCTGTTAAGGTTGTGCTATATCGAGGCTTTTTCAGTAGGAAAATGTTTGGGAGAATTTCTTTTTAACAACATATCTTGGTTTGCAGCACATTTTTCTTTGTGTGTTTTCAGGTCTTCTGGCTTCCCTCCCCCAAAGGCTCATTTTGATGTGGTTTTTCCACCCTATGCTTTGTGGGATATGTGCGGTATATATTTGTCTCCTGTGGTATCTCTCTGCTTTCCCCCATAAACCAAGTGAACTAAAATTGGACCTGCCATGGGACTAATGAAGATAAGAAAGTATGGCTGAGGAGCTAAATAGTTTTCTTCCAGGAGGTGACTTTCATCACATTTTTCATGTCAGAATGACCTGAATGGATCTTAACACACCTCAAATCTGAAAAAAAAACACAACAATTAGGTGTATATCTCAATATTCGAGCAGAGGTGTTTACTCATGGAATGCATATTAATAATGCTTGCTTGAGTTTGTTTATCAGATTAATGAGGCTCCAGCATTTTATTGATCAAAAGCAAAAATAACACTGCACAGCATGCCACATACATATATATATGCAGCGGTGCCTCACATAACAAGTTTAATTCGTTCCGGAAGCAGCATACTTGTTATGTGAAACGCTCTTTATGTGGATTTTCCCATAGGAAATAATGGAAACTCAGACGATTGGTTCCACAAACCCCAAAATATTAACTGGATGTAAAAATGATGACAAAACACTAGAATTAAATTCAGAATATGCACAGCCCGCCAGCCACACCTCTATCCAGCCAGCAGCCTCACTCCAGCCCTGATGGCGCCCTGCTGGAGCTCCGTTAGCAGAGGAATGTAGGGACCAGATGGCCCCCTCCAAGCACCCTGCACCCAGCCAGGCTGCTTCTATCTCCCTCTGTCCCCATCAAAGCTGAGCAGAAGGAGCCCTCGCAACCCTCAAAGTGTCCCTGTCCATTTTCTCCAGTTCCCTTCCAGCAGCTCGTTATACCTGGGGAGAAGAGGCAGGAGAAGCACTCAGCAGCCAGGAAGGAGACAGCAGGTCTGTCTGAAATACAGAGGTGCCTCACATAAAGAGCTTAATTCGTTCCGGAGGCCTGCTCTTTAAGTGAAACGCTCTTTAAGTGAAACAGATTTTCCCAAAGGAAATAATGGAAACTCAGACGATTGGTTCCACAAACCCCAAAATCAATCAATCAATCAATCAATCAATCTATCTATCTATCTATCTATCTATCTATCTATCTATCTATCTATCTATAAGAGAAAAGTCACTGACTGACTGACTCATCACCACCCTGCCAAAACCGGTGGGCCTAGAAGCGTGAAATTTGGGGTGGGTGTTCCTTCCGTGGCTGAGGGGTGCACTGAGAACCGGTTTTTGGAAATTCCAACGGGAAGGGGGTGAAAAGGGGCGCAACGCGTTTTCCTCCCTATACTTTGCATTGAGAATTGCTGACTCAGCAACATTCCTCCCCAACTGCTGGGCCTGAAGCATGGAATTCTGGGAGTTCCTTCTGTCACCTGAACTCCCACCAAGAACCATCTGGAGAAATTAACCCTTCAGGGGCTGAAAAGGGGGCAACGTGTTTTTGTCCTATACTTAACATGGAACACTAAAAAACATCCAGCCAGTTTGGTGCTTGGTGCCTAGTGCACAAGGGAGATGTTGTTCAGAGGAAGAGATTGCACTGGGGAGGATGCTGCGCATGGAGGGAAGTTGTGCATGGGGGAAGATGCACATGGGGAAAAGTTGTGCATGGGGGAAACGTTGCTCATGGGCGGATGATGCGCATGGGGGAAGTTGCACATGGGGGAAATTTGCGCATGGGGAAAAGTTGCACATGGGGAAAAGTTGCGCACGGAGGGAAGTTGTGCATGGGGGGATGATGCGCATGGGGGTTGATGCGCATGGGGGATGATGTGCATAGGGGGATGATGCGCATAGGGGAAATTGCGCATGGTATTGATGCGCATGGGGGAAGTGGCACATGGGGAAGTGGCGCATGGGGTGTTTATGGGCATGGGATGTTTATGCGCCATGGGGGGATGGCGTATGGGGAAATGTTACTCCTGCAACGCCGGTACTCTTTTCGCTAGTATTCATATAAAAATATTAACTGGATGTAAAAATGATGACAAAACACTGGAATTGAATTCAAAACATGCATTCAGTGTGCATGATCCTATGAAATCTACTTAGACTGCAGTCCTAAAGACACTTCCCTGGGACTAACCCCATTTAACACAATGGGCTTACTTCTGAGTAGACATGGTTAGGAGACTGCAATCAAAGACACTTTCCTGGGCTGCTGCTAGAGGTTCAAGGTGGTCATGGGAGCACTTGGGGGCAGTTAGGGGCAGCTGCCACTGGCACCCCCCAGGCAAGTTGGGGGCAGTTAGCGGCAGCAGCACTGGCCAGCAGCCCTTTTAAAGAGCCTCCATGCAGAGCGTCAGGGCTGCGCTGCACGCGTGCCTATAGCACTCTTGCTTGTTAAGTGAAGCGGAACTTGTTATGTGAAGCAAGATTTCTTGGAAATTTTTGCTTGTTATGTGAAACACTTGTTAAGCAAGGTGCTTGTTAAGCGAGGTACCACTGTACTTATATTTCTTCCTTCCTTCCCTCCTTCCTATCTATCTGTCTTTTACTTTTTTATATCTTTCTGTCTTATTTCTTTATGGTCTTTTGCTGGTTGTCTTTTAAAGAAGATGTCACTCTGAACAACTTTATTACTTGCATTCTTTATTACTGTCCCTGCACAGCCCCCCCCCCCCCACTCTCACCTCTAACCAGCCAGAACCCTCACTCCAGCCCCGATGGCGCCCTGATGGCATCTCAAACGTTGAATGTTTTACTACTAATTCACCGAAAACAAAAGCACCAGTACAAATTTTGAAACAAAGTCTTCCGTGTTTCAAATCATTTACATTCATAAAGTTTAAGTAAATTCACTGAAAGTCAACACATGCAATCCAGAGAACACGGCATCTTTGAAATCAGAATGGATTAAAATTATTTTCCTTAAAGCAAAGTTTCTTTTGGAAAATAAATTGTATTAATGGTCACTTAAAACAACCTAATTTCAAATTATGCTTGAATTCAACATGAGCATACACATTAAAAACTGTATGTCATGGCCTTTATAAAACTTAACCAGGATCGTCCATCCAGCCCATTGAATTATCTTCTGTTTCTTTATGTAAATGAATTATCACAAGCAAATTATATTTGAGGTCAAGCATGATGAGACAAAGGGCCATATATTTTATTACTGTAAACATTACATACACATTGAGGGCACCATCCAGAGAAAGAGCAATGAGGAGAGTCCTAGCTGGGCTGCCCCAACTATTCTGAATCCAGAGCAGAATGTTATGCTGCATCCAGAGAGTCAGGAAGCCTGGGCTTCCAGAGCATGCTCAGTAGGCACCAAGTCAGTGACACCTGGGGAGGGCTTGCTCCTGAGTAGACCCCCCTCAGATCACACTGAACAAGGAACAGCTGCGGTGCCTGCCTTGGAAGGAGTCCCTGACAACCAGTAACAGCTGCAGCCTGAGAATGCAGTACAGCAGTACCTCTAGTAGAGGGTCGATGCTTGGAGTGGCCTGCTGTATCCACAGGTTAGTGAGCTGCTGTAGTTGTTGCATATCCTGAGGTTGAGAGGCAGAGGTTGCAGATATGCTGGCCAAGAACTCAGGTTTTTGGTCAACACTGCCATTCTTACTCAGCGTAATTATGGACCCCTATGGGTCTACTCATTGTTATAACTCTAACGATCTGGAAGAGGGCATTTCTGCCATGAAAAGAGGCACTGGATACAGAGTAACTGCTCTGCCCTAGGCAATGCTAAACATGCCCTCAACATGCCTCTCCTGAGCTGCCAGCATGCCTCTCCTAGGGCAGCCCAGGTCCATCTGTCTTGGGGCAACCTATGTTGACTTATGCTGCCCCAAGACTTTCTGGCGTAACTGGGATGCACCATCTTGGACTTGGGCCATACCAGTGATAGAAAGGACACCCCAAATGTACTTTTGGATTGCAGCCTGAGTCTTGTCAGAGAAAGTGAGATAGAACCTTCCTCTGGTTGGTGACAGATGCATGTTAATATTGTATTTACTTGAGTCTAAAGCTCACCTTTGTCAGCCAAATTTAGGCTGCAATCCTAAAGACACTTTCCCAGGAGTAAGACTCATTGAATACAATGGGGCTGACTTTTGAGTAGACATGGTTAGGATTGTGCTCAGGTCTCCAAAATCAGGGTGCGCGTTAGATTTGATGGTTAATTATATTAGTGTAAATACAACATTTTTATTGTAAGTATAAGGTGTGCATTAGTTTGATTGCACATTTTATTTGAGTAAATGCAGGTAAGTTGAAAGAACCAATTATGTAAAAAAGTTATTTTTAATTTTATTATTCATACTAGTAATATCATACAAGTATGTGTTTGATGAGTACTGAATATGATACAAGACACAGGCTATGATCTGACAGTACCAAAATTCCCATAATTCTCTCCACACCATGTCCACACTACAGACAGGGAAAATGTGCTAAGTATGCACACTATTCCTCTTAAGAGAAGCCCCGTTCATGATAAGTCTCTCCAACAGATAGAGTTGCAGCAGCAAGAGTTAAACCCTACTGTGATTACACATGTGTTGGTGCTTTTGGGTACCCCCACCCAAGAATGCCTATTCATTCCCTATTCATGTCTAAGACCTTACGTTTAAAAATCTTTGAGCCCAATCCTATGGTCAACCAATCCTATGGTCACAAGAACTTGTGTTCCAGCAGCAAAGGTTGTTTTCTGCCTGCCCAGAATCCAGGCTGGTATCATGTGCTTAGTAGTGTAGCTAGAGGGATGCAAAAATGTTAATACTGTAGGCTCTGCAATGCACCACGTTAGCACCCAGTCTCTCTCAGTGTTAGATTCCTCACAGTTGCAATGCACAAGTGCTCACCAAAGAGGCACTAGAAGGGACTGCTTACATGGTGCACTGCAGAAATTCCCATTTTGGGCAAAATCCAGAGTAACTACTGGGAGTCCTTGCTCCGGTGTAAGAGCAACTTACTCTGGATTCCAATATGAATTTCTCATAGGTTTTCACTAGGTGTGTAATAACTACAGGTGCACATAAAGTCTCTTACATGCTCCCGTAGTTACTCTGGATTTGGGCATTTGTCTCTCTGAACACAATGGGGCTTACTTTTGAATAGCCATAGTTAGGATGGTACTCTATGTGTGCTATGGGCTGCTGCCACTTTTGAGCAGTGGCAGATGTGCATGGCAGCAGCTCCAGTGCCAATAAATTGTTCAGTGCCAGTAAATTGGCCAAATGGGGAGATGGTGCACATGGGGGGATGGTGCCCATGGTGGGATGATGCACATGGGGTATGTTGCACATAAGAGGATGAGGCGCATGGGGGGATGTTGTGAGTGGGTATGTTTCAGGGAGGTTCAAGGGTAGCAGGAGTTTTAGGGTGGTTCAAGAGGTGGGTAAGGGGAAGGAAGGAGAGATCTCAGCAATACTAATGTCCCACAGAATTTATCCCTACTTTTTCAAGCCCCTTTGGCGTATACCAGCAAAAAGCCTGGCATTGTTCCAATAAGGTCAATAGACAATCATGTAGCCTTCCTGCTGGTTGTCTGATACCCACTTTTCACTACTGGACGCAGCTGTGCGTCCATGTTGCCATGCTGTGTCCAGCATGGCTGCATCATCCTCAGTGGTGGGGTAAACGTTTGGCTGTCCATCTTTTACAAAAACACCATTATTCTTAGAGCTCACCCATGGCTCATATCTTATCCAAATGGGAGATTCTTTTTTTTTTTGGGGGGGGGGGGGGTCCTATTGGCCTAATTTCTTTCACTTTTAGGCCATAATTGTCCTTTGAAAGACCTCCAGGAGGGAAAAGGCTGCTTTTGAGAATTTAGTTTCTTTTATTTGTGAGTTGCTGTTATATATTGTATTATTTTATTCCCAGTCGTACTTCAGGCGTGGTGTTCGGCGGTGGCAAGATAGTTGCACAAATTGTGTGGCCCAGCGGTCGTCCCGCACTTTCAAACGTTTGCTAATGATTACTTCAAAGATTAGGTTTCTAGTGCCGTCTCCGTCTTCGTTGGGAGAATCTCTTTGATTGCTTCAGTCTCAATGGTTTGAATATGATTTTGCTTCGCAGGGGGTGGTGGTAGGGAGAGAATGCAGATAGCGTCAGGCTTCTTGGTTTATTCAGAAGAAGTGCCAATAAAGTTGGATAGCTACCCAACTTGCCTGTAATGGCAGCAGATTTCTTCTTTCAGGATCCAGCTTTGCTAATATTATGGATGACCTGCCAGCTCCCAAGTTGTTGCAGAACCTTACTTACTCAAGCGGCACTTTTGTAACACCCCAAAGCTGACAAAAGGTGGAAGGTGCTGGTCTATCTCAGGATCAGGTTTGCACCCTAAACCAATTAAAGCTTGCAGTTCTATCACATAAAGATGGTGTGTTTTCTTTCTTTGAAATACCATTCAGTTAGTACAATCCTAACCAATTTAGACCAGTGCAACTCAACCATCTCTTCATTTCCATTATTATAATCAGTGGTGGGCTGAAGCCGGTTCGGGACGGATCGCCTGAACCGCTTCCTATTTCTGACCCCCCACTACCGATCCGGTGGCTGGAGGGGCCAGAAAAACAGGCGCACTGGTTCAGCGTGCCCGGGGAAGCCCACCACTACGCGTGTGTCAAGCTTAGCTTGGCGCACATGCAATGCGTCGAAGTTGGAACCCGCCCCTCGCCCTGCCCACCCGCAGCGCACTGGGGAGGGTGGCTTGCCCTACCCGGCCCCGCCCTGACCCTCCCTGGCCCAGCCCCCTGACTCCAGCCCCACCCCTGACCCCAGCCCCGTCCCTGACCCCAGCCTGGCCCGCCCACTTCCAGCAATCCGGTTGTTGGGCTAGGCCGAGCCCACCACTGATTATAATGTACTTTTTCACAGTCACCTGGTGTTTGACTGGAATTGGCTCAATTGTGATTCGGTTCCTATCCAAGGAACTAGGAATCACAAAGGTATCACAAACTAGGAATTATAAAGGTATCGTCTCAATATGTGTGAAGTTCCCAGGAGTGCCACTTTTAGTAACTGGGCAGTTGTGATCTTCTGGAGCCATAGGCCCTACAATCCAGAGTAACTATGGGAGCACGTAAGAGACATTACGTGTAACCGTAGTTACTGCACTACCTAGTGAAAACCTATGGGAAATTCATATTGCAATCCAGAGCAAATTGTTCTTACACCAGAGCAAAGACTCCACATAGTTACTCTGGATTGCGCCCTAAGTTGTGATGTTCCTGGATACTTTATGGAATCGCTCCAAGAGCACCTATTATTATTGGAATAACAGTGGCCTTCTTTCCCCAGATTCCCTGAATTTCTGTTTTTAAGTCCTTATACTGTGAGATTTTCTCATGTTCTTTCTCTTGAAGCCAACAATCTCTGGGTATTGCAATGTCAATGATTCAAACCTATGATGTCTGGTGTGTTATATTCCAAGTGGCGGTGGGTTTGAATACTTATTATTGTTATTATTATGTCCTATTTCACAGTTGCCAGGTGTTTAACTGGAACCGACTCTATTGTAATTCTGTTCCTATTCAAGGAACTAGGAATCACAAAGGTATTGTCTCAGTATGTGTGACAACAATTGGGCAGTTGCTGTTGTTATCATCATCATCCTCATCATCAATCATATAATATCAGGCAATAGAATTCAGTAGAAGGTTGAATCGTGTACACATTGCTCCAAGAGGCTTTTCAAATCCAGTATATTGTTCATATGATAAGACCCCTGAGAATGCAAGGACAGTGGATGGCCAAATAATCATATCTTAAGGAGGAAGCAAAACCTTTTTTGGGAAGCTCACCCGAGAGCAACACAAATGTAATTTTATGATTAAGTACAAGTTAGATCCACAGTGTGGGATAGAGAGAGAAAGAGAGAGAGAGAAGTATGAAAAGAAAACCACAACAGCACTACAGTCTAGGAAGTCAAGTAAGTAAAACAGTACCGACATTTTGGTGCTCTCTTGAGCCCTCTCTGAAAAGTTCTCTTTTGTCTCTCCGATTTCCTTTTTCGTCCTCCACAGCCAAAGAAATGCTGTTATTTCAGCTGGTCCTAATTTGAGAGCCTCGTTATAAATTCCTGCAGAAACCTCAAATAAACACAAGAAAATGGCTGGTGAGAGGAGCCAAAGGGGAAAAAATGGGGCAATCAGAAGGAGAGAGAGAGAGAGAGAGAGAGAGAGAGAGAGAGAGAGAGAGAGAGAGAGAGAGAGAGAGAGAGAGAGAGCGAGCTCTTGTTATTCAATTATTGTTGTTTGTTTCTAGCTATAAGAATAAAAATATCATAGACTTGCTGCATTCCTTCAGTGCCACAATAAATCTTGACTAAATAGCAACCTAAAACTGTTCTTTTTTATAATATAAAGGATTATGTTCTGAGCAAAATAACAGACGGCTGGTTCCGATCCAACTCAGAATGCATAGAACCTTCTGGGCTTTAGATGTCCAGATTGGCTTTAAATATGTCTGATTTATGCCGAAGAAAGGTCACTTGCTGAAGATGCCCAGATGCAGAATTGTGTTGCAGCCAAGAAGTCGTACACAATGCAGGAGGATGGAAAATGCATGCAAACTCCACTCCCTGACTTTCTGGTTCTTATTGGTTCTTATTGGTTCTTATTGGTTCTGAATATTCACTGGCTTTGGAATATGGGAAGAAATTTTCCCCACTCATTTTACCCAATGAGAAAGAAAACTACTGGATGTGCTGGGGTGATTGTTCTTGATAAATCTGCAATGTGGTGTTAGGTATATATTGCACTACTTTAAGTGTATTTAACAATGCTATGTGATCAAGCATGGGGGTCCCTTAAAAAATAGAGCCAAACTGGGACCAATTAGTCTAATTGGCCAGTTCTGTCTGGGAACCCACAAGGTAAGAAATACTGAATCCAGTGGCCACTAACGCCCATATCCTAAAGTCAAATTAAGCCCTTTGCTCTGGAGCTGTTTCCATAAGATAACACTAGAGGGTGACATAACTGTGTGGACCCATATCTGCTCTGGATTTTGCCCTAAGTTGTATCTGGTATTCAGAGGTACATTATCTCTATAAAGGACAATGTACTTACAACATTCTTTTTCAGTGGTTGATCCTCTTCATCAGCGTTACTGATCATACACCCTTCCTACTATTTCTCCTAATCTGCTCCATTCTGGGCCACTTTATTTCATCACCCTAGTCCAGTGGTGGGCAACTTTTTTTTGCACCAAGTGCCATTGATGTCACCAATACCCACCATGCATGCAGGTGCCCACTGCACATGCCTAGAACTCCAGGCTTGAGCACTGGGCCAGGAGTACCCTGCACCCATTGCACATGCACAGGTAGTTTCTCTTCACAGCTGAGCTGAACTGACTACCAGGCATGCCCAGAACTCCAGGCATGTGCAGTTGGCAGGCTGGTGCATGGGACTGTGCTGTGTCTGCATGCCAAACAGAAGGGCTCACTGGCACTTGTGCCATAGGTTTGCCACCACTGCCTGGGCCAGCAGTTACAAAACTCTGGGTTAGTGTGCCAAAAAACATATCCCCGTGTGGACTAAAGTTTACTGTTCTGCCTCTGTGCAGCTTATCTTCTGAGTAACTCTGATCAGTGAGATGCTCTGGACAGTTGTATCTGTTCCCCTGGAACCCTGTAGGTTTTGCCATAGGACTTGGGTTGCCATATGTCCTGGAAAACCGCAACAGTTCTGATTTTTAGGGATTACATTAACATACTGGCAAGTTTGACAGGGGATCCTGTCCCAGTTTTGTGGGAAAAAATTATGGCAACCCTACATAGGACATCCAGGCAGACGTGGCTGCCTACAGCACCTTGGTGCACTGATCTACTGGGAAGATGAGTTGCATGGAGGTGGAATGGTGGGCTCTGTTCATGAAACAGAATGTTTTCCCCGAGCCCTGGATCAGGCCCCCCGGCTGGGATTTGGAGGAGTCTGCTTAGACCACCATGATGACCCTCTCTCAACAATGTTGGGGAGAAGCACTTTTCTTGAACAAATGGCTGAGACAATTCCAGAAAGAAAGGAGCACGTCTGTTTTCTTTGTTTTAACCAGATGTGCTGTAGTAGACATTACATATTACATGAGTCACAAAACGACTCCGAATGTTAACAACTGGCATTCCACTGTACAGCGGAGGTCTCCTCTTTTCATTATTGAAGACAGTGGTGAGCTCAGCTCTTTAGCAGAAGCCCATCGATGTGCAGATCCACCTTCTATTTCCCCACCACCATCTGACATTTGCTGGTGGGTCTCATGGAAGTGAGTTTTTGAACTCCTGGGTATAATTCCAAAAGCCCTCTCATTCAAAACTGTCCTCTGAATTTTAATATTTGACTGTTTAAATTCTGAAGTGAAGCCTGTGCATGAGAATGTCGCCATTGGTCTGTTTTATTCTTTTGCCTTAAAAATTACAATAGTTGCATATGCATATGGATTTATGCACAAACCAAGTTAAGCTACAGCTTAGAACTTCCCATTACAAAAGGAATACAGATGTGGATGTATCAACTCACTGCAAATAAAGCCTTTAGCATTTCTATTTACAGGGGTGCATCACAAAAATAAGATGTTCTCTGACGCCTATTGTTATATGATTAGGGTGCAATCCTAACTTACGCTGGCACAACTAATTGGTCTTCCTGTTCCTGTGGTGATGTAGGGAAGCAAGTGGATGTCTATGCACTGGCCTAACCCTTGCCCAGGAGCAGAGGTGGGCCCAGGCCGGTTCTCACCGGCTCTACAGAACCAGTAGTTAAACTGGGCCCAACGCTAGTGAACCGGTAGCTAGCGTTGGGTCCAATTTCCTGCACCCACCCTTTCCCACTTGGTCCAGAAGCTGCTGCTCAGTCTCGGAGCTAGCCAGAATGGCACTGTGTGCAAAGACGCACTGCGCATGTCCAAGACTTTGGACATGCGCATTGTGTCTCTGCGCACCCATTGGGCCTTGCTCCGGAGGCGGGGCCAGCTGCGCCACCTCCAGAGCAAAGCCCAATGGCATCTCGGACATGCGCAGTGCATCCGTCTACGGGGCCATTAGGCCTTGCTAAGTGCCGCTCCGCCTCTCTAGCGAGGCCAAATGGCCCCGCAGAGGCGCAGACATCCTCCTCTCCAAGGAGGAGCTGGTGGCTTCAGAGGAGACGGCGCAGGTGCCAACCTTGAAGATGCACTGCGCATGTGCCAAGGTTGGCGCATGTGCAGTGCTCAGTGGTAGCTGCAAACTGGTTTTTAACCGGTTTGCAGCCCACCACTGCCCAGGAGTGGTGCAGAATTGTCTTATATGGCACTTTTGTGTCATCCCAGGACGGCACAACTTATACCAGGGCTTAGGCCAGCCTAACCGGAAGTGATTAGATCACTAATATTCAGTGATTAGATCACTAATTAGATCACTAATATTCAGCATTCTATTAGCTTTGTTTGGGTGATCTGATTGTCTCATTAAGAGCCTCTTCATTGTGCTTTGACCACTGTTGTATATGCAGTCCATTGGACTCCAAGTGGAAGGTTGTTAAGAGGCACCTGCCTTATTTTGCCCATTTTGTTAGAATATTATACATTAAGGGTCTAAGCACAATAGGATGAATCTCAGAGTTGAAGTAGCTTAAGATCTCAGCATGTTTTAACATCTCCCTGAGTGTAGAAATGTGGCATGCAAATTTTGTGTTTGCTACAGTTTGGAGATCCATCATGTCCTTCATGCACACGATTCAGGTGCATGTGTAAGCAGCCTCCGTCAGTCTTGAAAGACTATGGTATCGTGCTTGGTGCTGCATACGCTGCATGCGAAGCACGAAAACCTGGGTTGGATTGTTCTGGAGGATAGGCTGTTACCCAAGCAGCAGATCCCCTCTCCACGCCACTGAATGAGTCCAATGGAAAGGCAGAGCCAATATGATTGGATCCAGCTGGCGTTGCAGAGCTGGGCTAAGGACAGGAGCTCACCCTGTGGGGCCGACCCAGGTCTCGAACCCTGGCCTGCTGGTTAACAGGCACAGTGTCTTAACCGCTTGCACCACCCACAGCCATATAGGTGCATGTGTACTTGTATGCATGTGCACACAAGCAAGCACTTTATATGATTGCAGAACGTTGTATCAAGATCCTCTATGATGTTCTACCAATGCACAGAGAGCATGAATACATTAGTAAAATATTGATATATACATATAATTCATATCCCATTGATTGCTTTTATTCAGTGTTTTTTCAATGCATCTGTGTGTGATCCACCCCCTTAATACTTCTGGGGGTGATGAAAATGAACCAAACTCTTCCTACTTCCCAGCAGATCAGATCTGAGAAGATAAAGATATTACAGATTCTGTGGGATCCATATATTGATGAAAAAAATGCATTTAAATCTATTGCATCTATTTATATGCGTCTTCCAACATATGTTTGCATCAGCTGCTTGGGAAGGAAATTCATGGAAGTACTTAAAATATATGTATTAAAATTGGGATTGTTCCAGACAGATATGGATAGTTCAGATAGGATGGAAATCTGTCCTTGATGGATTTTTTTCATTGACTGATCAACATAGGACCAGTTCAGACAATCTTTGATTATCTGGACCACCCCATTTGTTTAAAGTGTATACGCTCAAGTTGGATACATATCCTGCCCCCCTTGCTTGTGGATCAGGTTTTTTTAACTGAATGGCGAGTGGTTCACACAGATCACCCCCAAAATATTAAGACTGATACCAGAATGTCCATGTTCATCTTTAGTGCAAGGACAGTGCAATCTTAATTAAGCATGTCTACACAGAAGTGAGTTCCATTGTGTTCAGTAGTACTTACTCCCAGGAAAGTGTGGTTAGGATTGCAGCCGGAGTCTGTAAGAGAGTATGCAGAATCCAGACAGCTGATGTGAATTTCCCTAATCCAGAAAAAAACAGACTTTTTTTTTTTTGGGGGGGGGGGGGAGTTTAGGACTACAATCCAGAGTAACTATAGGACCTTTTACACTGACATACCCCCAAATCCAGAGTAACTATGGGAACACATTTACATAGTTACTGCACCACCTAGTGAAAACCTATGGGAAATTCATATTAGAATCCAGAGTAAGTTGTTCTTACACTGGAGCAAGGTATCCCCATAGTTACTCTGGATTTTGCCCATAGTTATGGTGCCACCTATGGAAAACCTATGGGAAATGCCAAGAGCAATCCAGAGTGAGTTCCTCTTACATCTTCCCATAGTTACTCCGGATTGTAGGGTAGGATTTGAACGGGCTGGGTGTTGAACAGGCCATGTTTGAGCAAGGCAGCTGAACAAGGCTGATGCGTTTTACCCTTTGTGCCTTTTGTGCATTCGTTGAAATGAAACAGCTCCGCGATGCCGAGGCTTCGATGTAGACATTTGCACAAGTTATTTTTCCATATGTCAGGAAAACATAAAATAAAAGTTAAAGAACAGCCTTGAAGCTGAAAATAGGAGAATAGAAAGCCAAAGGGGTTTGTTCCCTTTCCGTAGCTGCCTAGAGAGAAAAGGTATTTGTATATTTTGGCTTCCAGTAGCTGAACCAGCATTGCTATATAAATGTCAGCTTGAGCTGGGAAAGCTGACAATTCAGTTTCCATCCCCCCCCACCTCCCTCTGCCTCCCAATTTTTATTATTGCCAGATCACCCCTCCCTTTCTGAATACAACTTTCAAGAATGGTTTCATTGTCGAGATGGGGAAAATGGACTCACTTTACCAATGGGATGGTTGTTAGCCGGCAACAGCTGTTTATAGTTAACTGCAACCCATAATTAAGGCTTTTAAAGTCTGCTTCTTGTTTCACTGACATGTGGAAGGGGGTCTGGTAATTGGAGAGAGAATTAACCCTTTATTGGATTGTGCAGCCATACCAAGCCATGAAAACGGGAGCAAGAGAAAGCCCAACAACTGATGTGGCAGAGGCTGCAATCCTAAAGGGCGTCAGACCCATTGAACACAAGAGGGCTTTCTTTTGAGAAAACATTGTGCTCAACATTAGGATTGTGCTCAAAGAAACTCAAGCCAGGATCTCTGAATTTTCAATGTCTGCTTTGCATTTTCCCCCTCTTTTTTGGATTTGTTTTTCTGGCTTAAGAGTCAGAGACTAATGAGAGGTAACCATTTTGAGATGCAAATTGGTAGAAAAAGAGCCAAAGCCATTCATTGAATACACCCATGCGCACATACTTATGGGGCGTAGATATGAGGCAAAGTACTTAGGAGAAGGGACCTATTATGCCTTTTTTTCCCTTTGGGGGAGACATTAAATTTTAAATATTATTGGCTTACAAACCAAATGGCTTTTTCTCCCCACTTCTGCATAAGGAAATGTATCATGAATGCAATGGGAGAGGTTGTAGTGTCAAAGAGGGGGTCTTTTGACAGCACTGGAATGTTAGCAATCATCGTTCACTCTCGGCAACTTCACAATGGCGAGACAAACGACTAGTCAAACTGTTACATACTGTTGGGCTAGATTTCAAGGTCTGTAAAAAGAAACAGAAAAGGAATCTATTGCTGTAAATAAGAATGCCTGGCCCATGGAAGGCAGGACAAGGAAAGGAAGAAGGAGAAGGCAGCGGTATTATGTTGAAACTAATTATACTACTGGGCTAGCCAAATCTCTGGGATACTGCGGTTTCACTGTCCCCCTTAGTGCCAAGGATACATGCATGCTTAGCAAATTTCTCACCAGGCATGTCGTTAATTAAAAAATATAATCCTACATGTGAACATAATTTGGTTTTTTTGAAAGTATTTTAATTCAAACCAAACAGAGAATATGTTTGGAGACAGATTGGTCACATATTCATTTGCATTCTTAAGTTACAGGCATACCAGGGGGACTTATCTAAAGCCAGTGGCATTGCTAGAGGGGGGGAAAGAGGAGTTAAGGTTGGAGGGAGCCTCCCCTGTTTGGAGCCATTCCAAGTGGAGGAAGGGAAACAGAGCCGTATGACTCCTGGAATGGCTCCGAAGGGGTGAGGCTCCCTCCAACACTGACTTCATCACCCCTCTCTTGGCCACTAGATAAAGCACTTTGGGAACTACCAAAAGTAACTCCAGTGGACATTCAGTGGACAATGTTGTCCAATGGACTTTCAAGAAGGAAAGTTGCACATCACGTTATGACTGTATGATATTGGGACACTTGGTGGAGCATTAGAAGAAGCACTTATTGAACTGTTACCCCCACGCTTGAGGAATTGTGCATGGGCAGAGAAATATCAGTGTTAGCCCCAGATTGCTGAAGGTCCTAAGGCAAAACAATGTTTTGGACCACCCGGGAAGCTTTCCACCACGGGTTAGCCGCAGGCATGGATGGTGTGGATCTTTGAATTCTCCCTGTAATTCCATCTGGGCAAGCGTTCTGGTGCTTGTGGATATTTCTCTGACACTGTTTCTTGTAACTATGATGCAACATATCCCAAAATATTCCTTTATTTTCATTCTTCTGAATATAGTATCCCACTAGGCCTTATCCCAGTGGCATAGCTAGAGATGTTTCAGGGGTAGCAATTCCACTGGGCTCCAGGATAGAAGCTACCTATCCATACATGAATTTGCCCACTCACACCTTTACCACTTGTACTTGTTGCAAGAAGTGCTGAGAAAATGGCACATTTTGTAAGAGGGACAGTGAGGAATTTTGTCACTGGCCATTTGCTTCCTTTCTTCCAGGGGTTTGGGAACAACTGGGGAGGCTTTGGTTGAAGGATGGAGATTTGCCACGTACACCTCAAGTTGGGGGGGCAAAAAGGAGGGTGGCTGAGGATGAGGGTGAATAATCCTTTTCAATTTTTTAAAAATGTGCATGATGTCACACCAGTGGGTGTAATGGGGGTGTCATGTTTTAACTTTGCCCAAGGCTTTCTAGTAACTAGCTATGCCAGGGGTGTCCAACCTTTTAGCTTCCCTGGGCCACACTGGAAGAAGACGAGTTGGTTTGGACTGCACATAAACACTAACAACTTTTTTTTTAAAAAAAATGTAGGACAAAATATAGGATGTCCTATATTTCGTTCTACATCTTTTAAACCTTGGAGTACGTCTCAATGATTTTAATGGGGCTTACTTCTGAGTAGGCATGATGCATAGGATGGGCAGCAATCCTGTCCAAGCTAAACCTTAGAGTAAGTCTCATTGATTATCTTGGGGTTTTCTGCAGAGTAGCCATGCATAGGATTGGGCTCTCAGACTGCAACTTGGGAGTAAGCCTCATTGACTTTAGTAGGGCTTACTTCTGAGGAGGCATGATGCAAAGGATGGACTGTAATCTTCTCCAAGCTTAACCTTGGAGATATGCTGCAATTCTGAACACTCTTTCCTGGGAGTAAGACCCACTGGGTCTAATAGGCCTTACTTTTGAGTAGACATGGTTAGGGTTGCAGCATATCTCCAAAGTTAAGCTTGGAGAAGTTCACAGCCCATTCTATGCATCATTGGGCTCTCAGACTGCAACTTGGGAGTAAGCCTCGTTGACTTTAACGGGGCCTACTTCTGAGTAGGTCTCAAGGTCAGCAGGCAGCAGCTGGGATAGAGGCTGAGGCTGCTTTTGGGGGATGTGGGTGGGTGAGCACAGCAAGCGCCTGAAGCGCTCTGCCTCTGAATGCTAGGAGGCAGGCAGAGGGAGGAGCCAGGCAGCCCAGATCGGCTTTGTGGTGGATGCCCAGGGCAAAATTTGAAAATGGCTGCTGCCACAAAGCCAGTATTTCCAATGGTGGTGGCCAGCCTTGCAGGAGGGCCGCATCCACCCTCGTCCTGGGCTGCATGCGGCCCCCGGGCCGCATGTTGGACACCCCTCATTGCTTTTTCCTACTCTGCAAATTTTCAACCTACCCACTGAGTAGGTTGCACCTCATTGCCTCCAACCTGACCTTCAGTAATTGGTAAGAACATAAGAGCTCTGCTGGATCAGGCCAAAGCCTCATCTAGTCCAGCTTTTTGTATCTCACAGAGTCAACCAAATGCCAACAAAAACCTGCAGCTTGGTGCCACCCCTTACATCTGGCACTCTGAAGCTGCCTACTTCTAAAATCAGGAGGTTTCACATACCCATCACTCAGAGATGTACCTAGACAAAAATTTTTCCTATGGCAAGGACTGACATTTCTCCCATATCAAAACAGTTAGAAGGGTCCCAGAAGGTCATCCAGTCCACCCCCCGCTTTTATTAGGAGAGATCTCTGCAAAGGACTAGACTTTTGCACTAATATATTTACACACACACATGCCAGTTAGTTCTACAAAATTCCAGTTAGTTCTACACGCATTATTCCACCAGAAGAGTATAAGTGGTGCCCCCTGGCGCCCCTAGTGCCCTGTCGCCCGTGGTAGATCGCATCCTGTGCTATATTCTCATTACGCCTCTGCCATCACAGCTTGTAACCTGTGATGGACTTTTCCTACAGAACTTTGTCCAATCTCCTTTTAAAGTAATCAGATACATCACCACATCAAGTGGCAAGGAGTTCCACAGAGTAATTTCACATGGGTAAAGAAATCATTTTTTTTTTTGGTCTAATTCACCCAACACTCAAATTTCGTTGATGGATGTGACCGAGTTCTGACGACTGGTGTCCCAGTTCAACTGCTGCATTTATCCCTTAGGTGAAAAAATGGGGTATTGTACAGTAAATAACCAAGTTTAACGCAGAATTTTCTCCTGCTCTCGTAGCAATTGTGTTTAACAAGCCTGCTGGCATTGTCTTGCTTCACATGCGTGGATCTGATCTCCATTCAGCTGGTTTAATCCTTCAGTGAAGGCTTGCATTGATGGGAGGAGACAGGCATCTATAAAAGGAGTGCTGATGGCAGCAATTAGGAAAAAAATCTTGACAGGGCCATCAGCTGAAAGAAAACAACAGCAACACCATTTACCCCAAGCAGGGGGTTCCTGGTTGTTCTTTAGAACTTGTGTCAGGCCTAAAATACCTAAATTAAGGAATAGAAAGGCACGCTTGGTTCCCATGGTGACACGTTGCAAAAACCGTCAACAAAGATCCCGGTGTCAATGCACCAAGGATAGCACCTGACATGTGTGTACAGACATGAATTATTCCAGCATGTGGATTCCAGAAAAGGCAGATCAGCGGGAGAAATTAAACAGGGGTTGCTTTTATTCCACTTACAAGCACTGCTGAGCAGCCTCTTCTTCTCAGTTGGCATAAGGAGACCAAAAAGTTGTGGGTTTCAGTGATGGGAGTCTGGAGCACACTGCCTTGCCTGCATGTTGGGCAACAAAGAATATGGCACAGTTAGATCCTAACTGTGCTGTTGGATTGGCACAATTTTTTATGGTGGCATAGAAAGCTGGGTACTGTTGTGCACTGAAAGGCCACCACTATGGATGGAGAGCGATGCAGCCTCAGAATAGCAACCCCAAGAAGTTTCACTGAGCTGATATGTTGGTGGTTTGTGGGTGGGGAGAGGGAGTAATGGGGCATGATCAGTGGTGGGCCGAAGCCAGTTCGGGCCAGATCGCCCAAACCGCTTCCTAGTTCTGACCCCCCACCACCGATCCGGTGGATAGGGGGGCCAGAAAACCAGGAGCACCGGTTCGGCACGTCCAGGGAAGCCCACCACTGCGCCTGCGCCAATCTTAGCGCAGGCACAGCGCAGTCCTGAAGCCGGCTGGACAGCACTGTGCCTGCACCAACCTTAGGGCATGCGCAGTGTGCCTGGGTTGGGCCTGCCCCTAGTCCCACCCCTCACCCCACCCACTGACCCCAGCCCCACCCACTGACCCCAGCCTGGGCCCGCCCACTTCCGGGGAATCGGTTGTTGGGCCAGGTTGAGTCCACCCCTGGGGATGATGGTGGTTCCAGTGAGACCTGGGGCTCTCCCAGTAAAGCATGGGTGCACTGAAAGGTATATGGTCAGGAGGACAAGGAGGATCATGGCCAATGGTGGGATTCAAATAAATTAACAACAGGTTCTATGTCCCATTAGTAACCAGTTCTCAGAACCAGGCGCTCATTAGCAAAGGGTTCTATAGAACCTGTGAGAACCCCCTGAAGCCCACCACTGTGGGGCACTGAAAAGTTTGGGAACCACTGCAGTAGACCTTTTTCAACCTTTTTCTAATCATGACACACCAACAAGGTGCAAACATTTTCAAGACACACCATCAGTTTTTGACAAGGTACATGCTACAGGTGGGCATCTCACTCCCCCACTGGATCCTTCCCCCAAATTTCCACAGCACACCTGCAAGGTATTTGCAGCAACTATTGTGTCACAGCACACTTACAGAAAATTTTTGCTGCAGACTAAACAAAGCTCATTCTAAGCACATTGGGGACCTCCTGGTAGAGATAATCTCTGGTTTCTACTCTCTCATTTGGCACTTGCAACCTTCAGCTCCTAAAACTGGAGTCAATGTGCTTTAGATTTCAAACAAGATGCCATTTTCCCCTTATGTGAAGAACCACAGTGCCATTTTCAAATTTCTTCCTTATGTGGTTGGTATGGGGGAGGACCCAGCTGTTGCTTCATATCTATGACTTGCAAGGCAATAGCCCACTCTCAGTCGCCTTCAACTGGGAGGAGATCCAAAATAAAAAATGCACAAGATGGATTTCAATGACTTATGCCAGTGTGCCAGAGGAATGAGTGAGTCCCCCCAATACCTCATGATTAATGTATAAATGTGCAAGAGATTAGTAATGCAATTGAACATCAGAGGATTGTGGGCTGCGAGAATGTAGCTCTGCCTCATACTGGTCCCTACAGTCAAAGTAACTAAAATAATTTCAAAAGCATATGGAAAAATGACAGGAAAAGTTTAAAGCAGATGCTGTTTGAAGGAAAGGCATCATCTGAAGATCTGTCACATTTCATTGAGCCGTATACAACTTGCCTACAGTCTTCTGGTTCCATCATATGGTTTAGAAAATATACACCCTGTTCAAGTGTGCTTCTTAGTTTCAGTGTTCGTCCAAAGATACCAGACAGAGTTTTCCCCCATGATTTGGAATACAGGTGTGTGCCACTTAATTACGGGGATACATTCTCTGATCACTGTTGTTATATGATTAAGTCATTAAGCAAACATTCAGTCCAGTTTCCTTGTGCATTTTGACTACATGGTATATGTTAAGCAAATATCATTAAGCAAATGGTTGTTGGGCAGTGAACATATGTACTAAGGGCATAAGTAAAACACTGCATGGAAAGAATCCTGATGCAGTCATGGATCTACAGCATAATCCAGAGTACTGGCCCTGCACAAGAACCCTGCAACAACCCAAGAGTGTTGCAAACATGCCGTAATATACACTCATGATGAGCTGACTAGCCCAGTGTGAGGATATGTTCTGGCATGCTGGCTCTGGACCTATTGACAAATAGATCAGTTTGCACCAGCTGAGGGCAGGCAACGGGGATGGTGGCAGAGAGTGGAAGAAGGTCAGGATTTGGTATCCAAATTTCAGTCAAAGTACTTTCCCTACATGCCCAATCCTATGCAATCCTGGCTTATTCTCAGGTATGTGTGAATAGGAAAGTTCTTAAGGCAATTCCTGGGGTGTGAGGGGGGCAGTGGCACAGATATGTGCAGACCTCCCCATGCCACCATGGGAATGGGGAGATCAGTGAATTGTGCTGGTTAGGTTAGGATTGCGCCCACGGTGGCATCACTCACAGTATGCCATTGGTGGCATAGACAGTGGCATCCACAGTATGCCATTTCTGCCATCTGCCACAGATGCAACCTACATCAACTCACATCATGGATTGGTCATCTCTGAACAACCCTACAGAAGAAGAATATTTGGGGCATCCTTGGAAAGCAAGATCTCATTTCACTGCATTCATCACACCTGCTAGAAAACAGGTCTTAAAATTGGCTCTCGACGTGGTGCAAGTTTAGTAAGCAACTTCATGGAAAGAAGGGAAGGAAAAGGCCTGTTGGTACACACAGCTCAATGCCACTCTAATAAGTGCTTATTGGGCACTTATGGGCAGCCTTTCAATTATTTTAACATTATTAGAGTACATTTGTATTTATGAAACTCAGCGGCGTCGGTAGCATTAAGCGACATTTTCTGAAGCAACCTATTGAGCAGCATTACCCAAATGAAATGCCGAATCTCATAACATTCATGGGCCTTATTGTGCAATTAGCATAACCGGCAGAGATCTCACAAGTGGAACGATATTGCGGCTGACCCATTACCCCGGCTATGATATTTCGCATGGAAATGAAATCAATCTGGAAGCCCAGAGAGGAAGCAAGCGACTTCATCGTTTGTTTGCGCAGGAGGAAAACCTGGAAATGAAGCTCGGCTTCGTCCCCACAAGCAAAGCCCTGAGTTGTGGCTTATTTGTTTATTTAAGGTGCCACATATTTGCTCCTTAAATTTGAGGTGCACACGCAACTGGAACCGACAAAGCCAGCACCGGCAAATTATTTTATTTTGGCACTTTTTCCCTGAAAGTTACTCATTTCAGGTAATGTAGCTCAAGTAGATGGAGCTCAGGGCCGTCACTAGGCAAGTGCAGTTCGTGCGCATGCTTCTTGTACTTCAGAACCTTTCATCTGAGGCTACCCCTCACTTCACCTGGAGGGGGTGAGGTACAGGATGCACATGCAAACGTCACACATGCATGCTACTCCTCCGAGGTGATGCCCCTGCCCCCTATTCTGTTCTTAAAATTACAGAATCTGGATGTTAACAGCGATCAGTGGCCTTCGAGAGCAGGTAACAAGCCGGATAGAAATCTGACTGTTTCTCAGGCCACTTTATTTGACACGGTGGCAGCAACATTGTACCCCAGAATGCCTTGAATGTCCTGGATTTCCTTGAATGTCCTTGGATTTCATGCCAGCACATGACCCACTTTGTTGCACCAAAGGATGCATTGTGCCTTCCAGGGAGCAGGCAGGTGGACATAATACAGGTATGTTGTCCAAGAGTCTCAAACATCTATAGCCAGCATTGAAAGACAGAGCAATCCTAACAAATGTAGGCTAGCACAACTCACCCATCACCCAGTTTTTGCAGTGGTGTGGGGAATCCGGTGCATGTCTGTGCCCTGGTCTAAACCCCTCTATCAGGGGCATCACAGAACTGTGTCACCTAGTGCAGAGGCGAACCCTAGTTCACCCCTGAGCAAACACATCATCCCTGGGACTCATGCCAACCCCCAGGAAATGTATGTGCACTGGCCACCAATTTGCTCATTCTGCTCTGCTCCGAGGAGAACTCTGCTCCTCCTCTGAGCAGAGCAGAATGAACATGCTGGTGCATGGTATACATGCCCAGAAATCAGGGCATGTGCAGTGGGTTCAGGGAACTCCTAGCCAATTGCACATGCCCAACATTCTGGGCATGTGTGCTGGGCACCAGCATGCTCAGTCGGCCCAGAGCTCTGGGCATGTGCACTTGGCTCACAGCTCTCCCGGCCCAATGAGCATGCCTGGAACTCTAGGCAAGTGTGCTGGGCACCTGTGCACTGATGGTGCCCAGCACACATGCCCAGACTTCTGGGCATGCTTGATGGGCTCAGAACGCTCCCAGGCCAACACACACGCCTGGAGTTTCAGGCATGCACGCTTGTCTGGGAGTGTTGTGGCCACTGGAGGAGTGTCAAACTCCTCCAATGCATCAACCCCCTGGAGCGCATCACCGCATGTGGCCTGCACCAGCCTCGCAACTCTGGTGATGCCCCTGCCCCCTATTCTGTGCTTAAAATTACAGAATCTGCATGTTAACAGGAATATGTGGCCTCCAACAACAGGTAACAAGCAGGATAGAGATCTGACAATGTTTTTCAGGCTCTCTCCCTTGGGTCCTGCTTGACAGATGGTGAGATTTGGTCCACAACACCTTGCTGGAAAATGGTGCAGATGGTGACCTGTGTGGCTGATGAGAAACCCTGAGAAAAATCCATAGAAACCACTCTGGGGAACCAGAACGATGATGCATGCAACTCTGAAACAAGATCCTTAATGGAAAACAAATTGCAGGAGGTAGAAATTAAATAAAATCCTTCTTGCTACTTGTCTAGCCCAGATGGGGTAAAAACCAACTGGGTTTTGTTGCCAGTGTTACTTACACTCAGAATTTCAACCACTTCCAATACGTGGCATCGTTTTCTTTATTGATGATCCCAGCCTTCCTCTAAGAAGTGCACATGATGTTCCTCTTCCATGCTATTCCCACAGTAACCCAAAGAAGTAGGTTATCCTAGCAGAATATATCTAGCCCAGAATCACCCTGTGTCCTTTATGAATGTGTCAGATTTGATACTGGTTTTTCCCAATTTCAAACCAATGCTCTAAACCGCAGATTCTCAATCTTTTTACACTTTTGAGAATGAGATCTGTCAGGATCCACCAAAAGTGATGTCATTAATCTGGAAGTGATGCCATGGCCATCACTGGCATCAACAAACAGCCAAATATTTAACTATAACTGATTTAGAAAACCAGTTGAATCTGGTTTTTTAAAAAAGTAAATATTTTAACAAATTTATATATTGATTCAGGATGCTTCTTCATGAGAAAGCCTATGAGAAGAAGGAAGTTGCAGCATACATGGTAGCTGTGCTGTATTCCCAGACGTAGAGCCCACAAGACAAAACCGGTGTCATTTTGGGGATTCAGGGTCCCAAATTTACCCAAGAATAACAGCACAATCCAGAGTAACTATGGGAGCTCTTATGTCAACATAAGAATAATTTACTCTGGCTTGCTCTATGAATTTCCCATAGGTTTCCACTAGATGGTGCCATAACTACGTTAACATAAAAGTCTCTTACGTCAACGTAAGAGCTCTTGTGGTTACTCTGGATTGTGCTGTAGGTCTTATCTTTGACAAGGGCAAAATGCGTGTTGACATGTGTTCTTCATATGATCTCTGCATCATTTGCAGACAACAAATATCAATATGCAGGGAGCTTTTCATGGGAATAAGGCTTTCTTTGGAATACTTTGCACAATAGATTTAACAATGCAGCAAGAACGGCAATTATTCTGTATCATTCCTAGTGACTTTATTTAAAAAAAAAAAACACATACACCCTCCCTCCCTCCCTCCCTCTGTGTGTGTGTGTGTGCGCGCACGCGCGCACGCACTACATAAAACAAACAAAAACTGACTCTGAAGCATCCCCAACTGGGAGATATTTTGAAACAAGAAAGGGGGAAAAAAACACAATTTCCTATGGAAAGGAAGCTGATTGCTCCTCATTATACAGAGACTTGAATAATAGTCAGAAGTGAGAAAATCATTTCATGAATTGCAATTTGCCCTTTTGGGATCCTGCCATTCAGATGCAGCCGATCCTCTGTTCATATTTTCCGAGCCGCCCCTTTGTTCCACTCAGGTGGCCCGAGGCGAGCTCAAAGCAAGAAAAGTTTCCCAGGTCAGGATGAGAAATGGTATGTATATGTTTGTGAATAATCAGGTTGATTGCCAAGCCAAGATGGAAATTGCATATAATGTCCGAGGCCAAAGACCATCGCCACATCCTGTAGCAAGGAGTTCCACAGTTCCATATAAGTTCTACATTGCATGGCAAGGAGTTACACAATTAAATGCAGGGTAAAGAAATATTTCTTCCACTGGGTCCAGAATTATGCCTTTGAGCCCTTCTTGTAGCAGCTGATTATTTTTGTGCTCAACAGTTCCATTATTGTCACATGGGGTCATCACAGAGTGACGATATGACTGGATTTTTCCAGATTTGTCCTCTTTTTTACCCTTCTATGCAGGTGTCCTCCAAAAGGGCTTCACTGTCCTCCATTTTTGCTTCATTTTGGAACTTTGCAATGGTGTGCAGTACCCATCATGTCATATGTTGTTGGATTTGTATTGAAAAGCAAAATCCAGTGCAAAAAAATGGTTTTGAACTATCTTGTTCCTATAAAACGTTATGGCCAAAAAGCAAAAAAAATGCACTGAGCTCTATGGGAAAGTGAAAGTGCCCAATATTGTGGCCTTTCTTGTGAGTAGGCAAACGTGCCATCGTCTGCCAGAAAGGACAGACTGAGAGGAATCCAAGACCTGGTCCTCTTTTTTAGGTTCAGGTATCTGGTCACCCTCGGTCATCATCATAACTGACCTGTTCCAAAACCTTCCTCCATTTTGCAAGTTCACAATATCTCCACCAAATGTTTGGAGTGCCTCCATTGAAAAACACATTGAGTGAAGAGGGAAGAGAAGAAAGCCATCTTGCTTGGTCTATCCATGACTCCTAAGTCATAATGTGCTAGATCTCAAACCTGTTTCTCTTAGAGTCAAGCTGAGCATCTTAACAGAGAGGTTTCCAACACCGAACGTTCTCGCTCAAACAAAATTTGAGCTGCGATATGAATGAATATTCAGATCGCACAGCTGAGAAGATTGAAGGGTGTTATCACAAGCAACGCTAAAAAATGAAATTGGCATGGCTTGATTGACAGCCTGACCAGCTCCTCTTTTCCTAACATACACACACCGTGCTTACTTTTGAGCCATGTGTAGCAAGTCTGGTTGGAGAGGGGACTTCTGAATCAGACTTTTAAATCTGAAATATGTTGCATGTGAATATTTTTTAATGTGGTAAATCAGACATTTTTTAAAGCAAACATTGTTTCCCATTGATGAATGATAGGAGGTCACTTGGCCAGTGGACAAACACTAATGGCCTGGTCCTAACAGAAGTCCTGTGCTACTACTTTGCCCCCACTTTGCCCTTTTATTGGGTCTGATGAGATTGATCGGGCTGTGGGTGGCGCAAGTGGTTAAGACACCAGTGGTTAAGACACCTGTTAACCAGCAGGCCAGGGTTCGAGACTCGGGTCAGCCCTACAAGACAGGGTGAGCTCCTGTCCTTAGCCCAGCTCTGCGACATCAGCTGGATCCAATCATATCTGCTCTGCCGTTCCATTGGACTACTTCAATGGCATGGAGAGGTGGGATTTGCTGCTTGGGTAACAGCCTATCCTCCATAACAATCCAACCCAGGCTTTCATGTTTTGCATGCAGCTTATGCAGCACAGAGCATGAAACCATAGTTTTTCTAGACTGACGGAGGCCTGCTGAGGTTGATCAGGTCCCATGTTCAACCCAACATGGGACAGGTCAAACTTGCACCAGATTAATTAAGAGCTAGGTAAAGAAATTTTCTTTTCTGGTTCTAATTCGTCCAATGCTCAATGTTAATGGGTGTTCCCCGGTTCTGGTGTTGTGCAAGAGGGAACAGAACATCCCACTATTTTATTTTACTATTTTTTAAAAAAAAATCTGATAATGTTTTCCTGATCCAAAATAGTTGATGAGAATTAAAACAAAAATACATTTAATAATATAACAAGAAAATACATCAAGTTATACCTAAACACACTGTGAGCTTTCCTTGGTGGTCTAGTCTGACTGCACATGTTTATTACCAAAATCCTTCCGAGGCATCCATTCTAGGGATTGAACTGTACAAGGTTGGCAAAATGAAAGAGCAAATGGCTTAAGGAACTAAGCAAGGATCTATCAGAATTAAATGTTTGGCAAGTCAATATTCAACAAGCCAAAAGAAGGTGCCACGTAATTCCTTGTAGCTCATACGGCACATAACTAATTGAGAATTAGGCTTAATAGTGTTTTTTACCATTGATGAGTTTCATCCAGAAGATTTGCAGGAACATGTATTTTCATTGCAATTTGAATTTAGATATTTTTTTCCTCTGATGTCAAAACTGTGTAGGGTTGCCATAATTCTCTTCCACAAAATGGGAACAGGATCCTCTCTCCCATTTGCCATTATGTGAACACAATCTCCCAAAATAAGGATTGTCCTTGTTTTGGGGGACATACAGCTAACCTAGTGCATTGCTACAAATATGACTGACAGTCCAATCCTATAGGCCTAGCACCAATGTGTGACACACACAAGCCATAAAGCATGCTTGTGGAACCCAGCATTGGTCCTGTAGTGGTCAGCACCAGCTATGGTCCTAGCACTGATTCTGTGGCAGGGATCCCCCACTTGATCACACTTTGTGATCCTACCAGGCAGCAGAGACATGAACTTTTTAGTTGAAAAGCAGTATATAAAGACAGACAGGCAGACAGATGAGGAAAGCAAGGCATTCTGGTGTGGGCAAAGCCAAGGCATGGGGAGTTGGGCAGGACTGGCAGCTCCACTGTAGCCTGAGCTTCCATGTAGGGTCTTCCAGCATTACATGTAGGCCAGTGATGCGCCCAGCCCACGCCAACAACTGGTTTGCCAGAAGTTGGGGGCGGGGCTGGGGTCAGGGGTGGGGCCGGGGTCAGGGACGGGGCGAGCGCGAGCCCCAACCCCGGCGCACTGCACATGCGCCAACCCCAGACAAGCGCCGGGGTTTGCGCATGCGCAGTGCATCTCCTCTGACTGGAGTGTCTCCTCCCGCAGGAAGAGATGCTGAGCGTCTCCTCTCGTGAGAGGAGGAGACGCACAGCGCGTGCGCCAACCCCGGTGCGGATGCTGTGCATCTTCCTCTCTAGGAGGAAGTGTGTCTCCTCCCCCAGTGTCCGAACCGGTACACTGGGTTTTAATTCAACCCCGCAGCTACCGGTTCGGTAGTGGCGGGGTCCTGAGAACAACCAGTTCGGGCGATCTGGCCTGAACCGGCTTGGGCCCATGCCTGATGTAGGCTCTTGATTCTGTACTAGCTGTGGAGCTGCCTCAAATTTGAGTACTTCCATTACAGGGCTACTGCCCTTACTTTGGAGAAGGGAAAAATTCCCTTTCTCCTGCATACAGTACACATACTGCAGCAGACATTTTGGTACTGCGGCAGTCCAGGTGTTGTAGACAATGTAAGATTGGGCTGTAAGCTGGTTAGTGTATCAGACAAAAGTTGTAAATCAAAATTTTCCTAGTTTGAATCTGCCACGTGGCTTAGACAATTCACTTGCTCTCATCTTCAGTTGACGCCTTCTTGTGGTCTTAGAACGCTTCCGATAAATATGGCCTATACAGTGTACAGAAGGTCACATCCAGAGATCTGGTGGGGTCCTGTCCCATGAACTGTGGGTTTGGGTACCCATGGGGGTTCCAGAAAAAGAGCCCCTACAGATACTGAAATAGATGCTTTCAGCTAAGAGGGCACCAGACAACCATTATGGCAACTTATGGGTCTCTTTGGACACACATACCCTACAATCCAGAGTAACTACGGGAGCACGTAAGAGACATTACGTGTACCCGTAGTTACTGCACCATCTAATGAAAACCTATGGGAAAGTCATACTGCAATCCACAGCAAATTGTTCTTACACCGGAGCAAGGACTCTCCATAGTTACTCTGGATTGTGCCCATAAGCTATGTATGGTGTAGGATCAAAGATTAAGAAAGGGGTGATGAAAATGGGAAATAGGCATGCATGTGTTCCACTGAGAGCCATCCCCATGCCCTCCTCTTACTTCCTTAGGACTTACCTATAGTTTTAAACAGATCTGGCAAAGATCGTGATGTTACTTTACCTCGTAAGGGTATTGTCAAAGCTATAATTTGACCATTCAGATGAGGAATACAAATTCTACATGCTATGATAAATTATCTGAATAACACTGAGGTGGGAAAGAATAAATGATTTTAATAACAATCATTATAATAATGGAGGTTTGTTAATGCATTCATGTATTTAATAAATTGGGCTGTAATACTGTCTTTTCAAAATAATATGGTTCAAAATGAAGTTAGAGTTTAATGTATATTACCATGTTGAATCTACATTTTTTTGGCATCTCAGATTTTTACAGTTCAATGTCACTCAGGAAAAAAATGTATTAAATGCGATCTTCTGATTAGAACTCATGATTATAGCTTATAGAAGTTGACATGTTTCATAAATAAGCTGCAGTTCTTGTGATCAGGCAGACATTTCTTAAGACTAAAATAAGATACACATGTCTTATCCAAAATAAATAGAAGCAAAATTGCAAGCCAACCACCAATATTGTGTTTCAACATGAAACAGGATAAAAGATATCTACTCCTCTGTCCTGCATTAAAAATATTTAAGGGTATCAACAAAACACCAGAAACGTCATCCCAGATGCCAGACAGAGGGGCTTGTAATAATGCAGCATCACAGATGAGGGGACACTTACCATGCCCTTGAATTCTTCCCCGGTTTGGATACAACAAATTCCCAAGTTTGGATACTGCACCTGTCGGAGATGCTCTAGGAAGATTTCCTGCTACAGGCAGAGGGTTGGACTAGATGACCATCCAACTAGTTGGTACCATCCAACTCTAGAATTCTATGATTCTAAATGCAGTGTCTTTATTGTTAGAACAAACTATGCATCGGTGATGAAACAGCAAGGACACTTGTTTCCATGTCATGGAGGAAAACATTTCCAAACAGTGGCATCACTAAGGTTAGTGTCATCTGATGCAGGAGGCATTAACTTGAGTCTTGGTCCACTAACTCTGAAATTAATCACAAATGTGATCAACTTGAGTCCACTAGTCTAGGGATGCTTCCTTACATTTTGGGGACATGGAAAAACTTTTGGGGCCACCATTCAGACCAGGGAAACAAGAGGGAAGTTCTAGGAGCGAGGAAGGGATGGGTCATCTTGAAGATAGGATCTGAATGTTGCCAGCTCAACAACACCAGAAGATATGCAGAAGAGGATGCTGGACTGTGGGAATGTTTGAAGAAAGAAAGGCAGTTGTAGTGGAGTCTGTCCAGAGGCATAACAGTGAGCCACTGAAAGGAGACTGGACAGGAAAAGAAACATCTAAGAATGTAGGAGTTCTTGAAGTAAAGAACCTCTCTTTGAACTGTCAAACCCTTCAGGGACCTTCAGGGACCTGCCTCACTGAAGGATAGGCAAAATCCAGAGTAACTACAGGGAGTCCTTGCTCCAGTGTAAGAACAACTTACTCTGAATTACAATATGAATTTCCCATAGGTTTTCACTAGGTGGTGCAGTAACTATGGGTTCGCATAATGTCACTTACGTGCTCCTGTAGTTACTCTGGATTTGGGGGTAAGCTGGCCTATGTAATCTGCCTTGAAAATAAAGTCAGAAAAGAAATCTGATGATTTGTAAAGGTGGTATATAAATATCTGTTTGTTTGCTTGTTTGTTTGTTTGTTTGTTTGTTTGTTTGTTTGTTTGAGGATATAAGGGATTGGTGGTGGTGGTTCCTAGCCATTAAAGAAAAACTCATCACTCCAGCAAATTTATTGAATGACTGTCCACAGTGGGACTACTTCTGAATAGTCTACATTCACTTAAAGAACAACAGAACTGTTGTTAACAGATGGGAAGGAACATCAGGTGAGAGTTAAATGAAAACTCACACACACACACACAGTCAAAACTTAACACAGCACAACATCACAAGCTCAGTTTTTTCATGAATCTGTAACGGCTGTTACTTATTAAAAGCACAAAGGAGTTTTCATTCCAACCTGCAGCCTAGGTTGAAATGGGTACCTGTTGCCCACAGGCGCATCCACAAAATCAAATATGTATATTGCACCGTGCCAAAACCATTACCAGGCAGAAGGAGCTTTGCAGGTGAGTGCATTCCATTTCCAGTGCCAAGAAAGTAGCGTTTGTCTAATACCGACACTTGATACTTCAATACCAAGAACCACATTAATTATGGGTAATGAATTTCAGTGAGCAAATTTGACTTCTGTTCGTGAGCAATTTTTTGGTCATTATGAGGTATTAATAGGATCTTAGTTATATGGTCATAATCAGAGATGGGCTGGCCCCATCCCAAGATCCGGTACGCCGGAAGTGGGAGGGGCCAGCTGGGGTCAGGGGGTGTGGGCGGGGAGAGGGGCGGGACTGGGGAGGGGTGAGGGCGGGGCGACGTTGGCGCCTGCGCAGTGCCTGCTTAGAAGCCAGCCTGCCAGGCTGGCCTGGCAGGCTGGCTTCTAAGCAGGGTCTGCGCAAGCGCCGACACCGGCGCTCACGCAGAGCCTGCCTGGAAGCTGGCCTGGCAGGCCGCTTCTAGGCAGGCTCTGCGCGAGTGCCGATGTCGGCGCTTGTGCAGAGCCTGCCTAGAAGCAGCCTGCCCGCTTCTAGGCAGGCAGCGGTGGGCGCAAAACATGGCGGACCGTACCGATCCGCTATGTTTTGCATTTCCCTGTCACTGGCGGTACGCTAGCGGCAGGGAAACGGGAAGAACTGGTACGGGCGCGTAGGCCCGTACCGGTAAGTGCCCACCACTGGTCATAATAGGGCTTATAGCCCAACCCTAACTAAATCCTTGTGCAGTGATGCATCAACACTAGTGTGGACTACACAATACCTTGCAGGGGATGGTAATCCCATAACAGTAAAAGGACATTTCGCTTTGCAGTGTTTTCCTTTTATATTAGGCAATCATCCATTGATCCACAAAGGTCTCCTGGTGGTAAGAAAACATTTGTCCCCTTGCACTGGAGTCAATTTAAACCTGTGCAAACTGTATAGCTGCTTTAAGTCTATGCTGATTCATGTAAGTGGATCAGGCCTGGAAAGTGAATTTGAATATGATGTGCATTGTTGCCAATCCACAGTGACCATATATCATAACCATAAAAAGTGGTTAACTGCAAGGATCCCCAAAATGTAGGACACCCAAGAAAAATGTAGAACATGACAAAATAAAAACTAAAACCACTTATATCTGTTTTTCATGTGGCTTCATGTGGTTAATTTAAACACCATGTTACTTATTATTAAATTTAAAACTAATGCATGTAATTTATTACATATAGGGCACAATCCAGAAGTGCACTTGGGTTACTCTGTCTCTCACTGGCTGAACCAACTGCAAGATGGGCCACCCTAGTTATTCTGGAAAAGGCTTGAGGCAGCCTAAGGCAATATGTGGTGCCTATAGCCTAAGCTGTGGTGCCTACCAGGGAAGAAATGCCCTCTTCCAGCTTCTCAGCGTTATACCACCTCAGGAGCAGGTATAGCAATGAGTAGACCCAACAGGGTCCATGATAAGGCAGAGTAAGAATAGCAGAGTTGACCAAAAATCTGAGTTCTTTGCCAGCCTAGCTGCAACCCCTGCCTCTCAACCTCAGGATATGGAACAACTACAGCAGCCCACTAACCTGGGGATCCAGCAGACCATTCCAAGCATCAACCCTCCACTAGAGGTACTGCTGTACTGCATTCTCCTGCTGCAGCTGTTACTGGTTATCAGGAACTTCTGGGCTTCCTTCTTAGGCAGACACCACAGCTGTTCCTTGTTCAGTGTGAACTATAGGGGGGGGTCTCCTCAGGACCAAACCCTCCCCAGGTGTCACTGACTTTGTGTCTACTGAGCATGCTCTGGAGCAGTTAGGGCAACCTAGACTTCCTGACTCTCTGGATCCAGCATAACTCTCTGCTCTGGATACAGAATAGTTGGGGCAGCCCAGCTAGGGATCTCCTCACTGCCCTTCCTCTGGATTGTATAAATGATTTATTGATTCAAAGAAAGCTACATGCTGCCTATTCACGAGGAAAAGAAGGACAGTGACGTTTTTCCAGGACACAAGGCTTAAAAAAGAGGATATGTTTTGGAAAAAGAGGACATATGTTCACCCTGTGCTGATCCTATTTACTCCTGATCAATCAACTCAACTTGCCCTGCGGCTGCCCCCACCTTATTCTACCCCTCCCTGCATTTCTGCCACACTGCCTTTGCAATGGAGTACATTAACGGAACACAAATTCAACCGGTGCATGCCCTGGAAAGAATTGGGTCCCTAGTTAAACCAGTAGGAGATCTGCAACTAAAGAATATTGAACTTAGATGCTTGAAACATTTCCATTGCATTCAGTTTCCCATCGGTCTCCTCTTCAGTCTTTTTTTATTTTCTATTATGCCCTCATTATGATGGGATGGCAAAAACCAAGCGGTGATTGTATGCAGTGCTGTTGTGACATTTCCCGTCACCATGTCACTCAAGTCCGTCATTAATATTTCCGAAGGTTTGAGTTCTGACGGCAGCGGTCAAGAACCTCTGACAACTGTAAGATTGATTTCCAGAGTGGGGAGAGTTAATTTAGAGGCTTACATCTCTGCATGGAGAGTGGAGATTGCTTTCTTGAATGCATCAAATCATACTGATAAAAAAGAAAGCAAAAAAAAACACAACACTTTTCCATTCATCTGCCATTTGACCTGGAATTTTCTTTTTGTTAGAAGAAAGAAAACCAAAATAATCCCCTAACAGTAAAAGGACACTTTGCTTTGCCGTCTTTTCCTTTCGTATTAAGCAATCATCCATTGATCCACAAAAGGAGCACTTTTATCCTAACCCAGGAATATTTCATTTGAAAACAAAGAGCTGTTTTCTGAAAACTGGATCACGCTTACCAAGTATGGTCCAAAAGCTTCTGGCCCTTTAGACAGAACATTAAGGAGAACTGACAAGTAGATTTATCCCGAGCTCTCTAGTTTGTGGGTCTCCTCCACACTTCCAGTAGTGTCACTGGGGTTTGTGCCACCTGGAGTGTGGTGGTATCACCTTTCCTTGGTCCCAGACATTTTTTGTGCTATGGGTGCATGTGCACTGGTGGGTGCGAGCGCACTCACCCACCTACAACTCAAGGTGAACAGATGCTGAACCCCAAGGCCAAAATTTCTACCCCCAGGTCAAAATTCCTACCTGTTTAAAAAAAATGCCAAAAATGTATTTTTGTTTTGTTTTATATATTTGTTTTGGCCATAACTTTTGATAAGACAGAGATATCTCAAAACCAATTTTTGCATTGTATTCTGTACTTCAATACGAATCCAACAACATATGACATGATGGTGTACTGCACACCATTGTGAAGTTCAAAATTGAAGCCAAAATGTAGGACACCTGGCCAGGAGGCTAAAAATCCGGACAAATCTGGGTTTTTCTGGTCATATGGTCACCCTGCAACATTTCCCCCATCCATGAGCCCTTCTATGCCAGCCAGAGAACACTCCCTGGCTGGCTCAAAAGGGCATGTATACGGTTCCAGCTGAGCCACGCATGCCTCCTTCTGAACTAGCCAGAGAACGCAGCTGGTTTGGAAGGGCGCATGTGTGACTCAGCTGCTGAGCTGTGCATGTGCTCTTTGCAGCCAGCTGGATAAACCGTGAGGCTGGCTGCAAAGGGCACATGCACAGCTTCAGGTGAGCCACACACATGCTCTTTGCAGCTAGCCAGAAAGATTTTTTCTGGCTGATTTTGAAGAACTTATGTGCATGATGACATTATGACACCACATGGTGTTATGATGTCATGCATGCCATGGGCGTGTGGCGGCGTTGGTACCCCTGCCTGGTCCCTTGATGCTTTATAAGCACCATGCAATCAAAGAGACCACACAACACTTTGCCACTGCTGGGTGTTATAAATGTGCCGTAAAGCCCATTTATGGTCTCCAGCACTGGTTCAGCATTAGCAATTGCCCCAACCACAAGGTGGCAGAGCAATGAATGTCCATAGGGGAGGCAGGCAGGGGACATTCTAAGATGTGGGGAGGAAGGGAGTGGATGGAAAGAGGCAAGTTAGGTATTTGTTTTTTGCAAGATGCCCCTTATGGACAAGGTCCCCAGCTGAAAAACCCATTTCTTAGAGCAGAGGTACCACCTTTGGCTTCGCTGCCTCCTATTACGAACCATGCTCAGTTACTGCACTCAATACATATTCATGCAAATAAGCAAAGAAGAGGAAGCCTCATCATTCTCCAAGTGAGGGATTTGGATTAATTATTTCCCTCATTAACCTCTGGTAATTCATAACAAGCTGTCATATCATTAACACTGTAAGTCAATAACTGTTGTCAGTACACAGCCAACGCCTTGCTCGCAATGTCCTCAAACTTCAGAGAGGAGGGGCTGATTAATGGGATATTCATGGATGTGGCAATACTTATAAATACACAGTTGACACTTTGTTGGGTGATCATCACGGGTTGATTCCTGTGGTTTTCCTTCCGGAAAAAGAATCTTACTAGCCAATAAGGTTTTTGCCAGGGGACATTATTTTATTTTAGTCCATATTAGAATGAAAAATGGTGCACTGAAACAAATCTTTACTGAGACTTTCTGTTTGATCAGGCAGGGTTTGATTCGGAAGGCTTCTCTTTGGAATGAGAAAACTAATGATAGGAGCCATTTCTGCAAAAAGTTCTTCCCAGTAAAAAGAATGGTTTCTGCTGAGAGAGGGATTGACAATTGGCAACCAGCTGACGACCATATAGCCATATAACAAATTTATTTGGCTCACAGTTGTGCAACCAACCAATGTATGGGTCAATTCCAGGTGTGGTTCCATAGATGAATCTCGGTTGGGCACTTGTTGGGTGCACAACCCATTCCACCATATCAATTGTGTGAGAGGTTCAGCATGAACAGACCTGTCTTCTTCTTATCCCAGTGCCCAGATTTCCTATCCTCGATGCAGTTTTGGGGCTGAGGCATCCAGAAATTATAAGGAGAAGGATATTCTCTTGCTGACACCGTTTTCTATAAGGGATCATGTTTAAAAAAAAACTTATTTATGTCAAGAACACCTCGTATACTTGACAGAGGCTTGACTAGCAGTTGTCAGAGTTTTCCTGTTACAAGCAAGGGTTGGACTAGATGATCTATTAGGTCCCTTCTAACTCTATGATTACCACCAACATATATTTGCCATAATAGAACAAGCCTAACATTACCTCTCAATTTATTTGCCAACATGCCACTTCCAACCAGGAAACAAAATGGCATCCATGAGCTGCCAGGAGACATGAAAGCTCTTTCATCCAGCCATTTATGCCCCTGAAAAGTCTCCCATTATTTCCTCCATTCACACAGAACTGTGGCAACATTGAAGATCATGTATGCTGAGTCCTGTTTATGGAGGCCTGTTTGCTAACAACAGTGATTTTCACCCCATTTATATCTTGTGGCACAATGACAAGGCACTAAAATTGTCAAGGTGCACCATCAACCTTTTTACAATTTGCAGGGCGCACCATGCTTCTGGTGGTTGGCTCACATCCCTCAGTGGCCATGTTAATAAATACTTATTTATGACATATTCATGATATTAATTAAAGTGGTATATACAATGGCAGTCAAACATCTACAGCAGTGGTTCCCAACGAGTCGTTCCCACTGGTGGGTCACATCCTGATTTTTTTAGTGTGTCATCAATAGATGATTGAAAGATCAGATGACTAATTGCCTGTTCTACAAAGAGGGCAAATGCCATTTTAGGCTGCATTAAGAGGACTGGAGCTTCCAAGTCACGAGAATTTTTAGTTCCTATTTATTCCACATTGGTCAGACCTCACCTTGAGTCCTGTGTTCAGTTCTGGGCACCTCATTTTAATTAACAAAGATGCAGCCAAGCTGGAGCAAGTCCAGAGGAGAGCGACAAGAATGATCAGTGGGATGGAAGGGAAGCCCTACGAGGTAAGGTTGGGGGAACTTGGGATGTTCAGCCTGGAGAAGAGGAGGCTGAGGGGAGACATGATTGCCCTCTTCAGATACCTGAAGGGCTGTCATAGGGAGGAAGGGGCTCATTTGTTCATAGCTGCCTCTGAAAGCAGAACTAGAACCAATGGGTACAAACTGCAAGAGAGGAGATTCCAGTTGGATATCCAGAAAAAATTCCTGACAGTTCGGGCAGTTCGGCAGTGGAAGAGATTGCCAAGGGAGGTGATGGACTCTCCCTCACTGGGGATCTTCAAGCAGAGGCTCAACGAGCACCTGTCAGGGATGCTATAGGGGGATTTCCTGCTGCAGGCAGGGGGTTGGACTAGATGACCTACTAGGTCCCTTCCAACTCTAGGATTCTATCTATGATTCTAAGTTCTGAAGCTATTCAAAAGTCAGATCCTGCAGCTGCTAATTGCCCTGTAAATATCTAAGCTCCTTCACTTTGCAAGCATGTGTGAATATAGGGAGATAAAGAGGGTTATTATTTATTATTATATTATTATTTGGTTATTATTACTTATAAATAAATAAAATATTTATTTCTAGATCTCTTTGTTTTTAATGTCTAGCAAATGTAGATAGGTAGAACGTTGTATTAAAAAGTGAGCCCTAAACCCTCTTCCACTGCAAGGGAAAGAAACTAAATAAGCCTTGCTTCTGCATTCATCCGTATGCACCATTTTTTAAATGAGAAAATATTAGCTCATAACATAGATGGATATGGTTTCTTTCCTGCTGCACCCAAGTCCTCTGAAACATAAAGCACTGATGTATGTTAAATTTACTTCACTAATATGTAAATTCATCTATCAAGAAATTGCTGTAGAGGGCTTACCTCTTCTTTATGGCACAGGTACCAATCCGTGCAAGCAAAGTGATTCATTTTACATGATATATGATCATTTGGTTTTAATTAATAACATTTGCTCCTTAGGTTCGTGGGTCTGAAGCAACTGGTTTTTCAGAAACTCTGGAAGACCTAGATATTTCAGTATTGCAAGGAGACACCCCTCAGTGTGCAAGTGGTCCCTTCTCTTCCTCTTCAGAGGCATTCCAGGTGGGTGGGAGAAAATTCCAGGTGGGAGGCATTTGTGGAGGATTTTTCAGAGTAAATGTGAAGTTTTTAATAAATCTACTTTTGGCTTGAATTCTTTTATTGACGTAATCTTAGGGCAGCCCACTTCTAAAGGTCTGAAATTCATGATTTGTTTTTTATGGACAATTCAGTATAGTTCCCTTTGTTCCTGCAGGGCTGATAGCGGCACACTGTGGTCATCACAATGTGTCTGACTGTAAATCAAAAGCTTATACCAACCCAGTGTCTGATTTTTTTCAATGTGGGCCACTCTATCCTTGAATGGTTGAATGAACTGGACTTATTTACTATAAGTTCATGTATTGTATAAGGTAAGGTGAGGTAACCAATCCCAGGTTGCCTTACTTGCCATCACTGGCCATATATTGCAGCGCTCATCTCCGTTTCTGTGGCTGAGGGCCTAGCCTTGTCCGAAGACATTTCCGTGGTCATGTGGCTGGCATGGCACATGGAATTCCACTTACCTTCCCACTGAAGTGGTACCTATTTACCTACTTGCATTTGTATGCTTTCAAATGTATGCTTCTGTATGTCAGCAGGAGCTGGGCTAAGGACAGGTTTTCACCCTGTCTTGCAGTACTTGAGTCTTGAACTGCTGACCTGCTGATCAGAATTTCAGTCAAGCAATGTCATAACTCCAGTGTTCAAACCATTGAGGCACTGGAGCCACCATATATTGAATGCCATAGGCTAAATAAAAAATTCTGGACCAATCATAGAATCATAGAATCAGTATCCACTTCTTTCCTTCTTTGAAAATTGGGTAGTTGGCCTTGCTGAGTCCTCATATTTTTAGACAAGTGCTTGGAGTTTCTTTTACTTGAAAGTAGACAATATTCTGAGATGCCCAGATCTTCGTCCTTCAAGCCTGGTGCCCTCGCCATCATAGAGGGCACCCTTCCCCACTGGCATGACAGTTTGAGCAGCTGCCCACCATGGTCCTCTGGATTGCCCATGTTTGCGCATGTGCGTGTGCATTCGTTTGTGTGCATGTACGTGCTCTCTGAAAGTGAAAGAATATTTTTAGCAACAGGAAAGTGCCTGACAACCTTGCATGTTGAATTAGCACTATATAGTAGCTTTGAAATTAATGTGACTGAAGAAAAGGAAAGTTCCCCCTCCTTTTCTGCTTTTGCATTTTGCCCTTGGCTTGACTGTCCTCTCTTGTATGCCATTATATTAGGTTTTCAATCAAATCCGTTACAATTCAGTACTTATGCCTTAATCTTCTACTAAGGGGGAAAAAACCATGATAGCTTCTCCTGGCTTAAACCTTTGGAAAGCCTTCAAATTCTTCATTTAAAGTGTCTTCCTGAGAAAATGTGAGTTTTATAAAACTGCAACATTGGCACATCTTAATGAAAGTTGCCTGGGATGCCCTTTTAAAGTGTTGTCCGGTTTCAATAGCCATTCATCCCTGTTACCTTAATTTATTGATTTTTATCTCAACATATATATTTTATTTATTAATTTCAATATTTGTATCCCATCTTTCTAGGGTGACTATATCAAATTGAGGGAAGAGTGCCTGTACATTTAACCCTAGCAAAGAAGAGGGAATTGAGACAGGCTTATCTCAACATAATGGGTTTAAATAGCAGCAACTGCCTCAATTCCCTCTTCTATGCAATGGTTAAAGGTCCAGGTACTCTGTTCTCCATTCTATATGGTCACCCTATGTTTTTCTCCTGGGGACCCAAGGAGGCAGAACAAATCTCTGTGCTGACCACCTATCCTCAAACATATCGAGCTGTGTCTTAACTCATTTGCACCATTGGTGTTGATTTTTGCTAACCTCCTTCCTTGGTGGCTCCAACCCTTGTTAATCTGGAAGACACTCTGATTTTCAGTGCTAGTTTTTCAGAGAGGATGGGGTGGTGAAGAGCACAAACCTAACCATATCTACTCAAATTGTAGATATGCCCTATTGCCCTAGATATGCTCAAATTGCCCTATTGTATTCTATGGGTCTTACTCCTAGGAAAGTGTCTTTAGGATTCCAGCCTAAGTTTCCGTACATAACTTTATTTGTTGCATTTGGTTGGGATACAACATTGTAATGCAACATCTATTTTCCTCCCCTCCCACTATCTACCCTCTTCCACCTACTGCAATTTTGACTATGGTGCTGCAAAACATTCTGGGGTGCTATGTGGCTGCTATTATGAATTCTGGGGCATGATGGAACCAATGAAATGGACTGATATGTTAAAAATATTGGGAAGCACTCATTAACCTGAATGTCCTTTGGTTCTTCTTATGACCCTATCCTCCAGTTAGGCTGATATAGATCCCAGCACAAGTCTGCTACTGGCCTGGGACCATAAAAGTTCCATAAGGCATTACTCCTGGGGGCTTTCGGCCAGAGCATATACTGTACATGCATCACGAGCACACAACACAGGAATGGAGAGGCAGGTGAGCTATGCCAGCCTAGTTTGGTTAGGATGTCAACTAATCTTAATGTCAACTATTGATTAATATACAGCTCACTTCCAAGATCCTGAAGTTAAATCCTGGTATGGAAAATACTGAGCACTGGGTCACCAGCATTGGGACAGTGCACACTGCAAGACCAAACCACCACTGTCCAACTTCAAACACACAATCAAGCTTTGTAACCCACAGTTATCCTAATCTTCTGTGGGAAGATCTCCAGCTCTTATACTATTCATTTTCCTCTTCTAAACAACATCCAAAATAATATTTTCTGACCACTTCAGAAAACTGGGCATAGCAATTGTTTTCTCCCTCTTCCTGTACTCAGAAAAATTACAGCAGCTCGACTTGAAAACAAAAAGGGGAAATTATATAGTTACATGCAGTCATTATGGCAGAATCTATGGTTTGGGGAAAGATCTATTTACAGCTTCTGGCTAGAACGACATCTAACCAAATCCCAGCATTTCTTCCAGGGAATAATAGCTTCCTTTAAAAGAGATCAACTGTACTCTGAACAGGAATCTATTATTCTTTCTTACACTGTAATGCTTGTTAATTTCACAGACTTGTTGTCATACATGTCACGCATGAACTGGTTTTTATATTAAGATAAATTATTATGAGAAAGTTGGATGTATAGTTGCTCTCTGCTTTCCTGTACAGTTGCTGGGTCCCTTTCCTAGTGCTTTGTGTGTGATGGCATAGCTAGAGAGGGGCAAAGCAGGCAGTCTTGGAGGGTGCCTTATGGGTGCCTACGCGGGAATCATGGTGTCAGCAACCAAGTGTCAGACACAAGCAGTGACTTAGCTAGAGGGGGTCAGAGCAGACAGTCTTGGAGGATGCCTCATGCCAGTGGAGCCATTCCAGTTTGGGGGGCTCTGTATGGCTCTGTTTTGTTCCCCCCACTGGCATGAGGAACCCTCCAAGACTATCTGCTCTGACCCCCTCTAGCTACATCACTGCTTCTGTCTGACACTTGGTTGCTGACACTATGATTTCCATGTAGTATGATTTCCATGTAGTAATGTAGTTGGGGTTCCAGGGAAAAATGGTACAACGGCTGAGAGTGAAAAGAGGGTTCTAGTAGCCAGAGAAGGGAAGCCACAAATTTCCTGAGATCTCAGAAAACGTTTGCATATACTTTGCATTTTTATTTTGAGTAATCTTGACAGACAGACCGACAGACAGACAGACAGACAGACAGACAGACAGACAGATAGGTTGGTAGGTTGGTAGGTAATATAATAAAATATATATCAGGATTATGGGTTTTTTGTGAGCCCATATTCCTGTGTCATAAATCAATAAATGTTTGTTCAGAAATAATGAAAAAAGCAATAATTTGATTTAATTTTTTAAAAAGGTCATCCCCAAACTGAAAATTTGATTTTATCACATAGAGTAAAAAAAAAAAATCAAAATACTTTAGAAGCATTATTTTTCATTTCTAATTATCTAATTGGATATTACTTAAGTAGTTTTTGAAACATTTAACAGTTTTTGAAGTATTTGAAGCATTTAGCATTTGGTGCTATGGCATAACAAAAAATTACAAAGAAATACAAAATTAACAACTTACATATCAATTCCACAAGTATGAATAGGTATATAATGAAGAAGATTGATGAGTATTTAGCATAATTAGAGCATAATATACAATTATTATGTTTTGTTAGACAAAATAAATCTGAGCTGAAGTTTCTCCTTTTTACAGAGGCCATAAAGATATGTACAGTATATATATATGGCCCTGCCATATATTGCCATATAGTACACTAGAGGTGGTGATGATATCTGACCTAAATGCATTTAAAAGGGTGGATTGGACAGATTTCTGGAGGAAAAGGGCAACCTTTTCCAGGGCAATCTCCTGGCTTTACTCGTAGATGCTGGTTTTAGTAGACAGCCTCAGAATGCGAGATGCAGAGGAGGGCACCAAGATGTTGGTCTCTTGTTGACATATGCACTCCTGGAGGCATCAAGGTGATTCAGGCTGCAATCCTAATCCCCAATTCGGATGGCATAAATCCTTGCACAAATCCCATTCTATCTTGGGGGTGATGTAACACTGCCATAAGGCACATCTGCACCTCTCCTAAGGGATTCCGTGCACTGGTGGGCCCAGCCTGGCCCAAGAACCGGTTCTCTGGAAGTTTGCGGGGCTAGGGTCAGGGGCAGAGCCAGGGTCAGGGGGTGGGGCCAGGGAGGTTTTTAATTTAAAAATAAAAAAATAAAAAAAATTACTTACTTCTGAGTAGACCTGCATAGGATGGGGCTCTGAGGCTGAGGCTGCAGTCCTCTCCACACTGGCCTGGGAGTAAGTCCCATTGACTGTCATGGGACTTACTTCTGAGTAAACCTGCATAGAATGGGGCTCTCGGTCTCCCCGGCCTGCTGGGAAGAGGCTGGGAGAGGCGGTGGGGGTCCTGCAGGTCCTTCTCAGCCTCCCTGACTGGCTGGGGAGAGGCTGGGAGAGGTGGTGGGGCCACGCAGGCTGGCCGCAAGCACTGTGAACCGGTCCCCACGGTTCTCGGCATCCGCCGTCGCTACCGGCTCGCCAGCAGCAGCCAATTAAGAACATCCCATTCGGGGGAGTAGGCCTGAACCGGCATCTGCCCACCACTGATTCCGTGCACAGACATGTGCCAGCGTCCCCACACCACCATGGGAATGTGGAGCAGGTCAGTTGTGCCAGCCAGTATTTGTTAGGATTGCACCCAACTGTGAGATATCGGAAACTGGAATACAAGTATCTTTTGGACTAATCCAGCAGGGCTATTTTGATATTCTTATGTACTGCCCAATTTATTCCCAGTGTGGTTGGACCAATTAGAGTGTCCCTAATGCACAGAAATAAATCTCCAATGTGGTGGCACTGAGACATCAGTGGGGGACACGTCAACTCCTGTCCATTTCTAAAACATCCAAAATGAAATGTTTTATTGATGTACTCCTCCTTGCAGAAGGAAAGGGTAAAGGAGGTAAGCAATTCTCCCCTCTCTGAGCAGAATTCCTGAATAGTGCCCCTTGGCATTGTAACTGTGGACATTGGTGTTGCTTTGCAGCAAATGAAAAATTCTCAGCTGTGAGTCTACATGATGGTCCCCTTTCAAATGTTTTTAGGCAGCTGTTCAAAGTTCAAGGCCAGCTGTTCCTATTGAAACCAGTGTCATATGTTGGCTGCACTATTTCAGCGCATCTGAAGGACAAACCTTCCAAATATGGTCCATTTATATTAGAGGTTGATGCTGCAATCATAACTCTCAGTTGGGCCTGCATAAGTCCTGGTACGTCCATTGGTGGCCTGGGGGTATCACAAAAGTGCCATGTCAGGGGGGTTAGCCATGTGCTGGCATCCCCACAACGTCACAGGGAGTGGATGAGTTGTGCTGCCCTAAATAGGTTAGGATTGTGTCCTAAGAGTGAGATCCTTAAGAGTGCCACCCTAAGGTGGGTGTGTTGATCTTCCTTAAATGTAATGCAACTGACATCAAAACTTTGGGCTCCACTAGTAAGGCTCCACTTTTCGTAAGGCTTACCAGTGACCAATATGTAGGCTTTGCCACCTGAAGTCTTAAGTGAAGGTGTGTTTGGTCAACATTGTCAGACAAAAGCATTCAAAGTCCAGGGGATCAGGTTAGGAATGAAGAATTCAGGCTCTGGTCATGCATATCATTTTTCTGACTTGCAAAGGGAGAGAAACACCTGAATGCTGAGAGCAGCTCTATGCATAATGCCTTTTAGTTTTCATGCAAGATATTGTATCCCATTGCTACCCCCTCCCATCTGGTATTACCTCCAAAGCTTGAACTATCACAGTCCTGAATAGCTCCTCTACAGGGTGGCCTTATGTCCTCCTTTTCCAGGACATATCCTGGATTTTAGCCCTATGTGCTGGAAATAATTCAGTGTTCTCTTTTCATTTGTGAGTGGGCATCATATAAACTTCTTGAAATTACTAAATTATATGTAATATATGTAATAGTTTTTTTAAAAAAACTTAATAAGTAAAACAGTGTTTAAGCACAAAATAAATACCTTATTTAATCGAATCTAATGTGCCATTGAATCTAATGTGCACCTTACACTTAATACCACATTCACTTTATTCTCATTAACCATTGAATCTAATGTGCACCCTGATTTTGGAGACTGAATTTGGCTGGAAAAGGTGAGTGTTAGATTTGAGTAACAGTATATATATTTGAGTACAGTATATATGAGTGTTTTTTTGCTTTTATTTAGTAATGTCCTATATTTTTCTTGGATGTCCTACATTGGGGGGCCTTGTCCTCTATTACAATTATGACATATGGACACCCTGCTCCTTTCAGTCAGTGTGGATAACATTGGACGGAACTGAACTTATTGGTAAATCCAGAGTAAGTGTGGCAGCACGTAAGATACTTTATGTGCACCCGTAGTTCCTGCACCACCTAGTGAAAACCGATGGGAAATCCATATTGCAATCCATAGTAAATTGTTCTTACACCAGAGCAAGGACTCCCCATAGTTACACTGGATTTCACCCTAAGAGAGCAATCCTAACCATGTCTACTCAAAAGTTAGCCTCATTGTGTTCAACAGGTTTTACTCCCAGGAAAGTGTCTTTAGGATTGCAGCCTTAAGCTCAATGAACTCTATCCCTACAATCCTGAGTAACTACGGGTGCACGTAAGAGACTTTACATGCACCCGTAGTTACTGCACCACCTAGTGAAAACCTATGGGAAATTCATATTGCAATCCAGAGCAAATTGTTCTTACACCGGAGCAAGGACTCCCCGTAGTTACTCAGGATTGCACCCTAAGATAAGCATCACACTGTTTTCATTCCTCCAGCCAGCTTCCTGTTAATACTTCATGTTTCTGGTTTGAGTCTAATCAAATGAAAGAAAGACACAGATAATAGAAGACAGATACCAAACCATCATCATCATCATCATCATCATCACAGCAGAATTTGCAGACATTTGCAAACAGCCCAGAAACATCCAGACACCGTCTGCAATCAGAGACCAGAGGCACAATCCTATGCATGTCTACTCAGAAGTCTTATTGTGTTCAATGGGGTTTACTCCCAGGAAAGTGTGTTTAGGATTGCAGCCTGGGAACATCATTTATGTGATGTGAACCTCAGATAAGTTTAACAGCTGATAAAGAATTCACAGATACTGGGGGACAAATATATTGCCACCGTGCATAGCACTGATTGACTTTTTGATGGTGAAACACCGGCGCACATTTGCGAAGAATTGGCGATAGCAACTATTCCTCCGTCTTATCAAACTCCACTCAGAAAGGGAGTATATCCAGAGCCCTTCACTCCCAATACCAATAAATATGCATTCAGAACAGGTCAGAGGAAACTTTTAGAACTACATTGGCCCTTTCGTGATACCCGCAAGGCATTTTGCCAGTAATGTGATTTTCCTGTACCAGCTCCTTGGAATGCTGCACACTCTTACACTTCTTTAGGTGAACATTTACTGTCACTTTAAAGATTACATATCGTGGAAGTGTTCTCATTCAATGATTTCCCAGGCACCCTGAGAATTTGCATTGCTTGAGGTTCTTTCTACTTTGAAGAACTTTGAAATCACAGAGGAGCTGTCCCTTACAAAGATTTTTACATCACCGGGTAACTGTTCTCCCTTTGAGAGCATTCGTGTTATTGTGCAAGTTCCCGCTTTGAAGATTTACATACTGATGAAGCAGCGCCTTTGAAGATTTCGGCATTATTGGGGGAGGAATAACCATTCTTAAAAAAAATCTAAAAAAATAAAATATGGAGGCAAAATCTTCAGAAAAGTTGCCGTCGTTAGAGCATCTGCCTCTATTGTTTGGTGTCATTATTAGAGACAAAACAAAGGAATTTACAGTATTTGGGGATTCTCATGAAATGGAAAATGGATATAAAGGAAGTTATAAAGTCTTCATTGTCATTATAGTCATGGCAGAGTCAGAAGTGTTAGTAGTTCTGGTGCTGGACTCAGACCTGAAAGTTTCAGGTTCAAATCCCTGCTCAACCACAAAGCCATCTGGTACTGCATGCCTAGGTTTGGCACAGCTGGACCAAGGAGGATTGAGTAAAGAATAAGAAGGGGATCTTGGGGATCACATCAAAAGTCCATGTAGTCCAGATTCATGCCAGGAGGCAAATAACCATGGTATTCAAAGATAAAATCCAAACCAATTTAGGCAAGCATAACCAACTTGGCATATCTTCTCCTAGTGGGGTGAGAATGTCGGTGGGTGTCTGTGCACTGGCCAAACACCCAGAGGTGGGGCAGAAATACCTACGACCAGTGATGGGATTCAAAGAAATTAACAACCCATCTATGCCCATCTGGCAGCCACTTTTAAATGGCTGTTTTTAAACTTTATATGTCCTATCTCTCATTAACAACCGGTTCTATAGAGTAGGTGCGAACCTGCTGGAGCCCACCACTGCTTACCACGGTTTTGTGACACCCCCAGGTTGGCATAGGACTTATGCCAAGGCTTATGCCAGCCTAACTGAAGGTTAGGATTGCAGCCATTAGTGCTTCTGAACTTGCAAGTAGCATACTAGCCCTTTGCTACGTGAGGTTCTCTGTTACATAGTTACATTGTACATCACCTGTGCTTCCCCATTACATTGATTTGTCAAATGTTGGCTTTTTAAGTTGGACCAGTTCAGATTGGACACGTCCAGTTAGACGAAGGGTACCTCTAGGAGAAATAATGACATGTAGCAGTACCAGAGAAGTTAGGAAGGAAGGAAGGAAGGAAGGAAGGAAGGAAGGAAGGAAGGAAGGAAGGAAGGAAGGGAGGAACGAACGAACGAACGAACGAACGAACGACTTGGCCAGTATGGTGACAGTGACACACTCTCTCAAGCCTCATGCCTGGGTGGCCCATCTAGTTATGCCATTGATCCAATTCCCTTTTAAAGAAACTATTGACCTCATTCCAAACTGAGCTGAAGGAAACCCACCAGTTATACAGAATTAGAGGAACTATTGAAAAATGTCATTTATTATCTTTATAATTTTCCCACTCCCTCTATATTCTTTGTGAATATAACGCACACCACAAAGATTTGGGATTCCCAATATGGGTCATCAGAGCTCCCCTGCCCAGCCTGAAATCCAGCCCAGTAGGTGATAAAGTGCATTTTCATTCTCATTTTTAGTTGAGTGAGTCTAAAATAAACACTTGAAATATTGCAAATGTATTTGAAGCAAGTTAAACTTGGGGACCTTTCCCACCTTCTCTATTGAATATTCTGCCACTTAGTGAGAAGAATATGGAAAGTTCTTTTCAAAGACATTAATCTTAAAGGAAGAAAAGTAGGAGAGAGACAAAGGATGCATTGACTGAACTGGAAGCTCTTGCCCTTCTGGGTTATAGGGCTGGAGGTACACTTGAAATGAAATATAGTCTTTACGTTAAAGTCTTTCAACAAGGATTTTCCATATATCATCATTCAAGGCTCAATGTGAGCAAATTAGGGGCTGCAAGGGACAAAAAGGTGTGTTGTTCGGAATAATTTTCTGAACTTTTCAAAATTCTACCAATCTGAATACAAATGAAACCATGTGTATGGGGAAAATTCTTGTGCACTAGTAATTTCCATTGATTGGCAGGAAGTGGCTGAAAATGTGGTCAGAGCTTATGGCCTTCTTAACGTATTATCTCTAGTATGTTCCTATTCCAGGGTGACCATGCCCTCCCCGGTGGAATGGTCCAGCCGGAGGGAGATGCTTGCAGCCTATTGGTTGCTGAGGGCCAGGGGGCGGTGACTGAGGGCTTTAGTGGGCATGCTCTCCCACTGGCCCCTCAGTCGGTGCAGAGCGGCGTCCCCCACCCTCCCTCCCTATACAGTTTAAGCTTTGCTGGTCGCATTCTGGGCCGGGTAGGAATTTTTGGGGTCCCTGCTGATTGGCTTTTGCCGGGACCTTTTTTCGCCTACCCTAAACTGTACTATTGGGGGGAGTTAAATAGGTCACTTTATGGCAGGTGTCGTGCTGGAGTAGGCAGGATAGGCCCTTGGTGATTGTCTGAGACAGCAAGGGTCAGTGCGATGCATAGCAGGCTTGCTGGGTCCCAGGCCGGACGTAAGCCTAGGCGGCTAGCCCTGCACCCGGGATTTAGGCAAAGTCAACTGGGCAACTGGTTGACCGAGCACCCAGCTGTCTCGACCTTCAGGTTGGTGATGATGTGTGAGGGTGTGACCTGAGCCAGGCTTTCACCTGTCCCTATTTTTGTAGCTACCAGCACGACTTTATTAGCAGTCCCCTGTGGTTTTAAATAGTTGTCAGTGATTTAATAAAGTGGCCTTTAAATCCAGCATCTGTCTCTGGCTCTTCATTCTCGCCGTGGGGGGTAATGTAACTATTCCATTTTCCAAATGTATACACATTTTGTTTACTTATTAAGGCTTATGTGTAAGCAGGTTTATATTAAAATTTGTTTAGAACCATTTAGTCTGATCACTCACATGCACTTTTTAAATGCACATTTTGATTGCTGTCCACCCTCCGATAGGAATAGATCCAGCTAGGTTCTGTAGAAGCAGATCTAGCTAGACATTCAGCTACATTCTCTCTGCCCTCCTCCACAACTCAAACCTACGCAGATTTACTCTAAAATAAACCCCAACTTTATTCCATGGTCATCATATGTGTACTATATGCATTATAATGCCCCATCAGGGCCTTCCACTGATGGGACGTACATTTCATCAGCCAACAGCAATGCAGTTTCAGTAACAATCTTGCATCAGGGCCACCATGATGGATAGTTGCCAGGCCTCACTGGAGTGAGCAAGGAGGGTTGGATTGGGGATCCAAACCTTATGGGGGCATTCCAAGAGAATGATATCCAAGTCTGCTGATATCCAATGCCCCCTTTCTGGACTCAACATGTCCCCTTGCTCCCACTCGGACATGTCCTCTTGGGCCAACTAGGGGATGTACACCATCCAAAGGACTGGCACAGATCTGAGAAGGCCTATTGGGGACCATGGAAATAATATTCAGTGCCACCATTGTTTTGGTTTGCAACATTTTTTTGGAAGCCTAGAATGTGTGTCCAATTTCAATCATTGCAATGCAATCTTTGATCAGGTCCAACCAACCTCATTAGGCCAACCATGTTCTCCTTTCAAACAGCAAACAGCAACCAGATCAACAGTGCCAGCATATCCACTGTAGTAAATAATGGTATATTATGGCTTATTCACTGCCATCACTCACCCTCCCCTAACCTCCTATTTGTTCCCAGAGACTGTGATAACCGAAAGCATGCCTGACTGATTCTTAAACTTAGTCAGGATGATGCAGGCGTGTTTGGAGATGTTATGATTCTCAAGTGCTGGAGCAGGCAGTCCATCCCACAATTATTTACTCTAGTACAGTCTATTTGCTCTCTGATACTCTACTCCTCATATATAACTACTGTTGATAAGACACTGACATCTTAAATTATATGGCAATTACCAATACCCTGAGGTTAATTTTTTCTCTTGACAAGATTACTTGCAACCTACCCTTTTGGAAAGTACTCAAAATCTGTATATATTTATTACACAGACTCAACAAAGAAATCTGTTGAACAACAAGGGAATCCTGGTTGCTCAATGATGCAACAAGGAAATCCTAGTTTAAAAAAAACTGAGAGATGGATAGCACAATCCTAACTTGTGCAGGATCAGACAGGCTGTCCTAGCCTGAATTCGGTGCAGGTTTAAGGACTGCTGCTGTGCTACTGCAGGTGAGTCTTGTCTGGTGGGTCTACTCAGGCCACCTCTGGAGGTGCTCTGGAGGATGCTTCCAGTTGCTCTGGAGCAGTGTTTTTCAACCTTTTTAAATTTTAATAGTACACCCACAGAGGCTGTGGTGGTGCAAGCGGTTAAGACACTGTTTTCTTAACCAGCAGGTTAGGGTTCAAGACCTGGGTCCTACAGGATGGGATGGGCTCCCAGCTTCTGCCAACCTAGCAGTTCAAAAGCATGCAAATGCAAGTAGATAAATAGGCACCATTTCAATGGGAAGCAACATTCTGGTGTGCATGCAAGCTACGTGTTGGACAATGCTGTCTCTATGGCTCTAGAAACAGGGATGAGCCCTGCATTCTAACGTTGGTCACAACTAGCAGTATAACCTGCAGGGAACACCTTTTCCTTTAGCTTTACACTGACAAGGTGCTAAAATTGTCAAGGCGCACCATCAGTTTTTTATGAGGCACACCATGTTGCTAATAGGAGGCTTAAATTCCCAATTGCCCCAATAGACCTCCAAAATCCCATGTCACACCTGCAGATCATTTGCGGCACACCAATGTGCCATGGCACACTGGTTGGAAATCACTGCCCTGGAGACAAGGCTTGGATCCGGCATCAGTACTGGATCCGAGCTCTACCTCCTTATAGATGCACTCTGGACCTCATGGTTCTTCTTATGGTTTTTATGCCAGGGATTAAAAATGGTAGCCTTCTCTGTTAACCAGTAAGTCCTTTCCCGCTGGTCCCAGTCTCTGCTCACTAAAGGAACAAACCTGCCCAGCGGAATACACACAAAGTATAACATGTGTGGATATGATAGATAGGAACAGATATTCTCTGTCAACCCAGGTGTCTTTTGTTCCTTCTGCATTTTAAGCTTTTGTCTGGTCTGTACCTCAATAGGAAACCAGGGAATTTGGCCTGATGCTGTGCTAGTGATAGCCTCAAACTACAGCCCTTTGACTGGCGGCTGTTTAGCCGGTAAGGACTGCAGGGCAGGAATCACTTTGGAAGCAAGGAAGACCAAAAAGAGAGTCAAACTGCTGAATTACCTCTTGCATGGAGAGTGGGAAGGTTATCTATGTTAGTCAGGGCTGAGGCACAGCTTAACAAACTATTACGGAATGGTATCTTTGATTCTAAATTAAATGTCAAGCATAGTTACACAATGGCAAGCTGGACCCAGTGGTTGCGGCAAAAGTGCCCTGCATTGCATAAGAAAAGAGGAAAGGGGGGACTGGTGGAGGGAAGAAGAAAATCAGGCAGACTAGAGCGGACTGTGATGAGATCTGTCATCTGGTTTCTTCCTCTTTTAATGTTGAATGTCTTTCTACCTTTCACTGTAACACTGGATGAAATCCTAACCAATTTAGGCCAGCGTAACAACCTGCTCCCTGTTCCCGTGATGTGTGGTGAGCTTGGTTCATGTCTGTGCACCAGCCTTACCTCCCCAGGTGTGGTGCAGAAGTGCCCTGTGGCACTTTTGTGACACCCCCAAGCCAGCATGGGACTTGTGCCAGGACTTATGCCTACCTAACTGGGGATTAGGATTGCAGCATAATCTCCAGGATTCTTACAATAATCAAACACTGCCAGGGGGGAATACAGGAACAACATCTAAGATTATGATATAACCATAAAAGCAGCAGCTAACATAGGAAAAACAGATGAGAAACCCACTTAGATATTGCATGTACCGTTAGCATACCCTTGGAGGTACACCTGCTGCAAATGTTCCAGGCGCAAGTCTAGGGGGTGTCACACTGCCATCCCTTCCACTCCACTAGGCAGCCCCTCCCCACAACAGTCAGTACCCCAATATCAGTGCATTGATCTGAGGGCTGTTCCTAAAGGGTTGCCCTCCGCTATGTTCCTGTGTGGAAGTCTTAGGACCCTGTAAAATTGTTGGATGAAAACTGGAAGTGATGGAAAGTCTTCAAAGGGAAGGCTGTACACAGCTTTCCCAGCTCACAGTACTACTTCTGGGGGCCCAAAATTGTCAATTCCCATTTTGGCCACCAGAAAGCCTTACAGAAGGCACCCAGCCTCCCCAGCCCTGGAGAAGGGCAGGCAGCCACCTCTAGGTAGTATGGGGATAGTACCTCAAAGGTGGAGGGTGGCATCATTGGAGATCTGCTTTAGGCAGAGCAGTATCCAGGAATGTCAGTGACACAAAGGACTTCATCTCATGGCTATACATAACAACAGAAGTTTCATAAGAATTTCAGAATTGGGTGCCAACACAGAGCTATCTGCCTGATTTAAGTAGAAGGTTGGCAGAAGATCAGATGTGGTACCAAAGGCTGCCAAATCTCCCTTTCCATGTGCACCAGTGTTCGAACCTATGCCACTTCAAATGCCAACCCTCTTAGCAGCATGTCAGTAAGTCCTACAAACCCCTGCCAGTCTGCATCCTGAGCTAACTTGAAAAGAAACGGAGGAATAGAGTGGAAGAGGAAGGGTGGAAGATCCGTTGAAATATTTAATCAGTCAAATCAATCAGTTAAGCAAATCAATCAAATCAAGTGTATTTATATTCTGGTTTACAATGAAAAGTTCCACTAAGCAGTTTACAAATAAAATTAAATCATTAATGGCTAATTCACTTAAGAGACTGAATTGGGATTTTTGCTCCATGGCCTTTAGCAAGCAGCTCCCTTTCAAGTTCTTGGAACCCCACAGGGATGGTAATAAAGCAGGCCTCCGTCAGTCTTGGAAGACTATGGTATCGTGTTCGGTGCTGCATACGCTGCATGCGAAGCACAACAGCCTGGGTTGGATTGTTATGGAGGATAGGCTGTTACCCAAGCAGCAAATCCCCCCTCTCCACGCCACTGAATTAGTCCAATGGAAAGGCAGAGCCAATACGATTGGATCCAGCTGCGTTGCAGAGCTGGGCTAAGGACAGGAGCTCACCCTGTCTTGTGGGGCCGACCCGGATCTTGAACCCTGGCCTTCTGGTTAACAGGCACAGTGTCTTAGCCACTTGCGCCACCCACAGCCCTTTGGGATGGTAATACTTGTTTGCATTAATACTTGTATACATTGTATGCTCACAGGGATGGTAATGTATACATTACAATCACAAGATTGTTGCAAGGATCAGTGGCATAGCTAAAGGGGGTGCAAAGTTCTCAGTTTTGTAGGGAGCCTCACCACATCATGCAAGGTGTATTTGCCGCTGTGAACCCGCTGCCTGGAATGGTTCTGAAGGGGAGGAGGAAGGGCCATTTGCACCCTCCGGTGACGCTTCCTGCAAAACCGAATGCTTTGCGCTCCCTCTAGCTATGCCAATGGCAGGAATAACAGCAAGATAATTTGAGGAAGGGTTTTATATGCTGAAAAAACAATGTACAAATGCTGCTGTATTATCGCCCCATGGCTATTCCTCGGAAAATTGAATTAAGCAAGACCAAGCTACACACTTAAAGCGACATGCAGCAAACTTCTTACAAGGGTTTCTCCTTACAGAGCTTGGGATGAGAATTTTCCCCATTGCCTATTTTTTCAGAGAAGAACTATCTCTAAATGCAGAGGGCACCACATTCATTTAATAGTAGACAGGACCGGGAGGTTTATTGCTTTCTCTGTGATTTCCTGGTGCAATGGAGTTAGCAGTCTTGCTTGTTTTCCAGGTATTTGCAACAAAAATAGATGAATGGTCCTGTTCCAGTGTTCCAGGTCCAGCGTGATGCCCATGGGGCATACTTCCTGCTGGTTCCTTCCAAAATAAACTCTGTAAAAGGACAGGTTGTATGGGAGCATCAAAGATTCAGTGTGCTTCTTTCTCATAATTTAAGGTTTCCCATTGCTCCATAGGTTCAAATGAATAGCTAAAAATGGCTTGTCTGCACTGCAGTGGTTCTCAAAGTGAGGGTTAAGACTCCCCGTCTTTGAGGGGCCGCAACTTAACTTCAGGGTGGTCACAAAAAGCTGGAGGCTGCCATCTTGGAATCTTGCACTGGGCAATGCCATCTTGGAATGGGGCACTCATGCTGCAATCTATACTTTCCTGGGAGTAAGCACAATCCATGTCTACTCAAAAGTACCATAAGCCCCAATGTTCAAATGACACTTTCCTGGGAGTAAGCCCCATTGAACACAGTGGGGCTTACTTTTGAGTAGACATGGTTAGGATTGCAGTGTAAATCTCATTGATGTGGAGGAGCTCTGGCATTGCAGTGATGGCATGCAACATGTCCTATTTTTTCTTGTGAATTTGAATATTTCCAAAGAACAGTAGCAGAGCTAGATGGGGGAACAGTCCCTCTTGGAGGGAGCCTCACTCCTTTGGAGCCATTTCAAGTGGAGAGAGCAAAGAGGAGCCATATGGCTCAAACACCCATTAATGGATTGGTCCTACCAGGTCAACAGTTGTTTCCTAAAATACTACTGGCATGAATCAACCAGGAGATTTCAGCTGCTGCTATACCCAGCACCCTATATACTAATGGAAGCCCTTTGTAGCATTGTGTAGTGTCTTGGAGGTTCTTCCATTAGTTGAAGGCAAAGGTGCTTAGTATAGTATAGTTTTGGCATCCATCAGTCTCGAAGGACTATGGTATCGTGCTCAACGCTGCATGCAAACCATGAAGGCCTGGGTAGATTAATAAGGAGGATAGGCTGTAACCCAAGCAGCAAATCCTCCCTCTCCACACCACTTAAATAGTCAAATGGAACGGCAGAGCCAATACAATACAGAGCTGGGCTAAGGACAGGAGCTCACCCTGTCTTGTGGGGACCCGGGTCTCGAATGCGGGTCTCGAACACTGGCCTTCTGGTTAACAGGCACAGTGTCTTAACCACTTGCACCACCCACAGCCCTATTATATATGGAGTTTATATCATATCATATCATATCATATCATATCATATACAACTTTTTATTGTCATGGTATACAAGTATAAAACAAAATTTTTAGGAGCACTTTTCAGGAAACAGACTCAACCAATCATTGGAATGCTGAGCCACTGCATGTAGATGCGCTGCCACAGATAATCCTCACAGCAACCCTGTGTGGCAGGTAGTTGTTCTATAGGCAGCTTGTAGAACTCATTCCAGGTGGAACCTTTCATAGTGTGATCATTACAACTGGTATCAGGAAATGCCTTCCAAGCTTCCAGCAGGAGTTTGTTCAGGTCAGCCAAGCTGTAAAACGGTGACACCTTCTGGATCTGGTGACTTTATCAGCTTGCAGTCTCCCATCCAGGAGGTGTCCAGATCCTTCCCTGCTTAGTTAGTTTCAGCAGCCCCGTACTCAATTACTGTGTGGGAGAGGAAGAGGAGGAACAGCATGTCATCCATCAAACAAAAATAAATTAAATATTCACTATTTGTGAGTTATATTCTTAAGTATGATGGCAGAATTGTTGAAATTATGCAACATATGGATTTGAAAGCCTCTATTAATCTAGGATTTTTATTTTTAAAAAAAAAATCTATGAAAACATTTAACACACCTGTCATTTATCACATAGGGTATTATTATCAAGTTCAGCTAACTGCTCATTATGCTGAAATGGTAATTAGAAACTGATTTCTGTTCTTTCCTCCCTTTTTTATTTTTTTAAGAAGTTGAATTGATTAGCTGTTTTGACAATGGGTCTCTCTTCATTCCGGATAAATTTTGGAGTTCACTGCAGCGAAATCCATTCCTGCAAGTCACAAACGACATGTTTATTTGCAGCCTCACCTGCGCTTGACTAATAAATACTTGCACCACAAGATGCTGATCTGCTGCTCATTCATGCGCTCTCGGCATTTAATTGCAGCTGAGCCATTGCAGATATTTTGCAAGGCTGAATTGGTTCTCTGTTTTCCTGAAAAAATGTTAATAACCCTTGCAGATATACTCTTGCATCCCATTTAGTCTGGACACTTGAGGGGGAAAAAAGATTACAGTGTAGAGAATTAACATGCATGGTTTCAGCTTTTTCTTATTTTCTACCTGTGTTGCAAGAGTCATTATACAGTAGTATCCGTTCATCTTGGTGTACATGAAGCTATCTAATTGGCCATGGACATGTTTCAACCATGACCGTAAATCAGATGAACGTTGATGGCAAGTCCTTGCAGAAAAGTTTCCATGGGAGCTTCTAAAACTGTGAGGCTGAAATTCTAAAACTCCATCAGAATAAATGCATTGATATTTATTTAAAGCACAATCCTAACCATGTCTACTCAAAGTTTAGCCCCATTGTGTTAAATGGATCTTACTCCCAGGAAAGTGTTTCCGGATACAATCCTAAAGAGTAACTACACCATCCAGAGTAACTACAGCACCATCCAGAGTAACTACAGAGTAATTGTATGGCTATTGTAATCAGTACAGATGATTAGAAGCTCACCGTGGGCTGCATCTGGCCCCCGGGCCAGGGTTTGGAGACCCCTATGTTAGTAGAAATAGAGAACATGCCACTTTGGACAAGTTTCACCCTCCCAAATTTTATAAATATAAATTTATATATTTTGGGTAGGGGTGTGTGAAACTATTATTATTTCCCATGTAGCAATAAGACCCCTCCTCAAATACATTAAAAATTGCCCTTTGCTCCACAGAGGTAACTTCTGATGATGAGATGGAATGTCATATCAAAGAGGTTTTGACAGTATGCAAATTTATTTAGATTAGATTGGCAAATGAATCAATTAAAAGTCAAAGGACAAATGAAGTGTGAGTCTTTAATCAATTGACAGCCCTAATTATGCTCCCTTTCTCTGTATCCATTATCTGCCCTCATTGAATTAAGCAACGGTTCAAAAACAGTGACTGGAGAAATCAAGCTGAATGGAGGTACATAAATCCAACGCAGTATTTTATTGCATCAATATATGCTGTCATTCTGGGGGGAAATATAACGATGTTTTCGGAGTCTAAAGAGTCCGGCCTTCACAGAAGATAAAAACTTTATTCCCTGCTATGGCCAGACCTGCCAGTATTTCCCCTGATAATAATTTCTGGCAAAAGAAATGATTTCTAGAATATACTTGATTTTGCCAACAGCCTTGTTGACAAAGAAAGCCCCCTTTTTCTTTTTATTTCTTTGGATATTTTGCAACACAGAATATTTCACCCTTTCCAACCCCCTCTAGCTTCGCCACTGGACCCATTTGGGCTCCAGACCCCTTTCATGGTGTAAAATTCTTTGAAGATAGTGGGACTCCAGATTCAAGATGTAAAACACTGCACTGTTAATACCCAGTCCTATGCTGCTTCTCTCCACTGATGCCGCTGGACCATACTGACTTGCACAGCATCTCATGGAGGGGTAAGTCCTAGAGGTCCCCTATGGGTAGGGGTACATTTGGTCCTTGGGGAATAAAGGAGCAAATGTATCTCCTTTACCCCTTGATGCAGATCTGTTCTACACTCGATCACCAAGCACATGAGCCAGTTATGCGCTATGTGTTGGTCTAATGCAGGGATGTCCAACTTTTTAGCTTCCCTGGGCCGCATTGGAAGAAGACGAGTTGGTTTGGGCCGCACATAAACACTAACAACTTTTTTTAAAGAAAAAATGTAGGACAAAATGTAGGATGTCCTATATTTTGTCCTATTTTGTAGGATGTCTTATATTTTGTCCTACATTTTTAAACCTCGGAGTAAGTCTCATTGATTTTAATGGGGCTTACTTCTGAGTAGGCATGATGCATAGGATGGGCAGCAATCTTCTCCAAGCTAAACCTTGGAGTAAGTCTCAATGATTATCATGGGGTTTTCTGCTGAGTAGCCATGCATAGGATTGGGCTTTCAGACTGCAACTTGGGAGTAAGCCTCATTGACTTTAGTGGGGCTTACTTATGAGGAGGCATGATGCATAGGATGGGCTGTGAGCCTCTAAAAGCTTAACCTTGGAGATATGCTGCAATCCTGAACACATTTTCCTGGGAGTAAGACCCACTGGGTCCAATCGGCCTTACTTCTGAGTAGACATGGTTAGGGTTGCAAGATATCTCCAAGATTAAGCTTGGAGAGGATCACAGCCCATCCTATGCATCATTGGGCTCTCAGACTGCAACTTCGGAGTAAGCCTCATTGACTTTAACGGGGCTTACCTCTAAGTAGGTCTCAAGGGCAGCAGGCAGCAGCTGGGATAGAGGCTGAGGCTGCTTTTTGGGGATAAGGGTGGGTGAGTGCTACAAGGTCTGAAGCACTCTGAGTGCCAGGAGGCAGGTGGGGGAGGATCCAGGCAGCCCAGACCAGCTTTGTGGTGGCCGCCCAGTGCAGGGCGCAGAAAAGCACAAAAAATTTGAAAATGGCTGCTGCCACAAAGCCGGTTTTTTCCAGTGGTAGCGGCCAGCTTTGCAGGAGGGCTGCATCCACCCTCGACGTGGGCCATATGCGGTCTCCGGGCCACATGTTGGACACCCCTGGTCCAGTGATGGGATTCAAAGACATTAACAACCGGTTCTCTGCCCATCTGGCAGCCACTTTTAAATGGCTATTTTTAAACTTTATATGTCTCACACACACACACACACACACACACACACACACATATAGACAAAGTCAAGTGAATTTCAAAGGAGATAAAGGTGCAGCTGTTTAAGCTGAAAGTCAAAGCCAAATATACAGTTAAATCAACCAAGGAAAGCTCTTTATTTTTTCCTAGCTGAGGAACACAAAACTCAGCTCGAATTAAGCTTTCATATCAAAGGCCTTCCTGAACTCTCGCAAGATTAAATTCAACATTTAATGGCTCTGCTACTTAAATAGTGTATTTGAGATTAAAGTACAGTGACAAGTCTGACAATGCTAAATGTCGGCAGGCAGCTCTTTTTTAGTTAGAAGTCCCATATTCGTGTGTGTGTGTGTGTGTCTGCGTGTGTGTGTGTATACACTCTCATGTATAGCTTGCCTCTTGACTAATCATGGTTAGATATGAGGCAAGCAGAATGAAACTGTAGTGATGCAACTCACAAGGCACAAATATAACAGTGAATCATGGAACTAATTTGATAGGAAGTGCTGTATAAGTTTATACACATCTCTCTCTGTGTGTGTGTGTGTGTGTGTGTGTGTGTGTGTGTGTGTGTATTCGAGACCCGGGTCAGCCCCACAAGACAGGGTGAGCTTCTGTCCTTAGCCCAGCTCTGTGATGCCAGCTGGATCCAATTGTATTGGCTCTGCCTTTCCATTGGACTAATTCAGTGGCGTGGAGAGGGGGGGGTTGCTGCTTGGGTAACAGCCTATCCTCCATAACAATCCAACCCAGGCTTTCGTGCTTCGCATGCAGCATATGCAGCGCCGAGCATAATACCATAGTCTTCCAAGACTACTGATGGAGGCCTGCTTATATATATGTACACACACACGCACACACACACGCACACACACACAGACAATGAAAAGTCACTCACTGACTCACAGCACAATCCAGAGAGTAACTAAGGGACTGCTTAAATCAACGTAAGAAAAATTTACTCTGGATGGCTCTATGCATTTCTCATTGGTTTCCCATAGATCGTGCTATGACTACATCGACATAAATGTCTCTTATGTCGACATAAGAGGTCCCATATCCAGCCAAATCCACTGGACCTAGACGTGTGAAATTTGGGGAGGGTGTTCCTCCATGATGGAGGCACCCACTAAGAACCCGTTTTTGGATATTCCAGCCAATTAGAATTGGTGAAAAGCGGGGTGAAAAGGGGTGCAATGTGTTTTCATCCTTATACTTTATATTGATAAAAACGCTGACCGATGAATGCTCTGCTCCAACCCCATTAAGTGGCTTAAGTCTGAGTAGACCCATTGGGGATGAAGCAGTCCTAACCCGAGCAAGTGGACAATCCCCTCCTTCCCAACAGTAGTGAAGCAACAGTCCCAATAATTGCACTGGGACAGCCTGCCTGATCCAGCAGAGGTTAGAACTGCACTACCAATGGATTGAAGCACATTTTAATATAGAATTGCATAGAAAACTGGAGTAGATTATCCCAGCATAGGATCCTGTTAAGTTCAGGGCCCAACTGGGAACAACTGATCCAGCTGACTTAAAGACAGCCCTGCTGCTAAGGAAGAGCAGATGTGATTTTGAAACATTGCTTATTTTATGGAGATATTTTATAGAGATATTTTTACACTAGCAGCATAGCTAGAGGAGGCTTGGCTGTTTTGCAGGATGCCTCCCCGCAGTGTGCAAGCCTCCATTTTGCTCCCTCATCCTGCGTGCGGAGAATGAGGGGCTGCTTGCATCCCATGGGGAGGTTGATGAAACTATGAGTTTTTCACAATTATTTTCTCCAGAAGTTGTTGTATTCCACAAGTCAATTCAGTGCATCATTGATGCACTGTAGTATAGTAAATCTATTTTTGGATCTTGGATCTGACATCTTATCAGGCTTCTTTACACAGCATTCAATTCCTATTCAAAGATGAACTACAGTCCAAAATTCCATATTGATGATATGGCCTGCATTAAAGGAACTGTCATCAGCTTTCATCCTTGCAGGAAAAAAGGAGGGCGGCTTAACTGCTTCAAAAAGGTCCAACTCCTTTTAACCGACATGCTTCTGCTGCATCAAGTTACTTGTTCAATAATACAATTCATGGTTTTAGTACAAAAGGGATGCTCTGAATTGAGAGAAGAAACAAATAGTCTGAATTTGAAATGGATCACACTTTGGTTTCAATACAGAGAACTCCAAGATCTGTAGAACTCCATGCAGCCTCCCACCTCTTTAGCAAGATCTTATTTCCTGGGAGGTGGTGAGGTTAGAAGGGGGCCTATCAGAACATATTTTAAGAAAATTGTGTGTGTGTGTGTGTGTGTTCTCCCCAAAAAGATTTTTTCCAATGGTGGGCTTCAGGGGGTTCTCATAGGTTCTATAGAACCCTTTGCTAATGAGCACCCATTTCTGAGAACCAGTTACTAATGGGACATAGCAAGCAAGCAAGCAGGCCTCCGTCAGTCTTGGAAGACTATGGTATTGTGCTCGGCGCTGCATACGCTGCATGCGAAGCACAAAAGCCTGGGTTGGATTGTTATGGAGGATATGCTGTTACCCAAGCAGCAAATCCCCCCTCTCCACACCACTGAATTAGTCCAATGGAAAGGCAGAGCCGATACGATTGGATCCAGCTGGCGTCACAGAGCTGGGCTTAGGACAGGAGCTCACCCTGTCTTGTGGGGCCGACCCAGGTCTCGAAGCCTGGCCTGCTGGTTAACAGGCACAGCTTCTTAACCGCTTGCGCCACCCACAGCCCACAAGAACATAGACATAGAACCTGTTGTTAATTTAGGTTATTAGGACATAGAACCTGTGGTCAATTTATTTGAATCCCCCATTGTTTATAATATTGGAAGAGACACACAAGTTCATGTTGTTCAACACTAATAGTGTTGATTTGGTTACTAGCTGAAAGAAAGAAAGAAAGAAAGAAAGAAAGAAAGAAAGAAAGAAAGAAAGAAAGAAAGAAAGAAAGAAGGAAGGAAGGAAGGAAGGAAGGAAAGATTGCACTTTTAGATATTTAGATATTCTATGTTCCAGAAACAAATAAAATACATATCTAGTGGTATCACATGGTTGTATTTGAACAGCGGCCTCCAAAATTTTGGGCAGGAGGAACACATCATCTCTCTGACCCTGTATTGGGGGCCAGAAAACTAATTTCCATTTCAAATTTGAATACATTTGGATAAATTTACATATAAGAATGTATAGGAGTGGATTACAAGGCTAGCCTAAGGGCTGGATAAAGGGGTCTCGCCGCGGGCCACCCCCAGGCCAGGGTTTGGAGACTCCTGTATTAGAACATTTGTGTGTCCTGCTTGCATACACATGTTTGTTGTCTTGGCCAAGTACCAGGAAACGCTTCAGTGGCCACAGATGTGATATTTTTTGAGATATCCTCCATGGTTAGCTTATCTGATTTCTAAATACAGAACACATGCAGAATTTCTGACCTTGCTCAAGAGAAAATGGCAGTGGAAGAGACATGAATGCACCGCCAGATCAACATTTCATCAGGAGTGGGGCCTGAGAGCGAGGAGATGAACGGTGTGTGATGTACATAAAGCAAACTGGGTACTTTGGTCTTGAACTTCTCATAAGGGAAAGCAATCATTTAAAACATGGTCATGAATAGCTTCTAATTAGCATGATATAAAGAGGCCACTGGGAGAGATTCACAGATGTTTTATGAAAAAGGAAGGCATTGCTTTTCTTGACAAATGCTCAGAGGTTTGGAGGGGAGTACAGTGTTTTCAAGTTTATTGTGGCAATGCACTGCAAATCCCTGAGCAAGGTCCGTCTCCAGGAACCTTTCCATCCATCTGCTAACATTAGAAGTCCAGAGAAAGAGTTTGAGTTGTTGCCATTATGGTTTGATTCATTTTCATGTTACTTGGAGAAGCTCATGGCACGTTAGTGGTCTATACTCATGAGTAATTTTCACCAGCACAGGCCCAAGACCTCCTACTGGAATAGGTGACTTGCCAGATGTTGCCCTTTCATCTGATGATGTGCCATCCTCTGCTCCTCTGACTCTCACCAACCACTCTTCTCAACCTTTCTGCAATTTCTCCATCTTCCTTTCCCAATCCCGGGAGTGAGCAGAGGAAGAGATTCAGTAGAAGCAAGGAAGCTGGCGTCAATGATCACTTCTACCAATACACTGCTTGAGATAGTTGCTTCAATTGAAGCTATTTTAATATTATGGGCAAAATCCAGAGTAACTACGGGGAGTCCTTGCTCTGGTGTAAGAACAACTTACTCTGGATTCCAACATGAATTTCCCATAGGTTTTCACAAGGTGGTGCAGTAACTACGGGTGCACATAAAGTCTCTTATGTGCTCCCGTAGTTACTCTGGATTTGAGGGTATGTGGATCAGAACCACAACAGAGGCAAAATGTTAAAGCCCTGCTTAGTCCCTTCTGTAGTGTTAAATAATTAAAAAGTCACAGATAAGGAATAGACACACCATTCCACCCATATCAGTGGACATAGGGTATGGTAATGGCCACTACACCATCATCATGGATGATGATCACTGTGTAGATCCAGATCATCATGGAGGCCTGTAACCCTTAAATGACCAACCGGATCCATTTACCGGCAATTATAATTTATGCAAATTAGGCTATTTTTAGATGGTCATCTAAGTTAAGGGGAGCTCCACTGGATGTAGTCCAACTTCGTGTATGAAGTGGCATTCCAGATGCCTAATGATATCAAGACAACAAGATACCCATATTCTGTTGCCACTCCCTTGCATCTGGCCATGACAGAAAGGGGCATATGTTGAGGATGAGGAGGAGGAGGAAGATGATGATGAAGAAGAATGCCATTCATCAGGAGAGTCAAGTTGTACATCTGTGTTCTGCTAAATTCTACTTGTAGGGCTTCCCAGAAGCTTCTAGGTTGTCACTCTTGGACATTAATATTGGATAGCTTGAGGTCCCCCCACACAACACTCTCATAATGAGGCATTTGCAAGATCTGGAAAATGTTGCCTCACCCTCTACAAAAATTCCCATACTCTAATGTCCCAATTCAGGGAATCAGTTCAAATATTGTCTATTCTATTTGTTAAGCTAATGAAAAACCTCAGCGTGAAAACAGATTTGTGAAATAATTGTGAAATTCAGAAATGCACACTCCTAACCATGTCTACTCAAAAGTAAGCCCCATTATGTTCAGTGGGTCTTACTCCCATGACAGTGTCTTTAGGATTGCAGCCTAAATGAATACTCCATGAGGTATGGTTTTCATAACATTGGATACGCAGGAAGTAACATGCATGCGCACACACCGAAAGCTGAATCTCATCCAAGTGGGACAATTAACATTACAACCCCAAAGTTTTATGGTTCTACCAATGCATTGCTAGAAGATACAAATTTTTGCAAAGTACCTAATGATTATCGGTACATATTATCCCTTGGCTTGGGAAACCCCAAACCCTTGGCAGATGTGAATCTATATTATGTCTCACAATCCAACTTCTCTCATGACCTGCCTTTTATTGGCTTAAGATGTTGAGTTAAGTCTGTCTCCAAGATGGCTATAAAAAATATAATGTTACAATTTCTCATGGCTCCCATGTTCATTAAAGCTCTTTTTTTCAGTCGGCAATCTGCCTCGCTGCAAAGGGCATTCGAAATAAAGATTGTATTTCAGCTGAAGACAGAGCGAGCACAAAGGCTCCCCTAATTACGTTACTAATTACTTGAATAGTCCTCCATTTGACAGTATAATTACACCAAAGGAGGGTGAAATGTCTCAATTACCAGGGAAAGAACTGGAATTTGTTTTCTTTCCAGAATTCATAGACTATGAAGCTGGATGTATAAACTTTGCTTGAACCCCAAAGGGCAGCCAAACTTTCTAAAAATAACCATTTTTTAAACAAATGCACTTAAAAAAATCATAATTTGCAAAGCATAAGCTTTTCATTAAACCTATCAGACATCCAAACTCCAAGACCTTTTCACCTCTAAGCTGTGGGACTGAATGTGGGATTTTTTTTCCACCCATTCATTATAGCTCTTTGGAATCCTGTGGTGACTATTTATACATTTCATAAATTAATCCAATGGGAAGTCCTCATGTTTCTAATATACCTATCAGAACAAAGCGTGCAGTGTAGCTAACTAGTATTGGTTTAAGGATGTGGAATTCCAGGACAGAGAAATCTCCAAAGATCAGAAAGTAGGGATGTGTTAGCATTTCTTTCTCATTATTATCATAAATTAATTATTAATTATTTAATTATGAGGCATTAATTAATTAGTCAGGCCTCACCCAAGGCCCTAGGATAGCGTAATAAATTTGTGAAAAAGGAAAGTCTGTTGCTATTTATATTAGACCCATTCAATATTTCAATATTTTGCTAGCTAAAATTATAATTAAAATTCTTAACTTCACAATATTTAGTATAAAATAATTGTACTACTACGTCTACAATAATAATACGTCTAATAATTGTTGTACGGGTCCAATGGACCCGTACAGTCAAACGTGTAAAAAAAAACAACGTGGGATTCTAAGGGTTAATTGCTTAAGTATGTTTCGATAACAGAACACAAGTCACCTGCAGTTCCTTTCAGGAGGTGGCAAGGTAGCACATCAATGTACTCCACTCATATATACTCCAGGTATACAGGATGATTGAAAAGTAACTCCCTATTTTAAAATAATTATAAATTACAATATAGAGAATTACTTTTTGATCACCCTGTATATTCCATATATACCACATTGTATATACTCCAGATAGATATATTTGGCCAAATGGGTGCATTGGCCAAATAAGCATCAAGATGCTTTAATTTGCATGACAACACTGATTTCCAATGGTTCTGTTATATATTTCTGTGTCAAAATCGGATTAAGAAATTAATTTTGGGATTAATGACTGCATTAAAGAATTAATCATTATTAATTTGCTGGGATTTCATATATTTATGTTACCTTAATACCTTGTTGAGAATGTAAACATAAAAAGGGGAAATAAAGATTAATTTTCATTAATCCTGTTTGGACAAAAGGTAAACATCTGACACCAAGCATTTAAAGTTATAGCATATGTACATTCTGGGCTGCAATCCTATTCCCCTCCTGGGGGGGGGGGAGATTTGTCCAGTGCACAGCCATGTGCTTGCCTCTCTAACTCACTGAGGAAACAGGGAGACTGATTAATTGTGCTGGCCTAGGTTAGGATTGCACCCCTGATCAACCATTTGTTGGTTCCCCTAACCACGTAGAAAGGATTTATTTAAACTATCCTTCTTGGCCCATGGGGATGGGTCTAACTGTGCCCCACACAACTGGGCTGTAATCATATAGAGTGGTGCCTCACATAAAGAGCTTAATTCGTTCCGGAGGCATGCTCTTTAAGTGAAACACTCTTTAAGTGAAGCGGAATTTCCCATAGGAAATAATGGAAACTCAGATGATTGCTTCCACAACCCCAAAATATTCATATAAAAATATTAACTGGATGTAAAAATGATCACAAAACACTGGAATTGAATTCAAAACATGCATGATCCTATGAAGTCTACTTACCCTACAATCCAGAGTAACTACAGGAACACGTAAGAGACATTACATGTACCCGTAGTTACTGCACCACCTAGTGAAAACCTATGGGAAATTCATATTGCAATCCAGAGCAAATTGTTCTTACACTGGAGCAAGGACTCCCCATAGTTACTCTGGATTGCATCCTTAGGCTGCAATCCTAAAGACTCATTTCTGGGAGTAAGCCCAATTTAACACAGTGGGGCTTGCTTCTGCGTAGATATGGTTAGGAGGCTGCAATCAAAGACACTTTCCTGGGAAGCTTACCTGGGCTGCTGCTGGAGGTTCAAGGTGGTCAGTGGGGGCAGTTAGGGGCAGCTGCCTCTGGCACCTCCAGGCAACTGCTCCCAAGTTGGGGGCAGTTAGAGGCAGCAGCGCTGGCCAGCAGTCCTTTTAGCCTCCACGTAGAGCGTCAGGGCTGCATAGCACGCATGCCCATAGCACGCTTGCTTGTTAAGTGAAGCGGAACTTGTTATGTGAAGCAAGATTTCTTGGAAATTTATACTTGTTATGTGAAACACTTGTTATGTGAGGCGCTTGTTATGAGAGGTACCACTGTACACACTTTCTTAGATTGTCTGTTGAAATCAATTGGACTTATTTTCCTTAAGAAGAATACATAGGAATACTTTAAGAAAGTATACCTACCTGCAGATGTGTGCTTCAGCAGGTTCTCACCTACTCTATAGAACTTGTTGTTATAGGACATATGTCTATAGGACATATAGGACATATGTTGTTATAGGACCTATGTCTATAGGACATAGAACCTGTTGTTAATTTATTTGAATCCCACTACTGCTTACCTGGGAACAGTGGTGGGCTCTAGTGGGTTTGCGCCTACTCTATAGAACCGGTTGTTAATTAGAGATAGGACATATCAAGTTTAAAAATAGCCATTTAAAAGTGGCTGCCAGATGGGCATAGAACTGGTTGTTAATTTCTTTGAATCCCATCACTGCCTGGGAACATGCCCTATTGAACACAGCTGAACTTATAACTCAGTAAACATGCATAGGGTTGCCCTGCAAGACAAGTAACCGGAAACTAGGAATTAACTTGACATGTGGGAAGGGCCAGGAGGAGTGTACACCATGTGTGTGCACATCTCAAAATATATGTGGCAAATTGGACATTTATGGGACAATTGTAATTCTGGTCCAAATATCCACTGTGGTTTGCTGAGTGTTATCAAAAATTTCTTCAGTGAAGGAGAAAAAGAAAGAATTATTGGGTGTTAATAGATGACAATGAATTTTTGAACTAATTAGCTCTATTTTTACTCTCATTGTTGCTCAGTGAATGTTTAAAGGTCTGATAACAAGCGTGGATGATGGAGTGCGCCGCATTCCATGTTGAATGCCCCACTGAAGCAAGACTATTATTAAGAATCTGTTTTGCATTAGTAGTAGGGCCTCCAACCCACTTACATTCTTCTCCCGCTGAGCTGACAACCTCCCTCAACACCAGCCTGTCTGCACACCAAACATCAGGAAACACCTTACACGGCTGTAATAAATTCAAGCCTTTCGACTCCATCCTGCCCAACAGCATATAAATCAGGCTCAATCTTTTGAACTGTGTTTATTATTATTTTTTGGATTGTTTTTTTCCATTAAAAAATACTCTTGCTATTTGTTCGGATATAAAGCATCCAACCAGATGGAAAAATGTTGGGGGGGGGGGGCGAAATCCAGCTTTCTTTGAAGAGTGTCCAGTGGAAGTCCTTTAGACATATCAGGCTATTACTAAGAAAATGGATTCATATCTCTGGAATGTGTACAAATAGACTTCATTGAAATTTAATTTGATTTGTGTTTTGAGAAGGGGAAATAGGGGTTGAGATTTCCAAGGAAGGTTTTCTTAGTGGAGCATCTTATACAGGAAGGAAATGTTGCCTTAGTGCAATTCCCATTCATTTGTATTCATTTAGGAATTTATGAATTGCATGTAGCTGTTCCTCCTCCTTCGAGTATGGTGTTTTTTACTAGTGGATGTTGCTATTTTCCGCATCTTGTGAGTTTGCGAGCACTATAGGGACAGAGAAAAACTTAGAGAACATGTTCTTGATGATAAAAAGCAGTATCTCTTCTCCTCCTCCTCCCCTCCTTCTTCTTCTTCATCATCACCATCATCTCACCATCCTCATCATGATGTGATGTCTTACTTCGTCCAGTCATTGAAACTTGAATGATCATTGATAACACAATCCTATTCACTCTGTTCAGAAGCACGTTCCACTAAGTTCAACGGGATTTATAAATCTGTGGACTAATCCAGCATGGTGTACCCAAAATGACAACAATTCTTGGACAATAAGCTTTTTTTTGGGGGGGGGGGGCAGGGGGAATGTTGGGGACTGAATCTGAGACCTTGTGTGGGAAAACATGTGCCCTACCTTGTGCCCTACCACAGAGCTATGGTGCCCTCACATGGCAGACCAGCATCTGGTGCAAGGATTCTTAAACTGTGCAACCTGCATCACAAGAGGTGATCAAAAATGACTTTTTGGGGAGGAGGAAACAGATTTATTAAGGAAAAAAATTGCTTTGATAGGCTATTTTTGGACTAAGCAAGGACTTTTTGAAATTGTTTTTAAATTTGTCAGACACTACTGATGGTCTGTAGTTGTCTTAGTGGTTAAAGGCACTGTGCCTATAAATCTGAAGGTTGGCAGATCAGTGGTTTGAGACCCAAGATGGGATGCAAGATGGGGTGACCTCCTGTCCTTAGCCTAGCTTCTGCCGACCTAGCAGTTCAAAAGCATGGAAATGGAAGTAGATAAATAGGCACCACCTTGGTGGGAAGGTAACAACGTTCCATGTGCATGTGGGCCAGATGTCCACAGAGGGATCTTTGGCCAATGCTGGCTCTAGGGCTCTAGAAATGGGGTTGAGCACTGCTGCCTAGAGTTGGTTACAACTAGCAGGATGACATACAGGGGACACGTTAACCTTTACTAAAGGACCAAGAAAAGCTAATAAATATATTCATTTAGTGACCACAGTATTTTTCCCCAATCTTTTTCATTATTTGATTTAGGCTGCAATCCTAAAGACACTTTCCTGGGACACTTTCCACTTTCCTGGGCTTTCCTGGGCTTACTTTTGAGTAGACATGGTTAGGATTGTGCCTCTATAAAAAAAAATGCACTCATTAGCTGCAAATAACAGAAGAGAAAATCTTGTTCACATTTTCAAGGTATGAGAGAGTCCAATTTTCACATAGGGATAGCCAAATTTTCATGGGGGAGCAGATAAGTTATTTGGGGGGGCTGCCTGCACCCTATGGCCTCTTGCCCCTTTAAAGGGATCAAATTGAACTCTTCATGTTTTTGAAGTTCCACTTTTGGTCATATTTGTTCAATGCAGTGTGAAGAAAATAGTAGTAAATAATACCTTCAATAAAATAAATCAACAAAAATACATGGGAGCACATATATATATGTGTGTGTATATATATATATATATATATATATATATATATATATATATATATATATATATGCACAACAGCTTGAAATGCACAACAGGGGAGCACAACAGCTTGAAATTCTCCCAGGGGTGCAAAAAACACAAAAGGTTAAGAGCCTATAGTGAAGTGCGTCCTCCTTCACAAAGAAGCGTAGGAAAGCACGCAGAAAAAACAGAACAAGCAAACAAAGGCGACTGGAATGGAAAATGCTTTTTTATTTTTTCCACCAAGACGGCATGGAAGAGTTTATTCCAGGCCTCAAATACCACCCACAGAAGAGAAAACATGATGACTGCCCCTTAATAGTGTCAGTCAACGTGAATACCTAGTTTGCAGACTCACTGCAAAGCTTTAAAGAGCCTGGCGATCTTTACAAGGATGCCACATGGTTTCACATACACACACAAAATTTTGAGGCTGTACTGATCTCAAAATGTTGCCATATGCTTTTTTTCCAGGACACGTCCTCCATTTTTTTAGCCGCCTTGAGTCGGCCTTGACCCGAGAAAGACGGGATATAAATTTATTAAATAATAATTTTTATTATTTACTTTTTATATTCTAATAATATAATTTAATTATTATAATAATTTTAGCCTTGAGTCCAGGAAAAAAACTTAATTGTCCTCCTTTTCCTTGTCAGCAGGCAGCATGTAGCCTTCTTATACTTCATAAACGATGTACAATAAATTATACGTAATAGTTTTAAATTTAATAATAAGCAATATAATTTTTAAATTAATCACAAGAAAGCCATGCAGGCCTCCGTCAGTCTTGAAAGACTATGGTATCATGCTCAGCGCTGCATACGCTGCATGCGAAGCACGAAAGCCTGGGTTGGATTGTTATGGAGGATAGGCTGTTATCCAAGCAGCAAATCCCCCCTCTCCACGCCACTGAATTAGTCCAATGGAAAGGCAGAGCCAATATGATTGGATCTAGCTGGCATCGCAGAGCTGGGCTTAGGACACGAACTCACCCTGTCTTGTGGGGCCAACCTGGGTCTTGAACCCTGGCCTGCTGGTTAACAGGCACTGTGAAAGCCATATAAAAGCCACACAAACACATACACACGTCCTTGATCTATTATACAAAGGTATTATAAATATATGGTATTATAAATTATATAAATATATCTGTCCTCACCCACCACGACCAGTATAGAAAGCCTCCAAATCTCAATGAATTTCCTTAAAACTGGATAGTTGAACTGGATAGTTGATAAACTATCAACTGGTGCCCAGCTCCCTCTGAAATGAACTGATGCCTGGCAGATAAAACAAGAATAGAAATAAACATTGTTCAAACAAATAATTATGTTACTTCAAGAGCTAGGTTCTTAAATCCATACTTGATCAAAGGGTAGGCAACCCCTGTTTAAGGCTGAAATCCTATATACTCTGACCTAGGAGTAAAAATGCCTATGTCCTGCCTAATCCATTCTTGATTTTTTTCTCCTGTGATAATAGATGTCTCATGCCCTGAAATATGCACTATACTTAGTACACTATAAATACATAAGCTGTGACAAGGGAGATTTTTTTCACGTAATGAGGTTTCAGGCCCCCACTGTTCATATATGCAAGGATTATATCACACACACCCCCAAAAAATTTTAATTGAAAACAGTTCGTCAAAAGATCTACATGGAGTATTTTGAAGTCAAACACAGGCTGATGGTTTTAATTCCCTCCATCAACCACTTGGTTTTTAATTAATTCCAACCAGCCTTCCTTATCAGTTGAGCCCCTGGCCATTTGATACCCAATCCGGAGGGATTCTTCTTTATTTATGTATTTACTTATTTATTCTGAAATCTGCCTTTTGTCAAGATACAGTTGTTTCTAATTTATGGCAAGCGCACCCCTGGCAACAGGATCCTTTCCTCTCCTAATGCACACCACCTGTTTTTTTTTTTCTGTCTTAAGGTGGACAAGGACATGGGGTCAGGCAGCCCTTCAGATTATAAAAACAGAGATTTGAAAAGGTGGCAGGCATGACTTCGAGATGGAACACAAGCTGTCACTGTGCCTTGACAACTCAGAAGTTCCAGGCTTCAATTAAGTAAAAAAGTAAAAAAGTTCGTATAACCATTTCCTTTCTCTCTATTTCTTACTCACTCACTCACACACACACACACACACACAATTGCTACAATATCCAGTGGCATAGCTAGAGTGGGATGAGCAGTCAAGTCTGGAGGGAGCATCATCTGGAATGACTCCAAAGGGGTGATGCTCCCTCCAGACTTGACTGCTCACCTCCCTCTAGCTACACCACTGACAATACATTTTCTTTTCAGAGTGTACAACTCAAACCCAACATTTCTTTAATTGGTCAAATCAAAGAATAACTCTCGGAGTTAATCGTATGGATAGGATCAGCCTTATGTGTGGCTCAATGCAAAATGTTTGTGCAGGGTCCTCATCCTCCTGACAACCTCTCTACTTACCAGGATATGCAACAGCAGTGAGCCCAGGGTCAATGGCACCACTGCTACAAAAACGATGATCCCACCACCATGAACAGTTGGCAGTTTTATATACAGTGGTACCTTGCTGAACAAGCACCTCGCTTAACCAGCGTTTCACATAACAAGCAAAAATTTCCCAAGAAATTTTGCTTCACATAACAAGTTTCGCTTCACTTAACAAGCAAACAAGCTATGGGCACGCATGCTATGCAGCCCTGACACTCCACATGGAGGCTCTTTAAAAGGGCTGCCGGCCTGCACTGCTGCCTCTAACTGCCCCCAACTTGGGAGCAGTTGCCTGGAGGTGCCAGAGGCAGCTGCCCCTAACTGCCCCCAAGTGCCCCCACCGACCTCCTTGTAGCTCCAGCAGCAGCCCAGGTTAGCCTCCCAGGAAAGTGTCTTTGATTGCAGTCTCCTAACTATGTCTACTCAGAAGTAAGCCCCATTATGTTCAACGTGGCTTACTCCCAGGAAAGTGTCATTGATTGCAGCCTCTTAACCATGTCTACTCAGAAGTAACCCCATTGTGTTAAATTGGGCTTACTCCCAGGAAAGTGTCTTTAGGATTGCAGCCTAAAGGATAGGATCATGCACATTGAATGCATCGGATCATGGACATTGAAAGCATGTTTTGAATTCAATTACAGTGTTTTGTCATCATTTTTACATCCAGTTAATATTTTTATATGAATATTTTTGGGGTTGTGGAACCAATTGTCCGAGTTTCCATTGTTTCCTATGGAAAAAATCTGCTTCACTTAAAGAGCATTTCACTTAAAAAGCATGCCTCTGGAATGAATTAAGTGCTTTATGTGAGGCACCACTGTACATGTCATTGAAACTCCCAGGAACTGCTGAAAGAGCTACGCTCAAATGCTGATCCAGCTTCGGGGGGGGGGGGGGATAGTGGAAAAAAATTTTATTTTGAGTAAAATGCTCTCCAGTCACTGTGGCTGCAATCTTAACCCCCAATTCGGCTGGCATAAGTCCCAGCACAAGTCCTTTGCTCTCCTGGAGAGTCACAAATGTGCTAATGCACTTCTCCACTACTCCTGGTGGGTTAGGCCAGTGGCCAGATATGTGCCAGCCTTCCCACACCACCATGGGAATGGGGAGCAGGTGAGTTATGCTGGCCTAACTTGGTAAAGATTGCACCTTGAGCCTGAGTTGAGTTGCTGGTCACCAACCCCCTGACCAACCCCCGACTCCTAGAATCCTCTGGTCTTCCCATCCGTGTCCTACTTAACTTGTTTGAGGGTTTCTTGAAGACATCTGGGTGGGCATAACTGGAAGGACACTGGGTAAGATGAAAATTAAGTAGGGTGAATTCCCTAGTGGATCACACCCCAGTTTAAGTGTTTAAAGTCAAATTCCTTCTCGTCTCAAATTGCATAGATTTAAAATTACTGCAAGAAAATGCAACACACTGGCTTTTCCTCCCTATTTACTATTTGTCAGAGTTGCAATGCTGACAATTCTGTTTGAATGTTAAGGATAAATAATGCCGGAGGGCATTGCATTAACATTATGACTGGGTTTATTCCCCCACCTCTGTCATAACCATAAATGAAGAAATCTGTCATGGACAGATAGGGAAAAAAGAGGAGAAATCTAATTAGTGTTCTCTGCTTGGAACTATTACCCCCAAAATTATGTTTGTACAAGTTCTATTATGGAACAAACAAAGAGGTTTGTAGTCTTAAGCATCAGTCTGTGATTTGTGAACATTAATGTCTGCTTCTCACATTACCAGAAAAGTAATTTCCCAATTTTTTCCTTACTTGTGTTTTTGTTTTGATGGGCATGTCAATTATAAATAGATGACTTGAATTTTTTTCCCCAGATATGTGTGACTCTATCTGAATACTCAAAGGATTGTCCCTAAGAATAGGAGTTCTCGGGTTTTTTTGGTGTCCAAAGCACTTAACATTCTTTGGGTGCAATCCTAACCAATTTAGGCCAACACAACTCACCCATCACTCCTTCTTTCCGTAGTGGTGCAGGGAGGCTGGTGCTTGTCTGTGCACTGGCCTAAACCCCCCCCCCCCACACACACACACACAGACACACCAAGAGTGGCACAGAAATGTCTTATGGCATTTTTTGCAACACCCCCCCCCCCCCCCGCCAGCATGGGACTTGTGCTGGCCTAAACAGAAGTTAGGATTGTGCTGCCAAATGTTCTCAGAGATTTTTATTTGGGTTCTACCTGTGGGTCACAGGTTCTTAAGCCATGCATTGTGATGTGCTGGGACATTGCAAGGCACTCTCTGGGAAGACACAGACTGGCAGCATGACCATGTAGAGTGCTGAGAATTTCTGGTAAGACACTCTGCTCTGCTGGCAGGGCTCCTGTGCATGGTTTTCACACTGAGGTGCCCACCTAGTCCTAAGCTGCTACACTTTGGGAATCCTTGTTGTATGTGGAAATGTGGTTTGGAGCAGTGTCCACCATTTATGGCAATGTTGTCATTTCTGTTCCCTTCTCCTTTATACTATTAGGCTGCAATCCTACAACAAGTCACTAGATCAAGTCACAACAAGTAGGGCCATACTAGATCAGGCCAAAGGAACCCATTTAGGGCAAAATCCATAGCAGTTATGGGTCCACACAGTCACGTCACCCTCTAGTGTTATCTTATGGAAAGTTATCTTAACTGCTCCAGAGCAAGGGGCTTAATTTCACTTTAGGATATGTCCAGGAACCCATTTCTGATAGTCAGTGAGATGCCTTCACTTCCAGCATTCCTCTTGTGCACCTGGTATTCAGAAAAATGTAGCCTTCATGACTAGTAGATCTGGATTAGCCGGACGTTCACCACATCTGCTGCAGTGAACTGTGGCAGAGGGAATCTGTTAGTGCTCTGATTCCAAAACTAATGTTAGACATTCTTTTAGTTATTACAGGGAAAAGAAACGAAAAGAACAATAGAAATGGAAGAGGGAAAGCCTCCAAACCCTCCTGTTAGATGTAAAATGTGTCACTGCAGGAGAAAGCGAAAAAAGAAAGGAGCCTCTGCTGAGACTGACCAAAAATGGAATTCTCAAAGAGGATTTTTTTAAAGGAGAAAAACCCTATTTTGTGCTCAAGAGTGGCTGTAAATTGAGATCTATTGTAAAAGAGTACAGGATGCTGCAAGGTGCCCACCAGGGCTGGAATTCTCCAGTAATTCAAGCTAAAGGGACCATGTGAACTATTTTGGGCAAGGAGGTGTAATTTTGTGGGCTCCTAGATGTTTATGGGCCTAGAATGAATGGATGAAGTATTTTCATGCAAAATTGCACCATGATTTCTTTCCATTATAATACCCTGATGTTGAATCTGGTTCTCCAAAAGTGGGTTTTATCGGCAGAGATGTACTCAGAGGGAATTAGGCACCATATTCCCCTCCACCAGTGAACAACTCCCTTGCCTACTCCTCATCAGAGCGAACAGGTTGCCAATTCAAAAATTTGGCCCATCACATTGTGTCACCAATTCCAGGCAGTGACAAACATCAAAGACAGAAGTGCCTGCTGTAGTTGATTAAATGGTGTGCGTGCAAACGAATATGAGCATGGGCAGGACTGATGCAGTATCTACTTTCACTCTCCCCCCCCCTTAATCTGGTGATGCTTCATCCTCTGCTCCTCCAACTCCCTGAAATGGAAAATTTAAAGGGGACAGAGAGGAGTGGTAAACTAGAGTGATAGACTAGTCTCCCAGTGGTGTAGCTAGAGGGGGGTGAAGTAGTCAGACTTGGAGGGTCTCATTGCAGTATGCAAGATTTCCCTCCAGAAACATTCTAGGATAGGGGAGCAAAATGGAGCCATAGAGTGACAAATTGAAGCCCCATTCCCAGGCAGCGCTGGGATCAGCTCCAGGCTGCTCTAGTCTGCTTGGATCTGGACCATCTCCTGAAGTGTCACAGATCTAAGTAGATCTATCGGCAGTGGTGGGCACTTACCGGTACGGGCCTACGCGCCCGTACCGGTTCTTCCCGTTTCCCTGCCGCTAGCGTACCGCCAGCGACAGGGAAATGCAAAACATAGCGGACCGGTACGGTCCAGGTAAGGCTTGCCAGCGGACCAGTAAGGCTTGCCCGCTTCTAGGCAGGCTCTGTGCGAGCGCCGACGTCGGCACTCGCGCAGAGCCTGCCTAGAAGCGGCCTGCCAGGCCAGCTTCCAGGCAGGCTCTGCGCGAGCGCCGGCGTCGGCGCTTGCGCAGAGCCTGCTTGGAAGCCCGCCTGCCAGGCCAGCTTCCAGGCAGGCTCTGCGCGAGCGCCAACGTCGCCCCGCCCCTCGCCCCTCCCCAGTCCCGCCCCTCGCCCCACCCACACCCCCTGATCCCAGCTGGCCCCTCCCACTTCCGGCGTACCGGATCTTGGGATGGGGCCAGCCCATCTCTGTCTATCGGGGCTGCTGCTGCGTTACCGGGGTTAAGGAGAAATGCTTCCTCTTGTCCCACAGTAGCTCAGCAGCAGCCCCAAACTTGTGTTGGATAGCCAGCCTGTCTATTCCAGTACAAGTTAGGAGTGGCCACAGAAACCACCTACTATTCCAGTACAAGTTAGCAGAGCCACAGAAACCACCCACAGGAGCTGTGGAATCCTCATAAGAAACCTACCACCCTACACAATATAGAGAATTGTAAGCCTAATGGGAATCCGCACCCAATGTAGACAAAGGAGCTGCCAAGCAAAACAGTTAGGGAACCCCTGAAATAAAGAAACCAACAGACTAAATTTAAAAATAGAATTGAAATGACTTTTAAAGTTATAAATAGCAGGTCTCCGTCAGTCTTGGAAGACTATGGTATCGTGCTTGGCGCTGCAAACGCTGCATGCGAAGCACGAAAGCCTGGGTTGGATTGTTATGGAGGATAGGCTGTTACCCAAGCAGCAAATCCCCCCTCTCCACACCACTGAATTAGTCCAATGGAAAGGCAGAGCCAATATGATTGAATCCAGCTGGTGTCGCAGAGCTGGGCTAAGGACAGGAGCTCACCCTGTCTTGTGGGGCCAACCCGGGTCTCGAACCCTGGCCTGCTGGTTAACAAGCACAGTGTCTTAGCCACTTGCGCCACCCACAGCCCTAAGTTATAAATACCTGATTTCTATTCATCATAAATAAATGGAGCAACCTCAGTGTTATAGTAGATAAGTAGTCTAGGTCTATCCAGGCTTACCCTGCATTCCAAGTTTTCCTTGCAGATCATGGTAACCTTCTCTCTAAGGCACACTCCACTTGGACCGCAGCTTGCATTCCTCCAGTCCAAGCCCTTAGTGGTGTTTATGTTGGTTTTCTAACTGTTTATGAAGTCTTGAAGGTTTACAGATGGGACAGTAAAACCTAGGAGGGCTGTTGGCCAGGACATTGCTTTTTCTTTCACATCTGCCCCCTTTCAAACAACGTTTGGGTCCAAGATCTGGGAAGCAATTTATTATTCTGCTGGTTGCCAAATAGTTTCAATGTGAAAAGAAGTCTAAAGGCAGCCAAACATAACACTCAACCTCCTCAGGTACCTCTGGCCACACATATTAAAGCAGACGTACACTTTACCTTGGACACTGATGAAAAAGAACACCATGTGTTTGTAGCTTAGCATTATCAGGAAAGAAAAGTATGAGAGGGGAAACTTGGCACGCATGAACAATGCGACCTCAATGTGAGGATCAAGTTCATTTTCCTTCTACCCTTTTACCCTCCTGTAGTCATTACCAGTCTGTCTGCACAGGGCAGAACATGGCAGGCCATGCAAGTGTCAGTGGTATACAAAGTGACATGCAAAGTGATATACCGTGGTATACAAAGAGGGTGGATGTCTCGTCCCCTGGCTGTAAGGGGATGTCTGAGAGGCTATCCTAAGATGGCAGCAAGTATGACAGCCTCAATTGGCTTAGTATAGGTTGTGCTATATTTGCTTAGTGCTGGGAGTATGTTTATTGGTATACTTATAGCTACAAATACAAATACACATGACTTACAAATGACTGTACATGATGGTGGTGACAACGATGACAATGGCGATGATGACAACAACAACAAAATGTGTTTGTAGCTTAGCATTATTGATATGCTTTCTGGTAAGAGTGACAGCACTTCATGGACCAGTGCTGTCTTAAGCCTGGCCCAGGTCTTAAGCCTGGCCCAGGCTGACCAGATGCTGAACCCAAAATTCCCCCCACCCGTTTGCAGCAACTCAAGCCACATGGAAGTGACTCCAGCATACGTGATTCTGACCCAGACATGTAAGACGCCCTCAAAGCAGTTTGCAGCAACAGAAGCCACATGCATAGGAAAGACCCCTTCCCTGACTCAGGAGTAAGCTCCATTGATTTAATGGGCTTACTTCTAAGTAGACATGGATAGGACTGGGCTGCATAGGCAAGGACCCCTTCCTGACTCAGGAGTAAGCTCCATTAACTTGCATAGGAAAGACCCCTTCCCTGACTCAGGAGTAAGCTCCATTAACTTAATGGGCTTACTTCTGAGTAGACCCGGCTAGGATTGTGCTTACCTGGGGAGGCTGCTGGTGCAGCCTGGGGAGGCTGCTGGTGCCTGGTAGGAGGGCACTCTGGGGGGATTAGGGGCTTCCCTGGTTTGGTAAGCCAGACCCTACAATCCAGAGTAACTACGGGAGCATGTAAGAGACATTATGTGTACCCGTAGTTACTGCACCACCTAATGAAAACCTATGGGAAATTCATATTGCAATCCAGAGCAAATTGTTCTTACGTCGGAGCAAGGACTCCCCGTAGTTACTCTGGATTGCACCCTTAGTATGCCAACCCGGGATAGCCCCTAGGTCCCACCCTGAGCACCCTTCCATCCCTCCATTTTCCAGAGGAGGGGGCAACCCTGACTCCCAGTCCAGGGGCCCAATTTCTAGGGGCCTCCAGGGAAACCGGAGGTCTGGGCAACCTGGTCTGGCCTGACCATCACTTTTTGGGTTTTCCAGAACCCTTCATCAGTCTGGATCAGTGATTTTCAACCTTTTTCATCTCATGGCATAGTGACAACGCACTAACACTGTCAAGGCAGACTATCAATCTTTAGACAATTGACAAGCCACACCATCCTGCAGGTGGGGAGTTCACATACCTCAATGGCCCAATTGATAAATGATATTTATTTAATATATACATTTGCCACGGCACACATTTGGACAACTTGTGGCACAATGGTGTGCCATGACACACTGATTGAAAATCACTGTTCTGGAGCTTGAGCAAAGCAGAAGAGGTTTTGATACATCTCTCTGGGGGCAGGACTCTGGTAGTATTGGGGTCTTTTTAAAAATAACCTTCTTACATCATTCCCAATATTTGGAAAAAATGTTTCATACACCCCATTTGGATGCTTTCCCACCACCAGTCCATTGCACTCACCTGATGAAAGAGATTGACAGTAGATTCTAAATTTCTAGACAGAACACATTATGTATTATGTATTATGAATGCATGGAATGTTCTGCCACAAGGTGTGATGATGAACACTGGTTTAGACAGGGATTAGACAACTTCATGGAAAAGTGATTTATCAACAGACATCAGCCAACATAGCAGAATGAATCTCTAGCCAATTTAGAGGAATGTTACTTGATGCTGTGGGTGGCACAAGTGGTTAAGATGCTGTTCCTGTTAACCAGCAGGCCAGGGTTTGAGACCCGGGTCGGCCCCACAAGACAGGGTGAGCTCCTGTCCTTAGCCCAGCTCTGCGACGCCAGCTGGATCCAATCGTATCGGCTCTGCCTTTCCATTGGACTAATTCAGTGGCATGGAGAGGGGGGATTTGCTGCTTGGGTAACAGCCTATCCGCCATAACAATCCAACCCAGGCTTTCGTGCTTCACATGCAGCGTATGCAGCGCCAAGCACGATACCATAGTCTTTAAAGACTGACAGAGGGCTGCTTTTTATTACTTGACTACAATCCTAAAGACACTTTCCTGGGAGTGAGACCCATTGGACACATTTAGGATTGTGCTCTAGGTTACTTGATTATTATGTGTAGCCTCTGAATATCTGCTGGTCAACAACAGATTACTTGTTTCTTGACTAGGTAACCTGATTATTATGAATAATCTCTAAATATCTGAGCATTCAGTTGTGTTCAGGCTCTACTGTGAACATCCTGGAGACATCTTGAACACCTTAAACACACCTTAATGTGAGCTAGCACCTTAAGCTGAACTAAATGAAGCTTTCAATGGATCCAGCATAGCTATTCTTATGTATTCATATTGGTTCAACTTCCATTAGTGTTACTTGATGAGCAGAACCGCTTGGGAAATAAAAACATGAAACATTGAGCACAATCCTAACATGTCTACTCGAAAGTAAGCCCTATTGTGTTCAATGGATCTTACTCCCAGGAAAATGTCTGTTGGATTGCAGCCTTATAGAAACATATTTGGCATTCCCTGAAAGTTCTCAGCTAGTTTTCTATGGGAGTAACTGACCTGATCCAGCAGGATGTTTCTTATGTTTGCACCCTAAAATATACTTCCAATATTTTTTTTCCCTTTAAACTTTCAGGGTCAGCCCTAATTCTCATTCATCTGAAGCAGTGATTCCAAAGGTGAAATAGACAATTCTTTTTAATGAAATGTTGTGGAACAGGAAGACACCAGCCTGGATAATTGATGCATCTGTTGCTTGCACACCAGTCTTCAAAGTGTTTCTCAGGTGCAATGGGCTGCACTTGGCATTTGGGGGTATTTTTAATGCAACAGTGAGAGAACTTACTTCCAAGCATCTCTGACCTTTCTGGCACCTCGTGAATTTTTTAAAGTGTAAAAGTCACTGCTCTTGAAACGTCCAGGGCAATCTGGTCCCTTCTCTGCAAATTCTCAATCTCTATGATATAAAAAAGCAGGCCTCCGTCAGTCTTGAAAGACTATGGTATCGTGCTCGGGGCTGCATATGCTGCATGCAAAGCACGAAAGCCTGGGTTGGATTGTTATGGAGGATAGGCTGTTACCCAAGCAGCAAATCCCCCCTCTCCACGCCACTGAATTAGTCCAATGGAAAGGAGAGCCAATACGATTGGATCCAGCTGGTGTCGCAGAGCTGGGCTAAGGACGGGAGCTCACCCTGTCTTGGGCCGACCTGGGTCTCGAACCCTGGCCTGCTGGTTAACAGGCACAGCATCTTAACCGCTTGCACCACCCACAACCACTATGATATAAGGTAATGGAATATTGCTGTTTGCTCTCCTGGCCCAGGTAAAAACACACACCCATTTCTTGCACCCAAACATGCACATGCATCCTCATGCACGTGTGTGTGTGCTGCTTAAATAAAATTAATTAATAAAGTAAAATTAATTTCTACTTTGATTAGAAGCAGGTGGGCAGAGACAGTTGCCCCCCTCCACCCACGGCAATCACTTGAGCCAGCCTCCCTGACCAGACAATGCTTGGCACACCAACATCACCATCGTGTTCTGAAAATTATGAAAACCCTTTACCTTTGCAACACCGTTGTTAAGTCCTGCTTCCAAACCAGCTGTGATGGTGATGTGCATTTTCATATTTCTATTTTGGTACGGAACTAGTCATGTTATCAGCTTCTCCCAGCAACCCTCTGTTGGTCCTGTTCAGTCAGGATTTGTCTCGTACCAGAAGCCGGTGCAAAGCATGCATAAGAATGATAACATTATGGCTTGATAATATGGGATGCTTGTGCATAGTAACACTTTGGTTAGGAAAACACCCCCAAAAATTCTCTGACTTAAGGATTTCATTTTGAAGTCAAGAGAGGCATAGGTGTCAGTTCTTCTGGAATTGTTGGCTAGAATCCAAATAAATATGTTTATTTTTTTTTCAACAAGGTTGTACTATGATGATGGATCTGCATTATATATATGTATATCCAGGGCCATTTAAATCAGACCGTACCACGATCCCCTTTACAGCAATTGGATTACATTGTAATTTAATACCCATATGATAAGCTGAGGTTTAAATTCTTTGGGATTTTGGAGATAATCGCTATGAGACCATATACTTGCCTTGGAACCTATGCAGAAGCATGTCAAGCTCTCAATCCTTCTGAAGATTACTGCCAGCCTTTCCATGGGATTGGCTCTCTCCCTGCCAAAATGGGGGTGGGGGGGGGGAGATCAACACAGCCATACCTAATATTAGCACCCACATGACAAAAACATAACATTTTAAATTTTATGAATTTAAAATGAATTTGAGGTTAACCCCCAAGAAAAAAATCTGAGAATCTCCACCAAAAAAGCCAAATCAGTTTCATTTTATAAGACAATAATGAAAATCACTTGATTTTTTTAAGACAATAAGAATCATTTTAAGAATCATTTCATTTTATAAGACAATAATCAAAATCATTTTTTATATTTTTTCTTGGAGGGGGTTATACATATATATAGGGGGGTTATACATATATATAGGTCATACACCTATAGATACCCAATCCAATTTTTCTATATTTTCTTCTGCTCATTTTAGTGTACAATGTGATTATTAGAATCCCTGCAAGGGTGAATTTTTATTACCAGACAAAGCATGGCAGTAAGGGTGAAATCCAGAGTAACTGTGCTGAGTCCTTGATCCGGAGTAAGAACAAGTTACTCTGGATTGCAATATGAATTTCCCATAGGTTTTCACTAGGTGGTGCAGTAACTATGGGTGCACATAATGTCTCTTAGGTGCTCCTGTAGTTACTCTGGATTGTGTCCCAAGTTTCACTGAGATACATAAAAAAGAAGTCATTATTAAGTATTATGCCATAAAATGGACCTAAATGAATATATGGCCACATTTGTTAGAAGATGGGAAAAAAGATCCTAGTACTTTCTGAAGAGCCACATAATTTGTGTCACAATTCCAAACTAACAAACAACTATTCCTATCTTTAATTAACAGCAAAATGTGTGCTGCCATGTAATTTTCTTTTCACGCAGATATAAAAAGCCAATGTTTCCTTGTTTAATGTCAAGCTATCGCAAGAGATAGGTTTGCCCCATTAGTGTATGACAGCCCCAATTTGCTGCTTTCACCCTGAATTTCTCTCTTCTTCTGTAAGCATGCATCTCTCCTTAATCAATGCCAACTTCAGTATATGAAAAATAGGTATATCTGGAGGTGGGTAGAGAAAATTAACACCTCTTTGAACTTGAGATCCCTTGAGATCCCCAAGATGTTTCTCCTTGGAAGGAATTCTGAAATGTACTTTCAATTTCAACTTTTCACTAAGTTGGTGCAAGCACAAAATAATTCACAGTTTTATGCTGCAATCCTAACCTCAGCTTTGGTCAGCCTAATTCCTGTGCTGGGGATGTCATAAAAGTACTGTAAGACTTTCTGCACACTCCTGGAGGAGGGTAAGTGCACAATCCTAACCATGTCTACTCAAAAGTAAGCTCCATTGGGTTCAATGAGTCTTACTCCCAGGAAAGTGTCTTTAGGATTGCGGCCTTAGGCCAGTGCACAGACATGTGCTTACCTCCTTAAATCACCACGGGAATGGGAAAACCAATGTGTTGCACTGCCTAGGTTAGGTTTGCACCCTTAGATTGCACTTTTTCGTAGCAAAGGATATCCAATGGATGTTTACATGATGCTTAATAACATAGATCAATGTTTTCAAACTGTGGGTTGAGATCCCCCAGTTGGTAGCAAGCTACTTTTGGTTTGTCATGGATCATCATTGGCATCCTTCAGTCTGGAAAGACTCTGGTATCGTGCTCTGATTGGAGGTCCTGAAACAACATCTAGTGTGGCTAAAAAGGCCAGTTGGAGAGTGTCCATCCCTTCCACACTGAGGACAAATAAATTCTGTCCCCTGCCCAGGCCCAGGTTTCGCTGCCCTCGGGTCTGTCTCTTTGCTTCAGCCTGCTGAACAAGTGTCTCTTCCAGTTGGAGAAGGCCATGCTGGGTCTTTTGCCTCCATGCTGAACGATTGGAGGTCAAGGTTTCCCAGCTGTTGATGTCCATTCCCAAGGCCTTTAGATCCCTCCTGCAGATGTCTTTGTATCGCAGCTGTGGTCTCCCTCCAGGGTGCTTTCCCTGCACTAATTCTCCATATAGGAGATCTTTTGGGATCCGACCATCAGCCATTCTCATGACATGCCCAAGCCAGCGTAGACGCCGCTGTTTCAGAAGTGTGAATATGCTAGAGATTCCAGCACGTTCCAAGACTGCGTCATTTGAAACTTTGTCATGCCAGGTGATGCCAAGAATACGTCGGAGACAGCGCATATGGAAGGTCCAAGACTCTCTGCAGTACAAGAGTGTGCTCAGGACGCAAGCTCTATAGACCTGGATCTTTGTATGTTCCGTCAGCTTCTTATTAAGCCATACTCTCTTTGTAAGCTTGGAGAACGTGGTAGCCGCTTTACCAATACGTTTATTCAGCTCAGTATCTGAGGAGAGAGTGTCAGAGATAGTTGAGCCGAGGTACACAAAGTCATGGACAACCTCCAGTTCGTGTTCAGAGATTGTGATACAGGGAGGTGGATCCACACCCTGACCCATGACTTGTGTTTTCTTCAAGCTGATTGTTAGTCCAAAGTCTTGGCAGGCTTTGCTAAAACGGTCCATAAGTTGTTGAAGGTCTTCGGCAGAGAGAGCAGTAACAGCAGCGTCATCGGCGAAGGGGAACTCCCGCAAGCATTTCAGCTGGACTGTGGACTTTGCTCTTAGTCTAGAAGGATTGTAGCGTTTTCCATCTGATCTGGTCCGGAGATAGATTCCCTCTGTTGCGTTTCCAAAGGCATGCTTCAGCATGACTGCAAAAAAGATCCCAAATAAAGATGGTGCGAGGACGCAGCCCTGCTTCACTCCACTTCGGATATGAAAGGAGTCTGATGTTAAGCCATCAAAAACTACAGTGCCCTTCATGTCCTCGTGAAAGGACCTGATGATGTTGAGGAGCTGAGGTGGGCATCCAATCTTGGGGAGGATTTTAAAAAGGCCATCCCTACTAACCAAATCAAAAGCCTTTGTAAGGTCTATGAAGGCTACAAAGAGTGGCTGTCTTAAAAAATAAAACTTCATAAGCACTCTGATTTGCAGAAGAATAGTGTTTGTCTTTGTAACCTATCACAGCTTACAGTCCATGATGAATATGTACAAACTTATTATTTTAGAAATAGGCTACTTCAAAATGTCAGATAATAATATAATAATATACCATACTTTATATTTTATTTTTTCCTGGTGGACTCAACGTGGCTAGGAGGGCACCTATTTACCAATGCAAAGGAAAGCACCAGGATGTAGGTCTCTAGGAAATGTTTTGTGTGCTCTCGGAAGAATTTAGTAGGGCAACTGGGAGATATAGATGGGATTTTCACCTGAGACAGGAGTGATCTTATGTTCTTAGCTGAGATATTGGAGGACATTAGTGGTTCACACCCCTCCCCTTAAAATGCTAGCAAAAATGTGATCCATTTGCAAATGGAGTGCTATGCAGCATCCAAACCAAGGGAAACAGTAAGTAATGGCAGAAGCCAAGGAGGCTAAGCTTGTGAGACCAATGGGGTGCAATCCTCACCTAGGCCAGCACAATTCATTCTTGTTCCTGCGGTAATGTAGGAAGGCAAGTACATGTCTGTGCACTGACCTAAACCTCCTGAAGGAGTGACATAGAAGTGTCTTATGGCACTTTGGTGACACTCCCAGATCAGAACAGGACTTATGCTGGGGCTTAAGCCAGCCTTGAAGTGAAGTTTAGGCTTGCAGCCCAATTCTCCCATAGTTCAAGAAATAAAGTTAGAACCGCAGCAGATACCTTAATTCCATACTATTTACTTGTAAAGCAGACTATATAAATTTGCATACATTCCAGTTTCTTTTTTACCCCTCCTGCTGGCTTTTCAGTCTATAAGGACATGGTACTGAAATGCAATCCCTAAAGCGGTAAACAGAAAGATAAGAGCTTTAAGAAGAAGAGAGAGAAGAAAATAGAAATCCCTGTACAACATTAAATAATTTTTACCAAACGTGAAGCATGCCTTAACCTCTTATTTGTACCATATTATAAAGGGAGAGTGGATTAAAAATGGATTTAGACCTGTTTTGAATCTTAAATGTTAAACTACTTAATAATATAGGAAGCTAGGGATGGAATGTTTTATTCCCCTGTCGATGAGCTGATTTTTACTGTTTGTTAGAACAGGCTCTTGAAGTACACAGACTATCTGTACCTGGTGAGATCCTTTTAAGACAGAGCCATCAACTGGAGACCAATGAACACGTTACTCGGTTATGGATATGGCAAGCCGAACCATGAATCGGCCTGACTGTGGTGGTCATGGGGGATAAAATGTGGGATATTTGGCTCAACATGTGCGTGGGATCTTGGAGTCACCATGGATCATAAGCTGAACACGAGTCAGCAGTGTGATGTGACTGCAAAGAAGGCAAATGCCATTTTAGGCTGCGTTAAGAGGACTGGAGCTTCCAAGTCGCAAGAAGTTCTAGTTCCTCTGTATTCTGCATTGGTCAGACCTCACCTTGAGTCCTGTGTTCAGTTCTGAGCACTTGAAGAAAGATGCAGCCAAACTGGAGCAAGTCAAGAGGAAAGAGATAAGAATGATCAGTGGGATGGAAGGGAAACCCTACGAGGAAAGGTTGGGGGAACTTGGGATGTTCAGCCTGGAGAAGAGAAGGCTGAGGGGAGACATCATTGCCCTCTACAGATACCTGGAGGGCTGTCATAGGGAGGAAGGGGTCATTTGTTCTTAGCTGCTTCTGAAAGCAGAACTAGAACCAATGGGTACAAACTGCAAGAAAGAAGGTTCCAGTTGTATATCCGGAAAAAATTCCGGATGGTTCGGGCAGTTCGGCAGTGGAACAGATTGCCAAGGGAGGTGGTGGACTCTTCCTCACTGGCGATCTTCAAGCAGAGGCTCGACAAGCACCTATCGGGGATGCTCTAGGAGAATTTCCTGCTACAGGCAGGGTATTGGACTAGGTGACCTACTGGGTCCCTTCCAATTCTAGGATTCTATGATTCCATGGGTGAGACACAAACTGGAAGTTGCCTCCAATTTCTCTGAGTAATGCCTTTGGTATGATAGCAAGCATTGGATTGCAACCCAGTTCAGAGGATAAGGAGGATTACAACAGTTTAAAGTTTAAAATACTGATCTTAGGCAATTTGGATCTGTTTACCCCTTTTGCATAGGGATTTCCAAAAAGCTCCAAGTTAAGGCAATGAAGATGTTTTAAATTCAAGGTCAGATCTGGTTCAGTGAAAAAACCCCTCTGAATTCCCCCCCCCCCCCCAATTTGGGGTGACTTCTATTTTCTGGTCTCAAAATAGTCACTAGACCATTTTCTGGTCTAGTACTATGGCACTAGGAAAGGAACAAATAGTTCCATAGCGTCATATATGCGTGAATTAATCCCTCACCCCTTCATTACTTCTTATCTTTTTCACTGCAGTGCTTTCACATTGGAAAATGTGCCTTGGGGACAAGCTTAAGCAGCAGCAATTAAGCAGCATTTAATGCCCAAAGGAAAGTGATGAAAAAAGAACTATGATTGGCACCTGACCAAGTCCTACACAAGAGGTTCAACAGGTTCCTCCTCTCCTGCAGATCCACAAAGCACATTGAATTCCTGCCTGCTGTAAAGTTCTTAAAAAGACTTGGCCAGGAGGAAAAAAAAGGAAAAGGTCACCATCTGGGGTAACAAACAGACAGTTGGGGAGAAGAACAAGATAGCAGGATGTTAACTAGATAGAGAGAAAGAGAGAGTTTGATTTTGCTGGGCATCCTTGAGTCTGCAAAATTCAAAAAGATGGTTTGCTGAGTCTATGTGAAAACTCAGTTTAGGTCAAATGCCAGATTTCAATTTATGAATTCCAAAAATAGAATGGACACCATCCATCCAAGGCGGTCACCCACCCAAATCCAGAGTTGTTGAGTTTCATCACAAAGAGGTTGATCAAGGACAACCTCCTGGGTGTGTTTCAGGTAGGGTTGCCATAATTCTCTTTGCCATTGGAACAGGCTCCACTGTCACATTTGCCTGTGTGTGAACACAACCCCCCAAATGTCCCTGCTTTTTGGGATATGTGGTTGTATGTGGCAAGGACAGCCTTTATAGGTTGTATGCGGCAAGGTCAGCCTTCATAGGTTGCAGGCTGAAAGTCTTGCTTTGAGTGGTGAGCATCAGGGGGATGTCGAACTGATGATGTTGCCCGACACCCATCCCCTCTGACCCCGTGTTTCATTGAGTGGAAAGGGAATTAGGGACGTGATGGCCTTCCTGCTCCAATGTAAGATAGTATTGTGCTGTTAGTGCTTTGACCTCCCTCTAGATATGCCACTAAATACAGATGGTTCAACTAGATACATCCAAGGGTTTCTTTTTTATGGTTCCAAAAATTCATTCTAGGACTCACCTTTGAGAAACCAGGCCTTTCTTTTTTGTTTTCATTCACTTCCACTTCAGTGGTCTGGATTACTCATTTTTGATATTATTTGATATCAGATATTGCATGGTGCCCTCCAATGCCCTCATGTACACCTTGACCTAAATCACTGTGCCTCTGCTTTTTGGCCTGGAATAATTTTTCCCCCATGATATCACAATAATATGTCCTTTGCTTTTTTCATATCCCTTTTCCTGCCCTTTCACTTTCTCTATTTTCCATTCCCATGTTTTCAGTTCAGAATTAACTTTAGGAAACTTTTCTCCCCTGACATTCAAGCCAATACCAATTCTCTCCCCATGGTTTGGGTAGGTCGGAAGCAAAATCTGGGATGCACCAAAATAATTATAATGTAATTCTGTCATTAGGAATTTCTGGTGCACAGTTGAAGGAAACATTACAGCAGAACAACAGTTAATGCTCAACAGATTGTTTCATTTACCATCACAAGGTGTAGCTATGTATGATGAACAACTACAGGTGTAACATTTGCAGTTAACCACGTGGGAAACTGGCCAGAAGTCCACACCCAACAAAATACTCACCAGATCCAAACCTTCAGAATTGGTGGTGGCCATGGTATTGATCAGAGGTGGGTAGAAGTACCCAGAGGAGAACTTTTCCAAGAACTTCCAATAACCTGGTGCCAATTGTGACAGTGCCAAACCTGGGCACTCTCGGGGAAATGTCAGCCACCATAGTTGCTTCTAAGAGGACCTCTACTACTACCTTGGCTGCTATTCTAAAGACACTTTTCTTGGACTAAGGGTGCAATCCAGAGTAACTATGTGGAGTCCTTGCTCTGGTGTAAGAACAATTTGCTCTGGATTGCAATATGAATTTCCTATAGGTTTTCACTAGGTAGTGCAGTAACTACGGGTACACGTAATGTCTCTTACGTGCTCCCGTAGTTACTCTGGATTGTAGGGTAAGACTCATTGAACACAATGGGGTTTACTGTTGAGTAGACATGGTTAGGATTGTGCTCTTTGTCTTTGGCAATCTCTGACCCATTCTGAACCTTGCTGACCCACACTTTTTGCAGTGATCATGATTTTGCTACCTGCCAGCAAGAATACAAAGCAACAAGCCATTGAGAAGGCTGAGGATCACAAAAAGAGGCAGGTAAGAGTCTGGCTTTTTGCATTTAAAGAAATGCAATGGCCCAGTTGATAATTGGGTAAGTGCTTACTTACTGACTTGCACTGAGTAGCAGGCACCCCAGGGACAGAGCTGCTGGATAGGACAGATCCTAGGAAACAGGTACACATGGAACACATGAAGTATTCATAAATATCTACCTAATCCCCTTTTTAATAGCAAATAGGCATTAAAATGGTATTAAATATCGCCGCATCCTGTGGCATGGAGTGCCAGAGATGAAGCTGTAAAATGCAAGCTATTAAGCAATTAAATTCAGAAAGATGCTCTTCTACGGGTTCCTCCTAAAGAACTTTCTGTTTTCTTGGGAAGTACAGCACTATAATATCCCCTCCTGCCAAATAATAATTTTTAGGAAGCATTTGTTGGCTTCCAGTTTTTTTTCAGATGCATCAGTGCAATGGCTCAAACTACGTACACAATGTCATGTTGAAGGGAACTGAGGAGAAAAAAGCCAACCCATATCTTCCCAAATGAATTTAATACCCCCAGGATATGGTGCAATTTTGACATTACATTGGTGCAAAATGTGGTCCTGTTGCTGCTACTCATTAGACATCAATCAAGCAAGGCCGGGACTGGATCAAAAAGGAGAGTTGGTCTCCTGCAATGAATTATTTTTAAGAGGTACTACCTGATGATAGTCCCTGATGACAGTTGTACTCAGACTCCGTATTTTTGTTGTTGTTGTTGTTGTTGCTACTAGCCCAGGGACTAAACTCTCTGCACTCTTTATGGTTTTACTCCGTTGTGTATTAAAGGACAAACTTCCCCTCTCTGACACATGTACTGTCTGGCAGAACAAAAGATGTGCAATGGCAGGCGGGTGACCATCTGCAGAGGATAAACAAATAAAAGGTACTCACTTATCTGACTGTCACTTTTATGAGTTGCTCCAAGAGGTGCATCACTCAAACCTTCTCCCGTCTCTTTAGTTAAATCCCTGCTGGCATCTTATTACTGCTGCCACCACCCTTCACCTGTGAAGTGACTGAGGCTAGTGACAGCATTAAAACGGTTCATTTCGGGGGTCCTTCCTATGGATTCAATCGCTTTGGCAGCACCTAGTCAAGGCCGCGAGGCCGTAGCAACATGCAGGAAGCATCAGGCACCGCACAAAGGTAGTGATTAATCTTCTCGTGGGCACATGGATGACATTTCTATTGTAGACACATAAACCAGCATGGCTTGGAGGGAAAGAGCGGCAAGGATAATATTTTACAGAGACAGCCTGAAAAGGAATCGTTTTGACTGGGATTGTTTCATGGTAATTGCTTAAGTTTGTGCTGCTGATTCAAGGGTGTGGATATTTGTGTTTAGCTCAGTGATTTTCAACCAGTGGTGGACTTCAGGGCGTTCTCACAGGTTCTATAGAACCCTTTGCTAATGAGCGCCTGGTTCTGAGAACTGGTTACTAATGGGACATACAACCTGTTGTTAATTTAGGTTAGTAGGACATAGAACCTGAATTTGAATCCTACCACTGTTTTCAACCACTGTGCTGTGGCACAAGTCTACCCTAAAATAGTCCATCACTACTCTGGTTAGCCCAAACAATCCCAAGGCTGTGTGTGTTTGGCTGTGGGTGGCGCAAATGGTTAAGACACTGTGCCTGTTAACCAGCAGGCCAGGGTTCAAGACCCCGGTTGGCCCCACAAGACTGGGTGAGCTCCTTTCCTTAGCCCAGCTCTGCAACGCAGCTGGATCCAATCGTATTGGCTCTGCCTTTCCATTGGACTAATTCAGTGGCGTGGAGAGGGGGGATTTGCTGCTTGGGGAACAGCCTATCCTCCATAACAATCTAACCCAGGCTTTCATGCTTCGCATGCAGCGTATGCAGCACCGAGCAGGATACCATAGTCTTTCAAGACTGACAGAGGCCTGCTGTGGCACACTGGTGTGCCATGGATGGTCTGGAGGTGTACTGTGGGATTTGGGGGATGATCTGCAAAAATCAAATGAACTGAACCCATATCATTGTGTGCCCTATTAATAGTTTAATAAAACTGATGGTTTATCTTGACAATTTTAGCACCTAGTCAATGTCATAGTCAATGTGCTATGAGATTTAAAAGGCTGAAAAACTGGTTTAGCTAAACAGTCCTGCTCCAGCGACTTGTGAGTGTTCAAACTAATGAATGGGACATGAACACTTTTACACAATACTCATTCATTTGCAAAGATCTTACAACCTAATCCTATCCACTAACCTCCCCCACCAAAGAAGCAATGCCAAAGTGGAAGTGATGTCATTAACCTAGATGCAATGTCATGGCTGGAAGTGACATCATCAAGTAGGAAAATTTAACCACCTACATGACAAAAATCAAAGTCATTAATTAAGCAAAGGTTTTCAATAAATATAAATTTAAACATTTATTTAAAAATCTAAAAGAACACTCCTAACACTTGCTGATCTGTCTGAAAAATTCCCCAAACATCCCAAAGGCTGCAATCATATTTAAGTACTGTTGACTATCATTTTTAAAAGCAAATACAGTACAGTACATAGTACAGATACAGTACAATAGTACATAGTACATAATACAATAGACATAGTACAATACAGTACAGATTTGTAACATCACTCCAAATGCAGACTTAATATACTATGACAGAATCATGACTTAATGACTTAATATACTTAATATGTATTGACTATGACTTAATATACTATGACAGAATCAAGTGTAATTTATAAAAAAACACACATTGAAATATATGGGAATTGAAATATATGGAGATCCAGAATTTGACTTGCCAGGTTCTGACCTACAGTCTTGAGAAGGATTGGATACAAACACAGATTTTAAGATGTTAAATTTTAAGATGTTAGTGCAGTGGTTTTCAAAGTGTGGATAGGAACCCCCTTATGGGTTTGTGAGTTTATTTCAGGAGTTATTACATAAAAAGATGGGCACTGCCATCTTTGAAACTGGCATTGGGTGCTGCCATGTTGGAATGGGGAACTCAGGGTGTAATCAGGGTGTAATCCCTATTTTCCTGGGCGTAAGTCTCATGTACACAATGGGACTGACTTCTGAGAAGACATGGAGGACCTCTAAAATTACAGTAATGTAACTTCCTATACGATGATACTTCCAGCCATGACATTACATCCAAAGAGGAAATCTTAACGTATTTTATTTCTAGATGGGGGTCCAGGGCTGAAATGCTCGAGAATCACTACATTAGTGAATGCACTTGGCAATGTGTTGAATGCATTGTTGTAAATGCTAGGGTTGCATAGCTAAGGTTTGTATGTACATGAAGAAGTCTTTACTACATCTCCCATTAGGAATACATCCTCTTTCTTTGCATAATGGCCTTGGAGAACAGAAACTTAGAGATTGGAAAACCAAATAACAAAAAGCCACCTCTGTTTGTGGTATCAAATTAGCAAATATGTTGCCATTAAATAATATCCTGTCCTCCTTCCACCCACCCCAACTTTCACTGACTAATCCAGTACAGATGGAACGGGAATCACTCATCGGGGCCAGTGTCTTTACCAGACATTGCTTTCAAATCCACTTTACTAAGGACAGACAATTCCCTTCTCTCCTCAAACAGCTTGATGCATAATGTATAAGGTTATGGGGAGGAAAAAAAGAAATGTGTATTCATGACAGCGGCTTTGCTTTTGTCTAAAAAGAGAACTGTGAGGAATTATGATGGAACAATTTTCATTTCTGCCACATTGTTTTCTTAGTACATTCTTGCCTGGGAATTAAGGGCTTTGGAGTTGCGCCTCCTGTAGATGTTCCAGAGCCGGTTGCTACTTTGCTGGTGACGGAGTCAGAAAGTCCTGAAATTGGAATGACACTTGGAGAAGCGCTCACGCAGCGAATTCCCAGGCTTATCTCTTTTATTGTGCCATAGAAAACATAAGAGCATGGGGAGTCCCCGGGAAGACAAGTAAATGTTGCCATTGGAATAAAACTGTCAACTGAGCCTGAGCTTTGTGGTCTCTGCAGACAAACTTCACATTGTATGTGATGATGTGATGTGGTGGCTGAAAGAAAGGCAGTAGAGTGAGATAAAGCTTAGGGAAATTCAAACATCACATCTTTTCCAGTGAGGAAAGATGCATCACATCTTTTCCAGTGAGGGTTTGCTGGTATCAACTTTGTGTCTCCCTCTCCTCACAATTGTGAGCATCTTTGGAGATGAAACCATTTTGGGGCACAATCCAGAGTAACTACGGGAGCACGTAAGAGACATTAAATGCTCCCGTAGTTACTGCACCACCTAGTGAAAACCTATGGGAAATTCATATTGCAATCCAGAGTAACTTGTTCTTACTCCAGAGCAAGGACTCCCTGTAGTTACTCTGGATTTCACCCTTTGACTGATTGGATGGATAGATGGATGGATGGATGTTAGGAAAGTTAGAATAGAGTAGACAAAAATATTTTTACATAGTATGTAATTACTCTGTAGAACTCTTACTAGAGATGCATCGCATCTTCTCTACTGAAGGTTTGCTGGTGTCTCCCCTCTGCTCAATTGTGAGCACCTTTTTAGACAGGGAACAATTTTTCATTGTTTGTTTGTTTGTTTGTTTGTTTGTTTGTTTGTTTGTTTGTTTGTTTGATTGATTGATTGATTGATTGATTGATTGATTGATTGATTGATGTTGGTAATGTTAGAACACACAAAATATTTTTACATGGTATGCAATTACTCTGTGCACCTCCTTGCCAAAGGATTTTGTGATGGAACCCTATCTAATTGTGTTTAATAAGAGGATAGGATATATTTATGGAATTAAAATCCATCAAAGGTTACAAGCCATGTAGGATATTTGTAACTCCTGGTTTTAAAAATACATTATCTCTTAAGGCTAGGTGCAAAGGCATCTGGTGGGCTATTGTGAGACACAGGAAACTAGACTAAATGGGCTTTTGACCTAATTCAAGCAGGGATCTTATCATGTTCTTTTGTTTGTTTGTTTGATTGATTGATTCCATTGCTAAATGAACTAAAAATGAAAGCATTCATGAACTATTTGTTGAAAAGTACCATATGAGTATTCTATATGATAAATAATCCTGTATGAACACAAGAGGTGATTGAACATTATCATTGCCACGTGTGTTCCTTATTTATTCATTATCGTTTGAAAAAGGAAGGCGCTTTAGGGATTATTCTCCTGTCCTTTTCTGTAAGTATTCTTGTGTCATTGATTGCTTAGGGCAGTGTTTCTCAAAGTGGGGGTCAGGACCCCTTTGGGGGTTGCCGAGAGCTTTCCTGGGGGTTGCCTAAAGACCCCTGGTACTGGGGGCCAGGTCAGGCTTGCCCGACCTCTGGCTGTAGCTGCGCGCACACTGGGGCGACTGACAGCCTCATGGCCCAATCCTATGCATGCCTATTCTGAAATAAATCCCATTATACTCAGGGGGTCTTTACTCCCATGTAAATTTGGATAGGATTGCAGCTTCAGGGCCCAATCCTATGCATGCCTACTCTGAAATAAATTCCATTGTGTTCAATGTGTGCATAGAACACACATTCACATTTCATTTTTTAACCATGAAAATACATCCTGCATATCAGATATTTAAATTACAATTCATAACAGTAGCAAAATTACAGTTACAAAGTAGCAACGAAAATAATTTTATGGTTGGGGGTCCCCACAACATGAGGAACTTATAAAGGGGTCACAGCATTAGGAAGATTGAGAACCACTGGCTTAGGGGGAAATTCTCCAGGCTCTTCCTTAGTGTCTGTCCCTTTTTCCGAAGGAAGTTATTGCACAGACCATTCAGTCGGACCTCGGAAAAAACTTTTACATTCCTTAATAAATTCTATTTTGGGCATCTTCACTTTCATTTCCATTTTACTTTCACTACCCAATTATACAGTTAAGCCATAGGCTGTTATATTGAACCCCTCCACACAACTGCTTTATTTTTTGTTTCCCGCACCCCAAGTGTGTGCATGTTACTTTTGTTTTAAAAGCGCTATCAGTGACAGCATGGTCAGGGTGTGCCTGGGGCTGATGTGCTGCTAGAATTATCATTCAAACAAACCCTACTGGAGCTCTAAGTGATCCAACCAAATGGTTATTCTAACAAAAATGCTCCTCTCTGCTCAGCCATCCTTAATCACTGTGTACATATCTAAAGAAAAATGAAAGAAAATAAAAGGGATTGCGGGTCTTTTTTATATCCACAAACTCTTTTTTCGCAATCCATATCCCCTAGCCACTTTGATCTGATCCAACATATGGGTGTTCTCAACAGCTGGCCTCATTTTCCCCATTACCTGCATGAGCAAAAAGATGTAGTTAAATCAGCGACATATTGGAATTCCCTGGTACAATTAGCAAGGAAGAGAGATTTATTCAGCATATGCTTGTTTGTTTTTAAATGGAGATTACATGAATAAATACAGGAAACAAGTTTTTTAAAAAAATCTCATATCATCGTTGAGCCATTTGGGTGGAACATACAGGAAATATATCTGAAAGGAAGGCTATGGAAACAGTTTTAGCCTGCAGTTTGGTCCAGTCCAGTATGGAAAGCTTAAAACATTATCCATCATCTCTCCATCATCTTAAAACATTATCCATCATCTCTCCATCTCTAAAAACAACCAGAACACTGCAGTTCATTACAATACATCTATTCTGTACTGAATAGATACAACCTGGACTAGAGTTGAGAGTGAGGTTCTCTGAATAACTCTCCCTTATGGTTAGTTTACAAAACTGCAAAATTATAACAGGAGTGAAGTTTAGTTTAGAGCAAAATCCAGAGTAACTACGGGGAGTCCTTGCTCTGGTGTAAGAAAAATGTACTCTGGATTCCAATATGAATTTCCCATAGGTTTTTACTAGGTGGTGCAGTAACTACGGGCGCACATAAATTCTCTTACGTACTCCTGTAGTTACTCTGGATTTGGGGGTTTATAAGTTTCTCTTTCTCCTCTCTTCTTCCTCCTCACCCATCTAATCAGCCTGGGAAGAAAACCTACAGGCTGGAGTCAAATTTCTGTACAGGTATCCCCCACTTTCTGGTGCTTCATTTTCTGATGGTTCCACTCTTTCAACACCTTTCAATTATACCCAGAACTCATGTATTCAACACATGCTCCATTTTTTCAACCTCTCAATGCTGATCTAAAGAGTCAGATTGTCATCCCTTCTATTGATTTGCATGTGACATGGTGATCAAACTATTTTTGGCTTTTCCTTACACAGTGGTGCCTCAAGTAATAAATTTAATTTGTTCTGGAGGCATGTTTGTTACGTGAAACGTTCTTTACGTGAAGCGGATTTTCCCACAGGAAATAATGGAAACTCAGATGATTGGTTCCACAACCCTCCAAAATATTCATATAAAAATATTAACTGGATGTAAAAATGATGACAAAACACTGGAATTGAATTCAAAACATGCATTTGATGTGTCTGATCCTATGAAGTCTACTTAGGCTGCACTCCCAAAGACACTTTCCTGTGAGTAAGCCCCATTGAACACAATGAGGCTTACTTCTGAGTAGATATGGTTAGGAGGCTGCAAAGACACTTTCTTCTGCAATCCAAGACACTTTCCAAGTGTCTCCCCACTTTCTGCTTCTCTCCATCCTGAGCCTCTCTCTCCCCTGCTCCCTTCTGGCTAGCCCTGAGCTGCTTCCCTCTTCTCCACTGCTCTTCTCTCCCTCTGCCCAGCCGATGCCCAGCCACAGGAGGAACAGCGCGGAAGTGTTGCTTTTACTCTGGGCAGGCGCACTAGGCAGCCCCAACACTTTTTAAAAGGGCTGCCGGCCAGCGCATCTGCTCCAACTGCCAATGAGTTTGTTTGTTATGTGAAGCACAGTTAGTTACGTGAAGCAGAATTCTAGAGAAATTTTTGTTTGTTACATGAAACATACTTTACATGAGGCATTTGTTACGTGGAGGCCCCACTGTAACTTTTTTCAGTGAATAACCATTATCCAAATAAATAAGATATTCATTACCCATACATGCCTTTGTTTATTTTCATGTAATTTATGTGTTAATAAATATGTGTTAATAAATATGTGTTATTTAGGCTTTTTGCAAGTGATATTAATGAGTTTTTCGGTGAAAATTTGTAATTTGCAAGCTGAAAATTACTGGGTTCAATTTTTCTACTGTTTTCACTTTTGGATGGTACTCCAGTCCCTAATCTGTCCAATAAGTGGGGGATTCCTGTATAATAATTTTGGAAGTGTTGCTTGAGCTATAAGCCTGCAGGTAAGTGTTCCTGCAAAAAAATAAGAAAGGATCTAAAGCAAGAGGACATAAGAAGAATTTAAGTGAGGCCTAGTTAATGCAACAGAAGAACAGCCCAGGCTTTGATCTGGATCAGGAAAATAGAAAAGGACTAGAAATATGTCATAAATTTACTGAGAACTCTCCAGCCATGCAGACAAACTGGACAAAACCCACTTCGAATGGATAATAAATTGACTTCTGAAAGATGTATTAGGACATTTATTACTTCAGGATACAACACATAATGATCAATAGGATTATCGACCTGTATTGAAGACAAATTCCATCTAGTAGATGGAGTAGGTATTTGGCAGTCGTCAGCCGTGGATCTAATTCTGACTGATAGCAAATAATTGACTGAAAAAGTGAATAAAAGAGGCAGCCTTGGGGAAAAACCACTGTGGTATTTTATAGCTCCCAACTGAAAGAGGAGAAAGTAATGAGTGCTATATTTGTGTTTTGAACTCAGCGTGTATCTTTTTGAAGCTTGGAGAACCAGAAGGGAAGGTTCTTCAGCTTCAGAGAGTTGAAGGGTAAGGGATACAGGAGGCTTGGAGACATCTAAATACACTTCTGAATGCATATCCATGAATTCATCCAATAAAGGACTCATACAAAGTTGAGATGGATGCATTTAACTAAGTAAATAAAATGAAAACGTGCTGAAAAAGAAGAGTGGGGTGAAGTCCAAGAAGAGTGAAAATAATGTCACCCTTTTGATCAGAGGGTCTCCAAATCATAATCCAAGGGCCAGATTTGGCTCATGGTGAACCTCTAACTGGCCCACTAATAGCCTTTAACCTAGAGCACAATCCTAACCATGTCTACTCAGATGTAAACCCCAATGTGTTCAATGGGTCTTACACCCAGGAAAGAGTGTTAAAGGATTGCAGCTCTAGTTGATCAAACATGTCTGGAGTTGTGATGAGGTGAGGGAATGGTATGTGTGTGGAGTGAATTGAAGCAGGTGCTGAACCCTTATATGATGAGCCTTATATGATGAACCTGCTTCAATCCCCTCTTCTACGCATTGTTTGAAGGTAGAGTAGAGGCATTCTATCCTCCAATCTATATGGTCACCCTGTTTCACACAGTGGGCTAAATAGCATTCATAATGCTACATAAGTGAGCAAGAAGTAATGCCATTGAGAGGTAATGACCAGTAATAAAAACTTTTTTCATTTCTTAACTCTTTAGTTGAAATAACAGATGATAAACTACACAAATCTTGTTTTTTTTATTTTCAACGTATGGGAGAGACCAATTATAACGCAAATATGCAAATGTCAATATTTCTCTACTTCTCTACTAGACAATAGACTGTTAGCAGAATCTGCAGAGGAAGCAGATTTGTTTGATACAAACTTTTCTTTCTGTCCTCACAATAAATCAAAGAGTGGTCAGAAAAGCAGAAGGTAAAGGAAATCTAAGCATGAAGGAATTCAGATCAAGGCAACAAAAGACCAGGTGGGAGGAGATCTGGAACTGAACACTTCCCTGAGCCTGACTATCAGGGCTGGATTTTCTGAACCAAGAAGTTCTGAAGAAGCTGTTTGAAGAAGGCTTAGACCACTGGCAGTTATCTTTGGTGGGAAAGTTGTAGGCTCATGGAAGCATTCAGGTCGGAGAAAATCAAGCCATTGCTTGTTACTTCTGAGAAGATAAGAACATATGTCACTAGACTTGGATGGCAATCCACAGAGAGTGTTGGAATTTCCTAAAACCAGTTCTTAGTTGGTGCCTCCACCATGGAAAGAATATCCTCTCCAAATTTCATGCTTCTAGGTTCAGGGGTTGGGCAGTGATGGGATTCAAAGAAATTAAGAACCGGTTCTCTGTCCATCTGGCAGCCACTTTTAAATGGCTGTTTTTAAACTTTATATGTCCTGTCTCTTGTTAACAACCGGTTCTATAGAGTAGGTGCGAACCTGCTGGAGCCCACCACTGGGGTTGGGGCAGAGTGATTCTTCAGTCAGAGATTCTTCAATGGAAAGTATAGGGAGAAAATGTGTTGTGCCCCTTTTCACTCCTTTCCAGTTGGAATTTCTGAAAACCAGTTCTTAGTGGGTGCCTCCATCATGGAAGGAACACCCACCCCAAATTTCACGCTTCTAGGCCCAGCGGTTTTGATGAATCAGTGAGACAGTGAGTGACTTTTCAGGTTTATATATATAAAAGTGTGTGTGTGTGTGTATGTATGTATGTATGTATGTATGTATGTATGTATGTATGTATATATATATATATATATATATATATATATATATATATATATATATATATATATATATATATATATATATATATATATATGTGGGCTGTGGGTGGCGCAAGCGGTTAAGGCGCTGTACCTGTTAACCAGCAGGCCAGGGTTTGAGACCTGGGTCGGCCCCACAAGACAGGGTGAGCTCCTGTCCTTAGCCCAGCTCTGCAACGCCAGCTGCATCCAATCGTATTGGCTCTGCCTTTCCATTGGACTAATAACAATCTAACCCAGGCTTTCGTGCTTCGCATGCAGTGTATGCAGTGCCGAGCACCATACCATAGTCTTTCAAGACTGACGGAGGCCTGCTTTTTTATACACACACACACACACACACAGATATAGGACTAAATCTCCTATCTGATAGATCCTCAACAATTTCAGTACTAACAATGTCAAATTACCATGTGCAATGATTTCACAATGACTATGTCCTTATGTAAATCTGCCATCTCTTTGATATACCAACAGATTTTTGCCCATCAGCATCATGAGCAGAGCCTGTTTCCTTCACATCAGTTATTGTTCTTCTCTGCAATCATTCTGCTTTTAATATTTAATTTAGAAGACTCCCTAGCTTTATTTTAAAGATAAATATTATTGCAGTAGTTATTTATAAATGCTGGTCCTGCAGTCTTGTAAAAAGTGCTCTCTCTTTTTCTCTGGCATCCTTGCCACTAGTGTTTATGCGCAATAACCCATTTAATTAGTGGAGCAACATTTTGCATTTACCAATGCAAGTATCTCTTTAAGGCAATGGCCAGATTCATTCCAGAATAGAAAGTAAGTACATTAGGGAACAGGGAACAACATAAAAGCATCATAAAGCTATTAACACGGTATCTGTCATCACTCTCAGCTGTCTCTGATAGTCTGTGACATCTGCAACATCTGTGATGTAGGCTGAAGGGGGGGTAATATTATTTAAAAACCCTCGGTATCCCTTTGTAATGGGATGCTTTCCCCACATAGGGAAGATGTGAATAAAAATAGTATGTCTAGTATAAGAAATATCTATACTGCAACGGTTGGGCAACTGGTTTGGCATCAAAAAGTCTGACATTATGCATACATCAGACATGCATAAAGGCCTAATTTGCAAATACAATTCAGAGATAATGTCGCTATCTGATCCGTAGACGATTAACATAATTTGCAGTATTTTCATCAAGATGGCTGATAGGGAACCAACCATGATAGATACATTGTGAATATTCTAATAAGTTCTCCATCTTTTGTTAACTTGTCTGTTGTTAACCTTGTAATCCTTTTTGTTATCCTTTTGTTAACCTTTGAGATGAAAAGAAATGTATATATGGAATTAGAAATTTTGGGTGTTTTCTAAAATGCATGCAAATAATTGAGTGTCAATCTCACAGCTAAGTCAAGGCCAACGTTAACCTTGATGTAGTTCAAATATCAGAATTCTGGTCTTTGAAACCTTTTTGAAAACACTCTCACAGTAAGTGCACTATAAACAATATACCAAATCCTTCTTTAAGGTGCCTGGTATCTTAAGCTAGAAGCTATTACATACTGCCAAGTTCTCTGGTGGTGCAAGTGGTGCCTTGTGTCACGGGTCCTTCTAGTCTTCCTTCTAGCCCCCCCGCTGTCAGTGGACAGGTCTTCCAGGACCACCGAGATCTGTGTGGCATCGTCATCCTCCTCCTCCAAAGTATACATCACGAAGAAGACTTGCTCACAGGTAAGTATGCAAGAACACACGTTTACTTGGTACAAAGCATAATGGTTACAAAGTAACTCACTTTAGGTCTCTCCCTTTACAGGTCCACGCACAACATTCCCGTCACCACACCTCAACAGGTAAGTAACACCCTTAACTAAAGTCCAACTCCGGTAAGACCCTTGCCTTACTGTCCTCCCTCTCATCTCTCCTTAGGAAGGGGTTCTCTGACGTCCTTTCTCCACTGTCCGGTGGGGACAGCGCCCGCCTCCGGACCTGTCATTGGATCCTTTGCCGGCGTTTGCCTCCTTCTGCTTGCTCCTGGCTCCTCTTTGTCTCCTTCTTTAGGAATGGGGTTCCATGCTGTTCCCGCTGGCCCGGGATTGTCCCTCCAAGCCTCGTACGTTCCAGGCTCATTCCAGGGCAAATCCTCCCGCCAGAGTCTCTCCCGCTCTTTTTCCTCCAGCTCCCTTATATCTCTGACTCCACCTCCCATCTCCTCCCGCCAGATCCCCACCAATGATGGTACTCCCCCACATGCGTACCACCTAGTCGAGTGTCCGACAGTTATGCCTCTCCGAGGCGGGCCTCCCCTCCCTCCAGTCCTCCATAGTTCAACCATGTCCTCCATCCTCCACACCTCGACGGAGTCTGGGAAAGTCTGGATGTCAAGGGGGGGGGGTAGTTGGGATGCTCCCAGATCTTCAAACTCTCGCCCAGATGGACTCCCATCAGCTCCATGTTATACCTGGCATAAGCATCCCAGTCCGGCTCACACCTTGCACCACTTGTAAACTTGTTTACACTGTGCCTGTAAACTGGCCTTTAGAACAGCAACAGCATCTCTTCTTTGATTCATATTTAGGCAACATATTTAAACAATGGGCACCTCTCAGGGATGCTTTTGCAGTATTTCCTGCTACCAGCAGGGGGTTGGACTAGATGATCCACTGGGTCCCTTCCAGCTATTCTATGGACTAGATGACTAGTTGGACTAGCTGACCCACTGGGTCCCTTCCAACTATTCTGTAGATTAGATGACTAGTTGGACTAGATGATCCACTGGGTCCCTTCCAACAATTATTTGATTCTAACACATAACTGGGAGTGTAGTTCAATTCATAGCAGAGAAACAAGCAACAAGAAATGAGTATGAGGCTGGAATGACTCCAAAGGGAAGGGGGAGTTCAGCAGGGTGACAAGATTATTCCTGAACCGCAGGGCCAAAATTCCTGAACCCCAAGCCCAAAATTCCTAATCCCAGGCCAAAATTCCTACCCGCTTAAAAAAATTGCCAAAAAGAATATTTTTTGTTTTTATGTTTCGGTGTTTTGACCATAACTTTTGATAGGAAGGAGTTATCTCTAAACTGATTTTTGCATTGGATTCTGCTCTTTAATACGAATTCAACAACATATGGTCTGATGGGGTACTATTGCGAAGTGTCAAAAAGAAGCCAAAATGCAGGATAATGAAGCCAAAATGTAGGACACCTGGACAGGAGGCTAAAAATCCGGACAAATCCAGGTTTTTTCTGGTCATATAATCACCCTGGTCAGTTCAGGCTCCCTGTAAAACTTAGTGCTATGCACCCCCTATGCTATGCCATTGCCTCAAACATTTCCTAGTAGCAACACCATCAACTTATTTTATAGCCTTACTATTTTTCCCCATTTATATTTTTCCCCTGTTATATATTGCTATAGACAAGAAACAGATGTTATAACAATTTTTTTTCAGAAAAAAGACCATGTCCTGGAGACCAGTTGGTTCTCATCAGTTGGCAACACTGACCGGTGTTAACTTCTACTGAAGTCACTGCACATTTTGCCCTCTAGGTTCACACAGACTGTTCTTGATACCAGACTGTTCTTCATTAGTAAACTTTTCTCCTCCAAAGAAGATGCAGAGAGTCATCATTTATCATGCTGTTGTTGATAAGCTGTCAAACATATGCGACTGAAATGGAAAGTTGGCAGTGTATATGCGAGCTATTTCTGGTATCTATGCATGGCAAATATTTGACTCCTGGGTAGCTTCAAGGGACAATATGTAAGCCAAGTCAGGTAAGTAGGTCACTGCATCATACAAGATTCAAAGCATTATTGGATTCACCTTAAACCCAGTCATAATGAAGATTAAATTAATACAGGGACAAGGTGCATGAGGCTCATAAAGAAGTTCTATGCACATGAACAGGCCTCATTCCCATTTTTCATTAAATCTATAATATGTTTCTACTAGTCCTCATGGTCATAGTAAGTGCTTATTATGAATATTCAATGGGAAAATAGACTTTCCTCCAAGTCCTTCTATCAACTGGAATTGGGCATATTGGATGAGGGGCTGTCTTGGTAGTTGTGCCTTACAAACTGAACGTCATCCGAAAAGAAGCTTGCCTGGTACCAACTCTGAAATATGTTGGTAGCAGCCCAGAAATGTTTTATTCTAATGTAAAACACATGCCTTATTGTTGTTTGAATTGTTAATTTGAATTGCGTTGTCAAGAGCAGAAGGTATGTCCTGGAGCAAGGGTCTCCAAACTTTCAACTTCAGGGTTGCAGGACCTTTAACAATTGTGTAGAGAAGGAAATTTCAGCAGGTGTAGCTTGTGATCTGTGGGATGAAAAGCTGCACCTGCTGAAATTTCCTCCTCTGCCCAATTGTTAAAGATCTTGCATCCCTAAAGTTGAAAGTTTGGAGACCCCTGTCCTGGAGGCTGAGCTGGTGCCCTTCCTGAAGCTAAGCAGGATTAGACCTGATTTCTCACCTGAGATTAGCAGGCCCAGGCAGGTAAGGAGGATGAAGAGGGGTAGTAAAAAAATGGTGTATGCCAAATCCTAATTCCTCCAATCCCAGGGTGACCATTTAGAATGGAGGACATAGCGCCTCAACCTTTAACCATTGCATAGAAGAGGAATTGAGGCAGGTTTAGCTTATCATAGAAGGGTTTTAAAAAAAGCACCTGTACAAATTTCCTCTTCTATGCATTGGTTAAAGGTAGAGGTACGATGTCCTCCATTCTATATGGTCACTCTGTCCAATCCCCACCCCCAGTTCTTCCCCCTCTTTCGGCTACAGAGCTGACATGGATCCAAAGAGAAGATCCATAGAGATACATTGTGGAGAAGGAGGTGTAAGAAGCGTAGGGGAAATCATTCCCCTTTGCTCTCTGAATCTTTCTCATTCAAACACACTGGACACAGCGCACTTTTAGTGTAGCTGCAACAGTGGAATAAGGATAGGGAAATGAATGAATGAATGAATGAATGAATGAATGAATGAATGAATGAATGGATGGATGGATGGATGGATGGATGGATGGATGAATGAATGATACTTCCCTCGGGTCTCAGAATGAAGGAGAAAAAGGGCCATACTTATAAATTAAATTAACAAAAATTTGGTGAGTTTGATATAAAATAATTGACTCCACGCTGCCCTAGAGATTGCAGGAAAACCTATTTAGCATTTTCCTGCCAAATCTTTTATTCCCCCTGCATCTTAGCCAGTCACATGGTATACGCATTTTGTGCTCCATTTCAATTACTTTCTGCAGCTTTTAGTGCTTCCAATAAGCCTGTGAATGATGAATTGGCATGATTAAAAAAATTCTTCCTTTATGCTGAACGATAGCCAAAGTAGTTTTTGGCTTGCTGATGTTGGATTGAACACTTTAGTCTTCCTGGCTGCAATTCATAGGGGATGCTGGATCGGGGCTGTCAGGTCCATTCACTCTTCTGAATTTGGCTTCTGAGTAACGGTTGACACAATTTCTCTCTGGGGAACATGGCATTCCAAAATGGCACAAGCTTTCAGGGCCGTGATTAAGATTAATAACCTTGTGGGCACACATTTTCACACAGTGGTTTTATTTTAGATAGATATCACCAGATGTGTCTTCACAGAGCTCTTATTGTCTACAATGCTTACTTGACCCCAACTCGCACAAATTGGAAATGCATTGATACGTACTCAGCTCGACATGCAGACACAAATGACACAAGATGCCAAGCAGACTATTTTCTATTTATAGTGGTTATTTTGGATAAAGAAAGAAAGAAAGAAAGAAAGAAAGAAAGAAAGAAAGAAAGAAAGAAAGAAAGAAAGAAAGAAAGAAGAGGGCTTCATTTATTAAATATACTGCATTTTCAGCATCTTCATGTAAATTGCATATGCGCTGTGTACACACTATTAACAGAAACCCGACTGGAAAGAAAGCTCATCTATGGCATTAATTTGCTTGATACTTATCTCATCTAATATGTAAATGAAGATACTGCAGCAGTCATTAGCAGGAGCTAATGTTTCTTTTAAGTGAAGCATAATCTCTGGCCAATGCAGTGGCAGGAGAAAGAAGTGCATTGTCTCTAAAGAGAATTATATTATATCTTACTGGCTTTGCTTTGGCTACAAATTGGAAGTTAGTGCAAAAGAGGAAGTGAAAAAGAGCCAAATCATATTCTTCTTTACTCCTTCCATGTAATGATACCAAAATAGTTATCCTATTTGTAACATATCCTATTTATAGGATATTTATATCCTATTAGGGCTGTGGGTGACGCAAGACACTATGCCAGTCAACCAGGCCAGGGTTTGAGACCCGGGTCGGCTCCACAAGACAGGGTGAGCTCCTGTCCTTAGCCCAGCTCTGCCACACCAGCTGGATCCAATAGTATTGGCTCTGCCTTTCCATTGGACTAATTCAGTGGTGTGGAGAGGGGGATTTGCTGCTTGGGTAACAGCCTATCCTCCATAACAATCTAACCCAGGCTTAGGTTAGCTCTGAGCATGCAGCACCGAGCATGATACCACAGTCTTTCAAGACTGATGAAGGCCTGCTTTTATATCCTATTTATCCTATTTATATTTATGAACAATTTATAGCACTGGTTTACATGGTGGAGAGTCAGGTCCTTTCCCTGCCACCATTTCCCCCTCTTTCATCAGTTTTAAGACCTAAAACCTCACTTATTTTTTAGCCAAAAAAGGGAATTATGTATTTACTGGAGGTCTCAGAAGGTCCACTAGAATCTGGAAAAGCAGATTTTTAGGTCTCCATTTTCTCTAAAAACTGAAAGTGAGGTTTTTAGGACCAGGTGGCAACATTTTGTGGTTCTTTCCTTAGATGGCTCAGAGGCAATTATTTCATAGTAACATAAGTTATGGACTGTGATGACAACAGTGTTTGTCGAAAGTGAATGGATTAGTTGTTTGAGACCCAAGAACCTCACAACGGAGTGAGTTCCCATTACTTGCCCAACTCATGCCAGCCTAGCAGTTTGAAAGCATGTCAATGCAAGTAGATATATAGATACTATATAGCTACCAGTGGGAAGGTAACAGCATTCTGTGAACCTTTAGCATTTAGTCATGCTGTCCACATGAACATGGAGATGTCTTCAGACAATGCTGGCTCTTCAGCCTTGGTTAACAGGGGTGAGAACCACCCTTACCCCCAAATCCAGAGTAACTATGAGAGCATGTAAGAGACTTTACATGCACCTGTACTTACTGCACTACCTAGTGAAAACCTATGGGAAATTCATATTGCAATCCAGAGTAAGTTGTTCTTACACCAGAGCAAGGACTCCCTGTAGTTACTTTGGATTCTGCCCTTAGAGTCAATCACAACTAGCAGGGAACCTGCAGGGGACACCTTTACCTTAACATAAGTTACATTCCTTGACTTGAAGGTAAGCCTCAATGGAACCGGAAGGTGTTTACTCAGACCCGTACTAGATAAATAGCTGGCACAGTTCTCTATGGACTTGTACCGTGTGATCGAGTTTGGAAAGAAGGCTAGGAATCAGCAACCATTGCTGCTACTAAACTCACCTATTTGAATATAGGATTGGGTCAAAGGCTGCAATTCTAGAGACACTAGCTGGGAGTAAGACCCATTAAACACAAAGGGTCTTACTTTTGAGTAGATATGATTAGGATTGTGCTCCAAATTACCTAAAAGGAAGTTGTTTGTTTTGTTTTTCAAACCCATCTTTTTATTACATAGCCACATATTTTCAAAACTACAGGTGGGTCTGCAGTTTCCACTTAGCTGTATTTTCCCTCCATAATGGGGAAAATGCATTCCTTCAGGCAGGTGTTTAATAAAAACAGACATCATAACCTAGACCTTGCTGACAATCTGGAAAGTTGGATGCAGGTAGTCCTGTGGGTGGAATATCTCTGAGGGTATGAAATCGTTCGTTTGTTATTTGCTCCGTGCCTTTGGCTTGTCCCATGTTTTTCTTTATAATGGTAATGGGATCCATCAGCAACAAGGAAAAAAAGAAATTCATAATAAATAGCTCTATATGCTACAAAATTGTTGATATTCTTCTGAAAACAGGGCCAGCAACAAGAATTGGCCAAGTGCTGAGAATTACAGGCATTCAGAAGGTCAGATCCCTGAAATAGGGGTTTTGAGAAGAAGGGCAACCTATGCTAACACCTTTACCTTTATTATAAAGTAACAATAAATAAAATTTCCTGCTGCAGGCAGGGGGTTGGACTAGATGACCTACTAGGTTGCTTCCAACTCTATGATTCTATGATTCTGTGATTCTATGAAATAATATTGAGCCACTGTTTGATTCAGTGGAAAACAGCTTCCTGATTTGTGTATCAATTACCTGGAGGTAATTTAACATAATGGTGGTGGAGAAACTTTACCCAGGAAGGAGGGGGCCTACAGAAGGAAGTTTGCTGTGAGCCCCTGAAACTTGGAGCTGACCCTGCCATGCCCCAGAGGCTGATATCATGCATTTATTAAATCTGTATGAAATTCAGCATTGTCTGCAATTATCTGCTTTGATTTGCAACTTGTTTTCCAGTGCCGACTCGTGTTCCAGGAGGACATCTTGAACTATGTGCCCCTCAGACGCTTTCTAAGAGCCACAAAGTTGGTGCGCTGTGACCCTTAAGGACCTTGTTTGATTTCCATATGTCACTACTCATGTCAAGTGTCACCTGTGTTGGCAAACCTGAGCGTTCCCAAGTATAAATAGGAAGGGAATAGAGAGGTCAGCGGGACAAAAAGAAAAATATGTTAGTCACTGAAGTGAGGGAAAACAAGAGCACAAAGGTTGAGGCGATCTGTTACCTTTGGGGCACCCTAATTAGACACAGAGGTTAACCATCTCGGAGACTTCAGTAGAGAGGCCTTTACCTGGCATTGATTGTGCAAAACGTAACAACGAAGGGAAACTGGTCCACCTGTGGTGTATTGTTTTTGAACCTGGGATGAGAGAACTGCGGGGTGGGGGGAAGCCCTTAGGTTCAGGGATGAGGAAAGAAAGGCAAAAAAACCATTAAAAGAGACCAGGGATGTCAGGTGGACTTAAAAAGATCTGTTTTGGGGAAAAATAGTTTTTTAAAAAATAGCTGTGTTTCTCCACCTTTCTTTCAGCTGGATGAGAAAGCAATGGGTAATGTCAGGCTTTACTGGTCTCTATTCCTATACAGTGGTGCCTCACATAAAGAGCTTAATTCGTTCCGGTGGCATGCTCTTTAAGTGAAAAGCTCTTTATGTGAAGTGGATTTTCCCATAGGAAATAATGGAAACTCAGAGGATTGGTTCCACAACCAAAAAATATTCATATAAAAATATTAACTGGATGTAAAAATGATGACAAAATACTGGAACTGAAATCAAAACATGCATTCAATGTGCATGATCCCATGAAGTCTACTTAGGCTGCAGTCCTAAGACACTTCCCTGGGAGTAAGCCCCATTTAACACAATGGGGCTTACTTCTGGATAGACATGGTTAGGAGGCTGCAATCAAAGACACTTTCCTGGGAACCTTACCTGGGCTGCTGCTATAGGTTCAAGGTGGCCAGTGGGGGCACTTGGGGGCAGTTAGGAGCAGCTGCCTCTGGCACCCCCAGGCAACTTCCCCTAAGTTGGGGGCAGTTAGAGGCAACAGCGCTGGCCAGCAGCCCTTTTACAGAGCCTCCACATGGAGCATCAGGGCTGCATAGCATGCGTGCCCATAACGCATTTGCTTGTTAAGTGAAGCAGAACTTGTTATGTGAAGCAAGGTTTCTTGGAAAATTTTGCTTGTTATGTGAAACACCTGTTAAGTGAGGTGCCACTGTATATGGTTTCTCCTTTTTTTTCAATAGTTGTCTTCCTTGTAAAAATAGAGCCAAGATTGTATAGTGGTTCTGGACTCAGACCAGGAAGATTCAGGTTCAGATCCAACTCAGTGATGCTCTGCCAACAGCTTCCTCACCTATTTCACAGCATCATTGTGAATGCAAAAGGGGGAGGAAACATGTTCACCATCCTGAGCTCCTTGGAAGAAGAGAAGAACAAAAATATGGCAAAAAATCTGTATTTTTTAACCTCACGGGTCTCACAGTTTGTATGTGCATTCAACAAAGCACCCTGGAGCAAAATCTGATCTTAAACTCTACTTTGTTCTGTAGGTGCACATATGATTGTAGCTTTGGAGACTTGAAATGCAAGAGTGAGTCAGGATTTTGAGAGGGAACAGACATTTGGATTCCCTTCAAATTAAGGATGCAATTTTCTTATGTTGAAAAGAGGTCTATAGAAAAAGAAATCAATTGAAAATCCATGGAAAGAGTGGATAGGGGGGATGTTTTAGTGGGCATCAATTAAAACTGAGTATCAGGAGAGTTAGGATAGAAAAAAGAAAATAGATCTTTGCCAACCTTGTAATTAGTCTGTGGAACTCCTTGCCACAGGATGTAGTGATGGCTTCTGGCCTGGATGGAGACTGGACAAATTTCTAGAAGAAAAGTCCACTACAGGTTACAAGCCATGATGGGTATGTAAGTGTTGTCTGAGATTCACTGGTTGCTCACCATGAGGACCAGGTAGAAATTTCTTTCTGTCATCGGAATTGGCCATGCCCAGGGAGATGGTCACCTCAAATGGTGGATTGATGGGGTCAACCACCTTGTCCTACCTTTTTTTCAATCCATTTCCTTCCATTTGCTGGATTGAAAGAATTAGGGAATGGATATGTCAGGGTGAAGGGGAATGGAAAGATGCTAGTTCGCTTCCTTGTGGGGCACCCTGGATAGCATGAAAGTGTGAACTAAACAACTAACAACAATTGGCAGCCAGACTACGAGCACAATCCTAACCATGTCTTACTCAAAAGTAAGCCCCATTGTGTTCAATGACTCTTACTCTCAGGAAAGTGTCTTTAGGATTGCAGCCTACATTGAAGAATTGGCAGTTGGCAACAGTAGGCAGTCAGACATCAGTGTGGAATGCCTGTCTCTCAAAATACATGGTAATGGAACATTAACATCTGATTTACCAGAAGTCCGTGGTATTTACCATATGCTAAATAAATAAATAAATTCACCTAAGAAATAAGGAACCAAAGTCCACAACTGGTGATGGCACAGAGCATTCCAGGTTAAAATCTGGCAGTACTAAAAAAAAGGGGGGGAGGAAATATTTTTATTTCCCCTTATCCCATTTATGGTGAATTTGTATATTGCTGCTACAGCATCTCTGTGACTCCACTGTTGTTTCTACTTTTTGCACATCATTTTAGGAAAGAGACACTTTCCACATTACTGAAAAAAGGGACCTAATGGATTTTACAGTCTTTTGCACCTGGGAAAAACAAAACAACAGCAGCAAAAAGCAGCAACAAAAACATCTGCATTTGTGGAGAGCAGGATGGAAGAATATTCAGTGAATATTCTTTTTTTATCAAACTCTAGGTAGTGATGCATGAACTATTACATTCCTGTGTTTTTGTTTTCTAGTGAAAATGAAAGGTAATGATAATCCTGAACTTTGCAATAGAGTTCAGAACTCTGATCTCAAATCTATTACCCCCCATAGCGAGAATAAAGAGCCGGAGACAGATGCTGGATTTAAGGGCCACTTTATTAACTACAAAACATATTTAAACCCAACAAGGGACTGCTAACAAGTCGTGCTGGCAGCTAAAAAATAAGGGATGGCGAAAGCCTGGTTCCGGTTTCACACCTCGCACTGAGGGTACCCATCATCACCAACCCGAAGGTCGAGACAGCTGGGTGCTCGGTCAACCAGTTACCCAGTTGACTTTGCCTAAATCCCAGGTGCAGGACTAGCCACCCCAGCCTTCGTCCGGTCCGGTATCAATAGGCCTGCGATGCGTAGCACTGACCCTTGCTGCCTCAGGCAGTCACCGAAGGCCTATCCTGCTTACTCCAGCACAACACCTGCCATAAAGTGACCTAGTTAAACCTCCCTCACCACTAATACAGTTTAGGGTAGACAAAAAAGAGTCCCGGCCAGAGCCAATCAGCAGGAACCCCAAAAATTCCTACCCGGCCCAAAGTGCGACCAGCAAAGTTTAAACTGCACAAGGGAGGGAGGGTGGGGACGACTCTCAGCCACAGACTGAGGGATAAGCGGGCAGCACGCCTGCTGCGTCCCTCAGTCGCTGTCCCTTGGCCCATAGCAGCCAATAGGCTGCAAGCATCCCCGACTTGACCATTCCACCGGGGGAGGCAAAGGGGGACCATCCCATTAAGTGGCTAGCCCCATTGTGCAATCCCAAATGGATTGAACTTAGGGACACCAGTTTGGAGACATCCCCAAACTGGAGATTTCTGTAGGAGAGTCTGGTGATGTCAAATGGTTGATTGGTATATGAGATTTGCAGGGGCTTAGAAGCCTTCAGATATCCTCCCTACCTCCATTTGTGAAGAAAACTCTATCCACCAGTCCAACACTGCCTATAGCTTGTCAAATAAGACCCCATTCAGGCTTCCTGGGGGGTCACAAATCATAAAACAGTGATCACAATATTAAAATAACCTGAAATCAAATGAAAATACTGAGGCAACCAGTGATATATCACTAGTAAGATATTACCCAAACTGCAAATATATCTTCTTTCATCTCTTTTTCCCTGGGAAAGAACAATGGAGTTGGCAGTCGTCCAGAGGAAGTCGAATTACATTTTAGCAACTCTGTCCATCCAACTGAAGGGAGCTTCCACAACAGCCTAATGGGGACTCACTTCTAAATAAAAATATGCTTTTCTTCAAAGTCAAACAACTGTGACATGCACGAGTTTGTTGCACAGAGAATGACATATGCAATAAATTATCGGTGAAAACTCGGGGATGATATTAACTTCCCATCTGTACATCTCTCTCTCTTTGTACATATATTTATTTAAGGTATGGGTATATAATGAGGGAGTGTGGTATCAACAAGGACAGGTTGCAGTACAACCAGATCAGTACAAAGTTCAACTAACAACACCTCAATGCTAGTTAGCTATACTTTCAGCTTATTCTCCCTCATCCAATTCCATAGAGTTGACCAAAAAATAGACCAAAGTTTTCACTGCCTCATTGGGAATAATAGATAGATATATAGATAGATAGATATAATCACCGTAAGTTGGTAACCAGTACTCCAGATTAACCCTACAATCCAGAGTAACTATGGGAGCACATAAGAGTCATTACGTGCACCCGTAGTTACTGCACCACCTAGTGAAAACCTATGGGAAATTCATATTGCAATCCAGAGCAAATTGTTCTTACACCGGAGCAAGGCCTCCCCATAGTTACTCTGGGTTGCGCCCTAAGTTTGACTTAGAAGAAGAAAAACTATTTCCCATTTTGGTGTGGAAGGAGAATATGTTTATATGTGGGACCTTGGTACCCATTGATATGGGATCAAATGATTTGACTTACCATTGATAACAAAGTCTTCCTTTATATACCTTATAACCAGGAAAAAAGCACCAAGATCTTATTTCTGACCTCCCCTCTGTTAAATAATTATAATTTCATTCCATTATATTCCATTACTCACCTAGGCTAGTGGCTGAATGCAGGATAGTGTCTATACCAATGCATTTTGTGGCCAAAAAAGAGAAACATGAAAGTGGGTTTAAAACTATTTAAACTTTAAAACTATTTTTCCACTGATTGATATCCACTGGAATTTTTTAATCCACTGAGGATTCCAGAATGAACGTCCCTGTGTGCACCACTTGCCTTCACTTAGTTGTCAAAGTCATCACTATTTAATGATGGCAGCAATCCTAAGCACACTTTCCTGGGAGTAAGTACTATTGAACACAATGGGACTTACTTCTGAGTAGATATGCATTGGATTGCACAGGATACCTCTTTAAAATTTGACACTATTATAGCAGAGGGGAGCGTAGTTCTCACTGTTGTTAAAATATTGGTTGAAATAGCAAAAAAATTAGAGATTCATGACATCACCGTTGTTCAGGTCAGTTGAGCGTCCCATTGACCTGAACGAGGTAGTAAGATTTCTGAACTAGAACTAGTACTGATATCTAAGTAACATCACTTTGACTTTGGACGCAATCCAGAGTAATGACAGGGAGTCCTTGCTCCGGTGTAAGAACAATTTACTCTGGATTGCAAAATGAATTTCCCACACATTTTCACTAGGTGGTGCCATAACCACGGATGCACGTAATGTCTCTTATGTGCTCCCATAGTTACTCTGGATTGGAGGGCTAGTGTTCTTGGATACCAGAAAGTAGGGTGCTGAGTTTAGCCATCTATGTAAAAGAGGATTTTGCTACTCACCGTTTCCGTGAAGGACTGTGAAGCAGAACTAATACATTTTAACTGATAAATACATCAAAGGAAGCATGTCTAAAGCAATAAACAGCTCCCACGGTTGTGGGGCTGTTTATGCACAATGGAAGGTGGTTTTTCCTAAGCTTTGATGTAGTTATCGTGATTCTAATGGAAAGAGTAGGTGGCTTTCATGGCTATTCAAACATCGCTGTTGTCCCTCAGAGTTCTACTAAATGTTAATGGTTTAATAAGATAGAATGGATTTGTGGCTCTTTCATCTCAGATGGTGAGAGGAAGCACTTTAGAATCAAGGACTTCAGTTGGTTTCCTTTGAACAACTGCTTGCTTCTCTTGTCCCACTGCAAACAACCACTGATGGAACATCAAGTGTCCACTACATCTATCCATTGCAATTATTAAATAAGGACTCTGTGTTTTTCCTCCTAGAGGAGGCATATGAGACAATTCTGCTTGATGCTCATCCATGTTTGTGCTTGACATTGTTCTGCTGACTTAGATCAAGCACATTGCTCCCCAACGAAGCAAGCAGTTGGGATGGAGAAGAACATGATGGTCCTCTTTGCTCTGTTCTTCCAGATCCAGAACTCCATATTGGAGTTTTCACCCTGATGCAGGGCTTCTCAACTCTGCACTAGCTGTGGGCAGTGGCCTGACCAGCTCCACTGTTGGTCCTGCACCCTTGGGTAAGGTGATGGGTGACCTCTTTCCTCAAGGAGACCAATCTTTTACTTCTCTTAATATCTTAAAGAAGCATCCTCCACTAGAGAAACTGCACAGTGTTTAGAGAACGTGAAATATCTTGGGAACTATTTTCACTATTTGGTGATATTTTAGTTGGTCTGAACTTGCAGTCTTACTACTTATTTGAATATTTATAGCTTTGTCCCGTAGTTTGTGGATAGGGTAAGAAGTTGATTTATGACTTGTGCATGTTACCAGCAATGCCAGCATTGTCATCATATCCCATCAGCATGTAATGGTGAAGAGATTGAAGGTGCATCATCACTGCAAGTAATTATTCCCATATCAAACGCAGTTATGCTGAAGTCAGCAATGTATACTCATATGGAATATTCACCAGCAACAGTAGTAGATCTGCTGAAGCCAGCATTAGCATTAACTTTCATAGGATAATTGCCTGAGACTAACCACAAGACTCGCCACAACATCTATTATTGAAGGTTGCAATTCTAACTATCCATAGGAAGTGGTCAGACATGATCTGTTAAATGCATTTTGTAAGCACCAGTGCTTGGCATAATTGAGTAGCTGGTAAAGGAGTCTCATTGATCTAAGAGAACACTTCTTAGTCGAGTACGTCTTTGAGTTGGCAGTTAGAACTCTTGCAACATCGGTGGAAGAAAACTAAATGTATATATATACTGATATGTGGGTGCATTCGTGGACCTTCCCTCTGTCTTTTGCAACAGGAAATCCTCTAACAGTGTAGACTGAAACACCACTTACACCAAGTGGAGTGTGACACCTTAGGTCAACCTGCCTAGAAGATATGTTAGCATCAAGGATCTATGTCAAGATAGATGTGAGAAAAATCTGCTGGTGTTGATCTTTCCAGGAAGACCAAGAAGATCAGGTGACTTTGGACCAGGCACAACCACTTGGCCTAACCCACCTCACAGGGTTGTTGTGAGAATAAAAGGAGGGGAAGACATGCAATCTCAGCCTGAGTTTCTTGAAGTAAGGATGGTGAATAAGAAATAACAGGTGTGCTCTGTATTCTCTGGGTTTTACTGGGGTGGCGCAAGTGGCTAAGACACTGTGCTTGTTAACCAGCAGGCCAGGGTTCGAGACCCGGGTTGGCCCCACAAGACAGGGTGAGCTCCTGTCCTTAGCCCAGCTCTGCGACGCCAGCTGGATCCAATTGTATCGGCTCTGCCTTTCCATTGGACTAATTCAGTGGCGTGGAGAGGGGGGATTTGCTGCTTGGGTAACAGCCTATCCTCCATAACAATCCAACCCAGGCTTTTGTGCTTTGCATGCAGCGTATGCAGCGCCAAGCGCGATACCATAGTCTTCCAAGACTGACGGAGGCCTGCTCTGTATTCTCTAGGATTCTGTTCCCGAGTTTCTTCCCATGGATATGGGAGAACCCCAATATAAATCATGATTTATATGATTCATGATTTATATAAACCCCAATGTAATTCATGGTGCGCTTCCCCATGCTTCTCCATGTCCAGTATCTTTGTTTTTCTGTACTTTAACTTATTGCTTAACAGGAAGACTCCTGCTTAACATGGGAATATAACATGCAGGCATGATTCCTGCCTGCATGTTATATTCCCTGCAAGGTGGGGGAATCTCAGAGAACCACAGATAATGAAGCCACAGATACTTGATCTCCGGATATGGGGGCACCTGTAGTATATCATTTTGTATTGAGATAGTTGCAGCGCTATCAAGCATGCACAATGCTGTGTCAACATTGCTGGGTGCTGGCGTAGCAGGACCTAAGGATTTCTCTGTGGAGCTATTACAGGGACCAGGTCACCTCTGCAGAGGAGTTGCTAATCTCTCTCTATTACTAAAGGGATGAAGGCAGTAGAGATAGCATAAAAGAGATTTGGCAAAAACAATGCCATCCATCATGGAGCTTTGGAAATAACTTCCAGAGGGTAGTAAAGCAAAGAGATATGATATGTAATTAATGCTTAATGGTGGGATTCAATAAGCAGGAGCTGCAATGTGCTCCAGCACTCTGAAGCGGCCGAAAGAAAGCATCAGATGAGACAATCTACAAAATATCTTCTTTTTTTAAAAAGGTGAAGGATCTTCTGCTCACCTGAATATTCTCCAGTTATCTCATTAGATAACATGTTAAAGAATAATGGCTTTTTTATTGAATTTATATGATCCATAGGAGATAGGTTGCTATATTTTGCTGTTCAAGCTTTGATGGATGGGGGCAAGGAGTGCAAGTTGAGGTGGGGAGAGAGCCATGTATATTTGGCTTGAGATGGTTCAATTGATTTTGCAAGCACCAAAAATAAAATTCACTGTTGCTGTCCATTTATTTGCAATTTTTTTAAAAAAGTTGAACCTATGACATTAAAATTGGTCACAGGGATGGTAAAATAATGATGTAATTTAAATGCAACTAAATAGTGTTTATTTCTGCTTACTGACATTGCTTCCTACATCACTTCCAGTCCTTAGCAGGCATCATGAATGCTATTTGGCCCTCTGTACGAAACTTGTTAGACACCCCTAAACTGCGTAGGTTGCAAAACTCAAGGTGCAATCCTAGCAAGTTTAGGCCAGCACCACTCCCCCAGTCCCTGTTTCCATGATAGTATGGGGAGGTTGGTGCATGTCTGTGCACCTGCCCACTCACTCAGGAGTGGCACAGAAGTGCCTCATGGCACTTTTGTAACATCGCCAGGTCAGCATGAGTCTTGTGCCGAGACTTTTACGGGCTTAGCTTGGGTTTGGGATTGCAGCCTGAGTTGGTAAATCCCATATTCTAAGTTCCCTCTCGGTATTGATGATAATCAGTTGACTTTCAATGCATCACATTCTGTCTCAGCTTGCCCTACCTCATTAGCTTCTTTGTGAGAATAGCACACACCTCCTGAACTTCCTTGAAGGAAAAGTACATTCAAAATTAAATAACTAAACATTTTGAAAAATACCATGGCTGAATGATGAGTCATGCCATTGCTTTTGAACAGCAGGCGACACTGATTGAGTGGTTGCGGTCAAAGAGGAAATCTAAATGAGAAGGATAAAATATTCTGCCTCTTTCCTGCAATGGCTGATCTTATGGAAGTCAATGGCCTGTCATGCCATGAATCCATTCATCAGTGCCCCACCTGTCTCTCGCTCTCTCTGGATTCAAAGCCTGGACGCAGCTGCTCCTCATCAGGCCCCCTTGTGCTTTCTGCTGCAAGGACCCCTAATTAAATCATCTTTCAGCTGCTACCTTAAGGGATAGGGTTTTTCCTCTTCCTCTCTGGCTTCTGAATGTTCAATACATCATCAGGCAGCAGGGCTGTTTCCGCATGTAGTGGGTCTCATTCTTCCCTTTGATGATGATCCAGAACAAAAGTTTGTGGATGCAGCCAGAGGCTAAGGCCATTTTGTTCTTCTTCTTTGCTACTTTGCCTTGGAATTGGCAATGCATCTGACGGCCTCCGTACAGGATGTGCGCAGGAGATCACAGCTATTAGCATCTGCTTACCACTGCAGGCTGTGATTTCCTAGCATTATCACCCTGTTTTATCATTAAACATTTCATTCTACCCTTATCTGTACCCAAAGCATATTCCTCTCCTCTTCTTTATTCTAGCAGGACCCAAAATCTATTGGTGTAACACCACAACAGAGCTTTAAAAACTTAAGTTTTAACTATTGTATTTACGCAAATCTAACGCTCCCTTTTCCAGCTGAATTTAGTCTCCTGAATATGGAGTGCAATCCTAACCATGTCTACTCAAAAGTAAGCCCCGTTGTGTTCAACGAGTCTTACTCCCGGGAAAGTGTCTTAAAGATTGCAGCCTTAGGGCAAAATCCAGAGTAACTATGGGGAGTCCTTGCTCCGGTGTAAGAAAAACTTACTCTGGCTGGATTCCAATATGAATTTCCCATAGGTTTTCACTAAGTGGTGCAGTAACTACGGGTGCACGTAAAGTCTCTTATGTGCTCCTGTAGTTACTCTGGATTTGGGGGTTAGTCTCCTGAATTTAGGTGCACATTAGATTCAATGATTAATTAGATTCAAGTAAATGTGGTATTTCGATTATAAGTATAGTGTGTGCATTCGATGGCGCATTACATTTGAGTAAATTCGGTAAATTAACTAAACTCTGCACTTGTAGAAGATGTTTTCTGCTAGTGCACACTGTCATAAAAATCACTGGAAAGCACAGTCTGCGCATCAGCAGTAACAGTTCTCAACTCAAAAGTTATTTTGTTGACATAGATACCATCTGGGGATGGTATTTGGAAACATCCTGACCATCAATACTGCCTCATTAATAAGTTGCCAAGAGATCAGCCTCCCAGGGAAAATATTCTTGTTACTCAAGATATAAATTCTGCTATAAAATATGTGCTTTTTCTTATGCACATCCATTAAGTCATGTAAATCATTTCCAGCGCTGAAAACACACACACACACACACACACACAGACACGTTATATGAGTACAAAACCGGTTACAGGGGTAAAAAAAAATTCAAAACCATTTAAAGTCATTTGCTGTTTCTATTACATGAATTTCCATGCAGAGTTCCATTCCCACCCCCCGAAAATTTACTCCTTAGGTCACATTCTGCCCTTGATATCAATGGGAGATTGACTCACAAATTGAAAGCAAGACACTGCCTTTAATTTTGCAGGGCTGAGGGTTTTCTTTCCCCCTTCCCCCTTCAAGCTGCATAAGTAGCTATTTTTCTATACGTTGCTATAAATTCATGGGGAAACTGTGAAATTTACCATCTTGCCCTGAGATAGCTATAAACGTATGATAGTTTTTACAATTCATAAAGTAAAATGCGAATGATTTAGTGCATTTTGCAATAACTGATGACAACCAAGGACATTTGCGGCACAGTCTTCCTGTACAATGTGCCATAAATAATACTGCTGCACTCATGATTGCTGTTACTATAAAATACCTGCCCAGCCTCCTAGAGCCTGGCCTCTGGCAAGGGAAGGGATGGAGGCTATCCAAATACCCTGCAGATTTGTGACTGGGTGAACAACCGGGCTGTTATTTCCAAAAATGTCATCAGGAATATTGCAGAGGAAATTGCAATCCTAGGCGCACATCCTCTGGTGGCGCAAGTGGTTCAGACACTGTTCTTGTTGGCCAGGGTTTGAGACCTTGATCCCTACTAGATGAGGATTTCCTGCTACAGGCAGGGGGTTGGACTAGATGATGCATTGGGTCCCTTCCAACTTTATGATTCTATGAAATCTATGGGAGGATGTTGCAGCTGCAATCCTATAGACACTTTCCTGGGAGTAAGACCCACTGAACACAATTGGGCTCACTTTTGAGTAGACATGGTTAGGATTGTGCTCTAAGTGTGTCAGTGCAGGAGTGAGATGCAACCAATGGAATTTGGTGCTGAGACAACGGGTACAGGGTTGCCAGACCTCCAGAATTTCCAGGAGGCCTCCAGAAAACAAGCCTCTCTTCTGGGAAGGTGGAAAAAGGCGGCCTGCCTCAAGGAAAACAGCTTTCTGGTGGCCGCCATTTAAATTTGGCGCGCTGCAGCTGTGCACGCTTCTGTTTGGCTGCGTCTGGGGCATGCACTGCCCTTGGTCCTGACCATTGGGCAGGAGAAAGAGTGAGCAGAAGAAAGAAGCTCCTCCTCCTCACCGCCTTGCTCTGGCTCAGAGTATTCTCAGCCAGCAAACTGGCAACAGCCTCCAGAGCGCTCTCCTCACAGGGCCGCATTCGCCCACTGCCTTAACTGCAGCTGCCCGCCCTGTGAGTCTGCTCCCTGCCTCCGTGCTGTGTCGCCGACCTCCCGGTGTCACCAGCCTGCTGCTCCTCGATCACCTGCCTACTACCGCGTCACTCCTTCGCCGCAGCCTCAGGCTCCTGGCTGTCCCATTGACCTCCAGGTGAAGTGGAGGAATTGGAAAGTGTGTAAGCCCATGCTAGTTGTGTTGTGTCCACCCAGAAGTAAACTCCATTATACAATGGGACTTCCTCTCAGGAAAGTGTGCCAGTATAATGGAAACTGTGTCTCTCTCACAGCCACTCTGAGCCCCAGCCCCATGCTAGTTGTGTCTACTCAGAAGTGAACTCCACTATACAATGGGACTTCCTCCTTCATTATACTCAGTAGAGCTTACCCCTAAAGAAATCTCCCCCTTCCCACCAGGCCACCGCCACCAGCCACCCCTGGCTCTGCCTCTCCCACACTACCCACAGGTACTGAAATTAAGTACAGGAGAGCAACAGAAGTGTTTTAGCTTATTATAACATGTCCTACATTTTATCCTACATTTTTGGAGTGTCCTACAATTTTTCAATTGCAGGAGTTTTTGCATGAATTTTGGGTTGTGGGGTAGGAATTTTGGCCTTTGGGCAGGAATTTTGGCCTTGCTGTTCAAGGATTTTGCGTTTGGCATCTGGTCACCATGAACATGCACAACATTGGATAAAACATCACACGGCTCATAAAAACCATGCCTTTCTGAAGATATGTGCGCAGAAAACTTGCTGACTATGTATGTTGGGAGCAGTGGTGGGCCTAGCCTGGCCCAAGAACCGGTTCTACGGAACTGGGTGGGGCCAGGGGGTGGGGCCAGGGAGGTTTTTAATTTAAACATAAAAAATTAAAAAAATAAAATTACTTACTTCAGAGTAGACCTGCATAAGATGGGGCTCTGAGGCTGCAGTCCTTTCCACACTGGCCTGGGAGTAAGTCCCATTGACTATACTGGGACTTACTTCTGAGTAGACCTGCACAGGATGGGCCTCTGAGGCTGCAGTCCTCTCCACACTTTCCTGGGAGTAAGTCCCATTGACTATACCTGGACTTACTTCTGAGTAGTCAGGTTGGGCTCTTAGGCTGCAGTCCTTTCCACACTTTCCTGGAAGTAAGTCCCATTGACTGTCATGGGACTTACTTCTGAGTAGTCATGCATAGGATTGGGCTTCCCCTGGACTGGGGGAAGTGTGTAGCGCGTGCAGGGGAGTTTGAGCTCCCCAGCCGGCTAGTCAGCTGGCCAACTGGCGTGAGCTTTGGCGGTTGGCGCGAACCGGTCTGCCCTCTTTTTTAGTTTCCCTGCTGCTGGCGGTTCACCAGCGGCAGGGAAATTGAAAGATCTGGTTCGGGCGAGTAGGCCCGAACCAGTAAGTGCCCACCAGTGGTTAGGAGTGATGGGAGCACTCCTGTCATAACTCCTAGGACTTTCATGATATAATTTAAGAAAAGGGCACTGAAACATGCTAGTATTATATGTGTTGTGATTTCAGTAGTATTTAAGCCATTTTTTTGCCCAGCACTGCATGTATACTACAGCAATCAAATATGAACACTTGTAGGCTGGGCAATAATAAATACAGTGGTGGGCTCCAGCAGGTTCGCACCTACTCTATAGAACCAGTTGTTAACGAGAGATAGGACATATAAAGCTTAAAATAGCCATTTAAAAGTGGCTGCCAGATGGGCATAGAACTGGTTGTTAATTTCTTTGGATCCTATCACTAGTTAAATAGTAGTTATGCTGGTGATGACACCAGAAAAAGCTATGGAGGTGTGATCTGAAGGTTGTCCTCTCACTTTGTTTAAAAGAGGTAAGCAGGATCAGCTCAGGTTTTACCTTGCCACATAGGAATTTAATTAGGATTGGACTCTCTCTCTCTCTCTCTCTCTCTCTCTCTCTCTCTCTCTCTCTCTCTCTTTCTGTGTGTGTGCACAAGTGCGTGCATGCATGTGTGTGTCACTCATGTATTATGAAGAAGTTTATCTTAGAATAAATTTATCCATTTATCTTTATCTGGCTGCTGCCTGGCAAAGCAAAATAATGTACAGCAGGTGCTGATTGGAATAATAAATGATACAAAACAATGCCTGTTGTATAAAGGGAAATTTTGTTCATACTATTGTCAGTGGAATAATTGCACTCTTCAAAGCTCTAAAATAAGGGTAATTCCAGCTGAGTAGCTGTACACAAAAGCTTTCCCTCTCTTCAGCCTAGCATTCTATCTTTGCCCTATTCCCCAGCTTCCGTAGCCCCCTCTCTCTCCATTCGCTTTCTGAAATAATAATTAACTACCGTTGCTCATTAATGCAAATTTTATAATGGCCCACTCTAAAATTAAAAAAATTCCAAAAGAGACATGATGTTGAGAAGGACAAACTAATCCCACTGATTCATTCTGTCTCTTGAAGACTCAGTCATTCCTTGATTCTTCCTTGCAAGCTTCCCGACAGATCCCATTAATCACAGAGTGACTCTTATTTATAAGAGGCCTATATGGTTGGGGGAGCCAAGTCCTGTCCACATACAAGAAAGCTATGATACCAGGAATACTTGTGAGTAGCAGCCCAATCTGATGTAGGGTCTGTACCAGCAGAACATGTGTTCCGTCGACATGCATGTTGCAAAAGTGCCATAAAGTGTTTTGCAGCATTGGTAGTAGCTGACAAATGGATAGAGCCTTCACACGTACCACAGGCTATCATGATGCCCGCTGGAGCTGGTAGCACAAGGCTGGTAGTAGTCTGGGAGGGTACGGCAGGAAGGAGATAGGGCCAGGGATTTTCAGATCAGGCCTGGGAGGGGGCAGGAGCGCTGGCTCAAACAACATCCAAACCCCCTTCTAATTCTGATCCACTTCTGCAGATCAGCTCAGACTTGCACCAGCACTTTTGCTAGCACTATAGCTTGATTGAAGCCCCAAAGCAAGGATTAAACTCTGGTCTGAAGCAAGAAAATGGTTCAATACATTTCATTCAGAGCTTTTCAATACATTTCATTCAGACAAACAAATTGCTGTTTGTCTTGGGGCCAATGCATCAGTTTGACCCATAGCCAGGTCCTGCATTGGAAAGAAAACGCAGGGAAATATATGTCCAATAAGAAACTGCTGTACCAAAAGGATAGAGCAGAGCTATATTCAAGCACACATCATTTGACTGCAAGTTGTATCTTTCGAGGCTGCAATCCTATCCATGTTTTCCTGGAAGTAAGCCCCATTGACCTATTGATATCCATGGGATTCAGCTCCAAATAATTTAACCAATATCATTCTTATCTTTTTTAGACACAAGGGAGTTCAGAAGCACTTTTCCCCCTCTCTTTTCATGAATTCTATGGGATTGAGTCAAAGGAAATGGACAACATTTATGTCACGACCCTTATATTTTTAAGCACCAGAACCAGAGAAAATGCTGTAGGCATGCTGTCCAAAAAGAACAATTAAAATGCCATTATTGATCTCAGGCTAACCTGAGATATTCATTAAAGAAGATTGACTCTTCAAAGACACTGACCACACATTCCCAGACTGAAATTAGTTCCTTGATAGTAATCTGGTCCTCTTTTCCAAGAGAGACAGATGCACAACATGTCATCCTAATTCTGGAATCCTACACCGTCTGCAGCACTGATGACAATCATGCAACAGAAAGAGCCTATTTAATCAAAGGACGGAGAGGCTGATCTCTCAGGGGAAATTGGGGGAGAAGCCTCCCAAATAAAGGCAATTTCTTTTGTTTAGGGGTTTGCGGCAATTCAATTTTTGCATCAAAGGAAAGGGCAAACGAAAGAGGCTGTGAAAGTTACCTAAAGAACAAGCCACCAACTTCTTCATTGCAAATCATGTTCTAATCTCCATTTATGTGACATATTTCATTCCCTTTGGTCTTATCAGTAGCCTAGGATCACTATGAAAATCCCTTTCATTAAAGATGAAGCTTTATGCCTCCATCAATCATCATGTGCCTGATTAAAAGCCCCTGTATATATATATATATATACACACATATACACATGCATACGAGCGCAAGCACGTGCACACAAACACACACACAGTATTTTTTCTCCCTGGAAACCCTAAATCCTATAATACTTTATAAAGATCTTATTATGTAGAGATTGAGTTCTTTTGATCCCAGACCCTTTCGTCTTATTCAGTTTGATTAAGGTCACTGGGCTAAAGCCCATTCCTGGTGGAATCCTATTGACATCAGAAGAACAACATAATGGATCGATTTGGCTCAGAGAGTAAACATTTGGTGCCCTACATTTGACAACAGAAGATTACACTTTCCTTGACCAAGGGGGTTGGATCTGCATTCAACAGACCATTCCATAACATAGGAAGAGAGACAGATCATGTAATTTTGGAGGACAAATATTTGATGTCTATCGTCACAACTCTACTCAAATCAATTCCACAGTGCTGAACTCTACATCACTCGACCCTTAAATGCCTCTTAAAACTGAACTCAATTTTTCCAAGATTGGGCTGTGACAATGTTCTCCAGCTTGCCTCCTCTGCAGAATCTGATTTTACTGCTGGCCCTTAGACGTGAACTAGAAGTTGGGTTGCTTAACCTATCAATAGCAGACATGTCTGTAACGAAAATGGTGGCAATACAGTGCTGAGACTACCAGCCTCTTGTCACCCGTGCAAATACTGATAGAGCCAGGCAGATGCAAGTGGGAGCAATTTGGAATATTTGTGTCCCATTTTCTAAAAGGGATTCCTGCTTTTCGCACACTGTATAACACATTGTTTGGGTTCAATCATTGGTCTTGTTCAACTCTTTGCCATACAAAGAAGAAAGAAGACTTGGATACACATGGAGAAAGTTCATTAGAACAGGGGTGTCAAACTCATTTTATACAGAGGGCCACAATAGCATTAATGGTGTCTCCCTAGGGCCGCATTAGCATTAATGTTGTTCCCTAGGGCCACATTAGCATTAATGGTGTTTCCCAAGGGCTGCATTAGCATTAATGGTGTCTCCCAAGGGCCGCAATCCAATTTTTTGCATGTCTCAGAAGTGCCCTCCTTTCTCCTGGGCTCTTTCTCTCCCGCCCTGGGAAGCTGCTGCTGCTGTGCATGAGCCCTCCTTCCTCCTGGGCTCTTTCTCTGGCTCAAAATCAAGTGTGCTGCCACCACTACTGAGTTGTTTCAAGGGGTGGGGAGATGACTCAAGGGCCACACATGTGCCTGCAAAGGGCCACATGTGGCCCTCGGGCCACCAGTTTGACATGCCTGCATTAGAAGAATACATGAGATTTTTGTATATATTGGAGTGAAGAAGCAAGGATTATTATGTCAGTTGATGAGATAAAGGGTCCTTCTTAGCTTGAATGACTTCAAAGAGCACAATACTAACCATGTCCACTGAGATAAGTCCCACTGTGTTCAATGTCTGCACCACTCCTGGGGCTTTAGACTCACGCAAAGTTCTGCACCGGTTTTCCCACACCACTATGTGAAGAGCAACGGCTGTGGGTGTGGGTGTGCTTTTTTATGTGAAGAGGGAGTCAGGTGACTTGTGCTGGCCTAAATTGGTTAGGATTACGCCCTCATAGCTTATTGATGGCACATTTGCAATCTCTGGCACTGGTGAAGCACACCCTCCGCTGGCACAAGTGGGGAATCAGATTGAACCATCTCTCCATCAGCATGATTGCATTTTGGCTTGGACATTTCGATCCAGGTATAAGAAGCTCTCATCTCATTTCTAGTTGTGTTCTCCCTATTCCTCGGTGTTATTCAACTGATCATCAAGTGGTGTCATGGATAATTAAAACAGAAGCTTAGTCCCAATATTTATTAAAGAAGAAAAAAAATATGATCCCTTGCAAAATCTGTCACATACAATAAAGCTGTGCTCTCTGCCTAGAGTTACAGTGATTTATAAATTGATAAGTTTGGAGGAAGAAATCTACTGAAATGCAGTTAAATTAATTGCTTCTCTACAAGGGGAGCTGTAAAATGCTGTAATTAATTGACCTACTGCTTGAGACAATTTCCATATAGTTAACAACCACTCTCGCCGAAGAGGAGAGTGACAGTTCTCTCTCTTTTGGAGAGAAAAAGATGCCAGTTAAAGGAGAGGGGGTAGGAAAAGGACAACAACAACCACATTAAGCCACACTATTAATCCATGAATATTTTTTTAATTCATACTGATTCACTTGCTAATTATTTCCTCAGTGATCAGAAATTCAAGGAACTGTTTGCTTGTTGAGGGAGAAACTGTATGGTGTCTAGAACACAAAATAAGTTCTTCTCTAGGACAACATCTTGTTTCCAAGAGCTATCCAGTGAAATGTCAATGGAAAGTTCTCACACAGGGCCCAACGGTGCTGGCTTTCCACTGATACTAATTCTCAGTATGTGGCATCCATTGATATGATGCTTTTGGATATGGAGGTTCTACTTAGCCATTGTAACTATACATTTATCCTAAATAGTTACGCACCACCTTTTGGTTTGGTAGCAGAATGCTGAATTGGGCCCGGCAGGTGCCATGTTGGGGTTGGAGATCAGTGGCACCATCCTATATAAAGCCAGCTATTTCTTATGCCCTTGAAATATCCCCTGGACCCAATAGGGTTTCAGATTTACAAGGGCTGCCACACATCTATATAATCCTGTTGTGGACCCATAATTTTACTTACCTCTCTGCCATGTCATGGTCCCTGACTGGTCCAAAATAAGCAGAGGATGCTGAGCTTGGATCATTACACACTATGGGCCAAGTGAGGATAGTTCTGATCCCTTTGAAAGGTGATTTAGAAGGGCCTTCCAACCATAAAAATCATTACGGAAGTAGGAGTGACACGGAGATAACCATAAAGTTATCTAGGGTTCTATCTGAGGAGACAAACTTTTGCAGTGTTGTAGAAATGTGAGACCTACTTTCCCATATACAGAGTTGGAACCAAACAAGAGTTTATTTAGTAATGAACTTTCAGAACTGATGCCTATGATACGTTGCCATTTTACCTAAGACATATGGGCACAATCCAGAGTGACTACAGGGAGTCCTTGCTCCAGGGTAAGAACAATTTGCTCAGTATTGCAATATGAATTTCCCGTAGGTTTTCACCAGGCGGTGCAGTAACTACGGATGCACATAAAGTCTCTTACGTGCTCATGTAGTTACTCTGGATTGTAAGGATAATCACTTTAAAAGCCAAAGGTAAATTTTGTCATTCTTAACCATGTTATACTTCCACTTAGCAAATGGAAATGAGAATCATTAAAACAGTGCCAGTTGGAGAGATAATAGGTATCTTCTGAAGAATATTCATTAAATCGCCTATGCAAAAATCATATTGTTGCATTCATCAAAGGAGAAATAGCAAAACCTTCTATATTGCTCCTGGATTCATGTATGACTGCCTATGGGCACAATCCAGAGTAACTACGGGGAGTCCTTGCTCCGGTGTAAGAACAATTTGCTCTGGATTGCAATATAAATTTCCCATAGGTTTTCACTAGATGGTGCAGTAACTATGGTTGCACGTAATGTCTCTTGCGTGCTCCCGTAGTTACTCTGGATTGTAGGGTAAGCTGATTACAACAAAATCCAACGGCCGGGGTGTTTTTCATTTGAAGGATAAATTCTCAGTTAATTTTCCAGCTTGTTGCCGTCTCTGCTAAGTGCGGCTGCTAATTGCGCTAAGACAATAGGCTTCTCTGTTTGAGTTGAGCTCATGAATTCAAGGCGCCGTAAGAGATCTAACAGGCACAAAAGTGCCACGGTACATATTCGAATTACTTCCTAAAATCACAACCCAAATTGTGATCTCTTGTCTGCTTTAAAAAGAAGGCTTGTGGCAAGAGGACATTATATTTTCTTTTAAAAAACTGGAAACCAAAGCTTTAAATTACTGCTATTTCCAATAATCTCGGGTAAAGCCTTTCTTTGTAAATTACAGGGCACTGAAGCCATCCTGTGCAGAGAACAACAGAAATACAACTTTTAAAATACATTTTGGTTAAAACAATTGTGAAGAGTCGAAGCACACGCAATGCGGAATTTGCTCGCCTGCTCGGTTTTGTTGTACTTACGTTAGCATTTTGTTAACAACTGCTTTACATCTGACCTACAAAGGGCTGACTTTAATTGCTCCCAAGTTGGGCCCATGTTTAAGCGGACCCTGTGCTACGATAATCTAATCTTGTCTAATACACAGAACAATAGGAATCAAACACCACATTGAAATTTTGGTTCACGTGTAGTTCACATGGTTCACGTGTAGGCTCACTTGTATGCATTTTTAAATTAAAATGTGCTTAGATCCATTTGATCCATTTACTCACAAGCATTTTGATGTGCACATTTTGTTGATCTTCTTCAACCATACAGATATATAGGGCAAAATCCATAGCAGTTATGGGTCCACGCAGTTGCGTCACACTCTAGTGTTATCTTATGGGAAGTCATCTTAACTGCTCTGGAGCAAGGGGCTTAATTTCACCTCAGGATATTTGTAGTCTGTAATAAATTATATAATTAATTATATATATATTGAATTATATACATAATTAATAAATTATTATAAATAAATTATAGAATTTATTTATATTCTACAGACCAAGGTCTGTGAATCTGGGACCCCCTCTTCTTCTCTCCAAAAATGTTTCCAATTAGGCCCAACATATCCAAAAGCCCTGTCCTGTTCCTAGGAAGGCTGGTCGTATTTGAATGGCTCCCTATAGTGGGAAGGAAATCTCATTTAACTCTGAAAACTGGAAAGAAGTTTATCCTAGACATTGGGCGCAATCCAGAGTAACTATGGGGAGTCCTTGCTCCGGTGTAAGAACAACTTACTCGGGATTGCAATATGAATTTCCCATAGGTTTTCACTATGTGGTGCAGTAACTATGGGTGCACATAATGTCTCTTACGTGTTCCCGTAGTTACTCTGGATTGTAGGGTAATTGGACATTTCTCAAGAGGGTTTCTCAAAGGCTTTGGGAAAAGTGGCTATGGTGTGGTGATGATCAGGATGGGGAAAGATGGTACCTGATCTGGGTCTCTGGCCCCAGGAGTATTTAGGCCGGACTGGGTTCAAATGAAAGTAATAGGTGTTTGAATGGGATCAACAACACCAGCCATGAAGGACAAAGAAAGCACATAGCAAACAATAAAGCATCAGATGCTACAGCAAATATCTTATTTTCCTAACACTGACTTATGGGAACTGAAACTGAAAAAAGGCCTGAGCATTGAAATGGACCACTCTGGACTTATGTGCGATGATTGTAGGCAGCTTGTAGCAAATGCTGGACTGAACACAATGGATTCTCTTTGTCCCATGTTCACATTTACCTTAAAACAAATACTGTGTTACATACAAGCCTGATTTCAAATTCCAATTTGTTTGAGGGCATTTGCTCAACCCGAGCTGCCCTCTCAGAATAATCAATAAAAAAAACCAACAAAGCCAGTTTTCTTTTACAAAAGAACAAAAAAAAATGATTAAACACTTTTCCCTGATAAGACAAACATCAGGAATATTTCGGGTATATGGGACATGGTGATTCCATAATTGTATATGGGACAATTCACGATGATTATTCCTATAAAAATTAAGAGATTGCTCAAGGTTGATCATTATCAAAAAGATTTGAAGAGCAAAGTTTTTTTTTTCTTGGAACTGCTATATGTTTCATGCCACGTTTATAATGTCAGTTCATAAATCTGGAACTCAGGTTTTTGTCATCAGGTGAATCTTCCCTGTGAAGTGTCACACTGATCTCTCAATTTTGTTCTTGGTAGGTATGGAACATTTCACTGTGGGTACCTGCTGCTCATAAACCTCAGCTCATGTCACAATGATTTTCTTAAGTGATTCTGAGTTTTGTCTCCACATTGTAAATGACATCAGCATATTGCTATGTGCAATAAAAAAGCCCACATGGAGGAATGGTAAAGACATCAAAAGGGGATGAGACACCAATGCACAGCTCAGTAGAAACTGCATTTCAGCAATTTGGACCAGAAGGTTACAAAGGTTTTATGCTAAGCAAAGACTTTGGCACAGGTATTAAGACTTATCCAGCTGTCATTGGAAGATCTCACTTCTGGTGGGTTATAGAGGTAGAGATAGCCTAATCGACAATCATGCTGTATGTGTGTTGTCATGGCCTGTCATAGCACAGGCACAGCAAGGAATTCATTACAATGTGTACGTAATCGTTCTTAACTTTTAAAAGTGTTATGTTTAATTTGTTATATTGATGTATTGTGAGCCACCTTATAGGAGAAGGGCGGGATAAAAATTTGACAGACAGACAGACAGACAGACAGACAGACAGACAGACAGACAGAAAGAAAGAAAGGAAGGAAGAAAGAAAGGAAGGAAGGAAGAAAGAAAGAAAGAAAGAAAGAAAGAAAGAAAGAAAGAAAGAAAGAAAGAAAGAAAGAAAGAAAGAAAGAAAGAAAGAATGAATGAATGAATGAATGAATGAATGCATTCAGGGTAAGAAACCATGTATAACTTTTCCTTGATCTTTCAGTACCGCCATCTCACCTGTCCCATTCTAATAATGCATTTAACTAAATTCAAGACAAATTTGATGTATGTGCAGGTGACAAGCTTGGAGGAGGTCAAGATCTCTCTATCATGCTTGAGAAACTCTCTGCATTACTAACAATGCAACCCTAAGTGCACCATGCTCTGGTGTACAGACCACTCTGCTGGCATGTGCTGTTGCAGACATGCTGGAAAACTCACTGCAGCTGCTTGGAATATACAGGTAATGGTGGGAAGACATGAGCTATCCTGCATGCATGTCAGAACTTATGCCAGAGAAGAGAAGTCCTGATTCAAGCAGTGCAGGGGCAGAGGAGGAATGGGAAAGTGTAAGTAAGGGAGGGTGGGCAGGAGCAGGGCGGGTAATTCTGGTCCCAGAAGTTGGTCAGGACTAATGGCATAGGATGTGGGGCACTGATTCTGCCCCACTGTCTATGTGCTCATCAGGATTGAGTGACTCTGACTCACATTCTTCATTTACCACAACCCAGACTCTCCTTAGTAGAATTTTGCTCACGGTCTGACCCCAACAACCAGGACTCTGGCAGCATCAAGGCCATTTAATTCCTAGACATTGCTGTCCTCCATCTCATTGATTAGAGCTTCCTAATTATTTTCAAGTGACGTTTAATGGGAGACGGTATTTTCAGGATCAGCCTTGTCTCATTAGTACCGTGTACCATTTCAATTAGGCCTGTTCGCTGTAGCCAACCCTACATTTTCTCAAACGGCATTTTCTCGCTATGGTTCTCCTTATATTTTGATCAGTTTCTCCTTCCTGCACTTGTGTGCATTTTAATTGGATGGTTTTTTTAAAAAACCAGATGGTAAGGCATAGACTTTATTATTTTCTTTCTTTTTATTTCCAGGAGTAAAAGAAAAATGGTCCAGGTTGAGAGCAAACTGAAGAGAAAAGTCATCAGAAGGTGTGAATAGAAAAATCGGCAGGGGGAGGAACGATGCGCAGAGCTTTCCAATGAAAGAAAATTTGCTCATGACATTCTTCGCAGCGAGAATCATGCTGTCTTTCAGATAAGCTGCAAAATAAAGTTTAGCAAGGCATGTTGTTTAACAAGTCGATGATGACTCTTAGGGCTGTGTGAACTCCCATCCTATCCAATGCTTTGATTTTAAAACCTTTCTTTCACTTGTTCTGCCTTTGCCCGTGTATGGACAGGCTGCTTCTGCAGTGCAGTGTTCCTGTTCTCCTGCACGGAGGATCTCTGAAATTAATTCTAGATTTGGAACCTGCCCCATTAGATGAAGATTACACAAGAATAGCAAGTCCTCTAAATGTTTTGAAGAATAACAAAACCAGTTTTATTGTAGTCTCAGTAATGCCTTTATTGGTCTCAGTAATGCCTTTTTCATGCGCCAGGTTCACTAACTGCTTTCCTAAAAGTTAAAAATGTTTGCAACATTTTAGCTATTTTTTAATTGAATCAATGTTTTATTGAATCAGTTTCCCCACAAGACAGGGTGAGCTCCGGTCTTACGCCCAGCTCTGCAACACAGTTGGAACCAATTGTATTAGCTTTGCCGTTCCATTGGACTATTTCAGTGGCATGGAGAGGGGGGATTTGCTGCTTGGGTAACAGCCTATCCTCCATATCAATCTACCTAGGCCTTCGTGCTTTGCATGCAGCGTCAAGCACAACACCATAGTCTTTCAAGACTGATGGATGCCAAGTTTAGCCCAGTATTTCTCAACTAGTGGTATTACCAACAGTACTTTATTAAGGTGATTCTAGTGATACAGGTTGAACCTCACCATCTGCAACATTTACTTCCCAGGAATCTCTGTGAATAACCATTTTCAAGTTATACAAAAATCAGTTGTTTGCCATGGTACCAAGACGTGCAATCAATCAATATGAATCAATTTCTCTTTCTCTGGGGCTTAAAACTTCTTAATTTCAGCTCAGAGGCAGAAGCCTCCCCCTATAAAGCAATTCAGACATTATTATTATTTTATAATCACATAGTGGAAGGGGGAGATCTCTGAAACCTGAAACAAAACCAAACTGAACCCTTTATAAAGCCTTCATCAGGCAAGCTTCATTGCCTGTCATGTTACAATGGTAAGCAGGTTGCTTTTAAGCCATTAACTGCTACTTAAGGGATGTTAATTTTATGAGCCAACTTCATCCCCATTGAGCAAAATTACTGTTAAATATAATAATAATAATTTTAAATAATAATATTATTTAAATGGCTGCAATCCTAAGTTAGGGCAATGAGGAGTGCCCCAACTATTCTGAATCCAGAGGAGAAAGTTATGCTGGATCCAGAGAATCAGGAAGCCTAGGAATGCTCAGCAGACAGAAAATTAGTAGCACTTGGGGAGGGATTGCTCACAAGGAGACCTCCCTGAGATCACACTTAACAAGGAATGGCTGAGGTGCCTGCCTTATAAGGAGAGAGAGAGAGAGAGAGAGAGAGAGAGAGAGAGAGAGAGAGAGAGAGAGAGAGAGAGAGTGGTGGTAGTGGACAACAAACCTTGAGAAACACAGCTATAGCTGACAATTTTGTCTACTCTTTCTTGGGACTAAGCCTCACTAAGCCCAATGAGACCAGTGGAGGTGCTAGGATAGATTTGTGACATAAACAACACATGCCAGATAGAGACCTAGAATCATAGAATCATAGAATCCTAGAGTTGGAAGGGACCTAGTAGGTCATCTAGTCCAACCCCCTGCCTGCAGCAGGAAATCCCCCTAGAGAATCCCTGACAGGTGCTCGTCGAGCTTCTGCTTGAAGATCCCCAGTGACGGAGAGTCCACCACCTCCCTTGGCAATCTGTTCAACTGCCGAACCACCCTCACCGTCAGGAATTTTTTCCGGATATCCAACCGGAATCTCCTCCTTTGCAGTTTGTACCCATTGGTTCTGGTTCTGCTTTCAGAAGCAGCTATGAACAAATGAGCCCCTTCCTCCCTATGACAGCCCTTCAAGTATCTAAAGAGGGCAATCATGTCTCCTCTCAGCCTCCTCTTCTCCAGGCTGAACATCCCAAGTTCCCCCAACCTTTCCTCGTCGGGTTTCCCTTCCATCCCACTGATCATTCTGTGACAGAGAATGTCATTCTGTGACATTCTGATCACCTGTGACAGAGAAAGCATATTTCTATGATGGGAGGATCAGTATGAATATTCTTGTTGTGCCCTTTAAGAAATCTAACATTTCCAAACCTAGTTTGCCCCTCTCCATGCTCCTTCTCTGCCCTGCAATATCTTTCTGGAGCAAGGCATACGAAGAGTCTAGGCAAAATAATTTACACTAGTGGTATTGAGGCATTTCAGCCCAGGACCGCCTTTCATATTTAAAATTCTGTCCAGGATCCCCTGTCAAACTTACTGGGAAGTTCTTCCATGTCTACTTGGAAGTAAGTCCCATTGTATTCAATGGGACTTACTCCCGAGTCCCAGGAAACCCCAGTGCCAGATTCCCAGATGGTGGATCCCACCCTCTTGCAACCCTTCTGACCCAAGGGGGTCACTTTGAAGCCCGCTGATTTACACAATGGGCTCCGCATTCTCTTGCGACCACCAGCCTGTGCCTTCTTGTGTGTGTGTGTCTTGGAAAGTCTAACATTACATGGAACTTAATCCTCTATTTTGACTCGGTTCCAAGTTTCCAATTTCAAATAACCTGAGTTCGGTTCAATACATCTCTTTCAGGATTACCTTGAGTTATTTCATTTAACAGGCACCGTCTCAGTCACAACCCTCTGACATGGTTTTAAAAAGCTAGGAGGGATATTTTCTTTTTAATTAATTTTTATGTGGTTTCATGCTCAAGGTCTTTCACCTTGGTTACTTTCCATATGCTTGTAAGAGTTGTACATTAAGTGGTCTCTGCAGTGTACTGTGGTTAACCTTTTCCCCTATTGTCTTTCTGCTCTATTTTTTCCTTTGGCACAACCTTGAAAGTTGCAGAATCCTTTTCTTTATTCCCCTATTCTTTATTCCCCTTTTCTTTATTCCCCTTTTCTTTTGCCACTGTGTCTTTGTGAAGAGCTCCTAATGTGCTTTAATATCTTCATTAAATCCACCCAAGTGATCTCCCATTTTTCTGCTTCCTGTTTATATTTTTGGAGTCATCCTAAACTTGTGCATTTTAACAAGTGTTAACCCATTACATGTCATCATATTACATGTGGTGATATATCACTTAGATGTCACCTGGGGCAAAGAGGCATAGCTGATGGGATTATGCAGGAACTATGCCTTCAGAGGATGTCCTAGAGATCTCCAAAAGGCACTTCCACTTTTTGTCAGAGACCTCTAAGATACACCTTCAAGGCATGGTCCCCATTCATCCAAGGGACTACAGGCATCCCCACTTTCTGACGGTTCATTTCCTGGTGGTTCCTCTCTTTCAACACCTTTCAGTTATACTCAAAATCATTCATTCAACACATATCTTTCTCTTTCAACCTATCTCTGCTGGTCAAAAAATTGTCTTCCCTACTTTTGATTTGCATGTGACATTGGCTGCAGTCCTAAGAATACTTTCCTGGGAGTAAACCCAATTGAACTCAATGGAACTTACTTCTGAGTAAACACAAATAGGATTGCACTATTAGTGATCAAACTGTTTTGGGCATTTCCTTATGACTTTCTTCAGTAAATAACTATCATTCAAATACATACGGCCCACAATTACCTTTGTTCATTTTACTGTAATTTGTTATGTATTTTGCTATGTGTTATTTAGAATTTTGCAAGATATATTTCTTTCTTTTTGTTTCAATTTTGCATTTGCAAAATTGCATTTTGCATTTGCAAGCTGAAAAAGGGCACAATCCAGAGTAACTATGGGGAGTCCTTGCTCCGGTATAAGAACAATTTGCTCTGGATTGCAATATGAATTTCCCATAGATTTTCACCAGGTCATGCAGTAACTACGGGTACACGTAAGGTCTCTTATGTGCTCCCGTAGTTACTCTGGATTGTAGGGAAAGACTGGGTTCCACTTTTCAACGGTTTTCACTTTTGGACAGTGCACCAGTTCCTAACACATCCAAAAAGGAAGGATGCCGGTATACCAAACCTTTCAGAGGAGTACAGGATAACGGCCCCACTGCTGCAACTGATATCCACCTTGAAGGATGGATAGAAAAGAATTGTTGAATAGATAATGAGATAGAAATTAAGAATTGTTACATCCCAAATATTCAAAAACTCATCTGATTTATTGGCAAGAAAATGGAAATCAGGATTCTAGCATACATGGAAACTGCTATAGCATCAGGATATAAGAAGAGGAAAAAGTCACTTATAGGTCCTACATTTCCTTTCTTCTTTTCTTTCTATAAGGTTCTGCAAAATTTATTAGCCATGTAGGAACGGATGTAGGGGCTTCCTCTGTAGTTTATGATTCTATTACAATTGAGACTTCACATAAGCCATAATCCTCTGTTTGATAGACTTGGCCAGCCATACACCTTAATCAAAAGAGGCATATATGACATTCAGGCATGTGCTCAGAATAGGAGTTTGGGAGCTGAAAACCAATGCAAAGAACAGGATGAAGATGTTGAAGCTGAATCTGATTCGAAGCAGCAAAACCATATAAATCCTGCATTAAACTCCAATACAAAAGGCAGTGAAAGGGATTGTGTTATGCCACATTCTTTGGTGTGTTTTATTATTCAACCTGCTTTTCCACTCACAATCTCATTCGTTTTCATCACAGTCACAGCAAAATCACGATGCTGTTGACGAAAAGTTGAATTTGTAGGTAGCTTGGATAAGGACAATAATTTAATTCTGGATCGGAAGCCTAGTGGATAACAAGGGACAAGGTTCTGGAACAAAACCGTAGTGAATAATGAGGGACACCTGTATTACACAAACCCCTGAAATCCAGAGTAACTACGGGAGCACATAAGAGACTTTGGTGATATCCTATGGGAAATTCATATTGGAATCCAGAATAAGTTGTTCTTACACTGGAACAAGGACTCCCGGTAGTTACTCTGGATTTTGCCCATAATTTATTAATTACAAGAAGGCTACATACATTGAAGTTTTTTCCAGGACAAAAGGCTAAATTTCAGGACATGTCCTAGAATAAGAGGACATATGCTCAGGCCACACTGAATTGTGCATCACATTTTTCAACAGCCAAAAAATGGATCTATGCGGTCAGATTTCTCTTTCTGGAACTATAAGGCCCTAACAGAATAGTCCGTAAGTCTTATTATTCTCCTTACTACTCCTGGAAACTCCTTAAACACCTTGCAATGTGAAATGAATGTATCTCTAGGAAAAGGTACTGTGTTTTTTTTCCCTTCTTGAGTACCAGCTTTATGTAGCAACATGGCATCTACTCATCAACAATATTTTAAGAGCTCATTGAAATAATGAAATAGCTGCAGTTACTTCCATTAGGAGGTTTATAAATAATACCTGCTGTTTAGTACATTAAACAGTAGAGTGATGAGTTGTTCCTGAAACATCAGTACATTCTTCATGGGGAACATTTAACTCTTCCATCTGTTGGCACACTTTGTGACATAACTCTACACAACTCGTGTCGCAGAGAATTTAAGGTAGTATGAAAGCAAAAGGAATGAAGAATTCAATCATTGCCTTGGATTGGCAGTGCAATCCAAATCCCCCCAGTTTGACAGGAAAAGTCCCATAGTGGCCTTGGAGTGTCACAAAAGTCCTATAAGGAACTTCTGCACCACTTCTGGAGGTGCGGGGGGCTTACATCAGTCCCTCCAGGAATGGGGAGACAAGTGAGTCACACTGACAGACCAGCTTTTCCAACAGTCTCCCACTTTCTCATACCCTACAATCCAGAGTAGCTAAGGGCCATACTGGCAAGTTTGACAGTGGGTTCTGTCCCAGTTTTGTGGATGAGAATTATGGCAACCCTATCCAGACCCTAATGCATCCAATAAGTGGAGGATGCCTATATAGGTTGCTTTACAACAGTCAGTGTCAGAACAGGCTCCCTACCAGCTAGATAAGACTCAAGTAGACCAGCAGAGTAGGTCTAGATTGGGCTCCCAGATTTCTTGCTCTAGTTTTCTCTCAGTAACCCACATAATTTCTTTACCCCTGATCTCTCTCCCATGCTTGTGCCATTGCATGGCTCTTTCCCTTTTACAAATGTCATCTTCCCTTCCTTTCTTTCTAACCACAGCAACGTTCCTCACTATATGAATAGCTATAAAACACAGGAATACTTAATTTTGATTCCCCGTCCCTTTTATTATTCCATTATCCCTGCAATAAAAGCTTGTTTGTTGCACCTTTCACCCGCAGACCTCTCATCTTTACCCACCAAACCACTGAGCAGCGTCACTGGTCACAACGCAGGGGCTCAGCACATAAGCTAGATTTTCCCGATATGTGCATGCTAATACATGTTTAAAAGCATGCCCAGTAACACCACAGCAGTAGCATAGCTCTAGTGGGTGCAAAGCACTAGAGTATAACCCATAAAATGCATGCAACTCCATTTAACTGGTCTGAATTATTAATTTCTACCAGTTTATTTTCTCCAAGGACTAACCACCAAGAAACGTCAAGTTAACAAATAAGATAATTACAACCTACCAAGAAGGGAATTTGCAGAACCTTTTTTTTAATTTAAAAAGGCAAATGCAAGTAGAAACACCTAGAAATAACAAATTAATATATGTTATTGTACAGTTAGTCACAACCCTATAAACAATGTTAGCCAACTGACTGCAAAATCAATTGACGGAATAAAACCATTCTGAATTAATTTTTAAAAGGGTATGTAAAACATGAGCTCCTTTACCCTTCACAACTCTTTAAATCAAAACTGCCAGAGATCAGAGCCATTAGTATGGTCCTTTGAACTTGGTGGATAATGTTTTGCATGACAAAAATCTAGCACGTTATTTAAAAGGGCTAAGTCTTAGCCATTGTTGCTCCTTGAAATGTTAGCTTTCTAAGTGCAAGGAGAATGTGTTTGACGTGACTTGCTTAAATCTAACTGCCCATATGTATGTATGTATGTATGTATGTATGTATGTATGTATGTATGTATGTATGTATGTACTCCCTTCAATGTGAATTGGTGGAGTCCAGTAAGGACAATCCTTAGATATGCTTTCTGCTTTTTAATCCCATATGGTGCCTGTTGTGACTGATTTTTCTTGTGTGTCCTGTTTGGGAGCATCATGTCCGCTTTTGTGGTTTTGACATCTGGTGGCTATTCCTGGGTGACCATGGGGCAGTCCCTATCTTTCAGCTGCACCGACCTCACAGGGTTGTTGTGAGGACAAAAAGGAAGGAAAGAACCAGGTACGCTGCCCTGATATTAAAATATGAATGACTAAAAGGATACAATCAAATCCTGGCTGATAGAGGAACTCCTTACACTGATGTTCTTATTTAGTTCATAGGACCAAGCCTTTTAAAAAAATCATTTTTTCCAATAACATTACAGTAAAGAGAGAGAAGTACTTCTCAGTGAGGATACTTGGGAAGAGAAAGTTGTCACTGTAATTTTTCAAACCTGTCAATCACCCAGAGCTTCTGTTCTCCGCAGGATAAACACAGATCTATCAGAATAATGGTGGGTTTGGTATTTTGTCTGCAGTGTTTATAGAATAAATGTGTCATTCTTAGTTTAAGATAAAGGTTATTGCTAGGTACAAGGTTGGGAAATCTGTGATACTTGTGTCGTGCCAAATGTCTCCAAATAGGAAGAAAACTATGCTGAAGACAAACAAATGGAGATGGGCTCTGGTCCATTAGACATCTGAATTTTTATTCTTACATGTTTGCCATGAACATTTTTTTCAAAACCCCTATTACAAGGAAATTTAAGAGTTCTGCAACAAATCTCAAAATTACCCAGATCAAAACGCTCCTTATTTTAGCAACTTATTTTAAAACTCCTATGGAGTTTAACATCAGTTTTCTTTTATGGCTGTCGTTTCAGACACCATTTTTTAAAAAAAACCCTGCTCTTTCCCACCCCTCTCTTTCGCTCTGAGCCATGTTAACCTCTCAGACATTATTCCGTGAACAAATCTATTTCACAGATTTATCCGGTTCTACAGACAGGAGTCAAGCACAAAGTCAACACAACCCAGAGGGATTCTCAGGCATGTTACTTTTGACAGGTTGAGCTGCTGGTTAAAGTACATTTGGCAGTTAGGGGAAATAGTCTCTCCATTTTGACATCTCCAATGTCATTGATGGCTTTCAAGCTCATGTCAATTAAGCCCATTATCTGGCTTACCCTGCTACCCAATAAGGTTTTTCCCCCCCTTCTTCTACCTAACTTTGTTAAAGAACAACCATCGCATCCCTTGCACAAATTCAAGAGTCTGCCTCAGGTGCCAAATTTATTTATGAATAAAATCCTATTTTTCCTGCCTTTCCCATTCCAAAGCAAATCCCCAACTTTTTATCCTTTTTTATCCTTTTTATCCTATCTCACAACAACCCAGTGAAGTAGGTGAGACTGAGAGCAGGTGACTGGCTCAAAATCACCTTCATGAATGAAAGGAGAGGGCAAAAAATTGTGGCCAAAATGTTTCTTTTTTAAAACCTAAAAGCCCAAAATTTGTTGTCTTATACAGTGGTGCCTCACATAACAAATTTAATTCGTTCCGGAGGCATGTTTGTTATGTGAAACGTTCTTGACGTGAAGTGGATTTTCCCATAGAAAATAATGGAAACTCAGACAATTGGTTCCACAACCCCAAAAATATTCATATAAAAATATTAACTGGATGTAAAAATGATGACAAAACACTGGAATTGAATTCAAAACATGCATTCAATGTGCAAGATCCTATGAAGTCTATATAGGCTGCAATCCTAAAGACACTTTCCTGGGAGTAAGACCCATTTAACACAATGGGGCTTACTTCTGGGTAGACATGGTTCGGAGACTGCAATCAAAGACACTTTCTTCTGTAATCCAAGACACTTTCCAAGTGTCTCCCCACTTTCTCCTTCTCTCCATCCTGAGCCTCTCTCTCCCCTGCTCCCTTCTGGCCGGCCCTGAGCTGCTTCCCTCTTCTCCACTGCTCTTCTCTCCCTCCGGCCACAGGAGGAACAGCACGGAAGTGTTGCTTTCGCTATGGCCAGGCAGCCCTGACGCTTTTTCAAAGGGCTGCCAGTGTGTCTGCCCCACTGCCAACGAGTTTGTTTTTTTACATGAAGCACAGTTTGTTACGTGAAGCAGAATCCTAGAGAAATTTTTGTTTGTTATGTGAAACATACTTTACGTGAGGCATTTGTTACAGTGAGGCGCCACTGTCTAACAAAAAGTAGATTTTAGATAGACTAAAAAGTAGACAGACCAATGTGATTGATTATTCAAAGAGCATTTGTGATGTGCCAGATGTGGTGCCAGATGTGATCACCATCTTCCAGATTATTGATCTCCAAGCTGGATGGCCAGGTGGTCACAAACCTTAGGAGGGACACTACCTACAACATGGATCACCTTATTGGTTCCATGCTGTGTCACAATTAGGTATTACCCCGTTGTAGGTAGTGTTCCTCCTAGGTTTTGTGACCACCTGGCCATACAGGTTGGAGATTAATAACCTGGAAGGTGATAATCACATTTGGCACCAGTGCCAAAATCTGGAGACACACCTGTCGCACAGCTACAGTAGCACTCCATGATACCTAGAAGGTCATCTAGTCCAACCCCCTGCCTGCACATTTCCTGCTGCAGGCAGGGGGTTGGACTAGATGACCTACTAGGTCCCTTCCAACTCTATGATTCTATTATTCTATAAGATACAACATGAAAATCAAGGGGGAAATGCTGGTCCTGGGATTTGCACTGAGGTTTTTCAACAGTGACTTCTTAGACAAATTACAGGATTCTTCCCAAGGCAACAAATTCTGACAATGTTCAAAGGAAGTCAGAAGAGTTTCTATAAGACAAGTGAAATTTCTCAGGGAGTTTCTGCACATCCTGGGTTCTCTCCCTGACATGTACATTTCATTTCAGTTCATTTTGCATGTTTACCAAGGGGAGCATTTACAATACAGTATCCCACATGCATCTGAAATGGTTGGGCTCCGGAGACCTTGTATCACATAAGTTATCTATGCAAGGAGATTGTCTCTTACATTATGCACAGCATCTATGAGGATAACATCAGAAGCTACAATGGCATCCTGATGCAATGCAAGCATCAGGAGATGTAGATCGGAAACTATACATAGACAGTAAATGAGGTCCAAGTGCAGGTTTTGCTGTTGCTGTTACTATGCAGACTAGAAAAAAATATTTGTGATCCTAGACCTAGATTTGCGATGGACTGATTCAGATGGTGAATGGAAACTGTTGCACAGATGCAACATGGGTGCAATTCAGCAAGCAGGGAAACTTTGGCTGCAATGTTAAAGACACTTTCCTGGGAGTAAGACTCATTTAACACAATAAGGCTTACTTTTGAGTAGACATTGTTAGAATTGTGCTTTTTTCCTGTTTCAATTGCGTCGGTGATAGAAATTCATGCAGACCCTACTGAAATGAATAAGAAGACCCTATTGGCTTGGGTTCAGTGCTGTGTATGTTTATATATATACACAGTATTATATATAAACTGTGTATGTTTATATATATATATATATATATATATACATACATACAATTATTATGTATATGTTGTAGGAAATGCTTTTTTCTAGGAAAAAAGGTGCTGGTACTCACCAATTAATTAGCTTCCTATTAATTAGCTGCTGGAGGGAAGGGCAAGTGGAAAAAGGTGCTGGTACTGATTACTGGTGTATGTCCCCAGAAGAAAAGCCCTGGTTATATGTACATCCAAACAGTGGACACATCAAATGCATCCCCAAATCTGCAATTTCTGCATTGGAACCCAGTGATGTCCCACATGATGTTTCAGATGCTATGAATGAATGGACAGTTAAATCCATACAATAGAGACTGTTGCTCTCTTCTTCCTAAGTATATAAGAAAAAAAGCAGGCCTCCATCAGTCTTGGAAGACTATGGTATCGTGCTCAGCACTGCATACACTGCATGCGAAGCACAAAAGCCTGGGTTGGATTGTTATGGAGGATAGGCTGTTACCCAAGCAGCAAATCCCCCCTCTCCACGCCACTGAATTATTCCAATGGAAAGGCAGAGCCAATACGATTGGATCCAGCTGGGGTCGCAGAGCTGGGCTAAAGACAGGAGCTCACCCTGTCTTGTGGGGCCAACCCGGGTCTCGAACCCTGGCCTGCTGGTTAACAGTCACAGCGCCTTAACCGCTTGCACCACCCACAGAACCATAATGTAAAATACGCTTTCACACCATCCTATGGCCCATTCCTATCCAATCTTCCAGCACTGATGTCAATGGGCCATGTGCTGCATCCTGTGGTGGTGGAGCAGCCATGGATGACTTCTCAAGGTAAGGATATGTTTCATACCTTACCTCTACATTACAGCTGCACATGCACTAGAAAGTTGGATTGGATTGGGACCTTATTGAGGGATGTGACACTGCACTATTCCAAGGTAGCTGCAGGTGAAAAGAGCGAAGCTATTACTGGGTGGATAAATTGATCAGAATTTCTCAATTTCCAATGAAAATACCATTAAGGGCAAAATCCAGAGTAACTACGGGGAGTCCTTGCTCTGGTGTAAGAACAACTTACTCTGGATTCCAATATGAATTTTCCATAGGTTTTCACTAGGTGGTGCTGTAACCATGGGTGCACGTAAAGTGTCTTATGGGGGTAAATGTGACCCCAAATGGAAGGGGACATAGAAAATGGGGAGATCGGCAGCATATGCCACCTTGATTGTGAAATGAATTCTAGAAAAGGTAGATGTTCAACTTGAAGGACCATCAGTAAATATTTCAAGATGGGTGCATTGCTAGTTAATGCGCTAGAGAGGCAAGTAGCCATTAGAAGTTACATGAAGGCAGCCAAATCAATCAGACTTGCTACCCCAGGCAGGCCCGAGGCACTGCCAGTGATCCGAGCTGAAACAATGAAGTTTTGTGAGCAGAATATTACTGATTAAGCTGCCCAGGGAGCTCTCGTAGATTTCTGTTGCTGGTAAGCCAATATAAGTTTTACTGGCTCATTACTGCCAATTAGAGCAGTCTTTTACTTTAAAAAAAATGATCGAGTGCTGACAAAGGACAAGGCAAACTCCCATGAAATGAAGCACTAATTGGGTGTCTGACTTTTGATATACCTCTGCGTTAAAAGAGCAATCGCGTCCCAGTTTTATAAATGCACTGTAGGAAAATAGTTGTCACTGTAGGTTAAACCCAAAAGGAATCTAGAGATCTCAAAAAGAGAACTACTTCATGACATTTAGTCAGTAAACTAAGAATATATCAGTATTTTGTTGCATACAGGCAATTCTTTGTGTCTGGGCACTTGGTTCCCACAGATCTGTTTATTCATGGGAACCAAGGCTGCAATCCTAAACACACAATCTGTTTATTCATGGGAACCAAGGCTGCAATCCTAAACACAATGGGGCGAGTAGGCCCCATTGACTACAATAGGATTAACTTCTTATATACTTCTTCATATACTTATATGCATAGGATTGCACTGTTAGACTATAATTTAACTTTCACCATTTGAGGTTTGCTCCAGCTTATCTGTGACCATTCTGACACTAAGGCTGCCATCCTAAAGACACTTTCCTGGGAGTATGATCCATTGAACACAACGAGGCTTACTTTTGAGTAGACATGGTTAGGATTGTGTTCCAAGGCTGCAATCCTGAAGTGCACTTAGGTCAGCCTATCTGGTACTTGGGCCAGCCTAATGCCAGTTAGCTCAGCCTAACTGCACCAGAAAAGGCTTGGGCCAGCGTAAGTCCACTTATGGACATTTGCAGAACAGCAGAGGTGTACTGGGGGCATGTTGGGCATTGCCTAGAAAAGAGTAGTTAGGCAGTATCCAGACCCCATTTCCAGGGCAGACACATAACCCCAGTCAATTTATGTGAGCTCTGACTTAACCTGAGTAAATCAACTGGAGTCCAAGATAAGCCTGAGTAAAAATGGAAGCAAAATGGAAAAGTTCTAAGTCTTAGGCCAGTCTAAGCATCACTCCTGCCTCTCAACCTCAGGATACAGCACAACTCCCACAGGTCCTGCTGTAATGCAGTCTCATGCTGCAGCTGGTACTGGTTGCCAGGATCTCTTAAGCATCTGTATGTGGCAGGCACCACAGCTGTTCCTCGTTCAGTGTGATCTGAAGTAGGATTCCTCAGGAGCAAGCCTTCCCCAGGTGTCATTTTCTTGGTCCTCAGTAGCAGTTAGGCCAGTTAGAGGACTCCTAGCCTTGTGGCCTGTCAGCTTAGGATATGGCCTATGTAGGCCAGCTTAGCTGAGCCATTCTTTCAGGTCTAAAGTCAGGATTGCATGCTGAGTCATTCTGAAGCTATTCCACAAAACATGGTGGCCATTTTTTTGAATCTTGCTGTGACCATTCTGAACCCATTTGCAGCCAATTTAATAAGTACTGTAGTATTTACATTAAGCACATGAAATCAGTATATAAGTTGATTTTAACTTTTATTTTGTCATGTCCTACATTTTTCTTGGGGTGCCTTATCCTCTTTTGAGGTGATCACATCTGGCCATCTTGGGCAGATTTGATGGGTTCCAAAACCATGATGGATTTGATGCCATGGTGGGTGGCAGTTCCTAACTGAAACCCATGGTAGATTTGATGCCATGGTGGATGGCAGTTCCTAACTGGAACCCATGGTGGATTTGATGCCATGGTGGGTTTGATGCCACCAAAACTGTACCCTTATTGGGTGAGATCCACCTGCCACTCAGCCCCATAACTTACAAAAACTATCATCCCCTGCCCTGCACCACCCCTCCCTGCCTTCCATCCCCAGCACAGCCATAACTCAGGCTGTGGCCATCAATGGTATATTCCATAGGGACACAAGGTTCCCTTTGTGGTGGTATCCAGGCCATGTTTTCTGGCATGTACGCCGACTGAGAAACCCATATATGCTTCTAAAATCCATGCTCTGGCTGTATAAGGGCTGCTAGTCTATGCTAGAACTACTAAACCTAGATTATATTTTCATGCTGCCCCCTTTCCACTTTGCTGCAATTCTTATCATCCTTATCTTAATTAACCTGCAAGGAGCTCTGCTTCTGATATCTCCTGAAAGGCTTTTTCTTGCTTATCCTACTTGTACATAAGATTATCTAGGAAACCTCAGTGAAGAAAGAAATGCTTTGCAATCATACTGATAAAACTGGCTACATTATCAGCAAGCTGTGTTCCCAAATACTGCATCCGTTGAACTGCATATGTTATGCATGTGTTTGTGTTTTAATGCGCTGTCCCTTGGTGGCAATCTATTGGAGGTGGGGAGTAAAAAATTCAGAGCGAATTTGTGAAAGGCCACAGCTCTGGTATGAATCACTTTTTAGGACCAAAACAATGTTATGTTCAGGAAAAAGGGGGGAAAAATCAGAGCTGTTCCTGCACATACCCCTAGAGGTATACAGTTAACTGATGTTTTTTTACATGCCAGACTGGAGTCACCAGAGAATGCCTATAAAGAGCGTTGATACATTTTCTGTGTCATTTTCATCATTATGAACTCCAGAGCCCACAAGTCGCTTACCACGGGAATTTGCAGCCAGGCTGTCTGCAAGGAGACATTCTTAGAGTTGGGTTTAGGCTGGGGAGAAAAAGTTTTAATCATGACTCATTAAAGTAGGAATATAAAATGAAGGAGGCAAGGAAGCTGTAAAGCAGAAGTGGCTGGAAAGTTATAGGAGGGTAATGAAGAAATCATGACGACCTGGAGTTGATTGGATATTTTTAAGTTTCCTTCCATATGTTTACGGCTAGAAGATGGTTGTGTGGTGCATGCAAATGAAAAGAAGAATCAGGGTTGGTGTTTCATGTACCAGTATATTCCTGAGTCAAAACCTATTCTACCCAGACTGAAAACATCTTGGTGCTGCTGTAGCTCAATTGCACAGCATGCTTTGTATATAGATCATGTCGGATTCAATCTCTCTCTGGGAATTTAAGGCTTGAGAAGGTTCTCTTTCTGAAATTTAGAAGGACTCCAGTTCTCCCAGTCTCCCAGTCTTGAAAATATAGATGGGCCAATGGACTAATTCAGAAGAGGCCAGCTTCCTATGCCCCTACCTCTGATACCTCTGGGATTTATAAAGTGCTGCCCAATATGGTGAGTTAGCAATGATAAAGGTTTGAGCATTTTCCTGGGCAGTAATATGTTTTTCAGGCTTTGGACAGTGGTATTGATAAAGGGGTGTATGCAGCCCACACGAAATGACCTCCATAAGGGGTGATATGCAACAGTGGTGATCCAAATTGCTAGAATTGTGGTTATTAGGAATAATACCACCATGCTGTATACCGTTGGATGCAAAATTTACAGCAGAACACAATTGTTTAAAATTATATCTTCATCCTATCAAAAGTTCTGGTCAAAAAACCTATAAATTAAAAATGAAACTGAGCTACATTCTGCACTGAGTTTGGTCAGCAATGGCTGCATCAATGCTAGAAAGTGCTTAATTTTGGTGCGATGATCATGCCACTTGTGCGCTGTGGGTGGCGCAAGCGGTTAAGACGCTGTGCCTGTTAACCAGCAGGTCAGGGTTCGAAACAGAGTGAGCTCCTGTCCTTAGCCCAGCTCTGCGACACCAGCTGGATCCAATCGTATCAGCTCTGACTTTCCATTGGACTAATTCAGTGGCGTGGAGAGGGAGATTTGCTGCTTGGGTAACAGCCTATCCTCCATAACAATCCAACCCAGGCTTTCGTGCTTTGCATGCAGCGTATGCAGCACTGAGCACGATACCATAGTCTTTCAAGACCGATGGAGGCATGCTGATCATGCCACTTATAGGGTTATCACAACTGTATGATGTTATTTACCATGCAATCCCTACTTGGTGGGAATCAGACATGTCTGAAAGTCAGGAGGCAAAAATGAAGTAAGGTACATATATCTGCTCAGATTGCCAATTATATATCCTCTTTAGTCTCCTTGGTTTATCTGTCTTTTAAAAATCCACTCTACACTCTTTAAATAAGTCTGTTTCCCTTGCAAGATCTTCAGCAGGAATTATCTGCAATACATTGCAGAATGAAGTCACAAGTGAACATATTTGCCAGTTGTTGTTGGGGTTTTTTTTTGGCATTACAAATATTTCCATGGAAACAGATGATCAAACCCATCATTACCACTCGAGTATAGAATCAATGGTTACAGAAGAGTAAATTAGGAAGAAACCGCCTATTCCCTCCTGATACGGTCAATATCGTTCACTGTGCTCTCTGAAAAAATGAAACAAACCTTATACAGAAGTCACATTCGGCTTCATTGATCTTACTTAACCCTTTAAGGCCTTATGACGCACTTCTGAACCATATTGAATTACAGGGATTTCAAAACCCAACCACCCTCATTGAGTTGAGATTTTTACTCTTAACAATTCTATGATGGACCTTTTTCAGAAATGTAGTTTTATGACTGTCTGGCCATATCTAGCATACAAAAAGGGAGCCACCAGTTAGTGTTTCTTTTAGACTGCCACTACCAATGGTGTCACAAACATCCCGAAGAGAGTCACCCAATGTGGTCCTCGCCTCCTTGAACCCGTGATGACACCCTGTTAAAGTCTGAACACCTTTTTAAGCTTACATGGCATGTCATGGTCAATGATGCCAGAAGCTTAATGCAAAATCCAGAGTAACTATGGGGAGTCCCTGCTCCAGTGTAAGAACAACTTACTCTGGATTCCAATATGAATTTCCCATAGGTTTTCACTAGGTGGTGCAGTAACTACGGGTGCATGTAATGTCTCTTACGTGCTCACGTAGTTACTCTGGATTTGGCTGTTAAGCTACAATCCAGAGTAACTACAGGACCTTTTACACCAATGTAGGTATGGTGCCACCTATGGGAAAACCATGGGAAATGCATAAAGCAATCCAGAGTAAGTGCCTCTTACGTCTTCCCGTAGTTACTCTGGATTGTAGGGTTAGAAGCCTTGAAAACTAGATTCACGGTGAAGTGTATCTAACCCAGTGATTTTCAACCAGTATGCCATTGCACATAGAGGGCTGTGGGTGGCGCAAGTGGTTAAGACACTGTGCCTGTTAACAAGCAGGTCAGGATTTGAGACCTGGGTTGGCCCCACAAGACAACGTGAGCTCCTGTCCTTAGCCCAGCCCTGCGATGCCAGCTGGATCCAATCGTATTGGCTCTGCCTTTCCATTGGACTAATTCAGTGGCGTGGAGAGGGGGGGATCTGCTGCTTGGGTCACAGCCTATCCTCCATAACAATCCAACCCAGGCTTTCGTGCTTCGCATGCAGTGTATGCAACGCCGAGCACGATACCATAGTCTTCCAAGACCGATGGAGGCCTGCTTAAAATGCTGTTGCACATTGGTGTGCTGCAGATAGTCCTCCAGTGAACTGCATGAGTTTGGGAATAGTCTTTTATTTGGACAATTGGTAGATTTAAGCCCCCTTCCAACAGCATGGCGTGCCTTGTCAATGATAAAACAAGTGATGACAATTGACAATTTCCAAGCCTGTTAGTATGTCATGTGATGAAAAAAAGATTGAAAATCTCTGACCAATTTTATGCATGAGGATCCATTTTCATGTGAGTGCAGTTTTAGGAATTTGCAGACATCTCCTGAGATACTTTACCTGCCTTGCAAAAATCCGTTTGGCTTGCCATGAACATTCGTGGACATTTCTCCATGGGAGGAACGGTGAGATTGGCTCTGAATTTCACTTGATGTGAAGTTTTTGTGCCAAGTTTAATACAAAGAGGAGACACCTGTTGACTTTCTGGAATGGTACAAACCATGAATAGTTTAAGATTTAAGAAGTTGTTTGACTAGATCGGGGCCTCACGAACATGATTGGTTTGGGATAACTTAATCAACTCAAGCCAAGTTTCTCCTTTCCTGGAGAATACATATGAATGTCTACATATGTGGGCCAAAAGTAGAGGAACTGACAGCTTGTTACACACCACCACCTGCAAGGTCAGTGACTGGGATACATTTCCCATCTGTCCAATGAATGCAGAAACTGGATTTTTATATCTAAACAACCTTAACAGATTTTTCTTTTTATATCTGAAGGAAAAGCCAAATCATTACTTTGGCTGATACTTTAAAAAATGTGAATGTTAATGAATATTGAGCTTATACATCTGAAAGAAAAGGACTTCCTTTGCCTCCTTTGGAGAACTTTGGCTAACATCAATATTTCCCATGAGCTTAAATATGGCAAAGAAGCATCCATCACCTCCACAATTGGGAGCAAATTATTCTTGCATTTGTGTCATCAAGGGAAGTGCGTTGTGAAACTTAACGGGACGACTTCAAATGCCACCTCCGAGACATGACAGACAATTAAATTCTGTGTGTTTACAAGTGAATCTCTGCTGCAAATAGCCATGTCAATTGGCTCTCACTGGGAGAAACTTGGATCGGAATATCGATATGCTCCGACTGTGAAGGGAAAAGAACAAAAAAATCAGTAAAGAGTCCATGGGAGGTAGAATAGAGCCTGGCCTAACTTCTGCAAATAACTTCAAGACAGAGTTGTTTCAAAAGTTCACTTCCATTTTTTCTGGTGATCTCTGATGCCAAAGAGATCCAGGATGATATAACGGTCCACGAGTTAAATCTGAAAGAACTGGGTACAAATCCCCTCTCAGCATCATCTACCTTTCAGGGTTGTTGTGAAAACAAAAGGAGGGGAGAAACTATGTACACTGGTAAGTCTCATGAGAAGCGCTCACATAACAGGCGTTTCACATAACAAGTATAAATTTCCAAGAAATCTTGCTTCACATAACAAGTTCTGTTTCACTTAACAAGCAAGCGCGCTATGGGCACACGTGCTATGCAGCCCTGATGCTCCACGTGGAGGCTCTTTAAAAGGGCTGCCGGCCAGCATTGCTGCCTCTAACTGCCCCCAACTTGGGGGCAGTTGCCTGGAGGTACCAGAGGCAGCAGCCCCTAACTGCCCCCAAGTGCCACCACTGACCACATTGAACCTCCAGCAGCAGCCCAGGTAAGCCTCCCAGGAAAGTGTCTTTGATTGCAGCCTCTTAACCATGTCTACCCAGAAGTAAGCCCCATTGTGTTCAGTGGGGCTTACTCCCAGGAAAGTGTCTTTAGGATTGCAGCCTAAGTAGACTTCATAGGATCATGCACACTGAATGCATGTTTTGAATTCAATTCCAGTGTTTTGTCATCATTTTTACATCCAGTTATTTATATGAATATTTTTGGGGTTGTGGAACCAATCGTCTGAGTTTCCATTATTTCCTATGGAAAAATCTGCTTCACTTAAAGAGTGTTTCACTTAAAGAGCATGCCTCCGGAACGAATTAAGCTCTTTATGTGAGGCACCACTGTACGTCATTACCACCCTGAACGCTTAAGAGGAAATGGAGTATGAAACTGTGGAAAACAAACTGGATATTCTCTGAATCTCCATTTGTGTCTCCACTTTCTCTGTTGTCTCTCCTGTATTGAGTTATTATTGATTATAATCCTCTCAGGACAAGGAGCTGTTCTTTTGAACTCTATAAAGCATCGTAGACATTGATAGTGCCAGATTAAACAACAATAATAATTAATACAGTCAACTGGCTTTGATCTATGATGTCAATATTAGATGTTTGGCCGTATTACAGACTTGAAAGGTGAACAAATTTGGTATTGGACATTTGGCCTTGGAGTTTCAACTCCAAATTTCACATTTGCAATTTGGATGGAAAGATTGGGAATGTTCAGGCCAGAAAATGGCTGCCAATATTTCTGAACATCACAATATGTGTTAGTACAATATGATAGATTTGGAATGGAAATGGGAATGGAAAAGGACCACCACTTGCTGATCGACCACATGTTTCATGTGCAGGAAGTCTCGTTTCCTGGGATGAAAGGAACATTTTTTGCTTGGTTCACATCAAGATTTGTAGAATCTTGGAGGTGTAAGTAAAAATTTGTATAGACTTCATATCTCTATAAGAGAATGGAAAGCAATCAAAATTTATTCTTAAAAAAAAGCAGGCCTCCATCTGTCTTGGAAGACTATGGTATCGTGCTCGGCGCTGCATACGCTGCATACAAAGCACGAAAGCCTGGGTTAGATTGATATGGAGGATAGACTGTTACCCAAGCAGAAAATCCCCCCTCTCCACGCCACTGAATTAGTCCAATGGAAAGGCAGAGCCAATACGATTGGATCCAGCTGCATCGCAGAGCTGGGCTAAGGACAGGAGCTCACCCTGTCTTGCGGGGCCGACCCGGGTCTCGAACCCTGGCCTGCTGGTTAACAGGCACAGTGTCTTAGCCACTTCCGCTACCCACAGCCCTGCTTATTCTTAAAAAGTGCATGTAAATTAATTGGCCATATGAATCTAAACACATTCTGAAATAAAATTGCATGTAAGACTACAAAAGATTATCCTAGTGTACAACTGGAAGCACAACTGGAAGCAACTGGATCCAGTGATGTAGCTAGGGAGGTGCAGGGGGTGCAGTTGCAGCAGGCTACAATCTTTAGGGAGGGCTACAAGCTGAGCTTGGCACTAGTGGTTTAAATTGTGCAAAACGGGGTATGTATGAATGATAATACCATTATGTCATATATTGTTGGAAAGGTAATTAATGCAGAATGCAATGAAACAAACTGCATTAAAATATTTATATTCTATTAAATGTTACAGTCAATTAACCAGAAAATGAAAACACAAAAGCCTATGGAACAAAAAGTGGATTAAAAAAAAAAACTTTTAAAACATTCCCATGATAATGATTGCTCTGAGAGCCAATGAGATGCTGTTCTGATAGTGTCTGGAACAAATAAGGTGTTAATATGAATCAGCTCTCATTTCCATGTATAATAATACATAATACCCCTGCTAACTGGATATTCCCTACAATCCAGAGTAACTAGGGGAGCACGTAAGAGACTTTACGTTTACCCGTAGTTACTGCATCACCCAGTCAAAACCTAAGGGAAATTCATATTGCAATCCAGAGTAACTAGTTCTTACTCCGGAGCAAGGACTCCCCGTAGTTACGATGGATTTCACCCATAGAGGGAAATAATAACCATTCCTCTTTGCCCCAGCACAGTTAGCCTAACCAATAAGGGAAACAATTTTCTTTTTTTACATAATTAAATTTGATTTTGATGTTGCAATGGAAAATTTAAATTTTTTTAATATAACCTGGGATGACATCACTTCCAGTTGTGACATCACTTCTGGGGCAACATTTTGAGTTTTGTACTGGGCTATATGATGAATAGCTATGCCACTGACTGGTTAAATTGGTTTAAAGCTAGCTCTGCCCCCTGGCTATTCTTGAAAATACATTGACTGCTATCACTGTCACTGTCATTAACACTGAGGATGCTGTGGATGTCCCAGCTAGTTGCACTATTTGATGCAATGAATTCCAGCGAATGTCCACCAGATAGATCCCAAAAACAATATTGAATATTTTGGCCAACAATGCAACTAAAGGCACAATCCAGAGTAACTTATGGCACCACTTAATGAAAAGCTATGGGAAATTCATAATGCAATCCAGAGTAACTTGTTCATACTCTGGAGCAAGGACTCCCTGTAGTGACTCTGGGTTTCACCCTAAGTCTAAAATAATTTCATATATCCATAACTTTCTGGATTTATGTCAGCTTTGAGCCTCTTAGTGGAGTTTGCTGTGTTGCATCTGGCCTCCAAATCCATAAGAAACTGGTGCTGACATCATCACTAGGTATATCTGGTGGTACTTCCAATAGGTGGGCCATGAGAAGCGGTACAGCTTGGGACAAAATTTCAGAGATGCTGGTCTATTTTAATCAAGGGATATGGGAAGATCTCCAGTTTTCAAGTCACCTGTGCCTTGTCTTAATCAGAAAGAAATATGATGTGCCCTGTTCTGCCTTTATGTAAAACATTCCTTAAGCAAAGATGGAAATAAATTTTCCCTTTGGCTGTACGAGAGTCAGAGTCGATGGAAACTGTCCTCCATAAACAATGGCACAAAAAGGGTTTCTTGCCAGGTTGTTCAGATAAATATTTCCACCATTCCCATCGTGGTGGGAACGGCATGGATAGTTCCCAGCATCAGCTGCTTTGCTTATATTACAAGCCAACTCTTGCTTCAAAGCATTGTAACTTTGCTGTGAAAATAAGCAAGCCCTCGGCAATGGCCCTATACCCACCCTAACCCACACATTCCAGGAATCTGCGAGAAGCAGCTCAATAGCTCCGTTTAAAACCATTTTTCTCCAAGGGTTTAAGGTTTGCTTTCTAATGCAATTTTATCAAGATTGCATTCCTTTTTAATTTGTCTAATGGAACGACTGCATCAGCAAAGTAAGGAGCTTTTATGTCAGTTCTTGTTATTCTCCTTCTTCAGGCCTGTTCTCTGGGAATGTGGGTCATAATAGCAGGCTCTGTGTGGAACAGAATGGGTCAGTTGACCTGCTGCTCGGGCTCCAGGGAAGCTTGGACTGGCCTGGATCCCAAATCAGCCTGATTGAGATATGCTGATACCCTTTGAGAAATTTCATGAGCTTTACAGAAAATCATTTTCTGTAAATCAAGGAACTGTTGAAAATTTTGTAGACGCTTGAAAGTTTAGAAATTTTCATTCTTTCATTTCATTCTTTCATTTCTTTCTTTCCTTTCTTTCTTTCATTTCTTTCCTTTTTTCATTTCTTCCCTTTCTTTCCTTCTCTCATTTCTTTCCTTTCTTTCTTTCCTTTCTTTTTTTCTTTCCTTCCTTTCTTTCTATCTTTCTTTCCTTTCATTCTATCTTTCTATTTTTCCTTCCTTCCTTCCTTCCTTCCTTCCTTCCTTCCTTCCTTCCTTCCTTCCTTTCATTCTATCTTTATATTTTTTCATTCTATCTTTCTATTTTTCCTTCCTTCCTTCCTTCCTTCCTTCCTTCCTTCCTTCCTTCCTTCCTTCCTTCCTTCCTTCCTTCCTTCCTCCCTCCCTTCCTTCCTTTCTTCCTTCCAATCATCCATATATTCATTCACCATTCATTCTAATAAGGATTACATGTATTTATTTTATTTATTTTAAAAATTTGTAGCCTGCCTTTCTTGGGTCGTAGACCGACTCAAGGCGGCTCACATTAAAACATAAATAGGACATTCAATTAAAAACAATTAAAACATATAAGCTAAAAACATATAAGCTAAAAGCAATACAAACAACAACAAACCCCCCCCCCCAACAAAACTCTGCCCCATCAAAATGCTTTTTTTAAATAAAAGGTTTTTAGGTTCCACCTGAAGTTCTGTATTGACGGAGCTTTCCTCAGTTCTAAGGGGAGGGAGTTCCAAAGATGGGGTGTCACCAACAAGAAGGCCCTATCTCTGACCACCACACCTCCCAAATCCCTTAGTAGTGGCACAGTCAGTAGGGCCCCCTCAGATGTCCTTAGGTGATGGGTTGGATTGCATACATTGAAAAAAATACATTGAAAGGAAATGTTAACATCTATGAAGAATCTGTTGGAATCCAGGTTCTTAGACTTTCCAGAGTTAGGAAGACTGTTGTTGCTACTCCTGTACCTGTTTTTGGGGGGTAGGGTGGTTTTATTTAGTAATGAACCTGCCCCCATGGCAATCTGGCACATAGGTCCATGACATGTCATCCCCTCAATCAATTCACCCCAAAGGGGATACTTAAAAAGCAAAATGGAACCTTGCACAATACTCCACAGCACACCAAAAACCTTCTTAGGCACATATTGATTTTCTAAAAAAACTGGAAATACTCTTTAACATTATGCTAGAAGCTTCAGACAGCTTTTTGGTGTGCTGTGTAGCATCACATGAGGCTTTGCTTGCTCACAAAATGGCTCAGATGTGCAGGCAAGGCAAACCGGAGAGCCCAGGTGGCAACGGCAGTGTGTAGAGGGAACCGTGTCCAAAACTTTTACCTTAATCAGGCTCACCATTTTATTTTTGAAACGTCCTATGTTCAATTAATCTAGGGTTGCCATAATTCTCTTCCACAAAATTGAGGCAGGACCCTGTGTCACACTCAGTGATGTCACACGATCAGTGATGGGCTTCAAAGAAATTAAGAACCGGTTCTCTGCCCATCTGGCAGCCACTTTTAAATGGCTATTTTTAAACTTTATATGTCCTATCTCTTGTTAACAACCGGTTCTATAGAGTAGGTGCGAACCTGCTGGAGCCCACCACTGAACACAATCCCAAAAAATCAGGACTGTCCCTTTTTTCTGGAGATATGGCAACTCTGAATGAATCTGTGGCATTCTGCAACCCCTTAAAAAGATCCATCGTATTTGTCGGTGGTCCTACGTCAGCTCCAACCCGATCAACACAAGAGACATGAGTTGGCTTAAGAGAAACTAATACTTTTTTTTGGTATGCATCTCTGCTGTGGGAAATTTTGCACAAAAGAACACACATAGAGAAAGAGGGGGCTTTGAATCAAATCTCCATTTATGCTAATATATGAACTGCAGCTATCAGTAATTTTATTTTCCCTTCCCATATCCCTGGCTCCAATTACTTAACCATCTTCAATAAAGAGGTTTCATTTCAGAACGCAACGAACTAAAGCAAAAGCCTATTATTTACCAAGCAATTCAGACCTGGCTGATATTCATTCCTGATTACAACTCAGCTCTAAAAGAGGATGCCATATAAAACAGGCCGCTTCTTGCTCTGGTCTTCCAGGGGAGCAGAAAGCCCTGACTGCCAAATTCTTGAAGTGTAATCAAAAGGTGATGGAGTTTGAAAAGCAATCCATTACCTGGAGGAGGTGAGAGTTCAGCAGGCTTTTCAGAAATGGGAATTTGTCTCCCTTCAGAAGAGGGGAGTTCTGTGGCAGGTCATACGTGCTTGACTTTGGGGAGACTGATCTTCAGTGCTTCTCGGGTGGTATGGTAATTCAGCATGGTAATACAGCCATCCCTTGTATCAGTGGTTTCCAATAATGGTTTCCAATGATGAGCATCATTGGAGGAAGCAATGATGAGTATCATTGGAGGAAGCAACCACTTTATTCAACGACATGGCAAGTGGACAGTTCAGTGCCTTGTTTATTTCCCGTGTCCAGAACATCATCAAATAATATTGCTTTTGAGGTCCAGAAAATAGCAGTCTGCATGGCCTTATCATGGGCCGGAAACAAATCTTCCACTGTGCAAGGTTCGTCGAGTTTACAGTACATCAATAAATGTTCAGGACTCTGACGTTCCCCACATTTCCTCTCCTACGAGATACCCTACAATCCAGAGAAACGACCAAAGCACATAAGGGATATTATATGTACCGATAGTTACTGCACCACCTAGTGAAAACCAATGGGAAAGTCATAATGCAATCCAGAGCAAATTGTTCTTACATCGGAGCAAGGACTCCCTGTAGTTACTCTGGATTGTGTCCATAGCCCCAAGACTTGAAGTTTTTTCTTACAACATGATATCCCTATTGGTAATCTATTCAAAGATTTCCACGTTCCATACAGATGGTGATACCCAAGTATTGGTTCTTCCTTGTGTACCTTAAAAGTGCGTTGGCTGACATCAGCAGCCCACACCCACTCACTGTAGTATCACATTATTATTAAAATAAAAAAAAATTCCACACAAATTGAAGCAGCAAGAATGCAAACCCATCAGACCATTACAAAAACAATTAAATTGATCAGTCTAATTTAATGCATTACAGACATCAACAAAGGCAACAAGTTGAACAAATTGAGTGAATTTGAATCAATAGGGAGAGTAAAACCATTATCACACTGAACAAACATTCATATGAATGGGGCAGCCTCTCTGTTTCCTTGACTTAGTAGATTCAGAGTAAGTTCTTTGATGAGTGTGCAGTTAGAGTTAAAAATAATATAAATTATACAAAATCATGCAACTACAAAAGCAACAGCTATGATCAGACAACCAAACCAGGAAAACCAAAAATGGCAACTAAGACCAGCACATGCTGAAAGTCTAAACGAAATAGGTTGCACAGGTAAATGTGTCCCACATTTTTTTGTCGTACTATAAACTGCAGTGGTGTCACATCATCTTTGTCTAGTCTGGGCCAGTTTTGAACGTAGCAATTCCAATGCTCCCCTAATTCCCAACTGTGTCTGGTATAGATGCCACAGATGAGACGTGAGCTAAATCCACAGCAAATTGAGATTAATGTATGGTGCGGTGCCAGCTCGGGCAAGTTTTAACATGCTTTATACAGGCCTGTAGGGAAAATACAAAACAGACTTTTCTCTTTTAATTCTGTCAATCACAATTCCACTCGGCAGAGACTAACAGAGTTGTTCCACGCAAATGAAGCTCCGTTCCACTCAAGAAAAGCCCCTTATTTCTGTTAAAAGAAACTTCAAACAATCCGTTTTCTATGTTTTATACAGTTTTCCATTTACTGCCACCACTGCAGGATCTAAACTTTGAAGGAATAATAATAATAATAATAATAATAATAATAATAATAATAATAATAATAATAATAATATTATTATTATTATTATTATTATTATTATTATTATTATTATTATTATTATTATTATAAATACACAGCAAATAATTTTCATTCACATCACCAGTCGGACCCTTCCCAAGAGTCTAGGACTGTGTGATGTAGTCTAGGACTGTGTGAAGAGTCTAGGACTGTGTGATGACTGTGTGATGTAGCGGTGTATAATTCATGCTGATCCCAAAAGAGCGGCTTTCTGCAGTTGGCAGAGTGATATTTTGTCAATGCCAATAGTTTTCAGGTGCCTGCCAAGGTCTTTGGGCACTGCACAGAGTGTGCCAATTACCACTGGAACCACCTGCACTGGCTTACACCAGATACGCTGTCATTCGATTCTTAGGTCTTGGTAGCGGGAGATCTTTTCCAGTTGTTTCTCCTCAATTCTGCTGTCACCTGGTATGGCGATGTCAACAAGCCACACCTGACTGCTTTCTATGATGGTGATATCTGGAGTCTTGTGTTCCAAGACCTTCTCCGTCTGTATCCTGAAGTCCCACAGAAGCTTGACCTGCTCATTTGCAACCACTTTTTTCAGGCTTGTGGTCCCACCAGTTTTTTGCCACTGGCAGATGATACTTTTGGCATCGATTCCAGTGGATCATCTGGGCATTATTATTATTATTATTATTATTATTATTATTATTATTATTATTATTATTATTATTATTATTATTAATGGGATTTTCACAGTCAAGTAGATGTTACTGAGCCTTTTGTTTTATCTAGACATCAATTTCTTCCCAAGGACTCAAATTTGCTGATATAATCATAATATAATAAGCTGTTCCAAGTAAAATAACAACCACAAAGTGCATCAGTGGTGTCACTAGGGTTTGCTCACCTGCTGTGGGAGGGCTGTGTCACCCCCATGATGATGGTGGGGCAACACAACAGGCAGTGGGCATGGTAATGGGACATTGACCCATCCTAAGGTGTCTTCTTTTTTTGCTATAACTTCTTATAAAATAGAATTATTTCAACATGTTTTATTTAATTGCATTCTGCATGAAATCACACATTGATTTATAACATGACATATTCAAAAATACCAAGGGTTTAAAAATTTTGGTCAATAGTAGTGTAATTCCCCTGTGTATGTTTTGCCTGGTACAGTGTGCAACCTCAGCATTGCTCAGCCACTGAGTCCCATGATCCTTAAAGAATATCTTGCAAATATAGATATAGACAAGATAACAATTGAGCCACAGTGGGCCACACTACTGGGAACACTGAACATTTCACCAGTTCCTAAACTCTTGGGAAAAGTTTAAACTACTGAGCACCTAAAAACCCCAGTCCACTGGTGGACTGTGGTAGACTGGTAGACACCTTGTGGACTGTGATACCATTATATAATGATGACAGTGATGGCTATGGGATGTGGCTATGAAGGTTTCATGACATGTTCCTGCGTTTTAGACTTTTATCACTATACCACTGTGTGATAGTCTGTGATTCTTTTCTACAGCATCATTGACTGCTACAAATAGAGTGCAAGGGACTGTGACATACATTTGCAAAGGCAGCTCTGCATTTCCAGGGCAGAGAAGCATGACATCTCATTTGGCCCCAGATTTCTTGATAATCACATGTAGGCATTTGCATCATGCCCACTGATTAAATAAAATGTCTTACCTGTATTATCTCATCATGCGTCTCTGGCAACCAGCCACATTTCCAACCTTTATGGGCAGCTAGCCAGCCAGGCATGGGCAATAATTACAGTTGACATCCACAAATAGCTTGTCACTTGCAGCTGCCTCCACATGGCTGCATTTTAAGAGCCCATCATGCTATGGGCATGATATGAATTGGCCTAATAACTCTCTTTTCATTTGTGTCCAGGCAGATTGCAAGCTCTGATAACCACATCTAATTAACCAATATTAATCCCATGCTTCTGCTGCAATGGTAGGGATCGGAGCATTGTCTCTGCTGCAGCGCCACCTCCATCCAAACAGCGTTTCATCAAATCTTCCCCTTGCAAAGTGCATTGGCCGTGACCCTCACCCTGTCTCCCAAACAAAAATTTCACAGCATGCCTGAAATGTGCTATTCAGCTAAAGTTAATTCAGAAAGCATAAATGCCCCTCCAGCAAGTGGTTTTCAATTTCTGTCTCATGAAACTTTAATGAGACCGCAACCCCCTTGCTCGGTGGCTGACCACATTTGCAAACAAGAGCCCAAGTCAAAGCTGTAAAATATTTACTTATTAAAAAAGTGGCGCACACGGATGCTGTGATTCCGTCCATATCGTAGGTTGTATACATTACATGGCAATATTTTGTGTTGTTCCAGCAGGATGCTAATGTCGCCTGGAATTGAGTCGCAAAGTTATTCCTACTAGAAATGGGAAACAGAAAAACCAATGAACAGCCTTAAGGAACTGGCCTGTTGTAAATGGCATTTAACCCAGAACTCATGGGGGAGAGGACCCTCTTCAAACAGGCTTGCCGTAATAATCACTGAGGGATGTTTATAGTAACAACTCACTCCATAATTAAAACCAAATGTAGTGGCTGTTGATGACTATCTGGGCTTCATGATGGCAGCAACAATTAGCAATGCCATACTCAAGCCATACTAATTACGCAGAGCTCGCAATCAACATTCAGAGTAATGTGTCTTTAGGTGAAACGTGCCTTGTCCAGATTTAGGATTCTTGGACTGCACTGTTTGATACTCCCCAGATTCTGGCTATGAAAAAGTTGGAAAATGGAAATAACTTTATTCTACTTTATTCTTTGATGCCTATGAATCAAAGAATGGAAACTGCTGTGCTTAACGAAATCACATCAGCTGTCTAAAAACAGAAATATATGACACAGAAAAGAAAAATAATTCTGTATTGGCTATACCCTAAGAATATCTATCTATCTATCTATCTATCTATCTATCTATCTATCTATCTATTTAGCTATCTAGCTATCTAGCTATCTGTCTATCCTAATGTTCACAAAGGAATTCAACTTTTTAAATATCTGATGAAAGAGAACATATAAATGGACATACCCCAAAATCAATAAAACACAGGGTGGCCTCTATCCACGGATCCCATAGCCAAAGAGTCAGTCATCCATGGGTCAAGTCTGCAGGGCCCACTTCAACCTGAGAGTTCATGATGTCCAAGGGAGGTCAGCACATAAATTGGAAGGGGTGGAAAAGAGGTGGGATTGTTTGGTAAAGAGGTGGAGAAGAGGGAGGAAAAGGTTGTGTGTATCACAATAGATTGCTATAATTGCAGAGAAAAATATATTACTGTTATTTCAAATATATTATTACTATTATTAATTATTATAGTAATGTTGGGAATTGATCAGGAATGAATGAAAATTAATCTTGATTTGGATCAATTATTGCAGCATAAATTGCTCTGTAAACTAGTCTCAAGGCAGAGAGAGAGAGAGAGAGAGAGAGAGAGAGAGAGAGGCAGGCTACTTTAAATATTTGGCATATTATTATCAAAATAGCTGGAACCAACATCTAATGACATCCTTCTGGGTGGTAGAAGCAAATTTAAGAGTCAAATTTAGGAGTCACCTCCTAATGGGTTTTCATTCTCCATCCAACACTGCACAGTTACAATGATTAAACATCCATCTGGAATGCAGCAACCATAAGCATCTGTCATCTGAGGTCTACTCTTCTGACCCAAGTAACACCTATAAAGCTCCTTGCAAGGAATGGAAACCCCATCAATCCATGGAGTTAGGAGACTGCATTTTACAAACTGTTGTGCTGGTCCAATAAAACCTCCCCCTCCCCCAAAAAGTGGGGGAGCCAGATGGGACTAGGGAATCTGGTGTTATTAGTGAAGCACAAATATTCCTGGATTTGCTTTCCAGCTTAGCTGGCAATTCAGTTTGCTACTGTTTGAGACCCACCAAGGCCTACCAGATCTATTTGCATCCTCCACCTGGAATAGGGTGACAATATAGAATGGAGGGTAGAGTACTTCTACCTTTGATCATTGCATAGAAGAGGGAAAGGAGGCAGGTGCTGCTTTTTAATCCCTTCTATGAGGAGCTAAACCTATCTCAATTCCCTCTTGTATGCAATGGTCATAGATAGATAGATAGATAGATAGATAGATAGATAGATAGATAGATAGATAGATAGATAGATAGATAGATAGATAGATAGATAGATAGACAGACAAACGGACGGACGGACGGACGGACGGACGGACTGACTGATTGATTGATTGATTGATTGATTGATTGATTGATTGATTGATTGACTGATTGATTGATTGGAGATCAGTGGTTTACTGCATAGGCAGTGCTGTGTCCAGTTAAATAGGAAAAAAAAATTCAGAAGAAATGTTCTATTGATCCATCTCACATTCTTCGATTGATACAATCCATTTTCTATTAAAATGCTGCTCTCCCCTTTCATCTCTGCACGGATCCTTTTAATTCAGACTTTGTCCTTAGGACTTGCATATTAAAAACGGAATTGGCGATACATTTCATTGTATGGATGTCAATAGTGAGAAAGATATACCGAGCTTTATAAATCATGCAGACTGCTGGCAAACTCTTGATTTAGTAAAGGAGAGAAGGAGTTGTGCAGTTTTTCAGTGTTTTGTCATGTCTGTAAGCATCACATTTATCACCCCTTTGAATACACAATGAACAAACCTTGCCAGTAAACAAGGAAAGTCAACTCAGAAGGCCATATATTGAATTATTTTATTTATTTATTTATTTAATCAATTTATATCCCGCCTTTCCTCCCCCGCAAGGGAGTTTATAGAATTAGAGTTTATAACAAGGCTTGAAAAAATCTCCAAAGGCCTTAATAAATATTGTATATACTTGTGTATAAGCCTACTTTCTCAGCACATTTTTTATGCTGAAAAAGCCCCCCTCGGCTTATACTCGGGTCAGCTTATACTTGTCATAAGATGGGCAAAGAAGTGGATTTCTATAGTAAAATTAGGTGCCTCGGCTTATACTTGGGTCGACTTATACTCGAGTATATACGGTATATCACTTGTTGATTGACTTCTAACTGCTAGGAGATTGCTATAGTGCCAAGTGCTAATGCATTTATTTATATATTTGTTGGTCACTTTTTGGAATGACAGCCTCAAGAACAACACTAGAAAGAAAATACTTTTTTGAATGAATATTTTCTATCCCAAGAGTATCAACCCCTGATTCTGCTGCCTTTCTCCAGACATTCACATGATCAGTGGCATCTCTAGGGAGAGATGGGGGTGCAGGCAACATCAGGTGATGCATACAAGGTATTGACACCACTACAGGTCCTTTTTTTTGAAATCTTGTTATTACTATTACTTCCATCATATTATACGTCATTTGAAACGTAATTTTGCACATAGTACAATGAATCAAATGATGTTTAAATAGCTTATTGTTCACTAACGCTTCTAATTGAGGCAGATAGCTTTTCATTATTGTTTTTAATTTTTTTAATTTTAAACCTTTTAAAATTTTGTATCTGTATACTTTTATCATTTTATGAATTATATTGTTTTTATTTGATGTAGCCACCTTGGGTCCGCATAGTGGAGAAAGTCGGGGTATAAATATGTTAAATATGTTAAATTAATTAATTGATTGATTGATTGATTGATTGATTGATTGATTGAATAAATAAATAAATAAATAAATAAATAAATAAATAAATAAATAAATAAATAAATAAATAAATAGCTCTATCCTATGAAAAGTTATAGCCAAAAAACCAGTGGGGGTGACACAATGGTGCATCATCATGCACACTTCTTGGGGTGTTGCCCTATCTACAACAAGGGCAGAGGTCTGTTACGGGGAAGATGCAAAGGCCTCCTCCATCCCGTAATGGAAACTCTAGTGATGCCACTGAATATAATTCAATATTTTTTTAAACAATATATCAATTTTAGCAAAAAAAAAAAAAAAAGTTTTCAAAATTTAAAACCAGGCAATTGCAGGGTTCCTTACGGTTTAATTTTCATTATCTCCCTTCATGTGCTTTTCCTGATTGAACTTTTTATTCTAAATCCCTCTCTCTAAAGCCCTCTAATTCCGTCACTGTTAATTAGGATGATTCCAGTCCATTTTTCCTCCATTCCAACCAAACCTGACTTGGCCTTTACTGCAAATTCCCCAGCCGCCATCTATGCGCCCTGGAGTTGAGTTCACATTGATTTGTTCTCCTTAAAGGGACAGTGTGAATCTCCTAAAAGATTCAACCCTCAACGGAGGGGGTAACAAAATGAGAAATCTCTAATTCCCCATTCAAAATAAGCAGTCAAGAAAATGAAATCCAGCATTTTAATTTTTGTGCTATCTATCTATCTATCTATCTATCTATCTATCTATCTATCTATCTATCTATCTATCCATCTACAGTATTTATATACCACTTTTCAACTAAGAAGTTCACAAAGCGGTTTACAAAGAAAATGGGAAAATAATAATAGCTAATTAAAAGCTAATGGGTCCCTGTCCCAAAAGGGCTCACAATCTGAGCACAATCTGTTACTGCTACAGCAGTAACACAAAGATTCAAATGAATGACACCACTAAAAACAAAGAGTTTTTTAAAAGCCCAGCTAGTGGGAGAAAAATATAAATTAGATAAATAAATAAGTAAATGAATAAAAAATAAATAAATTAGTAAATTAGTAAATCTATATTATTAAAAGAGAAAAGTCACTGACTCACTGACTCACTGACTCACTGACAGATTAATCACTGTCCTGCCAAAACCGCTGGGCCTAGAAGCGTGAAAATTGGGGTGGGTGTTCCTTCCTTGACTGAGGGGTGCTCTAAGAACCGGTTTTCGGAAATTCCAACCGGAAGGGGGTGAAAAGGGGCGCAACGCGTTTTCCTCCCTATACTTTGCATTGAGAATTGCTGACTCATCAACATTCCGCCCCAACTGCTGGGCCTGAAGCATAGAATTCTGGGAGTTCCTTCTGTCACCTGAACACCCACCAAGAACCATCTGGAGAAATTAACCCTTCAGGGGCTGAAAAGGGGGCAACGTGTTTCTCTCCTATACTTAACATGGGAGACTGAACAACATCCAGCCAATTTGGTGCTCAGACCCTGGTGCACTGGGGGATGTTGTTCGGAGGAAGAGGTTGCACTGGAGAGGATGCTGTGCATGGGGGGAAGTTGCGCATGAGGGGAAGTTACACATGAGGGGAAGTTGCACATGGAGGAAATTGCGCTTGAGGGGAAATTTGCAAATGGAGGTTGATGCACATGGGGAAGTTGCGCATGGGGGTTGATGTGCACGAGGAAAGGTGGTGCATGGGGGTTGATGCGCATGGGGGGTTGATGCGCATGGGAGAAAGTTGCGCATGGGGGAAGTTGCGCATGGGGTGTTGATGCGCATGGGGAAGTTCTGCATGAGGGAAGTTCTGCATGGGGGAAAGTTCTGCATGGGGGGTTGATGCGCATGGGGAAAGTTGCGGATGGGGGTTGATGCGCACTAGGAGATGTTGCGGATGGGGGTTGATGCACATGGGGGGTTGATGCGCATGGGAGAAAGTTGCGCATGGGGAAGTTGTGCATGGGAGAAAGTTGCACATGGGGGAAGTTGCACATGGGGAAGTTGAGCATGGGGGGTTGATGCATGTGGGGAGGATGGCATACGGGGTAATTTTACTCCTGCAACGCGGATACGCTTTTTGCTAGTAAATAATAAACTTAAAAGCCTAGGTCCCTTGGATCAGCCTCTCTCCTCAAAGCAATATATGCTACAATCCTAAAGACACTTTCCTGAACACAATGGGGCTTACGTTTGTGTAGACTTGATTAGGTTTATGTCCATAGTTGTGTTTGAAATAGCACTAGAAACCATATACAGTGTGCAGTGTCCTCAGATCTTTCAGGAGTTGGAGCCACAGATGTGGTGTGACAACAGAGGAGGTTTTGCGCCTTACTGCTTTCCCCTTTGCTTCAGGTGGCAGATGTGTCAATATGAGATCTGGTTCTGAGCCATTGAGAAAGCTGTGGAGTAGCCAAACTGGTGTGATCAGAAGTGTCACCAAGGTTTATGTTTACTAAACTAAGATTTTATTGGTTCTCAGCTGTGTCATAACAACTCCTCAGTGGCTCTTGAAACAATCTCATTAGTCAGTTTTGAGTTTTTTTTTTAAAAATCCAGTTTTTTTTAATAAATCCAGTTTTACATAAAACAGTTTTGTTTTTTTTCCTTTTCTAATAATTTTTGATAACTACTGTTATTTCAAATTGGTTTGTTTTGCTGTATTCTGCATTAAATTACACATTATTATTCAAATTATACAGTATTATTCAAAATGATAATAATAATAATAATTCACCAAGATTTTCACACTTTTGGCCTGTAGTGGTGTCACTCCTCAGTGTCACCTGGTGCAACTGACACCCCTTTAGTGCCCTCCTAACAATGCCACTAAGAGCCCAAGGGCAATTTTGGCCTGCAAAACAGCAGATAGAGGTTGAAATAGTGGAATCTACGTTGAATGAATGAAAAAGTGTTGATAGAGGGGATTGTCAGAAAACAAAATATCAGAAAGTGGGGGATACCAGTGTGGGATTGCAGCCTGGATGTAAGAACTTCAAAATGCTTCAAGTAAGCTTCTTGGCTATGGCTGCAAACCTAAAGACACTTTCCTGGGAGTATAACCCATTGAACACAATTGGGTTTACTTTTGAGTAGAGATGGTTAGGATTGCTAACCAAGCAAGAGGCACTCTTTCAAGTGGGTATTCCTCTTTTATTTAGCAGGGGGAGAGTAACTGGCCCTACACACCCCAGCAATGTCTGTTCAAGTGGCTTCTGCTGGTGTTCTTTTTTTGCATTTCAGATTGTGAGCCCTTTTGGGACAGGCACCCATTAGCTATTAATTAGCTATTATTATTTTTCCATTTTCTTTGTAAACCACTTTGTGAACTTGTTAGTTGAAAAGCAGTATATAAATACTGTAGATAGATAGATAGATTGTGCTCCAAGTGTCTAATGACAGTCTCAAGATGAGAGTGGCTTAGGGCATAATCCAGAGTAACTACGGGAGCATGTAAGAGACATTACTTGCACCCGTAGTTACTGCACCACCTAGTGAAAACTTATGGGAAATTCATATTGCAATCCAGAGTATCTTGTTCTTACTCCAGAGCAAGGACTCCCCGTAGTTACCCTGGATTTCACCCTTAATTTCAAATTGGAAATATTAAAAATTAATATTAAATCAGGTGCCTAAAAGATACCCTCCCAGATAAATGTCCCATCCTCTCCAGGATGAAGAGGCACTCATGTACCAGTTGTAAACACAGCGGCACATAGGTTTCATAGAACCGTATTTAACTTCTGTCAAAGCTTTTATACATCCGTAGGAAGCCAGAGTGTGTGCCAGGTGTTCCCACTACTGTGTAGGCACTTCACGTTTTGTTTTTAAATAAATTCTTCAAAACGACACAGAGTCGTACAGTCTGGAGGTTTGCCAGACAAGGCTTCATTGATCTTTGAGTCAACCTTTGTTTATTCAGCACCTGATATTCTGGACACTTGTGAAGGAGAGGAGAAAGAGCCGTAAACAGGCAAGTGGATTTATTTGCCGAAGTAGCCTAATGGAGAAGTCCCAGGAGCTTGTCGAGTTTCTGACAGCAGGAATAAAAACAATAGCAGAACCAGAAGAGCAGAATTCTCATTTTTTTGAACAGGAGATCTGCACCAGGGTGACTATGGGCAAAATCCAGAGTAACTATGAGAAGTCCTTGCTCTGATGTAAGAACATCTTACTCTGGATTCCAATATGAATTTCCCATAGGTTTTCACTAGTTGGTGCAGTAATTACAAGTGCACGTAATATCTCTTACATGCTCCCGTAGCTACTCTGGATTTGGGGGTTTATGTCCAGTTTTTTTTCCAGGACATGTCCTCTTTTTTAGCCTTATGTCTGGTTATTTAAAAAAATCTTCATTGTTCTCCTTTTTCTTGTGAGCAGGCAGCATGTAGCCTTTTGGAATTCATAAATTATATGTAATGATAATGAATTATATGTAAGTTTTAAATTAGATAATATGTAATAAAGTACCGAAAGCAATCTATATGAGGTTTTTTAACTTTTAGTTTGTCATGTCCTACATTTTTCTTGGGTGTCCTACATTTTGGGGACCTTGTCCTCTTTTTTGGTAATGACATATGGTCATCCTGTCTGAGCACACTGGAAAGAGTAGTGCTCAGTGTAGTGCCTGGAAACTAAAACAGGGAGCACAATCCTAACCATGTCTACTCAAAGGTAAGCCCCATTGTGTTCAATGGGTCTTACTCCCAGGAAACTGTCTTTAGAAACTGCCTAAGGCTGCAATCCTAAATATACTGTACTTTCTTGGGAGCAAGCCTCGCTGAACATAATGGGACTTACTTTGGAGTAGACCTGGATTGGCTTGTAACACTATGGACCTACAGAGAACCTAATTTTACCCATGGAATATTTCTGTATAGATGTGCTCTGATCATAGATGGCAGACTAATTCCAGTATTCTCTTCTTCGTAAGAATAATTTTTCCTTTACTCCTCTCCATTAAGCTTAGCATTTCACCTCTTAACTGTAATAAACCTACAGTAATAAATACTGTAACCTCTTCCTCCTTAACTGTAATAAACCTAAAGGCTACAATCTATGTACTATACACTTACTTCTGCGTTCATGTATAAAGAATTGAGTTGTAAATTGCATGTTATTTCTTCAGTTTCATCCCTTTTCGCCTCTCTCATTTTATCCCTTTTCTTTTCCAAAGACTGATTGTAGTCTTATCAGGGCAGGAAACTGTTGCTTATAACATCTGTTCATTCCCTTTTATTGTAGATTGCTGGGTGTTGCACACAAAGTGGGTGCTGCACACAAAACAGCAACATTTCCAGATCCGGGGTGGATCGCCTCTCCTTTTCAGATCCAGAGTTGAAGAGGAGGAGGAAAGGAGGCAGATGGAGGTCAGTGTCTCCACCAATCTGCCACCTGAGATTACTATTTTCATTGATACTTACTCAGTCTGCTTCTAGTCCTACTTTCAGCCCATCAGTGAATGACAGGTAATATGCAAAGTTGTAAATAAAACCATTTGAAGTTGAAAATTCAGAGACGCATCCCTATAGCTTTATCTTGACAAGAGATACACCCTGACTGTTTTGTAGAAGCACAACGTTCTTGGAATGACTAAGGGGCAGTGGCATAGCACGAGGTGTCTTGTGCCATGGGTGCATATGTGCTGGTGGGCGCAAGTGCACCTACCCACCTAGCACTTCTCCCACCCTTCTATGCCAAGTGCAGAACACTCCCTGGCTGGATCAGAAGGGCATGTGCAAGGTTCCAGCTGAGCCATGCACGCACTCTTCTGTGCCAGCCAGAGAACACTCCTCAGCAGGGTTGGAAGTGCACTTGCACTGTTCCAACTGAGCTGTGCATGCGTCTTTCTATGTAAGCCGGAGAACGTTATCTGGCTGGCTCAGGGGTGCGTGTGCATGGCTCTAGTTCAGCCATGCATATACCTTTCTGTGCCAGACATTCCCCAGCTGGCTCAAAAGGGCTCATGTGCAGCTCCAGCTGAGCTGTGCATGCACCATTCCGAACCAACCGGTGAACACGGCTAGTTCGGAAGTGTGCATATATGATTCAGCTGTGCTGTGCATGTGCTTTTCGTAGCTGGCTGAAGAAACCCTCTGGTTCACTGAACAGCTCATGTACAACTACAGATGAGCTGCACATATGTTTCTTGCAGTTGGCCAGAGGGTTTCTTCAGCTGGCTGTCAAGAGCCCATGTGCGTGATGATATTATGACACCACATGACGTCATGATGTCACGTGTGCCATGGGCACGCACTGCTGTCATACACCCCTGCTAAATGCTTTTCCTTTTAAGCTTAATCCCTTGTGGCCCCTCCATCCCTGGCAGGAAACGGCTACCATGCTGCATATTCCGTCTCTAGTGAGCTGCGGTCAGTAGCAGGATGATTAATACATCGCATCTTCCTGGAATATTTAGGAAACCTGGCTTGCAAAGAAGGCGAGCAAGGTCAGGATGTAAATTCCACTTGTGGGTGGCTTGAAAGCACGGCCAGCACATTAACTAAGCTATTCCCAAATGGACACCTTCTTGCTTTCAATGCACTTAAAAATTTCCCCTCTAATTCGATTGTAGGAATTTCAAATGGTGATGCCATTTGTTATTAGCCTGTCTTTCAATTGTGCTTTTCTGCCCGCTGCAAAATGCCATGCCAGCAGAACACATGTTCTGCCCACAGAAGTGTTAGGATCCAGATGGAAGTGTCTGGATTCAGCACATACTGCATGACATTATTATGTTCTTCAGAGCTGCTGGTGAGCGCACTGACACAGCCAGCACAAATACTGGCAGGTATTTTGCAAATACCTCCCCCTCCGCCAAGTTGTAACATCCTACTCTGGTGCCCGGGGAAATGATGTTATGCTTTGGTATCCTGGAGGGATATTTTGCTCCCCTGCAAAATTCTAATGTTCACAACACTCTCCTGTCCACAGACCTCCTTCCAGAGGGACCTCTCCATACTGGAAGTAGGCCTCCGTCAGTCTTGAAAGACTATGGTATCGTGCTCGGCGCTGCATTCGCTGCATGCGAAGCACGAAAGCCTGGATTAGATTGTTATGGAGGATAGGCTGTTCCCCAAGCAGCAAATCCCCCCTCTCCACGCCACTGAATTAGTCCAATGGAAAGGCAGAGCCGATACGATTGGATCCAGCTGGCGTTGCAGAGCTGGGCTAAGGACAGGAGCTCACCCTGTCTTGTGGGGCCGACCCAGGTCTCGAACCCTGGCCTGCTGGTTAACAGGCACAGTGTCTTAACCACTTGAATGGCTAACAAAATGGCAGATGAATTTTAGCATAAATAAATGTAAAGTTATGCACACTGAGGACAGGAATCCTATTTTTACTTATAGTTAACGGCTCTCAGCTATCTGTGACAGAGCAGGAGAGAGATCTAAGGGTGCTCGAGGAGAGCTTGATGAAGATGTCGCCCCAATGTGTTGTGGCAGTGAAGAAGACATATTTCATACTTGGGATCATTACAAAAGGGATTGAGAATAAAATGGCAAAAATTATAATGCTACTGTCGAAATTGATGGTGAGACCACATTTGGAGTCCTGTGTCCAGTTCTGATCGCCTCATCTCAAAAAGGATAGAAAGTTCACAGGAGAGTGACCAAAATTATTTAAGGTTTGGACCACCTTCCATATGAGGAAAGGCTGCAACATTTGGGGCTCTTCAGTCTAGAAAAGAGGCACTTGAGGGGGGGAAACAAGATTGAGATGTACAAAATTATGCAAGGGATAGACAGAGTGGACAGAGAGATGCTCTTTTCCCTTTCACATGGTACCAGAACTAGGGGACATTCATCAAAATTGAATGTTGGGAGGGTTAGGATGGACAAGAAAAAGTATTTCTTTACCCAGTGTGTATGGGTCTGTGGAACTCCCTGCCACCAGATGTGGTAATGGCATCTAGCCTTAATGTCTTTAAGAAGGGATTGGACAAATTCCTAGCAGAAAGGACCATCACAAGTTATGAGCCATGAGGGGTATGTGAAGATGTGGACAACCTCAAAATGCCAGGTGCAGGGGGGCCACCTGGACGCAGGTGTCATGTGTACTCCCTTATGCATCTGGTGAGCTGCTATATGTTACAGGAAGCTGGACGAGATGGGCCTTTGGTGTGATCCAGCGGAGGCTCTTCTTATGTTCTTAAAAAATATTACCATAAATTTCATGCAAAGTGGGGGGGGTGGAGATTTCAAACCTTAATGGCATTTGAAAAAAAAGAAAGTGAGGTGGAAATAGTTTTGCCTCAGCCTGATATTAATCCAACCCATATAAGATTGCATTTTCCAGCGTTCACTTTACAGCGTCTAATTACATTTCCATCAAAACTTCTGAAAAAGACGATCTCCTGTGTCTCTGACTGTGGGATTTGCAATGCTAATGAAGTCAACACCTGGCTAAGTACTGCCAACTCCCATTTTCTCTCCCTGCTATGCACATTTTTTGTCCTTTTGGTGTCTCTGACTCTGTGATTGCTTTACATTCATCCTCAGAAACATGAAGTTAACCCCGAACATGGGTTGGCTGCTCATTATGAGTCAAGTCAACCAAACACACCACTTTGAGATCTCACTGGTCACATGGGAGAGAGGTGATGAGTATCAAGTGGGGCTGATATTTGGATCAGAGAAACATTCTCTGGAGCAGATCTGAACAGCCCCATAGATTTGTCTGGGGTGTTACTAGGAACAAGGGGGAAAAAATCCCATTGCCCTCCAGCCACCGTCTAACCCAGTGATTTTCAACCACTGTGCTGTAGCACACTGGTATGCCACAGATGGTCCTCAGTGTCATATGGGACTTTGGGGAATGCCATTTATGAACATGGCAATTGGGGACTTTGAGCCTCCTAGCATCTGCATGGTGTGCCTTGTCAACGGTAAAAAACTGATGGGGTGCCTTGACAATTTTAGGGCACAATCCAGAGTAACTACGGGGAGTCCTTGCTCTGGTGTTAGAACAATTTGCTGTGGATTGCAGTATGAATTTCCCATAGGTTTTCATTAGATGGTGCAGTAACTACGGGTACACATAATGTCTCTTACGTGCTCCCATAGTTACTCTGGATTGTAGGGCCAGTGCCTTATCTGTGTGCCATGAGATGAAAAAGATTGAAAATCACTGTTCTAACCAGTGCTGGATAAATCACAAGCCACTCAGCCTTCCTGTTCCAGGACAGATTGGGATTTGGCTACCCGTGGGAATTTAAACCTGGATCATCCTGATATAAGTCCAACACCAGAACCACTACACCCTTCTGGCTCTAAATAATTGTGTAATCCTATAATTAGCTTTGGTATAATACATAGAGGGGAGAAGTTGTCATTTACAAAATATACTTGAGGTTTTTATGTTGATTATATTAATGTTACGAAATGGAAAAATATTCATATTTTTTCTCCCCCAAACTCCTAAATTCTCATCAAAAGCCATTTAAAACTCACCAGCGTAACCCAAAATGATTTTTCTTTAAAAAGCAAGATTATTCATTTTCCTAATTATTTGCTCACAGTGCTTGTTGTTCTCCCATCTGCTATTATTTCGACAAAATATTGCCTGCATTTTCATGTATGAAAAAGCAAGAGTTGATGATTTCTCCCACCACCACCACCCCCCATTGAAAATAGGCGATGCAATTCAACTGTCTCATACGGCTATTTGGATTTTAGGGACAAGATGCTGAGCTCTCAACTTGATTGCTTCAAGGGAAAAAAAATGTTTTATATTCCTGAAAAAAAATGGAAAAAGTTTTACATCAAAGATAATAGAAAGGTGGGGATTTTTGTATACAGATGTTTTAGATATTCTCTTTTCCCTTCTTTCTTCTGACCACAGGTTGTGGTAAGTGGCCTACTGATTTTATATTTTTCTGCACATTTGATTAAGGAATAAATGTGATGTGCTCCCTTTTGTAGTGAGTGAAGAGCTTTTGAAATTTGGAGTCTTGCTGATGCTTAAGAAAATGAAAGTATTGAAAAGATCGTCGGAGCAGTTTGATTTCAAAATGTAATGAGGGATGAAAAGCGCCTCGCAGATGGAACTGACAGATGAATTAGCTCTTTAGGAGGGTGTTTTGAAGGCACCATCAAAATGAATCGGACCACAACGGTATGCAATATGTAGGCTTGTCTAAAACCCGGCAGGGCACAGAAGCATTCGCAAAAGGCCATATAAACCTGGGTTTTCCATTCTCTGCAAGGTTGTCATATCCTTGGACACATGTTCCTGTTGCAAAGGGCCCATATTGTCCTGATCTGAATATTGAACTAGATTTGGGAGCAAAAACTTGCAAATTCCCCCCCATTATATAACCTACAGCTGTGCCATAAACGCCCATAATGTGGCAAAGGAGACCCGAACAAAGCAACCAGGGCCAGGGGTTACACAAATGCCCATTGCAAGGCCTTATCCAACTGTCCAAGACATCAAGACATATCCGAGTTGACCTGTTGCAGCTTCTGGAGTTTACCATGATGCAAATTGACAAATGTCCCTTCACTCCAAAGAGACCTCCAGCAGCCAAAAATTTCCTACAGGATATGCAGTGTGTCCTATATGGTGACACTCCTCACTGCACAGAAGTTTACATTGACTAGGATATTGATGTGACCCAATAATATTTTATTGTCTGAAAGTGTGACCCAATAATATTTTATTGTCTGGTATTTTACTAATGCACGAGAAACCATTGATATATTAGAAAATACACCAAAGAACATTGACACAATTATAGATAGGATCACAAATTTACAGTGCATGTTATAATAAGGTTTACTTCCGGGAACGTAGCTATAGGATTGCAGCCCCAGATTCCCTTTTTTATACAGCAATGAAAATGTATAGGAGACAATGAATTGTATTCCTAAATACCTAATTGTATTCCTTGTTATTGAGTATGATATCAGTTGTTCTGTGCAGGCAACGAAATCCTGACTTTAGGCCTGAAAAATGAACAAGCTAAGCTGGCCTAAGTAGGCCATATCCTGAACATGCCCTCAACATCCCTCTCCTGAACTGCCTAGGCTGGCACAGCTAGTCTGGCCCAGGTCCATCTGACTTGGGCCAGCCTAAGTTGACTCATGCCGGCTCAAGCCTTTCTGGTGTAACTGGTCTGGCCTATCTTGAATTTGGGCCAGCCCAGTGATAGATAGGCTAGCCCAAGCACACTTCAGGATTGCCGCCACAGTCTATATTAATTTGCTTTATTCTGTACTCTGTATACTGCTTTATAGCTTGTTGTTTTACGGTATTTCTTTGTCTATATATTACTTTGAATCCAGGGCAAAAAACTGGTTTAGGATTTGGAAATAAATGGCAAATGGAAATAAACAAACAAACATGGTACAAATGTCTTCCTCTAATATAGTTCAGGAATGGAGCTATTTCCCATCACTTTATTGGAGTATATGAGGGCTGTGGGTGGCGCAAGCGGTTAAGGCGCTGTGCCTGTTAACCAGCAGGCCAGGGTTTGAGACCCAGGTCGGCCTCACAAGACAGGGTGAGCTCCTGTCCTTAGCCTAGCTATGCGACGCCAGCTGGATCCAATCGTACAGGCTCTGCCTTTCCATTGGACTAATTCAGTGGCATGGAGAGGAGGGATTTGCTGCTTGGGTAACAGCCTATCCTCCATAACAATCCAACCCAGGCTTTCGTGCTTCGCATGCAGCATATGCAGCGATACCAAGCACGATACCATAGTCTTTCAAGACTGACGGAGGCCTGCTGCTTTTTTATTGGAGTATATATTTAGTATTATAACAAAAGTGACAATTCAAGGTGAATTTGGAGAATCCTGCTTTGGTGAAATATCAAAGGAATTCCAAGACAAGCAGAAAGAATTTCAGTTAAACCAGCACAGTTCTTCAGCTGAGTTGGGAGACCAGGGCACACCTCTCAAAACTGCCTCTGAGTTTCACCCACAGCAAAATTGAGGGGCTCATCTTCAGAATAAACGTGTAAAGAATGTATTTTATTTTTGAGGGATCTTTACATTACTAATGATATTGACACTGTTGGTATAGGGAACATGATGTTAACTCATGGTGGCAAGATCTTTGGACAGACTTGAATTATTAAACATATGATTTTTTTTATTCACACTTAGAGGGGACATGGCACTTCTTTGATTTTACAAGGAATATAACAGCTTGGAGAAATATGATCTGACACACAAATGGTACCAAAGGAGAAGGATTTGTTTTTGGACATTTTCCCACAGGAACGAAGAGAAATTTTGGGAGTGCCTACTGTCCAGTGGTCCCTGCTGCCAACTGCACAGTGGTGCATGCTGCCCAATGATGCCTGGTGGTGCCTGTTAGGAATATAGTGCCCCCTACCGCCTGGTGGTCCCTGGTGGTGCACGCTGCCCCCTACACAGTGGTTCCTACTGCTGGCTACTGCCCAATGGTACCCAGAAGGGATGCCCAGCCCTGATGCCTGCCACTGCTTCCAGTACCCTTCAGTGACCACTGCCAGTTGGTGCATGCCACCCAATGCCTGTGCCTGCCAGTGCCCTGCCATGCCGGGAGCCCAAAAAATATTCATTCTGCTAGTTAAAAATAAACTAATTGCATACCTTATCAATTTTACCCTACAATCCAGAGTAACTACGGGAGCACATAAGAGACATTACATGTACCCGTAGTTACTGCACCACCCAGTGAAAACCTATGGGAAATTCATACTGCAATCCAGAGCAAATTGTTCTTGCACTGGAGCAAGGACTCCCCATAGTTACTCTGGATTGCACCCACAGTATCTTATCAGTATGCCATGAAATTTAAAAGATTGAAAATTGATACCTTAAGGTAAAGCCCTTGGGGATGAGCCTAACTGAAAATGTGAATAAAGCTTATATTACAATTGAAGGACAAGTTCTGAGATGCTTTTGCTTGATAACAAGCACACTTACCATGGCCATATAGATACAAAAACAGTGTGTCTTATATTCCAATGTCTAGACTGTGCTGGAAATGTTAATAATTACCATAGTTTTAATGGGGCCTCTTCTAAAAGGTGCATAAACTGTTAGGGTTGATATGGTTAATGTTTCAACTCTAATATTTCTTGGACTCAAAGCAGGTGGTTTTCAGTCTGAGAGTTAAAGTAGGATAATGTGAATTTATGAGGAAATAAGCTCCCCAAAAACTCTCCCTGATTTGTTACACTTGGCTAGATGTCTGAGTTAAATCAATGAACATTTACAATTTGAAGGTGTAAAATCCATGCAACTTTTTACTTTTTTAATGTTTCCAGTTTTTCATCCAGACATTTTTTAAAAATACTCTATTCAGTGTTTGTATATGTTTTGTTCTGATTTGCCAGATTCAGTTAACATTTGGTGGGGAGTGAGATCCAGGGGCATCACTAGAGGGGAGCGGGGGTGCAGCCCGCACCAGGTGATACACCCAAGGGGGTGACACGCACTTGGAGGTTTATGACTCCTCGAAAATGCAACTTCACAATTGTGCAGAAATCCCCATCATGTCATATGTCGTTGGATGTGTAGTTAAGAGTAGACTCCAATGCAAAAATCCATTTTGAAATAGCATCTTCCTAACAAACATTATGGCAAAAAAAACACAAAAAAATGCTTTGAATTCTAAGGAAAGTGATCTTTATTGCAGCTTTACTCATAAGTAGGAAAACATGCAATAGTCCACCAGAAAAGGCAGGTTGAGAGGAATCCAAGGACACCAGAATTGTCCTAATCCAATAAAAAACAGCCCCCATAAATCACCCCAGAAGGAGGTCCCTGATAATTGCACTGAAGTACATTGAAAATGAAAGTGGACTTCATAGCTGTGTTTACTAGCAAGTAAACCTTGCTAGCATGACTTGGTTGGTGTAAAACCTATTGACATCCCTGGTGAGATCACATCTGCTCCACATACCCTAGGTTGAGTCATCTGTTAAACCACAGATGTCATACACAAGGCCAAAAAGGACAAATCTGGCCCAGCTCGCCATTTTATCTGTCCCGCAAGAACTTCTCAGGCTACATTTTCCTGGGAGTAAGCCCATTGACTATAATGGGACTTACTTCTGAGTAGACATGCATAAGATTGGATTCCGGTCCTTGGGAGACACAGTTAATGCTAACTTTGGCCCTCTGTATGAAATAAGTTGACTATAACCCCTTTGCAGAGATGTCACTTAGAGGTTTTGTTCAACAAAACCTTAAGGATTATTCTTAAGTTTGTACTGATTCTTAAACTGATTGTTAGCTTTCCTTCCTGGTTATCTGTTTTCGGTGTTCCACACAGGAGATGAAAAGTGGGGTATAAATTAAATTAAATTAAATGTTTGTTTAATTAATTTTAGGGTTCTTTTCAAAGAATAATATCTCAGAATGTTCAAGGAAAGTCAGATATCCGTAGAATTAAAGTGAATGCAGGATGTTGTATGTATATGTGTCCATTGGTCCTGCTTCTTATTCAGGAGAGGTTAAGAAATCCAATAAAGGAGGCTATAATTTCTAATCCATTTGATTAGGAAAGAACCAAACATTTCTTCCTATTTGCATGAGGTTTTCAACATCTTGATCTCTACAGATCCCTTCCCCACGAGGGCTGAATTCCACATGTATTATACTTTGGGGGCTTTTGGGTCACTAATTAATCATAAAAACACCCCAATTTGTTCAGAGATAGAATATTAAAGCCATCAGTGCAATTTTGCAACATTATCAAACTGTTCCTTGGTAACTTGGAGTACTTCAAGTCATTACTGAGTACATATTTCCAGCCACCTTCATTACGCATTCCAATACACCACATGCAATCATCTCCGCTAGCTTCATCTAGCAGCATGATTGCAAGCTCCAAGGCTTCAACCCCTCCATCCCAGAACTCAAACATCTCTAGAGAGTGGTTTTCAAAACACTATTTTATTTTTAGGCTCAATTTTTGTTTTCTTTTCTCATCCAGTAACTGTTCCGTTTGAGTCCCCTTGATTCACGGTTTCTTGCTTTTCTCTAGAACCATGAGGGCTATAAACATTTTCTTTCAAAAAAACACCATGTGATTTATATATATTTATATGCCTCCAGGAACTAGGGCTCTATGGGAAACTGCAGATATTGCACATTTTAGCAATAAAATCTGGACAGTTGGCAACACGGTAGTAAACTGTTCCTGGTCTGATTTAATGGCAGCATGCCTACGGCAGAAGATGTAAGACAGTGGAGAGACATGCTCATAACAGCCAAGGTTTCCTTCAGCATTCGCATTGACAGCCAGTTCTGTTGTACTCAAGTACACAGTTCAGAAAAGAAAGCATGTCTATGTGTTCCATTAAATATGAAGAACACATGCACATGATTAATGGTGATAGTTTCACGCTATCCAGGAAGGAAGGCAGAGCATCGCTCCCATGCAGTGGGTACTGCAACACCCTGGGCAAACTTTTTTTGCACTAAGCGCCATTGATGGCACCGACACTAACCACACATGCCTGTGCCTACCACACCTGCCCAGTAGGGCAGGCGCTCCTATGCCCATTGCGCATGCCCAGAGCTCTGAGCATGCACAGTGGGCACCAGCCTCATCAGTTCAGCTCGACTGCAAAAAGGAGCAGCTGCCCATAACTCCAGGGATGTGAAGTTGGTAGTCTGAGGAGTGGGACAGCACTAGAGCCACATCCCACCTGGGAGGGCTTGTAGTGCCCTCCCTGGCACGCGTGCCATAGGTTTGCCACCACTGTCCTAGGCAGTGAATGTGCTGATGCACCATTGCCCAATTCCACTGATTTTTTTTTTGACTATAACTTTTGATGGAAGAAATATTTGAACAAGGTTTGTATCAGTGCATTCTTTATGAGAGTACATATCAAATGACATATAACATGATAGCATTATTAGAAAACATCAAGATTTAAAACATTTTGGCAAGTAGTGGTGTTCCCCTCTCCCAGTGTCATCTGGTACACCCTGAACCTCCCCGTCTCCCCATACTCCCCTAGCATCACCATTGTACATGATAGAACTGGGGAGTTCTTTTTTCTTTAGGAATCTCAAATTAAATTGAGATTTTAAAGCATTTTAAAAGGGGCAGAGGTGGGGGGACAGTTGTTTTTATTGTTTTTTACACAAATATTTTTAATCTGCTTGTTTTTATTTAATTTAATTGTATTTTAATTATATTTTAATGGTGTTTTAATCTTTATATCCTGTTTTAATGATGTTTTATTCCTATTGTCAGCCGCCTTGGGCTCCCCCTTGCGGGGGAGGAAAGGCGGGATATAAATAAATAAATAAATAAATAAATAAATAAATAAATAAATACCAAAAAAGACGTGGGGGGGGGGTTTTAATATTTTTGTGCTGCTGCATTAATAGGGGGAGGGATGGAAAGGATAAGACTGGGATGTAAAAGGAAAAAGTTGGCAGGAAAGGAACCACTGGAAAAATAATGATTACAACGAGTATAATTTTTCATCTCCTGCATGCATCCCTTAGTTGAATTACTCTCTGTACAGAACATATAATTAATCTAAGACCATTTTCTCGGTCTAATCTCCATATTATGCACCCAGTGCTTTTCAGGTTTAAGGATGACCTTTCTGTGTTTGCCTAATAATCATTCATAGATGTGCAAACATTTACAACAACAATTACAAGGCTGACCTGGCGGCCACTTTGACACTCCGGTCTCTCGAAGATGTGAGTGTACATCATGAAATTAGCATCAGTGCCACCGAGAGACATATGGATGTGTAAATAAGTTTTATTCATTTACTCTGAAACAAAGGATTTGGGAGGTAAATGGATTTCATGAGAACTGAACAGCAATTTAATTATCTGAATTTTCTGTGTTGAATATGAAAAAGAAAGGCCTGATCTACTCACACATTATAAAATCAACCTTTTGTTTCTCTTGGAAGACTGTGATGGGAACAATTGTATAACACTTTTTTAATGTGGAAGACTTAAGGTTATAAGTCATAGCATTGCAGGCATAATAATGGTGTTCAGTGTTTTAAGATCTCTACTTAAATGTATCTCAAGCCTGTGAAAGATTTTTTTTAATCAGATTCTAGTCTAGATGAAACATGCTGGACTAATCGGCAATTTTGGGTGCAATCCTAAGAAATTTAGGTCAGCCTGACTCAACGTGCCTATCTTTCCGCAGTTGTGTGGCAAGGCTGGTGTATACCTGTGCATTGGCCTACACCCCCAGGAGTGGGGTAGAAGTGTCTTACTGTACTTTTGTCTTACTGTACTTTTAGCATAAGCCCTGTGTAAGAAGTGTCTTACTGTACTTTTAGCATAAGACCTGTACTAACCCCAGGTTAGCACAGGGCTTATGCTAGGGCTTAGGCCAGCCTAAGTGAAGGTTAGGATTGCAACATTCATGTGTTCAAAACTGACTGGGTATGAGAAAATTAATATAGACAATTTTAGTCTCTGTGCTGTGGCATACTAGTACTGGCATCAATCAGTCTTGAAGGACTATGGTATAGTGCTCAATGCTGTATGCGAAGCACGAATGCCTGGGTAGATTAATATGGAGGATAGGCTGTTACCCAAGCAGCAAATCCCCCCCTCTCCACGCCACTGAAATAGTCCAATGGAAAGGCAGAGACAATACGATTGGTTCCAGCTGCGTCTCAGAGCTGGGCTAAGGACAGGAGCTCACCCTGTCTTGTGGGGACGAACTGGGTCTCAAACCCTGGCCTGCTCATTAACAGGAACAGTGTCTTAACCACTTGTGCCACCCTCAGCCCCTTTCGGCATACTGGTGCACCACAAATGGTCTCCATTTTTTTGTGGAAATTTGGGACAGAGTAATCTTTTAATAGGACCATTTCGATGTGAGCTCCTGCCAGCAGAATGAATTTTTTTTTTCAATTCTCAGAACACTAATGGTATGCTCTGAAAATTTAATGCCTTGTCAGTGTACCATGAGATGAAAAGTTGAAAATCACTGGAGATGTACTTTCTCTTGTCTTGGCATCCCCCCCTCAATCTCTCACTCACATACATACACACACATCACAGAGATGATAATAGTGCCGGTCTATGAAGTCTCTGATTGAAATACTTTCCAATTGCCCAGAAGCACACAAGACAAACTGAAAATATTCTGAGGCTCAATAGCAAGGTCCAAATTGCCAACTGCATCATGTTTCTTTGCATCACAGGACCAGTTTCCATCACTGATGACCTCAAAAGTCAAAATTCTCCATGATGTGATTTGACATTTGTAGTAGCTCATAAAGGTCAAAATCAGTTTGAATCCTGGTTGTACTTGTTTTCTGTTGCATGCACATTCAAAGGCAGGCAAAGGAAGGCAAAGGAAGCAAAGAAACACCGGCTGCAACTCACTGTCTGTTGCACTTGCAGTTTTTTATATCTAGGATACTAAATAAGGGAAAATTGATTGCTACCCTCTTTTTTAAAACCATAACTATATTCCTAACTAAATGGCTGCCTTTCCCAAAAGGGCTCACAATCTAAAATGATGCAGAAAAACACCAGCAAACAGCTACTAGAAGAGTACTTGCACTGGGGTGAAAATAGACAGTTACTCCCCCATCCACTACATATAAGAGGAGCGCTACTTGCAAAAAAAAGCAGGCCTCGGTCAGTCTTGAAAGACTATGGTATTGTGCTCAGCGCTGCATATGCTGCATGCAAAGCACAAAAGCCTGGGTTGGATTGTTATGGAGGATAGGCTGTTCCCCAAGCAGCAAATCCCCCCTTTCCACGCCACTGAATTAGTCCAGTGGAAAGGCAGAGCCAATACGATTGGATCCAGCTGGCGTTGCAAAGCTGGGCTAAGGACAGGAGCTCACCCTGTTGTGTGGGGCCGACCCGGATCTTGAACCCTGGCCTGCTGGTTAACAGGCACAGTGTCTTAGCCACTTGTGCCAACCATTAGTGGCTGTGGGTGGCACAAGCGGTTAAGGCGCTGTGCCTGTTAACCAGCAGGCCAGGGTTCGAGACCCGGGTCGGCCCCCCAAGACAAGGTGAGCTCCTGTCCTTAGCCCAGCTCTGTGACACCAGCTGAATCTATTTGTATTGGCTCTGCCTTTCCACTGGACTAATTCAGTGGTGTGGAGAGGGGGGATTTGCTGCTTGGGTAACAGCCTATCCTCCATAACAATCCAACCCAGTCTTTCATGCTTCGCATGCAGTGTATGCAGCACCGAGCACGATACCATAGTCTTTCGAGACTGACAGAAGCCTGCTTTTTTTTTTTTTACTTGCAAAAGGGATGTTAACCTGTTAACCTGTTAACCCAGTGGTGTTAAACTGTTAACTCAGTTAACAGGTGATCAAGATCTCCTTGTGCACCTGATGTTTGCCAGCACGGAATACTCAGCCCCTACCCAGCAAAAAAATAAACCATGCAGCACAATAAATAAACGGTTAAAGAAACCCTCTGCAAATATTTCCTGTTTGATATGCTAATAGAGCTATGCATCTTTCTTTTCTTCTTGCCAGGTGAGCTGCCAGTGTCAACAATATTCATTTCATTGGCTCTCAAAGTACCCCAAAATATTCCGTCTTGCTTTATTACTTTGACAATAACAGTATCTCCACAAGAAGCTTATGTTAGAACACAACGCATTTGAATTTTTCACAGTAGGGCCTGGGCACCTGCCTTTGTGTCTGCCTTTTCTACCGATGGCAGTTAATTCATATTCCATGCCGGCTGCACGCTGCCATTATCAATTTAAGTTTAAAGAATGTCAGACAAAATGGCAAAGAGGATCATAAAACGGAATCCATTCAACTCGTACTGCAATTTGCCTCGTTTCCAAGAACGGTCCTATGGAAATAATTCATCTATGTAAGACAATTCCCACAATCAGGTTAAGGGTACAATGAATGAGCAAGGGGGGTGAGGTTGTTTTTGTTATTAATAGTTTCAGTGGGTATAGAAAAAGTGTTGCTTCTTTCAGTAGCTTTTCGGGAATTTGTGGATTCCCAGTTAGAGTAAAGTGGATTCCCAGTTAGAGTTCATGGTTCAATGGTTCTCAGAGTGGGGTCACAACTTAATTTCAGGGGAGTCACAAAAAGCTGGACATCACCATTTTGGAATCTGGTACTGGACACTACCATCTTGGAATGGGGCACAGGCTGCAATCCATATTTTCCTGGGAGTATGGGCGATATCCAGAGTAACTACGGGGAGTCCTTGCTCTAGGGTAAGAACAAGTTACTCTGGATTGCGATATGAATTTCCCATAGGTTTTCACTAGGTGGTACAGTAATTATGGGTGCCCTTAACGTCTCTTACGTGCTCCCGTAGTTACTCTGGATTGTGCCCTAAGTCTCATTGAACACAAAGGGACTTACGTCCAAGTTGACATGAGAAGCTCTAGCATTGCAGCAATGGCACTTCTTGCTTGATGTCACTTTCAACCATGACATCATTTCCAGGTTGATGATATCACATTTGGGGTGAGGTCCTGGACAGCTTATAATTCTCAGAAGGGGTTTCCAGAATGAAATGCTCAAGAATCAGTGCCATAAGTGATCCCATACAACTGTGTGTCCAATGCAAGAAATACTCCCCTTGCCTTAGTGAGTCTTGATGGGTCACTGCCTTGATGCCTTAGTGAGTCACTGTGTTTAGGCAAATGGTGTGCACAAACAAAAATAGTGGTAATAATATTATTAAAAATAATAGTTTATAATACCGTTGCATGCTAACTGCCCTGGCAGATTTGCACTGTATGTTTTCTCCTCCAAGATATGCTATTTTCTTTCCCTGCACCAGGTGAAAGGAGGCCCATTTTCTTTATTCCTCTGTCTTGTGCCAGCATTGAAAACAGTAATGGCATTGCAAAGGGAAAGTAAAAAATCCAGGAGAAGTGAAGGAATGCACCACTGCTGTGACTGTGAACAGAGCAATGAGGATGCGATGCTGGGCTGCTAAGTGAGAGAGGCAGGACAGGTCTAATTGTGCACACAGCCAGGCATTGGTTCTGAACGCAAGCGTGTGCGTGTTTGTGGGAGAGAGCAATGTGGTAGTAATCATGAATTACTGAAAGCGCTAATGGGTAAAGGAACCGGATGAAGGATCAGTTGCACACCGTAACCCACACGAAGGTTCTGCCAAGGGGTTGTGATGGAAGCCAACATTTAAGACTGTTGGGGTTTCAGAAAGCTGAAAGGTGCAGCCAAACCACTTGCTTATTTGTAGAAGGGGAAAAGTAAGAGATCAGCAGGAAAAAGGTACAGCTTTCTGTTATAATCAAAAATTGGAACGATACCACTGGATACTCTACAAATAATTATGGGATAGAGACAACAGAGTCCTAGATGTGGAGAGAACTAAGTTCAGCTCTCCACTTGGCCAGGATAATCACAGAGTAACCCTGGGCTAGTCTATTATTCTTTCTTAGCCTGATTTATCCCGTCACTGGGAGAATAAAATGTTCTGTTGATGGTTCTCTGGTTCTCTGACCAGAACCAGGGTCATCCACCAAAAGCCAGTTGAGGGTGGCATAAACTATTGGATTGGAGCTGCCTGTGTCCGCCTGAACTGTTCTCATGTGCAGCTTGTGGAATGAGAGAGCAATTTGGGGCACAAAGAGCAGAATCAGATATTGCAGGCCTCTTTGATGTTCAGTAGGACGTCACTGAATAGCCATCCATTTGAGGGCAGATGCAATACCTTCAGAGAAGTAGAAGTATTTCTCCTAAATCAACCCAATCCCACATTGGTTGTTTCTTTGACATTGTTTCACCTCTTCATTATTGCTCCTTTCTCCTTCACTACATCATCCTAGCCAATCAGGGCTCATATAGTGAAAATGTACTTAGGTATGTACCATATAATCACAGAGTTGGAAAAGGACCCAGTGGATTATCTAGTCCAACCCCCTGCCTGTAGCAGTAAATCCTCATCTTTTGGGGACCTGGGTCTCAAACCCTGGCCTGCTGGTTAAAAGGCACAGTGTCTTAACCACTTGTGCCACTGTATTTACTCAAAACTAACACAAAAAGCAGCCCAATTTAGGGCGCAATCCAGAGTAACTACGGGGAGTCCTTGCTCCGGTGTAAGAACAATTTGCTCTGGATTGCAATATGAATTTCCCATAGGTTTTCACTAGGTGGTTCAGTAACTACGGGTACACATAATGTCTCTTATGTGCTCCCATAGTTACTCTGGATTGTAGGGTTTGTCTCCAAAATCAGAGTGCACATTAGAGTCAATGGTGCATTAGATCTGAGTAAATATGGTATTTTGATTATAAGTATAGGACAGTATTTAGTTTATCAGTTTACTATATTATGATATATAAAATAAATATATAAACCCCTAAATCCAGAGCAACTACGGGAGCACGTAAGAGACATTACGTGCACCTGTAGTTACTGCACCACCTATGAAAACCTATGGGAAATTCATATTGGAATCCAGAGCAAATTGTTCTTACACCAGAGCAAGGACTTCCCATAGTTACTCTGGATTTCACCCCGTATATAATAAAATATAAAACAAAAAATATAACAAACTCATAGTTGTATAAAGTAGTGCAATTAGGTAAATATCATAACATAAACCCCAGTGGTGTCTGTAGAGGGAAGCTGTTGGGGGGGGGGGGGGCTGGCCCTTGGGTACCACCCTCAAGGGGTGACCAAAATTGCTAAAAGTGTTCAGAATAACCCCATAAAGTCATATACATTTAGATGTGTATTTTTCAGCAGAATCCAATACAAAAAAACAGCTTTGAAATATCTCCTTCTTTTCAGTAGTTATGGCCAAAAAATAAAAAATGCATGGCACTGTAAGGAAAGGGAAACTGAGACTACAACCCTAAGAACACTTTCCTGGGAGTAAGTCCCACTGAACTCAGTTGAGCTTAATTCAAAGTAGACACGCATAGATTTGTAGCCTGAGCCCTTATTGCACATGGAGCAGAGCCAGGCCTGACGTTCTGGTGGTGATGATGATGGTAGCCCATCAAATTCAGCTATCCAAAGTAAATCCAAACATAAACCCAACTCACTGAGTGAACCCAAAGTAAACTCCACTTTATAGGACTGTGGCGGCTTAGTGGTTAAGAATGCTGTGCTTGCCAATCTTAAGCCAGGGAAAACGGTGGGGGGCTTTGTTACCTTTATACGCTCAACTAAACTTATTGGAATTTCTGAGTCATCATTATTTGAGATTATTTGGTGCATTACAGTAATGAGACTGTCCCCCGTAAGTCTGCCTTTCACAAAATATTCTTTTTCTCAGTCTTCCAGATTCCCTCATTCATTCCTTCTGGGATTTGCAAACATGCAGGGCTAATAGAGCCATGAAACTATAGCAACTCCTGGTAAACCACACGAGGGTAACCTGTGAATGAAATATCTATACATGCTAGGCTGATTAAATAGGAAAATGCAAGATACAGTCCCACAGTTGCCAGCTCCAAGAAAGCAGGTGGGAAGCAAAGACCAGAATATTGCGCACAGGCTTATTGGCTAAGAGGAGATTGCATGCAATATTCATTGAAATTTGTTATTATAATTTTTTATCCTAAGATTATTTGGATGACAAACATCACAGAATGGAATGTGATATGGAGCAGAAGCCTAACCATGTCTACTCAGAAGTAAGCTCCATTGTGTTCAATGGGTCTTACTCCCAGGTAAGTGTCAGACTGAAAAAAGGACAGGTGTACTTCCTGAAGCATTTGTTGGGCTACGATGAGATAGAGGAAGGTGAACAAGATATACCTATGGCTTGATCCAGCGAAGCTCTTTTTATGTTCCTATGTTCTTATCGTTATCTCTCTCACTGCCCACATATGGATCGTAAACTCCTTGGGGCATGGAATTTTTTTATTTTGTGAGTGCTACTTTGACAACTGTGTTGTATAGGAATCCATACTGACCCCGAAATCCACAGTAACTATGGGACATGTAAGAGACATTACATGCACCCATAGTTACTGCACCACCTAGTGAAAACCTATGGGAAATTCATAATGGAATCCAGAGTAAGTTTTTCTTACACCGGAGCAAGGACTCCCCATAAATTCATTCTGTACTAGCAAAAAGTGTACCTGTGTTGCAGGAGTAACATTTCCCCATAAGCCATCCCCCCATAGCACATCAACACCCCATGTGTATCAACATCCAATGCCATCCGTCCCCAATGTGCATCAGCCCCCGATGCGCAACTTCCCCCATGAGCATCACTTCCCCATGCACAACTTCCCCCATGTGCAAATTCCCCCATGTGCAACTTCCCCATGTGCAACATCCCCCCATGCACATCAGTCCCCCATGCGCAACTTCTCCCCATGTGCATCAGTCACCCATGCACAACATCCCCACATGCGCAACTTCACCCATGCACAAAATCCCCCATGTACAACATCCCCCCATGTGCATCAACACCCCATGCACGTCAGTCCTCCATTCGCAACTTCCCCCATGTGGAACATCCTCCCATGTGCAACTTCCCCCATGCACAAAATCCCCCATGCGCAACATCCCCCATGTGCATCAGTCCCCATTTGCAACTTCCCCCATGCGCATCAGTCGCCCATTCGCATCAATTGCCCATGCGCAACTTCTCCTATGCACAAATTCCCCCCATGCGCATCAACACCCCATGTGCATCAGTCCCCCATGTGCAACTTTCCCCAGGCGCATCAGTCTCCATGTGCAACTTCCCCATGCACATCAGTCCCCAATGCGCAATTTCCCAAAAACACAACTTCCCCCTACGCGCAACTCCCCCCCCGCACATCAGTCCCCCATGCGCAACTTTTCCCATGCACATCAGTCCCCCATGTGCAACTTCCCTCATGCGCAACTTCCCCCATGCGCAACTTCCCCCACGCACACCTTCCCTCATGCGCATCAGTCCCCCATGTGCATCAGTCCCCCATGCACAACATCTCCCCTTGCGCATCAACCCCCCATGCGCAGCATCTTCCCCAGTGTAACCCCTCCCTCTGAACAACATCCCCTCCAGTGCACCAGGCTCCGAGCACCAAATTGGCTGCAGGTTGGTCAGTCTTCCATGTTAAATATAGGACAAAAACACGTTGCCCCCTTTTCAGCCCCTGAAGGGTTAAATTTCTCCAGATGGTTCTTGGGGGGTGTTCAGGTGACAGAAGGAACTCCCAGAATTCCATGCTTCAGGCCCAGCAGTTGGGGCGGAATGTTGATGAGTCAGCAATTCTCAATGCAAAGTATAGGGAGGAAAACGCGTTGCGCACCTTTTCACCCCCTTCCGGTTGGAATTTCCGAAAACCGGTTCTTAGTGCACCCCTCAGTCACGGAAGGAACACCCACCCCAAATTTCACGCTTCTAGGCCCAGTGATTTTGGCAGGGCGGTGATGAATCAGTCAGTTAGTCAGTCAGTCAGTGACTTTTCTCTTTTATATATATAGATTGAGGATGGAGAGCATCTTCATATTAGCTGTTCCAAAGCACTTGGTTTCCTATGTCGTCACTATGAATCATTTTAAATTCTGTGAGTTTGCACCAGCCGAGACCATCTGAAATTTCATGTCACTCCAAGAAAAAAAATAAATGTTCTTTTATGCTGAGATGTGATTCTATCACAAATAAACAGGAAACAGAGCACTATTAGAGCAACTTGAAAATAAACAGTGTATCATAGGGCCACCTGGTACAATCCACTTTTTCACAGAAATGAACATCTCATTATTGGCCAACCATAACAAGAAATATGTTGACAATATCCAAGGGTCAGACAATATCAAAAGATCAGTTTGCAATAGCTGTGAAGAACTTCTGCAGAAGTGTGTAGCTATCTGGAGCAAGATGATTGCAAAATAAAAGAAGGAAAAGGAGGCAGGAGAGAGATTCTGGTAATGCATATTGTAAAGTAAGGATACCGAGTGCCAAAAAGGGAATATTAAGCTATATCAATGTCACTGAGTGGCATCTAGTGGGTTAGGCGGTGTGGGCCACACACAAGAGGGGTGACACTATGATAGGCCAAAATTTTTGAAATCTTGATATTTTTAAATACCGCCATCATGTTATACAGTGGCGCCTCACGTAAAGTATGTTTCACGTAACAAACAATAATTTCTCTAGGATTCTGCTTCACGTAACAAACTGTGCTTCACGTAAAGAACATATTTGTTGGCAGTTGGGGCAGACGTGCTGGCCGGCAGCCTGTTTAAAAAGCGTCAGGGCTGCCTAGCGCACCTGCCCATAGCGAAAGCAACACTTCCATGCTGTTCCTCCTATGGCTGGAGGGAGAGAAGAGCAGTGGAGCAGAGGGAAGCAGCGCAGGGGTACCTAGAAGGGAGCAGGGGTGAGAGAGACTCAGGATGGAGAGAAGGAGAAAGTGGGGAGACACTTTGAAGGTGTCTTGGATTGCAGCCTCCTAACCACATCTACCCAGAAGTAAGCCCCATTGTGTTAAATGGGTCTTACTCCCAGGAAAGTGTCTTTAGGACTGCAGCCTAAGTAGACTTCATAAGATCATGCACATTGAATGCATGTTTTGAATTCAATCCCAGTGTTCTGAATATTTTTGGGATTGTGGAACCAATCGTCTGAGTTTCCATTATTTCCTATCGGCAAATCCGCTTCACGTAAAGAATGTTTCACGTAAAGAACATGCCTCCAGAATGAATTAAATTTGTTACGTGAGGCGCCACTGTATATCATTTGTTGTGAAATTTCAGGCAGAATCAATGAAACGGATCACAGGGAACCACATTGAAATATCACTATTCTATCAAAAGCTGTAGCTAAAAACCAGCAGTGGGGGGCAATGGTGTATCACCATGCTCACCCCCCAGAATATTGCTGCACCCACTGCTAGGTGCGAGGAAACATACATTCACCATGCATGTCACCATGACATTATGGAAACAGCAGTCGTTGAAGGTTTGTGGAAGAGAATTCTGCCAGAAACTTTGAAAAAGAAACTTTGAAGCATCCTAGAAACTTTGAAAAAAATCCCTCATTATTTTATCTTGTAATAGCAAAAAGCATACCCGCTTTGTGGGAGTAAAATTCCCCTTGTACACCATACCCCACAGCGCATCAACCCCTCATGCGCATCAACTCCCCATGCGCAAAATCCCCCATGTGCAAAGTCCCCCATGTGCATCAGTCCCCTATGTGCATCATCGCCCCATGCGCATCATCGCCCCATGCGCATCAACCTCCCATGCGCATCAACCCCCCATGTGCATCAACCTCCCATGCGCACCAACCCCAAATCGTATCAGTCCCCCATGCGCATCAGTCCCCAATGTGCATCAGTCTCCCATGCGCGTCATCTGCTCATGCGCAGCATCCGTGCATGTGCATCACCCCCCATGCACATCACCCCCATGCGCAACTTCCCCAATGTCCATCAGTCCCCCATGCGCGTCATCTGCCCATGCGCAGCATCCACACATGCACATCACCTCTCCATGCGCATCACCTCCACATGCGCAACAGCCCCTCTTGCACAACATCCTCCCCATGCAACCCCTCCCTCCGAACAACATCCCCCCCCCCCCCCGTGCACCAGGCACTGAGCACCAAATCAGATAGATGTTGGATAGTCTTCCACGTTAAGTGTAGGACAAAAATACATTGCACCCCTTTTCAGCCCCTTAAGGGTTAAATTTCTCCACATCCATTCTTGATGTGACAAAAGGAACACCCTCTCCAAATTTGACACTTCCAGGTCCAGGGCTTGGGGCAGAGCATCCATCAGTCACTGAGTCTTCAATGCAAAGTATAGGGAAGAAAACACGTTGCACCCCATTTCACCCCCTTCCGGTTGGAATTTCCAAAAACTGGTTCTTAGTGACTCCCTTCATCACAGAAGGAACACCCTCCCTAAATTTCACGCTTCTAGGCCTGGCAGTTTTGGCAGGGCATTGATGAGTCAGTGATGATGATGAAGGTGCCTTATATATATATATAGATTGGGGAGGGATAGATAAAGTGGGGATGAAAATGATGAGAAAATAAAAATTAATGATGACAGATGACAGATCAGTTGAATAACTGCATCAGTTGAATAACTGAATAACTGACAGATCAGTTGAATAACTGAATAACAGCACCAGAGCAAGTACTGTGGTAAGTACACCTGCATGTTGCTGTCACTTCCCAGAAAGGCTCTCATTCCAGTTGGATAGCTGGAAAAAATTCCTGATGGTGAGGGTAGTTCAGCAGTGGAACAGATTGCCAAGGAGGGTGGTGGACTCTCCCTCACTGGGGATCTTCAAGCAGAGGCTCAACGAGCACCTGTCAGAGATGCTCAAGGAGAATTTCCTGCCACACGTAGAGTGTTGGACTAGATGACCTACTGGGTCCCTTCCAACTCTAGGTTTCTATGATCCTATGATGGCAAGTAAGAAGGGCCACTTACAAGGTATGTCGTGGTACCTACAGTACTTACTGCATTGCCTCCTGTAACTAAACCCCTGTAGTAGACAAAATCATGAGGATGCCTTGAACCAATCCAATAAAGTATCTCAACAAACACTGAACAGCCCAGTGGCATCACTAGAGGGGTTGTACTAAGTTTTGCAAGGAGCTACACCATTATGTGCAAGTGGCCTTCCTCCTCCCCTTTGAAGCCATTCCAGATGTGGAGAGCAAAACTAGATGACCTACTGGGTCCCTTCCAACTCTAGGATTCTATGATTCAAGTAAGAATGGCCACTTACAAGGTATGTCGTGGTACCTACAGTACTTACTGCATTGCCTCCTGTAACTAAAACCCTGTAGTAGACAAAATCATAAGGATGCCTTGAACCAATCCAATAAAGTATCTCAACAAACACTGAACAGCCCAGTGGCATCACTAGAGGGGTTGTACTAAGTTTTGCAAGGAGCCACACCATTACGTGCAAGTGGCCTTCATCCTCCCCTTTGAAGCCATTCCAGATGTGGAGAGCAAAACAGAAGCATTTGGCTCCCTGTCTCCCTGCATTCACCTCCACTTTGTGGCGAGGCTCCCTGCAAAACTTAGTGCTTTGCACCCCCTTCTAGCTATGCCACTGGCGTACCCTATAAAAAGCTGCTGTATTCTTGACTGAGCCATGTTTTACTTTTATTTTTTGTGTCATTTAGGACCCATCAGAACTGCTGGTGACTTCTCTCTAAAGGATTAACAATTGTCACGTAGTTTGCATGTGTTTTAACAGCCTAAAATGAAAAAAAAGGAAGCTGGAACAAAATTAATGTTAATTAACGCTGATTAAAATTTAAAGCATGGAACGGGAATACAAATATGAATTATAATTATCTTGAGGGGGGGAAAGGAGCATTCTTTTCCAAGCACAGCATCACATGTGCAACAATCATTATGCAGCACCGCCAAAGCAAAGGACATGAAAATAACCTTTTGGGTTGTTATGCTTTCCTAATTCAATTAAATGGGAACAAAAGTAAAAGAAGGATTACATTTGCAAAGCCATTTAGCATTGTTAATGGTGCCTGCTGGAGAGCATTGCCTTAAACAGAGACCGAGGCCTTCCCATGATTCTTTATCAGTCTTCATATTTGAAAAGCCTGGACTAATCAATGAGGATTCATAAAGCACCATTTCCAGCCACAGACTATTTTTCACAGCCACAACTTGTGGAATCTGCCAATACAATGCTTTTCACAAGCTCACATATATAAAAAATACATGGATTGAACAACACTGTCCCATTGATCATAGGCATGGCAGAGAAGCAGTTTAATTTAAAAATCCTCCGAGGAATCAAATAGCTTTGTCCCTAATCGCGCATGCATTTTGATTCACATGATCAGGCCAGATTTTTTGGAAGAACGAATGAGGATCTGGAACGTGGTTGGAAAAAGGAACCCAAGCATTCACCAAATGGGTAAAAAAGGCATGCGATTGCCACCTGGTGCATAAAGGGACTGTTGGAGTCATGGGGCGAAAGCTGTTTGAACATTGGCTCTAGACTCAGAACTGGCATCTCTAGATAGCATTGTTTCTTGTGCTCCTAATAATGCAATCTAAAATTATATTGGCCATTTATGCCGCAGCATCATATTGTTGGCTTGTGTTCACCTACCATAAACTGAAAAAAATCTTTCTTAGATACTCTGATGCTTTCCAATTCTCTCTCTCTCTCTCTCTCTCACACACACACACACATACAAACAAACACAGAGACAGACAGAGAGAGAGAGAGATTTTATAAATGAAAAATAATTCAGGATCATATTTATTTAAAAATGTATTTAAAATAGTATCAATATTAAAAATACAAAATATTTTTCATTAAAAATAAATAAAAAATATTGTAGGATCTGGGCAGGCACAGAGCCAGGTAAGTCTGTCACACTGGGGGGATCCACCCTGCCTCCTACCCACCTTCACGATCTACCTTCACTATCTACCCCCCCAAGAGAAACCCCCTTCCACACACTTCCCTAACTGCCTCCCCCCAGGAGAATATATATATATATATAAAATTCTGTTTGGTCCTTTGCAAAGATCTTTCCTGCTACAGGTATGGGGTTGGACTAGATGACTTACTGGGGTCCTCTCCAACTCTACGACTCTGGGATTGTCTGGGATTGTCACTGTGTGCCTGGTCCTTTAATGTCTGGTCATTAAAAGAAATATCTGCTGTTTTATTTTCTAAATGCCAAAACACAAGTGTGAATTCACCACCAGTATGGCTAGCCAATACACATCATCCAAACTGGGATGGAACCCACACAAGGCTGAATGCCTCATTTGTCCTGCAGGAGCATATATCTTGGTGGCCCATAAAGGTTAGACTATTTATAGATTATAAGCATGTAGTCTCCATTTTAAAAAATGCATAGGTTAGGTGATCGTACAAATTATAAATGCCCCCTTTATCTACTGCAGTCATGTTCACTCTTAACAAGAAGTAATATAGTGTTGAAATTAAGTACAGGAAAGCAGTGCGAGTGTTCTTAGCTTTATTTTAACATGTTCTACATCTGTCCTACATTTGTGAGGGGTGTCCTACATTTTTTAACAGGGGAGGAGGAATTTTGGCTTGGATGCTGGGAATTTGGGGGGAATTTTGGTTTCAACATCTGGTCATTCTGCCTTAGCCTCTTCTCAGCCAGGCCTGTTCTCAGTTGGCACTTGGAATGTTGACAGTTGCCTCTCCTCACCCGGCTTGATGGACTTGGAATATTGGTCAGAAGATGCGGATACCCTTACACACCAAGCTTTTATATGGAAAAATATATGGCCCTTTCCCACCATCTCCCATTTCCTAACCTTCTCTCTTTCCTTCTCTTCCGCTCGTTCACTGTGGACATTTATCTGCTGTGAAAATTGAGCTTGACGGAGAAGGTCATTCTGATCAACTGCACATCTCAGCATAGAGATGTGCCGTTCAGATGTGGGCTCTGCAAACAGTGACCGTGTCATATTATTGATAAACCCTTGAAAAGGGTCTTAATGGATCTTCATTCCAGGAGACGGAGAAGGGGGTGAACCCAAGCTCAAAACAAGACCCTTCAAGGTTGCAAATAAACAAGCGCACTGCTGAATGTGACAGATTTGAGGGGCAAAGGGGGAAAATGTGTCGTTCTCCCAAAGATTAAAAGATGATAACACTTCTATTAGAATCACTGAGTTACACAGCATTGATCTCATCAGGGAGGCCACAGCAGCTTTAATACGAACAGAGCAGTTTTGGAATTAATCATGGGGGGGTCTTCTTATGGTTCACAGGGCTTCTCATTCAGAGGATGTTGTTTGCAATATTTATGGCCTAGATTGGTTGCCGTTATTAAGTGCCGAATATGCCACATGGAGTTTGGGCCCGCTGCGTTCCCTGCGCAAAGCCATTCTTCAAAAGTAAATCTTATCTAAACTATGCACAAAAAGCCAATTACTTTTTGATTTACATTTTAATTTCACAGGCTGCTCTTCCCCCCCCCCCCACCCCAAACTTGCACAACTTCTCTACATATGCTTTTTCTTTATCTTTTTTTTTAAGTCACTTGCATGGGCATGGGGGTCATGATCCCACCCTCACCTTCAAGCAGGCTGTTTGAACAGTTAAAATATACAGATCAAGGAGAACCTAAACAACGGTTTAAAAAATGAAGATATATTTGATCAACACCGTGCAGTAATTTCTCTCCAGGAGAAGCAAATGCAGGAAAGAAAGAAATATACTGATTCCTGGGTAGGTTATTGACCAGCTGCTGAGTTGCAAGATAAAATTGCATCATTAAGGATTACATTTTGTGAAGGCAAGTAGGTATTTTGCTGTGTCATTATCACCCCCCTGGGTCAGTCACAGTTAACTGTCAAGGAATTGCAGTTTAATCCATTTTTTATTCTCCTCCCCACTCACATACTCATACACACATTTTAGCCACTTGGTTGATCCCAGGATCTATTAGCTATCCTTGTGTGTCCTTCTGGCAGAATTTCCTGGTCACAAGAACTCAGATGCAGAATATCCTACCATATCAGGACTCCACTAACTCGTTTTTTGACCAGCATTGACAATCAGTGCAAGTCACAAAGTGCAGAAGTAAAGAGAATTGCAACATTTACGTGTGTTTCTGACAGCCCAGTCCTAACCAGTGAGACCAGCAGAGCCAAATGGTCCACACCATATCCTGTGCTGATCAGGAGCAGGCTGGAGATCTACTTGGGGGAAGCTTAGGGTTAGGACCAATATGGCTTCTTGGATCTCTGCTGCCTAAATACCAAGTGCAAGTTAAAAAATAGTGTAAGAGGAAAAGGCTCAGGAGGGGGACAAGATTTGGAGCAGCAATCCTAAAGACACTTTCCTGGGAGTAAAGCCCATTGAACACAACACATGGTTAGGATTGTTTTTGCCAATTCAACTCCCTTCCCAGGCTTAACCCAGCACCTTTTCACCCTCTCCTCTCTTCTGTTCTCCCTTCCACCTGCTCTTAAACCACATATAGCAGCACCTACCAACTCCAGTAGACACATGTCCAAATCTAGCATCAGTGGAACTATAGTAGACCTTAAAGATTCATCATAAACATGCTTTAAAGCATATTCTTGTTACTAGGATGGTGCAGTGTAAAGTTAGAATTGCTCTCTACTCCTCTCTGCACAATCAACCTATCTATCTATCTGTCTATCTATCTGTCTATCTATCTATCTATCTATATCTATATCTATCTATCTATCTATCTATCTATCTATCTATCTATCTATATATATATATATATATATATATATATATATATATATATATATATATAAATGAATTTGATTTTATTTGATTTTATTGTTGTTGCTTTTATGGATTGTTTTGTAAGCTGCCTTGAGTCCCTCTGGGAGAAAGGTGGGATATAAATAAAGCTTATTATCTATCTATCTATCTATCTATCTATCTATCTATCTATCTATCTATCTATCTATCTATCTATGCACACATGCATGACAAAAGCCCAAAATATTTTGTGTGTGTCTTTGTTTTGTTTTGTGTGAAGATCAGCAGCCTGCTACAACCATATGTGAAGTGTGGTTTTATGGCTAGAATCTGCAAGTTAAAAGCAAGAAGATTTGGATTTAAATCCCTCCTGATTCATGAACCTCAGTGTGCGCCCTTGCACTAGTTGCTATTTCTTGATCTAGCTTACTTCATTTTTGGAACCAGTTTTGGAACAGGTTCAGGTTTGTAGCGCAGAGATTACTGCAAGAGCATCTGTCACTTTGTTTGGCTTTTCCAGCAAGGTCCAGAGGTGAATGGAAGCCTTCCTGCACATTCTAGATAGTTCCATTTCATTTGCTTTCCCCTGAATTATGATGCACTTGTTAGTTGTCATTACTCCAGTATAAATGTGTGCTCCAGGCACACGCAGCATCCATTACACGTTAATGGGGGTTATGACTACATATTTATAATGACAAATTCCAATGTTCATAAAAGGTTACAGATCGCCACACCCTTTCTCAGTGATTAGTTTTGACATTTCATCAATTTCACTCTGATAATTACATCCTCATATTACCGCACAAGGACAAAAGCTTATGGTGCTTCTCTGCTATCACCTCTTAAAAGATTTTTGCTGCCCTTTCATATTGAATGCCTAACCCTGAAATGTCACTTTTAATCAAAGTGTGAAGGCATCAGCTGGAGCTTCCACCAAAGGAAAAGATGAGACACTCCTCAATCCTAAGCACAATCTACATTTCACTCCAGTAAAAGCTGGGTATAAACTTCCCCCAAATAAATAAACTAGGATCCAAGCAAAATCCTTCTGATCTAAATTTGGCCTGATTATTGGTATTCCAAAAATTCTACTTGTCCATCTTCCTGATGTGAAGATTTCTCCCACCATGGAGTAATTTCTAAGAATTTTCAAATACAACTGACTCAGTTTGTAGAATGTGTGTGTGTGTGTGTTCTGCACATTTGTGTATGGATGTGTACAATATGTCCATATTTCAAACAATGTTTGCACATTAATGCATTTGTATGACATTTATTTGCACACTAAATAAAGATGGAGAAAATCTCGTATTCCATACTGGCTTTTTAAACTTTTTTTCCCCTTGTACCACCTCAAAGTCTTTTGTGATGCCTCAGTATCCCCAGTGAGATTGGAAGGTCTGGCCAAAGTGGTCAACAGGGGCAGCAAGTATTGGGTGCACATGGGCTCCCCATTGCCAGCCACCCATTCTCATTAACACATTGCTTCAGGTGACAGCCAAAGTGTCCCCCAGATTCTTAATAAGCAAAGATAAGAGTTTGAGCTTGCACTGATAGAGACCTATAGATAGAGACCTATAGAACTATGACAGAGACATAGGCCCATATCCTAAAGTCAAATTAAGTCCTTTGCTCCAGAGCAGTTAAGGTGACTTTCCATAAGATAACACTAGAGGGTGACATAACTGCGTGTACCCGTAACTGCTCAGGATTTTGCCCCATAGACCTAGATAGCTCCTATTACAGGCATGTCAAACTGGTGGCCCAAGGGCTGCATTAGGCCCTTTGCAGGCACCTTGTGGCCCTCGAGTGATCTCCCCATCCCCAGAAGCAGCTCAGTAGTGGTGGCAGCACACTTGATTTTGAGCCGGAGGAAGAGCCCAGGAGGAAGGAGGGCTCATGCACGGCAGCAGCAGCTTCCCAGGGTGGGAGAAAGAGCCCAGGAGAAAGGAGGGCACTTCTGAGTAGACATGCAAAAAACTGGATTCCGGCCCTCGGGAGACACCATTAAATTAATGCTAACGCGGCCCTCGGTATGAAATGATTTTCACACCCCTGTCCTATAAGACATCCAAGAGGCAGCAGAGATCAGTCAAGTCCAAGAAGATGGATGTTTCCAAATGCCAACAAAAAAGAAATGAAGGACAAGGGATACAAAGTGCTTTGAAAATCATCTTTATAATGCAGTTACAGAAGCACACAGAACTGTGTTTTAAGAGAGAACTGTGTTTAAGATCCTGGAACTATAATCCTAACCTCTGGTTAGGCATATAATTCTATATTTATTATTATTTTGTTATTATGCTGTTTTTTGTGAGCATTTTCTAAGCCATTTTGGAGCACAGTCCTATACTTGTCTTCTCAGAAGTCCCATTCTCTTCAATGGGACTTTCTCTCATGAAAGTGTGTATAGGATTGCAGCGGCAGGCATTTCTTTTGGCAATGGAAAAGCAAGGTATAAATGAATAAATATGCAACTCTATATGGGTAGTTTGTAAAATTAGCTATTAATGTTTGCATTTTCTTTGCAAACTGCTTTGTGAACCTTTTAGTTGAAAAGCAGTATACTGTACATAGATAGATAGATAGATAGATAGATAGATAGATAGATAGATAGATAGATAGATAGATAGATAGATAGATCATGAATATTTTGCAATTATGTACAGAAAATTGTCTTTGGTGCAGTTTCCTGGGAGTAAGCCCACTGAACACAATGGAGCTTCCTTTGAGTAGACATGGTTAGGATTCTTAGATGCTTAGACATGGCTAAGTCTTCCAGAAGACCTCTGAATTTCTGGGTACTACAAATGAAAATTCCTAGATCTCTTGTCTTCTAAAAAAACTATTTTGCTTGTGTTTGACATTTTGGTACCAGTTAAGGAACACTGAGATTTTAGCAGTGTCAATCAAATGGGAGATGTGCTTCGTTCTTCATCCTATTTTCATCACTCTTAGTGGCTGCAAGCCCCGCTTGTGCCTGAAGTGCAAATGCAAAATGTGCTTGCTGAAATCCCCATAGTTAAGGTGTTGACACATGAAAAGGCCACATTTCAGCTTGCATGTTTCATGGAATGTTCCAGACTTGGACCAAGGCTGGGTGTCCATCTTTATAATTCAAAGACTATGTGAGGCTGGTCAAAGCTGTGGGTGGCGCAAGCGGTAAAGACACTGTGCCTGTTAACCAGCAGGCCAGGGTTCGATTCCCGGGTCGGCCCCCCAAGACAGGGTGAGCTCCTGTCCTTAGCCCAGCTCTGTGATGCCAGCTGGATCCAATCGTTTTGGCTCTGCCTTTCCATTGGACTAATTCAGTGGCGTGGAGAGGGGGGATTTGCTGCTTGGGGAACAGCCTATCCTCCATAACAATCCAACCCAGTCTTTCATGCTTCGCATGCAGTGTATGCAGCACCAAGCACGATACCATAGTCTTTCAAGACTGACGGAGGCCTACTTCCAGTATGGAGAGGTCCCTCTGGAAGGAGGTCTGTGGACAGGAGAGTGTTGTGAACATTAGAATTTTGCAGGGGAGCAAAATATCCCTCCAGGATACCAAAGCATAACATCATTTCCCCGGGCACCAGAGTAGGATGCTACAACTTGGCGGAGGGGGAGGTATTTGCAAAATACCTGCCAGTACTTGTGCTGGCTGTCTCAGTGCGCTCACCAGCAGCTCTGAAGAACATAATAATGTCATGCAGTATGTGCTGAATCCAGACACTTCCATCTGGATCCTAACACTTCTGTGGGCAGAACATGTGTTCTGCTGGCATGGCATTTTGCAGCGGGCAGAAAAGCACAATTGAAAGACAGGCTAATAACAAATGGCATCACCATTTGAAATTCCTACAATCGAATTAGAGGGGAAATTTTTAAGTGCATTGAAAGCAAGAAGGTGTCCATTTGGGAATAGCTTAGTTAATGCGCTGGCCGTGCTTTCAAACCACCCACAAGTGGAATTTACATCCTGACCTTGCTCGCCTTCTTTGCAAGCCAGGTTTCCTAAATATTCCAGGAAGATGCGATGTATTAATCATCCTGCTACTGACCGCAGCTCACTAGAGACGGAATATGCAGCATGGTAGCTGTTTCCTGCCAGGGATGGAGGGGCCTATCCTCCATAACAATCCAACCCAGGCTTTCGTGCTTCGCATGCAGCGTATGCAGCGCCGAGCACAATACCAGAGTCTCTCGAGACTGACGGAGGCCTGCGTTTGCATTTGTACTGAGCTCAACAACACTGCCTTCTTGAAGACTCTTCAATTTGCTTGGAAGCAGGACTGAAATATGCCAAACCCAAGCAGAGTTCTTTTTCGTTTCTAACACTCTCACAATCCTGTCTAGTTTTCTTCTTTTTTTCCCCCCACAGAAAACTGTTGTTTGCTGCTTGCTCGTTTACTTACAAGTGTATTAATCAATTAGACATTTACAAAGACAGAGAGCTGAAAGGTTGTGAGAACTTTGCGGCAAAAAGGCAACAGCTATTTTTCATTTTTTTCCCTCCAAACTGAAAGGCTTTTAGCATTTTGTACACTGTCTTGCAATTTCCCCCAGGGAAAAAAATTTTCCTTGTACACTTGTCCTTGTTCCCAGTTCTAGAAAACTTTGCAGTTGAGTTGCAGTCAATGGAAGTGGAGTTCCAGGACTTCTCCTAAGCTCCCTCCAGACAGATATAGATATAGATATAGGTATAGGTATAGGTATAGGTATAGGTAGACAGACAGACAGACAGACAGACAGACAGACAGATAGATAGATAGATAGATAGATAGATAGATAGATAGATAGATAGATAGATAGATAGATAGATAGATAGATAGATAGATAGATAGATAGACAGATAGATCAAGAGCTATAACGAGGCTATTCCAAGCCTGGGGACATTTAAGACATTTAAGACATTTCAGTCTGGATGGTTGTTGGATCATTCATCACTATTGCCAAGACATTTGTAGAACTTCTCAGGTGTTGCCTTTGAAACTATTTTTCCCCAAAGGAGCTGAGTCAAAAGAAGCATTTGGCTCACTAAGAAGGAAACTGAGAAATAGGTCTCAGGTCATGTATTGACTCAAGTAGACTACCAACTTTTCCAAAGGGCAACCTCAGTATGTTGATTCTGAGCACAATCCTAACCATAGCTACTCAAAAGTAAGTCCCATTGTGTTCAGTGGGGCTTACTCCCAAGAAAGTGTCTTTAGGATTGCAGTCTAAAGCTACAATCCAATGCAAATGTAACTAGGAATAAGTGCTACTAACAGAGTGTGAATTACTTCTAAGTAATGTGCATGTGCTAAAATTCTACCGTTGGAATATTCTCCATACATCATCTCCATTCTCCATGCATCATTTCCATTCTCCTCTTCTTGCTCTAATCCAGGGAGTTGTCCTAGCAGAAGAATTAGGTGAGGACACAGAAGTGGAAGGGAACCCTTGCAGGCTGCAGTAATTTTCCCCCCAAGACTGACAGCTCTGCTCCCCTTGGTATCCCCTGATTCCCTCGCTACGCCACTGTGGCTTCCATGGATGCTGCTATATAAAATGCATCATCCGTGGAGGGCCAGCATGGATCTGGTGGCAAGCTGGGAATTCCATCTGGCTGTATATTTTGTTCATGTGAGGAAGTGACAAATGGCAAGGCAAAGAATTAGTGAACAAGTTATTGAGATAACTGAAGAAATGTGGCAATGGGCCAGATCATTTCTACTGTACTCGGAATTAGTAGCAATGATTGGAAAATGCCTCCTCTGGAAGGCAATAGGCCCCGGATTTATATATTACCGAATAGCCATAATAGAAAGGAAGTCACTGAACCTGTGATTTGAAGGCAATGCCAGTGTTTGTCAGCCTTAGAGTTGATTACACTCATTTTCCATTTTAGCCAGAAGCACATTTTTATGGGATCCTCCTCCGTCGATGTTCTCTGACACAATCTGCTCTCGGTTATTGAAGTTGCTGAGCATGTTTATAGCGATGGAAATAAGGAAATGGAATTATGATAATAAAACTTGCTTCTGCTGTGTTCTATATCCCTAGCAGCAGCAGTCAGCAAAGCTGAGATCTACCGTCTTCAAAGCTGTTGAGTACATCAGAATACGGTGGTACCTTCGTTTATGAGCATAATTCATTCTGGGGCATGCTTGTAAACCAAAACACTTGTATGTCAAAGCAAATTTTTCCATAAGAAATCATGGAAACTCGGACCATTTATTCCACAACCCATAAATATTCATGTAAAAATGATTACAATACTGTCATATACAAGTAATACAAAACAATAAAGAAAATGCAAAATACCATATTTACCCAAATATAATGCTAACCTGTTCAGCCTAATTTAGTCTCCAAAATCCAGGTGTGCATTATATTCGAGCAGCGGTGTAGCTAACCATCATGTTGCCCGGTGCAAAGCACAAATGTTGCCCTGGAAGTTATCACAACTGGAAGTGACATCATCCCTGGGTATTGTTAAAAGGAAAATTGGGGAACAACCTGCCACCGCCTCCTCACCACTCATTTGCTCTGCCAGTGGCCCACTTCTATAGGAGTGAGTCCCACTGACGATAATAGGCTTACTTCAGAGTAGACTTGAATATGATGGCCTCTCAAGAAAAGCTGAGCAGGTGCTGGCAGAGCACTGAAACCAGCAACATCCCAGCCAGAACTATTTCTTTTTGCTTGTATTGCAAGACTTCACTTGTTTTGCAAGACAAAATTTATTAGTAATATTTGCTTACCTTGCAAAGCACTCTCAGTCCAAAATGTTCTCATTCCAAGATATTACTGCATTAAAAAAATACCCAGCTGGATCAATCCAAAAGTCCATCTAGACAAAGTTCTTATTTCCCATAATGGTCCACTAGCTCTCATTGCAAAAACCACAGGAAGATAATGCCAGAGGCATCTTCCACCATTGCTTTCTGCAAATGAGACTCATAGACATTCTGCTCTGAAGATAGAATATGGCCATCATAAGTAGTAGCCAGTAGTAGATGGGTACTGTAATTGAGACCCCAAATCTATAGGCTCTTAGTGCTACCATGGCAAGTGTTCTGGTGGTGCTAGAAGCTTTCTGGCTGTCATAAAATGCAACACACCATTGTATGGAGTGTATGGGCTGGCTGCCATCACAAGTAGCAAGCTGGTGGATCTGTTCAGCTCTGGATGAAGGACACCTGATATCAAGGTAAGACTTGCAGGGGAAGGAAGGCAGATCAGAACCATGAAATGGGCACTTTTGGAGGCAACGGTATATACCAAAACCAAATCCCCTTCTCAGGCTTGATCTGCCTTTGCAGATCCAAGCAGACTTGGAAAAGTGACAATCTGCGTAGACCCAGAAACTCAAGGAGTGCTTACAAGTGTTCCTTACTCCAAGGATATTTCTGGAGGCCAACACCCTCTATAAGATGCAACAGGGGGCCACGCTGGTGCCATTGCTCCGTAACCCAGGGGGTTGCAAGGGATCAGGCTACCCAACATTTAACTGATTAATTGCTTAGATTAATCTGCTAAAAACAAACAAATAAACCTCCTTTGATTTCAAAAAATAGCATAATCATGGTCAGTGATTGAGGTTCCAGGCTCATCAAATGCCTACAAGCCAGCCTCAGAGAGACTGCAGCAAAAATGGCTGCTGCCAGTTCCACCAATGAGAAGCATGCCACACTGTTGTTGTTGTTGTCATCACTATCAAAGTAAGGGCACAATCCGTAGCGGGGGTAGTGAGGAGAGCCCTAGCTGGGCTGCCCCAACTAATCTGTATCCAGAGCAGAGAGTTATGCTGCATCCAGAGAATCAGGAAGCCTGGGCCGCCGTAACTGCTCCAGAGCATGCTAAGTCAGTGACAGCTGGGGAGGGCTTGCTGCTGAGGAGACCCTCTCAGATCACACTGAACAAGGAACAGCTGTGGTGCCTGCCTTAGAAGGAGTCCCTGATGAGATGCCAGTACGGTCTACAGTGAATACAAGGGGCTTCTTGGAGTGGCCAGTTGTATCCCCAAGTTAGTGGCTGCCATAGTTGTTCCATATCCTGAGGTTGAGAGGCAGGGATTGCAACTAGGCTGGCCAAGAACTCAGGTTTTTGGTCAACACTGCCATTCTTACTCAGGCCTTATTATGGGTCTCCTTATTACTATACCTGCTCCTGAGGTGGTATAACTCTGAGGAGATGGCAGAGCTGGAAACAGGCTCTGCATCCAGAGTAACTGCTCTGTCCTCAGTAATGCTAAACATGCCCTCAACATGCCTCTCCTGAGCTGCCTAGGCTGCCCCACTTAGGGCAGAGCAGATCCACCTCTTGTGGGGCATCCTATGTTGCCTTGCTCTGCCCCAAGCCTTTTTCCAGAGTAACTAGGGTGGCGCAATCTTGCAGTGCTACTCTGGATTGGGTTGCCCATCTCCCCAACTTTTGTGGAGCCTTCCCTTAGAAGGAACACTAGCCTGTTGTGCAACTCAGAAGCTGCACAGCTCCCTGCTATCTTCCTTCACCTGAACTGCAATGCACCATCTCAATTATGAAATCACAAGAAATAGTGATACGGACAAGTATAATCTATTATTGGCAAACAGCAATGGCTGATCCCATTCATACCTTTCCTGAAGCCTTCTGCCGTTATCGGAGAATGCTATTTCAGACACTGTGGGCATGGGGCAGTCTTCCACTATGTAGCAACCACAATGTCGGGGCCCTCATATGTATTTGTAGTATGTTTTCAAGCACTAATTGCATGCACTTTGCCAATATTTTTGATGGCCTCTCTCCAGTCATCTGGAGCTTACGATCCTACTATTTGCCCTTGTTTTCTGCTCTGAACAAAGAATTTGGCTCAGAAAACAAAATCCAACAGTATTATTCCCCTCAATTATTTTTGACAAATCTGAGGAGCTGAATGTTTTCCACACAGCAAGTGTACCTATGAGTGAAAGTATGCCAGTAGCTCCACATGGCATCCTTTCCATGGCAAAGACTGCCAAAAACCTAGTGGCAGGCAACATCTGATTTCCTAGCATATTATCAGGTTCATCTCTGGCCAATCTGATTATTATTATAGCTTTAGACTGAATTTGCTCTCCCATCTGAGCCAGTGATGAAAACTAAACTCTCCATATGCTTAATTGTTATTAGGATGGGAACATTGCTGACTGCATTTGGTTTGGTATGACAATTCATGTTTGTGGAATTGTTCCATTATCTCCATTATCTTTTTTGGGGGTGGGGGGTGGAGGGGTGTCAACTAATACTCTTCCCAGATTCACAAGCACTGAATTTGGCCAAGCAGTTAATAACAACAATCTCAGAAATGTTTTCATGAAATGTGTTTGTGCTTCCAAACACAGCTGAAAGAAAGAAAGAAAGAAAGAAAGAAAGAAAGAAAGAAAGAAAGAAAGGAAGGAAGGAAGGAAGGAAGGAAGGAAGGAAGGAAGGAAGAAAGAAAGAAAGAAAGAAAGAAAGAAAGAAAGAAAGAAAGAAAGAAAGAAAGAAAGAAAGAAAGAGTTTAGTATATTGATAGGTATCTCCAGTTCCCAGCTATTGATAAATCTACTAGGATAGTGATTTTATCTAGTGGATTCACTTTTTAGAATGACAATCTGTTGGGACCCACCAGAAGTGATGTCAATAACCTGGACATGATATAATGGCTGAAAGTGAAATCATCAAGCAGGAATTTTTTTTAACAGCTGCTTATACACAAAATCAAATCAAATTAACCCTACAATCCAGAGTAACTAAGGGAGTATGTAAGAGACATTTACATTAATGTGGTTACGGCACCACCTAGTGAAAATCTGCGGGAAATTCATATTGCAATCCAGAGTACATTGTTCTTATGTTGGAGAAAGGACTCCCCATAGTTACTCTGGATTGCACCCTAAGTAAAAGTTTCCAATAAGCATAAGTTAAAAATTTAAAAAACAAAATTGTATCATCCCAAAAAAATTGTATCAACCTTCCCAAACAGTTGCTGAGCTGTTTTTAAAAAATTCCCTGATGCATGCCCCATTGACTATCATTCTCAAAAGCATATACATCGCCTGTCAAAAGTACAGATCTGTAACATTCCTACAAATAAAGTTGCATACCGTCGTAGTGTGACCCACCTGAAATTGGTTCATGGTCCAACCAGTGGATCCTGACCCACAGTTTGAGAAATAGGGCACAATCCTGAGTAACTAGGTGTAGGAGTAACTTTGCTCCAGTGTAAGAACAATTTGCTCTGGATTGCAATATGAATTTCCCATAGGTTTTCACTAGGTGGTGCAGTAACTACGGGTGCACGTAAAGTCTCTTACGTGCTCCCGTAGTTACTCTGGATTGTAGGGATAGTGATCTAGAGGTTTTTTAAAAAAACCTGTTATTTGCCTCCTTGGTAGGAATTAATAGCTAATGCTACACCCCCACCTTAGCCCTGACACAGTCCATATTCGTCATGCCTTGCACTTTCTTACTAATCTGAGCAACTTGAAGTCAATCTAAATACATGGTATATTAAAATATCATACAGGGATTGCAAACAGCGACGGAAGGTGAGTGCCCTAACATAAACGTTTTCTTTTTTCACTTTTCTGCAATCTTATGGTTCTGCTGATGGAAAGCATCATTTAGTATTCACGTGGTAGACACTACATCCCTTCCTTCTGATGTAGCCTTGAGTTGTCAAATTCCAATCATGATAGATAGATCTCTCGCATGCCAGAAGGGAAGTGTGTTAATCATTCATAAGCTGGTCCGTAAGCTTTCCGTTACCCTTTGTCTGAGAAATTGCTGGAAGCCAGTTTTACAATTGATTTGGTCACAAAAGAGTTACTATCGTAGAAAATGCATACTCTTTTTATTTTTTTTAAGAGAAAATGTGACAGCGCTAATGTAAAATGATGCACTACAAAGATCTCCAGACTACTTACAATGTTTCTTTTATTGCACTTGCTTACATCATTTAACAACGTTCGGGAGTGATAAACCACTATTTCAGTTGAAAGTAAAAATTTGTTGCTTGGAAAAGAAGACATTCAAACTTCCTCCTGTGGACTGATAAACACAAGAGCATTCTTTATTATTCTGATGTTCAAGCAGCACTTTTCAACATACAAACATGGATTACATTTAACTTATAATGTTCCAAGAGCTGCTGAAGCATCTTAAAGCATCTTGGACAGGTGGTCCAAGTTATCCATAGATTTGGTATCCACTGATTTGATCATCTGCTGTTTCTGAACCTGCAGGTGGGTCCAACCTGTACCCTTCAGAGGAGTTGGAGGGAAATGCTCTCTTGAACTCTGTGGGACCTTCAGAGTTGGCCCTAGACCCTCAGAAGGCTGGAAACCTTCGGGTTTTGCCAAAAAATTGTCACAGTTTTCACTATTTGTCACGATTTGTCTCAAATTAAAATCTCTTGGAGTTCTCAGAAAGTGTTTGGAATGTGGCCAGAGTACATCTCTTGTCACTTTAAGAGCATCACTGGTACCCAACTCCATGGGTTTGAATATCTGTGGGCTTGGGTATTTGTTAGGATTCCAGGAAAAGAACTTCCACTGATATAAAGGATACACCTATATTCTGCTCCAGTCAGACAGGCTTATCTTTTCATCACCATCATTCCTCTGACATGTCTCATAAATTCTTCTTTCTTGGGCACTTCCATTCAAAACCCCAAAGTATCTGGTTGGCTTCCTCTTTTATGTTAGCGAAAGTGATGCAGCTGACCCTGAAGACCCCCCAAACCCAAGAACACAGACCTGAACCCAGTTCAGTAACACAGACCTAACCAAGGCTGGTTGTTGATTATTTATTCTGGTAAGTGATTTCAAAGTCATTAAATACTCTTGATACTTCACATCTTAACATCAGTGCTGCCACCAATTCTTAACATTTTCTCCCTTTCATTACTTTCTTGAGTCAGTGGCGGCACCTGGGATCTGGATGCCATCCCAGAACTGTTGGTGCCCACAATTCCCTTCCAGCTTAGAGGGTGCTGTCTTGGGGATTGGAGCTTGGCCTGGTTCCACTGCCACAACTCTGCTAAGTGGGACACCAGCGGCTCCTGCTAGAGGTTGGGGTTGGCCACGGTCCTTCAATGTCAAGTCAGACTCATCACTTGGTCCCTGATTTGGGTAAAGCATCTTCTCATTTCCTGAGGAAGCAGGTTGTCTATGAAACTATTGGCCACCTAGCCCTGCTTCTTCTGGAATGATCTCTTGATGAGTAGGCAAGCCCATGTCAACTCCATCCTCTTGCAAAACCTTGGACAGACTGAAGGCCCAAACAGTTCCCTCCATCAGCTGCTATGGTGAGCTGCACCACCATTTTTTGTGCTTGTTTGTAAATAAGCATATGAGATATAATAATAATAATAATAATAATAATAATAATAATAATAATAATAATAATAATAATAATAATAATAATAATTTATTGTCATTGTATAGACATACAACGAAATTCATAAGACATCCAGAGACCAGCCCCGACAACCCCCCCCAACAACACCCCCCACCCAGACCCTCTTTAAACATACAACTGCACAGCACACCAAGCAATAGATATAAAAATGATGATATTTTAAATCAGTCAATCAGTGGTATTTATATACCGCTTTTCAACAAAAAGTTCACAAGGCACTTTGTGAAAACCTGAATGTAATCTAGAATTTTATTTTCCAATTAGGATTCTTCCCCCCCCCCCCACACACACACCATGTCCACCCATTGTGGAGGACACACTTCTGGAATGTATCTACCAAAAGCATTCTTTAAATACTACATTCTCCCACACCAACCTCAACACAGCTTAGAGGGCAGCTATTAATAAAAATAAAAACCTGTGCCCTCTTTCTAATTTTAAGTACATTTACAGTTTTGCATCAGTGACATTTATATATGCCAAAGCTGAACATGATCATTATGAGTGTTTATTAGACAAAAAGGCTACTAGTAGCATGATAATTAATCAGTCGGCGTTGATTGAAATCCTAGATGAAATGAAGCAAGGGCTGTTTGGAAAAATAATTGAATGAAATCATATAATCCATGAATCATCTCCAGAATGCACATGTATTAAAGCAGAATTCATCACAAAGGTATTTTGTCAAGCAGGTTTTTGCGCCCTTGGGAATTTTTACTGGGGGATAAAATAAAATAAAATACCAGATGTTCCTATCAGAGAACCGAGAAAGAAGAGGCATCAATTAAACGTAACGTGCAGCTGTGTGATATCTCCAAGACTTCTGATAGGTGAACGTATTGCCAAATAAACTCAAACAAGCATTTATGGCGCAGTCAGAGAGTTGAACTACCTAAGCACAGACTTGACAATAACACACTGTGACTTCTGATTGGTGAACAGAAGCGGATCGTTTTCAGCTGCTGAGGTTTAATTGCTTTTTCTAAAACTTGCAAAATTCATTCTCTGCACCCTTTGTGAGTTCAGCTTCCACTGCTCTAAGAAATGGGATGGAAAAATCCGCTAGATTTATTTTAAGAACTCAAGGTACTGTCCAGAGGTTCATTGTCACCCATATTTAATAAATCAGTGTCTCTAGCTGTGAACAGATGAGTCTTTCCAAGTGTTTTGTAGTGAAAAACTGATCCCAAGACCAGCCACTGGTAACGCCAAATGAAGTGGCATTTCTGGCAGATGTGCAGAGGAGGCAGACAACCAAGGTCAGCATCCAACACCTGTGGTGCTTGGTCAACCTGTGCACCCATTCTGCCTTAAAAGTTTTGCAAATATGCCATAAAGGACATCTGCAACTCTCCGAGAGAAAGGGATTCCGGTGCTCAAAGATATGCTATTGAAATAGGTGGCACAGATTTGAGTAGACTCATTGAGCTGCCTGGGATAAAGGAAAAAGTCTTGTGCTTAATGGGCTTCCCCTTCCAGAGCAAGAGAGGATTGGACAGACAATCCATTAAAGCTGTACAGAGATGTATTCCAATTGTGGCCATTCATTCAATGAGTTTGCTGAACATTGAGTATTTGTTTGTTTGTTTGTTTACTTGTATCCTGCTTACACATTCAGGGAAGTAAACCTTCATCCAATGACCTTTGGTCCATTCAGAGATGAAAAAGTGAGCCTTCTCCCCTCTCCCTTTCCCCTCCTCCTGAAAAAATTAACTCTTCAGTGTCTCCTGACTGTAAATTTACTGCTGGTCACCCATCAATGCAGTGTACTTGAATGTACTTGAATCAGCCAAAAACAAAAAATTTATTTGCGACTTAGGGCAAAATCCATAGTAACTAAGGGGAGTCCTTGCTCCAGTGTTAAGAACAACTTACTCTGGATTCCAATATGAATTTCCCATAGGTTTTCACTAGGTGGTGCAGTAACTATGGGTACACATAAAGTCTCTTACATGCTCCCGTAGTTACTCTGGAGTTGGGGGTTAGACTCAAGCTACTTGACTCAAATTCCTATCCTTGGGTCTGGACTGCTTCTTTAATGATGATATTGGGGTTGGGTCACTCATTTAATGATCTTGTGAAATGTTGCCTTGCCCCTGACTTTGTAGCTTCCTTTTTCATGTACAGGCCTCTGTCAGTCTTGAAAGACTATGGTATCGTGCTCGGCGCTGCATACGCTGCATGCAAAGCACAAAAGCCTGGGTTGGATTATTATGGAGGATAGGCTGTTAGCCAAGCAGCAAATCCCCCCTCTCCACACCACTGAATTAGTCCAATGGAAAGGCAGAGCCGGTACAATTGGATCCAGCTGCATCGCAGAGCTGGGCTAAGGACAGGAGCTCACCCTGTCTTGTGGGGCCAACCCGGATCTCGAACCCTGGCCTGCTGGTTAACAGGCACAGCATCTTAACCACATGCGCCACCCACATACTTAAAACTAGATGATAACATTTTGAGGAATATGACAGGATAAACCTTTACCTCTCGTTATTCCTTCTGCAGCAGCTCATCATTTTCTAAGGAATTTACATGTGTTTCAATAAAACAAAAACCCTAAACTATCTACATTTTAGCCCCAGCACAAGTTCTCAGTGATAATATCCAGAAAATGCACTGAATTGTGCAAAACGCACAAGATTTTGCAAAACGCACATGTTCTTCTGCGATGTGTCCTACTAGTAAAGAATTAGGTTTTTGCCTGTATATATTTACAAAAGTTCATTATTGTACTTGCATTTATTTCAAATAACTCTGTAGTTTACAGACCACAGGTTTACAGACCTGGCTTTACAGACAGTTACAGACCTTAACTGTCACTAAAACTATTTAAGCACCATAAATAACCAATGGAATTTCCAACTGCATTGCACACATACACACACAAATCACACACACAATATTTGGTTTGATTAATCTGGTCTTTGCTTAATCTCGTACTGAGTAACTTAAACTGAATTTTCAAGTTGATGTATAATGAGGATTAAAATAGAATCCAGTACTACAGAAATTAAATAGAATAGTTGGGCTGCAATTAGTGGTATCTTTGTAATAATACTTCCTTCTGCAATAATACTTCCCTTTATGGTTGATGAATGCATTAGAAAATTCTTACAGTTGCATGGATCAGTGTATTATCTGCTAATATTTCCAAGTAGTGTTTGTAAGCTTTTTATTCTCCATTGACATTTTAATGATGTCAATCATAGTATTGTACATGGTAATTAGATAGCGAGTTTTCCAAATGGTAAGAACATAAATATAAATTGTGGATACAGAAAAATATATGTCAACAATTAAAGTCTGATTTGATAAATATGGATAATACTAGCAAAGAATGATATTTCAGCACAGATCAGGATTTGAAAAGGACCTAAGGAATGGACACTAAAGCAGGCCTCCGTCAGTCTTGGAAGACTATGGTATCGTGCTCGGCGCTGCATATGCTGCAAGCGAAGCACGAAAGCCTGGGTTGGATTGTTATGGAGGATAGGCTGTTACCCAAGCAGCAAATCCCCCCTCTCCACGCCACTGAATGAGTCCAATGGAAAGGCAGAGCCAATACGATTGGATCCAGCTGGCGTCGCAGAGCTGGGCTAAGGACAGGAGCTCACCCTGTCTTGTGGGGACGACCCGGGTCTCGAACCCTGGCCTGCTGGTTAACAGGCACAGTGTCTTAACCGCTTGCGCCACCCACACTAAACCCCGTATATGACATGCCTCCTTATCCAGTATTGGCTTGACACTGGGCAGCTTCACAGAAGGCTTAATAAAGACATTCTTTTCAAATACAGGGAGCAAGAGAAGGAAAAATAATAGTGCATCTTTCAATCTGTTACCTTTCACAACCACCTCAATTGGCCTCATGGATGGACCAGCACTGACAAGGTGCTCTACAAGAACCATCAATCATTATTCACTTCTAATAACCCCTGTAAAGATGCCCCTTGACTGAAAAGAATGGAAAATTATGCATGAGCCTGGGCACACATAACTATTTCCACCCATTTGTATAATGGGCATTCCCAGTGCTAGACTGGAGATCATCTTCATTTGATTCATCACTTGTTATCTGCATTTGTCACTTTTACTTATATGTAAATGAGACAGAGAGTTAATATGAAGAGGGGTTTGATCATCCATTAGCACAACATAATTGACCGTTGGGGAAATTTATGGCAAATTTCTAGACATAGGTGATTTTTTAATAGGACAATATACCCTTATGTTATCACTCCATTCATCTTCCAGGTAAGACAAATAATTAGAAAGGTCATGCCAGAGAACCATTCTTACGCTGGATTAATTATAGCTGAATATGGAAATGGAACAGGGAGAAGATAATGGAAGGGAAGCAAGAGGGGATAGAATCTCAACCTTTCTTGAGACATAGATGGATGGACGGACAGATGGGTGGTGGGTGGGTGGGTGGGTCGAAGGAAGGAAGGAAGGAAGGAAGGAAGGAAGGAAGGAAGGAAGGAAGGAAGGAAGGAAGGAAGGAAGGAAGCTGTTATAGATCTGAATATGGAAATGGAACAGGGAGAACATAATGGAGGGAATCAAGAGGGGATGGAATCTCAACCTTTCTTGAGACGTAGATAGATGGCTGGATGGATGGATGGATGGGTGGGAGGATAGGATAGGATAGGATAGGACAGGATAGAATAGAATAGAATAGAATAGAATAATATTGAGAACTCAAGTTTAAATAAGGCAGTCCTATTACTGGCTGAGATCTAAGCTCTCTTTTGCACAGTGTTTGTAAGGGTGACACCCCGCTTCCAAATGAGGCTTTAGTGACCCCATGGGGGTCATGATCCACAGGTGGAAAACACTGGCATAATAGAAGAGCTAGTTCTGTGTAGCAAAAAAAAATATACTCTTCTCCTCCACCTCAAAAAAAGCAGTTGCATAGCTTAACCTCACTACAAAAATAATTTTATAACATCCATATTTTTCTCTCCAGAAAAAGGTAACCCAATTTCTATAAATTATAGCTTTTTACCTCTTGGGTAGGGTAACATTTCAACTTTACTGGAAGCAGTAGACAAAAGAATGTCCCTACATACATTTACGTCTACTATTTACCATCTATTACTCTTGTGATGTAGTGTTGCTGCTTATTATTTTCCAATCTGGCTGAAAGTAGACGTTGTGAATGTTGGAAGATGCTTCACTGCAGCGCATACGGAATGTGTCGTTTATATTTAAAATATCCATAAGCAGCTGGAAATCAAGCAGGGGAAAATGATCGCGTTTTGCTCAGCCGAAGATAAATGTTTGCCACTTTAGGACTTCAGGAGGAATGACATTTTGTCAGACTTGCATGCCAGAATGTTATGATGCCGGCTCCGGTCTCGCGGCGGCTCCGTAATGCTCCTAAATGATGAATGGAGGAAGGGGGGTTGGAAATTGCAAAGGGGGAGGGAAAAAACCTACTTATGTGTAGCAAAAAAAGAACAAACTCTGCAAAAACAAACAATAGACAAACCCCATAACCTACTTTATAGCAAAATGTATAGTATGGCAATTCAAGCACGAATGCTGCTCCCCCCTCCTAACCTGGCTAGCTCTGTGTGCAGCATTCACCTATAGTGACATTTCTTGTGCAGTGGTGGGATTAAAAAAAAATTAACAACAGGTTCTATGTCCTAATAACCTAGATTCACAACAGGTTCTATGTCCCATTAGTAACCGGTTCTCAGAACCAGGCGTTCATTAGCAAAGGGTTCTATAGAACCTGTGAGAATCCCCTGAAGCCCCCCACAGTTCTTGTGCCACTGACAGCACAGTTCTAACTTGCACTTGAACTGGTGCCGCCACAACCACACTGGCTCAGAGTGGCCTTAATCCAATCTCTACGGCTTAAGTGCCATTGACTGTGGTTCATTTACTGACACAGCCATGGCACTTCTTCGTCCACCAAATATTGCCAAACATCAAGGCTTGCTATAGATCTCCTCTCCCAGCACAAAGACCCCTTGCATCTCCTCTCTCAGCACAAAGACCCCTTTTAATTCACTTCGCATCTATCGTACTTGCAAATAGGGCAGGCAAAGATTTGCTCTCTCTGCAAAAACTGTCAAGGCCTGCATTTTGTATTGTATTCTGCTGCGCAAAAGGTTATATATAGTTATGCAGTGTCAGGCAAGCAGCATCAATTCTAAATAAACATGAAGTCACAGAGCTCAGGATTCACAACGCTATTATAGAAAATTCATTGCATCCTTTGTCTCTAACTCCAAACTCCAAAACTCATATAAAAATTCTGAGTTTATAATTAAAAGTGAGTCACCAAAGAAATGGACACTTCTTATTGCCTACTTGCCCACTACATCTTTGTAGGAGGAAAGGATCAGCTTCCACATTCCTGTTAGCATTCTGACATTCTCCCTCCTCTAGTATTCTGGTTGGCTGCTGACTCCCATGATTGGTCTCTAACATTTTGTAAAAGGAGAGCTGCAGGTACCCTTATACAGTATAAGGGTTAGGGGACTGAGAACTACATAAAAGTAAAACTACAATACAGGATCCATAGATACTAGGGAGTGTCGTTCTTCTTGCCTATCCTGGATCACTTTCCAATCCATTTCATCCATCCATCCGTTCTGCCAATCCGTTTTTCATAACTCCACAATCCAGTGTTATGGAAGAGGGAGAAAATTGTCCGGGACATTTGTAAATTGGACCCCAGATTGCAGAATCAACAGTTGGCAGACGTAGATTTTAGTTCCGAAATGGAACATAATATTGTCAAATACATCCAAATGGACCAAAATACTTCCAAACACATAGCACTATCCATCAGCACAAACCATCAACAATCCTTACAATGTCTACTCAAAAGTAATCCCCATTGTGTTGAATGGGTCTTACTCCCAGGAAAGTGTATTTAGGATTGCAGCCATCTTTCCACGCATGTAGGGATGCACACAAACACACACATACAACCACACTCGGTGTAACGGCATAATTTTATCGTTTCCCACTGCCGGTCTTTAAGGAGCTGTTTGTTAACATGTCACATTCACAGCCACAAGTTAAATTCATTCCTCATCCTCTTTGTGTATGGCTCATTGCTGCATAATGAGCTTATCAAACTGTTTGTCTTCCTTCACATTCCTCACTGTCTGAGGCCTTCAACAACCATTTATATTCCAACCCTGCCGTCAAGAATTCTGCAGACGAGCTTCTGATGCTCTTCTACTTGTCTTCTCCAGAAATATATCTGTGTAGGTAGAGATGAAAAAATGATTTTGGAGCAATGATATTGCTAGAGGGGTACAGGGAATGTGGGTGACATGCACTCACTCACCAGGTGACATGCACAGATGGACAGAACCACTACTCACCAATTTTTTAAAATATTAGTATTTTCATATAATACAGCCATGTGATATATCATTCAATGAGTAATCTCATGTAGAAGTCAATGAAAGAAACTGTTAAAATCTCTCTATCCTGTCAAAAGTTATATAACAAAAAGCAGTGGGCAAGGAAATGGGTCATCACCATGCCCACACCTTGCACTGGAGAAGGCCCTTCTTGGGGGTGAAGGAACTGCCATTGCCATGCACCCATCTATGAAATTTTTAAATGTAAATTAAAAATTTTTTTAATTAATTATAAGTTTTTGAATTTTTGTTTAATCTGCTTGTTTTTAAATAAGCAAATGAAATATAAAAATAATGAATTTTGAAATCTTGAATGTATAGATAATTTTATTGTCCAGTTAAGCTTTCTCCCTCCCCAACCCCTAAATGTGTCAATTCAGTCACTGGATGATGCAAACCCTCATGACTTCAGCACCTTGTGTAAGCTCTCCTGATCTGGACTATATGGGCCTGCGGCCTGATCCAGTGGAGGCTCCTCTTATGTTCTTATGATCCAGAATCTGACAAAAGGCAAAAGGATCCAGAAGGTCTCACCAGGTTGAAGGGGGTTCTACAGTGTTAAATGCTAAAGCAGCAAACAAGGCATGTTCCCATCGTTGAGGAAAGAAAGCTGTGAAAGAAGCACACTTGAAGAATAAACACGGTCTTGAGCTTCTGGATTAGGAATGCATCGCTATTGCTCCATTCTCATAACAGCAGGTAAGTGCAGCTCCTAAAGTCATTGTTTGGGGCTCAGTTTCCCATCTTCTCATATGAACAAACCATTGGGAAGGCAGGAAGTTCCTGTGGTATGGGAGATACACAGAAGGTGGCTGATGGGCACAGAAGATGACTTCCAAGACCTATAAATTAGACCAGTGGTTCTCAAGCATTTCCATCCAGGACTCGCTTCTGAGAATGACAATTTGTCCTGGACCCCATGCCCCCAAAAATGATGTCATCAACCTGAAAATGATGTAATGGCCCAGTAACATCAAACAAGAAGTATAATTACTGGTGCCAGAATTTCACCATGTCCACTCAAAGGTAAGCCCCATTTTGTTCAGTGAGTCTTACTCCCAAGGAAAGTATGGATTGTAGCCTGAGTGCCCTCTTCCAAAATGACTGTACCCAGAGCCAGATTCCAAGATGGCAGCTTTTCATGACCATGCTGAAATGAAGTCGCTGCCCACCAAGGAGGTCTTGACTTAGAAAACCACTGAAATAGACCTTTTGGTCTGTTGGATTGGCAGCTTTCGCCGTTCCCATCTAGCCTGGCTTCCTGTTGTTTTAGAGGCGAAATCCCAGAGATCAAACCAGAGATTTCTTCATTCAAAACATGGGCTCAGCCAGGTCATGCTGGCACAAGGATGCACCCTTCAATGTCTTAGCCCCAGCTGGGGTTCTTTATGATGAGTTAGTTATTCAAGACCTTCCAACATGGACACGGTTTTGCTGAACTGCACAGTTTCCGTGACTCACCGCAAAGGGAGGACTGACTTTGCCTTTTGTAGCAAACATGGGGCTCTGATGCGCAGCGAACAATGGCGATGGCAGCTGCATAAGTCAATGACAAAGGCTGTTGAATGAATAGAGATAAAGCAAAATATATCTCACAGGCGTGCTATTTTTTGAGCATGGCAGTCTGGGAGTTTATGAATTCAACTCCCTCAGTGTTAATATGTGGAAAGATGCATACACAGATTGAAAAGCAGCAAAAGCTACAATATTTTATACAAGACAAAACACTACTTAGGAAAAGCCTTTTTTCATTATATACCCTCACAATGCATTATCTTTAAAAAATATTCATTTGGCTTCTCCATTTCCTTGGCGAGTTCTTTCATTCTCATATTACCAAAACACTGTTGACATTTAGAGACACCTTTGTAGAAATTACAGTGGCAGATCTATTTCCTGACAAGCACAATACAATAACTTCGAATTTTTTTTCTCCTCCATGTCTAGTGTATCTGGAAGCATCAAAACTTGTTCTAAACTCACATATTCTATGCTGCTGTGGCTGCAATCTTAGCTGTGGGCAGGGGGTGAAAAATACAGCCACAACCACGACGGCATGTCTGATCACAAGAGACTGGGATCTTCTTTTCAGCCTTCTTTTTTGGTAGGAAAGCTACCTTCTTGTTCTCCTGACACAGGATAAAGGGACATCTTGGAATTACAAAATGGTAATGGGGGAAGGGGGTTATCCGTTCATAACTACAACAGCCTGGTGATGCCTGGGCTTTCCAGGTAATAGTAGAAAGCAATCACAGCAGACCCTCCTTTTCTCAAGAACTGGCAGGACATATTTATGGGACCTTCGATTAAGCTGCCTTGGGTTTCCTTTTGTTAGAAAGAAAGGCAGGATACAAATATAATAAAATAGCGAAAAACGTACCCACATTGCAGGAAGTAAAATTCCCCCGTACGCCATCACCCCCTGCGCATCAACCCCCAGTGCACATCAACCCCACATACGTAACATCTCCATGTTCATCCCCCTATACATATCAACCCCCATGCACACCCTCCCCCCTGCTTATCATCCCCCCTGCTCAATATCCCCCATGCAAAACAACCCATGTGCAACATCCTCCATGCGCAACATCCCCATGTTCATTCATCCTATGCACATCATACCCCTATGCAAATCAAACCCCCTGTGCATCGACACTCTGTGCAACATCCCCCTGTGTTAGGACCCCCATCCACAACGTGCCCCATACACATCTGTCCCCATGCACAACACCCCCATGCACCACATCCCCCATGAGCCACATCCTCCCATGCACATCAACCCCCCATGCGCCACAAACTCCATGCACACCATCCCCATGTACATCAGACTCCCACATGTACATCAGACCTCCCTGCGCATCAGTCCCTCCCATGCACATGATCTTCCCATGCGCATCAACCCCCATGCGCAACACCCCCATATGCAACTGCACCCCATGTGCAACAGCCCCCTGTGCACAGCATCCTCCCCAGTGCAACTCCTCCCTTAGAACAACATCCCCCCTAGTGCACCAGGCACCAAGCACCAAATTGGCTGGAGGCTGGTCAGTCTTCCATATTAAGTATAGGACAAAAACATTTTGCACCCCTTTTCAGCCCCTTAAAAGTTAAATTTCTCCACACCGGTTCTTGGTAGGTATTCATGTGACAGAAGGAATTTCATGCTCCCCAAATTTCATGCTTCTAGATCCAGGGGTTGGGGCAGAGCATCCCTCAGTCACCAATTCTTCAATGTAAAGTATAGAGAGGAAAATGCATTGCGCCCCTTTTCACCCCCTTCCAGTTGGAATTTCCAAAAACCGATTCTTAGTGCACCCCTCGGTCATGGAAGGAACACGCACCACAAATTTCACGCTTCTAGGCCCAGAGGTTTTGACAGGGCGTTGATGAGGGAGTCTGTGAGTGAGTTAGGGTGCAATCCAGAGTAACTACGGGGAGTCCTTGCACTGGTGTAAGAACAATTTGCTTTGGATTGCAATATGAGTTTCCCATAGGTTTTCACTAGGTGGTGCAGTAACTACGGGTACACGTAATGTCTCTTACATGCTCCCGTAGTTACTCTGGATTGTAGGGATAGTGACTTTTCATTTTTATATATATATAAGATATGAATGAATGAATGAATGAATGAATGAATGAATGAATGAATGAATATGGGACCTCCCATCCGACTTATTAAAAATTGTCCTTTATCAACTGCTTCATCAACTAAAGCTTTAGTGTGCAATCCTAACCTATGCTGGCACAACTCCAGTGCTTTTCTGTGCACTGGCCTAATCCTCCCCAAGGAGTGACGCAGAAGTGTCTTACGGCTATTTTGTGACATCCTCAGAACTTATGCCAGGGCTTATTCTGGCCTATCTAAAAGTTAGAACTGCAGCCCCAGTCTACTGACTGATCAATCAAGAAGCTTCTTGATTCCAGCTATATAAACCAAGAATTGGTTAATGGTGCAATTAAAAAAAACCAAGATAACACCCTGGTGCAGGTTCAGTGGTTTAGGAACTGGACTCAGGCTACAGTCGTATCCATATTGTAAGCACCACAGATTATAATGCGATATAGTTCTGAGTAGATATGCAATTGGATTGAACTGTTAGATCCAGAAGATCCAAGTTCAAATTTTTGCTCAGCCATGAAGCTTCCCAATTTACCTGGGTCCAGTGAGAGACCTCACCAATCTTCGACATCATCTATCTCACAAGGTTGTTGTGAAGACAAAAGGAAGAAAGGAAGCATGTATCTGTGGGGGAACAGCAGCTTATAAATGAGAAAATTAAATAGCAAAGCATTTGTTTGGATGCCCTGGAAGCCTTCTGCCCTGAGATATAGAAAATCCCCCAAATCCAACTACGGGAGCACGTAAGTGACTTTATGTGCACCCATAGTTATTGCACCACCTAGTGAAAATCGATGGGAAATTCATATTGGAATCCAGAGTAAGTTGTTCTTACACCGGAGCAAGGACTCCACGTAGTTATTCTGGATTGCACCCGATGTCAGCTAGATCAGTGGTCAAGAGCAGGAGTGTCCAAATGTTTTAGCAGGAGGGCCACATCATCTCTTTATCACTGCGTCAGGAGCCAGAAAAAAGATTTACCCTTCAAATTTGAATAAATTTACATATGAGATTGTATTAGAGACAAATACAGAGGATTGCCCATGGACTGTATAGAAGGTTGCCACATATGGCCACATACGGCCTGCGGGCTGGGGTTTGAACAACCCCAGACAAGAGGAATGCAGTATCATAGAGATATATCTAACTGAGCACTCGTTCTCATCTAGAATGGTAGGAATCTATATGGCAAATCTATCCATATATGTTTAGCATACGCCCTCAAAGCCCAAGAGAAGTTGCATTCCCCGTTCTTTTTAATGTCTTGATTTGAAAGCGAAATTTAATTATAAGATAGTTTTCATCTGCTTCTGTCAGCGTGGCAGATAATTGTGAGGAAAAAAATGGGTAATTAATTGACGCAACCACTCTGACACAAGACGCAATTGACAAAATGCTTTGTGTACATTTTTATCTGAAGACGTGGAGTGAAATAATTAGTCCTTCATTAGTTCTGAATGATTCCAAATACTTTGAAATATGGCCATATTTAATGTTTGATCTTCAAGCAAGTGTATCTTTCAATGGTGTTAACTTCCCGGTCATCATTTGAACAACTTTTCCATAAGAAAGAAGTTTCAAGAAAAATCGTGGGATAGCTAACTCCATAGGACGTTTTAATGAGAATTTTGTGTATATATATATATACACAATTTTGTGTATATATATATATACACAAAATTCTCATTAAAACGTAATATATTTATATTTTTATATATTTATATTTATATATTTATATATTTATATATTTATATATGGCTTATAGTTTTTATAGTAACAATATCTTATTGCCCTTTCTGTTACAAATTATAGTCTGTTGACTTCCGCCAAAAGTAAGCTCTATCAAATCTATATTTTTGCATTCCATTCATTTGGTATATTTTTTGCATTTCCATTCATTTGAATTATATCAGTAAATATTTCTGAAAACACCCACAACATGTCATGTCAGGACACATTTGTTTTGCTTTGTAGGTTTTTTAGTTCCTGCACAGAGTAATCCTAACTTCACACACCACATAGGATGTGGGAGCACTAAAACGGGAGGGAGAATAGGATATGGCCTATTGACTCTGCTGATCCTACCCACTCCTGGGCTTCATCTGCCCTTCTATTGACCCTTTTCCCATCCTCTTACACCCCCTCCTTGCCCTTGTTCTGGCCTCCTTCCACCTCTCTGCTGACCTGGACAGAATTTACCTGCTCCCACTGGTGTATCTGAATGGATCAGGGGTAAAAATATAGGGAACATTCTCCATTTTTTGCCTTAAGTCCCCTTCACAAGATCTTAGAAGGCTTTCTTAGTGCTGGAATAGTTTTCACCAAAAACCAGAAGTGACCTTTGAAAGCCTTCTGGAGGTCTCAAAATGTCTATAGGGCCAGGGTTGCCACACACAGCCTCTCTGACTCTAATAAGTCATAAAAATGTTACTACTGTCCCCATCCCTATCCCTGTTCCCCCCCAAAAAAGAAAGTCAGAAGTGACATTTTAAGGCTGATGGGTTAGTTTGGGATCCTGGACCAAAGATGCTGGCCAAAAATTACAATTGACTGTTCCAGCATTTGTTGGCAGGCCAACATTTGTTGGTCCTCCATTTGTTGGCAAGCCAACATAGGCCATCCAACAGTGCCACAGTTATCCACACTATCACAGCATGCTTTATGGCACCATACCAGTATCACCTTACCAGTGCCACCTTACCTAGCACCATACCAGTGCTATCACTTTCTGGTTGGGTGTAGAGATGTTGCAAACATACTACTGGAGGAAAGTAGTTCTGGAGGTACTGCTCATTCTGATAGATCTGGTAGTTCTGGGGTAGTTCTAGAGGTAGTTCTGATGATGTTTCAGTTATATCCTCATGGTGAGTATATTCCATAAAGTATGTCCATTTTTTCACTAGTGGTAACAACAAATGTTCTCATGAGTTGATGACACTGAAGTGTATAATCAGGCATTTCAAATACAAGCCCTTTTGCGAATGTCAGAACTGCCTAGCTTGGAGATATTAAGCCACAAAATAAAAAAGACAGATGAAGGACTTAACATCACCTGATAAGTGGAACTCCGACACCATCCAGACAATTTAGCACACTCTGCCAACCCCTGAGTATAGACCAAAACCATGCTCTTGAACAGCCACAGTCGGAGGGAATGAGGTGGTACATGAAAGCATTTTAACAACAGAGAGAAGTTGTTAAAGTGTTACTTATTCCAGAGAATCATTCTGAGATAGAGTCAGAATTTCATTATAAAATACACCTCATGGGGAATTGAGAAAACTCAAATTCCTTTGCATGTACAGGAGAATGGATGTCATTAGAAAAGATTCAGAAGGCCGGTGTCTCACATGTGAGACCCAAAGTTTGCACCTTTTCCAAGTTTTCTTCCGCTTTGCATACAATGGGGACCAGATCCGGCAGAGTTTCACTCATTTTCTGATTCCCCTTGACCTTATTGCTCTCACCAGCGTAAAGTTACTCTTTGTACATTCTTGAAAGATCCTTTCTTCTCTTTGTCCCAGTGTTCTTTCTCCCAGTGTCCTTGTCTGTAAAAATGCTTGTCATTCAACATCAAATAGTTCCCTGACCATCAGATATCTTCAAGGGTCTGTGTCAAAGCATATTTTTGGGGGTATGATGGGACGTTTTCCTGAGAAAATATCTTGAAAGGTCTGATACTGCTTGTCAAATGAAAAAAAATGGAATCGTAAGTTCAAATCTTGCAGGAACACAACTAAGAGCGCAATCCTAGTGCTACATTTGGGCTGGTGCAAGTTACTTGCACTGTCCCAGGCTGTTGCAAACAGGCCGTAAAGCACATCTGCAACACTAAAAATGTAGGATATGCTGATGCAGGGAGTTGAGCTATCCTCCCTACGCAGCTCTCGGCCCCGTAGCCTGGTATGTTGCATTGGCCAATCTCAGCCAGTACAGAGGTCTGGTGGGCAGGAGATGGGAGGGAGGCATTCAGGATGGGGGGGCAGGGGGACAGCTTTCCTGTGGATGGGTAGGGGTGTGGGAGGCAGGACTGGGACCCCACAGTTATGCCAGATCCAAACCCCTACACCATCTCCAGGAGTGGTGCAGTTCCATGTAGACCCATTGGGGCTGATGTTGTGTTACCCACACTAAGGGGAAAGATTTCCCACTGACCAGCAGTAGCACAAAAGCAGCCTTAAACTTGTGTTGGATTCAGTGCTGCATAACCTGCAAGTTATGATCATGATGCCTGGAGCTTGGAAAGAACTGAGGAACAACGTTCTGCACTTCCTCTCTCTAAGGGATAAATTTCCCCCAATACCCAAAGTAAAAGGAGGAAATTTGGTTCAGTCAGTCATCAGTGTAACCATCACCTGTAACTAGTCTGTAGAACTCCGTGAACATCAATATCAGTGGTGAGTTGAATCAGTGGATATTGAGGTCCTACCTATTTAATAGTTCAAATTTTGTAGGCATGCTTACTTTTTGTTCAATTTCATCCAAAATGTTGACATTCTTATATCCATTTTCTTTTATTTAGGTTTCTTCCACATTCACGTGTGTTATATGGCCATTGACATTTTCCCCCCAGCAAAAATAAATTTTCAAGCTAAACAATTCTCTACTGTGAATTGCTTTTTTTATTTCAATCTATACTCTGGTCCCTAAATTCAAGGTACTGCTGTATACTGATATTCCTCCTCTGAAAATAACACATCTTCCAATGAACACAATATTACAGTAAACCCTGGTTATAAGATAAAGTTTAACTGTAGGATCTGCCTCGCTCCTCAGTGGTGCACCTCTTTCACAGTCAGTTGCACTGATTATGACTGAGTACAAACTGGCAATCTGTACTCTTAGGACCACTTAACATCCTTCTTAACTTGGCATTAGTGATTCCATATGTTGCCTCAGAAGAAGTGAGAACACATCACAGCAGGGAAAGATAAGAAGATGTGAGCACCATATCAGTCCTGGCTTTCTAACAGATGGAACCCGACAATGAGCTTTGATTTCAAAGAGGATTCCTTTTTGCACTTTAGTAAATCTCAGACTAACCTTTACTAAAGCTGAAACAAATGGGGGTGGATTTTCTCCAACAAATTATCGTAGCTGGAACATGCATGTAAAAGTTCAAGTTTTGATTCATCTAATTCATTTTCAATTACAACTTTCTGAAATATCTCAGGTGCAGAAGCAAAGCAGAACAGGAGGCATTTCAATTGGTAGGATAGTATGTAGCCTTATTTCCTTTGAAATGCATTAATGTTATTATTGAATTAAGACCCTACCAATTTGTCATGAACAACTGAGGCAGTGAAACAATCCAGAATAAATTATTTAAGAAGACAACATCTGCCATTACAGATGTAGGTAGCTGCATTGCTCCATGGGGGGGGGGGAGTGGAGGGAGAAAACACAAAAGCCAAAAGTAATATATTGATTTCCCCTACAATCCAGAGTAACTACAGGAGCATGTAAGAGACATTACATGCACCCATAGTTACTGCACCACTTAGTGAAAACCTATGGGAAATTCATATTGCAATCCAGAGCAAATTGTTCTTACACCGGAGCAAGGACTCCCAGTAGTTACTTTGACTGCACCCTTCTTCTTGATATAAAGGTAAGGATAAAGGTGTTCCTCACAGTTTGCCCTCTGGTTGTGACTGACTCTAATGCTCCTCTCCATTACAAGGCCAAAGAGCCAGCATAATCTGAAGACATCTCCATGGTCATGTGGCTAAATGCCAAAGATGCACAAAATGTGGTTACCTTCCCACCAAAGTAGTACCTATATATCTATTTCAATTTACATGCTTTTGAACTGCTAGGTTGGCTGGGCAAGTAATGGGAGTTGGCCGGGCAAGAAACTGCTGGGCAAGAAATGGGAGCTCACTCCATCTTGTGGTATTCAGGTCTTAAACTGCTGACTTAGCTGCCTGACAAGCACAGCATCTTTAACCAGTGAGCTGCTGTAGCCCTTTATTTTATAAAGGTATTTATATATTGCCTTTTTCATAGATTCACAATGGATAATAAATGAATAATTATTTATATGCATACATTGTTTTGATTATGCTGATTTACTTATTTATTAAGTACACACACAATTTAACTTTTCAGCAAAAAAGTCCATAATCTATCTATCTATCTATCTATCTATCTATCTATCTATCTATCTATCTATCTATCTATCTATCTATCCACAGTATTTATATACTGCTTTTCAACTAAAAAGTTCACAAAGGGGTATACAAAGAAAATGGAAAAATAATAATAGCTAATTAAAAGCTAATGGGTCCCTGTCCCTAAAGGGCTCACAATCTAAAATGCAAAAAAGAACACCAGCAGAAGCCACTTGAACAGACATTGCTGGGGTGTGTGTAGTGTGTGTGTAATGGGGTTTATATAGAAATTAAATATAAATATAGAAATGAATGAATAGATCACTATTCCAAAGATATTCTTTGGCTGCAACCTTAACCATCAGTTAGGCTGGCCTAAGCCCCAGCATGGGTCTTGTGCTGACTTGGGGGTGTCACCAAAGTACCGTAAGACACTTCTATGCTACTCAAGGGGGAGGGTTTGGCCAGTGCACAAACATGCACTGGCCTCCTAACATCCTTACATGGAAAGACCAATGAATTGTGCCAGCCTGAGTAAGCACTGCATCCAGTGTTGTCGTTGTTGTTTTTAATATAGGAGAGATATCAGCAGATATCCACTACAGAAGAAAATCTGATATTCTTCTAACCTTGCTAAATTCTGCAAAAGAGAATCACAAATTAAAAGATGTCCCTTACTTGCCCCCAAATCCAGAGTAACTATGGGTGCACGTAAGAGACTTTACATGCACCCGTAGTTACTGCACCACCTCGTGAAAACCTATGGGAAATTCATATTGCAATCCAGAGTAAGTTCTTACACCGGAGCAAGGACTCCCTGTAGTTACTCTGGATTGCGCCCTTAGTTAGCATGGTAATATCAAGTGCTTCCTGTACAATGGTGTCTGAAAAAGCCCCCTCTTCCATCAATTTCACCTGCTAAATATATTTCTTGGAAAATCTGATTCAATTGGGAAAAAAAATTCAGAACTTCATCTTATTATCCAGAAGAGAAAAAAGCAGAAGAATTATTTGTTTACAATGACAAACATGATATACATCCGCAATAGCACTTCAAAATTACATCTCACTTTGCCATGCAGTCAGATTTGAATTTTTGTTACAAAAACATTACATGTTTTGTTTTGTGTTGGATCCCAGAAGGAAGGCCCGTGCTTGAAAATATGCACATAAACTGAATCTTCCCACCAATCAAGGAGATAAAGAATGACAACAACCTGTACCTTGTGCATGTGCACTTTGTCGTGAATGTTGTGCTAAACAACATCTGAGTATTGCTTGTGAATAATAACTCTGCAGCCATGTGATGGGATGGTTTTGGCCAACTGTTCTGAAGCTGCTTTTCTTTTGCTGTAGCCATTGGAACGAATATCAGATTAGACTGAACTGGCCCTACAATCCAGAGTAACTATGGGAGCACGTAAGAGACATTACGTGTACCCATAGTTACTGCACCATCTAATGAAAACCTATGTGAAATTCATACGGCAATCCACAGCAAATTGTTCTTACACCGGAGCAAGGACTCTCTGTAGTTACTCTGGATTGTGCCCAGAGTCTCATAGCAGCCCAAGATTTTCTTACATGTGAGATGAGGCACTCACTGCCACCACTCTTGTATGTGCTTCGACCATTCACCATACTGCCTATTCCCATGATTGCTGGATTTGAAAAGGAAAAAAGAAACAGGGTGGACATGTGGATGCAGGGTGATCATATGACCAGATTTTTCTGGATTTATCCTGTTTTTTAGACTTCAGTCCGGGTGTCCTCCAAACGGGCTTCGTTGTCCTCCATTTTGGCTTCATTTTGGAATTTGCAATAGTGTGCAGTACCCCATCATGTCATGTGTCATTGCATTTCTATTGAAGAGCAGAATCCAATGCAAAAATCGCTTTTGAAATATCTCCTTTCTATCAAAAGTTATGGCCAAAAAACTAAAAACTAAAAATATGCATTGAGATCCATGGGAAAGTGAAAGTGCCCAATATCACAGCTTTACTCATGAGTAGACAAATGTGCTATTGTCCAAGAGAAAGGACAGGCTGAGAGGAATCCACGGCCTTGACCTCCTTTTGAGGTTTGGGCATCTGGTCACCCTGTGTGGATGGGGGCTGGAGCATCTTCTTTCTGCTGCTCATCCTACACCTTGGATTCAATCTGGTCAATGGTTTTTTGTTGGTTATGGGGTTGCTGTAAGCCCTCTCCTCTCATTATTAAAATAAATGAAGTTAATGGGGGTCACATCAACTACAACGATGCCACTGCATTAGGGTGTGTGCATGATAATCTTTATGGTCTTGCAAAGAAAGAGGCCCATCAGGAGGGAGATGCAAGGATCTTATGCACTGGGAGAAACAAACCTTAGTGATACCTCTACCCTCTGGCCCACAGCCAAGCTAGGACACAGAATAGCTCTCTATACCACTCCCTCCGTCAGTCGAAGCTCTGTTACGCCCCTTTTAGTCGAAGTGCGCCTTTTAGAACAGTTAGAAAACTGTCATAAGCACCTAATTAACTCAATTGTAACACTCTTAAAGTGTTAAGTGACATTCATTAGGATGTACAAAGAGACTATATTCAAAATCTGATTGAAAAAGTACTCATTTCTTAACCATACAGCAAGTAAAACCAAAATCACTGAAAATTAATACGCGCCTCCATATTGCCGTATGTTTTCATGAAAAAGAAAGACATATGAGCATTAATTATGAGCTGAACTGGAAATATAGGCACAGTAGAGTCACTCTGAGTCGGTTTTGGGAAGTTCAGCAGTTCAGTTCTGTGACTGAAAGGCTTGTCCAACAAGAGGCTCGAGGGCCGCATTTGGCTTAGAAAACCTATAGATGTGGCCCTTGTTGGACAAGCCTACATGTGTTCTCTGGACATTTATGTACAAAATATGTACAAAATTATGAACAAAATATCCACAATCTTTGTAATTTCCATTCATAAAAAAAGCTAAATGAACAGTTATGATGAATATAAAAGGAAATAAGACTTCCAAAAGTCAGCTTAGGAGGGTCGAAGTTGGCATTTTTTGTCCAGGGGCTCCCCACACAACAAGCTGGAAAAATGACTAGGGGGGTCTCAAACAGCACCTAGAAATAGGAAGGTACTAGGAGGGGCAGGCCTCTTGGTCATCATGGGGCAGAGAGGAAGAAAAAACAAAATCTCATGGAATAATTATTGCAGCCTCGAGCCCCCTAGTGTTAAAGTCATTTGAGATATTAGACAATTCATTAATAGTGGTTCCAGAACTTTCAGGCCTTTTGATCAACACTGGCGCAGCTTCAGTTCCCTTCACTCCAGTGATATTCAGGCATTTCGGCCCGGGACCCCCTTTCAAGTTTAAAAATATGTCCAGGACCCCCTGTCAAACTTACTGGGATGCTCCTCCATGTCTACTTGAAATTAAATCCCATTGTGTTCAATGAGGCTTACTGGGAAAGCCCAGTGCCAGATTCTAAGATGGTGGATCCCACTCTCTCGCAACCTCTTGACCTGATCCCCACTTTGAAGACCACTGCTTTGCACTGTCAATTGATGTATAGCATAATCCTTTCACATCTCCATGGGTTGTTCAGTTCTGTACCACATTTATAAGATACGGTCTGCTGGCATGAGATCGTGCTTGATTTTCTGAGTGTAAGGGAGCAGTCCTGCAGTTATAGACTATGGGTTTATGGATTCTCATACTCCTGTAAAAAAAAAAATTTAAAAAACACCTTCAACCAAGCCATTGATACTAGAGGTGCTGCACTGCACCGAGATCAGCCATCATTCACCATGCGCATGGAATGTGAGATGATGTTCCAACTGTGAACCTTGACAGAAGTGTGCTGAACTGGACAAAGCTCAAAGTATCCAATTTCATTCTTGAGATGAAGAGTGCTGGAGAGGAATTCTTGAAAGAGCCAGAGCACGCTCTCTTGCCAATCGAAGGAGAGTATTGATCAGCCGTGAGCCTTCAAGATCCTATAATTAAAAGGGCAGAGAGTTCTAGCCGCTCTCCAAAGTCCCTGTTTTAATAAAATCTTTACAAACTGTTGTTCGTACAAAGGTTTTCCACTTTTCCCGTAACTGTTTGAATTGCATTGTAAATGTCAGGGAATAAAGACCTTGAGCTTGTCAAGCTGCAGAAAGAGATATAGAGATTTTAAAAAAAGAACATAGTAATAGAGAACTATCATTTCCATGGTCCAAAGGGGCAGTTCTCGGAGGACTTTCCCAGCCTCTCCATTCCAATTCACTGTGTGAACAACTCCAAACCTTTGAAGCTCTTCTCTCATGGTGATTGTGCAAAGCAAGGATGGGCTGATCCGGTTTTCAAAGAGTGAGATGTGAAAGAAACAGAAAAGCAAGGTTGGGTTCTCTTGAAAAAGTGTATCCAGTGGCCCTACCCAAATAATCTTCTGTCTAATGATAGCACTTCATAGCATTTATTTGTCACAGTATTTATATACTGTCTTTCTTGTAGACCTGTAGTCTCGAGATAGTTGACACAGACAGCAAATCAGAAAGTTGATGCAACTTGCCACCTTGTCACAGGGGTCTGTCACTGCCTCACAACAACCCTGTGAAGTAGGTAACTATCCTCAAAACAACTCTATGAGATAGGTAATTGTTCTATGGGCAGTTTGTAGAACTCTTCCAAGTGGAATCTTCTACAATGTGGTCATCATCACATCTGGCATCAGGGAATGCCTTCCAAAATTTTTCCCAAATGGAGTTTTTACAAGTGTAATTTGAGATAAAACTCATGAAGATCTCTGTTGATCCAGATGTTTCCTTTCGTGGTGTGGTTGTTATTGTGACTGCATAATTTTGGTACATTCTAAATTTCCACAGGCAGTCACAAAATAGGCTAGTTCACAGGTATTATCCATGCCTTGACAAACCGCATTCCTTTACTTCTCATCTAAAGTGAAGCCTGGACTAAACCTGATTAGCTTAGGGTGCAATCCAGAGCAACTACGGGGAGTCCTTGCTTTGAGGTAAGAACAATTTACTCTGGATTTCAATATGAATTTCCCATAGGTTTTCACTAGGTGGTGCCATTATTACATCAACGTAAATGTCTATTACGTGCTCCTATAGTTACTCTGGATTGTAGCGTTAGTCAAGGCAATAGGTCAACATCCAGACCACACTTGTGGCTGACTTTACAAAAACCCTCTAAAGCAGGGGTCCTCAAAGTATGACCCATGGGCCGGATCCAGCCCGCCAGGGCCCTCATTCCAGCCTGCGGCCTCCCCACAGCCTGGGGGGTGCTCTGCCCTCAGCTGTGCAGGAGGTGGTTCTCTTTGCATCTTTGTGCGCCCAGAGGCTCCTCCTCGCTGCAGCGAGATGGCTGCAGGAGCCTCTTCCTGTTCCTGTCCCATTCCCCACCGGACAACCAGGGTGCACAGTGTTTTTACATGCCCAGAGGCTCCTCCTTGCCGGGGGGGAGGTTTCAGGGGTGCTGGCGCGGTGCCACCGCGCTGCAGCAGCCTCTCCCCGGCCGGCCGGGGGGGTTTAAAGCCACCCGTGCTGGTCCTCCACGCATGTGCAGCCTCCCCCCAGCCAGCTGGGAGGGTTTAGAGACACCAGACCCCAAAAGTAAGCCCCCAGGGAGTGTTTTTTAAATGTAGGGCAAAATGTAGGACAAGGTCCTCCAAAAGTCTGGATTATAGTTCAGCCCCCGACAGTGTCTGAGGGACAGTGAACCGGCCCCCTGTTTAAAAAGTTTGAGGACCCCTGTTCTAAAGTGAATAGTATTCTTTTGGCCCCTGCTGCCACCCTTTTGCCACACTTACCTGTGCTGCGTTAGGAGGCAGCAGGAATGGTCTTCTGGTTGAATGAAGGGCTGCTGAAGAAAGCTAAGCAGGAGAATACCTGGTTAACTCTTGCATGGGAGTCCTGGAAAAGACCTTCTCCCATTCTGGGAGGTAAAGGGGCTGGCTGCACCCTCATCATCTCAGGGGTGATCATCCCGGGGAAGAGGAGGACTGGCCAGCCACTGACAGGCAAGAGGAGTGATGCTCCCCTTGCCTGCCTGGCGGGGCGAAGGGGCTGGCTGCACCCCTTCCCATCACAAGGGCAAAACAATTATCCCAGGGACAGGGAGATTTCCTCCTCCCTGTCCCTCCGAGTAAGGGTTCAATATTCTCAAATATCTCTGAAAATCAAACCCTTCAACTTCCTCTATTAACTCCATCCTGAGTTTTTCCCACCCTGGCAGTCACATCCTATTAACAGATAATTTATTTTTTTTTTTTTTGCACATGCAGATGAAGGAGGAGGAGGCCAAGAAACTGTCCATAGTCTTTGAAAATGCATCGTTGGAGGGGCTATTAATCTTTATTTGGTCTCCTGCCTGCAAAACCTTGAGTCCCAATTAATCGAGTATTACCATTTTGATATTTACACGAATGCAGACATGGACTGCAGCTGTTTTCTCCTTAGTTCCAATTCAAATGAGAGACAAATGAGCTAATCCACATTAGACTTCTCATTCAATGTTATAACCCAACACTGGCCTTTTCAAGCTCAACATGCAGCTGCCACCAGCTCTAGCATCTTAGGTTGCCTTCATAGGTGTTTTCATTCCTACCCCTGTCAAACTGGTGACATTTCTGACATTTGTTTGTCTGATATGTTAATTAATCTAAGAACAACTGATATCTAAAAGAACGGGGGAGAACAACCTGCTTCTGTTTGAAGGTGTCCTGCAAGACATATCTTCTTCAAGCATTTCCGAATCCAAGACCTCTGGAGCATGGCGGAGAGATGCAGCAGCCACAGATTAAGGAGAACATGTTCATGTCAGGTGCACCCATGTGCTCCCAAAAGAGATTTTGCAGAAGCCCTAAAGAAAATTGAATGGATGTCAGTAGAACTTCTCCAGCTGCTGCCAAGAGCTAGATATTTTTTCTAGCTGCTAATCATTGTCTAAGTATAGCCACTTTAAGTATCATTCCGTTAGAAAGAAAGGCAGGATATAAATAAATATATATACAGTAGTATCTCGCTTAACAAGCACCTCACTTAACAAGCGTTTCACATAACAAGCAAAAATTTCCAAGAAATCTTGCTTCACATAACGGTTTCCGCTTCACTAAACAAGCAAGAGAGCGCTATGAGCACGCGTGGTATGTAGCCCTGACGCGCCGCATGGAGGCTCTTTAAAAGGGCTGCCGGCCAGTGCTGCTGTCTCTAACTGCCCCCAACTTGGGGGCAGTTACCTGAAGGTACCAGAGGCAGCTGCCCCTAACTGCCCCCAAGTGCCCCCACCAACCACCCTGTACCTCCAGCAGCAGCCCAGGTAAGCCTCCCAGGAAAGTGTCTTTGATTGCAGCCTCCTAACCATGTCTACCCAGAAGTAAGCCCCATTGTGTTAAATGGGGCTTACTTCCAGGAAAGTGTCTTTGATTGCAGCCTCCTAACCATATCTACCCAGAAGTAAGCCCCATTGTGTTAAATGGGGCTTACTTCCAGGAAAGTGTCTTTGATTGCAGCCTCCTAGCCATGTCTACCCAAAAGTAAGCCCCATTGTGTTAAATGGGGCTTACTTCCAGGAAAGTGTCTTTGACTGCAGCCTCCTAACCATGTCTACCCAGAAGTAAGCCCCATTGTGTTAAATGGGGCTTACTCCCAAGAAAGTGTATTTAGGATTGTAGACTAAGTAGATTTCATAGGATCATGCACATTGAATGCATGTTTTGAATTCAGTTCCAGTGTTTTGTCATCATTTTTACATCCAGTTAATATTTTTGTATGGATAGTTTGGGGGTTGTGGAACCAATCATCTGAGTTTCCATTATTTCCTATGGAAAAATCTACTTCACTTAAAGAGCATTTCACTTAAATAGCATGCCTCTGGAACGAATTAAGCTCTTTATGTGAGGCACCACTGTATTAAAAATGTACCAAATATATAAATATGAATAAATTGGATGGGAGGATGTCCATCCCTCCTCCCATGCAATAGGGGTGACCTCTTATTCTGGGTGATGCAAACCCTAGTGGTACCACTGAGCAGTCCTGCTCCAGGAATATTCAACATTGCATCAGGCTGGCAAATCAATCTCCAGGAATAATCTTATTTAGAGTGGATACCCTATTCATATTTGATTTCAGAAAAAAAATGAAGAGTTTTTCTTCTGCAGTGAGATACGCACCAAGATCTTCCACGTACATTTATTTGAAAGTATATTACTGAGGGAAATCAGGAGGCCTACAAATGATCTCACCTCCCAGCCACAGATGTTTATAGAAGCACACGCTGGAAAATAATGAACTAAGACACAATTATCTTTGAAGCTGGAGATGAAGCTTCCACCGCGTGCATTCAGGGGAATTGTCTCCCAGAGCTCATTTTGGTTGGATCCCTAAATAAGTTTTCAAATTGATTTTAATTTCATCCTATCATGAGATGATTCATTACTGTACATAGATGTTAGCTGAAGGGGAGTCCGTTCAAATATTTGTAGGCTTCACGCACACACTTTAGGGAAATGGGATACTTGGTTTTATTTTATTCATGCAGGAGTATAGCGCAGAGCTCATTGCATCTGTGGATTTGCATGTCTTTTGACCTCATCAATTCATTTTCATTGAGCATCAATACCCAAAATGGTCAGTTTTAAAATTACGTCTTATTGATCACATGAAGCATAACATGTCTATTGCACTCCCTGGAAGCTTTAGAATAACAGCATGACCCTGCGACTAGGAAACCGGGTAGAGAGAATTAGGGCACAATCCAGAGTAACTACAGGGAGTCCTTGATCTGGTGTAAGAACAATTTGCTCTGGATTGCAATATGAATTTCCCATAGGTTTTCACTAGGTGGTACAGTAACTACGGGTACGTAATGTCACTTATGTGCTCCTGTAGTTGCTCTGGATTGTAGGGTTATTAGATTCAAGCCCTATCAACATTACAAAAGGATACTTATTATATGCAGTTATAACTGACATGGTTTCAAAGTTTGACAAGGTATAGCTGGTGAAAATACTTTGCTTGCAATTTTATTCTGCCTACCAACCACTTCTACTCTTACCCTACAATCCAGAGTAGCTACGGGAGCATGTAAGCGACATTACGTGTACCCGTAGTTACTGCATCACCTAGTGAAAACCTATGGGAAATTCATATTGCAATCCAGAGCAAATTGTTCTTACACTTGAGCAAGGACTCCCTGTAGTTACTCTGGATTGTGCCCTTAGGGTGCAATCCTAACCTAGGCCAGCACAACTCACCTGTCTTCCCATTCTTGTGATGATGTGGGGTGGCTGGTGCATGTCCGCGCACTGGCCTAACCCCACCAGGAGTGGTACAGAATGGCCTTCTGGTACTTCTGTGACACCACCAGTCCAGCACAGGACTTGCAGTGGGACTTATGCCAGCCTAACTGGGCCTAAAATTGCATCCTATATCTTCTCCATAAATCAGTATTTCTCAAGGCTTGTTCCCCCACCACACTATTTCACATGTTCCACCTTTTCAAAGTATCACCAAAGTATCTGATGCTGATATCCTTACCAGTTAATTTTGGATTGGGAGGCTAGATGCAATGTGAGAAATACCAGTAAGAGGCTCAAGGTGGATGGGAGGTTTTTAATGGGAGTTCTTTTTTGAGTGCCAAAAGCATGCTTTGGAGCTCTTTCTGCCAAGCTGAGCCTGGTACTGTTGTTTGTTGAATTACATTCATGCTCTCACTGACAGATGGCTGGTGCTCCTGAAAGTATCATGAGATACCACATAAAATATCACATGTGGTACCTATACTACTGGTTGAGAAACATTGCCCTAGAGCAGAGGTATCCAGGCCCTGGCCCATGGACCAGATGCAGCCCTTGGCATGCCTCCATGTGGCCCACAGCAAGACTTCTCTATTACAAGAAGTAATCCACTCTAATACACCCTTATATGTAAATTTATTCTAATTTGAAATGTAAATTAGTTTTCCAGCCCCCAACACAATGTCAGAGAGAAGTGACCCTTCTGCCAAAAGGTTTGGACACCCCTGCCCTAGAGAAGGGGCCTCCAAACTTTTAACTTCAGGGTTCATGGACCTTTATCAAGTGTGAAGAATTGAGAATTTCAGCTTCTGATCTCTGAGATGAGAAGCTGCATCTGCTGAAATTTCCTCCTTTAAAAGTCCAGAAGCATTGAAATTAAAAGTTTGGAGATCCCTGCCCTAGAGGATTACCCTACATGTATGAGATGGAAGACCATTTATTCATGTCCCACTGGTGGGTTGTGACCCTATCCACAGTGAGTCTTGATCTATTCCAGTATGAGGCAATACACTGTATTATTGTGAGCCATTGGATTTCATTCCATTATTGTCCTCAATAGGCCTCATAATGTCTTGCGTCCAGTTTGCATCCACAATTTCTGGTTCACTTCTGCAGTTTCTAGTTTGCTTCTGTAGGGTATTCTAAAGCCTGCAGGGGTCAATGGAGCAGGTTGGAAATTTGGTTTAATCCAGAAGCAGAATCTGGTAGCTCCCAGTAATAGTCTGCAGTGCAAAAGAGATCATGATCCAGTGCAAAGGACAAGGTGGGTTGCAGTGGTGCAAAGTTCGAGAACTTTCCAATTTTCCCTACCCCCTGGGTAGAGTTGCAATTTTCCCTATCCCTTTACAACTTGATGAAAGTGTGGGGAAAAGGGCTATGGAAAACTGACAAGAAACTAGAAACTCTGCTAGACGTAGAATAGAATATACTCGTAATAGAATAGAATCTCCACTTACTAGATCCTACTAGATGTAGAATACGCACACCATTGCCAGGTAGGGGCATCCACAGCTACCTCCTCTGCCCCTCATTTCTAAAAGTCAGTCTTCTGGATCACTAACCAAAACAGCTTATCTTTCACTAATAATGTTTTGCACGTGATATTTGAAATACTTTGAATTGTGTATTGATCATGCTTTCCTGCGGTCAGAGACAATCCATGAATGGAAGATTGTTACTCGGTTCTCAATCATGAAGACCATTTTGCATCTTCAAAAAAAATAAGTAGAAGGGAAGAGACAAGAGGGAATTGTCAAAACAATCAGCACAAACAAGAAGACATAATAAACAGAATAATAAATGGAAGTGGTAACAGCATGGTTTTTATTCTGAAGCAATCAGATGTCGAGGACCTACTGTGTTTATTTACTAAGTGGACACCGCCTGGTATTTAATGTGTCAGAGAACTGATGCACAAATGATGGACTCAAGCCTGAAACTAACAGCCAAGATCTTGCCATTCATGCCGCAGAGAAGGACATGAGCACCGTCAGAATTGGCAATAAATTCATTTAAGAGCCAACAGTGAGACCTTGTTGCTTTAAATGCAACACAAAAGGAAGATGATGCCATTTGGATTGCATCAGTGAGCAAGGCAGATTACCTGAGGGCACTGCGCATCGATTTGTCCCAAGGTAGACCTGAGTACCACATTTAACAAAAGACATGAAGCTTGGAGACAATTCCTGCCTTGCAAGTGATAAAAAGTCTTGAAATAGAAGAGCTGTGTACTAAGAGAATGGGAGAATCTGGGTAAGCACATGTTGTGCAGGATTGAATCAGAGTAGGGTTGCCATATGTCCAGAAAAACAGGGACAATCCCAATTTTTGAGGATTGTTGTCATATACTGATAAATGGTACAGAGGGTCCTGTCCTGATTTTATGGAAGAGAATTATGGCAACCCTAAGTCAGAGGTCTCCACCCTTGGTCCCTTAGCCCAAGAAATTCCATCGATAGCAATATTTGGATATAGACCTGTTGTGGGGGACTAAAGAAGTATAACTAATGAAGTGGAGCTGTTGAAAGTCCCATGTGTAACAAATTGAGCATTGATTGCATCTTCAGATAGTTCTGCTGCTGTCAGGGGTGAGCGAACAGGCGGCTGTCGATGTGGCCTTTAGATTTGGAACCGGTCTGTCGCACTGCTCTGTGTGGGAGGCAAGGCAAAAACACGGCAATATGCAAGAGTGGGAATAAACAACAGTTGTCACTCGAGGAAGAGGCTGTTGCCTGATATTCCACAGTTGCTCTCATTGTGTAACATGAATTTAACCCAAAAGCCTGATCGATGGCCAGACTGCCTGATTGGGGCTGCAATCCTAAACCCCAGTTAGGCTGGCATATGTCATGTGCTGACCTGGGGGTGTTAGGCCAGTGCGCAGACATGTGCCACCCTCCCCACATCACATGGGAATGGAAAAATGGGTGAGGTACCATCATAAATTGGTGAGGATTGACCCCTTAATGTCTCATGTGCTCCATGTACAATGTGGACTCTTTCCAGTGTACATCAGTGACCCCATGTGGAGCAGTTGAGAAGAAAGCAGATTCCATGCTGGACTAATTCATGGAGGAGAAAACCACGATGGGTATATGTCATGACATTTATACAGGTCCCGATACAGAATCCTTGTGAATTCTAGTTTCAGATATATGATGGGACAATGATGGGTTGTTGCCTTCATTTCTATGTTGTTCCTGAGACATCAAGTTGATCAGTGTGGGAAACAGGATGCTTGACTGAGATGGACCTTTTGACCCACTCCAACAGGGCTTTTCATCTGTTCTTAGGTCAATGTTTGCATCCTCTTTCTCACAGTGGTCCACCACCTGCCCGTGGGAAGCCACAACCAAGACAGAAAGTCATCCTGTTGTCCCACCATAGCTCCCCTGCCATTCAGAAATATGTGGCTGCTGAACCTGGAGGTAGCACATATTGAAATGATAGACTAGACATCTGGAGATGAAGGGAGCAAAGCATATACAAGCTGAAATTCCCAGGCCACTCAGTGTGGGAATATTTAAGACATCAACTATTTTTAAGATCTATCTTAATAACCATGTTGGAAGGAAAAACTTTGAATTTTACCCCACTGTTAAATGTTCTTATATGTTACGAGTCAGAATGTATCTCTGTGTTCATAAACTCATGAGAAGAGTTGATATTATAGCTTCCTAACAGGGAGGGAAGAAATATGTTAATGTAGCTTTTGAAGATCAGGAAAACTTTAAAAACTCTCCCCATCAAAAATTGTTTCTACCAGCCCACCACCCTGGATAGAAATGTGTCTGGGGGTCTCTGAGAGAGAATTATTAGTGAGCTATTTGAATACAAAATGGTAAAAATACACATCAGTGTACCATAAAACCCAGCTGGAAATGGATTTAGGTACCTCCTACCACTGTCTGAGTACCACTGGTGTAATCTTGACTTTTTAATTGGCACCCTTATAGGTTAGTGTTAGAAAATTATGATAATCACAAGCGATTAAGGTATTAGTTGATTTGTGTCAGTCAGGATTAGTTATTTAAATGGAAGTTTGCAACCCCGCATGAAAATAATTTCTGAGCAATATATCAGGGGTAGGAGAATGGGGCTGTACATACTGCCAAGAATGAGAAAGAGGAATTTGGAGAGAGGAATTTGCACATTTGCCATGGATCTGTATTGTCTACATCAATAGCTCCCAGCCTGTGGTCTGGTCCAGAGGTGGTCTGCAAGACCCTAAGAATTGGTCAGTGAGGTCTCTAGGAAAAATGAAATCTGAGTTAGGCTGCAATCCAGAGTAACTACGGGAGCACATAACAGACATTACATGCACCCGTAGTTCCTACACCACCCACTGAAAACCTATGGGAAATTCATATTGCAATCCAGAGTGAAATGTTCTTACTCCAGAGCAAGGACTCCCCGTAGTTACTCTGGATTGCGCCCTTAGTGATGTGTGAAAGGGCGCATCAGGAGTTGCCCACACTGGGAAATGTCCAAAGCTTACTCCCAACACAGGGGCCTCTTGTGTTGAACCAGCTCAATATTGAACCCTCATTATTGGTGACCCTCATAATTCCTTGTGTGGCATCAAAAGATAGAAGGACACCATGGGAAACCTTATGCAGGATTTTGTCCCAGAGCTCAAGCAACTCGGTGCTGGTATTGAACATGTGTCTTGTGCATCATTAGTACATACAAATGGGCATCACCTGTTCAGATTAAATAAAGCCATTTATCTTATGATCAACCAATCTGGAAGTCACACGCTGTAGCCATTAAGGAAGAGGGTAACCCCTACCTACTCAATCAATATGCTTCTGGAGTTCAAAGCATTATTACATTTTCAATTTCAGTTCCCCTGAAAGAAGCTGATCTCTTGCCCTCTGGATTTCCAAAAGCCATTACAATAAATCAAAATCTAAGGCATGTCAATGAAACATGAAAGTGTGTGATGTGTTTGTCGAAGTCCAAAAGCAAAGTCAGTCTTTTTCAATGGATTCACATTCAACACACATGCTTAGTCCACAATCCTAACCTTCAGTTAGGCCGGCCTAAGCCTTGGCATAAGTCCTGTGCTAACATGGGGGTGTCTCCCCTACTCCTGGAGGATGGTTCAGTCAGTGCATAGCTATGCGCTTGACATGCTCATCATGGGAACAGAGCTCAAGCAACTCGGTGCTGGTATGTTGTGTAAGACTGATGAGTTGTGCTGGCCTAGGTTAGGATTGCACGCATGCACACAAACACATACCAGTCTACAAATGAATATAAAAATCATGCTCATTTTTAGTTGCAAGACAACACACTTTGGTGTTCCCAGAAGTGAAACCTGACAAATAAGTCAGGGAAAAGTTTGTGTTTGTTTAAAAAAAATGCTACAGGCATTTTAAATCCACTTCTGCAAATGGATCCTCACAAAGACAAATGCAAACAAGCTTCTTCCTTCAGGGGTCTTACATTGAAAGAGCTAATATCATTGGCAATCATTATTCTCCTCCTTCCTGTCCCTGTTTGGGCTCCTTTTTTCCAGCCACCAAAAAAGAGAGAGCTAAAAAATCACCCAGTGTGGCACAGAATTTGTCTTTACTTTGTGGCAGCTCTTCAAGTCTAACCTGAATCTCCAAACTTCTGACAGCCGGTTTCATCACAACCTCGTCCTCTTGTTGCCGATGGAATTCTTTTCAAGCACGATGAAGGTAAAACCTGGATTCCTTGAAGGGTACTCAGATACTGCTAATACAAAATCAGTCAGACTCGTAGGCTCGGGGGCTCCCCATCTCTTCCGCCAGCAAAATGTGACTATGCTTTGGGAGAGCTCAAGCATTCCTAACTCACTTTGTCGAGCCACTAATCCTCAGGCCCGGAGGGGGAGAGCTGGAGAATGTGACAAAGTCATTGCTCATGTCAGGAACCTGGTGACAAATGGAAAATAAACACTTTCATTATTTTCATGGTTCTGCAAGGACTTTGCTCAGCAATGCTGATGAACTATATATCTCAATATTGCATTTTCTTTTAAGTATATCTAGGGCTGTGGGTGCCGCAAGCGGTTAAGACACTGTGCCTGTTAACCAGTAGGCGCGGGTTCAAGACCTGGGTCGGTCCCACAAGACAGGGTGAGCTCCTGTCCTTAGCCCAGCTCTGAGACGCAGCTGGAACCAATCGTATTGGCTCTGCCCTTCCATTGGACTATTTCAGTGCCGTGGAGAGGGGGGATTTCCTGCTTGGGTAACAGCCTATCCTCCATATCAACCTATGGTTGAGTGCTTTGCATGCAGCGTCAAGCACGATACCATAGTCTTTCAAGACTGATGGATGCCAAGAGAGATTAAGTATATCTAGGGTTGCCATATGTTGCCAAAAACAGGGACAATCCTGATTTGGGGGAATTTCTATCTATCTATCTATCTATCTATCTATCTATCTATCTATCTATCTATCTATCTATCTATCTATAGTATTTATATATTGTGTACACATACTGGCAAATGAGACAGAGGATCCTTTCCTGATTTTTGTGGAGAAGAATTATGGGAACCCTATATATATCTCACTTAGATGGAAAAGAATTGTGTGTTGCAGGGAAAGGAAGTATGTAGATGAGCCCTCTTGTAAATAAGGTTTGATTGTTTATTGCATTTTATCACATTCTTTCCCCAAGAAAGACATATGGAGAATATATTCAGAGGCAAAGGCCGGGCCAGGAAAAGCATTGGTTTGTTGTAGGATCATTCAATAGACTATCCAGATGCAGCATGACCAGGGGTGGGCCCGGCCTGGCCTAACAACGGTTCCCCAGAAGTGGGCAGGGCCAGGCCGGGGTCAGGGGTGGGGGCGGGGTCAGGGGGCGGGGCTGGGGCGGACCCCAACTCTGCCACACTGCGCTTGCACCAAGCTTGACAAAAGCGCACTGTGTCTCCTGAAGCTCGGCTTTAGGAGATGCACTGCGCTTGCACTGAGCTTGACGCAAGCGCACTGTGTCTCCTGAAGCGGGCTTCAGGAGACACACTGCACCTGCATCGAGCTAGCAGTGTAGGGCTTCCCGGGCACGCTGAAACGGTGCGCCCGGTTTTCTGGCCCCCGCTAGCCACTGGATCGCTGGCAGGGGGTCAGAAAGAGGAAGCGGTTCGGGTGATCCAGCCCAAACCGTCTTCCCACCACTGAGTGTGACCATATAGAACGGAGGACAGAGTGCCTGTACCTTTAACCACTGCTTAGAAGAGGGAAAGTACGCAGGTTTCCCTCAGTATGGAAGGGTTTAAAAAGCTGCACCTGCCAAAATTCCCTCTTCCAAAATTCCTAAATGGTCACCCTGTCTGGCTGGAACAACCCCTGAATGTACATACACCTCAGTAACAAGTTGGTCTAGCTTGTGCTGTCTCTGTGCCTGGCACAAGCACAATCCTAATAATGTCTACTCAGAAGTAAGCCCCATCATGTACAATGGGACATACTCTCAGGAATGTGTCTTTAGGATTGCAGCCTTATAGTCCAAACCTATTCATGTCTACTTAGAAGTGAATTCCATTGAGTTCAATGAGGCTTACTCCCAGGAAAGTGCTCTTAGGATTGCAGCCTTAGAGCACAATCCTAAGCATGTCTACTCAAAAGCCCCATTGTGTTGAATGGGTCTTACTCCCACTGAACCAAAGGCTGCAATCCTAAAGACACTTTCCAGGGAGTAAGACCCATTGAACACAATGGGGCTTACTTTTGAGTAAACATGGTTAGGATTGTGCTCTACATTAGGAAAGGCGCATTCCTCAGAGGATCAGTTCTGTTCCTGCTCTTCAGATCCTCCTTTTCTGATCGGATTCTCTGAAACAGGTTTTGGTAAGTAGCAGATTTTGCTGATTGACTAGTGGGTGGGAAGACCTACCATCGGCCTAATACAAGGGTTTGCACCTGGGCCTTCAACAATCTACTGTTTATTATTGCAGGAAAAGGAAAAAAAAAGTAGGAACACTAAGATATATTTTTGGGGGATGGAGAGAAGGTCACTAGTTTTCATTGGTACTGAGAACATGAATATTCTACAATCCCTGATAATGTTTACTTTGTAACGTGATGGGTTTAATCTGTCTTCCAAGAAGGAGATGGTTAATAGGCTGGGTCCCTTAGGATCTCTTTTTATCAAAGGTTTCATCTCGTTCTTAACCTCCAGATCAGCTGCTGCGGTTTCATTACAGGCAACTCTTTGTTCCCGTCATCTTTCCTTCATCTAACATATCAGCCAAGGATACTCCACTTAGCCGTCCAGATGGCAAGAACTGTTTGTGTAATATGAACAGATCAGTTCCACTGGCACAGAAAAAAAAATTTTAACCTTTCAAAAATGAATGAAGCTGCTCCTAATGATATCAGCCCAGTACTTTGATCCACCTGCGGAATGGCCAGCACATGTCTTCAAAGATTTCCTGGCAAGCGGCTGAGAAAAGTTTGCTTGTTTTTTTAGGTTTGGGGCTTATCCTTTCATTAGGAGAATGAAATAGCCCTTTTTATCAGCACCTCTTGGGAACATTAAGTTATGAACACACCTGTGACGTGCCAGAGCGACCAGCAAAAATCCAGCTTTTGCAAACGATGTATATGGAGAGAAATCTTGTCTTCCAATCATGAGTCTGCATTGCAAAATCAAGGTGCATTTGCCTTTGGTTCATGGGACAGACTTCAGATCCAACTAACTGGGGGTTAGGATTGCAGCCTTAAACATTCAGAAAGCATCCTTTTAATTTCAATATGTATGACCACATCAGGATCACTTTTGCATTACTTATTATTAACCCATAACTACATATGTCCATCAGTAACTTAAAGTTACTCTGGATTTCCAAAAATGAGTAACTTAGAGTTATTGATGAACATATATAGTGGGGGTGGGGCTGAAAGGTGGGGGTCAGGATCCCACTTTGGGGTCACAAACACATGTTAGGGGGGGTCACAAGAAGGTGGGATGCACCATCTTGGAATTTGGCACTGGGCTTTCCTGGGAGTAAGCCTCACTGAACACAATGGGGCATACTTTCAAATAGACATGGAGGAGCATCCCAGTAAGTTTGATATGGGGTCCAAGACAGATTTTTAAATTTGAAAGTGGGTCCTGGACTGAACTGCCTCAATACCACTAGTCTACAGCAATTGCACATACTCCATATCTAAGTCAGTTTCTTAAGGAAACAGTTGCCATACCATGGTCACTATTGCTGCAATCCTAAAAACACTTTCTGGAAGTAAGATCCATTCAACACAATGGGGCTTACTTTTGAGTAGAAATGGTTAGGATTGCACTCTATATTCTTCTTTCTCAGCAACCTTCTGGGCTGTCCTGACACCACCATTCACCGCCTATGGTTAGCACATCAAAAATATGCATTGAGCTCTATGGGAAAGTGAAAGTGCCCAATATCGCGGCTTTACGTGTGAGTAGGCAACATGCCACTGTCTGCCAGAAAAGCCAGGCTGAGAAGAATCCAAGACTTTGCCCTCCTTTTGAGGTTCAGGCATCTGGTCAACCTGCTCTCCGGCACCATGACAATCTTGAGCACCACAGCATACAATCTCGTAACTACTACCTAAATTGTGGTTTAGGGTTGTTCAAATGATGTGCTATTCCTGAGTTCATTTTGAGCAATTGTTAGGTGGATCTGCAACTGGCTCGATGGCCGCACTCAAAGGGTTTTAGTAAATGGTTCTGTGTCAACCTGGAGGTCCGTTTCTAGTGGGGTACCCCAAGGCTCTGTCTTGGGACCGGTTCTCTTTAACATTTTCATCAATGACTTGGAGGAAGGGATACGGGGATATGGGGGAGCCTGATCAAATTTGCAGATGACACCAAACTGGGAGGAGTAGCAAACACATCAGAAGATAGGAGAAACCTCCAGGAGGATCTGGATAAACTGGAATCCTGGGCTGTAACAAACAGAATGAATTTCAACAGGGAGAAGTGGAAGGTTCTGCACTTAGGCAATAAAAACCAAAAACATAGGTATAAAATGGGGGATACTTGGCTTGGCAGCACAACATGTGAGCGGGATCTTGGAGTCGCCGTGGATCACAAGCTGAACATGAGTCAGCAGTGTGATGTGTCTGCAAAGAAGGCAAATGCCATTTTAGGTTACATTAAGAGGACTGTAGCTTCCAAGTCACGAGAAGTTATAGTTCCTCTTTATTCTGCATTGGTGAGACCTCACCTTGAGTCCTGTGTTCAGTTCTGGGCACCTCACTTTAAGAAGGATGCAGCCAAACTGGAGCAAGTCCAGAGGAGAGCGACAGGAATGATCAGTGGGATGGAAGGGAAGCCCTACGAGGAAAGGTTGGGGGAACTTGGGATGTTCAGCCTGGAGAAGAGGAGGCTGAGGGGAGACATGATTGCCCTCTTCAGATACCTGAAGGGCTGTCATAGGGAGGAAGGGGCCAATTTGTTCATAGCTGCTTCTGAAAGCAGAACTAGAACCAATGGGTACAAACTGCAAGAGAGGAGATTCCGGCTGGAAATCCGGAAAAAATTCCTGACTGTGAGGGCGGTTCGGCAGTGGAACAAATTGCCAAGGGAGGTGGTGGACTCTCCCTCACTGGGGATCTTCAAGCAGAGGCTTGATGAGCACCTGTTGGAGATGCTCTAGGGGGAATTCCTGCTGCAGGCAGGGGGTTGGACTAGATGACCTACTAGGTCCCTTCCAACTCTATGATTCTATGATTCTATGATTTCACCAGTTCAGTGATCCATGTAGACTGTGCATAGATTGAACCTGTACTGAACAGACCATGTCAATCTAAGGTTTAGACTTGCAGTGAGCATGTGCAGGTGCACCTTGGAATCCAAGCAATGTGCGAACAGTGAATCAGGCAGAGTGGATTGCAGAGCAGAGCTAACCCATCAAATGCAATAAGAATGGAAGGCAACTTGAGTATAGTTGCAATCCTAAAAACACTTTCCTAGGGTAATACCCCATTGAGCACAATGATGCTTACTTCTGAGTAGACATGGTTAGCACTGGGCTCTATGTCAAACAGGAGCAAACTATCTATATCTTGGAGGGAGAGCACTTTCAGCCTGAGAGGTTTCATAACCTGAAGTTGTTACTTGCTCACCCTCCTGTCCTATTTCTTCCCCAGGCATTTTCCATTTACCGGAGCTCATTTGCTGGCCTTTCACTTCTGGAGCTTTGAATGTTAATTCAGGCCCCAGAAGATTTCGCTAGATACCCTCCTGAGGGTCTGCTGACCTCATCAGGTCAACCTTACTGCATACCACTGTCTCTCTTGCAGCCTCTTGCCTGGCTTGTAATTTCCCCGGGGGAAAACTGACCCACTTATAAACTTAACCTCCTAAATAGGCACTGGGAAAAGTACACAGATTATTCCATTTATAAGCAAGCTTGTACCTTCACTGACAGAAGTATAGCTGATTAAGTGAATTGCACATAGCCTGCTTCTACATAATATATAGAATACAAATATATATATATATATATATATATATATATATATATATATATATATATATATATATATATATATATATATATATATATATATATATATATATATTTGAAAGGACTGTCTAGATTTCATCTGTGGGGCATACATTTTATTTGCTATTTTGCAGACTGTAAGCAATGCAGGTTCACTGGGCTTGCAACCCTGAAAACAGATCCCATCCTCCCCAAGGGTGATCGCATGAGATATACTTGCTGGCAAAGCCAAGGGAAATAGCATTGACAACACTGAGAACCAAGCTACATATCATTGAGCACAATACAGGCATCACTCCTTTCCATGAATCTAGTATCTGTGGTTTCAGTTATCTGTATAACAAAAGGTATAAGTGTCCCCTGCAGGTGCCCTGCTAGTCGTGACTGACTCTAGAGAGTGGTGCTCATCCCTATTTATTAAGCCATAGAGCCAGTGTTGTCCAAAGACACCTCCATGATCACGTGGCTCACATTCATACAGAACGCTTTTACCGTCCCACCAAGTTGGTACCTATTTATCTACTTGCATTACCATGTTTTCAAACTGCTAAGTTGGCAGGAGCTGGACAAGGCACGAGAGACCACTCTGTCTTGCAGTACTTGAGTCTTGAATCACTGACTTGCCAATCTTCAAACTAGCAGGAACAGCCCCTTTGACCACTGAGCCACTGCAGCCCTATAGCAAGAGGAACAGGCCCAAAACATATCTGGCTCAGACCCAAAACCCATCTAGTTCGTGAATCTGTTTCCATAGTGGCCTCAGGGCAGACTACATGGAGGAGATGACAGCACAGCAACACACCTAGTTTTGTATAGGTGGAGTCAGCATCAATCCATAGGTTATGCCTAGGGGCAATTGTTTACAGGTTCACTTTGATTATGGCTACAATCCAGAGTAACTACGGGAGCACGTAAGAAACATTACATGCACCCATAGATACTGCACCAACTAGTGAAAACCTATGGGAAATTCATATTGCAATCCAGAGTAACTTGTTCTTACTCCAGAGCAAGGACTCCCCATAGTTACTCGGGATTGTGCCCTTAATGACACAACACCATACTGGGTAAAAAAAAACCTATAAGAATAGCTTGAGTGTGAATCGGTAACCCAGGCTTACCCTTTCCCCACAGTTGTAGATGATACAGGTATCTCCCATTTTCTGACAGTTTGTTTCCTGATGAGCCTCTCTTACCACATCTTTCAAATATACCCATAATTTATTTATTCAATGTATGTTCTGCTCTTTAATTCTCTCCCTGTTATTCTAAAGGCCAAATTTGCCCTCACCCATGTTATAGCTCTTGGTCTAATCCCATTCCTGAAGGACTTATTGCAAATCCATTTGCAGAAATCTTTATGTGGCAGGAAGAATTTTCATGATAAAAGGGGCATTTGCAACTTGTTAGCTAAAAAAGCATTGGAAGCAACATTTATAAATTAAAAAAAGATTGGGTTCACTTTTTAACAGTTTTCACTTTTGGATGGTGCTCTGGACCCTCACCTGTCCAATAAGTGGGGGGTGTCTGTACTCAGAGGTACCTTTCCTCTGATCCTGCAGACAAATTTATAGCCAATGCTGGTCTGTTACCCAATGAATTTGTCTTTCCCCCAAATCCAGAGTAACTACGGGAGTACGTAAGAGACTTTATGTGCACCCGTAATTACTGCACCACTTAGTGAAAACCTATGGGAAATTCATATTGGAATCCAGAGTAAGTTGTTCTTACACCGGAGCAAGGACTCTCCATTATTACTCTGGATTTGCCCATTTATCGAGATCCATAGATAGATGAAACTGCCTTTTACTCAATCAGGCCATTAATCCATCTCAGTTATTGATTGACTCTCCAAGGCTTGAGCATGAGATTGGGCTGCAATCCTAAACACACTTCCTGGGAGTAAGTACTATTGAATATAATGGGACTTAGCTTTGAGTAGACATGCTTAGAATTGCAGTATACATCTATCTGAGATGCCATATATGAGATCTAGGAACTGTTGCATGCAAAGCAGATTCTTTACCACTGAACTGAAGCCTAATTCCTTGAAGGTGCATCATTATTACCTGGGTGATTAATCCCAACAATAATTCACAGTTGGCATCCACTCCTTCAAACAAATCCTCTGGTGCGGCAAGTGCTCAGTAGAAGCCAAATCCAAAAAGGATCCTTGTCATTAAATCTCTATTCTGTATGATTACCAGCTTAAGAGTGCTGCCCAGAATTGGCATACTGGAGCAAGGACTGGCAGCAAGTTCATCCTATGACTGTTCATCTGTTCATCTCTCCGTCCTAAATTTCTGCTAAGTAATTCTCATTCATGATGAATATTTCCTGATTTGCAGCACAATCTCATGCACACTTTCCTTGGAGTTTTCCCTGTTGAAAGAAAAGAGTGGAATACATCCAAAGAGGAAACGTGGAGAAAAGAAGAGGTGGACTGACTCCTCTCCTTCACACTTCATCTGCTGCTGAATTTCCATTTTTTCAATCCAGGAAGCAGGAGGAAGAGCAGCCTTCCAGATATGGGGGAGCACCATTTGATGTGCTATATCAGGAGGCCCATACATTGGGCACTATTTCATGAAAGTTTACACCATTAAGGAACATATAGTACTTGTTCATTATACTTATAAGGAGCTCAGAGACGCCTCTCTGGAATATATCCGTAGCATGTTGTAAGCATGTATATATATTAAATGGATGGTTTCTAAATCAACATGAAAAAGCACATTTTGCAAGAAAACAAGCTGTGCACAAGTTGCAAGGAAGTGGTGCCACCCTTGCAAGTGAATATTTCACACTCCTCCATGCTGGGCCAGCCCATTAATCCATTTTCTGAGATCTTTATCACGATGTGTCAACTGAACTGCGTCATGCACTATATTCAGCTGATTTCTTAAATGTTAATGCAACAAGGAGCCACCTAAGTTTGTTGCCCACGTCTCCCTCCACAGCTGTCTGCAGACAAAATTCCTCTAAATGTGGCATTACATCATCTAAAAATAACAACACTCCTGAAAAGACTGGCTCCCTGAACATAACAATAATGAATTAATGTTTTAGAAGCCAAGTCACAAACATGGGTGTGCGCACCTTCTGTGGCTCCTCTGGTGTGGTTAAAATCCTTTATTTACCACTAATTTTTGCCCTTCATTTTTTCTGAAGCTTCCTAAACTCTGAAAGGCTTCTGAGCTGCCTTGGGATCTAAAACAGGCTGCTAAATTACTCAAAAATAGGATTTATGTTTGCCTGATTGTATTGTTGTTTGTTGTTTGAACATCTTCTGCCTCGGCTGTCACTTAAATAAAGGATCAGACTCTGGACCAGTTCATTAGCCCTGAAAGTCCACCTGATTTCCTGCACCCCCAAAATCAAGGACACCTCAAGTATCCAGTCACACAAGTAAAGCCTAGTTAACACCCAGTGATTATAAAAAGTGGGATGACCTTTCTCATTTTCTGCATTTGTCCAAATCCAACATTGGAAGAATGATCAAGTTTTTTTGTTGCACCTGTAATTTTATTTTTAACAACCATACCCCGCACCCTGTTTTTCTCCTTTTTTGCCAGTTTATCAGTGTCTTGTTTTTATCTTCAACAATGATTAATTTTGAGGTGTTAAACTTCATGTATTTCCCCCCCCCCCCCTTTTTCCTGCTTGGTCTCAGTTCATGCAAGAAGAAATAGGTTGCCACAAAAATGATATATAAGTGAATCCACAGTGAATAGGTGAATCCACAGTAAATAATGATTCAGGGTGAATCCACAGCTCTTGGGCTTTCTTAAGTGGCCAGTGGGAATTTTTCCTACGGTGGCTTCCTTCCTTCGGGTCTTTAGGTGAAATTAGTGAAAACCCCAGTTCGTTCCCAGTTTACCCAGCAAGAAGAATCAAGTGGGTTCAATCAACCAACTCAAGAAGAATCAAGAAGAATCAGAAGAATCAAGAATCATAGAATTATAGAATCATAGAGTTGGAAGGGACCTAGTAGGTCATCTTGTCCAACCCCCTGCCTGCAGCAGGAAATCCCCCTAAAGCATCCCCGGCAGGTCCTCGTCAAGCCTCTGCTTGAAGACCCCCAGTGAGAGAGAGTCCACCACCTCCCTTGGTTCCACTGCCGAACCGCCCTCACCGTCAGGAATTTTTTCCGGATTTCCAACCGGAATCTCCTCTCTTACAGTTTGTACCCATTGGTTCTAGTCCTGCTTTCAGTAGCAGCCATGAACAAATGAGCCCCTTCCTCCCTATGACAGCCCTTCAGGTATCTGAAGAGGGCAATCATGTCTCCCCTCAGCCTCCTCTTCTCCAGGCTGAACATCCCAAGTTCCCCCAACCTAACCTCGTAGGGCTCGCCTTCCATCCCACTGATCATTCTTGTCACTCTCCTCTGGAGAATCAAGTGCTGCAATGGTCTTGCCTGCTTGCCTTTTTTTACAAACAATTGATGACGGAACAGATCTTCATAGTCCTCAAAAGCTGGCTTCAAACTGTGAAGGATGCTCACATCAAAAACTCCATATATAAATTTCAAGCACAGCATGAGTAACACATCTCAATAGTATAGAAACACCAAGGAAGGAGGAGGTAAGTTGAAATGCATAGGGAATGCATTTCCATCCATTTCAGGAGTCTCCAGAGGACCACATCAAAAACCTGGCATGGAAGTGAGGGCCAGAAAAAAAAATTAGATTAAAAATTTAAATAAATATGTCAGAGATGGGACTTAAGATGAATGAATGGGCTCAAATTATAAAAATTTCTCCAAGCACTAGCATGTCCACTTGCCCACCTTCCAAGCATCTTCAGAGGGCACAGAAAGTTACTTCTATTTTTTTGGGAAAACAAAGAAGCAATTAATTTAGAGCCCCCAAAAACCCTCCACACTGACCAGAGCTCAGCTTCAGTTGTATTCAGTCAAGCTTTCAGAATATTCGGTTAGAGGCTTGCCATGGGCCAGAGACAGCCCTGCCATGGGCCACACCTGGCCCCTGGGCCAGGCTTTGGAGACCCCTGCTGTAGAGCAGGGATCTCCAAACCCTGGGCTGGGAGCCAGATGTTGCCCTTCTGGCCCACTCAACAGATCACAACCCAAGCTGTCCTCATCCAGAGGTGTTCTGATGGCCTAAGAATGTCCTCAGAACACCTTCTATGTCCTGAGGACCTCAGAGTTCCATTTCTAATGTATTTATTTAAATTTTATATTTAATTTTTTTGGCCCTTGACAACATGCCAGATATACTGAGGTGGACCTTTGGCCAACGTGCTTGTAGAAACTTGCTCTACAGCAGTGGTTCTCAATCTTCCTAACGCCGTGACCCCTTTATAAGTTCCTCATGTTGTGGGGACCCCCCAACCATAAAATAACTTTCATTGCTAGTTTACAACTGTAATTTTGCTACTGTTATGAATAATGATGTAAATATCTGATATGCAGGATGTATTTTCATTGTTACAAATAAAATGTGTATTCTGTGCACACATTGAACACAATGGGATTTATTTCAGAGTAGGCATGCATAGGATTGGGCCCTGAGGCTGCAATCCTATCCACATTTACATTGGAGTAAAGGCTCCCTGACTATAATGGGATTTATTTCAGAGTAGGCATGCATAGGATTGGGTCCTGAGGCTGTCAGTTAGCCCCAGTGCGCGCACAGCAACAGCCGGAGGTCTGGCAAGCCTGATCTGGCCCCCTGCACCAGGGGTCTTTAGGCGACCTCCAGGAAAGCTCTAGGTGGCCCCCACAGGGGTCCTGACCCCCACTTTGAGAAACGCTGCTCTACAGGATCAACCCTCTATAGAAGAAGCAGAGAAAAAGCATGGGGTTGAAATTTTAAAGAAATGTGAAGCTATGGAGGCTAAGTTGTCAGCAAACATCATATTTAAGACTGAAAAGGTGTTTATTGCTTTTATGGCATGGAAAGTAATTAAGGACAAAATCCAGAGTAACTACGCGGAGTCCTTGATCCAGTATGAGAACAACTGACTCTGGATTCCAATATGAATTTCCCATAGGTTTTCACTAGGTGGTGCAGTAACTGTGGGTGCACATAAAGTCTCTTACGTGCTCCCGTAGGTACTCTGGATTTGGGGGTATGATGCATTTAAGGATGCTGTCCAGGTGCCTCTTGTGAATATTCTCCCTGAAGCAAAGGCATCTCACAACCACCACATTGTCCAGACACAATGCAATGTCCTTGCTTTTGGGTACATGAGTAAATTGTTTCACACTTTCTTCCCTTTCTGTTTTTTTTTTTCCATTCTAGGGAGCCGAAGAAGAAGCAATGGCTATAAGTAGGTGAACAAAGTAGGTGAACAGAGATGGGAGCCTCACACCAAACTACAGCGCAAGATGACCTCTTCATTTGCATTTAGGGTGGAATGGCCCAGATCTGTGACTTCACAATTGCAGACACATTTGCTCAAATGTAAATCAATGGGCTCTGCATCTCCTTGAACATGCTGTGAAGGCAGTATAATTCTAGCCCCCTACAAACACACACACACACAAACACACACACACGCACACATACACACACACACACCCCTCCATCATCCAGGCCCTCCATAAAGTAATTAAACTCTTCCAACCTCCCCGCTGTTTCATGTAAACTCAAAGAATAGGAGTTTGGTGTAATTAAAGTGAATCATATAAAATTTAAATGGAAAAGATAACACCAAGTCAAAGTACCATTTTGTACTCTGTCAAGATAATAGAACAAAGAGGAATGTGTAAAAAGGTTTTGGGTTTAAAAAAATTCCTCCAAAAGCCAATTTTAAAAAAGATTGCAGGAAACAATCTTTCATTCAGAGGATCATAAATGGAGAAGAGAAGCTCATCAGGAAAAATTACTGAAGTGGAAATGATACTGCCAGATATCAATTAGGTTCCAGCCATGAAGTTTAGGAATACAGAATAAGCGTTCCTAGATCTTTACCCCAAACTAAATGCAACATTGCTGACTAATTTTGGGGCAGTGGTTCAGACAGCACAAGATTTGTCTGGTATATAGGAAACCATAATGTGCAGCTATTTGGTCTGAATCTGTGTCTGGATGGAAGACCATCTAGAAAATGTTCATCACCAGGAACCTCCAAGCACTAGGGACCTTAGGCAACCAATAGTGCAATCCTAAGCATGTTTATTCAGAAGTGAGACCCACTGTGTCCAAAAGTACTTACTCCCAGGAAAGTGTGGTTAGACTTGCAGCCTAAATTTCCCATTGCACCTGAGTTCTTGATATACCTGAACTCAGTGAAGTCAGCCATTCCCAGTGGTAAGAGCCACGCAGAAGCATCTATTCCCCTTAAGGCTCTTATGCATGGACTGCACCCATCCTCCCCCTTGCTACACTACTACTAATATTTAAAATAAATACAACAAAGCCATGTCTACCCTACTAACATCTCATTCTAAGCTTTCCACTGACTAATAGTGAGCTGTCTTGAAAAGTAACCTGACTCTAATTGTGGGATGTCAGAAATTTTATTTGACTGTGTATCATTTTTGCATCCGCTGATGAAAATAATCTTTCTGTTTAAACCCACATCCTTTTATTAACCTCTGAAGTCTGGGCAAGATGGAAAAAAGTTGCAAGACATCTGTGTAAAAACATGTCTCAAGCTTGGACAGGCTCATCCTCTCTCTTATTTACAGGGAAAAGGTAGAGTCCACTCACTGATTCGGGGAATACCAATCTGTGCTCACACCAATCTGTGTTCATGACCAACAGAGTTCACACTCTGGATATACACTGCAAGATATACACACGTAGGGCACAATCCAGAGTAACTACAGGAGCATGTAAGAGACATTATGCGCACCCGTAGTTACTGCACCACCTAGTGAAAACCTATGGGAAATTCATACTGCAATCCAGAGTAACTTGTTCTTACTCCAGAGCAAGGACTCCCCATAGTTACTCTGTATTTCACACTTAATAATCTCTTCCATTCAGTTTTCTTTTTCCTTTGTCCCCTCTTTTTTCCAGTTGGGCAGAGGTGCCTCCAAACCAATCTGATGACTGAGGCAAGAGCTTCAGTTGGCCTCATAAATGAACCAGCCCCTGGCACTACCACAGGGCAAAGCAGCTATTTCACCTGGTTCATCCTGAATGATTTGAGGGAAGAGATTTAATAATAGAAGGTGGCTAAAAGGTATAAATAGATGCAGAGAAGATGAAATGCCTGTGAATACCTGCCAATAGGTTCAAAGGGTGAGTGCTTTTAAAAAAAGTCTATCCCTCCACTGGCGAAAGAAGCTGACCCCAGCAGCCAAAAGGTGATTTAACTTTGCTTCCGAAATCCTTTGTACTACTCTTGGAGTTTTACTTGACATTCCAACAGCACTAACTTTTTCACACCACCAAAATAGAGGGCACAATTATCTCAGCAGAAGGCTGGGTACTCAAATATTTATTTTCCCCCATCCTCCTTTTTTAATAATTAGTTATTAATATTTCAACTGTCTTATATAATCAGCACGTTAGCTTCCTGACAATGAAAAAAGAACATTCCTTACCAAGAAGTATGTAAATAAATTATTATCAAAACAGCACAGAGAAAAAAACTTAATACCGGCTGCAGAGGAGAAAGTCAACTGATCAGCCCGGAACAACCTCCTGGAATAACTTATTTATTTATTAATTTATATCCCACCTTACAGACCCACAACATGGTAGACATACATAAAAGCTGAAATCCTAACCACACTTTCCTGGGAGTAAGTACTATTGAACACAATGGAAATTACTTCTGAGTAGACATGTTTAGAATTTCACTGAAAAATCAATTTTAAACCTCTAAGTTTGGCTCCATATGTTCCAGTTGTGAAGCAGTGGTACTATCTGTGCATTTCATATATAGTTCATTGTATGAATAATGATGTTGCATGTAAGGTTGCTGCCCAGGTGCCTCTTGTGAAGATTCTCCATGAAGCACAGGCATCTGAAAATAACCTACTCTAGTCTGTGAACATAGCAGGCCTCCGTCAGTCTTGGAAGACTATGGTATCGCGCTTGGCGCTGCATACGCTGCATGCGAAGCACAAAAGCCTGGGTGGATTGTTATGGAGGATAGGCTGTTACCCAAGCAGCAAATCCCCCTCTCCATGCCACTGAATTAGTCCAATGGAAAGGCAGAGCCAATACGATTGGATCCAGCTGTGTCGCAGAGCTGGGCTAAGGACAGGAGCTCACCCTGTTTTGTGGGGCCGACCCGGGAATCGAACCCTGGCCTGCTGGTTAACAGGCACAGCGTCTTAACCGCTTATGTGCTACATTTTTATTGAGTAATCCCAGCATCATCTATAAGTGGATTCAGCCTAGTCAACTATGGATGAGTCCAACCAACAACTTTTAACTTTTTAATTTCTTAGCACAAGAGCCAACCTCAAGAGCAGCAGAAGCAATGCAGGACTACCCTCCCTACAGGATCCCCAATAGGAGATTCCCTATTAGGGTTTCCCTCACTGTCCCTCACAGCTGTGGCAACTAATCTGCAACTACCAAATGCTTCTGGGAGGCTAATTTTGGGATGACGGGACACAGGAGTCAATGGGAGGACCCACTGCACTTCAGAGGATTACAGTGCTTGCCCGAGGGCCAGATGAAGGGGGCCTGCCAAGGGTCACAAGGAGGCTTACTGAAGGCTGCATCTGGCCCCAGCACCGGGGTTTGGACACCCATGATTTAGCCCAAACATCTCTTTCCAGTATAATACAAATTATGAGATTTGCTCCAAAAACCAATTAAACATTAACCAACCTTTAGGAACATATCCAGTGTTACTCAATCTAGTCATTTATGCATCATTTCAGATTTTTCCAAACCATTTGCACACAGATAACAATTCTGATTGCTTCCCTTCGAGGCGGGGGAGCTCTGCCACTTTTTTTCTTTGCAGTGAATAATGCATTTAAAATAAGTCCTAAATCATCCTGCTTAAGTCTTATCTGTTAAATGATCCAGTAAAATGTGTAATGGTTTCAGCCGTTGGGTCATATTCAGTTATTGTTATAAATCTTGCCTAAGACTATTTTCCAATATTGAGCAAACTTCTTACCATCTGAACAAACCTGTTTGTAACTGGCTTCAATAATAGGACATCAGCAGATATTGGTCAGCATAAAATGCATTTTCTTCCGGTTTGTTGACACTGCAGAAGGACACAATTTTCTTCCAAAATGCCACCAGGGCAGAGATTTTCTATTTTTTTCATCTCATGGCACACTGACGAGGCACTAAAATTGTCAAGACACACCATTTCTTATACAATTTCTTATACAATTGACAAGGCACACCATGCTGGTGGTATGATGCTCAAATTCCCAATTGCCCTACAAATCCTCCAAAATCTCATGGCACACCTGCAGACCCTCCATAGCATACCAATGTACCACATCAGTTGAAAATCGTCACTCTAGGGGAACATACTGGATTTGTGTAGAACTCTAGCCAGACTCAGGTTTTGGGGGAAGTTTGGGAGAGACAAGTCAGTGGACAACCTTAACATCCATAATGATCTAGCAGGGACCTTGGCGTGCACGGGATCGCTAGAACTCACTTCTCCTCTGGAATCTCTTCAAGTTGCCTGAAATCTCATGGGACCCATCCTCCCCATTTGGTGTCCAAAGGCCAGCCAGATGCACCCTTAAACATTTTCAGGATTGCGGGAACAGAGACATACAGGATAGAGCCAAAGGCCCAACTCAGGGAAGAAGTGCTCATCTAGTTATCCAAGTCCTCATTTTCTGCCTACTTGTGAAGAAGAAGCAGACTCGAGGCCAATCCTGGACTGCTCTGGTGCCACATGGTATATTCAGGGGCATCGCTTGAGTGATACAAGGCATACCATGTGATGCGCCCCTGGGGGTGAGTTTGATCTACTCCAACTGCTTACCCAAAGGTCTGAGCATGTGTGCTGGGCATCAGCATGCTCTTTCAGCTCTATTCCAAAGAGGAGCAGGTTGTGCCTCTTCAAAGCAGAGCTGAATGGGCATGCTGATGCTCAGCGCACATGCCAAGAGATCTGGGCATGCGCAGTGGGCTATGAGCATGCTGAACCCACTGAGCTCTGCGCATGTGCGCTGAACCCACTAAGCATGTGCACTGAACCCAGTGAGCTCTGGGCAAGCGCGCTGGGGGCTGGTGCACTCAGAGAGCACTCCTGGTGTACTCCTGGTGCACTCCTTCTCCAAAGAGGAGCAGCCTCTTCAGAACAGAGCCATCTGAGCACACTGGTCCTGGAACTTGAGCACAGTTGGCCAGGAGTGTCCTGAGGCCACTGCTTATGCTCAGACTTACAGGCATGCATGCTAGGCACTAGCACACATGTGGATCAGGGTGTGATGTATGTCCTGGGAGGGGTTATACACTAACCCCAGCACTGTGTGATGCACAGCCTCGTGTTGCCCCAGGTACAATGGTGCCAAAACAGTCACCACTGTATTGTGCAGGGCCAGGGCAGCAGGTGGCAGTTTCTTAAAGTAAGGGTACATTGATTCCCTTTCCTTGAGTAAAGCCACAGCAGCCCCTACATGCATCTGCAACAGCTATTTTGCAGGTGCAATGTTCAAACCTGTCTTTCCATTTCATCTTCTTGTCCTTCAGCCCCAGCCAGGCTCAAAACACCAGCTGAGATGTAGATCCTGAATCCTGGCCAACAGAAACAAACCATCAGGAATAACACTAAGCCAAACCAATACTTTGTCATATTCAAATGCATTTTGAATAACCATTTATTTCAACAGGGAAATTTAAATGCATGCCTTAACTCTTCCTTTGAAATTGATGAGGGAAAGTGCTTCATGGTGGCTAGTTCAAGCCCTAGAATTTATTGACCATTCTTGTATTTGTCTTTAAAACTTTTTTGGTACCATCTTATACGTAAAACCAAGTATCTTTGGTCCTTCTAAAACTGACAAAGGCAATAGAAAATAGACAGTGTATTCTTGCAGATACACCAGTATCTTTACATTTCTTGTATCCTAAGAAGGTTAATAAAGCATAAGCAGCACTAAATTCATGGAGACAACAGCAAGAGTTCCTGTCCGGAGGTTGAGCTGTCACCTTGCTTAAAAATCTAAGCCTAAATATCTGAAAATCTAAATCTATTCTGAAATGTCTGCAGGTGGTTGAGAGAGTTGGATCTGAAGGATTAAGGTTGTACAAAAGCAGAAGTGTGGTGGGATATTAGAGTTCAGAGCAAAAGAATGGCCAGGGCTTTGGAGTTCAGGACCATGTACGTACTTATGCTGATTCTGAGACTGGACAGGAAAGTCAGGAATTTATGGAGACCACAAGTTAATTAAGAGGAATCCAAGATTAAAAGATAATATAAAAATATAGCAATGCCATCATTGTATTAAAGCGATTAAAGAAAAGGGTTGAAAAAATCTATGACTTGGATATGGGACTATCTGAACAGGGCTGCATACCCTCTGAAGGAGCTTGGGGCATCTCCTGGATCAGCAGCTGCTCCTGGAGTCCAAGGTGTCAGCTATGGCCAGGGGGACCTTTGCTCAGCTTTGGCTGATTTGCCAGCTGAGACCATATGGTACTTGGGTCATTCAGATCTGGCCACAGTGACCCATGCCCTAGGGACATCAAGATTAGATTTCTGTAATACACTCTACATGGGAAGATGGTCCAGAAACTCCAACTAGTTCAGAATGTGGCGGCACATGTGATTGCTGGCACTTGGTAGTTCAACTCGATCAGGCCACTGCTTCAGCAGATACACTGGCTATCCATTTGTTTCTGGGCTTAATTCAAAGTGATGGACATGACCTCTAAAGCCCTCTATGGCTCAGGTCAGGGTGCTTGAGGGACCACCTTCAGTCCAACCCGTCACATAAGGTCATCTGCTGAGCAGAGCCTTCTCAGTGGTTGCACCCCAGCTGTGGAACTACCTCCATACAGAGTTTTCAGAGGGGCCTGAAGACATTTTAATGCACCAAGGCTTTTAATTAATGGGGGGCTGATGGCTTGTTCCGGAGTGTTTATAATATGTTGGGTTGTTTTTAATATGCTTTTATTGTTTTTTAGTTGTTCTGAAATATTTTAATTATATGTTGATTGCACATGTGCTTTGATTATGATGTTAGATGTCTTGGGTCTGCTTGCGGAGAAAAGCAGGATATAAGTAAGTAAGTAAGTAAGTAAGTAAGTAAGTAAGTAAGTAAGTAAGTAAGTAAGTAAATAAATAAATAAATAAATAAATAAATAAATTTCTCCTTCCATGTATCAGCCACTCTGAATTTTTTTTTTCTGCTATCATGAAAGAAGGGACAGAGGAAATCCTTCCCTTTTCATATGTTGTCATGTTTTTAATATGGGGGTAGGTTTGCCATACTGGCAGATGCTTTTGTATTTAAGCAAGTATCACACCCAATTATAGATAATGGCCACGGCCCTGCAGATAATTTTAGTGTGTGAGTGTGGGCTGCTTTTTAATGTCTTTATTTTACAAAATGCAGAGGGCCTTCTCTTAAATTAGAATGTTATTTAAGAATTAACTGGCTTCTTACCGTGACACGGTGCACCGCATAATTGAGTCAAAACAGCACTTCTGCACAGGCTGCCGTCTTGGTATAATTAGTCCTCCGCCAGCCTCTTCAGCAACATGCAGAGCCTGCCCTCTTCCTTCCAGGGGTCACGGTGTGTAACTGGCCCTTAGAACAAAGGCAGCATCTTTCCTTTGATTCATATTTCAACAACATATTTAAACAACGAGCACCTGTCGGAGATGCTCTAGGAGGATTTCCTGCTATAGGCAGGGGGTTGGATTAGATGACCCACTGGGTCCCTTCCAACTCTAGGATTCTATGATTCTAACAAAACAACTGATCTCTTGGGCGAGGCGTGGAGAAGAGGGGAAGGTCCAGGTAACAGAAGAAGGCTGATTAAAGAGTCCTGACAAATTTGTGATGGGGAGCTATGGGGCCTATGGTTTTCTTAAGTGTTCTTAAGGGTCTCAAGAATTTTAATATCAGGGTGCACATTAGATCTGATGGCACAAGTCAATAAATGGCTTCTTGGGTTTATTCCTATCCCCAAGAAGCCATTTATTTACTAGTGCCATCACATCTAAAGTGCACCCTGATATTAAAATTCTTGAGACCCTTAAGAAAATTCATGGTGAAAAATTTAATTTTATCACATACAACAATCAGTTATATGACAATAATATGACAATAGATTCATGTTATGATTTTTAATGTAACTACTTTATACAACAATGGGTTTATGCTATTTTATATAACAATGCAGTAAACTGTTAAAAATATGATCCGACACTAATAATCAAAATACTGTATTTAATTGAATCTAATGTGCACTCTGATTTTGGAAACTAAATTCAGCTGCAAAAGGTGTACATTAGATTCAAGTAAATACGGTATATCTCTCAGCCTATGCAAACCATTTTCCCTAAAGCAGTTCCAGCTTCTGGGTTAAGCTTGTTGGTTTTCACTTAGGATCCCAATCGCTGACAAGAGCCATTTCAAACGTTAGTCTCTTCAATTGTCAATTTTCCATTTACGGGAGAAATTGAATGCAGGGCTCAAGCCATAATGAGACTGCGTGATTGTTTAGATCTCATCTATTTTTCCCCAACTCAGTAATTCCCCCCACACACAATTTTTCTATCTCGTTCTCTAATCTTTCGGGCAGCAAAAGAGGTTTTGGAAAAGGAAAGTTGCAGAAGGTCACAGATGGGGCAGGTTTGCTTTGGGCGAAATGGTGGTTCTTATCTCTGACCCATGAGCAAAAAATTTTGCCATCAATATTTCTGGAAAGCTTAATTCCAGAGCTCCATGCATGCATTCACAGAGCTTCTTTGCAAACTGATTCCTCATTCCCTTCAGTGGGGAGTGTGATGCGCACCATATGCTCAGTGGCAGCTGGTGAAGTGGTGCCCTGGGAGAGAAACAGCACGAAGGGACTGGTATCAATGCATAAGTACTAAGGTCAAGGGGCAACTGAAGAGACGGTCGACACTAATTATTTAATAAGTTTAAATAAACTTAGGGTTGCAGTTGCCTTAGAGGTTGAAGGTGCTGTGCCTGTCAACCTGATGACTGGCAGGTCAGCCGTTGGAGAATCAAGTAATGCAAGACATGGTGAACTCCCATCAATTGCTCAGCTCCTGCCAACCTAGCAGTCTAAAAGCATGTAATGCAAGTAGATAAATAGTACCACCCTGGTGGGAAGGTAACAGTGTTCCATGCACATGCGGGTCACAATTCCACAGAGACATGCTGGCTCTGTGGCTCTGGAAATAGGGGATGAGCACCACACTCTAGAGTCGGTCACAACCAGCAGGGCAACCTGCAGGGGACACATTTATCTTTTAAAAAACTCAATTGGCTGCACTCAATTGGTTGGTGCAAGTTCAACTGAGCAGTGCTTCTCTATGCCACAGCAAAAGGTAGATTTGTGCCACCAGTAGGCTGCTGGCAATGGTTTTGTAGAGGGTGGAGGAGGACATTTAGGGGGTTCTGGGATGGGAGAGGATGGACACTGGTGGACCAGTCCCAGAAGAGGGTGGAATCCCTTTTGGTCCTGAATCAACCTTCCCCACCTATATTCTACCCTCCCGCTGCCCTATCTTGCTCGGTGCCAAATGTACCAGCACTGACTGCCATCTACATAGATCTAGGGCTGGCAGGACAGCACAGCTGCTTCTTATTCCCAAGTCACCACAAGCATGTCTATTTCTAAATAGGATTTGCAAAAATATAATTACGGCATCCTCGATTTGCTGATGGTTCGCTTTCTGACAGCCCCGCTCATTCAACACCTTTCAACAATACACAGGACTCATTCATTCAATGAATGAATATCCTGGCCTCTTCCCTTACATCTGAGGGAATTGGGGGCTTTTTAAAAACAATTTCACGGAGAAGGAGCAATTCATTTGAACCTATGAAGGAGAAGAAATAATTCATCTGAACAACTTTTCTTGTTTGACGATCAATTCAATCATAGAACATACATGGAAATAAAAACACAGAGATAATAAAGTTCAGACAATAAAGTATAATCTAAACTGGCCCTCTGTCTTCCAGTGCAATCCTAAGCATGTCCACTCAGAAGGAAGGGTGCAATCCAGAGTAACACCGGGGAGTAACCCAGTGTAAGAACAATTTGCTCTGGGTTGCAATATGAATTTCCCATAGGTTTTCACTAGGTGGTGCAGTAACTAAAGTTACACATAATGGGCGCAATCCAGAGTAACTACGGGGAGTCCTTGCTCCGGTGTAAGAACAATTTGCTCTGGATTGCAATATGAATTTCCCATAGGTTTTCACTAGGTGGTGCAGTAACTACAGGTACACGTAATGTCTCTTACGTGCTCCCATAGTTACTCTGGATTGCAGAGTATGTCTCTTACGTGCTCCCATAGTTACTCTGCATTGAAGGGTTAATCCTGTGGAATTCAATGGAGCCTACTCCCAAGAAAGTATGTTTAGGATTGCTGACTTGATCATCATTTGTAGCACAGTGGCCTTATGTTTTGGGGATATTTGGAGAGCGTATCGGTCAGTTCTGGAGACCTCAACTTGCTTTAGGCTCTTGCTACTTCTCTCCAACTTGCTAATCCTCTCCAACTTTCCAGCACTACGTAGCCAAGTGAAACATGCGCTGCATTTTTAGCGAAGGCACACATGGAAACATCCATGGAAACATGGACACATTTGTTTCCTTACCTGGGGGCTGCGCTGCATGGGCAGTGGAAAGCTGGAGAGGATTGGGACTTTAATGCATGGCTCCATTGACTCCATCTTGGGAGTAAACAGGACAAGGACAAAGAATCCATAATAATCCAATCACTATGCACATCTACCAGGAGGAAATCCTTTGACTAGTCTTTGACATATTATAATCAACTGTACACATTAGTTCCTTACCATGGGTAGTTTGCATTTGGCTCATAATATTCCCACTGTTTCCTCCGAAGCCACGAGCACGCAATATTTCTCATTATCCACTGTTGACTGTTGAATATTTTTTTCCTTTTGACTGTTCAGTAATCTGAAATAAATCAGCTATGTATCTGTCAGCTTAATCTTCATTACAATCTATTATTGCAAAGGTTTCTACAATCTGACAGAAGATTTACTGGGTATAAAAGCCTGCCTGAGGGCAGAATGTAATTAGAGGAGGGACAGAATCAAAGTACGCAGCACTTGTTAGCCCTGCTAGAGAGGAAAGATGTCAAAAATTCTCACTATTGGCAGAATGCATTAAAAAAACACCAAAAATGGTGATTTTGAGCTTTGCAAGAACAAAGTCACCCACGTGTCCGACACCTATTTACAGCAAACACTAAAACAAAGTCACAAATAATAACTGGAAAATGCCACTGCCATAAGGACAGGGATGGAAATCAATATCCATGTATTCTTCTAAGAGCACAATCCCAACCATGTCTACCATGTGTTAAATGGGGCTTATTCCCAGGAAAGATTTAGGATTGCAGCCTTTCCTGGGAATAAAACCCATTGAATACAATGGGGCTAACTTTTGAGTGGACATGTTTAGGATTGTGCTCTTTATCTCTCATATCAAAAGCAATTTATAACATTCTGTTATGTGCTACCATGACCAACGGTAAGGTGAAGCTTCGCAGAAACAGAAATGGTTCTCAACGTCTTGGGTCATCACACTGATGGTGTCTGCTTCATGGTTTGTGACTGCACACCAGCACGCTCTATTCAGGATTGGGTCCTTGCAGCCCAGTCTTAAGCTGCTCACAGTGCCTGAATGGCTACTGCAGAATCCTGTGGGTAAGCAGATTTACATTTTATTGGGGAAGGGGATGTTTGTCCCATTCCCTCATGTAAGTGAATGGCACCACAAGGGAGCTAGGCACTCCTGCACCAGCTCTTTTTTTCTGGTGAAAATAAGAAAATAAGCCTCCATGTAAGGGCAAAACCTCCTCCATGGAGGCATTGGTGCCAGAGGGCTCTGACCAGTGACTACAGTCTTCATCTCCAGTTAGGCATAAGCCCCGTGGAAAGCTGGGGGTGTCACAAAAGCCCCACTTCTGGGGCAAAGAGTTTAGGCCAGTGCACAAGCATATGCCAGCATCCCCATACCACCATGGGAATATATGCCAAGTGAGTAATGCTGGCCTAAATTGATTAGGATTATTCCAATTCTTATTCTAAGAATGTTAATTCTTTCTAAGGTTAATTCTTGTTCTAAGAACTGAAATTTCACATAAACTAAAAGTTGTTGAATACTTTGAGTCCTTTCCAAATACTAAAACTGCTCAAGACAAATTAAAGGAGTTTCTATAAGAGAGGCAACACTTGCCAAGGAATTTCTGTGTGTGGTTGACATTTAAGTTCAACAAGTTGGTCCGCAACCTGTAAACATTTTTCGTATTTTATTTTTTGCACCACTTGTACTGGGGAAAAGCTAATTGGTTCAATTGAAAGTATGTGATGGCAAGCCAATCTTTTCCCCATTTCAAGGAAAATACTATAGCTGGGGGGGGGGGTGCAGAGCCCCAATTTGAACTTCGGACCCCAAATGACATTATTAATAGGCACAGAAGAATTCTCAGCTCCAGGGCAGGAAGCAAACTGGCTCACATACAATCTGAGCCAGACAAGAATTTGATAGGTCAATGGCAACTGCTTGGAAATGTAGTTGAATATATGATAAATTTGTATTCTAGGGCTGTCCATATTTGTGTGTGTGTGTGTGTGTGTGTGTGTGTGTGTGAGAGAGAGAGAGAGAGAGAGAGAGAGAGAGAGAGATCACAATTCACCACCAACATAGGTTGTCTTTTGGGAAAAAGCAAATATCCCTGCTTTTGAATGAGCAAATATATCCGAAAAAGGCAAATCTCCTGGGAGTCTGGGCAGAAAATGCAAGGAAATATGTGGCTGTCTGAGAAATTGTTTTATTTTTTATTTTTATTTTTTTGGAGTTGGAACTGCCCTGCAAGCAAACCCAGAGACACCACCAATTGCTTTCTGCAGAATCCAAATATATTGTTTACCAATACGAGAAAAATTATTGGCCATTATTTTCTACTAATGAAGTTAGTCTATTTATTGGGCTTGTTTGAGGACAGTTGCTCAGGGCCATCGACTTCCTCCAGATCTACAGATGGAATTTGTCTCCTCCAGGCATGCAAATAAAACAGGCTGGATTCAAGGAAAATACCGCTGTGCCAGCAAACCGATTCAATCCACAGCTAATCTCTGCTTCATAACACCACTTGCATTTGATAATGTTCACCATTCTATTATCTGGGTAACTTTTCAGGACCTAATGAAAACAAATCAGTTGAGGGAAAAAAGTGTCAAAAAATGAGGGGCAAACATAATTGTGATTATGCTCTTTTGTGTTTCTGTTCTGATGTTTTAGGTTGCAATCCTAACCCTAGGCTGGCTGGCCTAAGCCCAGGCATAAGTCCTACAGTGACCTGGGAGTGTCACTGTAAGACACTGTAAGACATTATTCTCATCTCCACTGAGTGCCCCAATGTCATCTTTATTACTCCAATCAGGGAGTAATTAGGGTGAAATCCAGAGTAATTACAGGGAGTCCTTGCTCCAGAGTAAGATCAAGTTACTCTGGATTGCAATATGAATTTCCCATAGGTTTTCACTAGGTGGTGCAGTAACTATGGGTGCATGAAAAGTCTCTTATGTGCTCCCGTAGTTACTCTGGATTGTGCCCTTAGTTAGAGATGAGAGACTGGTGGAATAAATTGTTCCTGAGCCAAATGACATGTTGCCAAGAGTTTTGACAGTATTAAAAAACTTCTGTGTCTAAAACTGCAATCCTAATCCCCAATTAGGCCAGCATAAGCCCCAACACAAATGCTGTGCTGGCCTGGGCTTGTCAAAAAAGATGCTGCACCACTCCTGCACCACTCCTGGGGGGGAGACTAGTGCACAGAACAGGTCAGACACTTGTAAGACACAGATGACTGTAAGTCACTTCTGTGCCACTTCTGGAGAAGGGTTAGGCCAGTGCACAGATATGCACCTGCCTCTCTGCAACGGGAAGACTGATGAGTTCTGCTGGCCTAGATTAGGACTGCACTCTTACCCTACAATCCAGAGTAACTATGGGTGCACGTAAGAGACATTACGTGTACCCATAGTTACTGCACCACCTAGTGAAAACCTATGGGAAATTCATTTTGCAATCCAGAGCAAATTGTTCTTACACCAGAGCAAGGACTTCCCATAGTTACTCTGGATTGCACCCTTAATCTCCTACAGCAAATGACATGGACTTGTGTGCAACCTCGCATTTTCAAGACTCTTACTTGCTGGACACTTTTTAAAAATCCTGGAGTGCACATTTGGCCACTCCACAGCCACACAATGCTCCCTTCTGTCCTGGTACCAAGGGCAGATTACCCCCCACCTGCTACACTACTGCATTCCTCATATCATCCCCAAACGATGAACACAAATGAATGAACCAGCCTTGGCAAAATCCATCAAGCACTTAGAGCTGCAAAGTCTGCCATTGTTCTAGATTTAAGGAATGGTATGTGAACATGAAGACACTATAGAGAGAATGTCATTACTGCATCCTTAACCACATTTGGCTGATTGATAACAACCGAAGTGCCATTGCCAGATTCTGCTGTTGTCTGAAATATTTAATTATGGCTCATTTAGTCCTGCATGTGTTTTAATAAATGTAAACCATTTTCCGCTTCAGTTTTAGAACTAGAAATTAAGAAATTGTTTCACATGCAGATAACAATTCATCACACACTGTTTTCCTTCTCGAACACTCTGTGTGCAGAAATGAAGGCAATTTCAAATGTGGTCTACTTGGCATTCCAGTCCAATGTCATGCCTGGAAAGTGGTGTAATCTGGCTGGCACTGGGTTTGATCAGGCTCTGCAGCTCCAATGAGTCACACCGTTCTCTCCATTATACAACTGACACTACATACTCACAAAAATGAGAGACTCAAAACAGGGACTCGAGTAATTGTGAGTCAAGTTGGGCTCAGTTTGATCTATGGATCTATGTATCAGTTTGGCTGCAATCCTAAAGACACTTCCCTGAGAGTCAGACCCATTGAACACAACAGGGCTTCCTGTTGGGTAGACATGGTTAGGATTGTGCATCTCAAGCCATCAAAGAAGACATTTTTCATGACTAAAGTCAAGTTGACCCAGCTTAAGAGCCATTCCTGATCCTAGGAAAATGTGGCTTGGATTAAAGCCTAAACACTAGATAAAAATCACAGTTATGCTTAGTCTACAGCCACACACACACAAATGCACCCTGAAAGCATGCCTTGCATTTTCTATTCTGGTAACTAACACCTTGCAGAAAGATTTCACAAGTAAGCCTCTGCCCACCTTGCAGTTTTTCACCCTGTAATTTAATTATGGGATGTTTGCTTTCTATTTTAAACTGGGAAGCAGCACAGTCAAGGACAACCATCAAGTCAAGGAGGCGATCCAAGTGGGGTAGATGAAGCCTTTCCCTGGAATGTGTTGAATTGCTACATGATCTCCAAGAATTTTTCAGTGATCTCCTTTGAGAATAGAAAAGAGACTGCTTTCCTTCCCACCCATTAACTAGATGAAGTATGAGCCAGGAAAGCAAATATTTTCTTAATGGTATTTGACAGGCCATAAAATTAAAGTGCAGTGTGTACATTGCTAGAACCGCAGAGAAAATCGGCTGTCTTATGCCTGCTTTTCACATGACTATATATGGCGTGTCTCAAAATGTGGCCCTATTTTTGCCCCATTTTTTGATCAGTTTCGGGGTGGGTGGGAAAAGAGACTGAAAAAATTTCCCAGCCTATCTTTAGATGCTATTTGGTCCCCACCATCACCCAGAATCATACCACTTCATGATCTAACGTCATTCTCAAAGCATTCATGTACGGAAAAGTCATGGCAGTGGGAGGGACAGAAATCACCGAGAAAGAGTTGTAATAATAGATTGAGTAAATTCAATTTCAAATGATAACAAAAAGCCCACACTTCTAGAAACCCCATTTCAGTGGTCCTACAAAGACTTTGGGGATGTGTTAAGTAGTTCCAAGAGCAGAGGAATGCAATGACAGCACCGCAGAAATTATGCCTTATATGACCATGTTACAGAACAGCCATGGACCTATCCTATTTGGTCCATGTGCTGATGAAACTCACAGCCACAGTTGTGGCAGCTTCAGCAATGGTGCATAGGGTGCAATGGTGCAGTGGTGGCTAGGGCCACCAGAACAAATGGCTAGTAGCACTGGGTACCTGCCAGTGGAATGCTAAGCTTCTGCCAGAGCAGGAAACTTGGTGGGTGCCTTTCTGGGACACCCCAGAAGGAGATAAGGGCTGGACAGGGGCTGCTCTATTCTGCCCAAGGACAAAGCTTGGATCCGGCACAAGTACAATATCTCAGACCCTCTCCCACTCAGTGACCAACCACCCACCACTCATTTTCCCCCTGCCCCAAAACACCTCCTACCCACCTCTCACACATACCTCCCCATACCCCAATGCTGGCAACATTCAAGCAGCACACTTTATTTCCCTCCAAGGTACATGACAGCGTGGGGAGGTCAATGCAATTCCCTGCACCAGACTCCCCTTTTCTTTGGATATTGCAGACATGATTTAAAGAACTTTTGCCATGTCCCTGGGCTGGCACAAGGAACTTCTTTGCCCAATTGGGTGCTCAAGATTGAGTATCTAGTCTGTCCTGCAACACCCCCCCCCACCTCCTAGCAATGCCACTTTGTGTAGGTTTGGGAACCTGCCTAGGTTGATTTGTAACTGCTGCCTATGGAAACTCAGAAGACATGACAGCACCACAGCTGGAATGACAACTGCACTGCAAAAGGGGAAACGTCTGGAAAAATGAAAACTTGTTAGTTTCCAAATTGAAGAATACTTATAGTAATAAAAAATAAAGAGGTTTATGGCCAGCCTGCCAATGCAACCCCTTGAATCTATAAGGAAGGTGCTTTATTCTGTACATTGATGCTACAGAATATAGCTAATCGATAGACTTCCAAGAAAAGGTGCACTCCTCTTTGAAAGCTATGTGAACCAGGGTTCATCACAATATTTAGTGCTGTGACTTCCACACATCAATGGTTGTGGTAGGAAGTACTGCCACTTGTTCCTCTACTGTCCCTGCTACAGATATTTTGAAAACACTCTGCTCTGGTATTTAATAAAAATGCACTTAACAACTTGATATCTTGCAAGGGCGGCAGTAGTGCAACTGGTTAAGACTCTGTGCCTGTTAACCAGCAGACCAGGGTCTGAGACCTGGGTCCTCCAATATGGGGCGAGCTCCCGTCCTTAGCCCAGCTCCTGCCAACCCAGCATGCAAATGCAAGTCGATAAGTAGGTACCACTTCCGTGGGAAAGTAACAGCATTCCATGTGCATGCAGGCCACATGTAGAACAACACTGGTTCTACGGCTCTCGAAACAGGGATGAGCACCACCCTCTCCAGTCGATCATGACTAGCAGTATAATCTGTAGGGGACAACTGTATCTTTTTATCTTTATGGAGAGGAAAATCTTTGGAGAACCAAAAGTGGACTTTTATTTCATCAGCACACTGAATCCCAGAATAGATTACATCAGATATCTCGGTTTCCAGATATAATATGGCAGGACAAGCGACTATATGTTGCCCTCTCCTGGATTGTGATGCAATTAACATGGGGGGGGGGGGGGATATTTCATTGCTTCCTGCTTTGCTTCCGCCCAGCACAGGCTAAGTGCTTTTTCCTGTGCATGTGTGTTTAAAAGGAGGAAAAAAAGATGCTGTTTGCTTTAGTGGATTTCCAGGTCAGCCGAGGTCAATCTATATGAGCAATGTTGTGGAGCTGTTGCCATGTTATGTAATCAACTCAGGGCTCGTTCAGCCCTCCAGCCATTTGATTTTTAGAGCTCAAATTTAGCTGACAATAATGTGAGCGAACAGCCAGCTTGCAGGAAGAGATTGGTCGCCACCAAAGATGGAGCCATCTTTATTAAATGACTTAACTCTCCTAAATCAATTAGGGTCAGGTGGAGAGAAAACAAAAAAAGAAATGCCTGTCGCTATATCGCTTACAGCTATCATTCTGCGGTAATGATTCCCTCCCTCCCTCAACAATATCTGCTTTGCCAAGGATAAGCAAACTCTTTCAAACCAATTGTGCCCAGGCTTTCAATAGATACGGATTTCCACTCCCCTATTTTTTCCCCCAGTCTTTAGATATTATAAGTGAAGACTTCATGAGTCAAACTCGGCATAGGAATAGGGTTGTCAATGTCATAATGCTCTTCCACAAAACTGGGACAGGACCCCCTCTCAAAGTTGCCAGTATGTGAATGGAATCTCTGAAAACTGGGACATGGTCACTAGAACAATCATAGAAGAAGAATCAGACCCTACAATCCAGAGTAATTACAGGAGAGACATTACTTGCACCTGTAGTTAGTGCACCACCTAGTGAAAACCTATGGAAAATTCATACTGCAATCCATACAAACAACAGACTGAGCTACAGATGGAGCCAAGTCATCAAAAGTAGGGAAAAGCTTATGGTTGGACACCACAACTTGGGACACAACTCAGTCTGTTGTTTGTTTGTATTTGATTTTCTAGTTTGTTCCTAGTTATTGGAATTGATTTATTGTTTTGTGTTTGTACTAGCAGGCCTCTGTCAGTCTCCATCAGATTATGGTATCATGCTCAGTGCAGCATACATTGCATGCAAAGCATGAAAGCCTGGGTTGGATTGTTATGGAGGATAAGCTGTTACCCAAGCTGCAAATCCCCCCTCTCCACACCACTGAATTAGTCCAATGGAAAGACAGAGCCAATACGATTGGATCCATGCCAATAAAGGTTTGCAGATTCATACTGCAATCCAGAGTAAATTGTTCTTACACCGGAGCAAGGACTCCCCATATTTATTCTGGACTGCACCCATAGTATCATAGAGTTGGAAGGGACCCAGTAGATCATCTAGTATTGGCCATGACATCATTTTCAGGTTGATGACATCACGTCCAGGGGCCCCAAACAGAGTGTCTTACTCAGAAGGATGGCCCAGGCTCAAATGCTCGGGAACCTTGATTGTAGATGAAACTTCTGTAGATGAAATTTTATTTTGTAGATAAAAATGGTAACTGCCATTTTTACTCATGGTTCCTTCCAAAATAACAGGGAAATGTTACATGCTTAATTTCAGAATCAGAAGAGTAAGACCGCTATATAGAAAAGGAAGACCCCCGGGACATTTTCCAGATCACTGATAGCAACAACCTACGCACCTAACAGTACAACAAAGATACTCATCACCTGAATTTCTTTTCAATGTGCACTTCTGAAAGAATTGGCTCCTCAGCTTTGTGTAGGGCTGTCAAAGCCATAAATACTCCTCAAGAAACCGAAGAAACACTCTTTAAAAAATTCTTTAATGGCTATCATAAAAGGGAAAGATAAGATGTGAGAAAGAAAGGAGCTGCCTTGATGAGGGAAGATGATAGAAAGTGGTGTGCATTTCATAACAAACAGTCAAGAGAGCTTTATGTCCACGAGATACGGCACTGAATTTTGCACTGAGGTAACACGTTCTCCCTGCTCCCCACAAAAGACAAGAGATAAAACTTGAGGCCCACCGAGCTGAGAAGAAGGGAATCCAGCTTTCAATTCCCCCCAATTACTCTAGCATTTGTTTTGCAATATGGCAGAGGAAGAAACAAGGTAGCTAAGGGGCAGGGGGTCTGGTGCCTTAGGCACCATTCCTTGGAGGGGACAAGGGGGTGCCTTTTAGAGGGCTTCCAAGACTAGCTGTGCAATCCCAACCTAGGACACGCAACTTGTCAGATTTCCCATTCCCATGTTGATGTAGGGAGGCAAGCGCATATCTGTGCACTGGCCTAACCCTCCCCCTATAGATGTTAGGCCTCCCTATAGGGGTGTAGAGGTGTCTTATGCCACTTTTGTGACACCCCCAAGCCAGAACAGGACTTTTGCCAGGGCTTAGGATGGCCTAACTGGGGATTCGGCTTGCAGCTGTAGAGCACAATCTTAACCATGTCTACTCAGAAGTAAGCCCCATTGTCTTCAATGTGTCTTATTCCCAGGAAAGTGTCCTTAGGATTGCAGCCCAAGTGTGTATGGGGGAAAGTTAAAATTTTGGGGCCATGGGTACCAAATTCTCTTATTATGGGTGAGGAAAAATACCCCACCCTAGGTGGCAAGATTGTCAACATATCTCCCTCTCCCCCCCCCCCAAAGAACCCATGAGAGAAGGTGTTTGAAATATGAAACAGGCCGCATTTATTGAATGAAGTCTGTTGCGCCAGACGCTTTATTACAGTCAGCATGTGCATTTCCTGTGGCCACCTGACCTCTCCACGGTACGCAATCTGCAGCCTATAGTGACCATTTTAGTCACTCTTACAGGAGGGCCAGTTTGGCTTGTGCAGACCGAGCCGATAGGAACGAGAAAAGAAAAGGGAAAGCCTAATTGCTCCCTCAGGTTTCTGGTAAAAGACCAAGCAGAGTCCTGAGAAAGCTGGAAAAGAACTGGCAGTATTTCTGCTTGTTCTCCTCTGTACTGCACAAAACAAGCCTGCCTTTTTGACAAATGCACATTGATACCTGTTGGCACATTGTCAAAAATGGCAGTTGCAGGATGAATGGGATCTCATATGAACAGGCAGCTTGAATGGAACAACATCCCTCCATAGTCTCGGCTATGTGGAGAACAGCGCAATCCTAATTTGTGCTGGAGCAAGTAGGAAGACATGCCTCACTACATCCAGAATGATACAAACCTTGAGAAGGAGTCACTCTGAACTTTCCTCTTTGAGTTGATGAATCATCCCAACATCACAGAAAAGCTTATGATTGGTTTCATGAGTGCTTTCCTAATAACGGAATGGACTTTTCCCCACCACCACTCAATCAAATTAGCCTTTTAAAGCCTTTCACTAATTGTTTTTCCTCACTTGTATCAGCAGGAGACCCAATTATATCTCTGTCTTCATTTTATGATAACCTCCTTTTTAAATAGCATAAGTCACCCTTTCACCTTTTCATTACCAAGATAGCTTTAAGCCCCGGTACAGAAACAGCACAAAATGTTAAAAATACTATTTTTCAAAAATTGAATTTTTTTTGGGGGGGGGGGGGGTAATAGTCGTTCACCTTCTTCAATTTAATTTAACACACATTCCCATCCCTGCCAGAACATATACAGTCTCCAAGTGCTTCTTCTGCACATTATTATGTGCATGATTTTTTTATTAGCCATAACTTTGCCTTATTCCTTTTGCAAAAATGCTGTTTTTTTCTTCTGCCCCTGTGATAACCGATACAATGCATGGGTCTGTAAGGAGTGTAACTTACCCTACATTCCAGAGTAACTATGGGAGCACGTAAAAGACATTTACGTTGACGTAGTTACAACACCACCTAGTGAAAACCTATGGGAAACTCATATTGCAATCCAGAGTAAATTGTTCTTACATCAGAGCAAGGACTCCCCATAGTTACTCTGGATTGCGCCCATACTGTATTCTTTGAATCTAACACTCACTTTTTCAACCAAATTTAGGCTACAATCCAGAGTAACTACGGGACCTTTTACACCAACGTAGTTACAGTGCCACCTATGGGAAACCTAAGGGAAATGCAGAATTAGTGCCTCTTACGTCTTCCCATAGTTACTCTGGATTGTAGGGTTAGTCTCCAAAATCAGGAAGCACCTTAGATTTGATGGTTAATTAGATTTGAGTAAGTACGGTATTCTGATTATAAGTATAGGGTGCACATTAGATTCAGTGGCGCATTAGATTCAAGTAAATATGGTATGTTCAAATAGAGCAGGGGTGCCCAAACTTTCAACTTTAGGGCTCTTGGACCTTTGTGTAAAGAAGGGAATTGCAGCAAATGCTGCTTCTCAGCTCACATATCAAAAGCTGCACCTGCTGAAATTCCTTTTTCTATACAGTTGTTAAATCCAGGAGCTCTAAAATTAAAAGTTTGGACACCCCTGAAATAGAGAATAACCAGGGTAAAAATTCCAAGTGAGTAATTCTGCACACAGTCACCGAACATTTGTTTGGGCTGTAGGCTGCAATCCTAAACACACTTTCCAGGGAGTAAGCCCCATTGAATATAATGGGACTTACTTCTGAGTAGACAGGCTTCAGATTGCACCCTAAGGGCAAAATCCAGAGCAGTTACGGGTCCACACAGATATGTCACCCTCTAATGTTATCTTATTTAAAGTCACCTTCACTGCTCCAATGCAAAGGGCTTATTTTGACTTTAGGATATGGGCCTCAGTCCCACACTAAAGACAGAAACCTAAAGCCATTGGTCAGGATCAGGTCTTTCCTCCCAGATGGACCATTAGCCCATAAATTCATGATTTCTGAGTTCTAAGCCTATAACTTTGGGCTTTACTTGATCTTGAGAATCCAACAATATCTGTAGCAATAGCAACAACAGTCAGAGGAGGTATCCACAGCAAGGAGGAATTTGAGGGCAGTGGCCAGAGAGACACTGGCTGCAATCCGAAAGGCACTTTCCTGGGAGTAAGACCCATTGAATACAATGGGGCTTACTTTTGAGTAGACATATAATAACCAGGGTAAAAATTTGTATTTTTACTACTTTTGAGTAGTAAGAGTACAATCCTAACCATGTCTACTTAAAAATAAGCCCCATTGTGTTCAATGGGTCTTATTCCCAGGAAAGTGTCTTTAGGATTGCAGCCATAATTCTACCTTGCTTATGCAGCATTGACTCCAATGTACCCAAAGGACATCTCAAGTCCCCTGGATGTGACAACTGACTTTACAAAACTGAAAGCAATGCACCTTTTTAAAATACACATACCCTGTGCCGTTCTCTGGCTGAAGGAGAGTGCATGTTCCCATTAAGCCACAAAATTGATGCTTCCAAAAATACTGCGGCATGTTCTTCTGTTGACACGTCTTGAGAAAAACAATATGCAAAACTAATTTAAAAGCAAGATAGCTGAGAACCAGTTTACATGCAGGAGGAAGAAAGGTGCGCATTCGATATTCCAAGCTGTGAAAACGTTCTGGCTGTGATGCCAAAGGGGTGTAATTGATAAATAACACTTGGAATGAGGTTTTCTTTTCCAGGTTGGGGGTAAGGTGAGGAGTACAACATGGAGGAATTCGTTCAATTAAAAAACGTCCCCAGGATCTCTGTCATAAAAGAAAGATCCTTGACGAGCCATCTTCTCCCCTATGAACCTCTCCATTATGTTCATCTTAGGAGGCCATGCTCCTTATCCCCATACATGTGGCTGAAATGGATGTGAGTCAGGGCTTTCTCTACAGTGAAATCCTAACCCCGACTTAAGCTGGCGCAGGTCCTAGCACAAGTCCCATGCTTACCTGGGGGTGTCACAAAAATGTCATAAGAAATTTCTGCACTACTCCTGGACGAGTTAGACCTGTGCATGGACATGTGCATGGACACCAACATGGGAGTGGGAAGACAGGTGTATTTCAGTGGCCTAAATTAGTTAGGACTGTTCCCCCCAAGCATGAAATCCTCACTGTACATTGCTGGGGAACTAGGATGTGAAATGGGGAAGGGATCGGGGCGGGGGGTTGTATGGAACCAATATTTTTTTCTGTACTGTTACATTTGAATGGTATCGCAGATTTTGTTTATATAAATGGTGAAAAATTTCAACACATAGCTTACTAGAGTGCAGATGAGATGGAAACATCAGGGGGTATTAAATGAGGGGGGTACCTCACACACACATCCCACAGGGTGACCAGATTATTCCTGAACCCCAGGACCAAAATTCCTGAACCCCAGGCCCAAAATTCCTAATCCCAGGCCAAAATTCCTACCCGCTTAAAAAAATTGCCAAAAAGTATATTTGTTTGCTTTTTGTTTTTCGTTTTTTGGTCATAACTTTTGATAGGAAGGAGATATTTCAAAACAGATTTTTGCATTGGATCCTGCCCTTCAATACAAATCCAATGACATATGGCACAGTGGGGTACTGTGCACTATCGTGAAGTTTCAAAATGAAGCCAAAATGTAGGACAATGAAGCCAAAATGTAGGACACCTGCACAGGAGGCTAAAAATCTGGACAAATCCGGGTTTTTCTGGTCATATGGTCACCCTGCGACATCCCGCCACACCTGTTTTTCAGTGAAACCTAGTTCAGGAAAGCCCTTGATTCATGACTTGATTTGTTTCTCAAAATGACTCCACTCAAAAGACTTTGAATTATATAAGATCAAAAATTATATAAGACTTTAAATTATATAAATTTCTTGTAAGTTGAGTTGCATCATCCACATGCTATGACTCACGAGTTGCTAACTGCAGGACTGAATGTGCGAGTCGGGCCCCGTGATTCAGGATACAATCCTAACCTAATTAGGCTAGTACAACTTGCCAATCTCCCCATTCACAAAGTGGTGTAGGGAGACCAGCGCATGTGTACGCACTGACCTAACCTCCCCAGGAAGTGTCTTACACCACTTTTGCAACATCCCCAAAGCCAACATGGGTCTTGAGCCAGCCTAACCTGGGATTAGGATTGCACCCTTGAACACATCACTGTTGGAGAGTATGTTGAACACATGTGTAACTCATGAAAACCAATGCTTATTTTAAATTTTTTCAACCACAATTCAATCTCAAATGCTGGAAAACACAGATGTGCTAAATGAATGAAAGAATCAAATGCATTTTATTATTAATAACATTGTTGTAAGTTATCCTGGTAATTAAATTTTCATTATACTTTAAAATTTCTTTTTGACCCTGGTGCTGTGCCTGTGATGCTGTTTTTGACACTGCGCTGTGAAGGGAGAAAAAAGTGATAAATGCGCTCATGGTATGAGAACCTAATCAGAGATGTTAATTTGTTGTAAATGCTTTTAAACATTGTCTTTTGGTAATGTGCACCAGCAGCAAAAAAAGCCTGCTGGGAACCAAGGAAGATTTACACCCAACGTCACGTCTCACAAGCTCCCTGCCTTTTATGTGCCACTCTTGCCAACTTTGCTATGAAGTCTGCTGCTTTACACTAATATTCGGACTGGGGGAGAAAATTGCCATCAATATGTTTTTTCAGTGATTTTTATTTCCAGTAATGGTTTTACTTTGCTCGTCACATTTTTTCTAATGAAGAGCCAGTCAAGTTAGCTATTGAGCTAATTAAAAGGGATCAGGACCATTTGCATTATTCAATATACAGACATCCCCCACTATAACGGTTTGTTGCCTGATGGTTCTGCTCTTTCAACACCTTTCAATTATACCCAGAACTCTTTCATTCAACACATACTCCGCTCTTTCAACCTCTTTCTACTGGTCTAAAGGCTAAAATTGTCTTCCCTGATGTTGATTTGCATGCGACATGTTGGTTAAACTGTTTTTGACATTTCCTTGTGACTTTCTTTAGTAAACAACCAACATTCATAAATTATTCACTGCCCACACATGCCTTTGTTCATTTTACTGTAATTTGTTATGTATTTTGGCTATGTGTTATAAATGTGTTATTTACAGTGTAATCCTAAGCATGTCTACTCAGAAGTAAGTCCCACTGTGTTCAACAGTAGTTACAGTTAGGATTGCAGCCACAGTCTTTTGCACGTGATATTATATCTTTTTTGCTCCAGTTCCAAATATGTCCAATAGGAGAGCGATGCTTGTACCACCACCTCCACCCCTGGCAACACTGCTATTTAGTTATTACAAAGGTATGGGCGCAATCCAGAGAAACTAGGGGTTGTCCTTGCTCCAGCATAAGAACAATTTACTCTGGATTGCAATATGAAGTTCCCATAGGTTTTCACTAGGTGGTGCCGTAACTGTGTCGACATAAATGTCTCCTACGTGCTCCCATAAATGTCTCTAACGTGCTCCCATACTCTGGTTTGTATGGGAGTCTATAAGGGACTTCTGCCCCACTCCGTGGTGGGCAGTAGGCCACAGCATAGGCATACACCAACCTCCCCATACCATCATGGATAGACCAGGTGAGTTAGGCTGGCCTAAATTTCTTAGGATTGCACCATATTTTACTTATTACTGAATTAAACTTAAAACTATATTACATATAATTTGGTACATATGATTTACCATGTCTTTCACTTATGTCTTTCATTTATATAACTCTTTTCAAAACACATCCAAATTCTACTTTAAACAATGAAAAAAATTAAATGATGGAACAAACCAGTTGTTATTATCTTTGTGTACTTCAATTCTCTCCTCCCCTCCTCCAGTTTCCTCCCTGTGCTACTTTTCGATGTGGCCATTTCCTCACAATTAAATGGAGAAAATATTTGCCTAGCTCCAACTGGTGTCCAGAGACAAAACCCCATTAATATATGTGAAATGTGCTTTGATAAGATGAAGTGTTTTGTTAATGCAACATACTCCTCTGTGTACAGGACAAACAGTGTCCTGTTTGCTGATACACTACAAAGGCTCCTCAACTTACAAATCAGACATCCACGGACCACTTCAATTGCCATAAGAGTTAATATTACTTAGTGAAATTTACTTTGGGTGGGATTTTACACTGGCGTCCTTCTGAGCCCTGACACTTCAGAGACTAAACGAACGACAGTACAAGATTACTTTGGCCTTTCCATTTTATTAGCAGTCATGTAGGACTGAGCCTCTGTGATGGACCATTGAACCCTGTATGAAATTTTTCTCCCTGCTTCCACAGATTCATTACCTGTAGATGCCAGTGATCAAATCAGGGAGGCCAAATAAACTCTTCATTTTATCTGATGCTTGCACATGTTCCCTTCATCTCAGTTCAATAAGGCATCCATCACAATCCCTTCGAGACACAGAAGTCACGGTAAACCGAAATCCTTCTGTGAAGCTTTAGACAAAAACATTGGCTTTAGACTTGCTTCCCTGCTCCATACATACAGGGTAAAGAACACTGGGTGCAATTTCACTTCATCATCCCATTGGCCGTGGATTAAGCACTCTTACTTATTCAAAGAGAAAGGCCACATCTAAATAATTTAAAAATTAAAAAAATGATTATATAAATCCAAAAGTATTCTAGCAGCAAAAAGTTTCTCATCTCTTGGGACTGCAGCTTAATGGACAATAGTAGGGGTTTAGTAGGGACAGTTGTAGGACAGATCAGTCAAATCCAGGGATGTTCTAATTGTTCCAGCTTGTCTTCTACCTGTTTCCCTGAAATCCTCTTTTTCCCTGCCATTTAGTGCCACTCTCTTATGCATTTACACCAATTTACGTCGGCTTTATGCCAATTTGACCAGTGTGGCCAATGTTGTGGCTTTGTCTTCTTTTGCAGTTATGAGATCTGGTCACTCCTAAAGCAGGGTGACCAGGAGAGCAATCCTACCCAATTTAGGCCATCCTAACTCACCTGCGATAACTTCCTGTGGTGGCGTGGGGAGGTTGGTGTATGCCTGTGCTCTGGCATAACCCTCCCAGGAGTGAGTCAGAAGCCCCTTATAGCACTTTTGTGACACCTCCAAGTCAGCACAGGATTTATGCTAGGGCTTAGGCCAGCCTAACTGAAGTTAGGATTGCAACCCAGATCTCCTAACCGCAAAAGAAGACAAAACAGACCAAAATGTAGAACATTTGTGAAAAATGTAGAACATGACAAAACAGAAGCTGAAAACATTTGTATATTGATTTTGTGTGGTCAACTTAAACACATTGGGTGCAATACTAACCTCCACTTAGGGTGGCTTAAGCCTGGCATAAATACTGTGCTGACCTGGGGGTGTCACAAAAGTTCTATAAGGGACTTCTGCCCCACTCCTTGGTGGGCGGTAGGCCACAGCATAGGCATACACCAACCTCTCCATACCATCATGGATATACCAGGTGAGTTAGGCTGGCCTAAATTTCTTAGGATTGCACCATATTTTACTTATTACTGAATTAAACTTAAAACTATATTACATATAATTTGGTACATGTGATTTATTAACTACAAGAAGGCAACACTCTGCCTCCAGAAGGTAAAGAAGGATATTTAAATTCTTCTCCAGGATACATGATTGAAAAAGAGGACGTACCCTGGGAAAATGGGGTGTCTGGTCAGCCTTTCCTAAGGACTCCCATGCTAGGCTGTCAAATCTTATTTGCTTGTGTTTCCAAATCTTTGATAAGCCAAGTCTCACAGAGATGTACGGCATAGACTTAAATCTTCAAAAAGGGACCGGAGTTGAAATCTCTCAAGCAAAGCAATTCGTTGGCCCCGATGACTCCCTTGGAATTCACCTTTGCATTATGGTTCTGTTGCCTTCTCTTTTCTGACTGAGGCGCCCACCTCGTGCCAGCAGACATTAATGTCAGCAACAATTATGGTTTCCAGTGGAAATGGTCTGGAACATCAACCTCCAGCCAATGACCCAGAGGCCAGAGGACCTTTTCCAGCCTTGCTCAGCTCTGGTACTCTCGGTCGAGTTGCTGGAGACGTAAAAGAATGTGACACTCAGCAATAAACAGCAAAACTGCCACCGCTCCTTGCACAGCCTATTTGAATAGAAGATGACATTAGGAGGAATACAGACTCCTAGGTGCACCAGCAGAAATAGTGGGGTACAGCACATACCATCAACCCCTAATGCTCTACAAGTTGAGTATCCCTTATTCAGACTGCTTGGGATGTGTATCCCTTATTCAGACTGTCTGGATTTCGGATCTGTCTGGATTTTGGAATCCCAAATCAATGTAATAATGCAATTATATTGCATCAGTATGATAAATGCTTTATTTTACTCTTTTCACCATTATGCATATAAGTGCCTGCTGCTTTCTTTGATAATTTTTCCAGCCCTATCTATACAGGTACACATTGCAGAGCATAAAATTTATCTGCAACAAGTCTTGTGCAAAAGTTTCAGGATTTTGGAACAGTCCAGATTTCAAATGTCCAGCTAAGGGGTGATCTATCTTTATAAGCATTTCCACTGATGACTTTTCCCGTTATCCTCATAAGAGAGGTGACCCAGCCCATTAATCATCCCCATTGCTCTCTACTGCCACATTTCAAGTTCTACTACATCCCATTTAAGATGTAGTGATTAGAAGTGAAATGAATGAAGTGTGGGACCAGTGTGTAAATTGGGCCCTGAGACACGTCAGTGTTTTAACGGCATCATGGATGTGACAACAGTGAGCAAGTGGTTTTAGTGTCGTGTGTGACAACGTGCAAAAACAGGAAATGCCAACACTCTCAAGGGCTGTGACTGGAGGCTCTGTATTCAGCAGAGGTTGATGGCACATGTTGATAATATATAATGGACAGTGCAATCCAAACTTGTGCTGGAACAGGAAGGCTGACATGCCTGAGAGGTAGTCAGGAAAAATATAAGAAAAGAAATCAAGGATAAATGTGCTGTATTGGGAAAAAAAATACATACAAATGGCATACTCCTGCCATTTAGGGCTTTAAAGGTCCAAGTGGATTAGACCCAGAAATCTTCCTTCAACTGTGCAAAAGAATAGGGCTCTCTGCTTTTCCTCCCAGGTGATAGCCTGACCTTTGGATTTTGGATACAAACTAGTCCTTTGAAAATTACTAGATCTTGACCAGTCCTGTCAAATATAATACTTTATAGATCTATGGCCCCTGCCTACTTGTAGACTCTGGGAAGAATGCCAAATGAATCAGGCAGATTTAGGAGAGTGCCTATCTCTGCCAATCTGCATAACTTTATTCAATGGCTAGTGGAAGTAGTTGCATACAGTAGTTAGTGAAAGTAGTTGGGGAAGTAATGGCATAGCTAGAAGGGGTGCAGAGCACCAAACTTTGCCAGGGGCCTCACCAAGGCACGCAAGTGGCTCAGGGGTGGGCCCGGCCTGGCCCAACAACCGGATTGCCGGAAGTGGGTGGGCCAGGCCGGGGTCAGGGGGCGGAGAGCGGTGGGGCGGGGAGGGCACACCACCCACCCCAGCACGCTGGGGGTGTGGGTGGGTGGGGCGAGGGGCAGGCCCCAACCCTGGCGCACAGCACATGTGCTGACCTCAGCTAATAAAAATGACCTCAGCACATGAGCAGTGCGTGTCTGAAGCTGGCCACTTGGCCAGCTTCAAACACACTCTGCACCTGCGCCGACCTCAGCGCATGCGCAGTGCGTGTCTGGTGCCGAACCAGTGCGCCCGGTTTTCTGGCCCCCCATTGCTACCGGATCGGTAGCAGGGAGGCTGAGGGAACATCCGGTTCAGGCGATCCAGCCCGAACCGGCCACTGCCCACCACTGAAGTGGCTGCTCCACATTCATCTCTGTTTTGCTCTCACTTCCCGGAATGGTTCTGGGCATGCATTGAGGCTCCCTGAAAAAGTTAGTGCTTTGCACCCCCTCCAGCTATGCCACTACCTCCACTGTGCTTCTTCCTCCTCCTCCCAAGGCTTGGCTTCAAAAACAGGGATGAATAGAAGGGAAGATGAAGTGTGGAGAATAGGGGACTGTTGAGCTAATAAAAACCAGGGGTGTGGAAGCAACAAAGCACGGCATTTGCCATGGTGTCGCAAGAGGTCTTGGGCTGGCCTTGGAGCCAAGCATAACAAGGAATGAGTAAATGTGAGCAAACTACGGGGATTATTGCCTACATCTGTCATAAAATTGTTAGCAATATTTAGAATCTCTTCATAAGCTTTCCTTCCATTTAGTAAAGTTAAGTTCTGTTTCAGTTCATTTTTACCCATTTTTTTCATCCTTCGGGCAATGGTGTTAGTTCATTATATCCATTCTTGGCCCAAATTCTTGGAAAATAAATTTTCATAATAATGGTGTGTGCCATTTAACTAGAGGATAGGTTCTCAAATCCCCATTGTTATGTGAACATATTGGTAAATGAACACCCAACCCTATCTAGTAGCAGAACGTGGTATAGCCACAGGAGACCAGATCTAAACTACATAAGATTGCAGTCTTGTGCTTGCTTTCCTGGGAGTAAGCCCCACTTACCATAATGAGGCTTATTTCTGAGTAGGCTTTTATTCCTTAAAAATCTCACAGGGACAATAAAGAAATTAGATATATTCTTCCCAACTATACAAGTTGTTGGCTTCTGCCTTATTATCCTCCAGGTTCACAAATGTTTTCCTCCAAGTCCATCACTATGGAATCTGACACAGAAAATTTCAACCCTATGATTTACCAAAAATGAAACATTTCAAGCAGATTTCCTCTTGTCGACAAATCGAGATCCTCAAAGCGATGCTATTTTCTTATGGACAGTTTAGGGTTTTGCCTCCTCTCAGTGTTGGCTTTCATCTTCTTTTTATATTCTCCTCCAAGTGGCAAGTTTGAAGGAATGGAAACTACAAATTTGGGAAGCCACAAAGAGAATATTGAAGGCATGCTGCAAGTTGTCTACTTTGATGTCTCCCATATGAGAGAGGAGAGGAGAGCAGCACAACATAAATAAGAGGCTGCAGTTCTGGAAGGACCTGGGAGGTCAGCAGTGTGAGTTTTAATGGTATATACTTAGTTCCGCAAACTTCATCTTGTGTTTCAAAGTGTAGGGGTGGGGAATGCTTACTGGCTTGGGGTCTACTTGTTGCCTCATTGACATTTCATATTGGCCTTTGGGCTGTACCCAGCAATTGTTGCCATCACAGAGGCAAGGAACGATGAGGAAAGAGAGGAGAGAACCAGCTTCCTTGACTCCCACTTGCTTCTTTCCTTCCTCTCTATTTCTTAATTATTTAGCATTATCTATGTGCATACATGGGATTTTACAAAGCTTTAATATGGATCTCAGTCCCAAGAGTTTATAGGTTAGAACAGGGGTCTCCAAAGGTTTGGTCCAAAGGACCACATCAAATATCTGGCATAGTCAAGGGTTGGAAAAAATATTTAAATATAGAATTTAAATAAATACATTAGAGATTAACCCTACAATCCAGAGTATCTAAGGGAGCACATAAGAGACATTACATGCACCCATAGTTACTGCACCACCAAGTGAAAACCTATGGGAAATTCATATTGCAATCTAGAGTAAGTTGTTCTTACACCAGAGCAAGGACTCTCCATAGTTACTCTGGATTGCATCCTAAATGTAAATAAATTAAGGCTAAAATCCAAAATAACTACAGGACCTTTTATACCAATGTAGTTATGGTGCCACCTATGGGAAACCTATGGGAAATGCGTAGAGCAATCCAGAGTAAGTGCCTCTTACGTCTTCTGTAGTTACTCTGTGTTGTGGTGCATGAAACAAACTGAAAGATAAACTTAAACTTAGAGATCAAGCAACGTCCTGGCAATAGGTCCCTTTGACAGGCCAGCCACATTTCCCCAGGTTGCATCAATCATCTAAGCAAACCCCATCATGGAACGGGAACAACAACACTAAGAAGACGATTGGAGATGAACCACCAAGAATAATGAATAAATGAGCTGACATTGCTGAAATTTCTGCAATTTGCAGAAAAAATTACCGTACAGCATAGAAGTAAACCACATACTTAAATGGACCTGCATTTTCCACCCCATCATTACAGCTGAGATCAACTGGGTCTCAGTTGCTGCAAGACTAAGGTCTTAAAGATATTAAAGGTTTGCTTAAGACTTAAAGGTCTTAAAGGACCTTTAAGTGCGAGCTGCTTTTGGCCCCTAGACCAGGGTTTGGAGAACCTTGGCTTACAACAATATGAAAGAAAAACAGGGAACAGGGAAATGGGGAGAATTAATAAGTTTATACACTGCTTTTTCAAGAAAAAGCAGTTCACAAGGTAGTACAGTAAATCAATAAAAGGTTCCAGGGCCCAAAGGGCTTCCAATCTTAATAAAATGTATAGACCAGCAACTGGGGAAAAAAGGCCATACTGGGATGAAGATTGGTAGTAGGCATCCATCAGTCTTGAGAGACTATGGTATCATGCTCAGCGCTGAATATGCTGCACGCGAAGCACAAATGCCTGGGTTAGATTGTTATGGAGGATAGGCTGTTACCCAAGCAGCAAATCCCCCCTCTCCACGCCACTGAATTAGTCCAATGGAAAGGCAGAGCCAATACAATTGGTTCCAGCTGCATTGCAGAGCTGGGCTAAGGATAGGAGCTCACCCTGTCTTGTGGGGACTGACCCGGGTCTCAAACTCTGGCCTTCTGGTTAACAGGCACGGTGTCTTAACCACTTGCGGCACCCACAGCCCTGGAGATTGAAAAAAATTGGTAACGGCCCCGCTAAATACGACACCACTTTGTCCGGTTAGTAGGATTTTGGCAAGTTAGCCAGGGTTAGAACAGGCAGCCAATTCATGTAAAATTATATTTAATTATATCAAAGTTTCAGTACCAGGAAGACAGGCCAAAGGATTCGTAGAGAGCTTATACTTACATAATTTTCATACTCTGAATTTAATGCAGAGCACAAAATCATAGCAATTTTTTCCAACAGTGTTTGGTTATTCATGAAGTTCTTTAGGGAGGATAAAAAAGGTTGGTCAAGAATTCCATGAATCATGGAAAACTTCTGAATAAATCACTCAGATTCAGTGATTCCTTTGAATGGTTCACATTTCTTTGCTCCTATAATCTGTATCAGCATGCATGTTTTATGCAAGAGAACAGTTACTCTTTCCTCTGCCTCACATAATCTATCCACTGCTGAGGAGTGGGGAGCTCACTGAACTGAACTTTGTGGAGGAAGAAACTTCCCCCCACCCACAGACCTACATTATCCAAAAGGGCTCCTTTGGGGATCATAAAATAAGTTCATTTCCCTTCCTGCAGTGTTGTGTGCCCTGTTTTAAAAATCAGTGTTATGAAAATTGGCTGCAGTCCTTGAGAATGGAGAACATCTGCAGTGTTCTTAAGAACTGCAAAGCAACATTTAAAAACACATCAGCGCAAATGTGCATGGGTCAAAATACCACTTTTGGTTTTATGTAATGAATCAGGGCCGGCTCATATATATGGCGGTTTCAAGATATGCCAGATCCAAGATTCTGTCTCTCAGCACCCGGGAGCAGCCTCAGACTGCTCCTGTCTACTCGGATCTAAACCGCCACCAGAGGTGTCTTCCGATTCCTATGGCAGTGCAGCAGCAGCTCCAATTCTTACACTGGATTCAGCACAGGCTGAGCCAATCTGCCTTTTCCAGCACAAGTTAGGCTTGTACTCACCATTTACAAGCCTTAAGAGAATCCTGAATATGGCTCAGTCTTTCCAATGTGTCAACTGCTGGGATGCAACTATATGGATAGAAGTCCATGATCAGGTGACATGCTAGCTTCCTGCACTGGATGATGCCAACCTGGGTTATGCCAGTCACTGTGGAGCATAAAAAAAGAAAGCCAGACAAGGCAAGGAGTAGTAGTCAAATTTTTCCCCATAATAAAAAGCTTTCCTTATGCATCATCACTATAATCTTCTTCTTTCTTTCCTATTGTGCCTTTGACCGATTATTGCTACAGGTCCTGGCTGCTGTAGGCAAACTCTTTCACAAGACCTCATCCTCAGTTTAAAAAAGGTGCAGCCAAACTGGAGCAAGTCCAGAGGAGAGTGACAAGAATGATCAGTGGGATGGAAGGGAAGCCCTATGAGGAAAGGTTGGGGGAACTTGGGATGTTCAGCTTGGAGAAGAGGAGGCTGAGAGGAGACATGATTGCCCTCTTCAGATACCTGAAGGGCTGTCATAGGGAGGAAGGGGCTCATTTGTTCATGGCTGCTACTGAAAGCAGGACTAGAACCAATGGGTACAAACTGCAAGAGAGGAGATTCCGGTTGGATATCCGGAAAAAATTCCTGATGGTGAGGGTGGTTTGGCAGTGGAACAGATTGCCAAGGGAGGTGGTGGACTCTCCCTCACTGAGAATCTTCAAGCAGAGGCTCGATGAGCACCTGTCGGAGATTCTCTAGGTAGATTTCCTGCTACAGGCAGGAGTTGGACTAGATGACCTATTGGGGCCCTTCCAACTCTAGGATTCTAAGGGGGTTGGATTAGATGACCTACTAGAGTCCCTTCCAGCTCTAGGATTCTATGAGTCTATGATTCTATGACCTGCCCAAAGTTTAGCAGCAATCGGCATCGGCAGAAACAGGAAGCTGTTCCACCATCCGCCCCAAAACAGGGTACAGAAATCTAGAGAGACTGACCGGTAGTGAAGGCACCATCCTTCTCCCTTGATATCCGTGAGTACAGAAAATAATATTTATTTATAAATAAATAAATAATAAATAAATAATATAAATAAATAAATAATATAATAATATTTATTTATAATAATAATATAATATTATTATAATCATATATTATAATATATATTATATATATTATATAATAATATATTATAATAATAAATATTATAATAATATAATAATATTTATTATAATAATATAATAATATTTATTTATTTCTTACAGACCCAAAGCAAGCTAAATATCACCAAAAATGGCTATATAATTAAAAGAAAAAGAATCATCAGATGATGAAGTTAAAGCTACACTGACAAACTTTCTGTTCTTTTGCAATGTCTCTGAATCAGATGCCATATTCAGCCTTCTTTTCTAAAACATCACAGTGGCATAATGCATTACCTTGACCTTTCCAGTATAACATTTGTTGATTGGGCAGCCATTTCTCTGTTTCTTATGTTAATCCCCGAGTCCCGCAGGGAACATGCATAATGGCAAATATATTTCAAAAAGCTTAAGATTAAAATGCCACCACAGTGCTTCTTCTGTTCCAAGTGGTAGTGTTTTTATTGGCACCAATTAAATATAAGAACCATGGAAGAGGCAGGTGTCGCATGTCATAATTATCCTACAAGATAAAAATGTTTTATGCATTTGGGGAAGTGCTGAGCTTCCATCATCCCCTTGTCCTCGATGGGGTTAGTGGGTGCTCCGCACTTCAATCCATCGATCACAGGCAGCAAAACGCTTCCAATAAATGCACTGCCGACATTACGGAAACAAAATTGTTTAAAGTACACACTTCCTACAAAAGCAATATTTAGAAGGTGACAGTTTTAAGGATCATGCATAATGGACCAGGTGTTAAAAATACTGAAGCATCACTCTCTGGGGAAAGGTTGTATTTAAGAAGTGGAAAATGTCAAACACATGAATCCTGGGAACTGTCATAAAACAAATGGAAGGAAAGCTGTTCTTTCTTGCGACAGCTTTGAAATCCTAATAGCATAGGGCTGTTCCATGCATTTCAAGGTGTCAGGGTTGGGATATGAGACACCGTTGCAAGAGGATCGGGAGTCATAAGTTGAGACAGCAGGGCAAAGTAAGAATCAGAATTTTTTTTAAGCTTAGGACTGATGTCAGGAATCAACCAAGCCAGAGATCAGCAATGAAGCCAACAGTCACGAGTGGGGAGTCAAGGCGGGAATCAGGAACAAAGTTGGAACCAAATACCAAGCTATGAACCCCTTTATGTTCTTGAGATGAAACATCTATAATGTGAGGGTGCAATCCTAACCAATTTAAGGCTGGTGCAACTCACCCCCTCCCCATTCCTGAGGATAGGGTTGCCATAAATCCTGAAAAACAGGGACAATCCCGATTTGGGGGGATTGTGTTCACATACTGGCAAATGAGACAGAGGGTCCTGTCCCAATTTTGTGGAAGAAAATTATAGCAATCCTATGTGATGAGGCTGGTGCATGTCTGTGCCTGGCCTGGCCTAGCCTCACCAGCACTTCCTCCATCATTTTTGCAACACCCCCCAGGCCAGCACAGGACTTGTGTCAGGACTTAGGCTAGCTTAATAGGATTAGGATTGCAGCCTATTCATTGAACTGGAATAAATTAGAGCCATGCTTGTTTCAAGACTGGATTGGAATAAATGAATGCACAAGGCCTATGGGAATGAATGGAAATCATGCACGCTCAACAACAGCAAACTGTATCCTATGCAGAGAGATACAAACTACAATTCTTAAAACCTGTCAACTTCAAGAATCCACCGTCAACTGTTTTCCTCTCCTGCAAGAACCATTAAGTGCACTTTCATCAGGTCTATTTTAAAACACATTTCCCCATTCGCAGTATTAATGTTGACAGACCTCTTTTATGTGTTTTAATTAACAGCAGGTAAGGGAGGTCCAGGAAGGATGAGACGCTGCCACTTTCTCCTTGATTTGATGTCGGCTCTGGAGACTGCGCCTGCAAATCAGTGCTCCAATCGTCTCGCCTTGTATGTTCTCACCAAACGTTGCCGCCTCATGTAATTGTCATCTTCAGTGTCTGAAATATTTAAACACACACCATCACACTCAAACAACTGTCTGTTCTTGAGAGACACAGGGGAGGCCGTGTGCTTTTGATCAAAGATGAGATCCCAACTTCAAAGGAGCACCTCCTTGGTAAATATGTTATACAGGGCTTTTAGTAAAAGAAAGGGGATGCCTCGTTTTTGAAATCACTACGGTTTGTACCATGGAAAGTGGCCACGTTCTCAGAACTTAGGCTCCCTGCTGTGAAAATAGGAAAATGCAAAGGGAGTGCAAATATCTTCATGCCTTATACATATATCCCTTTGACCAAATTTGGGATCCAGTTTTTAGATTGGCTTCATTCTGGGGGAAAAAACCCAAAAATGTATTGAATGCATGCAGGATGACTGTATATCATCTTATTCAAAGACATGTCTTCCTTTTTAGCCTTGTGTCCTGGAAAAAAAATCTTAATTGTCCTCTTTTTTCCATGTGAGCAGCCAGTATGTAGCCTAATTGTATTTAATAAATTGCAGTAATAAATTCTATGTAACAATTTTAAATTTAATAAGTAATATTTATTTTATTTATTTAATCAATTTATATCCCGCCTTTCCTCCCCCGCAAAGGGGAGCCCAAGGCGGCTGACAATAGGAATAAAACATCATTAAAACAGCATATAAATAAAGATTAAAACACCATTAAAATATAATTAAAATACAATTAAATTAAATAAAAACAAGCAGATTAAAAGTATTTGTTAAAAACAGTAAAAAACAATAAAAACAACTGTCCCCCCACCTCTGCCCCATTTAAAATGCTTTTTTAAAATAGAAGGTTTTAAGGCTCCGCCTGAAGCTCTGTATTGAGGGAGCTTTTCTCAGTTCAGAGGGGAGGGAGTTCCAAAGCCGGGGTGCCACCACCTAATATAGGCTGCAATCCTGAACATACTTTCCTACAAGTATGAAAGTGTGTTTACTTTTTACTTCTGAGTAGGCATGGTTAGGATTGTGCTCACAGTGTTTAAAATAGCCACATGTAAGCAATATGCATGAATGTTTTTAACTTTTATTATGCCGTATCTTACATTTTTCTTGGGTGTTCTACATTTTGGGACCTTGTCCTCTTTTTCCATTATGACACCTTGTTACCCATATGCATGACCAACATATGTAGAATCACAGAGCTGAAGGAGATCTTGTACACCTGATGTTCACCCTGAAATACTGAACAAAGTGTACAAAGTAATGTTGACACTGCAAATTATTATACAGGCCAGTTTTTTGAGCCATTCCAAGTCATCGTTTGGTAACTGGTTGCACTTTGATCCATTATTTTATTTTATTTGCTTGCTTGTTTGTTTGTTTGTGCAGCACAACCCAATCCACCATTCTGGATCACACCTCCCCATTTTGCACTGCTAGTTCCCCCCCCCCCCATGTCACTCACAGAACCCTAAGGTCTGCCCATTCCTTCTGTGTAGAAGGCAATTTTGAAAGCAGTTTTTTCCCCTTCTTTCATTAAAGATCAATCTTAACCTCCATTTAGGCTGGTCTAAACCCCAGCCTAATTCCTGGGCTAACATGGGAGTGTCATTAAAAAAACCCCACTGATGGTGGGGTTAGGCGACCTCACAGTCAAACACCGATCACCCCGCACCTCCACAGAACAATATGCCATGTGAGTTAGGCTGGCCTAAATTTGTTAGGATTGTGTCCTAAATTACCTAAACTGGAATAGGAAATGGTAATATCCACACTCATTGAATTTCACACAAGGAATGAATGAATGAATCTGCTTGTGCAGCTCTGCTAATCTGTCTTTTTAAGTTCTATGCCTCCTGTTGTTTGGTTTTGATACCAAGATAAGTGCCTCTCATCTTGTCAAGAAGGCTTCCTTCAGCAATACAGTAATTTAGTCCAGGGATCACTATGTCAAAGTTATGCATGCAGGCTGGGTCGGCTTTAATTACATACTATGACTCATTCATGCTTTTCCTTTCTTTTTGAGCCTTGTTGTTTATTTGAGTACTCAAGAAAAAAATGTAAGAATTCCTAAGCAAAAATACTGAAGCAATTGATGCATGTTGCAGAATAAGGTGGTAGAGTCCTAAGAAGGAGACTGTATCATTTCAAGTGGGGAAATTCTTTTTTTAAAAAATCATTTCAAGATGCTATCAGAAGAGGGCTGGGCTGAAACATTCCAAACACCTTATAAAACTGCCCCTTAAAAGCTTATTTCAGAATCAATTCTATCTGGTTGATAACATCTCTGTAGGGTTTGGGGTTTTTCTCATCCAAACTGGAGACACCAGGGATCAGATCTGGAGCTTTCTAAATGAAAAACATGCATTCTGCCACTATGATTCCCCTTTTCACCCTCTCTCCAGTAGTGACTCCCCCTTTCATCCTCCCTTCAGTTCTTCCCAACATCCTTCCCTGATTAATGCACAAGCGGTTAAGAAGCTGTGCCTGTTAACCAGCAGGCCAGGGTTCGATTCCTGGGTCGGCCCCACAAGACAGAATGAGCTCCTGTCCTTAGCCCAGCTCTGCGACACAGCTGGATCCAATCGTATTGGCTCTGCCTTTCCATTGGACTAATTCAGTGGCGTGGAGAGGAGGGATTTGCTGCTTGGGTAACAGCATATCCTCCATAACAATCTAACCCAGGCCTTCGTGCTTCACATGCAGCGCCGAGCACGATACCATAGTCTTCCAAGACTGACGGAGGCCTGCTTTTTTTTAATGTCATGAAGTATTGGATCCTCAACCAGGCAGTCTTCCTGTATCCTGCTGGTGTTTTTCTGTTGGACTGGGCCACAAGTTGTCTAAATAAATAAATGGTGGCGGCTCAGTGGTTAGAACCTCTGGAGCTAGAAGACTGCTTGACTGGAGTTCCGCTGAGCTGGACAGCAGTTCAAGACCCGAGTGCTGCCAGATGGGATGTGCTCCCATCATCAGTTTAGCTCCTGCCAACCTAGCAGTTCAAAAGCATGCAAAAGCATGTAGATAAATAGGTACCACTTCAGCGAGAAAGGCAACGTCCTGGTGACAGATCCCTGCCAGCCAGCCAGGTATCCCCACATTTGGAAACTCCAATCCACAACAAGCAGACACCCCCGACAATCCAGAGTAACTACGGGAGCACGTAAGAGACATTACATGCACCCGTAGTTACTGCACCACCTAGTGAAAACCTATGGGAAATTCATATTGCAATCCAGAGTAAATTGTTCTTACACTGGAGCAAGGACTCCCCGTAGTTACTCTGGATCGTGCCCACCGTCTCATACAGTAAAAAAGCTGAAGTTGCCTTTTTGTGGCAAATACCTGCCTACTTAAAGCCTACACAGCTCCCAGTATCCACCGTGCTTAATAAATAAATCTCATCACTATGTATAAAGAATCATCCTATACATGAGTAATAAGCTCATTTAGTGTTTCTCTGACTTCCAATGTGTATTTTTCATTTTTTTCCCCCATCCGGTTTGTCTGATGAATTAATTGAAGTCTGCTCAATAAGCTATCGACAAGCAAACCAGGATGAGTCCAATATTTCTCTTTTATCTTGAGTGTCTATTTCTGCAGGCAGTTCAGATGATAGCTACATGCTAGAGAAGTCACGAGGCAGATTCTAATATTGATCTGAATTCTTGTCCTGAATATGATTTGCATTCTTAGCCTGTTCTGAACACTTTTCCTCCATGGGGCATGATTTACATTCGTTACGTCTGGCTGTTTCATCTGAAAGCAATTCTGGAAAAAAAAAAACATTTCTCTCTAATCTTTGTTGATCAGGTCATCTGGGAATAACTCTTCCTACTATGCTCCAGGAAAGGAAAGCTTTCAGAAAGTGAGTGTTGAACTGGTAGGAGTTTTAGAGCCCTTATTTATTAATGGGCAACCGAAAAATGTTTTTCCTTTCCTCCCCACTTCAAAAAACATGCTCTGATGAAACCAATTATGAGATTATCACAACTTTGAAAACATGGCACAATAACAGTACAAATAGGAGTCAGAAATACTGGACACATAAGTGGGCATGACCTTAGGAGAGCTATGTTCTTTGATCCTGCTACATCCTTTCATGCTGCTGGAAAGATAAATCACAATTCTTCTATTAGATGAGCTAGTTGTGACTAATTTAAGCCCATTAACTTCAATTAGCAGGCCTCCGTCAGTCTTGGAAGACTATGGTATCGTGCTCAGCACTGCATATGCTGCATGCGAAGCACGAAAGCCTGGGTTGGATTGTTATGGAGCATAGGCTGTTCCCCAAGCAGCAAATCCCCCCTCTCCATGCCACTGAATTAGTCCAATGGAAAGGCAGAGCTGATACGATTGGATCCAGCCGGTGTCGCAGAGCTGGGCTAAGGACAGGAGCTCACCCTGTCTTGTGGGGCTGACCCAGGTCTCGAACCCTGGCCTGCGGGTTAACAGGCACAGTGTCTTAACCACTTGTGCCACCCACAGCCCTTCAATTAGACTTCAATTAACTTCAATTAGACTTTAAAAAATTGACTTGTTTAGGATACAATCCATTCATCACAGCACCTCAAAGATTCATACACACTGGAGAAATTTCAGTGAGCCAAGAGATAACCATGATAAGATTATAACAAATAAAATATAAATATTTTATAAATAAATATAATAAAATAAAACTGATGGTAAAGATTGGAAGACACCCAGTGCAATCCTAAGCATGTCTACTCGGAAGTAAGTCCCATTGTGTTCAATAGTACTAACTCCCAGGAAGGGTCGTTAGGATTACAGCCACAATATTAACACCTTCTTCACTTAGGGCACAATCCAGAGCAAGTTCAGCCTGCTCTGCCCTAACTGCTCTCTCCTAACTATTCTGTATCCAGAGCAGAAAGTTATGCCGCATCCAGAGAGTCAGGAAGCCTGGGCTGCCCTAACTGCTCCAGAGCATGCTAAGTCAGTGACAGCTGGGGAGGGCTTGCTCCTGAGTAGACCCCCCTCAGATCACACTGAAGAAGGAACAGCTGTGGTGCCTACATTATAAGGAAGCCAAGCAGTTCCTGACAACCAGTTACAGCTGCAGTTCTTCTAGTGCAAGATGGATGCTTGGAGTGGCCTGCTGTATCCTGAGGTTAGTGGGCTGCCATAGTTGTGCCATATCCTGAGGTTGAGAGGCAGGGGTTGCAGCTAGGCTGGCCAAGAACTCAGATTTTTGTCAACACTACCATTCTTACTCAGGCCTTATCATGGACCCCTATGGGTCTACTCATTACTATACCTGCTCCTGAGGTGGTATATCTCTGAGGAACTGGAAGAGGGCATTTCTGCCTTGGAAACAGGCTCTGGATACAGAGTAACTGCTCTGCCCTAGGCAATGCTAAACATGCCCTCAACATGCCTCTCCTGAGCTGCTTAGGCTGCCCCAGCTAGGGCAGAGCAGGTCCACCTCTCTTAGGGCACCCTATCTTGCCTTGCTCTGCCCTAAGCCTCTTCCAGGGTAACTGGGGTGGAGCATCTTGCAGTTGCTCCACCCTAGTGATAGATAGGGCAACCCAAGGGCTCTTATGTGGACAGATTAGTTGCTCTGGATTGTGCTGTTAGTGAGTGGTCCTGGTTGTTCATCTTGTTGGGTAACCATAACTGCACACAAGACTGGCAGGATCTCATTGATTGCCGTGGTCTGAGGAGCTGAGAGTGGTTTGGGTAACTGAGATTCTTTTGTGCAAGAAATGCTATTAATACGTTTAGTTCTCTGTTAGAACAAAAATCAAGCATCAGAAAGGAAACCGCATCAAAGAGGGTAGAATGCCATGCATTGATTTCTATGACCGCAGCAAAGACCTTGCCAGAAAGATTAACAACTGTTGAGTTCAGCTGCAGTCCTTAACTAAACGGTGCGCAAGGAAGAGCTCATAAACATTGCACACCCTTAACTCCTCCTGGGTTAGCCGTGGGACCTAGCAGAAGCCCTGGAGGAGCAGCATGAATAAATGAAGAACAGCTATGATAGTTTCCGTGATTGTCCTGATCTACCCAGGGGGCACTGGATACTGCGGAAACCATTTGTGGCACTGTGATGCGAGTCACTTGGGGTGACGTGGGTGGATGGGGTCGACCCCACAGGGGGACCAAAAGAGCCCAAAGCTAACTCCTCCCCAAAATAAGGCCACGGAGACAGCGAGGGCATATTAACGATAGTCTCTTTACTTGCGTCCATCATGGAGGTACTCTACTTCAGGTAAGTTACAAACACAACAAACAGGTAAGTCCAACTCTTACTGTAACAGGTAAGTCAGTAACACCAAGCACAAGATGAAAACCACTCTCCTCCTTCCCTTATCCACACTCCAGCATCCTCCTCTTCCCGCCTAAAACTCCTGCCTGCTGACTCCCCTTTTATCCCAATCAAGGTCCCCTCTCTGGTGGCGGTTTCCACCAATCCAGGCGTGGAAGAGGTGGGACATCTCTCCACCATGCCGGCCCAGTGTCAAGAGTGGTGGCTCAGGAGGTAGCTCCTGCAGCTCTCCCAGCCAGGTTCTCTTGCTCTTTGTCCCCTGGATCATCTCCTGGCCTGGGCTTGTCTCCAGCGCTCCTCCTGGTCTTAGTGGTACTCTGCCAGCCTCCTCTCCACCTCCTCCGGACTGACTCCTGCCTGCCAAGTCTCTTCTGCCTCCCTCTCTATTGCCTCTCGTTCCCAAGGAGGGGGTTGCGAAGGGAAGATCCTCACTGCCCAACATCGACACTCTGGATCCCCCTCCTCATACGACATTTCGAGGAAGAGCATGTCAACTAGCTCTTCCTCTGCTGTTTGTCACCTGGCACCACAGGAACCATGGCTGCCCTGTAGTCCAGGCTTCTTAGAACTGAGCTGCCTGTCAGAGGTTATTCTGCTGCAATCTTAACTCCATCAGGTGCATCTCTGGGACTCACAGTTCAGGTGCACTGTGCCTGACCAGCGCCTGTCATTAGCACCTAATTAACTCAATTCTTTTGCTCTTAAAGTGATCAGTGACCTTCATTAGGATGTACAACGAGAGAATATTTGAAATCTGATTTTAAAAACCTCATTTATTAACCTTAAAGCAAGTAACAAAAAAATACTGAAATTTTTCAGGCGCAGTCAGAGGCAGTGAGCCTGAGAGGCCACCCTGGACAAACCTATGACCTTCAAAGGTTGGACAAGTTCAAGCGAAGGTGGCCTGAGAGGCCAGGAGGGTCACTACTGCACCCCACACAGGCAGCGGGAAAACTGGGTAGGGGGGCTTCGAACAACACCTAGAGATAGGAAACTACTAGGAGGGACAGGCCTCTTGGCCACCTCCAAGTAGAGGGGAGAAGGAAGCTAGAACAGCTTTGAAGTGCCTGTCAGGTCAGTTTCGACTGATGGAGGGCTAAACACACCTTCCTGGGAGTAAGTCCCATTGAACACAAGGAGACTTACTTCTGAGTAGACACCAAAAGTAAGTCCCATTGTGTTCAATTGTTCTTACTCCCAGGAAAGTGTCTTTAGGATTGCAGCCTTACAGCCCAATCCAGAGCAACTAAGAGGCCTTAGGGTGCCCTGTCTATCACTAGGGTGGAGCAACTGCAAGATACTCCAGCCCAGTTACTCTGGAAGAGGCTTAGGGCAGAGCAAGGCAAGATAGGGTGCCCTAAGAGAGGTGGACCTGCTCTGCCCTAACTGGGGCAGCCTAAGCAGCTCAGGAGAGGCAAGTTGAGGGCAAGTTTAGCATTGCCTAGGGCAGAGCAGTTACTCTGTATCCAGAGCCTGTTTCAAGGCAGAAATGCCCTCTTCCAGTTCCTCAGAGATATACCACCTCAGGAGCAGGGATAGTAATGAGTAGACCCATAGGGGTCCATGATAAGTCTGAGTAAGAATGGTAGTGTTGACCAAAAATCTGAGTTCTTGGCCAGCCTAGCTGCAATCCCTGCCTCTCAACCTTAGGATATGGCACAACTATGGCAGCCCACTAACCTCAGGATACAGCAGGCCACTCCAAGCATCCATCTTGCACTAGAAGAACTGCAGCTGTAACTGGTTGTCAGGAACTGCTTGGCTTCCTTATAATGTAGGCACCACAGCTGTTCCTTCTTCAGTATGATCTGAGGGGGGTCTACTCAGGAGCAAGCCCTCCCCAGCTGTCACTGACTTAGCATGCTCTGGAGCAGTTAGGGCAGCCCAGGCTTCCTGACTCTCTGGATGCAGCATAACTTTCTGCTCTGGATACAGAATAGTTAGGAGAGAGCAGTTAGGGCAGAGCAGGTTGAACTTGCTCTGGATTGCGCCCATTGTCTTCATTTTCCAATAGACCTTTGTTAGAGCAAGTTGCTTACAGTTGGAGCTCTCTGGTATTCTGCAGTGCATTCTTGCCTCTTCTCATGGGTATTTGTTATGGGGACATTTGATCAGGACAGTAATGGAAGCTAACCCCTTGTGGCTCAGTGGTTAAAGGCGCTGTACCTGTTGATTTGAAGATCAGGTCAGCAGTTCATGCTGCATGAAGCAACATCCTGGTGATAGGCCCCAGAAACAGGCCCTCCAGATTTCTCCATGTCACATCCATCATCTAAGCAGACCCTACCAGGAGTCAGAATAACACTAAGAAAATGAGGAATAATGGAAGTGAACTACTTTTGAATTATGAGTTAGGTGATGGAAATAAAATTATTTCTCTGATCATTTGCAGAATAGAGCATCCCTCCAAAAAGCTATAATGCAGACACTGAAAACTTTCCGTTCGTAGTGCAACCATAGGAGCACAAACATGTTGAGTTGTTCCCCCCCATGCAACACTTTCATTCCCTGCTATTCCCTGTCACGTGTAACTTTGGCTTTTGAGACTCAGGCTGTTTTTTGAGTTTCACAAAGTCCTTAGTCTCAAGTGTCAACACATCCCACATTGTGTCAAGTCACGGCTTGGTCAAGAATTAAAGTTTCAAGACTTTTTCTAACATCTCAGAAACAAATTCTGACACAGAATTGGCAGCACTGAAACTCAAGGGTACTCGATGTTGGAAGAACACAAACTTTTTTTCAAACCATGGGAATCCACTAATTCTTTCTAGGGCAGTCACCATTCTTCCATGCCAGAATCAATCCCCCCCCATTTTTTTTAAAGACTGTGGTCTTGTAGCATCATCAGACTCTACCTTATGACGTGACCGGTTTTCAAATTATAGAGCTGATTCCTGGATGATCCAGCCCTGCCACTCCCCCATTACTGCTATTACTTTGCTGCTATTACTGCCTATTCAGTCTTGCCCCTCCATCTTCATGCCTGAAACCAGTGGAAGAAGGAAGGTCAGCTTAATAGGAATTAGGAGAGAAGCGAGCCAAAGGACATCTTGCCCATCATCTCCTCAAGCTCAAACCAACATCCAAGTTACAAGGTGTTGGTTCACCCTTACTAAGATTCCTGCGTAAACTAAGTGGCATTTGGCCGGGGTGGGGGGGGGCGAGTGAAAGGAGAAAGGCAATGAATCACTTTTTGTGTCTTTAAGGGTGAAATCCAGAGTAACTATGGGGAGTCCTTGCTCCGGAGTAAGAACAATTTACTCTGGATTGCAATATGAATTTCCCATAGGTTTTCATTAGGTGGTGCAGTAAGTACGGGTGCACGTAATGTCTCTTACGTGCTCACACAGTTAATCTGGATTATAGGGTAAATAATCAACAAAATGTGTCCAGGATAAATCATACACGTGCTTTTGAACATCTGAAAGTCTTTATGAGGCAGAAAGAATTTGGCATCCATACACATACCGGTATATCAATTTAAAAAAAACACTACTAATGAATTCCTTTGAAAGGTGGATAAAATCATTCCCACATACAGAATATGCAGCAAAACAAGAATTTGTTATAATGTTCTCCAAACAAGTCCTACAATCAAGACTTCAGAGTAACTGAGGAATTCATACTTTGACTTATTCATGTTGGTTTTTTTTCAAGTCACAAATTAGGACTTTTAAGAACTTCACTGTCTCCCAATTGACTTTAATCAAGTGGTAGAGATGCAAAAAGGTGCTTTTAAGCATGCAGAGTGCTTTTAGCTCGTCGAAATGGAACACAATCACATCTCTTTACCTCTCATTCTGTCTCTATTATTTTTGCATCTTCCTTCCTTTTCAAGTCTTGTGTGGGAGCCCAGGATCAGGGCGGTATAATTCACAATTAAAACAGGAGACTTACTGTGACAACTTCAACACTCAAAAGCCCATTTCCTGGGCTGTGTCAAACCAATGCAACCTTCAGTTGTTGATGCTCTTTGAAGCGCTGCAAGTTGGCGAGAGAGATAAATTGCATGTATTTGCTAGAACATTTATATTCTGCGTTTCCACCCTAGCTACCGTTTTTAAAAAAGATACTGCAAGTGAACTTTCAGTAGTGCAAATCTTATGTAGCATCGTGGCATAGAAGCAAAACCAGTGGCATCACTAGGGTCTGCATCACCCAGTGCAGAAGTATGGACCTCGACTCATGTAATGGGCAGAGCAATGCCCCAAGAGATGGGTGTGGGGATGCACCATCACCCCACCTACAGTGGATTTTTTTTTTTGCTATAACTTTCATGAATAGAGATAGTTAATCATTTGTTTTATTGCATTATGCATCAAAATTGCATATCAAAATGATATATAACATATTATTATTCAAATATACCAAGATTTAAAATTTTTGGTACATGGCAATCACCCCATGTGCATGTCACCTGGTGCAGTCTGCACCCCATAACTTTTTAGTGATGCCAATACATCTTATGGCAAGGAGTTCCACAGATAAATTACATGGTAAGAAATATGATCTCTTGTTAAAAATTATGCAAGAGCAAAAATGTTAAAATTGCAATAAAACAAACAGCATAAAATTGGTAAAAACAAATTAAAATAACAAACAGAAAGATTTTGCAGGCTTACAATCCAGAGTAACTATGGGAAGACATAAGAGGCACTTACTCTGGATTGCTATGTGTATTTCCCATAGGTTTCCAATAGGTGGCACCGTAACTACGTCGGCATAAAATGTCCCATAGTTACTCTGGATTGTAGCCTAATGAATAGTAGGTCTGGAAGACTTTCTTGGACACCAATCCCAGAGCCTGGGCACAGCTGCAGAGAATGTCATGGAAAAGATCTCCCTTTTTCCACTCTATGCATGATTTGATTAATCTGTTTAGAAGCCTTTACATAATTGTCTATAGGAAGTTGGCACCACATTCGTGATCACCTGATTCCACACGGGAGTCACATAGGGTGCAATCCAGAATAACTATGGGGAGTCCTTGCTCCGGTGTAAGAACAATTTACTCTGAGTTGCAATATGAATTTCCCATGGGTTTTCACTAGATGGTACAGTAACTACGGATGCACGAAAGGTCTCTTATGTGCTCCAGTAGTTACTCTGGATTGTAGGGATAGTGAAATTTTGTGTCATAGACAACATGGAAAAGTTTCAAGATGTTCTTAAAAGACTTTATCTTGACTGGCAGATAACCAAATATGCTCAGTAAAGTAGATCCAAGTGATAATTTCCATGCATGAGCACTCCAGCCATGCTCTATAGATCATTTGTGATATTTGTGAAAAAAATGAATTTATTATACTACCACCAAGAAAGGACACCATTACTATTTTCCACTCAATATAATTCCCCAATCTGGTCTCATTGGTTTTTTTTCCCCTTCTTTAATTAAATGGTGCTTCCTACATCTTTGCTAATACTGGCGATATTGAGAAGATGCAGAAAAAATAGCTGCCAATTAAATTGTCTTTATCAAATTTGTGCAGAATATTAAGTAGGTCAATTGTGCACAAGAAAAGATTAATGTTTGGAATGTACAGGAAAGCATCAAAATCCACTGGTTATGGCTCACTTCGATGAACAAGTTGCTTAATCTTTTGGAAGCTTAACTTTAATTCCTTGGGAAATTTCAAGATGGCAAATAAAACTGGAATAATGAATACTGTATTGATAATTATATTACGGATAATGCAAAGAATACTGTGTTTGAAAGCCAGTTCACATAATACCGGTATCTCTTTCCTACAGTACAATTCTTTGCTCTAAAATCAGTCAATGAGACTTACCCTACAATCCAGAGTAACTACGGGAGCATGTAAGAGACATTACATGCACCCGTAGTTACTGCACCACCTAGTGAAAACCTATGGGAAATTCATATTGCAATCCAGAGCAAATTGTTCTTACATCAGAGCAAGGGCTCCCCGTAGTTACTCTGGATTGTGCCCTGTGGGTGCAATCCTTATGCTGCACCAAGCCTCTCTGGCATAACTGGGCTGTCCCATCTTGGAACTGGGGTAGTCCAGGGATAGATAGGGTAGCCCAAGTGCACTTCTGGCTTGCAGCCTTCATCTGTTATTGCATCTTAACCTAGCTTGCCTGAACTACAACTCTAATTCCAATCACAAATGAGACACTTGTGTGAAATACAATTGCTTGAGGGGTTTAAAAAAAGACACCTGACACACATGCAAATGTTTGTGGACACCGAAGAGAGGAGAAGCAAGGCAAGCAGCCTTGAGAAACATAAGAAAAGGAAGAGACAATCAAATGTGGCTACAACTCTACGGGAAGTTGCTGGGAACCTTAGAAGAAACAATCTTGGCAGATGCCGAAGAAAGAGTAGCTGATGTAAAAACAAAAAACAGCAATATGGCAAATGCTGATGTTTTAATGCCAGCAAAAAAGAAAATAAAAATGCCTTGCATATCAACCCCTTTCCTTGTAATCTGGGAAGGATTAAGAGAATTATCCTATTCCCAGATGCATCACGTGACTAAAGTTTTAATCCCAACCAATTTAGGCTGGTCTAACTTACCTGGCATATCTTCCCGTGATGGCATGGGGATGTTGGCTATGCCTGTGCACGGTCCTAACCACCCCCCCAGAAGTGGGGCAGAAGTTGCATTTTGTGACTACATCAGATCAGCACAGGACTCATGCCACGGCTTATGCCGGCCTAAGTGGAGCTTAGGATTGCAGGCTATGCCGAGGTGGTTAAGACCTTTTGATCATGGTCATGTAAACCCAAGATAGAAGAATGATCTATAACCATTTTAGACTCCAGGTGGGAAAATTTAATTAAAGGAGAAATATCTTCTGACACTTTTTTCCCCTTCACTGCCAACACGCTAATGGAGAAGACAGAAATCAAGCAGCGAATTTGATTCTGGAGCAAAGCTGAATCTTAACACAGTTCTCTGCCTATTTAAACATAGAAAATTAGCTGAATGAAGGAGAAGAACGCAGCCGGTGCCTACGGACAAAGGAATAGCTCAGCTGTTGACAAGTTCAAATACTGATGTGAAGGAATAAGCATCACACAATCAGATGTTTTAAAAAATACCCGTTTAATCTATTTCCTTAAAATACCTCCATGACATTAATTATTTTTATGGCTTTAGTGGTGGAGAAAAGAAACATTTGTACAGGAGAAACAAATATTTTACTTAAGCCCATTCGCAAATATATTATAGAGGTTGATTTAACACATTGGGCAAAAAGCAATTTAAGATAAAGTGGCTTCCTTATGCATCTCTTTTCTTCCTTATGTATCTTTGCTAAATGATCCTGTAGCAAAATCATTCCAACTTTTTCAACTGTCTTTGGTAATAAGATCGGCTCCTCATAGTTCACAATGAGAAGACCAGTTATACCTCACGCTAAGCAATTAGTTGCAATCTCACACTTGGTACCGTATTTTGAAACTTCAGTTCAACTGCTGAAGTAAAATAAAATAAAAGCAGGTCTCCATCAGTCTTGGAAGACTATGGTATCGTGCTTGGCGCTGCATATGCTGCATGCAAAGCACAAAAGCCTGGGTTGGATTGTTATGGAGGATAGGCTGTTCCCCAAGCAGCAAATCCCCCCTCTCCATGCCACTGAATTAGTCCAATGGAAAGGCAGAGCCAATACAATTGGATCCAGCTGGCGTCGCAGAGCTGGGCTAAGGACAGGAGCTTGTCTTGTGGGGCCGACCCAGGTCTCGAACCCTGGCCTGCTGGTTAACAGGCACAGCGTCTTAACTGCTTGCGCCACCACAGCCCATAATAAAGTAGAATAGGATCAAGTGTATTATCCCATTTCTGTATGTGAATTATAAAGATTGGATCTTTCCATGGCACATAGCATTTGGGCACTACCACCAAGCCTCAGTTCCAGCTCTGATGCTCTGTCATCCTGGGGGTGATGCTCACAGGTACTGAAACCTTGAGAAGTCATTGCCTCATCCCAAAAAGGGCAGCCCATCCTTACTTCAGGCCAGTCACTCCATGAGGATGGTCCTTAGATAGCAGAATGATGGCTGCCTACCTTAAACAGTCTTTAGAAGAAAGGAGGGCCACTGGGGATGAGAGCCCCTCACATCCTCTGCTCCTTCCTTGCTTGGAATACGGCCTCCTGCTACTTCCATTGTCACCATTTCTTATAACTAGGGTTGCCATATGTCCCAAAAAACAGGGACAATCCCAATTCTGGAGGATAGTGTCCACATACTGGCAAATGGGACAGAGAGTCCAGTACCAATTTTGGGGAAGAGAGTTATGGCAACACTACTTATAACATATAATTTATTGTGGTTTAAACTGTTTTTTAATTGGATGATGTTTTTAACTGTTGATGTTTTTATGATTGATATTTTAATGCTGTTTTTAATTGGTGTCAATGTTTTTTTAATGATGTTTATCATGGACTTTGATTATTGTGAGCCACCTTGAGTCCTTCAGGGTACAAATAAAGTATTCTGTTCTAATGATGAGGGCAGAGCTTGCAACAGGAGCTAAAATAGACAGGCTGTCGTGGACATATGGAACTTAAACCATTTTGAACTTCGGCAGCAGGAAGGACAATGGCGTTGCAGTGACTGTCCTCATTTGGATCTTCCAGGGTAATGAGAGTCCAGCAGTCTGCTTAGTCCAGCAGCAACATCAGGAGGAACCCTGACATTCAATTTATATTTCATTCTGCATGAAATTTCAGTGGCATGTGTACATTTGTACAGACCCCAATTTAATTGTCTTATAAGAATGTGCTTGGAATTCTTCCCAATCCTCAGGTTTACATTCTCTTTAAATTTTAAAGACCAGGTCACCATCTTCCGGCCAGCTTCCTTAAGGGGGTTCATATTGGAGAAAAGTCAAGAGGAAGACCAGAGTCCAAACTAAAATAGGTGTTCATATTCAAAACAGATCAGACATTTTGTTTGCTTGCACTGAGATATTTAGCAGCCTCGTTTGTAAATAATTTGTTCACTCACCTTCTGCTATTTCACAGTTCATTAATACTTAGTTCTCACTAACATATATACATCACTTTTTTATGCTGAACAATAAAACCACCACTATTGTTGCTTGAATCTCATGCACTTTTTCCTCACTGAAAGAGTGAAAATATCAGATCCCTTTTGGACAAGCTAATGCCACTCTTTCTGCAGCAAAACCAGCAATGGGCTTGTATCAGTTTGGTTATCACAAAAGAAAAATAGAAGAGTGTCCTGGAATTTCATGGTGGTGACTCCCGGTGGTTAATTTCCCAGACCAAAGGAGGTCAGCTCTGCTGAGATCTATATAGCAGGCAGGCATATTAAATTGGGTCTTTGCTTACAAGTCTCACTTACAAAGTGGAACCAACAAATTTGCAAATGGGATGGAAACGTTTTTGCTACATGCACTTTGGTTGTGCGTTTTTGAATTAAGCTCAGCAGGTGGGGTCTCAATCTGTATTATAGCCATAGCATCAATTTTTCCCCAAAGCCCTTTTCTTTATATTACTAATTCTTTCCTGTACAAGAGAACAACTTAATAAGCTGCAAATATTTGATAAGACAATTTAATTGCCTGCTTTTATGTGCTTTCTTAATATAGCTACATTCTTCCCAAAAGATAGGGCAGGATATAAGCTCTAGCAGAAACAATTCAATAACTAAAATAATGGAGCCTGATTGTGGAACTGTGATATCAGTGGTTCATTTTTAGAAGCGAGATGCACCAGAGCACAGGGTTTCCAAGTGATATTCTGCAACTCAGAGGAACTTTCTGGGATCTTTGGTTCAGATCTTACATGGATCCACCATGTAGATGGGTCAGATAGATAGGATGCAAGGTGCTGTTTTGACGGGACATCACCGCAGTATGCAAAGGCTCTTCCTCCCCTTTGGAGCAATTCGGTGGGGGGGAATGCAGGTGTAAACCTGGAGTCATGTGTAATAGTTCCAAAGGGAAAGGGAAGAGCCCCTTGCACACTGCAGTAAGGCTCCCTGCAAAATTTACTGCTTTGCACCCTCTCTAGCCATGCCATTATTTCCATTTATTTACCTATCTCTGATGACACAGCAATGGGACAGCACTCTGCTTTATAAATAAACAAACATGGCAGCCACAATGACCCAGTGGTACAATGGCCAAAGGGTCATACAATTCTGATGATGAACCACCTGGTTCCCTCCACCTTGCAAATGAACCTTCCTGAATTTTTCCAGAATTTTCCAAGTTTCTTCACCCAGATTTGCATTGGATGTTCTGTGATATCACAGACTGGCTTTCACAAGTCTTCCCAAACTTATGGAAGAACCTATCAGAAAATGTTTCTAGACCTGGTCCTACTTTCATGGTTGAGTGATACAAAGGCAGCACAAACCTCTTGCAAACCACTGCTTTAGGGCACAATCCAGAGTAACTATGGGGAGTCCTTGCTCTGGTGTAAGAACAATTTGCTCTGGATTGCAATATGAATTTCCCATAGGTTTTCACTAGGTGGTGCAGTAAATACGGGTGCAAGTAATGGCTCTTACATGCTCCCGTAGTTACTCTGGATTGTAGGGTTAGTCAGCCGTCAGATATATTAAGAACAGACATAAAATAGACATAAAAATCAGGCCTCCATCAGTCTTGAAAGACTATGATATCATGCTCGGCGCTGCATACGCTGCATGCAAAACACAAAAGCCTGGGTTGGATTGTTATGGAGGATAGGCTGTTACCCAAGCAGCAAATCCCCACTCTCCACGCCACTGAATTAGTCCAATGGAAAGGCAGAGCCAATACGATTGGATCCAGCTGGCGTTGCAGAGCTGGGCTAAGGACAGGAGCTCACCCTGTCTTGTGGGGCCGACCCAGGTCTCGAACGCTGGCCTGCTGGTTAACAGGCACAGCGTCTTAACTGCTTGCGCCACCACAGCCCATAATAAAGTAGAATAGGATCAAGTGTATTATCCCATTTCTGTATGTGAATTATAAAGATTGGATCTTTCCATGGCACATAGCATTTGGGCACTACCACCAAGCCTCAGTTCCAGCTCTGATGCTCTGTCATCCTGGGGGTGATGCTCACAGGTACTGAAACCTTGAGAAGTCATTGCCTCATCCCAAAAAGGGCAGCCCATCCTTACTTCAGGCCAGTCACTCCATGAGGATGGTCCTTAGATAGCAGAATGATGGCTGCCTACCTTAAACAGTCTTTAGAAGAAAGGAGGGCCACTGGGGATGAGAGCCCCTCACATCCTCTGCTCCTTCCTTGCTTGGAATACGGCCTCCTGCTACTTCCATTGTCACCATTTCTTATAACTAGGGTTGCCATATGTCCCAAAAAACAGGGACAATCCCAATTCTGGAGGATAGTGTCCACATACTGGCAAATGGGACAGAGAGTCCAGTACCAATTTTGGGGAAGAGAGTTATGGCAACACTACTTATAACATATAATTTATTGTGGTTTAAACTGTTTTTTAATTGGATGATGTTTTTAACTGTTGATGTTTTTATGATTGATATTTTAATGCTGTTTTTAATTGGTGTCAATGTTTTTTTAATGATGTTTATCATGGACTTTGATTATTGTGAGCCACCTTGAGTCCTTCAGGGTACAAATAAAGTATTCTGTTCTAATGATGAGGGCAGAGCTTGCAACAGGAGCTAAAATAGACAGGCTGTCGTGGACATATGGAACTTAAACCATTTTGAACTTCGGCAGCAGGAAGGACAATGGCGTTGCAGTGACTGTCCTCATTTGGATCTTCCAGGGTAATGAGAGTCCAGCAGTCTGCTTAGTCCAGCAGCAACATCAGGAGGAACCCTGACATTCAATTTATATTTCATTCTGCATGAAATTTCAGTGGCATGTGTACATTTGTACAGACCCCAATTTAATTGTCTTATAAGAATGTGCTTGGAATTCTTCCCAATCCTCAGGTTTACATTCTCTTTAAATTTTAAAGACCAGGTCACCATCTTCCGGCCAGCTTCCTTAAGGGGGTTCATATTGGAGAAAAGTCAAGAGGAAGACCAGAGTCCAAACTAAAATAGGTGTTCATATTCAAAACAGATCAGACATTTTGTTTGCTTGCACTGAGATATTTAGCAGCCTCGTTTGTAAATAATTTGTTCACTCACCTTCTGCTATTTCACAGTTCATTAATACTTAGTTCTCACTAACATATATACATCACTTTTTTATGCTGAACAATAAAACCACCACTATTGTTGCTTGAATCTCATGCACTTTTTCCTCACTGAAAGAGTGAAAATATCAGATCCCTTTTGGACAAGCTAATGCCACTCTTTCTGCAGCAAAACCAGCAATGGGCTTGTATCAGTTTGGTTATCACAAAAGAAAAATAGAAGAGTGTCCTGGAATTTCATGGTGGTGACTCCCGGTGGTTAATTTCCCAGACCAAAGGAGGTCAGCTCTGCTGAGATCTATATAGCAGGCAGGCATATTAAATTGGGTCTTTGCTTACAAGTCTCACTTACAAAGTGGAACCAACAAATTTGCAAATGGGATGGAAACGTTTTTGCTACATGCACTTTGGTTGTGCGTTTTTGAATTAAGCTCAGCAGGTGGGGTCTCAATCTGTATTATAGCCATAGCATCAATTTTTCCCCAAAGCCCTTTTCTTTATATTACTAATTCTTTCCTGTACAAGAGAACAACTTAATAAGCTGCAAATATTTGATAAGACAATTTAATTGCCTGCTTTTATGTGCTTTCTTAATATAGCTACATTCTTCCCAAAAGATAGGGCAGGATATAAGCTCTAGCAGAAACAATTCAATAACTAAAATAATGGAGCCTGATTGTGGAACTGTGATATCAGTGGTTCATTTTTAGAAGCGAGATGCACCAGAGCACAGGGTTTCCAAGTGATATTCTGCAACTCAGAGGAACTTTCTGGGATCTTTGGTTCAGATCTTACATGGATCCACCATGTAGATGGGTCAGATAGATAGGATGCAAGGTGCTGTTTTGACGGGACATCACCGCAGTATGCAAAGGCTCTTCCTCCCCTTTGGAGCAATTCGGTGGGGGGGAATGCAGGTGTAAACCTGGAGTCATGTGTAATAGTTCCAAAGGGAAAGGGAAGAGCCCCTTGCACACTGCAGTAAGGCTCCCTGCAAAATTTACTGCTTTGCACCCTCTCTAGCCATGCCATTATTTCCATTTATTTACCTATCTCTGATGACACAGCAATGGGACAGCACTCTGCTTTATAAATAAACAAACATGGCAGCCACAATGACCCAGTGGTACAATGGCCAAAGGGTCATACAATTCTGATGATGAACCACCTGGTTCCCTCCACCTTGCAAATGAACCTTCCTGAATTTTTCCAGAATTTTCCAAGTTTCTTCACCCAGATTTGCATTGGATGTTCTGTGATATCACAGACTGGCTTTCACAAGTCTTCCCAAACTTATGGAAGAACCTATCAGAAAATGTTTCTAGACCTGGTCCTACTTTCATGGTTGAGTGATACAAAGGCAGCACAAACCTCTTGCAAACCACTGCTTTAGGGCACAATCCAGAGTAACTATGGGGAGTCCTTGCTCTGGTGTAAGAACAATTTGCTCTGGATTGCAATATGAATTTCCCATAGGTTTTCACTAGGTGGTGCAGTAAATACGGGTGCAAGTAATGGCTCTTACATGCTCCCGTAGTTACTCTGGATTGTAGGGTTAGTCAGCCGTCAGATATATTAAGAACAGACATAAAATAGACATAAAAATCAGGCCTCCATCAGTCTTGAAAGACTATGATATCATGCTCGGCGCTGCATACGCTGCATGCAAAACACAAAAGCCTGGGTTGGATTGTTATGGAGGATAGGCTGTTACCCAAGCAGCAAATCCCCACTCTCCACGCCACTGAATTAGTCCAATGGAAAGGCAGAGCCAATACGATTGGATCCAGCTGGCGTTGCAGAGCTGGGCTAAGGACAGGAGCTCACCCTGTCTTGTGGGGCCGACCCAGGTCTCGAACGCTGGCCTGCTGGTTAACAGGCACAGCGTCTCAATTCTTATAAAATTTAAAAACCTCTTCACTTCTCATTTGTTATGCATTTCTTTGATGTCTATGTTTCTTAAAAAATCACTTGCGTACCAATTTGAATGCCCAGTCTATTGGAGTTCCACTTCAGAATCGCAGCAGTGCACCAAGTATATAGTTGAACATTTGTCTCTTTCAATGATATTATTCACACATCATTCAGGATAACTGCATGTTAATTCTCTTAGGCATCATATAAATAAATGGTATGATTTGTTGAGATCTTCCTGGAGGGAAAAAAGGCATGCAGATAAAGCTTCCTATAGCCAAGCAATTCTGAAGCAACTCGGTTAATCGCACACTCCAATCAACCTGCAAAAATGCTCTTCGCTCAAGCCGTTGGCAGAGTTAGACATATCTGATCAAGCTGATGGAAATCCCTTATTTTTTTTTTACCAGCTTCTGCTGTGATGAATAATACAGGCCTACAGAAAATGTCAGGCACATATGCCCAGCCGTACAGATTGAAATGCAAACATCTGAAAAGGAGTTTTCCTGAGTTTGTGATCTGAAAGAATGCTACCAATCACCACATCTACAGAGTGTCTCCAAAAAGACACATATTTTCATGAGCTGTAATTCACACATTCATACAGACTTTATTGTAGAAAACATGCTTTTTCTTTTTTAAGGGATACAATCCTTACTTAGGCCACTACAACTCATCAATCTTCCCATTCCTGGGGTGATGTAAGGATGTAAGCACCTGTCTGTGCACTGGCCTAACCCTCCCCAGGAGTGGCACAGAAGCACTTTTATGACAACCCCAGCCCAGCACGGGATTTATGCTGTGGTTCAGGCTAGAATAACTGAGGGTTAGGATTGCAGCCAAAGAGATACACTGAAGAAGGTGGCTGGTGTTGGGAGTTTGGGAGGGTCAGGGGAAGGCATTTCCGGGCAGAGGCTGGGCAGCATGCAGACCCTACCACAAAAAAATTGACTATATTTTCTTGTATGGCTGCCTCACAGGGTTGTTGTGAGGACAAAAAAGGAGAAAAAGTTAAGATAACTAAAAGGAAAGATAGCTAAAAGTGACAGCCCCAACTAGCAACTGCTATTTTTTGTGGTAGCAGCTAATATTTTCCCAAAATGTCATTTAGAATGAGGTAAGATGGAAAATCATAACAGTGTCTACTAGGCAGATAAAACTATATGGAACTTTGCAAAATTTCACTCCACTCTGAAGGACAAGCCCTGTCACCACCAATACTTCCAATAGGATTTGAATTAGTATTTGATGGGGTCTGCCTGTATATAAATCTGACATGAGTCAGAAAGATTATAAAGATGAATTTTAAAATATCTTTTCTTCCTTATGCATCTTTACTAAGTGTCACTGTAGCATTTAGTATTTAATTTCCCCAAATTTTTTTTGTGCTGCTGCAGAGCCACTGCTGATTTATTGTATTTACTTGAATCTAACATAAACCTTTTTCTGCTGAATTTGCTGCACAATCCTAACCATGTCTACTCAAAAGTAAGCCCCATTGTGTTGAATGTGTCTTACTCCCAGGAAAGTGTCTTTAAAATTGCAGCCTAAGGCTGGAATCCTAAAGACACTTTCCTTGGGGTAAGACCCATTGAACAAAATGAGGCTTACTTTTGAGTAGACGTGGTAAGGGTTGTGCAATGTCTCAAAAATCAGGATGGGCATTACATTCAATGGAACGTTAGATTCAAGTAAATATAGTATTTTTATTAGAAGTATAGATCAGTATTTAGTTTACTATAGTGTAAAAAATGTAACATTAACCCACTGTTGTATAAAGTAGTGCAATTAGGTAAAAATTATAACAAAAACCTATTGTTATATTACTATTATTATTAGCATCATCATCATATTGTATGCTGTAAAATTAAATCTTCCACCTGTTTTGCCGTTTTGGATTACAATAATCATTAAACTTTTTAAAACCTCAAGTCTTTTAAAATAGGTATGAGCATTAGATTTGATGTTACATTAGACTCAAGTAAATTCCTGCTGCAGGCAGGGGGTTGGACTAGATGACCTACTAGGTCCCTTCCAACTCTATGATTCTATGATTCTAAATACAGAATTATGGAAAAGGAACTGAGCATTTTAGAGCCCTTAAAATGTTCTGGGAGAGTCAAAAAGTCCTCCTGTTTTTGAGTTGAGTTATAGGGGGTGGATATTCATGACTTGACTCGAGTCAAGCTGTGCTGAATTTGCTGCAGAGCCATCTCCAGATATACAACGACATCTATCAATATCAATCTATATCTATATCCATATCTATATCTATATCTATCTATCTAGACGGACAGACGGATGGACGGACAGACAGACAGACAGACAGATAGATGAGAATATATATATATTCCCAGTCAATATATATCAGTATATATCTATATCTATATCTTTCTATCTATCTGTTTATATCTATATCTATCTATCTATCTATCTATCTATCTATCTATCTATCTAGATAGATAGATAGATAGATAGATAGATAGATAGATAGATAGATAGATAGATAGATAGATAGATAGATCTTATCTTATAAGATAGATAGATCTTATCTCTGCCATAAATCTCTCTGTCTCTGCCATAAATTATCTCTATCTTATCTATAAGATAGATATATCTTATCTCTGCCATAAATAAAGGAAAGAAACAAGAGAGAGGAAGGGGAAGGGTTAATGCTACTGCATCGCTGACATTTTCATGAGCTGAGTTGACTTTAATTGTTGAAAATCAGCCAGACAAGGGAAAATGTGTGATATTTGAACCAAAATGTTCTTAAGAGCAAAGAACAACCATATGCCATGCAAGGCAGCCCAAACTGCTATAAGGGAAGCAGAATTATGCAGCATCGATGTTAGAAGCGGGGGAGAAAAAGAAGTTCAATGACATGACTTAGGATGTACCAGTACATCTCTGGGCTGCAGTCATTGTTCTCTCTTTGCAATCGTGCCCTCATTGAGAGGTGAGGTTCTGAATGTACATTCAAAAACTTGTGTACATTGGCAAATCTTGTCACTTTTTCCTCCTCTGCCTGTTCTTTTTTTCATAACTGCTCCTTTATGCCCATTCCTCTCTGTGAAAAGTGTTAACGTTCAATCTCTGCTTCGACTGTGTACCATGTTTTCATCTAAGCAAGAGGAAAAATAATTTGGCTTCCCCCAAAGGAGTCTCAGACCTACATAAATGACACAAAGCCAAAGGCACAATTGGCACACTTTTAATCAAACAACTTCTAACTTTTTTGATCGCATGACATCTTAGTAGAACATCTGGATTAAATACTAATTAATTTGCCACCCAAAAAACCCCACAATTAATCAGCTGCATCTCAGCATACATTTCAACTGACATTTAAATTATAAACTATATTGGGATTATTAGAAGGCTTGCAAATTACCTCTTTATAAAAGTCAGAGTAAACATAATATGCACAATGGAAATGTTATTGGCCTTCTGTTTACATCCCTGTGCAATTTGCCAGATTATGGGCAGCCTCCTCCCATTGCTTCAGGCTATAGATAAATACTACAATCATAAGCCTGCCTGGCATTCACATTGCACCAAATATTTGCTAGTCAATATTCACATTTTAAAATTAGCATGTTTGATGCACCTGAACAAATAGCTAAAAAAATGCAGGAGTTTGGAAGTGATGTCATGGCCTAAAGTGACATCAGACTTGAAGTTGCATCACTATGATGTCAGAGCTTCTCCATGTCTATTCAGAAATAAGTCCCATTGTGTTCGATGGGCTTACTCCCAGGCAAGTATGGATTGCAGCCTGAATGCCCAATTCCAAGAAGGAAGCACCCAGTACCAGATTCCAAGATAGATGGGCTGAGCTCCCATACTTAGCCCAGCTCCTTCCAACCTAGTAGTTCGAAAGATTGACAATGCAAGTAGATAATAGATAAATAGTACTAAAAAGTAGTTAGCAGATAAATAGTACCGCTTCAGTGGGAAGGTAAAAACAGCATCCTGTGCAGCAACCATGGTCATGGAAGCATCCTCGGACAACACTGGCTCTAGAGACTTAGCAGTACAATCTGCAGGAGACACCTTCACTTTTACATTAAATACTAGTCAATAAGAAAATAATTAGGCTGCAATCTTAAGAGCACTTTCATGGGAGTAAACCCCATTGAACGCAATGGAATTTAATTCTGAGTAGACACTAATAGGATTGCACTGTAAGTAAATTAATAAGTAAATTAAATTAGTAAGTAAATAAATAAAGCAGGCCTCCGTCAGTCTTGAAAGACTATGGTATCGTGCTCAGCGCTGCATACGCTGCTTGCGAAGCACGAAAGCCTGGGTTGGATTGTTATGGAGGATAGGCTGTTACCCAAGCAGCAAATCCCCCCTCTCCACGCCACTGAATTAGTCCAATGGAAAGGCAGAGCCGATTCGATTGGATCCAGCTGGCTTTGCAGAGCTAGGCTAAGGACAGGAGCTCACCCTGTCTTGTGGGGCCGACCTGGGTCTCGAACCCTGGCCTGCTGGTTAACAGGCACAGCGTCTTAGCCACCTGCGCCACCCACAGACCTTGCAGTAAATAAGCAAATAGATAATTAAAATTAAATAATAAATTTAATAGTAAACTAAATAAGTAAATTAAATTAACCACCTGAAAGCAATAGCTGTGTTTTTAATTTTTGTCATGTGCAACATTTTTCTTGGATGTCCAACATTTTGGGGGGAAGGCTTGTCCTCTTTTCCGGTTATGACATATGGTCACTCTGTTTATGACCCCCCGCCCGTAAAAAAATGGGAAAGGAAAAGAAAAGAAATGTGACCATTTCTTATGAAACTCAAAGCAAGGCAAAGCAGGGTGAAGAAGGAAAAAATGTCTGGAGTAATGGCCTGGAGCCAAATGTAAAGGGGAAAAAGAATCATACAACAGCAAAGGAATGCATTTTCAAAAGTGAGCTCAATCAAGCAAGAGAATCATTTCCTTGGGGAGAGGAAGTCATGGTGCCATGACTGGACAAATTCCAGGGAACGCTAAACATTGTGTCCAAACTCTGTTCCTGGGGGACTCCTGGGGGCACTGACTGAATGCCTTTGATCACTACATGTGCATCCAAGAGGAGATGTTGACCTTTGGGGAACGTGGAGGAGGAAAATGAGCTCTGGATTTTCCACTTTCCAGATAGGTAACTTGAGCCTTTAATTTGGAAAATCAGCAATGAAGATTTTCCCAGCATTATAATTAGGACACTTGCAAAGGACAGACTGAGCCCCTTCAGATGTGTGTAGAATAAGCAAAGTTTTCCAAAATGCATGTTTTCCATTTCAACGAGTTACTTTGTCCCAGAGAAACAAAAATGTTTCCCATTTTGTCCCAGAGAAACAAAAAAGATGTTCTCTGCAGCAATACTAAATACCACTGAAGAATCATCAACATGTTCCATTGGTTGATGGATGACCTCCTGTATCTTTTTACATGCAAAAACAGTAATTCTACCAAATGAGAGGGACTTCAAGGATCTTGATTTAAAATTGGAGTTGGCCAACATTTCCCCCCAATGTTTTATATTTTTTATCCTATAATGTGGTTGGGTCCTCTCCCTTCAAACAAGTTGCATACATGATGTTGATATAAACCATTATTTCTCTATTAAGCCAAATTATTTTAAAAGTTGTCCACCTGGCATTCCATCTTTTAACAAGCGTAGACAGTGCCGGATGTATGTATAAGCTAAACAAGCTATAGCTGTTTATAGCCCCCCCCAAAAAAATTTAAAGGAAAAAAACTGGACTTAGAGTTCCAAAAAATAAGATAAAAAACAAATACATTTTGATAAAATACATATTTTGTTATGTGCAAATGGCTTTAGATACCTATTAGGTCCATAAATTACCATATACAGTAGCATACATATGATATAAATCATAGCATGTTCATCAAAACTTGACAGCCTCATAACATCCACAAGAGTTTTCTCAAATATATAAAAATATTATATAAAAATGTTATTTGGTCTTGAGAACCGTACACCTCTCCATATAATTAAGAACAAGTGAAGTTCCACTGTAGATAACTATGTTATCTACTCTTCATTGAAATGTCATCAATAAGTACCAGAGGATCAGTCTGCACATCACATCCAAATAACCCACTCAAGTTGGAAATCTCACCAGCACAGACAAGTGACTCCATAAAGTCCTGGTAATTGAGTTTACAGCTACAAATGAAATAGCTGATGTGAAAGACTTGGCAGCTCTTGTTCTGACTTGCAGCAAGGATCTAATTAAGCAGTCTTATGTTCCTTATGAATGGGATTAGATCAGTGGTTTTCAAACTCAAGTACTAGGACCCACTTTTTAAAGTGACACTATCAGGACTCACCTAGTCTTTATCAGACTTTTAAAAAAGGTAATCTAGAAAGAAATAATATTTATTTCCCCAGCTGTAAAAAAAAATTCTCATAATGAGGCAACCCTAATGAATTAAAGCAGGCCTCTGTCAGTCTTGAAAGACTATGGTGCTGCATACGCTGCATGTGAAGCACGAAAACCTGGGTTGGATTCTTATGGAGGATAGGCTGTTACCCAAGCAGCAAATCCCCCCCTCTCCACGCCACCGAATTAGTCCAATGGAAAGGCAGAGCCGATACGATGGGATCCAGCTGGCGTCGCAGAGCTGGGCTAAGGACAGGAGCTCACCCAGTCTTGTGGGGCTGACCCGGGTCTCGAAGCCTGGCCTTCTGGTTAACAGGCACAGCGTCTTAACTGCTTATGTGACCCAAATTTCACATAATTGCCCTCTCTGCCCATAATTGCCCTCTCTGCCCACCATTGACTGACTTGGAGGCAGGGAACACAACTGTAAAAAAAAAACTTTATGCATTGGCATCTCTGTATTATATCTTCCAACAATAATTCAAATATACATTATTACACTGCACATGGATGTAAACTGAGACCATTTACATCTTGTAGTACCCAAGTCTCAAACTCCAGCCTGCTGATTGACAGGCATGGTGTCATAACCTCTGAGCCTCTACAGACCTTCACATTAAACATACAGTACCTTCACTCTAACAATAAAAAGGAATCTTTGAGCAAAATCCTAAACATGTCTACTCAGAAGTAAGCCCCATTGTGTTCAATGGGTTTTGCCCCCAGGAATTGCAGCCCTAATCTAGACTTAAAGTAATGTTCCAAGAACATTTTGTTTTCCAATTGTGTGTATTTTAGATTTGCTTTTTGTTTTGGTTTCTCAAATTAGAGAAATATTTTAAGACTTCCAAACAACATGGGTTCCAGCGTATCAGTGATTAAGATGAGTTTTAATTATACATGTGTTTTATTATTTCATAGTGTTTGGGGCATATTTTCCAACCCTACGCCTTGTCAATTAGTCATCAGCCTTTAAGAACTATTCACGGTTGCATGAATCACTACAGTTGCTGTAACATCTATTAATTTTAATAGATAACAGTATAGGTCACCCAATAAATCAATAACTAAAAAAAAACCAGTGGCCAACTTGATACAGTGTAATCTTAACTTGTGGGAGGCAGAAGGGTTGGCAGGCCTGGCTCGTACCGAATGTTTGGGGCCGAATGAGGCTCTTCTTGTAGCAAGGGGAAAAGCTTCCCCTTATGTCGGAAAGAGTCATTGCAGCCCCAATGGGTCTACTTGGATCTGTGGCACCTAAAGCTGTCGGGCAGATCCAAACTACAGAAGTCCTCTCACCTACCTACCCCCTACCCTGACACACCCTCAAGGGTGTCCAGACTTTTGCAGGAAGGCCACATCACTTCTCTGACACTATATCAGTAGCCGGAAAAATCATTTACATTTCAAATTTAAATAAATTTACATATCAGATTTGTAAGAATACATATAAGAGTGTATTAGGGAAAAATATGGAGAAGTACAATGCTTGCCTGCGTGGCCATGGCCCCAGTGGAAGGGTCTTGCTGTGGACCACATCTGGCCCCTGAGCCGGGGTTTTGGACACCCCTGGAACTGAACCGGGGACAATGGATTATTTAAGGTAATTAATTCCATGTGCTAAAATGAATCATTAATTGGACAATGCAAAATACAACCTATGCTGTTATGGGTGTATATGATGCATTTCTTGATGTTTCTGTACCCCATGTGGATCTGTTAGTACTTTCTATCTGGTACAGATGTTTAAAGGTCAGCAACTGTCTGGTTCGGCACCTGCACAGATGGAAAATTTTGCCACCAGTTCTGAATTAATGTCAATGTGTGTATGTGTGGTGTTTTTTTTAAAACCAATTAGGTTTTAGGCACAATATGTGCCTCATTAATAGTGTGGGGGCTCAGTATTCAGAGCAACGATCTGCTCGGTTTTAATTTAATACACGTCAAGGAACCTGACATAGTGTAACATGGCTGTACATCAACAGCAGACAATGTAGTATTCATAAGTAGTATTCACACTGTAGTATTCACACTGTAGTATTCACAATGTAGCAGCATAAATAGTATTCACACTGGTTCTTAGGGAATCTTGCATACCGTTAGTTCAGCCCGCAAACCTCATCTCCAGCTGTACCAAAGACTAGTCACATGGAAAAGTCATTGATCACATCCACATTTTGCCTTCCCCTCCATTGCCTTTCTATTCTTTCATCCTCTCTCAATGTGTATAGTTTTGGGAGAAGTTTTTGCCATGTTGATTTGGTACAGTTTAGTACAAGGTTAGGAAACTGCCTTCCACTGGCTCAGTATTATCAACCTTGATTCATAATGGTTTTTCAGATTTTCGTACAAAAATCACTATTCTGGAGATGTTAGGGATTGGACTTGGCACCTTGAATCTGCAGAGCCCCACTGACTATAATGGGGCTTACTTCTGAGTAGACAGCATAGGGTTTGACTCTAAGGCTGCAATCGTCTGCACACATGTAGGCTTTGAGCACTGGCTTTCATCCCCTTTTTCTGTGTGCCAAGAATAGTCACTTTTCCTTTGGAAATCAATCCTACAATCATGACCTCACTCTCTTGAGCGTAAGATATTGACTATAATGGAGCTTACATCTGAGTAGACAGCATTATTTTTGCAATCTCTGAGAGGTTTGTGCTGGTTTTTTTCTTCCCTGCCCATCTGGGTATCATGCACTGGGCATTTCCATTGAGTCGCAAGCAAGCAATAACTAGCTGAATTATCAGAAGAGGTCTGGTGTGTACTTTTTTCTGCTCAGAAGCCCAGGGATATTTTAAAGGACAATATTTGCTTTTCAATTATCAACCCTAGGAAAGCTTCAAAACCCATTGTACACTGTCTAACACAGGGGCTCCCACAATATTGTCTCTCCAAACCCCACTTATCAAGACAGTGGCCTCCTTCTGCACAGTGATGCTCCAAAGACAGAAACTGTAATTAAAACATTTATTAAGGCAAACAGATTCGCACTTCCCTGGTGAACCTTTACAACTTGGAATGAGGGAAAGAGGTTGCACCCTGCCTTCAAGGCTGAAAGCTTATGAGGGTGCTGTTTGTGGGTGAAGAAACATACACAGTATCATAACCTCCCTCCCATGCTGGAGCATCCCTCTGGCTTCATTTATTTTATAACGTACTAAGCGAAGCGTTCGAGGTTTTTTTTTTCCTCGGTAGCATCTCTAATTTTCTGAACCCATTCTTAGTTTTTATGGCATCCTGAATGGCATTTGAAGCATCCTTAAGAATGCAAAAACCTTCCCTGGCGGAACAAACATCTAAGTTCAGCAATTATGCACGAAGATATTTCAGGTTATGATTATGCACAGTGCCTCTCCGAATCCCACAGAAATAAACCTTTTATTGTTGTTTTGTAATGTGTTCTTTTCGAAGGAAGCTCCAACAAACTCCAGTTTTTTTGCCTCCAGCAGAATTGCATAGTTTGAAAAGTTCCAGGAGATCATTGGAGAGAGGAGGGGAATGCAGATGGGCTGCCTTGATCTCTTTATAGCTAACAATTGGTGAGAAGGTCGGCCAACCCATTTCCTAACCCAGATTAATCAATCCAGTATAATGATGGTTCTTCATTAGACTTTTTTATATAAATCTAATTTAGGGCAAAATCCAGAGTAACTCCGGGGAGTCCTTGCTCTGCTGTAAGGACAACTTACTCTGGATTCCAATCTGAATTTCCCATAGGTTTTCACTAGCTGGTGCAGTAACTACGGGTGCACGTAAAGTCTCTTAGGTGCTCCTATAGTTACTCTGGATTTGGGGGTTAGTTTCTAACTTTGTTGGAGAGAACTAAAGGTCCATCTCCTCAAGCATTGTCACCATATATGGCCAAATTTCTACAGAGCTATAGGTTTGGAACTGAAATTTCACATTCAATGAGATTTGAAGGAGCAATTTCTCCCAGCTGACACAAACTCTAGTGGTGCCACTGAAGAAACCTTGGTCCTCTATTTTAATGTTCTTGGTTTTTAAATTACTATTTATTTATATTTACTGCTGCTTGTCTTGTAATGGAGTGATCCTTTTAAAATACAGAAACAATTCTGTGTTCAGTTTTTATCAGTATCGTCACATGCCACTTCTTTTCTCTCATAAAAGAAACTCAGAAGGTTTAACAAATATAGTTGCTTTTATAATTTGCATTTTTTTTGCACCTGGGAAATGTCAACTGGAATATTGCCAGAGCATGGTGGGAGAGCACATGTTTTACATACAAAAGGTCTTAGGTTAGATCCTTGGCATTCTTACCTGAAACAAGGAAAGTTCTTGCCTAAAACTCTGGAGCACTTCTACCAGGTAGACTATCCCTACAATCCAGAGTAACTATGAGAGCATGTAAGAGACATTACGTGTACCCGTAGTTGCTGCACTTCTGTGTAGTTACTGCAAGGATTTCCCATAGTTACTCTGGCTTGCGCCCCTATTAGGTCATCTGGTCCAACCCCTTGCCTGTAGCAGGAAATCCTCCTAGAATATCTCCGACTGGTGCTTATCGAGCCTCTGCTTGAAGATTCCCAATGAAGAAAAGTGCATACCAGTTTATCCAATAGTTCCCGTCCTCTGGAGGAAGGATTCCAACCTTTATTTCATCTTCTTGCATTGAAGTATTGTATCAAAGCATACTTTTCCTGCTGGTGCTTGACTGTCACAGGCCCCATGCAAGTTCTCCATACTGGGTGCAGTAAACATGCTTTAAGACAGCACTGACATTAGGACTTGGCATTGGCACTGACCAGATACAGGATGGGACCCTTGGAAAGTCAAAATGGTGGTATCTTTCACTTCCCACATAAGCCTGTAAAAATGATTTGAGCCAAAGAGAGAGAGAGTGACAGAGAGAGACAGAGAGAGACCATATTGTTTGGATTTGCATAGAACCTGTCTTCACGGTGGCCTTTTGACTTTTAAAAATAGAAATGTACCAGAAGTTCTTTTTCCCCTAAAAGAGGCATATCATATTGAATGGGAAATATTTTAAATTGTTGACTATAATTATCCCACTTTTTAAGGTTTCCATATTTCAGCATTCAGAACATGAATCTAAGGGAGTGGTACATTTCTGCAAAATATAGTGTGTTAGAGACTTTTAATAGTAGCCACTAATCATAAAATGCAAGTGCTTGTATCTCTGGGACTGCGTGAGCTGCAATACTCTAAATATAAATGAAAAGAGTGCTTTGCCCACTGCTGAACTGATTTGCTTTTTCCCCATGGGAGAGGAGATGAATATGTATATGTTTGATGTATAAGCTCTTTATAACTAGTTGTGAGCTCTGAGGAGAGAAGGAAATATATTTCTGATTGCAAATTGTGCTTACTAGCAGGTCACCAAATGTAACTTCGTTCAATAAACGAAGAAATTTGTTGATCTTTCGCTCAATAAAACAGACATTTGTTGATCTTTGGGCTGAGGCTTAACATTTGGGTAGGCAAGGACTAGAGTGGATTGCAATGACTCAGCCATTTGGTTGGGGGGGGGGGGGCGGTAACAGACAGGGCCTCCAAGAGAAATTTTTTAAGGTGATATAAAACCCATTTGAGGCCCCTAAGACTTGCAAAATTATTTTGAAATTAAAAAATTGAGTTGTTTTACTGTAAAACAAAAGTAAAAAAACGTACAGTGTTTGAAATTGTATGTATGTATGTGTGCTTGCATGTGTATATATGTATGTATACGTGTGTATGTGTGTATGTATATGCATGTGTGCACATATACTATATTCAGTGGTGGGCTCCAGCAGGTTCACACCTACTCTACAGAACTGGTTGTTAATGAGTGATAGGATATATAAAGTTTAAAAATAGCCATTTAAAAGTGGCTGCCAGATGGGCAGAGAACCGGTTGTTAATTTCTTTGAAGCCCATCACTGACTATATTAGTAATAAACACTCAAATGGTCCTTCAGTCATGGGCCCCACCATAGCTCTTGGGCCCCGGAACAATGTACCTACTGGACCCCCCGCTCATAGGCCCTGTAAATTGAGTGATGCATGCAAAACAGTGGAGTTCTGGGACTTTCCATATAGCAGAAACAGTGAATTCATCAGTGGGGCTGCTTTTGGAAGTTTTTTTTGAAAGGACCCAAGCTAGAAAGAAGTTGCAGGCTCAGCAGAAGGACTCGAGCCCACTTGTTTATTTTATTTTATTTTATCAACCAGATTTTGAGATAGCTTGAGTTTTCATATAATTAGAAAACTAGGTTTATTAGAAAATATAATAAAAAATAATTAGAAAACGAGGTTTTCTTGAGTGAATGTGGAGTCGGTTATTGAAGAGTAACTGAGTGGAAACTGCAGAATTATCAGATGTTCACCATTTACCAATCCAGTGAATATTCAGAAAATGGTTGATGGAAAAGTGGCAAAAGGAGAAAGTACCAATATATACAGCCATACACTGTAACAAGAGTTTGCCAAACGTGCTTAATGTAAGAGCAACACACGATAAACTTCACTTTGAGAACCACAATATTTAAGAAGCCTTTAAATTCTTGAATGCATTTACTTACTTACTATGAACAGTAAAATTGTTTGTTAATGCAGTTGACTCTCAGTTTATACCCAGTAAGTAATTATAAAGCTGGAAAATGTGTTATTTAACTTTTAATACTGATTGTGATGCAAAAAGGAGCACAACCACCATATTTCTGATATCTGCACATTATATGTCAGAGAGCCACATACTTGTGAGCTGTGGTTTGGCTACCCTGCTATATAAAAAGGAAGAGGTGCATGAAATTCACTTGAAAAATTGCATTCTTGTCAATTTCTTTGACTCAGACTTCCGAAAGATACGTATCTTCTCTTAGCACGGTGTTCTTCAACATTTATTCTCTGCAATGCCACTTCAAATGGTTCACCCATTTGGTTTAGCACCCATTGGGGCTTTTAAATTAGAGGAGAAAAGTTCATTGAGGGTGACCAGAGGTTCTTTCAGGATGACTAAGGGCAGAATCCAGAGTAACTACGGGCAGTCCTTGCTCCAGTGTAAGAACAATTTGCTCTGGATTGCAATATAAATTTCCCATAGTTTTTCACTAGGTGGTGCAGTAACTACAGGTGCACATAATGTCTCTTGTGTGCTCCCGTAGTTACTCAGGATTTGGGGGTAAGTCTCTTCCATCTTTAAGATTCTATGTTTTTATGCATACTTATTTCTTGCTTGTCCCCCAAGTCTACTTTCTGATATGTTGTTCATTTATCATTGCTGATCTAAGATCTTTTTGGAGAATACTGGCAATGGAAAGAAATCACTGTTTATCTGCTGGAAGGTGTTGCCCACCTTCACATTAAAGATATAATTACGGTATCTCAGGGTGATGCTCATTTGGAGATTCTCAGAACTGAATAATTGCTATTGCCCTTTTCCCTGGCCATAAAAAGTTAATGAAATATTTTCTATTGACTTCAACAGGCAAAGGATCAAGGCCTGCATTTAGCATTGGAGCAGCTAAGGGGAAAAAAACAAGAAGAAATCTTTTTTAAAGGATATTTCCATTTTAATGAAGTTTCTTAATCCTGAAAAGCACTTAACCCTAAGGGAATAACTTGGTGACACATCGCTGATGGGAACAGCACAGGCAGTTGACCCGCTGTGCACACAACAATAGTTTGCCAAAGAAATTAATCTCACTTATGAATGCCAAATGACGAGCAAATCACTTCCATTAAGTTAACAATGGGGAATATTGTAAGCAGCAAACAAAGCAAACCCAAACATAATGCGAAACAAAAGGCAGGGGAATCTGATGCTGTCCAGAACTGCCTACACTCTGAGTTATGGTTTGTGCTGTCTTTTATGTACAGATTTTATGACCATGCCTCCCAGTCCCCGATCAGCCCAAGCAACAGCAAGAACAAACCAGCAATTGTTTGTGGTTATTGAAGCCATTGCATTGCGAGAGGCTTCGATGATGCCTTTAAGTATGGTGGCATCCTTGGCTCCTAAACAAGCAACAAGAAGTTGCAGGGGTGGTGAGATCCTTATTTGGTTTCTACCACTGAAGAGTGAGAAGCTGGAAACATAACACTTTTTATAATTCTTTCATTTATAAACATGCAAGCAATGCACTGTGCCTGTTAACCAGCAGGCCAGGGTTCGAGACCCGGGTCGGCCCCACAAGACAGGGTGAGCTCCTGTCCTTAGCCCAGCTCTGCGACGCAGCTGGATCCAATCGTATTGGCTCTGCCTTTCCATTGGACTAATTCAGTGGCGTGGAGAGGGGGGATTTGCTGCTTGGGTAACAGCCTATCCTCCATAACAAACCAACCCAGGCTTTCGTGCTTTGCATGCAGCATATGCAGCGCCGAGCACGATACCATAATCTTTCAAGACTGACAGAGGCTTGCGTAGATGAAAGCAAAATGGCATTCTTACACAGCAATAGAGCCACTATTCCGCAGGAGATTCCCAGAGACAGAAAGACCCTCAATGTAACTGAAGCCCACACTTGGAACTGAAGTGACCTGTCATAAACTCCTGATTGTCATCAGGCACATGAAGGAGACGCTGCACTGAAGCGCAAATCAAGTTTGGAGTCTCCAAGCTCCTGACTCCAATCAACTCACAAGTTACAACTGGTCTGAATCATTATGAGAAACAAATCAAGGCATATTCTTGATTTGTAAAGATAAAGATTTACAAGGATTGGCAAAGATAAAGATTTGTAAAGATTTACTTGATTGGTAAAGATATGTAAGCAAGCAAACAAACACACTCAGGCACACATATGGGCATACTCACACGCAAAGTGAGTTGGGACTCAAGGCATGACTCTTTTCTGAGCCATTAGCCCAGTCACAAGTCAGGTCGGAGTCGATGATATCTGTGACTCAAATGAACATGATGCCCCCCCCCCAATTTCTTTTGTTACTCATGTCTTTACAAGTTCCCCTCTCTGTTACTCACTCACACAAGCCTTACATTTACTCTCATCTCTTTGCTTGGGAAAAGGGACACACATATTTCCTGACCAGAATCTCAAACAAAAGTAGAGAACTTAAAGAACAAAAAATGAGCCCTGGTGTTCAAAAATCCATCAAGTCCAGCATACGTGTCCGACCTTATCCACTGATTTTTTTAATACATGGATTTGACAAATGGTCACTTATAATAGCCGCTTAAAACTGTTTTTCTCCTGTTGTAGAGAGGCAGTCATGCAAGCAATCATTTCATTCTTCAACAGACCCAGGCAAATCCAGAAGGGTCTTTGCAATTTCTAATTGCCGACTGCTTTTCTACAACACCAAGAAAAGCTTTTTAAAACCATTTGAAAGGGACACACTTTTTCAAACTGCTTTATTGAATACATTTTAGTATCAGCGGGGGGTTCAAGAATCAAACCCCTGGCAGAAACATTAAGGCTGCCATCCAAACCTCCAGTTAGACCGGCCAAAGCCCCCAACATAAGTCCTATGCTGACCTGAAACTGTCAGGTCATTAAGAGTAGGATTGCCATAATTCTCTTCCACAAAATCAGGAAAGGACCCTCTGTCCATTTGCTAGTATGTGAACACAATCCCCCCAAATCGGGATTGTCCGTTTCTCAGTGCATATGACAACCCTACGTTAAGACATTTCTGCAGGAGGGTTAGGTCAGTGCACATACATGTGCTTGTCTCACTACGTCACCATGGGAATTGGAAGACAAATAATTTGTACTGGCCTAGGTTAGGATTCCACCCTAAGGGTGAAATCCAGAGTAACTACGGGGAGTCCTTGCTCTGGAGTAAGAACAAGTTACTCTGGATTGCAATATTAATTTCCCATTGGTTTTCACTAGGTGGTGCAGTAAGGCTGTGGGTGGCGCAAGTGGCTAAGACACTGTGCCTGTTAACCAGCAGGCCAGGGTTCGATTCCCGGGTCGGCCCCACAAGACAGGGTGAGCTCCTGTCCTTAGCCCAGCTCTGTGACGCCAGCTGGATCCAATTGTATTGGCTCTGCCTTTCCATTGAACTAATTCGGTTGTGTGGAGAGGGGGATCTGCTGCTTGGGTAACAGCCTATCCTCCATAACAATCCAACCCAGGCTTTCGTGCTTCACATGCAGAGTATGCAGCGCCGAGCACGATACCATAGTCTTCCAAGACTGACGGAGGCCTGCAGTAACTACGGGTGCACATAATGTCTCTTACGTGCTCCCGTAGTTACTCTGGATTGTGCCCTTAGTCACAATTTTATTCCAAGGAGCAATGGATGAGCAAGAAACCTGGAAATGAGTCTAACTATTTTCCAACAGATTTTTTTTATCCACTTATTTTTTAGTCTCCGATTCTCAGTTTGGTATATCTTAATAGAGTCTGAATGATGACCAGGAATATTCTGTTCCCTTTTGAAACATGATGAGCTGCCAGGTTCGTTGTAATAATAACCTTTTCTTTTGCCTTTCCCTAGAGAAAGGAAAGCCGTATAGAATGCCTGATCATTTATAATTTGGGTGACATAATTCAACAAGTGCCATGTAAAAATACAAAATTGGAATAAGAATCATATGTTATAGTTAATGGCAATTTATCTCTGAATTGTTTGTAGTTCTTATCACGTCCCCATCATCAGTTACATTTAATTGTCAGCTTCACACCACACTTGAAACAGTTGCATGCAGGTTTTTCCTTGGGAACTTGTCACAGCTAAAAACAGAACAGGCACCAGAGGAAAGTGTGTTGATAATTGCTGATCATCTTAGGCTGGGCTTGAATGTCAGTACGACTTGGGTGGCAGAGTGACATGGGGAGAAAAACTCTTTCTGATTTGGAACAGTTTCTGTACAGGTGTCAAAACAAAAGTAAGCCAGGAAAAATTAAGCCCAGTGGGCTATTTTTGCAGGTGTCTGCAAGAGAAAAATTATTAGCCATTCATTTCATAAGTCAAAAGAGTAGAAGAGTCCTAATGTAGCATGGGAGACGTTTCAAATGTGTGCCAAACAAAACATTTGATGTGGATTAATGGAGGTTGGGATAAACTGAGCTGCACTTATAGGAAGAAAGGTTAGAAAGTGTTTGCCCATGCAAAATGAGGACCTTCTGGGAACCACTACTGTTGCTGTCAATTGCCTTCCTTTGTTCTCAGAGATATTAGGATACAGTCAAATTTGATTTACTATGTTGTGCCTAGACCGGTGATTTTCAACCAGAGTGCCATAGCACACTGGTATGTCACAAGTGGTCCATAGGTGTGCCATGAGAGATTGGACAATTTATTCTTTTATTAAATACACATCATTTATCTATCTATCTACAGTATTTATATGCCGCTTTTCAACTGAAAAGTTCACAAAGCGGTTTACAAGAGAATGAAAAAAATTAATAGCTAATTAATAGCTAATGGGTACCTGTCCCAAAAGGGGTCACAATCTAAAATGCAAAAAGAACACCAGCAGAAGCCGCTAGAGCAGACATTGCTGGGGTGTGTAGGGCCAGTTACTCTTCCCCTGCTAAATAAAAGAGGGACACCCACTTGAAAGAGTGTCTCTTGCCCAGTTAGCAGGGGTTATTTATTAATAGGGTTATTGAAGAATTGAATCCCACCACCATCGCCAGAAGCATGGTGTGCCTTGTCAATTGTCCGAAGATCGATGGATTGCCTTGACAATTTAGGCACCTGATTGGTGTGCCAAGAGATTTAAAAAATTAAAGATCACTGGTCTAGATGATATTGTATTTATGGATCCCTGATTGGCTGAGATCACTCTAGAAAAACCTTGAGACGGGTAAAAATTAGCAGTCTGGAGGGAAATCAATTTTGCGTAAATGGTGGGCTGGATGTTAAGTTGATGGGTGGGATACATCCTAACCTCTATCTTTGGCCCCAAACTGGGGTAACAGGACATGTAACAGGACATGTCCTTTTTTTTAGCCTTTTGTCCTGGGGAAAAAAATCTTCATTGTCGTCCTTGTGAGTAGGCAGCATGCAGCCGTCTTGCAATTAATAAATTGTAAGTAAAAGCCTTCATCTTGATGCAATGGCAATAATTCATTAGGGTTCAAAATTTGAAAGAGCTACGAACCAGCCACAGACCAATTTTGTGATGCAGCAAAGTTTTGTGTTGTGTTGTTTCCAAGAACTACTAGCTTGTGGGGTAGCAACTGCTCATGATCCGATTGGCTTCTTCCCAAATAATGAGACCACAAAAAAGTAACTTATCTCCAAAATATAATTAATAGTCCTTGGGCAAAAGTGAAGAGGTGGAATACTAATGGAAAATTTAATCTTGAACATGAAAATGCAGAAAAAAATTTGAATACTTCACAAGCACATATCCATTATTTAATACTCAAGACTCATTCAGAAATGTTTCCCCTATGACCCCATGGCCCACGCATTTCTTTTTTCCCCACTGACGTTGGTTCAGATGTGAAGTCAGATACAGTAGGGTTTTCTTAAGACTATATGCCTTTTTCAGATACAACTATCATTGTCAGATACATTTCTTGGTTCTAACCAACTTGGTTCTTGGTTTTCTTTAAGGCAGATATTAATGAACCTGGGGTTCCAACTTCCAACCAAAGATGGTGATCAGGGGTCCTTTGCAGGAATGGAAAGCGTTCAAGGTGGGCCACATCCAAACCAAACATTTTCTAAGAATGGCCAAGACAAACTAATACAGTGTATCACTTGCATACAGAGGAACAAAAGTGGAACCTGATGTTTTCTGTTCACAATCCATGGTATGTGACTGCATCTCAGAAAATGTTACAGATCTGTATTTTTAACAGGCCACTATGTCTATGCTTTTAACAATGATAGCTGTTAATGGAGCTTCCTCATGGATAAGTGTGTTTAGGATTGCAACCTATGATGATGTCCCTTCTAGTTATGTCCACCACTTCTGGTGGGTCCTAACAGATTCTCCTTCTGAAAAGTAAGTCTTGTTGCTAAAAGTTTGAGAGCCACTGGATTAAATATTCAGTCTTCTCTTAAAAGCTAAGCCAAACTAATTAGGACTGCAACCCTAATCCCGGCCAGCAATGTCCCAGCACAAGTCTGTGCTGTGCTGGCCCTGGGAGTGTCACAAAAATGCCATAAAACATTTCTGTGCCACTTCTTGGGATGGGGTTAGGCCAGTGCACAGGCATGCCTCCCTATACCACTATGGGAATGGAAAAACAGGTGAGTTATGCTGGCCTAATGTCTCTGAAGGCAAAATGAAATCTGAAAAAGGGTTTTTTTCAAACAGCCTTTACTGGAGTATAACTGGCTCAGAAATAGCCGAAGTGAGACATGTATTGACCTTTCATTGCAGATGTTCCTGAAGGTCCTTTGCTAGCCAATGGCTCCAGAATCACATGAACTTTCCGCAAGCTCTAATAAATAGGATGAGTTTGGGTGTGTATTGCGACAGGTTGAGTCGGCCATTCACAATAAATGTCCGACAGCCATCATAAGGCAAAAAAGGAGGAAAAATATTTGCCAAGAAACAACGGGACAGACGAACAAGATAAAAATAGATTGGAGCAAAAGAAATGGGAAGCAGAACAGCTTTGCTGCAGGTGTGAATTGCTGTTCCTTCATGTTACATCTCAGTAAACAGAGAAGATGCCTGGTGGAGTGTGACTACTTTCCAATCAGCAGAGGCAACGTGCTGTGACTGGTAATGGGCCACTCACAGCCTGCCTTGCAGAGGGCAAGGGGAGAGGGCAACGGCAATGATTACAGGACAGATCGGCCAGCAAAGGGAAGGCCTAACCCTGCAGTCTGGCAGGAAATGTCAGCACTCCACAGCACCCAATGACTGTCAGAACATCAATGGTTATACGGCTGCACATCTGGGACCAAATCCAAAGTGGCATGGGAAATGTGGCGATTGGACCCCCCAGTGTTTTGTGTTGCCCTTATAGCAACCTAACAACTCCAAAGCATGCAAATGCAATGAGATCAATAGGTACCACTTTGGTGAGAAGGTAACAGTATTCCAGGCAGGTCACATGACCATGGAGGCATCTTTGGACAACGCTGGCTCTACAACCCTGAAACGGAGATAAGCACCGTTCCCTATAGTTGCTCACAGCTAACAGGCAACCTGCAAGGGATACCTTTTACTTTTTTATAGCAGCAGCATAGAGCTACAATTTTGTTTGGAGCAGAGGTACAGAGGAACCTTTCATCCCTTTGTATGAGGAACGAGTCCTCAGTATGATTTCATTCCTCTGTATGGAATGAAAACCCTTCTCTCCAGTAGTCTTTACCCTAATTAAAATTATCCCTAAAGCACTTTTAAAATTGTCCCTGAAGCACTTTTAAAACTGAATTTTAAAATTGAACTTTTAAAATTTAAAAGTTTAAAATTGAACTTTTACATTTGAACTTTTAAAAGTTTTTCACTTTTAAAATTGAACTTTTAAATTTGAAGCACTTTTAAAATTGTCCCTGAAGCACTTTGAAAATTAAAATTGTGCCTGAAGCACCCTATTTTAAATACAGTATATTATGTTTTGTGACTGTATTTTATTGTATTATGTTTTTTGTTTTGTTGGTTTTTTTTTACTGCAGGACTAATTTAGAACAGGAAAATGGTGTAAGGGGAAAGATTAAAACCCTCTCTCCCAGAGTAATCCTAGGAATTGTGCTGGTTTAACCAGGAATTAGGGTTGCAGCCAGACAGCCCAAAACTATTTTGCCCTTTAATGTGATTTATCTGTAAATATATCTTAATAGATAACATCACCAGGAGAGGCAGTTATCCAGAGATGGTGGTTCAGCTGGAACATGGCAACAGTAGTGTCTCACGACTAGGCAATCCTCTTCCTCTCATCCAATATTATATGACAACTGGCATGAAATATAGTGTTGGCCATACAGAGCATAGAGCATGTGACAACAGAACAGCTATACTTTATTCCGCCGAAGGAATAACTAAGCATTTGACCTTTTCAATACCCAGTCCGACATACTGTGGTACACAGACTGCAGAAGACATTCTACTTACAAGTAAGATTGACTTTGCTTTTCTTTTCTGGGTCCTGATTTTCATTATTTACTGTCTCATTGCTGTCAGAATTCATTGAACTGCAACATCTAATACAAGTTGGTAGCGCATCTTCTAAAAAGCGAGGCAGTTGGCTACTGTCGAGCTGGTTCCCTACCCCAGAAGAGAGTAATTCTGATTCTTCTTGTGCTTCTTTGTATCCCTTCTGATCATCAGAGGTTTCTTTTTAAAATATGAAAGGTTCAGTCACAGAGATAGTGATCAAACCTTGAAATACACTTATTCCCTCCCACTACTTCCAATAAAAGGGGTCTAATCAAAAAGGAAAAACACCTATCTCTGTAGGTGACGTGGTTAATTTACAAACAGTTCCTTCACTTTCTGTTTCAAATGAAAGCAAAACTGCTGGGTATGTTGGTGATTACTGAAAGCCGGTTTGTGGTTTACAGGCTATAATGTTGATGTTCTTGAAATAAATTGGGCAGTATTAAAAAAAGAGGCTGATGTGATGCAAACCAATGTTATACTGAACTCTTTTAGAATTCCATTTATGTTCTTTTGGAATGGGGGGAATAGAATATTTAACCCACAATAAGGTATTGCAGAGGAGTAATTCCAATCACTCAACAGCAAACCAAACACACTTAAATTACAATCCTGGTGTAGGGAAGGACCTACCCAGAAATGCAAAGCAATGTCAGCGAATTTGAGCTCTCTCCAAGTGGGCTCATGCCTGCCGAGCACCAGCATGTAGTGCCGTATACATGCCATTTTACATGCCATAATGCATGCCTATCCCCCAAATCCAGAGTATCTACAGGAGTACAGAAGAGACTTTATGTGCGCCCGTAGTTACTGCACCATCTAGTGAAAACATATGGGAAATTCATATTGGAATCCAGAGTAAGTTATTCCTACACCAGAGCAAGGACTCCCCATAGTTACTCTGGACTTTGCCCTTTGACACTTACTGCCAGGCAAGCTCCAGCACTTGCTCAGCATAAGCCTGTGCGGAGCCAGCCCCTGCCAGAGGATCAATGACTGTTCCTTGGAAATCCAAATGAGTGCTTGGCAATGGAATGGTATGTTTGGACAGAGCGGAGGTGTTCCAGGGCATATGAGGGCAGGGGGTTGTGTGGCAGAGTAGGGGGCAGAGTAGGGGGCATGGTGAGAAGGAGCAGAGATGGCCACAGATGGCCAGAGATGGCCATGGATGGCTATATCCATACCTTAACCCTCCTCCTGTCCTGGGAAATCCAACATGGATTTCCTAGAAATTGCACTCTCTTGATAGTGGGTGCCAATCTGAGAAGACCCATTTTTCAGGGTCACCCGCCCCACCCGCCATCCATACATTCATTCCACTGTTGTTAAAGAACGGCAAAGCAGCTCATAAACACATGGCTTCCTCTGTATGGAACAATGAATCTTTGGTGTCATGCTAATTAAAAAGCCACTATTGCATTGCTTCCTCAAGGGCTCATTTTGTAATTTTTTCAGATTATAGCGTATTGATTAATTTATACCCCCTTTAATCCCTTAGTATTTAACGAAGCCAAGAAACTTGGGAGCATGTGTGTATAATTTAGATCTGAATAATTTTGTTACATTAAGTCGGGAATTGAACCAGCAATTTCATTAGCAGATGTAGGAACATGGACAAGGATGCCTACAAAGCTTACATCAGGCTTATAATTTAGAATGAAAGGAGCTTTGGCCCAAATACAAGTGACTGGATTTGTGCTTAGCACTCCGCAGTCACCCCACATACTGTCTGGTTTTGAAGGGATGCAGCAAATTAAAAGCACCCTTAAAAAAACAAACTTGAATTTTTCAGTCTCATTAATTGCAATATGTGCTTAACTCTTCCACTGAAATGCGTCAAACTGGAATGTGTTTTATGTTGGCCGTTTTCTTTGGCCATAATCATGGCTGTTTTCATGCCCAAGGCCCATTTAGTCCAGCTTCCTGCATCTCACAATGGCCCACCAAATGCCTCAAAGCAGGGGGATCACCAGAATCCGCATCACCTGGTTCAAGACCCCAGCGCATCAACCCCTGCTTTGCAAAACTTTAGCACATGCACAAACTTGAGCACTTTTTAGCACTTGCTCCTTGAGGTGGCGCAATGTGACCACTTTGATCCCTGTGCACATGTCCAGGCCCAAAGAACTTAGATCAGGGGTCCTCAAACTACAGCCTGTGGGCCGGATCCAGCCCGCGAGGGGCTTCAACCCGGCCCGCCGCCCTTTTGGGGAGTTTGGGAGGTGCTTTGTGGGCACTAGGGGGCAGTTAAAGGCTGCAGCGGTGAAGAACCCCCAGCCGCAGCAGCCATTTCCAAAGGGAAGACTGTGCAAATTTCTTCCCTTCAGAAATGGCTGCCCGTGGCTGGTGGATCTTCACCGCTGCAGCTTTCAACTGCCCCACAGTGGCCACAAAGACCGGGGAGGCAGCAGCCTCTCCCCAGCCGGCCAGAGAGGCTCAGGGGAGCTCTGGTCGGCGTGTGCACCTCCAGCCGTTTGTCCGCGGCGCCAGGGTCCCTGTGGCCAGCACGCACGCCAGTGCCTCTGCAAGTAAGCTGATGTGTGTGCGTGTGTTTGTATGTCTGTGTGTAGGTGTGTGTGTGTAAGAATGCATGGGGTGTGTGTGGGGGGGCTCAGGGGGCTCACGCTGCACCACCGTGTAGCAACAGCCTCTCCCTGGCAAGCCAGGGGAGGTTTAAAGCCACCCATGCTGGTCTCTTGACCCCAAAGGTCAGACCCCAAAGGTCAGACTCCAGGGAGTGTTTTTAAAATGTAGCGCAAAATGTAGGACATCCTACCTGTCCATACATTAAAAATGTAGAACAAGGTCCTCCAAAAGTCTGGCCCCCAACAGTGTTTGAAGGACAGTGAACCGCCCCCCTGTTTAAAAAGTTTGAGGACCCCTGACTTAGATCATTCTACTGCAAGGACAGGCAAGCTGACCATCCTTGGAGCAGAATGATCCAAGTCCAGAGCACATGCCAGGACTTCCAAGTATGCGCACTGGGCTCAGTGCACTCATGAGCTAAGTGATCAGAGCCCAACAAGCAAGACTTTTGAACAAGTACACTAGGATCAGAGTGCTCAGATTGCTTCTCTGCTTGGAACGTAGCAATCTGAGCCCAGCATGTTGCATATGTGCACTGGGCTCAAAGCACCACGGTGCTAATGAGTGTCGAACATGGCCTGCACAAGCCACACCACCTTGCCAACATCCCTTCCTACAGGAGCACACAACAAAACAACAGGCCTGCATCCTGATGCCCTCCTCTGCATCTGGCATGTCAGATTTAGATTACTTCTAAAGACTGGTTGCACATATTCATCTTATCTTGCAACCTGCAATGGACTTTTCTTCCAACAAAATGTCCAATCTTCTTTAAAAGCCATCTAGGCCAGATGCCACCTCCATATCTTGTGGCATGGAGTTCCACAGATTAATTACATGCTGGGTAAAGAATACTGCACATTTCTTTTAATGTTTCTTCGTCTTTCTTTCTTTAAACCCCTTTTCACCAGATTTTAAAAATACATTTCAATGTATTTTATATTGTTTCAAATATTTTTATCAAAATAGCTGATGCAACACAATGGCAAACAGTGTCGTTATATATGTGGTTTTATGCAAATGTACAGATGAATAGAATCCACAGACATCTACCTATGCTAACATCCACTACCTGCTAACATCTGATCTGCTGGAGAGCAGAAGTGACTTAACTCCTGAATTTCAATAAGAGAGAAATTGATAACCTTTCTAATTGCCTGGCAGCCAAGCACAATGGGGAAACCAATTTATCTCCCAGTAAGTTCCAGTACTACTTTTAAAGTAGTAGTCTTCCACAGTGATGGGTGAACTTGCTTTGGCTTAATTCAGAATCAGCTCGGTAATTATGAGCTTGCTCAGCGAGTGATCCAAGAAGGCTCATCTATTTTCCAAGAGTTCTCACCCAGCTTGCGGTGGCAGCACATTTATTCGTTTAAAAGAACTATCCCCCACCTTCTAAGTTCAATATCCTCCCAAGGTGATGTGCACTTATGGATTGAAACCAGTCACAAAGTCCATTTCAAATACCAAAGTAGGGGGTTAAACCCATCATATACCCAACAAAATATAATTATGTTGCTTAGTTCCTCCCACCAACTTACTCTTCTTCCTACATCTATCTATCTATATGGGTTGTGGGTGGCGCAAGTGGTTAAGACACTGTGCCTGTTAACCAGCAGGCTAGGGTTCGAGACCTGGGTCAGTCCCCTTAAGACAGAGTGAGCTCCTGTCCTTAGCCCAGCTCTGCGATGCAGCTGGATCCAATCGTATCGGCTCTGCCCTTCCACTGGACTATTTCAGTGGCGTGGAGAGGGGGGATTTGCTGCTTGGGTAACAGCCTATCCTCCATATCAATCTAACCCAGGCCTTCATGCTTCGCATGCAGCGTATGCAGCATCAACCACAATACCATAGTCTTTCAAGACTGACGGATGCCTGCTTTATCTATCTATCTATCTATCTATCTATCTATCTATCTATCTATCTATCTATCTATCTACAGTATTTATATACCACTTTTCAATTAAAAAGTTCACAAAGTGGTTTACAAAGAAAGCAGGCCTCCATCTGTTTATTTTATTTTAATGAAACAATTAATGGATAATGGGTCCCTGGCCCCCTCACAATCTAAAAAGTGCCAAAGAACACCAGCAGAAGTCAATATAATAGACACTGCTGAAGAGGACCAGAAGCTCTCCCCCTGCTAAATAAAAGAGGAGCACCCATGTGAATAAGTGCCTCTTGCCCAATTAGCAGGGGTCTACCTGGTTATATGGTCATACCTGGCAGTCCTTAAGAGAGCATATGCAGTATGGAAGCACATACCTCTCTGCCCCCATAAGTTTAAGGCCAAATCCTAACATTTCCAACATGCCATGGGGCATGTGTCATGTCTAGCGGTTGGGATGGCAGTCACAGATACCTCCTCAAGTTGCATGGCCCATACCTCATTGCTGGATTGCACCCACAGGATTGCACCCTAAGTTTCACAACAATGTAAGCATACCATCTAAGTCTGAAGGATAAATTATCATAATCATTGTTGATTTTTAATCTGGATGTGACTTTTCCTCCAAATTGCTCAGGGCAATATTTATGGTTCCTTCCCTTTCTCACAATATTCTTGTGCATTAATTTAAATTTGACGATAGCTAGTGTGTCAAGCCTTGGTAAGGTTCATGGCTAGGTCAGGATTTCTGATCCAAATGCAACACTTTCAACCATTACAAGCTCTTTTTAAAAAAAGAAAACAGAAGGTGGGATTTTGCTCCCTCTTCTTACCTCATGAAAGAACAGTGCCAGAGTATCTGATCCTTTTTTGGCTATGCATAAGGTCTACCTACACTCATCATCATTGACATCCTTCAGTCTCGAAAGACTATGGTATCGTGCTCTGATTGGAGGTCCTAAAACAGCATCTGGTGTGGCTAAAAAGGCCAATTCGAGAGTGGCCATCCCTTCTACAATGAGGACAGGTAAAGTCTGTAAACTACCAAACAGTTAAACTACCTGCAATAGTAGCATAACTACTGGGGGTGGTGAAATAATGTGCCAAATATGTAAGGTTGCCATAATTCTCATCCACAAAATTGGGACAGGACCCTCTGTCCAATTTGCCAGTATGTGAATACAATCCCCCAAAATCAGGATTGTCCTTGTTTTTGGGGACATATGGCAACCCTACATATAAAGCACCACAATATGCCATATAAGGAGCCCCTCCCACATGCCATCAGGGCAATTCTGGCCAGCATCAGCAAACAGCACTACAGTGGCGCCTCACATAAAGAACACCTCACGTAAAGTATGTTTCACGTAACATACAAACATTTCTCTAGGATTCTGCTTCACATAACAAACTGTGCTTCATGTAAGAACACATTCGTTGGCAGTTGGGGCAGACGCACTGGCCGGCAGCCTGTTTAAAAAGCGTCAGGGCTGCCTAGCGCACCTGCCCATAGTGAAAGCAACACTTCCATGCTGTTCCTCCTGTGGCCGGGTGTCTGCTGGGCAGAGGGAGAGAAGAGCAGTGGAGAAGAGGGAAGCAGCTCAGGGCTAGCCAGAAGGGAGCAGGGGAGTGAGAGGCTCAGGATGGAGAGAAGGAGAAAGTGGGGAGACACTTGGAAGGTATCTTGGATTGCAGCCCCCTAACCATGTCTACCCAGAAGTAAGCCCCATTGTGTTAAATGGGGCTGACTCCCAGGAAAGTGTCTTTAGGACTACAGCCTAAGTAGACTTCATAAGATCATGCACACTGAATGCATGTTTTGAATTCAATCCCAGTGTTTTGTCATCATTTTTACATCCAGTTAATATTTTTATATGAATATTTTTGGTGTTGTGGAAACAATCGTCTGAGTTCCCATTATTGCCTATGGGAAAATCCACTTCATGTAAAAAAAGTTTCACGTAACAAACCTGCCTCCAGAACGATTTGTTACGTGTATTCACACGTATTCATCACTGTATTCAGAATGGCTCCAACAACAAGTGGGAAGGGGCACTTACATGGCAAGTTGAACCACCTGCAGTATTTACTCTGCCAGCCCCCCTTTAGCTATGTGACTGTCTCCAGAAGCTGTAGGATAAGGAAGCAGAAGTCTAAATTAGAAGGAACGCATTCCAGGAAATCCTGGCACCTCTTCCTTTATGCATGGGCGTTGTGTTGTACATGTTTTCTGTGCTCCTCGTTAGTCCTTCTGACCATACCTACATGTTTCTGTTCTCTTTGGTTGATCTCCTTGTTCCCTTGGTTGTTCTTAAACATCATGTTGTCCTACACCTGCCTGGGCCTATTTTAAAAGACCCTGGGATCATTTACCCTGAACAGCCTCATCCCAAATTCTGGCACTTCTCAGCCCTTTTCCGTTTCATTTCCAAGGACTCTCGCTAAAGACAGACAATTAATCAGCAGGCGGATTCATCTCCGCAAAGGAGGTGGGTAGAAAAGGCCTTATTTACTTGGACTCTCCACAATTATGCTCATTTTCTAAATATTTTTGAAAAATTGATTGGCCTGTCATGCTTCCACTTCACGCAGCAGAATATGATTACAGCATGATTAAGAGGCACATTTTTTTCTTTGACAGCAAAGTGCACAGTTTGAAGAGAGCACTAATTATGGGCTCAGTTTCTTGGAGAGCTTAAATATAACACACTGAATGCTGTGATGGGGGGCTTTCTTGTAAGCCCTTTTAATTGCCATCTCAACCAGCAACATGTAATTTCAGTTTTTTAAAAAAGAAACATAACAGATTCACTCAATTGTCCTTTTCCCACACATACTCCTGTGTATTGGTAATGAGGAGGAGAACACAATGCCTGGGTATACTGGCCACACTGGGAAAATGGAATGACCATTACTTTGATTGAAAACATACAAAAACTTTTGTATGGATGGAGGCTGCAATCCCAAACACATTTTCCTGGGAGTAAGACCCATTGAACCCTATGGGGCTTACTTTTGAGTGGACATGATTAGGACTGTAGCTGGAGTCTACATACAGTGTGTCATGGGTATCCATGAGTAACTATTCCAGGTCCTCTCCACAAATAGCAAAATCCTGAGGATGATAGAAACTGTGAGGGAGCACTGTGTCACCTGGAGACTATGGCCATCCTTCTGGAGATTGCACCATCCTCCGTGCTTCAGGTTGCCTCTTGGACAAGACCAGAAGATGCCAGCATGGACCAGAAGTGGTTTCTGAACATGCCCATTAGATCCTCTCTGGTGCAGACTCTACATCTGGGTATGCTCAAATCCATACATACACAGTTAAGGAGAGCCAACTGTGTCCTGCATTGTTTGTTTTCTGCAAGCAGCTTCTGTAGATGGAAATTAGAATCGGGACCGTTAAAGTAGCTTTTGAGCCATCTGCCTGCTCATTTTATTTGCCTTGGAGAGGGCGTGGGGGAATTACCATGGATTTCAACTAGTTCTACATCTAGAAATTCAGATGTTTCTGTCCAAATTAAATTCCTTCCTATACATGCACAAGTAGAGGGAAAGTAGTTTGTACTTTTGTCTGTAAGCATGCTAATCCCATCAACCTCACTGGGTGAATGGTTTGTCTGAATTGCCTCCTTGAATGTCATTTAAATTCCAATTTGACATATAGGTGTGCCCTTGTACCCACAGATTTGCATATCTGTGGATCTCCATATCCCATACCTATTATCTTTTATCCATGATTTAGGTATCTTTGAGTGGAACGTATCCCCCCATGCATATGGTGGGATGGATACATATATGATAGATCATATGAGATTTGGAGTGTTTTGGGTAAATCACCTTTTCTCTGCTGTTAGGAGAAGAGAAATGACTGACTGGGGGAGGCAGTAGAATGTGCATGTAAAGAGCTTTCATTGCATTTGCATGTCTGCTAAGGTGGTATAGTCCTGAACTAAGCATTGAGCTTTCAGTACAATGATTGGCTGATACTGGAGTTCCAAAGAAAGAAATTATGGTAACCAATGAGCTTTTGAAATGAATGACGATCTAAAAGAGACAAAAGTTCCAATATAGGCTATTGTTTTGCTGCATTGTTGTGGTAGATGCACACACCTGATTTGCTCCTGCCTGGAACTGCTGTACAGAGGTAGGCTAACTAAATAATTCATGAACTGCCAGATCAATAAGAGCAACCACTGATGCCGAAATTGTCTTTTTGAAGTGAAGGTTCCCAAGCTGCCTTTGCAGCATCTGCCAAAATGTTCAAAATGAGCCAAAGGAGGAAGGAAGGAAGAGAATTAATTTCTGGCCTGGTCTTAATTGAGGTGAATGATTTTTCCCCCTGAGAAAGCGCCATTCAATTGCATTGCTAGATAGTTCTAGCATCTAACATCAGTGAAGACTTGAAGATGCTCTCTGTGGCTGCTCTTTGTAGCCCAAATGTGTCTAGCAGTGCAATCCCAAGCATGTATACTCAGAAGTAAGTCCCATTATGTTCAGTGGGACTTAAACCCCAGATAAGTGGGTTAGAATAGATCAAATAACAAGAGAGGTTGGTTCATCTGTATTGCCTCATCTGCATACGAAAAAATTTATTTCTAAAATCTGTGCCTGTGCAGAGATATATGCCCTTATGCCCCTATGGCTGCCACCTCTTTATTGGTTATACCAGTGGTCAGGGAACAGGGGTAAAATATCCCAACTTGGGTAAAAATGAAATTCCTCAGGGTAATGGACTGTCGCAAAGCGTGACTGTCCATTACCCCCAGGCAGTGGTGGAAGGAGCGTGCTGTGCGGGTGCAGAAAGAGAGGGTGGACAGAGTCCTGGCGGGAAGTCACAAAGCAGGCCCTGGAGGAAGCTCCTCCCCTTTCCTCGCGACCAGGCAAGGAGAGCGACCCAAGGAGAAGCAGCAGAGTGAATTCCCTTGCTGCGCTCCATCGCAGCCTCCAGCCTGGCAGGCAGCGCAGCCTCCAGCCTGGCAGGCAGCGCAGCCTCTGCTCTTCCAGGAGCCCCTGCTTTGCTGGCCTGCATTCTTTCTGCCAGCCTGGAGATGGCTGACGGAGAGCCTGGCAGCCACACTCCTCCAGGAGCAACTGCCCCCGCATCTGCCACCAGGTACTAATCCTAATCATGTCTACTCAGAAGTAAGCCCCATTGTGTTCAGTGGGACTTACTCACAGGAAAATGCAGGCAGAGACTTGGATCTGTCTCCAACCGCACACATCCTCCCCTCTATTCAACATGTAATACATAGCCCAATCCTAACCATATCTAAATGCTCAGAAGTAAGCCCCATTGTGTTCAATGGGGCTTATTCCCAGGAAAGTGTCGAACTCCCAGGAAAGCATCAGGCCCTTGTGTATAACACGCTTCTCTGTGTGATGCCCTGGGCCCTGCCTCCTAGTCCTTTCAAATCAAGGGGGTAACATCAGCATATCTATATATATCTGGGGTAAAAGGTCAAAAAGTTTCCCGACCCATGGGGTATACAATTATGTCTTCAACAACAACTTCAAAACAGGCAGAAATAAAAGCAGGTAGAAGCTGCTCCCATTCCAAACAAACAAACAAACAAACAAATAAACTCTTGCCCAACTGCCTATGGCACACCTGTGGCTCATTTATGGCACACTGACTGAAATTGCTGGCATAGCGAGCAGCTGTGTGCTTTGTTTTGCTAAGTGAATATATCAGAACCCTTCATATTTTGTCTTGATTTTCAAAGAAATTCAAACCCGTCTCTCTTTTTAATTTTTGCATTTTACAAATATTTGAAATTTTGAATTGTATAGTCATGAATATTAATTAAAATTAAATTCCACAGGCAAGGAAAATAAACTCTGCCATTTATGTGAAAGTGTATCAATTGTCACAATAAACTGCGTTGTGTAGAGAATATAAGACAAGCCCTGCTGGATCCAGCCCAAGGCATATTTAGTCCTGCTTCTTATATCTCACAGTGGCCTTTCAGATACCTCAAGGAGCTCTCAGGACAATATGAAAGCTGTAACGTTTTGCCATTTCCTGGCATTTAGAGATAGGCTATCTATAAAACCCAGATGCTGCATATAATCATCATAACTTCTAGCTTGTGATGGATTATTCCCCCCATTAATCCAATCCCCTGTTAAAGACATCTAGACTGGGAACCATCATCACATCTTGTGCCAAGGAGTTCCACAGATTATGCACTGGACAAGGAAACATTGGAAAGTGCTGTAATACGGTCTCAGATGATGGGTTGATCTGGCTCAGTTTTGTCAACGCTGATTGCAGCACATCTACCCCACCCAAAAGATACCAGGCTGAACTTGGGACCTCTTAACATAGACCTCTTGCGCTACAGCCTCTCTCATGACACTGGCTAGAATGACTCTCTGGAGCAGGAGAGGATGGGAGGAAAAGAAGAGGCTGCATCAAGTCTAATACAGGTTGAACCTCCCAAATTTGAACCAGGTTGAACCAAATTTGTGACATTTGGTTCCAAGAACCTGCCTGATTAACTATTTTAATATTATAGTATTAAATCTTGGAACATTTGGTTCCAAGAACCTGCCTGATTAACTATTTTAGTATTTAATAATATAATATTATTAACTATTTTAATATTAACTATTTAATATTATTAAAGGCAATTAGATACTGTGGTAACAAGGCAGGCAATGAATCAAGATGCTTTTCAGGTGGCTGCTAACTGCCTTGCAAAGCAAGCAATTTGCAAGCACTTTCAGCTCAGAGCAATTCACAAGTGGTTATCACTTGGGGGTCTGGGGGTCTGCCATTCCCCCTGAACAGAAACAAAACTATAAGTTCATGAACAAGCTGAATTGCCTGCCACAGTGCCATGGTAAGCCAGCTGCCTTTAAGCCATTTACTGCGACTTAAGGGATGCTTATCTTTCAATTTAAAAAGCCAAGCTCATTCTCTTTGAGACTTAGGCTGCAATCCTAAAGACACTTTCCTGGGAGTAAAACCAGTGGTGGGCACCAGCAGGTTCGCACCTACTCTATAGAACCAGTTGTTAACAAGAGATAGGACATATAAAGTTTTAAAATAGCCATTTAAAAGTGGCTGCCAGATGGGAAGAGAACCGGTTCTTAATTTCTTTGAAGCCCATCACTGAGTAAAACCCATTAAACACAATGGGTCTTACTTTTGAGTAGACATGTTAGGATTGTGCCCTAAGGGTGCAATCCAGAGTAACTATGGGAAGTCCTTGCTCCGGAGTAAGAACAATTTGCTCTGGATTGCAAAATGAATTTCCCATAGGTTTTCATTAGATGGTGCAGTAAGTACGGGTACACGTAATGTCTCTTACGTGCACCTGTAGTTACTCTGGATTGTAGGGAAAATCACATAAAATAAATCACATATAATTAGGCAACAACTGTATACTAAAAATAAAATATTGAAATGAATGGGGACCCACCTGAAATTGGCTTATGACCTGCCTAGCTTTCTTAAACACTGCACCAGAACCACCTTTAGACAATGCAGATAATACCAGGTTGTTTAAGTGGTATGATTCAATTAGACAGCATAATATAAGAACAAGAAGGGGGGAGGTTGTCACACAATTTCTTTTAAGGTATCTGTAGTACCAATTTCTTGTGATCCTCAACAGGTGACTATTGACTCTTCAATAATGAATCACATGCAGCAGGTGTCTCTTATACCCAGAGGCAGGAGGAAAAAAAAATTATCCACCCACACTTCCTACCAGGGATAGTGTTATAAATACAGACAGCAAAGCGTGATCAACCATCTCGCAGATACACTCCTCATTCTCACAAGACTATATCAGATGCCTCTTCCTCCAAGCCCTTTTTTTGTTCTCTCTCTCTCTTTGTTCCCAGAGTTTACACTCCCAATTTAGATGTCTTTTTAAAAAAAATGATTTTATTTAAAAGAAATATAAAAAGCGCAGACAACACTGAACTTTGACGCCTGTGTCTTCACTCTCAGGGTGCGAACAAATTATTTAAGACAAATTATGGTGCTGTCAGATTCATACTTTCTGTTTTGAAATAAATGTTGGCGTCTAAATTATACAGGAGTTGGAGTTTGTTTAACAAAACTCCACTGAGAGATGTTTGCTGTACAGACTTTTCCTGGTGTCTTTTGATGGTATCGCGGCGTTTTCCCCCTCTGTGGCATGCCATTGTACGGCTTAGCGGGTTGCTTTTATCATATCTGCTCAGTCATATACCAAAGACAGGGAAAGCACTGAGGCCTTGACAGTTTTCAATTAAAGAATCATTAAGAATTACAGATAAAAACAGATAAATAAAAACTTTCCCCACTAATGGCTCCGACAGTTAAAACCTTGTGAGGTTTGCTGGGGAGAAATATGAATGTTGGTGTGACCCATATTTCCTTCCTCTTACTCTTGAGTATACACACACTGTCAAGACAAAAATATGCCCTCTTAGAAAAGCAGTCTACCCTCAGACTGAGATAACCCTTCTGAGAACTACAGTAGGTTGACAAATAGGAAGGGGACAGAGTTCAGTTTTTAGCCAGCCACTGTTTTATTTATTTTTCACATTTTTATACTTCCCTTTCTCAGAGTTCATGCCTTTCTTTTCTCCTCACAACAATCCTGTGAGGTAGGTGCAACTAAAAGATAGTGACTGGCCCAAGATCACCCAGGAAGTTTTGTGGCTGAGCAGAGATTCGGAGCTGGATCTTAACTTCAAATCAAACCTCTACACCATCGACTACACTTCAGCAAGGGTATGGTTGGGGTGCCATGAGTGACTCAGCTCAAAACCTTGTCCTAGATTCCCAGCATACGAGTATTGGCATTATGTGCATTTGTGTAACTTATTTTTATTCCAGTGATAAAACAAAAAGCATTCATTTAACTCTTTCTGACAATGCAGGCCTCCGTCAGTCTTGAAAGACTACAGTATCGTGCTCTGCGCTGCATACGCTGCATGCGAAGCACGAGAGCCTGGGTTGGATTGTTATGGAGGATAGGCTGTTACCCAAGCAGCAAATCCCCCCTCTCCATGCCACCAAATTAGTCCAATGGAAAGGCAGAGCCAATACGATCGGATCCAGCTGGCATCACAGAGCTTGGCTAAGGACAGGAGCTCACCTGTCTTGTGGGGCAGACCCAGGTCTCGAACCCTGGCCTGCTGGTTAACAGGCACAGCGTCTTAACCTCTTGCGCCACCCACAGCCCTGGCAATGTCTGTCAATGACAGCCATTTCTGACAATGTCCGCACGTATTACCTTGATTAAAGGTGAGCAAGTATTATTGATCCCATGTTCTTTATCCAGCTAATCTTGGATTCTGTTCAACTGATCCCTCCTTTTTCTGGTATCAAGACTTTTTGTGCTGTCATGCTGGCCTACTTGATGATACCTTTACAGATATTACTGTTCCTTGCTCAAAGCCCCCACCATGGTGGTATTGGTAATCACATGTCCTGGTTGGTCCAGTGGTGGCATCACCAGATCTGCACCCGGTCCTAATTTTCCTATGTGCCCAGCAGTGCACAAATGACCACCTCTCTCCTATGCAGCATGGGAGGATACCAGAGGTTTCCTAAGGACAGGGAAATCAGTTTCATTGCCATGCAGTGAGCACAAATAACCCCAATGTGTCCACTCTGACTTGTGCCAGCTCTTGAGTATTGCATTATGTAGGGTTTGGTGGCTCTGGAGGAAGGAGTAACATTTCATGGCAGCCTCTGCCACTGTTCCTGTCCCTTTTCTGGGCCCAATCTTCTCCTTTCCCTGAAAAGCCTCTCCACATCCTGATATCATTCAGCACTGACATGTTCTTCTGCTACTAAGGCCGGCATTGAAATGCTCTGGCCTTTTCCCACTGGTGCTGGGTATCACCTGCCAGTGAAGGAAGTACATTACAGTACTTTTACAACAACCTGCACAGCAGTGGAACTGGAGAGCTAGTGGTACAACCCTTAGGATTGAGCCCTTGGATGATTGAACACTAGAGACCCTTCTACAACATTAGTTTATTTGAGATGTATACAAGGAGCACATGGGCAGGCACCACAGATATTCTTACTAGACCGTAGGTCTTCTATTCTACATCAGGTCTCCAGGTATGTAAAAGCAAAAGACCTTGCATCCTAATGCCACACTTCCCATTTATGCGTCTCACACACTGTCTCCCAAGTGAACAACTCACACCCCATCCCTGCTTCTGAAGTTACCTCTGTAGTAAATCTGTAACTCCCATTCAAGACATATTAGGCAAAACCAGGGTGATAAACACATCCCTTGGTTATTAGACGGCAAATTCACAATGCAAAAGAAAAACGGAAACCCACAATATGTGTAGACATATCTGGCTGCCAAATGGCTTGATAAGTCAAAATAATGTAGGCAGCTACTTTTCTTTCACTCTACCTGTTACTCACATGCCACCAATAGAACACTCTCAATAACACTTTATTTAGCTGTTGTTTTGGGACAAAACTTGCTGTCGCTTCATTCCTATAATTAGTAAAGAAAACAAAAGAATGAGCAGAGCCCACAACTTTGCATGTCTTTTGTGGGTGCAATGAACATATCACAGCAATTAAAATTGCTGCTTCTTTCCAAAGATTTAAGACAATTTACACTAGGATTCCTGATAGTTTGGCATTATTGATTTTTCTTTTTAAATTCTGCAGCACTGCAACTTAGAGCACAATCATAACCATGTCTACTCAATAGTAAGCCCCACTGTGTTCAGTGGGTCTTAAACCCAGGAAAGTTGTATTTAGAATTGCTGCCTTCGACATTCATTAAGATAGAGATGGCCAATTAGTGACCCATGAGATGGATCAGAATTCCAAAACTACTTCATCTAGGACATGTAGAATTTCATGCATACTTACATACATACATACATACATACATACATACATACATACATACATACATACATACATATGGACAGTCAGACGGTCAGACAGACAGACAGGAGCTACAAGTCTCAAGTGAGAAACTCCAGCAGTAGGGTTTAAGCACCTTATAATCTGCACCAGGAAAGACTGGTTGGTATGAGGATATGTGTGACAGTGTCCACCACCCTTCCTGCTCACCTATTCTTTCTGAGCATGATCAGTAAACTAAGAGGAAGGAGCACTTTGCCAAATTGGAGGTGGCACATTACAGTGCTAGAGAACAAATACGTATTGCATGAAGAAGTTCCCAATTTTTAAGGCATGCAGATAAAAGAGATCTATTGATGGTAGTGGATCTCCTACCTCATAGGACTGTTTTGAGGACAAACGGAGGACAGCAGCTATATTAATGGAGCTCCTGACCTCCTTAATGGAGCTTCTGGGCTTCTTAATGGAAGGGTGACAAACATGAAAGATAGCAAGATAGCGAGATAACACCCGAAAAGGTGCTGCAGTCAGCGTAGACAAAACTGAGCCAAATCAACCCATCATCTGAGACTGTACTACAAAACCTTCTAATGTTTCTTCATCCAGTGCATAATCTGTGGAACTCCTTGTCCACAGGAGGTGGTGATGGTATCTGGCCTAGATGCTGTTATATGGTATTGGACATATTTCTAGAAGAAAAGTCCATCACAAGTTACATGATGGGGTTGTGCAACCTCTGGATTTTGGATGAATACCAGGTGCAAGGTAGTGGCAACAGGTATGATGGGTGCCCACTGAGGCATCTGGTGGGCCACTTTGAGATACAGGAAACTGAATTAGATGGGCTGAACAAAATGTGCCTGGTGTTCTTCTGATATGCTTATGTTCTTATGTTCAAGTCCAAATGTCAGAAGTTCAGATCCAAAGTTGCAAGTCCTTTGGTGATGTAGGTGTATGTCTTACATTCAATAATGCCAATTCCTCTTCAACGCAGCAAGATAAAACACAGCAGTTGCCATTGATCATCATACAGCAGGCTTCAGGCAGAACAGCCTCACTTACAATTAATCTTCACGCAATCTACTTTGGAGCCTACCCATCACTAACACAATCCTATTATTTCTGCGATCCCCCGCTCCATTTTTATCTTTTTTTTAATACTTCTGAGTGCTTTAATTGTGTTAATTGAGTCCTCTAAATATGCTTTATAGCGTGAAAACTATCACTGGGCTTTCATGAGATGAATTAATTGGGTATATAAATCTATCCTATCTTGGAGGAGAAACAGGGTAAAAAAATACAAAAAGATAGAAAGCAAAAAAGTCACTCAGCTGAAAAGATTCAGGATTTCTTTTGAGACGTAAATTGTGTGTATTCTTTATTCTTGCTACTGTACAGGCCCATTTGTCACCCTGCCTTTCATTTGATTTGAGGGTACGAGGAGTGATCCCGGTCTATTAGTTTATTTAAATGCCGCTGAACCTTTTCAAAGATGCTGCCCCATAAGTAATGCTACCTTGACTGTAAATCAGGCTTGGTGAAAACCAGTCTTGCCCTTTGCATTTTGCTCGATTGCCCCTTAAAATGAACTGTTGCCCTGTGCGTTCTGGTGCATAGTGCTTCCAAATGGTGTGACCAGTGTATGCGCAGCAGAGAAACAAAATCCTGGAGAAAGAAAAGGGAGAGCACAGAAAAGGGTTTGTGTTGTCCAGTGGAGTTCAGATGTGTGGAGTGTTCTAAGCGAATCAAGATCCATGCACAGGAAGAAATTTTCAAGCAATTCAACCACACACCCAAGATTAGCTTTATGCCAGTTGGACCAGTTGCTCCCAGTTAGGTTCTGGATCTACATGGCCCCACACTGAGCCTTGTCAAATACACATTGCTTGGATCAGTGCTTCTCAAACCTTTGAGAACCATAATCCACTTTCTAGAATGGCAATCTGTTGAGACCCACGGCCCCGGGAAGCTGTATCCTTAATGAAGTGATACGGCTGGAACTGACTTCATCATCATAAAAGGAAAATTTTCTAACACCTACATTAAAAAATCAAATCAAATCAATCAATCAAGTATATAAATGTAAAGTTCAAAGTAAGTTTTAAAATTATCCAAAATAAAGAACACTCCTAATCCTTCCAAATGTTTGCTCATCTGTTTTCTTTTAAAAAATCCCCAAACATCTCAAAGGCTGAACCTAACCATAGTTAACCATAGATAACTAACCATAGTTACTCAGGAGTAAGCTCCATTGACTTTCATTGTTAAAAGCACATACAGAGTAGCCTGTTGAAAGTACACATCCACAACATTTTCCTAAGGTAAGTCGCATACCATGTTACCATCAGTTCTAGTAAATTAAAAATAAAATAAACATGAAACATTGCTGCCTTGGAGTGTCTTCATTTTAGGAAGAAAGGCAGGAAATAAATAAATAAATAAATAAATAAATAAATAAATAAATAAATAAATAAATAAATAGGCCCACCACTCACTTACTGGGTCCTGACCTAAAGGTGAAGAAACATGGCTTAGATCAATGTAATCCATTAAGAACACAATCCTAACTATGTCTACTCAAAAGTCAGCCCTTTGCGTTCAATGGGTCTTACTCCCAGGAAAGTGCCTTTAGGATTTCAGCCTAAATCACAAGCAGTTTTTAAGCAGAGATTTTGTGCTTAATTGAAATATTCCAATCCTTTGGAATATAAAAGAGAGACAAATTTTATTTTTTTAAGATTCTACAGATCTTGGCTGTGAATCTGTTCCCCTCATCTCCTAAGCTTGGTCCTGGTTTCAACTTTCTGAAGTATCCACTCTGCAGTGAGCAGTGACTCAGGGTTAAGCCTAACCATGTCTACTTGAAAGTAAGCTCCACTGAATGCAGTGGGGCTTACTCCCAGGAAAGTACTCCCAGGAAATCAAAAGCGTGTTTCTTTCCTCACTCATTTGCATTACCATCGCCTACTTAATAACGTCTCCCTTAATACTCCTTTACTGATCACAGTCCGATACTAAGGGAAAAAAATGGAACAAGCCGTTTATAGTTAGGCACAAACATCATCATTCATTCTTCAGCCATGCCTAACATCATATCATGTGCTAGATTTGTGATGCTGACAGCTCAGTCCTTGGCCCTTGAAAATGTATATTTGCTACCACTGTTTATCTAATCCGGCTTCGTTCAAAAACAATTGCCTCTTATTACTACTGAAGTTAAAGAAACTGCAAGTGTTGCTTGCTTAATTAGATATAAGCAAGACGGTGTTGCACCGGCAATCTCAACTCCATCTCTTTCCGTTTCTGTAGCACAGCAGGTCAAGTGTGGATTAAACTCAAGAGCTGCTATAGCGTCCTCTTATTATTTATTCAATAATGTCAGCTTGGCACTTTGGTGGGTAGATGAGAAAGTCTTTGCCAGGAGGTGGTTACAAGTCCTGGAATCCAGCCACCATTCACGTTGTGCAAGAGGCACCATAGTGATTCTGACATAAATAGCTCTGTACCCCAACTGAAATTGCAAATGTTTGCCAATACGGAGCCCCTTTCAAGTTTGGAAGTGGATAAACAATGTATGCCCCGTCCCTTCACCTCCCAGTGAAATAAAACAAAATCCAGGGGGTAGGGAAGAAAGAATCCTGTATGTCTGCCATGTTCATTGGCCAGCCAGGATTCTTCAGTGTCTGCCTTGTCCTGCTAACGAAATGTATGCGCTCCTCGCTTTGCTGTGAGCTTCTTGGAGATCACATTTTTCTTTACAGAAAGGCTCAAAAGAAGTTCAGGACCCCTACTCATGAATGCTAAACAAAAACGCAGGCAGATTCTATGAACTTTTGGATGTTCTCCAGGGCTGCGTGCCATCTGAGAAGTTCCTCTTTTTAATGGAAAAGGTATGGGACTAGCACTCCAGGAAATCAAGTACATTTGTGCATTGACAGAAACATCTTTTCAGCAAAATATGCGTGCAATCTTTTTATGATGACAAATGAATAATAAAATTCCTACTCTCCTACTGCAGGGCATGTAGGCAAAGCCTCCACAGTTGTGGAAACACATATTTCACAATGTTCTGATGATTAGGCTGTTTCTTTCCTTCTAACATGAGGTTGTATTTGATTTTTTCGGCCATAAATTATCACAGCTGGCTGTGGTTCACAAGCACTTTCAGGTGATCAGTATATTCTAACTACAGCCGCTTTCTTCTCCCAGCTGAGTGTAACATTTGCCTTCAGCTATGTACCTATTTATTCCACAGCGGTTCTGCAAACTTCTTCAGAAGACAATTTGCCTAAGTTTGGGTTCAGTCCAATTTTGGTATGGAAGTGAAATGTGCTGAGTATTTTGACTTGTGGTTTAAAATGGAAGTGCCTAGACTGCAAACATGCAGGTGGATCTCTGTCTTCATGTGCCTCCTGCGCCAACCTAATCTCCCTGACCATGGTGCATATGTTACTTTCGGCACATTTGCAACACTTTTGGATTGGTGCAAGGGACTTGCTGCTGCTGCTGCTGCTACTACTACTACTACTACTACTGATTCTTTTTGCTCCCATTGGAGCATAAGGCACCAACCAATTTCCTTCAGGCAACTCTGTCTTGATGCAGCGTGCTGATCTCTTCCCATGTCTTGCCCAACCCTTGCATCTCTTTCTTTATTGCTCTTCTCCATGTGCCCAGTTGTCTGCCTCACCTAGAGACTTGTGCCAACCTTAAATACAGGTGAGGATTATGCAGTGAGTAAGTGAAGGTTAGAAATGTGCTTTGAACTAGGAAAGCTCTGATTCACATCTCTTAAGGGTGAAATCCTAACTTAGGCCAGCACAACTCAACATGCTTCCCATTCCTGTGATGATGGGGGAGGCAAGTGCATGTCTGTGCACTGGCCTAACCCTCCTCTAGGAGTGGTGCAGACACCCCCAGGTCAGCACAGGACTTATGCCAGGGTTTAGGCTAGCCTAACCGGAGGCTGGGATTGCAATTGGTCTTCATCTTATACCAGCTGTTCCTACTCCTCACTTCTTTCCATACCCCTCCTTCTCTCCATTCCCACAACCCCTGCAAAAAAAAAAAAACCACACAAAAACTCTCTCTTGCACATCTCTTGAACTGGAACCTAAGCTGTTGAAGACCTTATAAGATGCAAAGAGGCTTGATTTGCCTAATAATATCAAGAGAACCAGTTTAGGGGCTCGTTGGAAATAGAACTGAATTATTGGTGTCCATTGTTTTTTGTGCTCCCTTTGATGTTATGATCCTTCTCACACAGTAATTTTTCCAAATGTTGCAAGCTGCTCTCTTTTTCAGCTATCAAAATGAGAAGACAAGTTTTTAAATATGGTTTTCCCCCAAGAATGCATTTGTGTACGGCCCTCTTCTGCACATAAGTAAATAACTACAGCTTTCCCAAGGTGAAAAGTATTGACAACTAGCCAGAAACGTGCAGCAGACAGACTGCATTTTGTTCCTTCTGTCTTGTTTTAATTTGTTGGGACCTAGAGATTTTCAAACACTCCAGGTTCGTTTGTCTTGCATGCCCAAAAACATCACTCAGGGCACAATCCTAAATTCTCATCCAACCTTTGAATCCTGAAAATCCTAATCCAACTTTCCAAGCAATAGCATAGCTATTCCAGTGGGGCATATGTTAGAAAATTGATTAAGATTGTGCTCTCAGTTTATCTCATGGTGTCATTGCTTGATTGTAGGTTGGCTTGCAGAGAGAGACCAGGCTGTGTCATGGTGTGCTTAGAACAAAGAAATGTGGATCTGACCCACATTCTCCCTTGAGCTTGGGCTAGTCTTATCCTATCTTATGGGTTTCTTAATAAGAAAATCTGGATCAGGCCAAAGGCCTATCTAGTCCAGTTTGGACACAATGGTCCACCAAATGCCTTGGGGAGCATACAAGACATCCTAAATATTGTTCCTTGCACCTGACTACTACTCTAAGGTAGTCTAAAGCAAGGAGATAGTAAGGTTCTTATGAGGATGCTGGGGGGGGGATATGCTGCCCTGCCCAGCACACTCAGATTGAAGGCAACCCCTCCCCCCCCAAAAAAAAAATCTGCCACACTCATCTGCCACTCGTGCAAGCTACGTACATCAAGTCACCTGTGGGATTCAACCTGTTCATTATTATGATGCACTTTAGCCCGGCACCTATCACTATGGGTTTATCAGTCCACTGATCTTTCACCAGTTGCCAAGGGGGGAGAAGCTCCTCCCTTATCTTTTGTGATGGCCCCTGAACTACTGTTCTTAGAGGGGATGCCTGGAATAAAATTAACTATGATCAAGATTTTCTTATTAAGAAACCTATAAGAAGTGGGGCATGTCCATGTCCCTAAAGGACCCCTACTTTTTCCCCTAGACTTTGGGCATGGTCAAACGAAAACCCCTTTTACAGTATTCCTTTCAATTTAATTTTGCTTTTGCTTGCAGGCTCTTGAACAAGCTCTTACTGCCTGGATATTTGTTTTGATGATGATGGATTTGTTTCCTGCATATATTATCATTGTGCTGACCTGCAGTCGCACTGGAAGCGGCTGCCAGTTTCCATCGGAAGTGAGGAGATAGATATTATTCACAAAGTGCACAAATCTGTCGGCCTGTTTCACTCTGCAGACAGCCTGAGTTTTAACAGACTGTTTATTCGGAGCAGCCTCCTGTTTTTCCTTATAATTCACATGAACAGGGTGTCCCAGAGACCGTGATCGCTTTTTGCAGGGCTGGGTCTCCCTCTACAGATGGATTAATAATTGCCGTTTGATTTTCTGCTTATTGCTAACACATTAATCACATCACCGTAGATAATGCATTGATATCCTGCCAGTATTTTGTACTCAATTTGGCAAAATTGTTACCTGCTCTATCACCATAATCACACATATGCTCCTCATCCACCCACTATAGAACAGATACAAGATTTATGTCACATACATTCAAAGCAAATTAATATGTCCTCTTTTTCCAAGACATGTCATGGATTTTAGCCTTGTGATCTGGAAAAACTTCATTGTCCTTCTTTTCCTTGTGAGCAGGAAGCGTGTAGACTTCTTGTAATTCATAAATAATACATATAATAGTTTTTAATTTAATAATAAGGAAAACAGAGTTTATACCAATCATATGAAAGCAATATGTATGCGTGTTGACATGTCGATTCCTAGTGATTTCAAGAAATGCTGGCTTCCTGGATACATAGCCGTGCTTGCCGACTGCCTTCAACCCCAGCATCTCTGAGCAAAACAGCAGTGCCCAAGAGCTTCCCCTAAGAGCCCTAAGATCAAAATGTCCAAAAAAAATCCAAATCATTTAACATTTGTCTTATTGTACTAAACCCACATTGCTGCTGTATATTATGGTGATTTTTTCTTGAACTCTATTCACTCTATTTATTTGGGTACAGGTGGAGGGTGATCAGGATCACACATGCAAATTCTCCCTCCCCAAACACGGGTTGCCAGTAGGCCCACAGCTTTCCTTTTTCTTTTCTCCAGTAGATGGGCAGCAAAGAGTAATTTCATGACATTTTAAAGCAGTCAGTGGGCTTTGCACTTCCACTTGGGGCTCCAGCTTTTTATCCCTCCAATGCTCAGATTTATTCCTGCTTGTGAAGTGGCCTAACTCTGAGGGGGCATTTCTGCCCTGTACTGTTCTAGGCCATGCCAAATGTGCCGAACATGCCCTCAACATGCCTCTCCTGAATTTCCTAGGCTGGTACAGCTAGGCCGGCCCAGATTCATCTATCATCTAAGTTGATTTATGCCAGCCCAAGCCTTTCTGGTGTAATTGGGCTGGCATCTCTTGGAATTGGGCCAGCCCACTGATGGATAGGCTAGCCCAAGTGCACTTCAGGAGCACAGGCTTTGTTCCTCTTTCATAATATTAGAGACCAGGGTCATCCTATAAAGTACATTTTATTTTCACTTTCTGAAATGTTCTGCAGATGAACATCATCTTCAACTTACAATGTCAGGCTGAGCAAATCCAAGGACTGCCCATTAACCGAAAATGCAGAATTGCCTCTGAAGCCTCTCCATTCCACCAGACTGTGCTGTATCCATTTCTTCTTTGTTTAGTATGCATGAAGAAATGTGAGAGATTTTCAGGCTTTAGCCAGCACGCCTCTGTCTCATTTTTCTATTAAGATGATCATTTGGGGATTTGGGTAGCCCTTCAGTCCCAGAGATGTCAGGCAAAGAGTCATTCATTTGCTGCAAGACGTTTTTGTGGCTGCAGAGGCCAGCCTGCTCACAGCAAGTGTGCATGTTAATTCCTTGATTGATATGTTTACTCACCGTCATCACTGATGCTATCTTTTTTTTAATCTCTAAGGATCTATATCCCTCTTTCTCCCCTAAAATATCGGGGGCTACAAGTAGCTTATCATAAAAAAGGAAGGAAAACAATAAAAAGCAACAAAGACAATAAAATGAGGAAATGTTGATGCGAAAAAATGTGAATACAAAATCAAAACTGCAGCAGGAGGATATCAATAATATGCCACCCGACCAACATTTCCCCACACAGGAGAAGAAATAGAATATACAAATAACAGATAAAATATGTTCAAAAGGGGAAAGCAAAATGAAAAAATAGAGGTTTCAAAGCTTCGCTGGAAGGCTGGCAAGTGGGGCATGATGAGATTAGTGGACATGATATTATTAATGTCCTTTTCACCTAAAGCGGCACCTTTTTCCCATAGTAGCCTGGGCCAAGGCAATTTATGGAAGAGGAAATCTGGATGAGAGGAGAGTGATGGGCTAGTGTGTCCCTAAAAAGGAAGAGGGAATGGATCAGGATATGTGAAGGAGAGGAGGGTGGTGGTTACGGCATCATCAAGAGAGTCAGAGGAGGGAAGCACATAGAGACTAGCACCACCATCCCATGAACATGTAGGTACAAATAGGTTCTAATAAGAAGAGAAGATAAAAAAAACAAGTTGGGTGAAAATGAGGGAGGGAAGGACCATGAAACCAGGAGGAAATAATTATGAGTCTGGCAAAGCTGTGCAAAGTATCTTAATGTGATGCTTAAATGTCCTCCTTTAATAGGTTATGAACAATAATAACATCCTTTGAAAATGCTGATTGGGAAAATATTTCTTCATATGTAGTCCAGATGGAAAGGTAAACGACTGCTTTCAACTGGCCCATCTGTGCTTCCAAATCTTTCCCCGAGTTCTCAACTGTGCTGATGAAATTGTCTTATCTTTTGACTCATCCACATTTGGTAAAAAAAATTGAAATAAAAAATTCTTCAGAGCTCTCTAATTGAGAAGCCTGGAGCCACTTTTGGGCTATGGCATGCTGACCCCCCATTGGTAACATTACTTTTGGTTTCCTCTGCTATTGCTGCCCTGCTGTCCATCTCCATGGGGTTTTTATTAGGCACAGATAGGGCACAAGAATGTATTTCTTATCCAGTTTAATTCCTAGGGCCTGCTTTTGAAAGTTGTGAATGTGTGATTAACGAATGAAAGTACTGTGCAATAGAATAGAGGCTTGTTTTAAAGAGGAGGGCTGGAAAGTATGGAAGAGATGAGAGTGGTAAGACAAAACGTCATAGGCTAGTCTAGATCAGCTACCTCCAAACCCCAGCCTGCAGACCAGATATGGGGTTTAGGTGTAGCATTCCCAGTGCACAGCAGACTCCAGTTTGGAGGCGGCTAATCTAGCGCAGTAGTTCTCAAACCATGAGACACAACTCCTTGGGGAGTCATTAAAACCAGCCAGGGAGCTGGGGAATCCCTGCCAAAAAAAACCAAAATGAAATGTATATAATTGCATCCAAGATGGAGAACCACAACTTGACCTAGAAGGTCAAGGGAGCTGGCAGTTGAAAAAGTTTGGGAACTGCTGATCCAGAATGATGTTTCCACCACACTTCCTCTCCTTCCATTCTCTTTTTCTTCTCAAATCCAAGGAGCAGAAGGAAAATTGGCAGAGGTGAATAAAGGCAGGTATATTTTAGTAGTGGGCCAGTTTCTGCCCTCCTTTACTCTCCTGGGCTGACACACTCTTCCTACAGGCTTCCACACAGGCTTCCAGGCTTCCTACCTAGATCCTGAAATGAGCGGGGGGGGGGGAAGCAGTGCAGGTGAGTCAATGTTATTGGTGCTTTGTAGGTGCCTGCTAGTGCCCAGTACCAGTACCCACCAGTGCCCAGTGGGTATATATTCTTTATATTTTTCTGCCACAATGATGGTCAGTTCAATGTGTGTGTTTGTATGTGTGTAATGTCGGTGCATGCCATGTTGGCATAGAATCATGTCAGCACACGGAACAACACTGAAACAGGTTCAGCAGGACACCACTGAAAGGTTGCTGACCCTGTCCTAGTGTATGTTCTACAGGACCAACCATGAATGGAGCTACTTAGGTGAACAACAGCTCCACATAGTCCTGCTATCTCGCTGTAATTGCAGGTGGCAGAATTTAGCCTATGAGTTTAGCCTCTCATTTCGAGAGGCAGTTTTACAGGCAGATTTCATTAAAGGTCTGGCCCCTAATTTCTGGCCCACTTCCAATAGTACAGCTATAAGTAAACAGCCCAATTCCTATAAACAAAAGATGAAGTGGTGGACCTCTACCTGGTAGTATTGCTTCAGCCTGTCAAGCATATAATATTTGCATCCTAAAATGACTCAGTCGTGGCAGAATATAATTTTGGCTATTTGCAAGACCTATTTATGGACTTTTTATATGTTAGAAATAGATGCTCTGCTTATCTGCATAGGAGACAAGAAAGTTTGGGGAAGGGGTTTAAAACAATGATAATAGCAGCAACAAAATTAATAGCAACAAAAGTACTAGCTATCACCAACAAAATCATGAATAAAGAGAGACGGAAAATAATCCCATTGTTTGTTACCATCCAGTGAACTTCAGAAGGTGAAAGAATGCACAAGAGGATCTCCCTAAAAGATCTTATGGGATCTGCAGATTCACATGCTCTTCTGTGGTTTTTTGGTTCAGACTGTGTAGAACTAGCAGCACAATGCACAGAAATAGGTTCAATTTTATTGATTATATATTACTACGGATTATTGATCATCATGAAAACCTATGAATTTACATAGGTCCCATTTTGTTCAATGGGGTTTATTCCCTGGAAAGTGTGCATAGGATTTTACCATAATGGCCATATCCTCCTCAAATTTCCAGTACAGATAACAGCTATGCCAATGGGACATCCACTACATCTTGCTGTGGAGGGTTGCAGACACAAAGACCTCCTCCAGGTAAGGAAGCATTTGTTTGCTTTACCTCAGGACGGCATCAACACTGGAAAGCTGCATCTGATTGGGCCCCAAGTCTGGTTTCAGACAAAACCAGAACTCGTGATACACCAGTGTCACGGGTCCTCCTCGGCTCTCCTCCACCTGTTCTACCAACAGGGGTTTGTTCCTCGAGGATGACTGAGATTTGTGTATCTTCATCACCCCCCCCCCCCCCGGGGATACATGACGCTTGACAAGGTAAGTAAGGAACACGAACAAGCTTTACTTTCTTTGCTTTCTCTCTTTCTCACTCTCCTGCACAACTCTTTAACAAAGTTTCTTTCTTAACAGGTCCACGCAGGAACCATAACCCAGCTCTATCAGAACCCCATCACCTTCATAACAGGTAAGTGTCTCTTTAATCTAATGTTCACTCTCAGATCAAACCAAACGTCCAACAATCTCTTCTCCTTTTACAGGCTCCCCTTCTTGGTGTCCCCTCTCTTGTCACCTTTGACAGCTCCAACTCCTTCCTCACCAGATGCGGTTCCCGATGCCTCTGCTCCGCCCTCCTGAGGATTCTCTGAGTCTCTTAGGGACAGGGGTTCCATGGACAGTTCTGGGGGGGGGTCTTCTCCACCTTTCATAGGTGCTGGGTTCTCTCCACGGCACCTCTTCCCGCCATAGGACCTCCTCCACCTCTCCTTCCCGGTCCCTTATATCCTCTACTCCCCCGCCCATTTCCTCCCGCCAGATTCCCACCAATGAGGACACCCCTCCTTGCGCATACCAGCGCGTTGACGGCCCAACCGTTATTCCCCTTTGTCTGGGCCCTCCCCTTCCCCCAGTGTGCCACAGGTTGACCATATCCTGCATTGTCCACACTTCCACAGAGTCAGGGAAGTCTCTAATGTCCGGGGGGGGGGGGGGTAATCCGGTCTCCTCCATATCCGGTCTCTCCCATATACACCCCCATCGGCTCCATGTTCAATCTGTTGTAGGCCTCCCAGTCAATCTGACAACCAGTTAGGCCCTATTAGTGTTTAATTGCTTGCTCTGGCACATGGAATGAAAAAACAACAACATATGAATGTATGTGAGCTCCATAGAGAGCTGAAATTTGGACGCCCACAACACACCAATCTGAAATGTGACAGCATCCAAATGTATTGGAATTGCAGGCTGCCTTGCCAGTATGTTCACTGCCACTAATTTGCAAGGTATGTTCATTAGCTGAGTGTGTGAGAGACAAGGAGAAAGACCGGATTTGGCGTCATGGCCTTGCGTGGGGTTCAGCATAGCAGCTCATTAGCGCTGACACTGCTGGGTTGTTACTCAAAGCAAAGGGGCGAGTCCTTGATTCTGACAGTACTTTTTCCCTGTAGTGGCAGTTCCCTGTGACTTAGAAGTGTTGCAGCCTCTGCACCAAAGATACATTCCCAGCTCAGAGGATTTTTATTCTAAGCAAGATGGATGGATTAAAAAGGTGAAGGGAGGGAAGAGGAATCTGATGAAGAAGCAGTAATGAATCTGGGGATGGGGTTGTTTCCTGAGGAAGATGATGCAGGGTTGGTTGAGGAAAGGCTAGCACAAAGAAAATACAGTATGGATTTAAAGGGATAGAGGTCGCACACCAAATCTTGCCCACTTACTCTATGGCCTTCACCACCTCTCTTCCTCCCCTGCCTGTAAATACCATATTTACTCAAATCTAATGAGCATGATTCAAATCAATCAGCCAAACGTAGGGTGTAATCCTAACCACACTTTCCTGGGAGTAAGTACAATTGAACACAATGAGACTGACTCTGAGTAGACATGCTTAGGATTGCACTGTTAGTCTCCAAAGTCAGGAAGTGCATTAGATTCAATGGTGCATTTGATTAAAGTAAATACAGTGGTGCCTCACATAAAGAGCTTAATTCATTCCAGAGGCATGCTCTTTAAGTGAAATGCTCATTAAGTGAAGCAGATTTTCCCATAGGAAATAATGGAAACTCAGACAATTGGTTCCACAACCCCAAAAAATATTCATATAAAAATATTAACTGGGTGTAGAAATGATGACAAAACACTGTAATTGAATACAAAACATGCATTCAATATGCATGATCCTGTGAAGTCTACTTAGTCTGCAATCCTAAAGACACTTTCCTGGGAGTAAGCCCCATTTAACACAATGGGGCTTACTTCTGGATAGACATGGTTAGGAGGCTGCAATCCAGTGGTGGGCGCCAGCAGGTTCGCACCTACTCTATAGAACCGGTTCTTAACAAGAGATAGTACATATAAAGTTTAAAAATAGCCATTTAAAAGTGGCTGCCAGATGGGCAGAGAACCGGTTCTTAATTTCTTTGAAGCCCATCACTGCTGCAGTCAAAGACACTTTCCTGGGAACCTTACCTGGGCTGCTGCTAGAGGTTCAAGGTGGTCGGTGGGGGCACTTGGGCACAGTTAGGGGCAGCTGCCTCTGGCACTCCCAGGCAACTGCCCCCAAGTTGGGGGCAATTAAAGGCAGCAGCGCTGGCCAGCAGCCCTTTTACAGAGCCTCCGTGCAGAGTGTCAGGATTGCATAGTATGCGTGCTCATAGCACGCTTTCTTTTAAGTGAAGCGGAACATGTTATGTGAAGCAAGATTTCTTGGAAATTTTTGCTTGTTATGTGAAACGCTTGTTGAGCGAGGTGCTTGTTAAGCGAGGTACCACTGTACAGTATTTTGATTATAAGTATAGGTCAGTATTTAGTTTGTTTACTAAACTGTAATTAAAAATGTAACATAAACCCATTGTTGTATAAAATAGTGCAATTAGGTAAAAATCATAACATTAACCCACTGTCATATTATTATCATATAGCTCATTGTTGTCTGCATTAAAATTAATGTTTCCACCTGCTTTACAGCTGCTCATTAAAATAACCAGTAAACTTTTTTTTAACTCAAGCCTTTTCAAATAGACATGCACATTAGATTCAATGGTGCCTTATATTCGAGTAAATATGGGTATTATGAACCCCCTCAAACCTTGGTTAATAAGCAGGATATCAACATTTCAAGAAAATGAAGCTATCGCCACCAATGATCTTGAGTGGTACAGTCCATCCTAGTACCTCATTGAGGTAGACCCAGCCTGGTTTACCTCACTGGTACCTGGTACCTCATTGAAATACCTGCCTGGTATTTTAAGGGGAATCATGACAATATCTTGGGCTCTGGGGCATAGCATTCACAGTCCCCTCACCTAGATCTGTATTAGGAGGTAAATAGCACTTGAATACAGCTATAAATCTTATCTTTGTATCTGCCACCCAGACCCATCCAGCAGCTTTGCTCCAAGACAAGCCTTCCCACTTGATTAATTACTGGTATTAAGGCCAAGCAATTGGGGGGTATTTTTGCCACGTCTGTGCCACAAAACAGCATGGCAATGTTTGCAAGTATAATTTGGGGATAAATTAGCATGATAATTGTGAGCGCCACCTAAATGTCTTGATGGTGCTTTTAATATTTATGTTTGATAAATATTGCTCTATCCATCAGTTTGTGTCGCACACAAAGTGAAACTTAATGTTAGGAAGCTATTAGCATGAAATTAACATAAAGGGGGAAAAACAAGACACAGAGGTAATCAGAAAATAACAGAGGTTGCTTCCCATTGTTCTCTCGGAGGACGCACTTTCACACCCCCAAAAACCTGTGTTCAGCAACGCAAATTTAAATTAATTATGAACTTCTATTATGCGTCAATGGGCACCTTTTGCAGACTTCTTCCCAGAACAAAGTGTTCCTCCATCCCTGTCTGCAAGTGTCTTTTGCATTTTATTCTTGCTCTAATTGAGTCCATTTTTAAAATTATTATTTGCTTGTATTTCTTGGGAAATACTGGGAGTGTGGGAGAAGGGTAGTTATTCAATATAAATAGGCAACAAAATGCTGTCACTGATAAGAATTGTCTGGATCAGATCCAGATCTCCTTAGTCCAGTCTGCTGTTTCCAAGAGTAACTGTCCAGATGTTTCACAAATTGTGCAATCAACATGTGAAAGTGTGATGACTGTCAATGGTGCAGAGTTGACACAATTTCTATGGGTCCAAAAATGCAAAATCCTGTAATCCTCCCTCCCCACACCATGTTGCCCCTCAATGATTCCCGTCATCATTGCCTGCCAATGCAACCACACAGTCCGTGACATCCTTTATGCTATCAAAGAAAGGTAATAAGGTGAATAGACACTTTCTTTCCATAGTGACATTGATAAAAGAAATCATGTCCACCCTACTCCTGGCTTGGTGACTGAATAAGGGAGTGGATTGAGTAGATACCTTAGATTAATAGAGTTGGAAGTGACCTAGTAGGTCCTCTAGTCCAAGGCAATCCTCCTAGAGCATCTCCAACAGGTGCTCATCAATAGCACCTCACTTGATAGAAATATAACACTTCCAGTACTGCAATGCAGTTCCATAACGTGGCATCTAAGTCTTCAGGATGCAATCCTAAAGACATTTTCCTGGATGACCCATTGAACACTGTGGGGCTTACTTTTGAGTCGACATGGTTAGGATTGTGCTCTTAATTAAATCAGAAGTTTTTCAAAGTTGGTTTTGAAGCTTTAAACCCTTCACAGTACAAAGTGAGTGCAACATTCCCCCTTCTCATTAATATCGCCAATATTACCTTAACGTGGTTTAACAGAGGATCATTCTGACCCCTTCCTTTTAATTCCTTTGCACATCCACCCATGTGCGTGAATTCTACTAATTGCCAATGAAAGCAGTTTTTTTCAGTTTTGCAATGACAATTTAGAAACCTCAGAAATGGGCTTTTTAACAAGCATGATAATTATCCAGACACAACAGATGCTAATAACAATTTTCATTTTCTGCAAGAAAAAATGATTAAGGTTTAAAAGTGCAATAACAAAGCAGCCTAAGAAAAGAACTAGGGGGGAGGGGGTTGGGGGCGTTGATAACAGGAGACAATTTATGTGTGATCACAATCTGTAATTTAAAAAAGAACTTTCACACTGCAATAATCTTGAAAGCATCTCCTCAAATATCAATCTGCTCCCCTTTCATGTGCTTTGTCTCGCTTCCCCTTGCCCTCATTTCTGCTAATTGTCAAAGCTATTTGCAGCTTAGTATCTTCTTTCTTCACAGAGCTGGGATATCTCCAAAGTGAGAATGCAAAGTTATGACTGGTTGGGGTCACTAATAGCTTCCCCAGCACCTGCCAGAAGAGCGGGAATGCCTGTCTTTGGTATCGTGCCTTCATCTTCAGAGGAAGAACCATAATTTCCATTGGCAACTCCTAAGTTGATGACATTTTTGTTCTGGCTCCATTTTTTTCTCTCCCTTGAGGTCTTGAACTAATATATCCTGTTTAGGAGTTGAGATGCATCTTTGTGGTAATGTTGTGTGAGTGTTTATAACAAGCATTGTGAACCATAGCTAAGGGGGGACATGGCATAGCTAAGGGGGGACGGATCACTACATTTAGCAGGTGCCTCACCATGCTGTACAAGCAGCCATTCTGCAGCATTTGCCTTGATATAATAAGAGGTATTTCTAAACTGCTTTTCTGGCCAGGGGTTTTACAATTAACAAAGAGGTTCTCTCTCTCTCTCTCTCTCTCTCTCTCACACACACACACACACACACACACACACACACACACAAACACACAAAGGTGTTCTCAGGTATAGGCTGTAGTAAGTTTATTGCACAATCCTATGCATGTCTACTTAGAAATAAATCCCCTTGTTTCCAATAGGCTTCCTCCCAGGAACATGTGTATAACAAATGTATAAGACTGCTGCATCAGATATATCTAAAACCCTGAACTTGTATGGTTTTCACCCATCTAAAAGAAATCCTGATTCACAGCCCAATCCTCTGCATGCCTTCTCAAAAGTAAGTCCCATTATTGTCATTTGAGCTTCCTCCTAGATAAGAGTGAATGGGATTGGAGCCTCAGACTCATCATGCAACACATTGTGTATAACATAACAATTTGCATTTGATGCCACACATAAAACCATTAGTATGCTATTACCCTTGCAATTCTACCTGCATTTGGGCAACCACATATGGAAAAGTGCAGGTCACCATCTTGTGTGCACAGAATGCAATACTTTATGTGACTTCTATAGGAAATACCAGTAACTGCAGAAATTACCGATACCAAATTTTTCTATTAATTAATATATTGGCTTTTTGGCACCTATTTTTATTATGCTACTAAGGGCACAATACTAACAAATTTATGTCAGCCTAATTCATATAGCATAACTTTCCATGATGGTGTTGGGTGGTCAGTGTATGTTTGTGCACTGACCTAACCCCAAGGAGTGGAGCAGAAGTGCCTTATGGCACTTTTGTTCCTCTCCCAGGCCAGCACAGAACTTATGCTGGGTCTTAGGCCAGCCTAACTGGATTTTAGGATTATATAGTGAAATTAAAACTTTTCTTCTCTCCAGACAATTGTTCTTAACTATTGCTAAATATTACAACGGTGGGGGAATAGGGTTTTGGCAGCTAAGAATACATCTAAGTGAAACACCAGCCCTCTTTTTCTCCACTTGCAAAGAGCTTGGAGATCCACTGGGATGAAAGGGGCACTCTAAATTCAAGCCCTGACTTTCAAGTCTCTGGCTCCTAAACCCTTCCTGCTCACAAGTGAAGTTGCCCTAATGATTAACTGGCAGCGATGAGCTCATTTGCCGTCAAAGGGCTTGTGGCCTCACAAAGACTGGATTACGGTTTCATTCCATGATCAAAAAGAAGGTGCAGTTGATGTCAAGGCCAACAGGAAAAAAAGAAAAAGCCCTTACAGTGAGGCACAAATCCCTATTCTACAACAGGGAGAATATCAGAAGAGAGCTGATGGAAATTGTAGGAAACAAAAACCATCCCATACAGACTGACTGTATAGAATAGAGGACAAAGTGCCTCTACCTTTAAGCATTGTATAGAAGAGGGAATTGAGGCAGGTGCTTCTATAGGGTTGCCATAATTCTCTTCCTCAAAGGATTGGGCTTCAGGGGGTTCTCACAGGTTCTATAGAACCCTTTGATAATGAGCACCTGGTTTTGAGAACCAGTTACTAATGGGACATAGAACCTGTTGTTAATTTATTTAAATCCCACCACTGCCTCTGTCCCACTTGCCAGTTGAAATATCAGGATTGTCCCTGTTTTTCAGGACATATGGCAACCCTATCTCTCAATCTATCCTCAGTATTTATATACCACTTTCTATCTGGTCACCCTGATCCTGTACAACACCTAATTCTTTACAGAGTGACAATCCCAAGCATTTCCAGGGAGATTGGGAAAGATGATTCAGCTGAAAACACCTTCCTGGGTTCATGTGCACTCTATATAGGGTGTATAACCTGGTTAATATATGTTTATGCATAGCTCAATAGCTCATCACTTTAAGAATACCTGGGAAAGGAAGAGTATTGAACCAGCAGATGGAGGATGTGTCACCAATGGGGCTGAGGTTGCTGGGTGGTGGTGATGCAGCCTTTGGGGGGTTGGAGAGGGCAGAACAAGTATGGAATGAGTGTTCCCCATCTGGAATGCAACTACACACTTATTGCAGTGCTAAGAATTGTTCTTAGAAAGTGGGGGTGAAGGAAAGAAAAACAAGCAGTCCAATGTTTATTTTCTAAACTGCATCCTTCTAGTTTTTAAACTTCAGAACAGCGGGTTGTTATGAGAAGCTTGTTCCCATCTATATTTACAAGTGAACAGTCGGCATCAGCCTATTAGGTCTCTCATCTGTGTCCTGAGTGGATCAAGCAGCGAAGGGAGGACACATTTTTCATGGGTGATGTCACCTCGATAGACTCCAGCTCCCTAAATGCTCACCCCGAGATGTTCCGCAAAGCTGCGGAAACCGTTTAACGCAGCACGGCGATCCTTTAGACAAATGTGTGCCCTTTTCCACGCGTTCGATAGATGCCGTATAAAAAGCTTTAAATTGGTTCTAAAGTTCTGCCTAATTTAACACCTACTGCAGAATGCAACTTTAAGTGCCCTTATGGTTAAAGAAAAACAGAAGTGCTGCCAAGCCTAGAGGGCATTCATGTAGATAGCTCTTACATAACGCATGCCGCAGTTTGGACCGTGTAGGAAAACAGAAGCAACAAAAAGAATTGCCAGATCTAAGAGTTGCAGTTTGTAAGTTAAAGTTCCAAAGGTTGCTCTGACTTTGACACATAGACCGCAATCCAGAGTAACTACGGGGAGTCCTTGCTCCGGTGTAAGAACAAGTTACTCTGGATTGCAATATGAATTTCCCATAGGTTTGCACAAGGTGGTGCAGTAACTACGGGTACACATAATGTCTCTTACGTGCTCCTGTACTTACTCTGGATTGTAGGGATACTCAAATATGGGCATTTGCAGACCATGCAGGTATATGCAAGGGGAAGGTTGAGAACTAGAATCCCATCTTCTACATATGGAATTCTTCTACTAGAATCTTCTACTAGAATTCTTCTACTAGAATCTACTAGAATAATTAAAACATATTAGATGTTTTAAAGATGTGTTTGTTCATTTATATCATGCAAACTCATCTGCTAATAGAGGCTGCTATTGCTCTATCAGCAGAGCATATCCCTTTTGGTCAACATCAAGAATATAGAGCCCAATCCAATGCAATTTTAATCAGAAGTTTGTTCCCTTAATAGTCAATGGGACTTACTCTAAGGAAAATGTGTTTAGGATTTAATTTAAAAGTGTATAATCAACCATATTCTCTTGAACAACGATGTTGGTGTCATAGCTAAGAGGGAATGGAGAGGAGCTGAGCTCCAAGGTTTCTCCTTCACAAGACCAGTGGTGTTAACAGTTCAGAGACTGATCTTGAAAAAATTTTCAGAGACTCTTAGAAGTATCAGCCTCAGGAAGAGGAAAATTGAGACATTTCTCTGTGGTGCACTGACTATTTTAGTGTCTGGCCATAACCTTCCTCAAGAACAAGACTTACCTTATGTTGCATGAAAGCTATGATGCAGTACATAAGCACCCAGGCAAAAGTCCTCAGGACAGCAGCACTAACCACTGAGTCAAATAGGCTAGTACTCTTATATCTTCCTTTTATTTAGTGTTTATCCCTCACTGTGACGGAGTCTGCTACTCTAGATCTCTGGTGCCATTTCTCCTGGTTATGGGCTTGGTCTGGGTGCAGCTGGATGGATCTTAGGTTGCCATGCAGTGTGTCAAGCCAGCACTGGCTAGGATTTTTATATACCATTTCTATTTTAATGGGATTTTTTTAAATCCCATTTTCAATTTCCACATGTTTATATATACTTAAGGTACTGTGGGTGGCGCAAGTGGCTAAGACACTGTGCTTGTTAACCAGCAGGCCAGGGTTCGAGACCCGGGTCAGCCCCGCAAGACAGGGTGAGATCCTGTCTTTAGCCCAGCTCTGCGACGCCAGCTGGATCCAATCGTATTGGCTCTGCCTTTCCATTGGACTAATTCAGTGGCGTGGAGAGGGGGTTTTGCTGCTTGGGTAACAGCCTATCCTCCATAACAATCCAACCCAGGCTTTCGTGCTTCGCATGCAGCGTATGCAGCGCTGAGCACGATACTATAGTCTCTCAAGACTGACGGAGGCCTGCTATATATACTTAAAAACATATGAAAAGTGCTAAACTGGATTGTTTTCCAAGCCAAGGCTTGTCAGTGTTCTCAGTGTTCTCCTGCCCTGTCAGTGTGTACAAATATAGTATATGCACAGCAGCTACACCAACACCGCAACGGAACTATGTAGAAGTCGTCCCTGTCAGAGCTTCCTCTAATGATGGCTATGGCAATATGTGTGTGGGAGAAAAACGAGGCAACACTTGATAGATTCTTTCTATTTACAAATACTGCAGCAGCCAATTCAAAATCAGAAGACACTATAGCATAGTCATATATCCAGTCTGTTTATCAAATCCACACAAATCACTACTCAGAGCATGTAATAATATAGAACTCTGGCGAGGTCTCAACTCCTTTCCTGAGGAGATTTCTTTCCTGAGGTGATTTCAACTCGTGCTGAGGCAAAACAGCTCCTGAGGTAAAATTCACCTCAGGAATGAGAGGCTCCTCTCAGCCGATCAGAGTGTCTCCCTCCATTTCACCTCAGCTAGGCAGACATGCAATTACCAGCTCCTCATAAAAACTGACATGCCCCTCCAAATGAACAATTTACTCAGTCCTGCAGTAGCAGCAACCATGGCCCCAGCAAAAACTCACAGCAGCCACCACGTCTGCCTTCCAAGTTAAAAAAGCTTTAGCAATATTCTTATTGATATTTTCCACTGCCATCAGTGAGCCATTAATATACTCAACTGTGGTTGGATAGCACACTATGCTTTAAATCTGTGTTTCTCAAGTTGTGGGTACGGACCCACTCAATGGATCACAAAAAAAATTTCATATGGATTACTTGATAAATTGATTTTATGGTCACTTGGGGGTATTAAAAAATTTCTTGCTTCATGATGTCACTTTTGGCTATGACGCCACTTTCAGATTAATGATATCACTTCCAGTGGGTTCCTACAAATTGTCATTCTAAAAAATAGGTCCCAGTGCTATTACACACACATTTTGCAGGACTTGAGTGTTTATAGTTTACTAGCGAAAGCTTACCCACATTGCGGGAGTAAAATTCCCCATAAAACACCCCTCCACTGCGCCTCAACCCCCTATGCACCTCAACCCCCTATGCGCATCAACCCCCTATGTGCATCAACCCCCATGTGCAACATCCCCCGATGCACAACATCCCCCCATGCGCATCCATCCCCATGCGCATCAACCACCCATATGCATCAACCCCCCTATGCACATCAGTCTCCTATGCACATCAGTCATGAGCATCAACTCCTCATGTGCATCACCTCCCATGTGCAACACCCCCCCCCATGTGCAGTGTCCTCCCCAGTGAATAACATCTCCCCAATGCACCAGACACTGCGCACTAAACTGGCTAAATGTCAGTCATCCATGTTAAGTGTAGGACAAAACACTTTGCTCTCCTTTTCAGCCAGTAAGGGGTTAAATTTCTCAACATTGGTTCTTGGTGGGTGTTCATGTGACATAAGGAACACCCTCCCCAAATTTCATGCTTCTAGGTCTGGGGGTTGGGGCAGAGTATCCATCAGTCACTGATTCTTCAATGCAAAGTATAGGGAGGAAAATGCATTGCACCCCATTTCATCCCCTTCTGGTTGGAATTTCTGAAAACTGGTACGTAGTGCACCCCTTTGTCACGGAAGGAATACCCCGCCACAAACACATTTCATGCTTCTAGGCCCAGTGATTTTGGCTGGGCTTTAATGAGTGAGTCAGTCAGTCAGTGACTTTTCTCTTATAGATAGATAGGTAGATAGATAGATAGATAGACAGACAGACAGACAGACAGACAGACAGATATAGATAAATTGTCTGTGTGAGCCCAATCCTGTGCCTGTCTATTCAGAAGTAAGTCCCATATAGTCAGGGTGACCATATAGAATGGAGAACAGAGTGCCGCTACCAGAGGCACTCGGTCCTCCATTCTATATGGTTGCCCTGCATATGGTCAATGTAGCTTTTTATGTATAGAAACTGGGAAAATAATTCATTCAGTTCTTCCATACGATACTTCTGATGACATTGCTGATGCTGTACAGTGTACACCATCAAAGAAAGAACTAGAGATTTTTAGCTATCCATGATAGGATTCTGTCTCATACAGACAAATGAGAAGAGACAGAAAAATCTACAGGTTTGGGTATAGACTGCATTTGAACCCTTTGCAGCAAAGCACCGTCCACCATCCTAATGAATAAGGCACTTGAATTCAAGCATCGCTTAATGCAATTCAACACAAATGGTACTTAGGCAATCTGGAAGGGGTCCCCAAGGTGCTTCCCCAGGAGAGAAGCTTTGGAAGTGCCAGTCAAAGCAAACAAGAAAGAAGCAGAGACCGATTGAGCATGAAGAACTGCCACAGGCAATGAATTTTAGATCGGAAGAAGTGAGGAGCTAAAAGCAAAGTATCCAAAAAGGAGTTCACTTCTTTCTTTTTTTCCCCTTAAAGCCAGCAGAGGTTAGATATCCACTGCGGCAAAGCGTCCATGCTAGATTCTAACACATAACTGTTGAAGGAATTTGATCTCAAACTGTCCTGCTTCTCCAAGTGGCAGGTAGAGGCACAATTCTTAGTCAACACCAGTATGCAATCACTATGGCAGTGTTCCTCAAAGTGGGGATCGAGACCCCTTTTAAGGGGTTACGATTTCATTTCCAGGGAAGTCATGAAAAGCTGGGTACTGGCACTAGACACCCACACCATGAAATGGGGCCCTTGGGCTTCTTTCCTAGGAGTTCTTTTCTGGGAGATTTTTGTACTGATTGAACAAAATGGGACTTACTTCCAAGTAGATATGGAGAAGTTCTGGCATCACAATTATGGTGGCCATGACATCCATTCCGAAGGGGTCCAGACAGATTGTCATGAAAGGGTGAAATGCTTGAGAACCATTGCCCTCAGGATCCCTAGGGATACCACCAGCTAAGCCAACCTGCCTGTTCCACGCATGTCAGAACTGTGCTGTAAGAGTGCAATCCTAACCAATTTTCCAGAATTGATGTAGCAGCCATGCATCCCCAAATATTCCCTTATTTGGAGGCAACCTACAAGAGAGTATCCCCATCACTTAGAGTTGCCATATGTCCTGAAAAACAGGGACAATCCTGATTTGGGAGGATTGTATTCACATACTGGTAAATGCGGTAGAGGGTCCTGTTCCGGTTTTGTGGAGGAAATTATGGTAACCCGAGCATCACTGGAGGCATCGCACAAACCACTGACACATCTGCATCAGTACTGATAATTTGGATAGAACTGAGTCCTAAGAACCCACCTGTTCAATGGGCCACAGATTTCATAAAGTTCCTAAAGCAGTATGTGTTCTGGAAATTGTTTTAGAGTATGCCACCTCCCCCCTCCAATCTCATTATTATGGAGATCTTTGCTTGAACTATAGAGTATTTTTATCGGAATTCCTCATCTCCTACAGATCATTCTGCACCTGAGGTTATAATTATGGGTTTGCAGGATCACAACTGATTGCTGCGTTAGGACGATGATGCTATCAGAAAATTGTGAATTCAGGTGAGTAATACCAGCAGGGTTCCTTACATGGTTAGAAACAAAAGCTTCATTGTCATGCAAATGTTCACGGTTTAATGAACAAGGAAAAAAAACTGACATCACAGCACTAAGTGCACAAATCCCATTTTATTTTTCACTGCATTTTCCCAGGAGTGCCTGGTGCATAGTTCAGGTTGGTGAATTGCAACATTTTAAGCATCCCATGAAAGAGAAGGGATTGAAGCCACTTACCCCATATCTATTCAGAGCCTCAGCTTACTGAAAATGTTACGTTTGGGGTTTTTCAATTTTTATGGGTTTATATGTACCTATAGATATATCAAGTGTGCTAAATTAGATTGTGGTGAGATAAGATCATGGAGAATAAAGAAACATACAACCACGGTGACCTCTATGACCTCTTTTTCCAGGATGCATCCTCTTTTATGCCTTGTGTCCCAGAAAAAAATATCTTCCTTGTCCTCCTTTTCCTGCTTTTATTTTGTCTTTTAGTAATATGTACTCTTATTAGTGATATGCACTGGCATATTCAAGGTTTTCAGCCTTGAGCCTCCAGGATCTATTTGACGGAGTGAGAGAGTGAAAGACTTTACCTTTCTCATAGGAACAGGGACTAAATGGTAGACCACGTTGATCCTTGTGAGCTGGGCACCAGTCATGTCCTATTATATTTATTAGGAAGAGAACAACTGTCCCTCTTCACCCTAGCATAGTGTATTTTTCAATGGCTGTTGCCGGTGTCTCTTCTGCAACTCTTTAAGACTGGGAGACGAAGAATCATTTTTTTATAGCAAAAGAAAACATTTTGTAAACTTCTCTTTGTTAAAAGTGATTTATTTATCCTTATTTATCCAAAAGTTTATACCCTGCCTTTCCCATGCTAATGCAACTTATGTAGCATTTTTATCCTCACAGCAACGCTATGAGGTAGGTAATTTTTCTACAGGAAGCTTGCAGAACTCTTCTCTTGCAGGTGGGATCCTTCACAGCATGGTCATCATGCTTTTCCTACATTAAAAGCATTGATGTCTTCAGCAGGCACTATTAAGATGCTTTGAAACTTTTTACAAAGAACAAAAGTCAAGACACTTTAGGCTCAGAAGGAGGCAAACTGAGACCTTTACCTAAGGACTTATGTTAATGTAAAGATATTTTTCTACCTGAGTGCCTGTATGGGGCTATGTTATATTAGGGAAGCAGTCCTATACACACCTATTATTGTTTCCATTAAGATTATTTGTACATCTCTTTTCAACAAAAGTTAAACCCTGCTTGGTGTTTTCATTGGGGTAGGGTGTACAAGGGTGCTGGCCATCCTCATCATCAATACCATCCTCCTCAAAAAGAAGGAGGAGGAGGGAAACAATCACCTGGCCAGTATAGCAATGTTGATTATGATAAGGATAATTGTCTTGCAGAAGGCCCCAAAATTCAATTCTTGACAGCTCTATAATAAGGACAAACCATAAAGTAAAGGTAAAGGTGTCCCCTGCAGGTTGCCTGTCATGACCAACTCATACCCTGTTTCTAGAGCCATAAAGCAAGTGTTGTCTGAAGATGCCTCTGTGTACAGGTGACCTGCATATGCATAGAACCCTGTTACCTTCCCACCGAGGTGATACCTATTTATATATTTGCATTTGCATGCTTTTGAACTGCTAAGCTGGCAGGAGATGGGCAAGGGACAGGAGCTTGCAGTACTCAGGTCTCGAACTGCTGACCTGCCAATCTTCAAATTGACAGGCGTACTGCCTTTAACCACTAAGCCAACTGCAGCCCATTTCCAATATAACTGCAGCCCTGATCTGAACCCACCTGAAAGAGAATTAAGCCATGATTAATTTACATCACTAAATCTAACTTGCTGTGACTAAAAGCAACTTAAAAAAAGAGGGGTAAAGGGCATATCTAGTATAATGTAGCGCCTATTTTAAAGGTTGAAATGACAAATAAATTCTGGATCTGTAACAGTTGACAGCTTCAACAGTACTAACAGTGGGAAAAATGTCAGTGATTAGCTTTACAAAGAGGGAAAGCAGAGATCACTCTTTCCCCTTTCCATCTCATGGCGGGATTAGCTGCAAAGGTTAGACTGTGCATTATTGAGTAATACTCTAATGGTGTCTCTGTACACCTATTTGATTGAATTAGGCTGCAATCCTAAGCCTCAGTTAGGCTAGCCTAAGTCCTGGCTGGCTTAAATCCTGTACTGACCTGGGGATGTCACAAAACTGCCATAAGACACTTCAACGCCATTCTTTGGAGAGGGTTAAGCCAGTGCACAAATATGCACTTGCCTCCCTACATCATCATGGGAATGGGAAGACTGATGAGTTGTGCCAGCCTAGGTTAGAATTGCACACTAAACGCACACTGCTAAGAAACAATGCAAGCCTCACATGTATTAAACCAACCCAAGATTCTGATAGCAGATAAAAAGAGGATGCTGTTCTGGAACCACATGCCTCAAGTCAGAAAGTCATTCGTTTCCATTTAGCCTGAGATTTTAAATGATGGTTGGCAAACCTCTTCCATTCCATTAAAAAACAAACCTAGTAGATGAAGCAATTCCTCTTTGTCCAGAGATGAAGATCACATCACAATGATTTAGGGAAGGGGTTCTGCAAAGTGTGGTTCAAAACTTCTTAAGACATCATGGGACACTTGGACACCACAGGATGTGTGCAGTGTCCCCACTATTTGATCCATTGATGCTGTAAACTTGAATTTCACAAAATCTTGTGAGATCCAAGATGATGGTGTCTGGCCAAGCTGAAAAGAAGAGGCATTGGGCGCAATCCAGAGTAATTACGTGGAGTCCTTGCTCCGGTGTAAGAATAATTTGCTCTGGATTGCAATATGAATTTCCCATAGGTTTTCACTAGGTAGTGCAGTAACTAAGGGTACACGTAATGTCTCTTACGTGTTCCCGTAGTTATTCTGGATTGTAGGGATCATGACCCAGATAAGTTTAAGATAAGGGGTATTTGTTTGAACAAGGTAGTGGAGACCAAAGAATGTGCCGTGAGTGGTCTACACAACACTGCTTCAACAAATAAGAGATCAAGAGATCATTGCTGGGATCAAGAGACAGAGGAAGAAGGGAGTGGTGAACAAGTGAGGGTATTATTGCACTGCAGATCTATACTGGTTCTATACTAATTCATGCAGTAATCTAATCATGGCTTTCTCTCACCAGAAAATCCAGGGAACAGTGACGTATCTAATGATCATGTAGTGCGGTGCAAAGCTCAAAATGTAGCCCTGAAAGTGATATCACAGCTGGAAGTGACATCATCCCCAGGTATTTTTTTAAAAGAAAATTGGGGTAAAAACCTGTCTCTTCCTCAGCAGTTCACTACCATTTGCTCTGCTGGTAGCATTGCTAAGGTACATGTTTGCTAACTGAAGCTGAAGAAGATTTTGTTGCTCTCCCACCCTGCAACAACAAAATCAAATTTAATTAAGTAAAAAAAAAAGAAAATTGTGTCCCTTATTGGTTAGAGAAACTGTGCTGGGGCAAAGAGGAATGGTTACTCTTTCCATGCTAAATAGAATAGGCAATGTCTGTATACCCAGTAAGTATAGGTAACTGAATTATGATATATACTGTATATTATATATGCACTGAGACCTGATTCATATTTATACCTTATTAGTTCCCTACAGTATCAGAATTACATCTCATTGGCTCTTAGAACCATCAGTAACTTGGGAAAAGTTTGTGTTTTAAAAATCCACTTTTGTTCCATAGGCTTTTTTGTTTTCAGTTTCTGGTTAATTGGCCATAACATCTGATAGAATATATATATATATATTCTATATATATATATATTTCAAAGCAATTTGTTTCATTACATTCTGCATAAAATTATCTTTCCAGTGATATACAGCATGACAGTATTACCTTTCATATATACCCTGTTTTTCACAATTTTAGTCACTAGTTTTCAAGCTCAGCTTGTAACCCCCTTAAAGCTTGTAGCCTGGTGCAACTGCACCCCCTGCACCACCACCACCACCCCCCCAGCTACTGCCTGGGAATTCTTGATGTGGATTCTTAAAAACGTTAGAAACCTCTGTCCTTCGTCACTATTTCCAGGGCACAACCCTAACCAACTTTCCAGCACTGGTATAACTGTGTCAAATCAATCCGTCAACAATGTTTATATACCACTTTTCAATGTAAAGATCACAAAATGGTTTATGGAGAAATTGAAATAGCAATGGCTAATGGGGCACATGTTGCAACTTGCAGTTGGGGAGCAGTCACTGAAGCCTCCTATAGGTCAAGCAAAGTTTGTTCCCTTACTTTGGATGCATTTAGAAGAGGACAGATAAGTGAATCCATGGATATGGGATGCTCTGATACGGGGGACTCTGTATCAGTCAATAAATCTTTGGCTTTCTTGGTTCCTTCTCCCTTTCCTCCTTCTTCCTTTGCATCTGATGGTCTATGAGGAGTAAGAAAATTGTGTGAGAATGAAACATTAAGAAGCATGAAATTATTAATTACAGTAGCTAGATCTGATGCCAGCCTAAGTTTTCTCTGCGAATTGAGTTGCTCTGTAGTTGTGTTTATGGTATTAACTCCAGGACTGCTATTTCCACATCTGAGAGTTGCCACCTAAGGAGACAAAGCCTAGATTGCTCTGTCGGTCCATTAATGACCATTGGTTCATAACTGCTATTAGGATACATCCCCCAAAATAATATGTTGAACATCAAACCTTTCAATTTTTTGTAAAACTCTTAGGGTGAAATCCAGAGTAACTATGGGGAGTCCTTGCTCCGAAGTAATAACAAGTTACTCTGGATTGCTCTATCCTATCCTGCTCTATCTATGACTCTTACATCTTCCCCAAGTTACTCTGGATTGTAGGGATCATTGGCTGCCAATTGTCACTAGTCATTTGATTCACACTTTTGTGCTATCCAGGGTGCACCATGAGGAGGTGAACTAGCATCACATCCAAGAGGATGGGAATCTGGTGGTGATGTAAAGCCCAATCTACAGTTCATAAGACTTAAGACAGATTATGTAAAAGGAAGTTTTTTTACAGTTGGGGTAGCAGCCTTGGTTCATTCATAGATCTGACTGAGAATGTTGTCTCAGGCAACAGATTTGTGGGGATCATCACCCATCTTCATCCACTCACTGTCTTCCAAAACTCCTCTTCCACCTTCAGCTTATCAAGTTGGGAAAGCAAGAGAGCTATGATGTACCACTATTAACCCCCTCACTTCCTCATAAAATCTGTTACCAGACCAGGGAGTAGGAAAAGCAGATGCTGCCACATCCTTCACAAGAAACATGCCATCCCCCTGGGACTGACAAAAGGAGGCCAGTGTCATAATACCCCTGCTAACTGGGCAAGAGACACTCTTTCAAGTGGGTGTTCCTCTTTTATTTAGCAGGGGAAGAGTAACTGGCCCTCCACATCCCAGCAATGTCTGTTCTAGTGGCTTCTGCTGGTGTTCTTTTTGCATTTTAGATTGTGACCCCTTTTGGGACAGGTACCCATTAGCTATTACTTAGCTATTAATTTTTTTTTATTTTCTTGTAAACCGCTTTGTGAACTTTTCAGTTGAAAAGTGGTATATAAATACTGTAGATAGATAGATAATAACTCAGAATAGTATGCATATTTCTGGATAGACATCTAAATTGCCAGAGGGGCAAGGAGACACCACTGAGCAGGCCAGACCTGTTAACAGAATAAGGATAATTGAATTCCCTCTTAAAAAAAATTAAAGAAACTTATTGCTGGGAAATAGCCATAGAAGTTTATGTGCAATCATGCAAGATGAACCACATGTGGCTGATAAGATGGAAAAACCTACATACGATCTTCATGAAAGTAAGCCCTATTAATTCAGTAGGACTCATACCTCAAGTAATATAAAATATTATTCAGAATTAGATTCCAATGCATAGCATGATGCATCGGGGTAAGAATCATTCTCCTGCAAGAGTAAATTCCATCAAACAAAATTGGACTTGTTTAGACATACAAAAATTGGACTTAAAATATATAGGATTGAGTTGGTATACAACCTTCAATCATTTGCTCAACAGCGACGCAGGAACCTTTCTTCCTAACTCCAGCCCTTTCCCTTTTGCAACTTGTATCACTAAAAATCCCATGATACTGCACCAATTGCCCAAAGATTTATTCAGACTGGGTGATCTTCATTTGAGTATTTGCATAATTGAAATAATTAGCACTTAATTGGCTCACTGTCATCCTCTTCACAGGAATCGTCCTTCAACAAAGCTGGTTGATTTGTTTCTAAGAATATTACCATGTGTGAGATCCTTGTAGGGATGCTTCAGCTGGCATCTCTACTAAGCAAGGGGGTAAGATAGCCCTATTGAATTTTTACCTGGAAACATTCCTTCCCTGGCACAGCATCAAGGTGAAAATCAGAGCAGTTCATGAGTGTGTGGGACCTAATTTGTGGACCAATTTGTGCACCAAATTTGTGTACCTAATTTGTGCACCAAATATAAGGCTGTACAAATTCATTTCTGCTCACATGAAGCTTACTTCTTTAATTACAGTTTCTCTGCATTTTGGATAGGGTTGCCATATGTCCCCATCCTTATTTGGGGGGGGTTGTGTCCACAAATGGGACAGAGGGTCCTGCCCTGATTTTGTAGAAGAAAATTATGGCAACCCTATTTTCAGAATATGAATGAACACTGAACACACTTCAGGCATCATCTTAAACAGAAGCATTTTAAATATTTGTGACACACAACAGCGCCCCTAAACCTTCAAGTGGGAGTGATCTCATTTTTCCCAGTAAAATAGCAATACCAATGATCCATCTTATGAGATGGTTAGGGAAACAAATAAGAGCTTTGTTATGTGCTCCGCATGATCAGGTGCTTGGCCATATTATTAATACCGATAATAGTAATAATAATCATAATCTTTCCACTTGCATTGCGAGAGGCATAAATCATGGAAATTCAGGCAGCACACAGCACCAGAGGCCTTTTCTTTTAATTTCCTAATAACATTGACTGGTTCGGATAACAAGAGCGTTAACTGCTAATTAGGTTACAGAGTGGATATAATAACAACAGACAAAATGTTGATGTGTTCATGGATTCTACACAGTCCTTTGATACCTATTACTTAAATTAGCTATGGTCACTTGTATCCCAAATTAGCTCATAAATCACAGCCTATTTACAGCCTGCAAAGCGTACACACTAATAAAACGGATCCTGGTTTTACGGGGTCTATTCTGGACTGGAGCCGTAAAACACAGCCAGTCAGACTTCAGTTGTCTGAGTGGGCATCTCATTCCGGCAGTCATGCCTGCTTCATTTGGCTTTATAGCTCCACGCTATTTTTTTTCCTCTGCACCAAAAAGGCATTTTCTGGATGAAAGCCTATTGTGTTTTCAGACATGGACTGAAAACCATTCTTTTCCAGGCAGGAAGTCTAGCACTTTGGAAGGCCAATGGTCAACTCCGAGCTTGATGGGGCCTTGGGAGACCCCCTTTTCAGATCATGAAAAAAATGGGGGGATATCAGTTGAAACATCTGAGAACATAGCTTGGACACATATTAGACTCTCTATTCCTTTTCTGTCTGACTAACTGCAATCCTAAATACACTTTCCTGGAAGTAAGACCCATTGAACACAATGGGGCTTAGGCTTGAGCAGACTTGGTTAGGATTGTGCTCCCTACCAGGAATCAGAAACTATGAGAGTCATCTGAAGCAACCTGTCCAAGGAAGTCCCAGTCTACAAGGGGCTCTCTTGATGTCAGAAGAAAATAAGGTTGAATCCCAGCTTTATTCTGTTTCTTTGAACACAGTATCTTTTATGCCCCGAGGAAACCCACTCATTTTTTCCAGGGATTTGTTCCAGAACAGTGTTGTTCAAACTATTGGTTAAGACCCCCTAAGTGGGCCACAAGAATGCAATGGAATAAACAGAATACCTCTATTCCATTTATTGGATTCTAATAAATGGAATATCTCTATGAATGGAATATCTCTGAAAAAAGTTATAGCCCAGAAACCAACAGGGGGAAGAGTGATGAAGCATCACCATGTCCACCAATGCCCTGCCCACTGCACTGGATGTGGTCCATCATGGGGGTGACTTGCTGGCCTCTTGCCCCACATGATGCAAACCATAGTGACTTCACTGATGCTCTCCCATCCATTTTCTGCCTGAGGATTATGGAGGTGCTATCCCCTGACTATGCTGTCAGGCCACAAAATGTTCAAAATCAGACAGCAAAGCACATTCCACCTTTGGTTGTTTTCTTGTTGCTGTTATAGATCTTATATCCTCCATAAGGTATGGGATTTATTTTAGAAAGTGCCTGTGGTACATATTGGACCATGATTTTGTTATTGTCAGCGACAAATCCTGCAGGGAGCGGTTCTCTCCCAACTCTTTTTATTCCTTTTTAGAGGAAATACATTGCACTCGTGGCAGAGGACTTGATTATGCGACAGCAATGAATGAAGCCATAATTCTGTTTACCAGATATTACTTACACAAGGAGAACAATCGAGTGTGATCATTGAAGGGGACCACGGGGATTACCGGGAGACATTTACGTGAACACTTTTATTGCATTTTCTTTATATGTCTTTATTGCGGCAAGGTATACAGCAATAAAATTGGATTATCTTTTTATCTTTTTTCTCTTCCATTTTGGTATAGAGTTACAAGGTTAAATATTAATAGATGTTTCTCACTAGCCTTAAAATATCTAATTATCCACAAGTAATGTTTATTATATTTGAATGGAACCTTCTGATATTTTTACTGTTAATAACTTTTTTAGAAAATATAACTTTTTTAGAAAATATACCACAATAGCTAGTACAACTAGCATATGCTGTGATGTTTTAGTTGTGTATGCAAGTGGCTTTCAACATGTGTTTCTGGAAATGGATTGATCGAAATAAATAAATTTCATATACTGAATGAAATAAATTGTAAATTTTTCTCACCAAAAGACATTCAAATCTCTCTCTCCCCCCCTCTCTCCCTCTTTCCCTCTCTCTCTCTCTCTCTCAATCTCTCTCTCTCTCTCTTGCTTGCTCACTCGCTCTCCCCTTATTCCCAACCCCCATGTGTATGAATGAGTATGCACAACACAAAAAAAATCATCTCTACTCTAAAATCAAAAATCTCTTTATAAGAATTCCACTTATTCCTGCTTTGAAACTTATATTTCATTTAAATATTCTGCTTTTTTCATCCCAAGCTCTTGAAGTGGATTTTAAAAATCCAAGAAGTATGTGTGAGTGGTAGCCTTTTCATGTTTACTCAGAAGTAAGTCCCACTTGGTTTGATAGGATATACATTATACTGTATAAGAAATTCCATGATATTTTCAACAAATAATTCTAGAATTCATTTGTAATCATGGAAACCTGGCTAATACCATGCAATGAGGCCATCCAAACCTCAGCCAAATGACACCATTATCAGAATTACAATAAAATCAAGTCTGGGGAACCATCTGTTGGAATATTTGTTGGAATATTACTTGACATTCAGATGAAAAGCTAGCTGAGAGTCCGTCGGATACCATGTGAATGGGTGAAATGCACCATCTTCCCTTATCCTTGGGAAAATCTTTATCAAATTCTTGAAGTGCATCCAAAACACACTATTTAAAATTAACTCAAGTCTGAACATTATTTAAAATTAACTCAAGTTTGAAGGCAACCAGATCACCTTCAGCTTGTGAGATAACGTGCATGCTAGCATTTGATATCTAGAACATATGCTGCAAGATGGGCACTGATAATTGAAGAGTAATTGCAATTCTACATTATCTTCCTTCCCCACAGCTTTGATGTCTTGGCTTGGGTGTCTTGTTTTACAAGTAAATTGTTCATTAGATGCAAATACTGTGTGTCCATAAATGTGGGCAACTGGGAACCAGAATTTGTGTCTGATGCAAGCTTTTGAAATTGGGTACCGCCAATGGTTGTGGCTTATTTTAGACAAAAACAAATAATTGGTAAAATATCCAACTTTTAAAAAATGATCCAGTGGCCTTTTTTGCTTGTTTTTGTTGAATTTGAATAATTTGGGGTTGAGCAAGGGTCGCCAATTTCACTAAAATAAATCATAGGGATTTTGATCAGATTTGCTTTTCCCTGCCTTCAATAACTGCCCTTTTCTGGGGTTTTGAAATCACATTTCTCTCTAAATAAGGCAGCACATGGAACAAAGCCTCACAGTGGCCATAGAAACTGCCAATCCCCCACAGCTGTGGTGCAGGATTTTGTGTTTGCTCCCTACTTGCAATGTCTCCAGGCAAGGAAAGAGCTGTTATGAGCCACTCGCTCCCATGGTAGCACAGCGCCTCACTGATTTTTGGCTTACAAGAGGATGATCAAGCTGAAACCAACTTCCAAATTTCCCTGGCTAAGAGTGATTTTCCCTTACACCTGAAATTTCCCTCCTAAGTATGATCTTTCCCTTCCATTACCCCTTCTTCAGTCATCCCCTCTTCCCTAGAATCATAGAATCATAGAGTTGGAAGGGACCTAGTAGGTCATCTAGTCCAACCCCTTGCCTGCAGCAGGAAATCCCCCTAGAGTATCCCCGACAGGTGCTCGTCAAGCCTTTGCTTGAAGATCCCCAGTGAGGGAGAGTCCACCACCTCCCTTGGCAATCTGTTCCACTGCTGAACTGCCCTCACCGTCAGGAATTTTTTCTGGATATCCAATTGGAATCTCCTCTCTTGCAGTTTGTACCCATTGGTTCTAGTCCTGCTTTCAGAAGCAGCCATGAACAAATGAGCCCCTTCCTCCCTATGTCCTTCAGGGCAATCATGTCTCCTCTCAGCCTTCTCTTCTCCAGGCTGAACATCCCAAGTTCCCCCAACCTTTCCTCGTAGGGCTTCCCTTCCATACCACTGATCATTCTTGTCGCTCTCCTCTGGACTTGCTCCAGTTTGGCTGCATCTTTCTTAAAGTGAGGTGCCCAGAACTGAACACAAGACTCAAGATGAGTTCTAACCAATGCAGAATAAAGAGGAGCTATAACTTCTCATGACTTGGAAGCTCCAGTCCTCTTAATGCAGCCTAAAATGGCATTTGCCTTCTTTGCAGACACATCACACTGCTGACTCATGTTCAGCTTGTGATCCACAGCAACTCTAAGATCCCGCTCACATGTTCTGCTGCCAAGCCAAGTATCTCCCATTTTATATCTAATAATAATAGTTTTATATTATTAACAGTTTTATACCTGTATTTTTGGTTTTTATTTCCTAAGTGCAGAACCTTGCACTTCTCCCTGTTGAAATTCATTCTATTTGTTACAGCCCAGTATTCCAGTTTATCCAGCTCCTCCTGGAGGTTTCTCCTGTCTTCTGATGTGTTTGCTACTCCTCCCAGCTTGGTGTCATCCGCAAATTTGATCAGGCTCCCCCATATCCCTTCCTCCAAGTCATTAATGAAAATGTTAAAGAGAACTGGTCCCAAGACAGAGCCTTGGGGTACCCCACTAGAAACCTACCTCCAGGTTGACACAGAACCATTTACTAAAACTCTTTGTGTGCAGTCATTGATCCAGTTGCAGATTCACCTTACAATTGCCCCATCTAGCCATATTTTTCCAACTTTCCAATTAAAATGTCATGTGAGACCTTGTCAAATGCTTTGCTGAAGTCAAGATAAATGACATCCACAGTATTGTGGATGTCACCCGGTTGTGGTGGTTCCACTGCCAACACTGTTACACCTCCTACTCAATTTGTTCATCCATTTCAGAACAGCCAGGCAAGAATGTGCAGAGGAGAAGAGTGGCAGTAGACTAGAATGTTTCCCGCCATAACTCAACTTCTCCGAACCTCCCTTTCTTAAAAATAAAAAAAAAGATTAGTTAGGATGGGAAGCAGTGGATGATTACACAGGATAAGGGAGGGAGGGGGAATGGACAGCCATGGAATGCAAGGTGGAGTAGTATCTACTCAGTAGAGATGGTAGACTCTCTACTCAGTAGAGGCAGACAGATGGCAGTACCACTTCCATCTCCAGAGGGTCACCTGGCTCATTAGTGGAAAAGCCATGCTGGATTTTGAGTTGGAAGATTGACATGGAAGATTTTGACTTGCACTTTCAAAAATCCATTAACTGGATATGGGCAGGTTTGGACCAGAAGTAGCCTGCCTCCATGCGCTGTGATGGGGTCCCACCTCTGCAGGCTCTTACATGAACAGAGTTTCTGGTCTTAGTGAAGAATTTTCCAAGGTAGAACTTCATTCACACCTGCTCATGTGTAGAGATGAAGAGATGGAGCTAAAAGGCAAAGTCCCATTTTCTCTTGCATGAGTTTATTTAGTGCACACATTAACAGAAAACAGAGCTCTGGTGTCTTCCATTTGCAGGCCCCACCACATCAATACACTTCTCAAAAGCATCAATGTTTTGTTCTGCTAGGCTCAAAACAAGCAAGTCTGAATTAGGCCTCCACAGAACAATTTTACATTATTTCCTGCCTTCCCTGAAGATTGCAAGCCATTTTTATTCCTGGCAAGCATTTCTAAGTGCACGCTTTGTGCAGGCATATTGGTCTGGGTATGGCCACCTACAATGCTTTCTAAGTTAATGTTCTTCCTTTTATTGCAAAAGACATTTTCCTGTGGGTTTAAAAAAAGAACGAAAGAAAAGAAACCTGCTCATACAAAGGGGCCATGAGGTTGAATCCAGGTTTTATTTCCTTCAAAAGATGAGTTCGGTGGCGATCCCTTTAGAAATCAAAAGGAAATTGCTGCAACTGATCTCTCTTTTCTTCTCCTGAGCCAAAAGCATCACCACTGATTCCCAGAACAATTGGTCTCCTTCCTATGTTAACAGCATTCATGATGGGGGGAAAAAACCATGCCAAGGCAATGCCAAGAAGCTGTATGGGGGAAAAGTCAGACACTATTATTCAGTGTTTGGAATAGGCAAGAATAGGAGGCTCAAGGGTGGTGATTAACCAAGGAAGCAGGCAGAATCATCAAGGAGGGGGAATTGACTGGATAGCCTTGAGGTTACTCAGGTATACCACTTGGAACAAGATACCAGCAGGGCAGAGAGAACTCAGAATATAGTACAGGGTATATTCATATATAATCTATATATATAAAAGAGAAAAGTCACTCACTGACTCACTGACTCATCACCGCCCTGCCAAAACTGCCGGCCCTAGAAGCGTGAAATTTGGGGTGAGTGTTCCTTCTATAACGGAGGGGTGCAATAAGAACCGGTTTTCCGAAATTCCAACCGGAAGGGGGTGAAAAGGGGCGCAACACATTTTCCTTCCTATACTTTGCATTGAGAATGGCTGACTCAGCAACATTCCGCCCCAACTGCTGGGCCTGAAGCATGGAATTCTGGGAGTTCCTTCTGTCACCTGAACACCCACCAAGAACCCAAGTGGAGAAATTAACCCTTCAGGGGCTGAAAAGGGGGCAACGTGTTTCTGTCCTATACTTAACATGGGAGACTGAACAACATCCAGCCAATCTGGTGCTCAATGCCTGGTGCACTGGGGGATGTTGTTCGGAGGGAGGTGTTGCACTGTGGAGGATGCTGTGCATGGGGGGTTGGTGCGCATGGGGGGAAGTTGCGCATGGACGGGTTGATGCGCATGGAGGAAAGAAGCGCATGGGGAAGTTGTGCATGGGGGAAGTTGCGCATGGGGGGAGGTTATGCATGGGGGAAGTTGCGCATGGGGGGGTTGATATGCATGGGGGAAGTTGCGCATGGGGGAAGTTGCGCATGGGGAGTTGATATGCATGGGGGAAGCTGTGCATGGGGGAAGTTGCACATGGGGGTTGATGCGTATGGGGGGAAGTTGCACATGGGGGCAAGTTGCGCATAGGGGTTGATGCTCATGGGGGTTGATGCGCATGGGGGAAGTTGTGCTTGGGGGAAGTTGCGCATGGTGGGTTGATGTGCATGGGGGGAAGTTGCGCATGGGGGTTGATGTGCATGGGGGAAGTTGCGCATGGGAGTTGATGTGCATGGGGGAAGTTGTGCATGGGGGAAGTTGCGCATGGGTTGATGCGCATGGGTGGAAGTTGCACATGAGGAGAAGTTGCACATGGGGAGAAGTTGCGGTGTGGGGGGATGGCATATGGGGAAATGTTACTCCTGCAACGCGGGTACGCTTTTCGCTAGTGTATAAATATATAATGACTACAAATGTGATCAGGAAGTTACAAGTTAAAATTTTCTGTTAATTGCAAACTAAGTAGGTGAGGATAGAAAAGCAGTAATAACATCTGGTGGTATAGCTAGAGGGGGTGGAGCAGTCAGTCTTGGTGGGAGCATGCAAGGGGACCCTTTCCCTTTTCAGTAGAGGAGCTGTATCCACTTTTTCAATGGACATGGCAACCTTCAAGAGATCATTAAGCATATAGTGAATCAGCCTCATGCTTTGGGGCCTGTTGTCAGTTGATCCGTGAAGTGGCTCAAAGAACATTCAGATATAAATATGTATAACCAAAAAAGTCTATTTGAGAGGCTTTCCTCTAAGCTCCTCTGCATTTCAGAAGGTGATAAAGCTTTGTGTGGCTCTTCTGCAAGTTAATATTACTTTGCTACCGGCCAGCTTGATTTCAAGGTCTCAACAGCCATAAGAGACCACTGCATTTTTCTATCCCGTTTCAACAGATCAGTCCCAGTTGTTTATTTTCCACATGAAAAATATTGATTTTAGGTTCCTCAGCTTATAATGTTTTGATCCACGTTCTCTATCCCATTGATTTACGTTTGACGCCTCAATCAAGCTCTCATTTTCAACAACAGTAAATTTGTCTCAGCACTCAGAAATAATGAGCTGAATCAAAGGAAGCACCGCAGAAACCTTGTCTTGAGTGATTGTACCTTTAGGTGCTCTCCAGAGATGAGAAGCTCCAGGTTTTATATGTTCAGGTTTACCCCTGAGAAGCTCCTGATGCCTGATCCTGACAGTCCAACTCAGTTTGAGGCAGTTTCTTATTATTTCTTAAGTTACTCTTTCCAATGAACCCATAAAAGAAACTCAAAAATAACACAGCAGTATAGCGTTTCCCACACTTTGGGTGAGGACTCAACAGCGGGTCATGGTAGCAGTGTTGCCCTATATCCCCAAAAAACATAGACTATCCCAGCTTGGGGGGATTGGGTTCACATACTGGCAAATGGGATAGTAGCCTTGTCCCGATTTTGTGGAAGAGAATTATGGCAACCCTGGTCATGAGTCAAGTTGGATGGGTCACCAAAAGTGAACTCAGTTTCATCCTTAAGCATGTAGTGACAGTCATAACTTTACATCTTGCTCCCCCACCTACTTCAGCCTTCTGGCACACTGGAATGATAGTCCTTGGCTTGGGGACGACGATGACATTCCTTGAACACTATTTCTAAGGAGAGTATAGTAAATGACTACACACACACTCGATGCAAAAACTTTAGCAGTCTTAGGAACACAATGCCCCAATTGCTATTAATTAAATAATAATAAATAATAAATAAAATATTTCTAGATCTTTTCTTTTAGTGGAGCCTAATTGTAGTTTTTTAAAGTATGTCCCAGGGCTAAAAAATTTGTGAAGCTGTGCAATATTAAACATCGTTCCAGTCCCAAGGCATTTTGATCCACACTTGAGAACCCCTGATCAGGTGCATAACTAGGGCACTGCCCCAGGAGCTATGCCAATGGGGCTCATTGCCCCTTAGGTTCTGCCATCATTACAGAGTAGGCATTGGTGGCTTCATGTCTCTTCCTACATTCTTTCTTCTTCAAAGATTAGCCTCCAAGGGGAAGGAATGGGGACCAAAAGCCACTACAACAAGCATTCCCTCCTCTGGGGAGAATCAGAAGTAACATCATTGCTCCAGGTCCAAAGTAGTGCATCCACCTTTTCCCATGACATAAATCAACATGATCAGTCTGGACTGTTCATCTACAATAAAAATTTATATTAAAGACAAAGAATATAGTTCACAACATTGTAGTGTAGCTTTAAACAATCTAATTAGTCACTCAGTATTTTCAATGGGAGTATGAAATGCAGACATGCCCTTAAATAACATGGTCTCCTACAAGTAGGTTAGTGTATTCAGTTGGTTTAAATGTATGGCTCAAAAAAGAAGGATGTAGGGTTTTCCCCCCATTTTTCTGGGTTGAGCCTTTCATTCAGCCTTCTGAGACCAACTGCGTAGATCATCCAAAGGCTATGTCAGATCACCTCCTTTAACTGATGTCTCATCCGGAGTCTCAATTCTTAGCTCTTCAAGCAGAGATTGCACTTAGCGTTTTGTAGCAATCCACCAGTGACCTTTATGAGTTACTTCAGTTTAAAGGGGAACTCCTACCTTTTGGAAATGTCAGCTTTATGAAGCTGTACTGTATATGATAGCAGATTTCCATTGCGTCTTAAAACTTCCAGAGACTTCAAGTCTTCAAAAATAGGGACCTGGAGTATGTTTGAAAAAAAAGTCTCTCATCAAAACTAATGCCGCATATGTGTCCCCTTTTGCAAGAAGTGGGTAAAATGGACTAGGAGGTCTCTTCATTTGGCAGTTGTTGAAGCCATCGGTGAAAGAACCATTATTTTCCCACACAAACTACTTCCAAAGTCAATCAGATGCATCTCTAAGAGCCACAGTGTTCTTGAATCATATTTACTGGCTCAGTAATTTCAATAAAATCTCACATTTGAACAGCAAGATCTTTCTGTGGCAGGTAGATCTTCACTTGCATTGAAAAATATAATTTATCCTTCTGCTTCCATTCTATTCCCAACACTGTATCAGTTTTAGATCATAGAAACATGGAGTTGGAAGGGATCCAGTGGATCATCTAGTCCAACCTCCTATGCCTCTGATGTTGGAAAACTTATGGAAAGTGCTTTATTTCTTTTATAAAGTATTTGACTTCATCCACCCTGACTTACAAAAGATGACTCTATGAAACAATCATCACCACCATGCAGATTTCCCATCAGTGCAGGATTTCCAGCTAGTTCTTTAACAAGCAGAAGGATGTTATGGGGGTGGGTGGGGAGAACTTTTCCAATGAGCAAATACATCCACACATGGATAGTTTTGTTAGAATGCTTTCAACTACCTGAGGCAGGGGTGTCATACATAAGAACTTGGCATCCATCAGTCTTGAAACACATAAGGCCAACAGGCAAATGCACCCCACCCACAGAAGCAATTTATCCACTGCCTTTTATAAAAGGGCTCTCCCAACTTGATAACTGGGTTCTGTTATATCTTGAAAATATGAACTAGATGTCTACATTTTCTCTTCTATCATTTATAGCTATGTTCTATGTGAGATTAAGATCCATATGAGATCAAAGTGCTTATTCCTGGTCATCATGATGTCACTTTCTGTTTAATGATGTCACTTCCAGTCCTCCAGGGGAACCTTAAATGCTAATGTTGGCCCTTTGTATGAAATGAGAAAACAGTATCTGTATATGATATTGATCTAAATATACTGATATGTATATGATCTATATATACTGATCTATATATGATACTGATCTGTATATGATACTGATCTACCTACTGAGGTTACGGCAGAGATTCAAACTACAGCTTATTCTCTTGGACAGTCCATACATTAGCACCCAACCCAGACTTCCCAATAGATATAAAAAACAGGTGACACCAGAATTGGAGGAGGAGGAGGAGGATACTGATGATTCATCACTCAAGTAATATTATACTATGCTGGGTGGACCAATAATCTGACTCCATATAAGACCGTTTCCTACGTTAACCAAACCTCCATGGTTGGGAACAATATACACTTGAATATCAGTTGCTAGGAACAAACAAGAACAGATCAGTGCCTTCCTAGCTTTTCTTGTGGACTTCCCAGAGGCATCCATCTGGTCACTGTCAAGACGTTGAACTTGATAGACCTTTGATCAGGTTCAGCCGTGCTGTTCCTTTGTGCAACAATGAGTTTTATACACTGATAGTGATGGCACTGATTAGGATGGGTATCACATATCCCATGCCTTTAATGCAACTACAAGCCTGAATGAACATATCACCATTTTGAATGTGTCTTAAATGTGTCATATGTGTCTTAAATGTGAATGTGTCATATCACCATTTTGAACGTGTCCATTGATGCCACTGGAGTCTGGTACATTAAAAGATATCTTGGATTAATCATTCTCCTTGACCTTCTCATTTTTCATTTTCTGGACAGGTTGTTGTGATTATTAATTACACTGGGAAAGTTATTTGTCAGCCCTGCAATGTCCATGAGCTCTCACAGCTCTTGCTACCCTTAAAAGCACCTGCTGTGCTGAACACCGGTTGGGTTTGGTGCTCTTTCCGCGCCCTCGATCATGTCATTGAACGATTGGGTTGAATTCTGAGCTCTGGAACCAGGAGAGCTTTCCTTAAAGACTTCACAGCTGCTGCTGAAAAGGTCAGCTCCAAGAACAGATTTCTCAGCCCAGATTGATCTCTGCTAATGCAAGAGACAAAGCTTGGTCTAATTTCAAGAGCTGGCTTGGGCTGAGCATAGACAGAAAAGCCCTCGTGGATGGAATGGGGAAAGAGGTTCTCTAGCAGTGGCTGGTTATCTGAGCCTTCAACCAATTAGTAATATAGGGTTTAGGAACCAAATGAAGGAAAATATCCCACTAGTCTAGGGAGATCACAAGATCCAGACTAACCCTACAATCCAGAGGAACTACAGGAGCACATAAGAGACACTACGTGCACCCGTAGTTACGGCACCATTTAGTGAAAACCTATGGGACATTCATATTGCAATCCAAAGTAAATTGTTCTTACACCAGAGTGAGGACTCCCTGTAGTTACTATGGATTGCTCTCTAAAAGGAACTAATGTTGATGTTTTCTATTTGTACCTGCAACCGCTGGCCCTGACTGTAAAAAGCACCCATATCTCACTGACGGAAACAGAATAATGAAACATTTTTCCAACAATGGATGTATGGCAAGAAAACAGCTATGAATATCTCTCTTACTCCTTTCATAGAGTCACTTTTTAAATGTAATCTTTCTATATGCAAATGGAAGGCCAGAAGTAATATATTGCAGGGAACGAGTGTTACTCTTCTGCCTAACAGGGGAAGGCTGTCAAAACAAGAAATAGCTGCAATTGGTACTCCCTTGGATGACATGCTCCTTTAACAACAATACGCAGGAAATAAAATTATCGAGTTCCACTACACCGTTTTATCATCAGTGTGATGCCCCTTAAAGTTTGCACCAAGAAAGAAGATATATCTGGTAAAGGCCTAAGAAAAGATACCGGAGGAAAGAAAAAGCCAGGTTGGTTACCCGCCCTGTATTCTGTGAACAGGCTGTCTAGATATTATCAAGGTGACATTATATATACAGAGAGAGATATTATATATACAGTGATATATTATATACAGTGATATTATATATACAGAGAGAGAGAGAGAGAGAGAGAGAGTTTTCATGTGGTTAATTTAAACACTTACATTACTTACTTACAGTGCAAGTAGATAAATAGGTACCACCTCAGTGGGCAGGTAACAGTATTCCAAACGCCTTGGTGTATAGTCATGCCGGCCCCATGACCACAGAAGTGTCTTCGGATAATGCTGGCTGTAAAGTTTTGGAAACAGGGATGAGAATCGCACTCTAGAGTCAGACACAACTGGCAGTTAACCTGCAGGGGACCTCTACCTTTTTTGTATTACTTACTAGCAAAATGAGCCCACATTGTGAGAATAAAATTTCAAGAATATTTCTAACCGAACACCCCATGCAACATCCCCCTCTGCAAAACACACACCCATGTAACGCATCCCCATGCAACACACCCCCTGTGCATTGCTGGTTGCCTAACCCCTTGAACCCCCTTCCCGCACAATACACATATGCACCACACCCATGCGCACCAACCCTCCATGTGCACCATCCTCCTGTATGCACCATCCCCCAGGTGCACTTATATGGGGATACCTGGCCGGCCTGTTGCAGGGGCCTGTCGCCTTTCCCACCAAAGTGGTCGCTATTTATCTACTTGCATTTGCATGCTTTCAAACTGCTAGGTTGGCAGGAGCCGGACCGAGGATGAGAGCTCACCCTATCTGGCTGTACTTGGGGCTTGAACTGCAGGCCTGCTGAGTGGAATTCTGGTCAAGCAGTCTTCTAACCCCAGCGTTCTAACCACTGAGCCACTGCAACCTGTATATATAATTAAATTAAAAACTATTACATGTTATATTACATTGTGAATTCCAAAAAGGCTACATGCTGCCTCCTCATAAGAAAAAAAAGGAAAATGAAGATTTCTTCATGACACAAGAGTAAAAAATACGACATATTCTGGAAAAAGAGGGTATATGATCACCCTGTAATACTGGAATCTACCAGACACTAGGCCTCTTTGGGGCAAGGCTTTATCTTTCCATTCCTTTTACTGCCACAGATACATAGATGGTATAATCAGAATAAATTAGTAATGTTAATAAATTACTAATATTGTATTATAGTGGGCTATTCTTGACCATAGGCTCAGCATGTGCAGATTTTGGTCAACATGGTGCTGAGCCTCCATCTTGATGTCCTCAAGGATCTTCTGGACACCACTGAATTGCCATAAAGTCACTGTCCAGGAGGCCTTGTGAGGCCAATCCATGGATTTCATTACCTACAGAAATCTGTATCTGTGGGATGTCCTGGAAGTGAACCCCCAAAGGACCATTAGCACCACCACGTCCCATCACAGAGTCAGTAAAGAGCAGAAGTGGCTGAACTGAGAATTCTGCTCTTTCCTTTTAGGAAAAATTTATTCTTTACAGATTCACTTCCAGAGGCTGAAGAGACAGAAAAATGAAGGGACACAAACATCTTTCATTTCATGGCACCCACACCCCCAAAACATGCTGGGAAGTGGCACTGCCATTAAAACCCAGCTGCCTGGAGTCCCATTTCTTGCAAAGCAGAATGTGGAGGGAAGGCGACAAGATCATCCATCAAAGATCCACAAGTTGTGGGAGGAAATTCAGTGCTTAGAGAAAAGGTTTTTCCTCTTGGGTTCTTATGGCATGACAGCTTCAATAAATGTACTTTTAAACGTCATTTGAAATACCTGGTGACATTCCCTTAATCACAAAATTGACACTTTTTTAATTCAAAAAAAGCAAGCACATTATTTGGCATGTCCATCCACCTCAGACAGCACCGGCGCAGACAAAAAGCCTATTGCATGGTCGGAGAAAGCATACTAGCATTCTTAAATGTAAATAACAGCCATGCAGAATTTCAATCTGGAACACCATTATGGAAGGGAGGAGGGCACTATTTTTATTTATTTGCCACACTTTTCACTTTCACTAAGGAGTTCAGGGTTCATTCTTCCTCACATCAACCCTGCAGTCCACGTTGCAGGTACTGGACTATTGTCTTGCTCTGAATGGGGTTGTACTCTCCTGGAAAGAGCAGGTTTGCGGCTAGGAGGTGATCCTGGATTTGCAGCTGCTCCTGGATGCCCACGTGTCAGATGTGGCCAGGAGTGCTTTTGCCCAGCTTTGGTTGGTATGCCAGTTGTGGTCGTACCTATCTCAATTGGATCTGGCCATGGTGGCCCATGCCTTGATGACATCAAGAATAGATTATTGTAATGCGCTCTATGTGAGGCTGCCCTTGAAAATGGTTTGCAAGTTACAGCTAGTTCAGGACCCGGCAGCTTGTGTAGATACTGGAGCTCAGTGGTTTGATTCTGGAACTTCACTGCGCTGGTGGCTTTACTGGCTGCCCGTTCAGTTCCGAGCTGATAAAGGGCTCATGTGCCAATCTTTACTTCAAATTTCTGTGGTGGTACATTTGCAGACCATTCATGGCACACCACCCTTTCTTCAGACATATTTTCCATTCAGTTTTAGGGTGTGTGCCTGTTAACCAGCAGGCCAGGGTTTGAGACCCGGGTCAGCCCCACAAGACAAGGTGAGCTCCTGTCCTTAGCCCAGCTCTGCGACGCAGCTGGATCCAATCGTATTGGCTCTGCCTTTCCATTGGACTAATTCAGTGGCGTGGAGAGGGGGGATTTGCTGCTTGGGGAACAGCCTATCCTCCATAACAATCCAACCCAGGCTTTCGTGCTTTGCATGCAGCGTATGCAGCACCAAGCACGATACCATAGTCTCTCAAGATTGACGGAGGCCTGCTGTCATCATTATTCTTGTTATCATCATCACTGATATACTTATAGCAAACTTAGATATGCTGAGTGCTAATTGTTTTGTATGGGAAATTAAACCATCCACACACAAGACTAGATAGTGCCACCCAAGCAATTAACATGAATTTTGACAAACTTCAGAAGTTAGTGGAGGATAGTGTGGCCTAGCAGGTTGCAAATGATGGGGTCACAAAAAATCAGACACAATTTAATGACTCAACAACATCATGGGATCATGATGACAAGAGAACGCTTTTTACAATCTTTTTACAATCAATCAATCGTGATTGATTTCCTAGATACCATGGGAGGAATTCTCATAACCATGTCTTGAACTTTTGAACTTCAATAACATCTGAATGGTCAAAATTGGAAAGATGACTTACCCTACAATCCAGAGTAACTACGTGAGCATGTAAGAGACATTACGTACACCCATAGTTACTGCACCACCTAGTGAAAACCTATGGGAAATTCATACTGCAATCCAGAACAAGGACTCCCCATCGTTATTCTGGATTTCACCCATAGATCAAAGAGTCCTCAGTTGGATCTACCCTCAGAAATCTATCCCTTTTCCAAAGATCACTTGGTTAAGCAATAGAGGGCAAAATCCAGAGCAGTTACAGGTCCACATAGTTATGTCACCCTCTAGTGTTATCTTATGGAAAGTCACCTTAACTGCTCCGTAGCAAAGGGCTTAATTTGACTTTAGGAGATGGGCCATTGTATATTATTTGATGATTATGTTCTTAAGAGCTATACAGGATGAGAATATCTAGCTCAGTAAATTTTCCACTAGTTATTTGCCTTTCTTCCTCTGTAAGTTGTGACGAATAATGATTTCTTTGTGCATGGAAAACAGCTGAGCTTAATACTTTACAGATCTTTCAAAGAAAGTTCAGTTTGCCCCGAATGAATCTTTCCAAAAGAATTATTCTCCTTTCAGGTGCATGACTTCCTTTGGACTGGAGAAACTTTAAATGGATTTATGCTTTGGATGGGCTCTCCAGCCCATTCCTCACTTCCTTCTGTGTAAGTTTGACAATTATACCTTTTTATTAGCAAATGCTGCTGCCATTTAGAGAATCGGATGCTGATTTAAGAAAAGTGAATTTTCAAGATAAAAGCTCTTTAGGCTACCAAGGCATAACTCCAAGAAGGATTGCGCTCTCCTTTGAATGCACAAGTCTTTCTTCCCTACAAGAATATTGTCACTTTATCTGAAACCTTCTGAGACTTGCTCCCGTGTCATGCTGAATAGCTTTCCTCTTCTATGCTTTTCCAGCTTTGAGAAAGGAAACAAAACCTCAGTACTTTATGAATAACTCAGATTGTGTAGGTGGAGAAGCGTTACACGACACGTTCAACCAAATGGGTTCGAGGGAATGGGCTAACCCCACAGCCAGGCTACAACAGTTTTATGTTTTCATATTTTGATTGTTTTACAAAGCATGTTTACTCACAAGTAAATTTTACTGAGTTAAATAGGACTTCTTCCCAGGTAAATGTGTATAGAATTGCAGCCTTACCCTACAATCCAGAGTAACTATGGGAAAACATAAGAGACTTTACATGTACACCAACCTACTGAAAACCTATGGGGAATTCATATTGCAATCCAGAGCAAATTGTTCTTACACCGGAGCAAGGACTTCTCGTAGTTACTCTGGATTGTGCCCTTTAGCAATTAGTTCAGGTGACCAATTGGTGATGTTTAGTATGGTTTTGTTTTTTTTTTCATTTCAATGATTCGCGGTTTCCAAACAATACTGTTTGGAAACACAGGATCTGTATCCTGGCTGGATGCTGGGTTTACCATAGGGTCTGACCCAATTTTAAATGCAGCACAACCAAAAGCAGTTAAAGAGCAAGAGTGGTGTAGTGGTTTGGGAGACCACTGCTCAGCCACGAAGCTTCCTAACCCTACAGTCCAGAGTAACTACAGGAGCACGTAAGGGACATTTACGTCGATGTAGTTATGGCACCACCTAGTGAAAACCTATGGGAAATTCATATTGCAATTCAGAGTAAATTTTTCTTACGTCAGAGCAAGGACTTCTTGTAGTTACACTGGACTGTGCCCTTAGTTACTTTGGGTCAGTCACTCACTCTCAGCCTCACCTACCTTGCAGGGTTGTTTTGTGTACAGAAGTAAAAAAGGAAGTAGGAAGGGAGAAACTATGTGCATCACCATGAGTCCCTTGGAGGAAAGGTGGTATTAAAAATATGGAAAATAAATAAAATAAATGTCCGTCAAGCATGCCCCACAGTCCCTATTCTTAACATAGGGTAAGACAGGGACAACTGAGATTTACCTTTAGGAAAAATAAATAAACCAAGGCAAACTACACACTAATCACAATGTGGCAGGGTGCGCCTTCATTTTTTTGCTCTCCTGTAGCTTCTTCTGTAAAGCAGAACTTTACAAAGAACAGACTAATCTAAGAGAAAGCTGCCCTACTCTACCAAGTTCAAGCAGACTGGATTTAATTGGAACCATTCCTCTCCTCAATATTTATTAACAAAAGATCCTGTTTCCCAATAGTCAGCAGGCAGCCAGTGCCACTTACCAGAGTCTACAGTTTCATGGCACAAGTGCTGCCAAAATTGACCACATTATCCAGATCCTTCCCTGCATCTCATTAAAGGGAATTTTTTTTATTTTTTTCCCTTCCCAAGTGCAAATAAATGATTGGTTTGGTTTTCCTGTTTGTAGGAACTTCAGTGCAGGATGGGATCGCAAGAAGGCTGGCTGTCAATAGCAGAAAAATGCACACAAGGGTTTGCTCATAGATACTGCAAATGAAAATACGTCCTCCCAAAACCTTCATAAGTGAGCTTTACAAAAAGAAGTTGAGAACTCTCATACTTGCTTGGCAAGACATAATAACTCCTGATATCTCGTATGGGTAGGTGCTCTGATTGGATTTCCGTTCAGAACTGTACTCAACTCAATGAGTCAGAGGTCCCGAAAAGCCTCTTTTAAGTGCCAGAGTCTATCACTTAGCACTCTGCACTTGCTCAGAGGCACTGAGGTATAAGTGAGACCACCCCTGGATCCAACCAGCCATACTCCAACTTATCCTCAAGGGTTTTTGTCTTGGGCTACCAGTAAATAGTAACACAACTACAGGCTTTCTGAAATAAAGGTCAAGTTTATTTTAGAACCAATCGCCACACACAAATAAGGAAAAAGCATACACACATTAAAACTCAGAGTTAAAACAACCAAAGCTTGTTCCTACTCTATTACTTGATTCCTATCTTAGCACTGATGTCAAAAGAATATAGTCCACCTTACATCAAGTTCCGTCTCGATAGCGGGCAGTCCCACAGGCTCCACGTCATTTCTCTGGAGCGCATGGCTCTTGCAGCTTCACACAAAGGAATCCTTGGGCTTGAGCACCCAGGTATTCTTATACAAATTTTGGGACACCCTGCTGTCAATCAAAGTCTGGCCCAGTGGAGCAGGATTCAAAGATGTTCTATCCAACCCCTTAGGATCCACCCAACTCACTCAGCTGTGGAGCATCATCAAGAATTTTCCATGTCTAGAAACTTCTGGCTCTTTCCTGTCCTTTCTAGTACAATCACGACCAGATGAAACCAGTTGTAGCTAATAGCCGTTGAGAGGCCAACTACATCTTTCATCTCAGGAAGTCACCACTTGGCACCTCTTTGTCACTCTTCCCCCCCCCCCCCCCACTCCAGCCAAGCTGGCGCTTTCCAGTAACTCTGATCTTCCCAGACCAGGCTGCACACAGAAACCATTTCAGGCCATAGCATAATGTACATACATTCTGTGAAACATTCTGGCCCAGGCATGGATGCACATGACAGTAGGGTTGCTGTATGTCCCCAAAACAGGGAAAATCCCAATTTTGGGGGATTGTGTTCACATACTGGCAAATGGGATCGCGGGTCCCATCCTGGTTTTGTGGAAGAGAATTATGGCAACCCAAGGTATGGGGAACAGCAAAGCCCAAGGGACAACATGGGGGTGGTTGCTTTGGGGATTGACCAAGATTACTTTTAGCATCTTTCAATATAGTGCATCTTTGTTTGAAAGAGTGTGATGGTGTTTCAGGGCGCAATCCTGAGTAACTAGGGGGAGTCCTTGCTCCGGTGTAAGAACAATTTGCTCTGGATTGCAAAATGAATTTCCCATAGGTTTTCACTAGGTGGTGCCGTAACTACGGGTACACGTAAAGTCTCTTACGTGCTCACGTAGTTACTCTGGATTGTAGGGTCAGTCTCATAAGCCAAAACTACCACACATAAAACTGTAGCTCAACCCCTTCGACGGGGGAAAGAAAAAAGGGCTCTTAATTAAAACTTACTGTTGATCCACAATGCACTGACTTCTCTCTTGCACCCTTTAAGAATTAATTCATAGGAACCCAGCAGGACTAGAAAGGAAGAACTAAAACATGATTTTTGCTGTTGGGTAGATGGGATAAGTCTTGGAACAAAGGCTTAATACAGGATTAAACACAGTTCCACAGACTCATACACACATATACAGAGACAGACAGACAGACAGACAGCAGCACATGAGTCACAGGTAAGATTGTACCTGGCACAGGTAGGGTTGTACCAGGTGGTTCAGGGTTGGGAGAGGGTAGTGGTAAATATTTTGAAGGCCCATTAGCCCAGGACCCTTCGCCCAGGGAGACATCAATCTGAATCCCAACCTACCTGTGGATATAGCACAGGCCATGTAGCTGGACATCTCAACACAGTTTAGTATTGGGCTCCATGTTTAAATAACCCTGCAGCATAAATGGCTTTTTTAAGAAGACCCAGACCCAGAAATGTGTCAAACTTTGCTTTGTAAACCTGGTTATTAATTTCAGTTCTTGTAAAAGTTTCCTTTTTTCCAGCAGACCCTGCTCTTCTTACAAGAGGTTTCTTCTAAATGGAGATGCATGACTCTTGAGTAAATGAAATCCTCTAATATATAGAAACAGTGGGAGGCAGCAAGCTGTTTTAATATTTCCGTTTAAGGCTGCAATCCTAAAGACACTTTCCTGGGAGTAAGACCCATTAAACACAATGGGGCTTACTTCTGAGTAGACATGGTTAGGATTGTGCTCTAAGTGTACAATTGATTCTTTTTTCCCACTGGGTCCTTTTTCCATCCATGCACGCAAATGTGATTCAGATTATTCCTATTTTTTTCAGTCATCTGCTTTTATTTCTTTGCCAAATAGAAACTTTTTTGGGGTCATCTGTTTATGACTGAGGACACTGCTGAGATTTGTGACATTGCCTAGGACTGCTCATCAATGGGTGCCATCCAGAGTAACTACGGGAAGTCCTTGCTCCAGTGTAAGAAAAATTTGCTCTGGTTTGCAATATGAATTTCCCATAGGTTTTCACTAGTGCAGTAACTACGGGTACATGTGATGTCTCTTACGTGCTCCCGTAGTTACTCTGGATTGTGGGGTAAGAACAACAGTCATACTGTATAATCCACACTGGTTCTGCATGGCAGTAAACCATCAATAGCTTACTGTAAGACAATGCTTGATGCTTACTTGATGCTAGATGTATGTTTTTCATCAAGGTGTTCACCATGATCCCAAGGTCTATTCTGGCTCAACATAAGAGCAGCAATTTTCAGCCACTGTTCCATGGCATGCAACTTATGGAAACATCTGTGTTCATAAACAATAGTAAGAGCCTTGTTTCCGTTGATGGGAAGCAAATTGTGGAAGATATTCTACATTAAATGTCCAAATCCAGAGGAAACTCATTGTATGTTTATCAGTTACTGGAGGAGCAGGAGTATTGACTAGATCTGCAGAAAAATTGATCTACTGGCAAAGTCCAATAGCAACATTACTAGATTATCTAAAGTTAATGCAAGGCAAACATTATATCTTTGCAAAAATATATTGACATGTGTGTTGAACTATAGACTTGACCCGTGTGATGACTGATAAGCAGTTGTTAATGTTTTATTGATAGAAAATGGCTTGAGCTCTAATTTTTGATGTGTTTTTTATCTCTAACTTGGAAAGTTTTGTATAATGCACTGTTTTTATTTCTGTCGTGACCCACGGTCAATAAAAAATAAATTGCTCCCACTGCATATCAGTGGTTTAAAAATACTGCAGTGACGACCCCAAAAAAGTTATTTTGAAAGTTGTATGGGGTGTATAATTAAACACGAAGGGAAGCATTCAAAGATTCAGCAGACGTTCCACATGGTGGCTGCAAAGGCAGAGAGGCTTCCTTTCTTCATCAGCAAGGGTGCAGAAAGGAGTAGCCCTGTTGCAGGGATGCTCTTTTGCATAGGGAAGGGTTCGAACATACAAGCTCAATGCAGCAGTGCGCAGAAGAGGCTGCAAATCCCCTAGACCCTCCAGGAGTTGTCACAACCCCCCAGGTATGTGTACATGCCCCTGAAGCGCCACAATCACTATGGTGCCATTGGAGTACCCATTCCTGGCTCAGTCCATTTATGAAGGAATGGTCCACTTCCAGTTCCCAGTCATGACCCACCACTTTGGAAATATGTGCTGGACTGAAGCTGCATTGAATGGAACACATTATTAACAATCTAACTAAGGCTGCAATCCTAAAGACACTTTCATGGGAGTCAGATCCATTGAACATAATGGGGCTTACTTTTGAGTAGACATGGTTAGGATTATGCTCTAAGATAAACTCATCAGGATTGTACACAGGTACATATTAACATGTCACCAGTCCTGGAGTAATCTAGCATCCAAACAAGGACCAAAAGGTAAATACAAAGCACAAACTGGAAACCAGCAATTGCAGGGTTGGGACACAGTGGATACTCCAGTTAATCAGGCCACGTCCAAGTCTAAAAGGGAGCCTTTATAATTGTCTCTAGTTACAGGGGCCAAGAAAGACCCCAATGCACTTTACTGCACCAGTAACATCCTACCCTCAAACCCTGATGCTTGAAGCTATAGCTCCGCACAGTTATATAGGCCTGCCACACCAATGTGCAAAACAGAGGTCTACAATGCTCTGTTTGAAGCTTTTTATTTTTTAAACAATTGCAAAAAATTGAAGTTGCAAACAATTTCAATATTTATACAAAATCACAAGCTGCAATGTTTATTGTGATATCTTTTCAGCCTCTTGCTCTCTTGACAAGACAGGGCCTGGAGCATGGAGGGGGGCGTGGAAGCCAAAGCCGTTGCCGCCTGGAAGTAAACAAATCAAAACCTTGATCAATAATAGATGAATCCTCTTGTTAGAAAGATTTCCAAGACTGGCTCTGGGGGGCCGAGATGCAGCGTTCACAGTGGGCAATAAATGTTGCCTGTTTCTTCTTGCTGACCAAACAGAAATGCAGGCAAGCACTTCAAAAAGTGTTCAGGAACTTGGAAGACACCCTCGCAGGCTACAAATTTGGTTTTTAAGTGCATTTGGTCCCACTTGCCATTTATTAGCATCTTGACACTTGACAGGTTCCAGTAGAATTTGTCTTCCTTGGTCACCAATTCCAGAGACTGAATTCCTACAAAAGTAAATTTCCTTTATATGTGAATTTCTAAAATCAAACCCCCATGGATTTTAAGGAGACTTTATATTCTTCTTTGGTTTCTCCCCAGTAAACCTCTTGATTTTTTGTGGAATTCCTCAAAGTACCTTGAAGCCTACCAATCCTTATGGGAATTTCAGTCTATGTCAGTGTTTCCCATACTTTTTAGTACTAGAGCTCACATTTATAAATGCCACTCTACCAGGACCAAAATAGATTTACCAGATTTTTTTAAAAGGAGATATAGAAAGAAATATTTTATTTGTTTGAGTTATAAGCAACAACAACAGGAGGAAAAATACACTTAAACATTTTCTCTCCCTATATTTACACATGCTGAACTTTTTGCAGGTCAATGAGTGGAACTGAACTATAGTATCTGTTTTTTGAGTAGCCTAAGAGTTTGAGGTAATTACTGAATTTACTCAAATCTAATGCTCACCTTTATCAGCCAAATTCCATTTTCAAAATCCGGGTGTGCATTAGATTCAACGGTTAATTAGATTTGAGTAAATGCAGTATTTTGATTATAAGTATCGGGTGTGCATTAGATTCAATGGTACATTAGATTGGAGTGAATACAATAGTTATATGATCTTTCCATCATTCTCTGGTGACCTACAAAAAATTGGGTCTTGACCCACCAGTGGGTCCCAGTTCACAGTTTAGGAACCTTGTGCCTCAGAATTCCAGCTCTGAGCATTACAACGCTTGTCACAATCTTCACAAACATTTTGAAGGAAACTGTGTTGGCATTAGTTATAAGGCAAATTTGACACCTGTCAGTCAAACACTCCTTCTTCCAAGAGTTCCATCAGCTGTTATTCAAGAGAACATTGCCTGGTAATTGTTTTAAATGCTGACACTTTTAATGGCAGCCAGTGTGTCACCATCCTACCAGTTATATTATTAGTGTCGGCAAGGAACCATTTAGTTTTCAACAGTAATTTTGCCGCTCAGTTTTTCCTCTTTTATTTCTGGATGGCTGGGCAGTAAGCTGTAAACACATTTCGGCAATGCCATCTTAACACAATTACAGTGTGCATGGCCTTGACTGACTGTGTTGGTGGGGGCGGAAGAGAGGAGATGTTGCATTAGTTGTTGAAGTCCGAAGATTATTTTTTTTTCACTGAATCTTGGATGATGACAGTCAGATAGTGATGCCAATGTCAATCTTGTGGCCACTGGGAATTAAAAAGAAACTGCTGCGTTCATTTAAAAAATGAATGAGACAGAGAGATGAGATCTTGCCAATTTATTGCATTGAAGGTAAACTAAGAAGCACAATGCACCAGAATTAGAACTTCCTTAGATATGGGTTTGTTTATCTGTGATCTGTCTGGGGTTTTTGTGTGGTTTCTGGCATGTAGTGCAATCCTGCAAGCTTAGGAAGAAACAGCATAGGAGTCATTTTATTGAGTGTATGGCAAGTACATGGACTTATGGTGAATCAGATGTTAATGCCCAGTCTACCCAGTCTTTCAAGAACAAAGTGGTCTATATTGGAATAAAAGACCAGACACTGGGCCACTGTAAGCTCTTGATGGACATTCAGACACAATGTGATGAATATTTTCTCGAGAAGAACCAGTCACACTGAGGGGTGGATAAAATAGCCCACTTACAGTGAGTCCTGGCAGACTCCATGCTGGGTACAGATCCTGTTCAGAATTGACCAATGCTGCCAAAGTAGGTCAAAACCTGGCACCTTTCATGTAGGGTCCTCTATGTTGCTGCCTGTATCTGGGAGTTTAGCAGCCCATTTAGCTTTCCATGGCGTGTTGATGTTAAAGTTGTTAGACAGCTGTTGAGCAAGTGCCAGAGAGGATTTCCTGGATTTCAGTTGCTAGATGAGGAAGATCGATGTGCACAGGTAGAAGTGGGATGTGCAAAGGTCTTTTTGAGGGGGTATGGAATACTGGCATCTCTGTGGGTGAGTAAAGACACCTCTGCAGCCCCCTAGGAGACATGCCTATGATTACAAATGACATCTTCGTGGTGATTACCCCACCTTTATAAAATCTTCATGGTGTGTACCCCACCTTTATACAGTATCTGGAAAAAAGCACTGGTTGCTCATAATTTTGTTGTATTATTTCGCTAAGGCCTTTGTAGAGCTAGGCTATGTGGCTCAAAACAGGGAACCAGCAAGAAGGAGTAGATTTTATACAACCACTTGTCATCCTCTTGATATTGTTTAGTCTGGCATTGATCTTTCCAGCATGGCAGCTATTAAGCTGTATGGGGGCACAGAATAGTGCGACAGAGTAGACCAACCCTAGTGCTGACCTTCTGAAATTAGAGGCAGAGGCTCCCCATTTGATACTCTTAGTTTCTGGAGTATGTTGTTCCTGGTATTAATTTTTGCGGACATGTTCTCTAGGTGTTTCTTATAGGAGAGTCAGATTCAAAATTACTCCAAGGTATTTGGAGTGAGGGTTATATTGGAGTAAGTTGTTATTCAGATTGTTTTTTATGTTTTGGGCGAACACCCAAAAAACACTTTCTTTGATATTGTTATCACACTGATGCCCACTGATTAACAGGCATCATTAAAGGCTGTTCTTGAAGGCTTCGAGAAGATATAAGTCATAAAACAGTCAGGACCAGCTCGTTCAGGATGCCAAGTGGGTTGACCTCCTCAAATTGTGGGTTATTTTGGGGGGTGGAGCAAACCCACACATGCTTGCCTCAGCCCACCTGCTCACCTGTACTACTACTCAGATTTGAAAAGGTTGTGGAAAAGGGAGATAGGAGGAGAGAACTGTAGACAGGATCAATAATAAGTCTTTGATTGACTGACTTGGTAGTGGTAGAAATTGTGTTATTTGATGAAAGGAGAATCTTCACAGACAACATTCAAATAGCAACCCAAAAAAGCCATCTTTGTGAACTGTCCACTGGGATTTCAGAATGAAGTCCTATATACTGTGTTCATTTAAAAAAATTAAATTAGGACAAAATCTTGTCAATTTAGTGCATACTGGTTGTGCTGAAGGGAATTGGATCTTTCTTAGATGTACCTTCACTTGTCTATGGCCTGTTTATGCATGCAATATTTGGCCACGTGGGATTGTCTGCTCATCACAGGAAATGACAGCACAGGAGTCCAAGGGCTCCCCAACAGCAATAAAAAGAGGGATACAAAAATTTATTGTCTCCCCCCTTGTGTAAATAAGATCTAAAACTGCCTTGTGGAGTCCCAGGATTTGAAAAGAAAAGGGGAACTTTTCTCTGTGAAAAAGGAAGTGTGGAATTAAGGGGAGTCATGGATTTAAAAACAGTCACATGTTGGCAACCAGTTATTGAACACCAGACATCAATCAGATGCAAAGTCTTTATCCAAAAGGAAAACATCATTATTGTTAACACCGTGAGATGCTATTTTCAAAAGGATGCCATCTCTTCCGATTTGAAAGGCTGTATTCAACAGAGATTGTTCGGAGGCTGAAAAGAGCTTCTTTGTTCCCACAATATATTTCTATTGTGCAGGAATAATGGATATGAAAGCATCTTTTCAGGTGTGTACACAGTCAGTCCCAAATATATGCCTGTTTAACATTCTCGTTCCCACTCCGTTACCGGTTGCATTGGTGGCGCACCTGTTTGGAATCAGATTTTGTGCCTATGACCTCCGAACAAGAGCCATTCATTGTTTGTAAAGCGCTTTGTGAACTTTTTGTTGAAAAGCGGGATATAAATACAGTTGATTGATTGATTGGTTGGTTGGTTGGTTGGTTGGTTGGTTGGTTGATTGATTGATTGATTGATTGATTGATTGATTGATTGATTGATTGACTGATTGATTGATTGATTGGAGCCTCTAGGGTCATGTACAGACCTTTGCTTCTCTGTTGTGTAACACTGGAGCAGTTTTCAAATCCCATTGTCAATAACAGAATGATGCCCTTTGCAACATCTCCCACCTGAAGGAGGGTAGGAAAGTTCATTAAAGGATAGGGGGAAAGGGCAGTTTGGGGCAGGATGAGAAGATGGGACTGCAGAATTATATACACTTACTGGCAAGGCTGGCCCACTCATGAGGCTAACAAAAGCAGGTGCCTCAGGATTTCCTTCTGAATAGAAATACATAGGCTTTTGCAGTAAGAAAAGTCCAGATGGGAAAGGGGAAATTTTTCTGAACTACAGTTGCTACACTATATTTATGTAAACAATTAATGCTGAATGGGAGAGTCATCGTATGAATTATTTTTGAAGGACACATGATATGGTTAAACGGGGAGCAGAGACAAGAAAGATCCCCATGGATTTCATAAGGGGCCCCTATTTGTTCTCCCATAATTCAAGCACAGAGCCCTGGGACAGGACTCAGCTCAGTCAAGGAAGGGGAAAAGAGAGGTGGAAAAGAAAAGGTGGACGGCTGATTTCCTGCCTTCAAGACTAACATAAATAAAAGTTGACATTTTATTTCATGGGCAAGTCATCATTCTCTTCAGATGAAGGCACTTCAAGAAAAGATGAACATCACTGTCCAACCAACTTATTTTTGATGCTCTCTTTTCTTCTGTAGAGTGATCTCTAGGCAAACTCTCAGTTTGCCATAAATGAATGATGCATGGCCCATTAATGCACTGGAATCACCCACCCAGATAGATTGCAGAAAGAACAGTGTCAAGTCCCTGCCTCACTCAACAACACATATTACGTTGTGACCAAACTACGGATTTTTATGGACGCTGAACCAAACAGAATTTTTGTGAAGCACCCACTGCTTTGCAAGATTATAAAAAGTATACACCATCTCTTCCGGGATGGACCACTGTTGTCTTGAATTTGGGGAGGTTGATCACCCTATATCCATTCTAACTGAACTTACACAGTTTCCTTCAAAGGTCTAGTTGAGAAGGAGTGGGGGAGCAGAGCTTCTGGACATCTTCTACAATAGGACTGGCTCATAGGAGGAGCAGAGGCAGGCATGTCACTGGGTAAGGAGGGCAACATTTGATATACACAGTGATGGGCTTCAAAGAAATTAACAACCAGTTCTCTGCCCATCTGGCAGCCACTTTTAAATGGCTATTTTTAAACTTTATATATCCTATCTCTCATTAACAACCGGTTCTGTAGAGTAGGTGCGAACCTGCTGGTGCCCACCACTGGATATACAGTATCAGGTCTTGGGTCTGCCTTGCCTACAAGTCTATCCAAGAGACGTCAATCTCCAGATCCTGCCTTAGATAATAGATTTTGGGTTGCATCTGATTTGGCTAACCTAGTTATAGCGTGATGGCATTTTACATGACAATGAAATCCCAAACTAAACAGGATATGCAAATGTCTCTTTGTTTTAAATTCATGCTTTAGTTGCAGGAAGTCAATAAAGACACAATACATGCTCATTCATTCTGTATCTCCAGTGTGACCCAAGTTCTCCCCCTCCCTCGTCCGCTCACCCGCCACACAGCTTTCCCTACACAGTGCATTTGCCGGCCTCGTCAATCCAATCAGTGACACTGAACTGAATGCAAATTCATGTAATTGTCTAATAATACAAGCGCCATCTGCAGAACTCCTTGAGATGCTCAACTAGTACTTTTCAATCCCACAAACTGGGCATTGGAGCATCGCCGGCCTCACAATGCCTTTTTGGAGTGCGGTGACATCAACGCCAACCCACAGATTGAAATGCGGAGCAACCAGAGAGCTCTCAAACCCCAAGAGGCTTTGGTCACATTTAACTCAGGTCATTGGTATTCCGCTTAAATGCTTTTAAATGCAACAAACAGAATGGGGAATGGCAGCTAAGCCAAACTAATAGACCAGACATCCGTCAGGGCTGCTATTTTCCTTCAGTTTTCACATCCCTTCCCTATAGATTTTTCTACTCTGAGTCGTCCAGCAACTCAAGCAAAATTTAAAAATAGATCCAGAGGTCTGTTTGAGAAGTGTTGCCAATTTGACATCCAAAGGACAACCCAATCCTAAGGGATATCCTCCTGGAGATGTCACCTGTTTATTGTACGGAAGTCCAATGAACCATTCTGGGATAGCAGCAGGCACAGGGTTTGGCAAGCAAGAAGTTGTTGCCAAATGAAATGGGTGAATGAGTCTTCCCATTCCGGTGCAGTAAGGGAGGGCTAACTGAGGGGGACGAGAGTAGAATACAGAGGAACAGAACAGACAGGTGGTTGATGAGAAGCCAAATTACTTGGCAATTTGATAGAATGGGTGAGTGATAGATGAAGAAGAACAGCACATAGTTTCGGAGACAGGCATATGGACACAAGGAGAGAGTGAAGCTGCAATCCTAAAGACACTTTCCTAGGAGTAAGACCCACTGAACATAATGGGGCTTACTTTTGAGTAGACATAGTTAGGCTTGCAGCCTGAGCAGATAGCTCAATATGGGTGGTGGATTGATTAAAATTTTTAAATCTTTAAAATCTTTTAAATGAGACAGGCAGGCAGCTATTAATGTTTGTTAGCCACCTTGAGTCAGCCTCAGCAAGAAAGGCAGGATAGAAATCTTTTAGGTAAATAATTAAATAAATAAAATATAGAAGGGTTCAAAAAGGGTTCAAAAAGCAACACCTTCTTATATTCCCTCTTCCATGCAGTGCTTAAAGGTACAAGCTCTTTCTCCTCCTTTCTATATGGTCACCCTGTCTATAATTGTGCATAATCCTCTTTTTAAAGTCATCTAAGTTAGTGCCCAGGACCATTTCCACACCATCACATTTGAGCTACAGTGCTCCACTCCAGAAGCTTCCACCTGGCAATGCACCAAAGGTGGTTACCGGTTGAGCAATCAAGAAAAAGATCCAGACAGTCTTTGTGGGCAGCTATCATGGAAGACAGAGCTGCTTTTTGGCACTTTGTGACTCCGTGAAATGCCCAAAGTTTAATCCCTTTGGGCCATTAATCCCATGGCTGAACACTGGTCCAGCTCATCCTCTCGGAAAGAAACTCAGCAGACTTATCCCCATCCCTGCAGGAAAGGTAGACAGCTATAGCTTATTCTTCCCTCCTGCTCTTCCCCAGCCGTTTGTTTCTTTTCCCCCCATTTGGTGTGTCAGTAAGACAGACAATAATATAGTATTTAGACTTCACTGAAACAAAAACTGACAACATGTTGTAGACAATTGCCTACCGCACTCTCTTTCCCTAACAACTCGCTCGTTCTTCCACACTCCAATTTAGAGGCACTATAAAATCTGTCATAGCTGATGAGAAGTGCCACAAACCTGCGGTATCAGCAACTCACATCATCAAATGGAATGCTAGCAAATCCACTGTGGGACACCTTAACTGTCAAACGGTGGGGTTGATATCCCCCTTCGCTGATTTATTATAAGGGTTGGGGGTTATTGTTTTTTGAGACTTGTAAGTGAAGTGCTGAGCATTTCTTCTCCCATTCAATTTCTACAGCTGACAAAATCGGAAAACAAGGATGTGCCGAGGAAAAGCCTCCCTTTAAAAAATCTGGATCCAAAACATGGGAATGTACCCTTTCCTAGATGGCCAATATGGCCAGAAATCTGCTCTGACTGCATAAATACAGGCTCCTAGTCTGCTATTTAAAAAGTTGCAGTCATTGAGTCCCTTAGAGAGCAGTCAGGTTGCTTGAGTTTAGTGGGATGGGGTGAGCAGTGCATGGAGTGCATGATGGAGAAGAGGCCAGGATCTGGCCCCTGAGAAGCTTGGGGTGACCTTGGTCTGCTCAAATCTGTGGATTGGAACACCAAGGTCTTGGGGGATCTTAACCCAATCATTTCCCCCCTAGGATCCAAGGCTGCAAACCTAAAGACACTTTCCTGGGAATAAGACCCATTGAACACAATGGGCCTTATTTTTGAGTAGACATGGTTAGGATTGTGCTCTAAATCTGTCACTCAGGAATAGAAGCTTTACTTTGCATGCAAGATCACCATTTCAATTGTCAACATCTCCAGATAGCGCAGAAAAAGATTGCAAGGCAATTGAGTCAAATGATTTGAGAGCTTCTATTTTCTCAGGGGAAAAAATGCTACTAAAAAAGAATTCCCCAGACCAACTAGTAGTAGACATAGGGGGTTGGTGATGTGCACAGCAGAGTAATAGATAAATAATAATAAGTAATAATAATAAGTAATAATAATAATAAGTAATAATAAAAAAGCCGGCCTCCGTCAGTCTTGAAAGACTATGGTATCGTGCTTGGCGCTGCATACGCTGCATGCGAAGCACGAAAGCTTGGGTTGGATTTTTATGGAGGATAGGCAAGCAGCAAATCCCCCCTCTCCACACCACTGAATTAGTCCAATGGAAAGGCAGAGCCAATACGAATGGATCCAGCTGGTGTCGCAGAGCTGGGCTAAGAACAGGAGCTCACCCTGTCTTGTGGGGCCGACCCGGGAATCGAACCCTGGGCTGCCAGTTAACAGGCACAGCGTCTTAACCACTTGTGCCATCCACGGCCATCATCATCATCATCATCATCATCATATAAAAAAGTAATAGTAGTAGTAGTAGTAGAAGTAGTAGTAGTAGTAGCAGCAGCAGCAGCAGCAGAGTAATAGAAGGTGGCACCCACCTTCACAAATTTCCAGGGCCCAATCCTGCTGCTATTTATCATAGCAAAAGCAAAACAGACTTGCAAAGTTTAAGGCAACATCAAATGGAACATTTAAAAAATTCAACATAATAAAATCAGTAAATTAAAAAAATCAAAACATAAATCAAAAATCAATACATAAATCAAAAATCAATCAATATCATCAAATGACCATTTCTAAATGTGCTCACATTATTAAATGTTACTACTTGTGTACAAGTGGGGAAAGATTCTAGCCCCTCCCACATACGATTGATATCACAAAGTATGCCACGTCACCATAATGGGAAAAGGTAATTTATTTTATGCAAACTAAACAGGAGTGCATTAAAGAGATTACTGTTAAAAGAATTTGCTGTTCTGATAATAGAGTGCTGGGGATGATATAATATTGCTGATGCCAACAGGAACTGCAGCAAGCTTTAGGACTTATAACCTCAAAACAATGTATTGTTGCTTTGCAGGAAAAAATATAAAGATTCATCTTGAACTTGATAAACATTTTCCTCTTGCTATAAGAAATTATTGCCCTTAGCCATGACTTTAATTAATGTTGAAGTCCCTGAAGTTAAAGTTGTGCATTCTCTATACCAGGGGTAGGCAACCCCCGGCCCCAGTGCCAAGCTCAGAATGGTGCGTGGCAGCACACCAAGGCACCCTAACACACTCGGCTAGGAGGTGTTGCCACTGCTGCTATACATATGCAGTGGTAGGCCTGCCCTGGCCCCACCCACTTCCGGAGAATCAGTTCTTGGGCCAGGCTGGGCCCACCACTGATGCATATGCATAGCAGCACTGGCAACACCTCCTAGCTGAGTGTGTTAGGGTGCCTTGGTGTGCTGCCATGCAGGGAGTGGGGCTGGGGTCAGGGGGCAGGGCCGGGGTCAGGGGGCAGGGCCGGGGAGGTTTTTAATTAAGAATTAAAAAATTTTTTAAAATAATATTACTTCTGAGTAGTCATGTTGGTCTTCAGGCTGCAGTGCCAGCCACACTGTCCTGGGAGTAAGTCCCATTGACTGTCATGGGGCTTACTTCTGAGTAATCAGGTTGGTCTTCAGGCTGCAGTGCCAGCCACTTTCCTGGGAGTAAGTCCCATTGCCTGTCATGGGACTTACTTCTGAGTAGTCAGGATTGGGCTCTGGACTTTTACCTGCCAGAAGAGTTCACTTGAGGTCCCCGCCTACACAGAGACTCTCTAGGGCTCTCCTGGCCACTAATCAGCTGCGCACACATGCGCAGTGATTTTTTTTAAATATCTCAGTAGTGGTTAGCCGTAGCTAGCAGCTACTGAGTTTAGCAAACCCCCAGTCACCCCCCACCCCCCAGAACTGTCTCTGAAGAGCCCCCACTGCGCCCCAAGAAACCTCTCCGAAACGGTCCCCCGGTTCTCGCTCCCCCCCCTCCACAACCAGCTCGCCAGCGCCCCCAAATTTTAAGATCCGGTTCCGGCGAACTGGTGTGAACCCCCAAGTGCCCACCTGTGATATGCATGCAAATAAAATAACTTCCAAGGGAGCAGGGCCTATTTGTCTGTGGCAGCAAAGACAACAAGCTTATTTTGCATACACTCTTATGGACTAGAGCTCACTTCATGTCATTCCATGAACTATATATGAAAATAAATGAGCATGTCTCTTAAGATGCATCAAGACTCTTTGTTGCTATAAGTAATAGAGACAAATTATTGGTGGGCAAAAAGTTAGGCTATCATTTTGTTTTGATTTATGAAACAAGAAGCTAAAACTTTGATTAAGAGAGTGGGAATGAGGATGTATTCAGAGGTTTCCACTGAGTTGGTCAGCCTGGTCACAGTGCACAGTGCAATATCCAGCAGCCCATTGATGCAAAGGCTGATATCAGGTGGTAGTCACTGCATCTGTGACACCACTTCTGGGTGGCACTGATGGGTTAGGGGCAAGGCCAGAAGAGGAAGAGGAGTGCTAAGCATGTTAAGGAATAAATACACTACTAAGAGCTTATGATAAAGTTTGTGGGCTACCACTATGGAGGGTAGAGGCTGAATGAGCAGTCTTCAGTAGAGGAGTCTATCAACCTAGCCCAAGGACATGGCAGGATTAAGTCATCAAGGGAGAAGATAGAAAAGGGTGCCATCCCCACATGGGTTCTAAAGGCATGGAAAACAGCAGGGGGGAAAACAGGAACTGGGACCCTACGTCAGCCACCAGGACCCTGCTCCCATTACCCCCAGGACTGGACCCCTCCACCCACATTCAGGATAGTTGCTCTATCTAGTTGTAGATTGTTAGCATTTCAAATGCAGTACCTCTCCTCCCCCTGTCAAAGAAAGATGCTTGGGATTGAGAGACTTACTACTCGGTTAGCAGGAAATCTTGTCAATCCATTTTTGATTAAAAACGGGGCGAAAGGGAGGGAGAGAGAATTGGATTCACATTGCTGTGCTATAAAGCACCTCTGCATACTCAGGTTTCAGTGCATGATACAAGTGGATAACTTCTTAAAAAACTGTTGAGCCGTCAAGATAAAATGGCCAAATGAGCATTGAAACCTGATTGGCAATGAAGGGTACCCACCAACACAAATGGTCAAAGGCCCATAAGTATCTAATCAATGATTGGATGAAACTTTGACCTCCGTCTCCAGGTCTGACCACTGCAATGGTTTTCCTAGGTGGTATTGGTCATAATTTTATTTTTCTAGAGACTAAAGGTGCAATCCTAAACATGTCAATTTAAAAGTAAGCCCCATTGGGTCTTACTCTCAGGAAAGTGCCTTTAGGATTGGAGCCTTAGTTCCATTCTAATCAAACCATGTCCTGTTTGAATCTGGTAACTGCATCTATACCTTTTCTAACCTTAAGGGAACAGCATATTATAATAGGATCTTACATCCTCTATAGTACCATATAATTCCCCCCATCAAAGATTCCCTACCAAGCTTTCCCCCTAAAAACCATTCTGCTCTCTTAAACAAGCTACATTTAGAAGGTGTATGCTGCAGCTGACCTGAATTTAATCAGGTTTTTACAGGAACGCTGCTTAGGGCTGGTTTAATATTCTTGTTAACTATACCTTTATAATTCCTAGCCATTGAGAGCTTCCATCTCATAAAAGAAATTTCATTTCATGAAACACCATAGGAGTTATTAAAAAAAAACCCAAACACATAATTGATTTGTAATTAGCAATGGGGAGGCAGCAGCAATGCTAACCTAATTGTAAAATATATTGTTCCATTCAAGTTTTAATGTATTGCCTCGAGCCATCCCCACTTCAGCACCAACAGACTACAGTAAATAGAATGACAGCGGGGAGCTTGGAAAGAGAGTTACCCACTTCTCTGTGCAGTATGAGTTCTCCTTTTTTAGTATTGTTCAGTCTATTAGTGTAATGCTTGGATGTTTGGCTCACAGTGGGATGTGATCCAGGTGTTCGGGGCTTCAGAGAAAGGCCATGTTTTGCTAGAAAACCCAACTTTTCCACCATCTGTCCAACTCCATTCTGAAGACTTTTGCCTGAGCCACAGCTATAATTAAATGACCGAGAAATTTTATTTTATTTGTTTGAAATTTTTTTTACCCTCCCTTTCAGCCACACACACACACACACACACACACACACACACACACACACACACACACAAACAAACCAGGGAACCCAAGCTGGCTTACAACAATAAAAACAATACATTAAACAATTTTAATACTTTAAAATATAAAAACAATTTAACAATTGAAACAATAAGTTCATATTCCAATGAATTGCATTAAATTTATGCTCATTTAAAAAGTGCCATCCTCTCTTATCTATATATATAAAAGCGAAAAGTCACTCACTGACTCACTGACTCACTGACTCATCACCACCCTGCCAAAACTGCCAGCCCTAGAAGCGTGAAATTTGGGGTGAGTGTTCCTTCTATAACGGAAGGGAGCACTAAGAACCGGTTTTCGGAAATTCCAACCGGAAGGGGGTGAAAAGGGGCGCAACGCGTTTTCCTCCCTATACTTTGCATTGAGAATTGCTGACTCAGCAACATTCTGCCCCAACTGCTGGGCCTGAAGCATGGAATTCTGGGAGTTCCTTCTGTCCCCTGAACACCCACCAAGAACCATCTGGAGAAATTAACCCTTCAGGGGCTGAAAAGGGGGCCACGTGTTTCTGTCCTATACTTAACATGGGAGACTGAACAACATCCAGCCAATCTGGTGCTCAGTGCCTGGTGCACTGGGGGATGTTGTTCGGAGGGAGGCATTGCACTGGCGAGGATGCTGTCCATGGGGGGTTGGTGCGCATGGGGGGAAGTTGCGCATGGAGGAAAGATGCGCATGGGGAAGTTGTGCATGGGGGAAGTTGCGCATGGGGGGAGGTTGTGCATGGGGAAGTTGCGCATGGGGGGGTTGATGTGCATGGGGGGAAGTTGTGCATGGGGGAAGTTGCGCATGGGGGTTGATGCGTATGGGGGCAAGTTGCGCATGGGGGCAAGTTGCGCATAGGGGTTGATGCACATGGGGGAAGTTACTCATGGGGTTGATGCGCATGGGGGAAGTTGCACATGGGGGTTGATGCGCATGGGGGAAGTTGCGCATGGGGGTTGATGCGCATGGGGGAAGTTGTGCATGGGGGAAGTTGCGCATGGGGGGTTGATGTGCATGGGTGGAAGTTGCACATGAGGAGAAGTTGCGCATGGGGAGAAGTTGCGGTGTGGGGGATGGCATATGGGGAAATGTTACTCCCACAACGCGGGTACACTTTTCACTAGTCACTAATAAAATGCTTGCACAAAAAAGTCTTTTACATGTCTCTTTGTCTGCAATCCTATTCACAATTACCGGGGAGTAAGGCTGCAATCCTATACACACTTTCTTGAGAGCAAGTATGTTCTATGTGGGACCTACTTCAGAGTAGACATGGTTAGGGTTGCACCCCGTCTAATTGAAATCAATGGACATGAATAGCACAGTAAATTATTTTTAATGTCACCACCAAAATGTCTCTGGAAAGGGAGCTGTTCTGAATCCCAGAGGGATTCCACAAGCCAGGAGCCACCACTGAGAAGGCCCTGTTTCTAATGTTCAGTGATTTTCTACTGCTTGTTATGCGCACAAAGAAACACTTGGCATGCATTGATTATGCCCTTGTAAGGTGAGCATGTATGAATTTTCCAGGTGGCGAAGACTGAAAATAAGAGTGGCTCACCCAGGGACACCTGGTGAGATCCAGAAAGTGATGAAGCCATGGTTTGCAGTTCAGTCTCTTAGGGCGCAATCCAGAGCAAATTCAACCTGCTCTGCCCTAACTACTCTCTCCTAACTATTCTGTATCCAGAGCAGAAAGTTATGCTGCATCCAGAGAGTCAGGAAGCCTGGGCTGCCCTAACTGCTCCAGAGCATGCTAAGTCTGTGACAGCTGGGGAGGGCTTGCTCCTGAGGAGACACCACTCAGATCACTCTGAACAAGGAACAGCTGTGGTGCCTACATTATAAGGAAGCCCAGCAGTTCCTGACAACCAGTTACAGCTGCAGTTCTTCTAGTGCAAGATGGATGCTTGGAGTGGCCTGCTGTATCCTGAGGTTAGTGGGCTGCCATAGTTGTGCCATATCCTGAGGTTGAGAGGCAGGGATTGCAGCTAGGCTGGCCAAGAACTCAGATTTTTGGTCAACACTACCATTCTTACTCAGGCCTTATCATGGACCCCTATGGATCTACTCATTACTATACCTGCTCCTGAGGTGGTATATCTCTGAGGAACTGGAAGAGGGCATTTCTGCCTTGAAACAGGCTTTGGATACAGAGTAACTGCTCTGCCCTAGGCAATGCTATACTTGCCCTCAACTTGCCTCTCCTGAGCTGCTTAGGCTGCCCCAGTTAGGGCAGAGCAGGTCCACCTCTCTTAGGGCACCTTATGTTGCCTTGCTCTGCCCTAAGCCTCTTCCAGAGTAACTAGGCTGGAGCATCTTGCAGTTGCTCCACCCTAGTGATAGATAGGGCACCCTAAGGCCTCTTATGTGCAAGGAATAGTTGCTCTGGATTGGGCTGTTAATCACTATGATACCCCATACTTCCTTTGTGTTCACTTAGCGATGCTTGCATACTTCACAGTATGACAGATAGTACCTGGTAACTCAAATGCTTTTCAAGTAGAGCTGAGACTTCATGATGGCTCTATACTACTTCCAAGATCAGAGGCAAGAAACCGTATTTACTCAGATCTAATGCACCATCGAATCTAATGCACACCGTATACTTATAATAAAAATACAGTATTTACTCAAATTCAATTAAACATTGAATCTGATGTGCACCCTGATTGACTGAACTCAGCTGAAAAAGGTGAGTGTTTGAGTAGAGTAAATACTGTACTTCTGAATAGTACTATTTGCAGGAGCAGTGGTGGATAAGGGAACACCATCACACCAAGAAGCAGTGCATGGACCAGTCTAGGAAAGACAGTGAATTCAAAGGACCTTTGGCCTGATCGTATGATGTTCTTCTTAGGTGATGTTGCACAGATTTATTTTTACACATCATTTACACCATTCTTCCTCTAGGTAGCTCAGGATGGTATACATATTTCCTTCCCTCCTTTTTGAGTTCACAACAACCCTGTGAGGTAGGAGGCTGAAACTGGCCCAATGTCACCCAGGAAGTTTCATGGCTGGGCTGAAAGTTGAACCAGGTCTGACTGCAGAACCGCTACACCAACCTGGTTCTCAAACATTGATGGCCGTGAAACTGCAGAAGTGAAAAGTTGCCTGAGAACCTGGCCCAAAAGGCGGCAGAGCTACATCAGCCTGCCACACATTAATGGCCCATGCCTCATATGCCATAAAATCCACTGCAAATGTAATTCCAAGTAGCTGAGCCACCACTAAGCCAGTGCCCATGCGCACTCTAGGCCCTGGCACTGGGCACTTGCAGCTTCACCCATGAACATGAACATACCAAAGGAGAAGGCTACTAGTCAGCGAGTCGCCCACAGGAGATGACCCTACCGAGACAACCAAACTGCAAACAAAAAGACAAAAGAAGCAGAATTTGTCAATGTATTTTAAAAAGCAATGAGAAATCTGAAGCTTTACTTATAAGGAAAAAAAAGAAGAAAAATGAAGAAACAAAAGATTTTTTAAAATCTAGACTAGTATTGTTGAGACCAAACAAGGCCCCACACTAAGCTTCAATGATTCACTGATGTGTCGTTAAAAACTAAAAGCGCACTACACCTACACACCCCATTGTGTTACTTCCCCACATTTCCTGACCCAAACAGCTGGCTTTCTCCCTATAATTATGGTTTTTAGAAACAACATTCTTGGCTAAGGAAATCAAACAAATGTTAAAGGTGGTTTGATTTTGTTTTATTCCCTTATGCGCGCGCGCACACACACACACACACTCATAGCTACAATCCTAACCAATTTAAGCCAGCCCAACTCAACCATTTCCCATTCTCACAGTGGTGTGAGAAGGCTGGCGCGTGTTGGTGCACTGGCCTGGCCCCCCATAAGTGGCACAGAATTGCTTTTGGCCTTTTATGAAACCCCCAGGCTAGGATTTGCCAATTTTCTGCAGAGCTCAGCCCATTACTAGTTTTTTTATCTAGTATTTTCTAGTATTTTTTCTAAAACTGTATTCTTTTAAACTTTTCAAGGGTCAAGAAATCTGGTGAAATCACCTGGTTGGAATTTGGGAGGATTCAATCAAGGGAGCTCCTCTACCCCAGAACAGGTAGAGATACACCCCAAACATCAGCCTACTCCAGTCCTTGCTAAATTTGTAAATCTAAGAATGTCCCAGGCTGGTACCAGTTAAGGACAGATATACAGCCTCATGCTTGTGTTTCAGCACATGGATTTAGGCCCACTACCAGAGACAAGGGACTTGGCAATCTGCCTTCCTAGACTGATCCCTTAAGGATGTTCTCAAGTTCTAGGGATTTTTTTTTCTAGCTCTGCTAAATATATTCTTAGTACTTTCCTGCACTCCATGCTGTTTTTTAATCTTCTTATCACAGCTCTTTAAAAACTACATGCGCTTATTTCCTTTATACATATAAGCTGATTTAACCAAACCATTAATATATTCACGATGGACTGACAACTGTGATGGGAGCCTTTCCCCCTCCCACATTCCTTCTGTTGCTCCTTCAGATTGAAAGTCTATCTGAGGATGCATTGCTGAAATTATATTTTATTGATTTACTAGTGGTTTACCCACAGCTCCACCCACACACATCTCTGGCTTTAGTGCAAGGGGATGGACAGAACACATGGATCACCAGCACTGGGCTCACTGTGGGTGACAAGCAAACTGGCCCACACGAGAAGGTGGTAGGCTTTAAGCACCTGGTGGAACAGGGTACCTGGCATCGGGCACCAGGCAGCAGAGTTTCCTGAGCTCTTTTCAGTGCCATGGTGCATTCATCCCAAATGATAACTTTACTGATTAATTGAGCAGTCATTACCCACTCATAGTTCTTAATCAGACCAGAAGGTGGCAGGTAATTTTGATTTTTGATTTTTTTTTATTCAGGTCAAAAATTCAAAATTGGATTTTAACCTGCCGAAGGCTGCAATCCAAACCTGGGAATAAATTCCACTGGTCTCAGTTCAAGCTAGGAATGCATAAGGTTGGGCTGTTAAGGACTCACTAGCAATGTGAGTTGGCTTTAATCTTGCTCTGTTTCATATGTCTCACCACCAATCTAATCTATAATTTCTGTGATAGTAACACCAAGTGAAACATAAAGAAGGTGGGAAATAGGTGCCATAATAGGTGCCACAGGGGGTAGTGCAAACCTTTGTCCCAGGATCAGAAAAGACCAAATTGGAACCCACTTCGAAGTAGATAGTTGCATTTGCCTGAGTCTGCGAGATCACTTCCAGGCAGTGGCATTGGGTTTGCACCTTCCAGCACATCACCTCCATGATGAAACTTCTTCCATGCAGCCCCAACCCTGCTGGTTTTTTGGCTCTAACATTTGGTAGAGTGGAGATAGCTTACCACAGTTTGTTTCATTGTATTCTGCATGGAATTTCACATCAGCTCATTTATAACATGATAGTATTATTTGAAAATAACATAACAAATTTAGGCCAGTACTGGTGTCACCCTCCCATACTTGTTATCATGTCACCTCCCCCCCCCACCCCCCCACAACCAACACCACTGCTTCCAGACAGTGCCAGGTCAAGCCAGGAAAAGAGATGTTGCCTGGATGAAGTTAGCAAAGCACAAGAGACCTTCTGGCCTTAGGACAATTTGACAAATTTGACAGAATTGGACCCCATGCCGGGAGGAGTCCTGCACTGGGGTAGAAAATGGAGCTCCTGCAGCCCAGGTAGCACCTTTCTCTATAGCTGATGGTCTGGCCTAGAATCTTCTGCATTGATACATCCCAAGGTGAGTGTGACAAGTGGAACACTGGTGTTGGATGGTCCTCCCACCTGCCCTTGCTTCCAATGGAACAAAATGGAGAAACTTTTTGCAAATTCTCTGACATTTTCACCATGAAATGTGACTAATATTAAAAATTTGACTAATATTGAACGAAAAGATAACATTACATTGGTAGCAAAGTCTTGCTAGCCTTCCTCAATCTAACAACAGCTTTCAACCACCATTCCACTGGGACCAAAAATAATTCAATAGAGACAACCAGCAAGGAAAGAATTGAGAGTATGTGCATTTCCCTTCTCTCCTTCACCATAAAATACTTGCGACTGACAGAATGTCAAGCATTTATGTTTCTACACACACAAAAATCACATCACTGCTTGAGAACGCGCCATTCCCCCAGCACGATTGCTGCACAGTACAAATAAAACATCAAGGCGGTGCACACACATACACATACACAAACACACCACACAGCAAATCATGTCCAAAGCTGCCCCTGCAGTACTACCGGGGAGATTTCAGAACCTAAAGTCATCATCTGTCATTCATGAATATTTTATCACTTATAGATCTCCGAAGGAATTTTATTACTGCTCCCTTCCAAGTAATACATCAGGCCAGTGAGTGCACAGAAAGGGCCTGCACCGGCCATGGGAGAAACGGCAAGAGACCTGGCAGCCCATTATCTCCATGCTAAACTCTGACACACATTGAAAGAGGTGCATTGTTGAGGTCTAACAAGGCAGAATAAGTGCCAGGCTTCTTGATTGCAGGCTCAGGGAAACCCATCACGCTATGGCAAGAGGACTTATTACCACTGCCTTTAACAGAAAATGAGAACAGCTTCAGGAAACCAACCTGGGATTTCTTTAAAGGTCAATCTAAATGCAACTGTCACCATCACACAGTATCTATTCACCTGCTGTTCTATCTATGCATAAGGCAGGGGACCCCAGTTTTTATAGCATTTGTTGCCAAATGAATCAGACCAGTGGCATAGCTAGATGGGGTGCACAGCACTATGTTTTGCAGGGAGTCTCACTGGAATGACTCTGAAAGGGAGGAAGAAGGGCCACTTGCACGCTGCCATGAGACTCCCTACAAAACCTAGTGCTTTGCACCCTCTCTAGCTACGCCATCGAAGACCACATAAAATTGCAGCTTCTTTTCATTGGTTTTAGCCTAAGGAAGCATGAACAGGACAGAGTCAGAGATGGCCTCACCCATCTTGTACCTTCACCCACTCAGCAGATGAGACTATTGCAAATATCACAGGAGGATTTTCAGCACAGTACGGAGAGTAAAACAAACAGGCCTGCCTGGAAATGCCATATCCGTGTCTGAGCAGCTTCAATGCCCGATGTGCTCTGAATAAAAAAGCGAGATAGAGATGTAATTGCTTTTCTTGTTACGACTCACTTGTGCATCATAGATTTTTTAATATCCTGCAGAACACATGTACTGGGGAAGAGAACCAGGTGAGAGCCGTAAACATATGTAGTGTTATTTTTCTTTATGATGGATACTAATGGGGAGCTCAAAGGGAAGGCTTTGGTTTTTAAATAACCATCAACAGCAACCTGCCTGCATTTATTTATCTACCGTGAGAACACTCAGAGAAACAGCCCTGTTGGAGGACTGGGTATAACGGATGGTTGGCCATAAAGGGACTGGTGGGGCAATCAACAACAAACATTCAGACCCACATTTGTAGTCTCGACTGCACTCCAAAGTCTCCCTCTTTGCTACTGCTGCTTCAGTTCCCCCATTGATGCGATTACAGGGCCTTTCAAATGTTAAGTATCAATATAATTCCAGGGCAACTGAAGCTGACAAAACATCTAAGGCTCTTCTAGAAAAGAGTTTGTTGCTTCGGGGCCTTGAGCAATTCTAAGAACCATCATGGAATCAGAAAAGCAAGCACAAGCGAGATCGCACTCAAACACACACACACACACGCGCACACATTTGCTTCTTTCTAGAAAGCTGGTCTCTTCCTCATTCCTTCCAAAGAAATCCTATAAGGCAGGGGTGTCAAATTCATTTCATACTGAGGGCCAAAGTTAGCATTAATGGTTTCCCCCCAGGTCTGGGGTCTAATCTTATGCATATCTACTCAGAAGCATGTCTCATTATAGAAGGATGACAGTATGCCAAGTAATGCCAAAAAAGAGGACAAAGCTCCCCAAAATATCACAGGAGGATTTTCTAGGACACCCAAGAAAACTGTAGGGCATAACAATAAAAGCTAAAAACACTCTTTATGGGTGCAATCCTATTGCAGCCCACTCAGACATATGCCCCATTGTGTTAAATGGGTCTTACTCCCAGGTAAGTGTGCTTAGGATTGCAGCCTATACTGCTTTCATGTGGTTAATTTACACACTATATTACTCGTTATTAAATTTACAACTATTATATTTAATTTATTACATAGAATGTATTAATTTCAAGAAATATGTTTTTTACCGGGACACAAGTCCTGGAAAAACAGAAAATATGGTCACCCTGCATTATAGTCAATAGGGCTTACTCCCAGGAAAGTATGGATAGGTTTGCAGCCTAATTCCAATCTTATACATGTCTACTCAGAAGTTAGTCCCTTTATGGTCAATGAGGCTTACTCTAGGAAAGTATGGATAGGCTCGCAGCTTCAGATCCCAATCTTCTGCCTTCCTATTAAGTCCTATTATAGCCAATGGGGTTTACTCCTAGGAAAGTGTGAATAGGATTGCAGCCTCAGATCCCAATCCTCTGCCTTTCTATTCAGAAGTTAGTCCCATTATAGTCAGTGGGGCTTACTCCTTAGAAAGTGAGGACAAGATTGCAGCCTCAGAGCCAAGTCCTAGGCACATTTACTCAAAATCACTCCCATTATATCCAGTGGGGCTTACTTCCAGGTAAGGGTGGGGAAGTTTGCAGCCTAGAGGCTACTCCTTTGCATGCTACTCAGAAGCAAGTCCCATGAAAGCCAATGGGACTTACTCGCAGCATCCTCTCCCAAGCCAAGAATCCAGGGCAGGACCTTGGAGAAGTGCGCAATCCACCAGGGCACACAGCAGGCCTCCGTCAGTCTTGGAAGACTATGGTATCGTGCTCGGCGCTGCATACGCTGCATGCAAAGCACGAAAGCCTGGGTTGGATTGTTATGGAGGATGGGCTGTTACCCAAGCAGCAAATCCCCCCTCTCCACGCCACTGAATTAGTCCAATGGACAGGCAGAGCCAATACGATTGGATCCAGCTGGCATCACAGAGCTGGGCTAAGGACAGGAGCTCACCCTGTCTTGTGGGGCCGACCCGGGTTTCGAACCCTGGCCTGCTGGTTAACAGGCACAGTATCTTAGACACTTGCACCACCCACAGTCCTACCAGGGCACACAAGGGGCCCAGCAAAGGGATAGGCACTTTCCTTGGATATCCTGCAAGAAGCTCCACATGCTAGCTGATTTTGGCAGCAGAGATTGTGCCATGATCACTTGCCCAGGGCGCAAGCATCTTCTCAGCACTGGGGCAGCCCAGCCTCTCTTTCCAAAGGGGCCACAGCTTCCACAGCATCCTACATGGCAGCCCCTGCCCAGTGTACTGCTGCTCGATTTAAGCTGGGCACCCACCAGACGAAGAAAGGGAGGAAGGATGGACGACGGGCTTATGCTTGATACCTGTGCTATAAGGTAATGCACCTGGTGGTTCTCAAATCTTTTAGCACAAGAACACACACCTTTACTCAGAACACAACAGAAGTGATGTCATTAATCTGAAAGTGATGTTATGGCTGGAAGTGACATCAACAAGCACTTCCCCAACAAAAGCAAATCAATACGGTCAAGAATGCTAATCCTCCCAAGCAATTCTAGTTCTATTTTTAAAATAATTTCTCACACACCCCAAATGCGCTGTACTATCTACATTTACCTGGAAATAAGCACAGTTGACTTTCATTGTCAAAAGCATATACACAGAAGCCTATTTTTAAAAAGCAGATCTATAACATTTTCCCAAATGCAATCATATACCATGGTAACATTAACACTCTAGAAAATAAAATACACATTGAAGGAAATGGGGACCCTCCTGAAATTGGCTCACAAATGGAGTTGCCATAATTCTCTTCCACAAAATTGTGACATGACTGTCTGTTCCATTTGCCAGTATGTGAACACAATCCCCCCAAAAATCAGGATTGACCTTGTTTTTCAGGACATATGGCAACCCTATTCATAACTCACCTAGCAGGTTCTGAACCACATTTTGAAAAACACTACCCTAAAGCAGGCCTCCTTCAGTCTTGAAAGACTATGGTATCGTGCTCGGCGCTGCATACGCTGCATGCGAAGCACAAAAGCCTGGGTTAGATTGTTATGGAGGATAAGCTGGTACCCAAGCAGCAAATCCCCCCTCTCCACGCCACTGAATTAGTCCAGTGGAAAAGCAGAGCCAATACGATTGGTTCCAGCTGCATCGCAGAGCTGGGCTAAGGACAGGAGCTCACCCTGTCTTGTGGGGCCGACCCGGGTCTCAAACCCTGGCCTACTGGTTAACAGGCACAGTGTCTTAGCCACTTGTGCCACACCACAAGATTTCTTCTATACTTTTGCCACTGCAGGCCTTTAAGGCACGTTTCCTTCATTTGCTTGTTGCAGTAAATGCCAGTTTATTGATCACTGTTGCCTTGGAAATTGTATCTGTAGCCAAGTGCCTCTCCAAGATGCTACATTATTAAATTAGGGAATTGGAGGTCTAAAAAAAACCTGTAACAAAAAAAAATTCAATACATCAAACTCAACTCATAAGGATGGAATTAAATCCCTTCCGTTAATCCGGTTATATTAGTTATGGGACAGTCTCTCAGACTGCAAGCCACTAACCATTTAAGCCCAGAGTATTTCAAGTTCATTTAAGGGATCTGATCTGGAGTAACAGATTTGTGGAGTTGAACCGGGTTTTCTAAGGACATCCTTGCTGGCACAGCATGAGAAACTGAATCCCGCATGGAACATGTTCAAGCTGAATGAAACATAGATGTTCAGTACTATAAGTGCCATCATGGCAGACTCTGAGTCTCACTTAGCCCAAGAACACACAACAGTTGTTATAGGTTTGATTTTTCTCTTAAGAGAATGTTTCCATTATTTGAACTTTCAAAACTATATTATCCAGATAAAAAGTGCCAAATATTTATGCCAATAGTGTTTGAAGATAAATTGCTTAAAAATCTCTCCTTTTGTTTAGTTTTCTTGATGACAAATCAGTCTTCAAACCAGGCCATAGTTCTGTCTAGCTCAGTAGTCCTACATGAATGTGTTCAAACTGGTGAGTAGCATCACCCCAAAGGAATAGGGAGACAGCATTCCTCTTAAAGGGAGTGGCCCAGATATGGGTACCCCAATGTTATTAAAGAGATCATGATATTGGGGGGAAGCAAAGAGCTTTTATACATACCTGGGGAGACACACTGGCCTCTGGGTGGGTCCAGAATGTTTGCAGTCCTTCTCTTGGCTTCCTCACTGCTGCAGATAGTTCCGATCACCGACTGGAACCCACTTTCTTTTTTAAAATATTGGGGTTGCATTGGCTTCTGGCACAGAGTCTGATTTTAAAAGTCACATTAAATATTTTTGTTAGAAGATCAGCAATTTCACATCCAGGTAGCTTAAGAACACTTGGGTAGGTTTCATCTGTATGTAGTGATTTGTTTTTCATTTTTTCACACATTCTGGAACCTCAGCCAATGATTCTTGTATTGACAGTTCTTCACAAATTTTGCTTGACAGTTCAGGAACAGGTATATGTTCCATATGGGAGCAATTAGGTTTTTTATTTTTTCTGTAAATCGTTTTTTAAACTTTCAATTGAAAAGTGGTATATAAATAGTGTTGTTGTGGTTGTTGATTATGATGATGACGATAATGATAATATGTCTTTAGCACTTCAGTGATCAGTTGAGTCTGTAAAAGGTGCTCCTAAAAATGTCATTGTATACTTGTGTACAATGACAATAAAAATATTATTATCTATATATATAAAATTGAAAAGTCACTCACTGACTCACTCACTCACTCACTGACACACTCAGCAAAGCCTAACCAAAAGAGCTGGACCTAGAAGCGTGAAGTTTGGGGAGAGTGTTCCCTCTGTGACGGAGGCACCCACTAAGAACCGGTTTTTGGAAATTCCAACCAGAAGGGGGTGAAAAGGAGCACAACGTGTTTTCCTCCCTATACTTTACATTGAAAAATCTGTGACTGAGGGATGCTTTGCCCCAACCCAACCCCAACCCCAACCCCGGACCTAGAAACATGAAATTTGGGGAGTGTATTCTTTCTGTAATGGGAACACCCACCGGGAATGGATTTCTAAAATTTAATCCCTAAGGGTCTGAAAAGGTGTGCAACATATTTTTGGCCTATACTGATTAACATCCAGCTGATGCACTGTGAGGGAGGGTGCACAGAGGATGATCATGTGCATGGGGGGTCTTGCGCATGGGGGGTTAGTGCACTTGGGGGGGTTGGTGTACATGGGAGGGTGGTACACAAGGGAGGGTGGTGCGCGTGGGGGATATTACGCATGGGGATGGTGGGCATGGGGGTTGGTGCACATGGGATTGATGTGCATGGGAGGATATTGCGCATGGGACGCTATTGCTCATGGGGGTTGATGTGCATAGCGGATGATACACAGTGGGGGTGTTGATGCATATGGTGGATGTTGTGCATGAGGTAGATGCAAATGAGAGTGGATGCACATGGGGGGACAATGCTCACAGGGGGACATTGTGCATGGGAGGGATGATACACATGGTGTTGAGATTGCGCATGGGGGTGATGATGCACATGAGGGGATGGCGCACGGGGGAGGGGTATTTTACTCCCCCCAAATGGATACATTTTGCTAGTTATTATTATTATTCTACAATGAAAACAGATGCACCAAAATTTGTTATGTTCCTCTGCAATCTCCCTTCCTTAAATCCAATGGTCCAGAGGTCATATCTGGGATCTTCTGCATGCAAATCAGCTGTTTCATCATTGAGCTATGATCCTTCTGTAAAATTCACTTAAGGAAATGGAGTGGATTCTGCTTTGAAATGATCCAGAGTCCAAGCTATTTCCTATAATGGATACTAAAAGATTTATCATAAATTACTGCACTCACATAACCAGGCATAGTCAAAAAGAATAATACGAAAGCATTTTGCAAAATTGATAGTGTTGAATAGTCATCAGCCAGCTATTTGGTTCAGATTTACATGCTAATTATCTCAGGGTCTATTCAGTCAGGTCAACAGTCTTATGAACAGCAGGGGAGCAGCAGGGTCAGGGTTAAAGAACAGGATATTCAGGTCAAAGGTGGCATTTTTGGTACACTAGTTTTAACTCTGGGCCAGAAATTGGATGACAAGAACTTTCAGCTCAAATTGGGAAAGGAGATAGGAGTGAAAATAGGTTAAACTGCCAAATTCTGGGGATGTCAAATTTCCCCAAGTTATTCTCCATTGACTGCACATGGGATGTTGAGGCGAATGGGAGGGTGGTGTGCATGGGAGTTGATGTACATGGGAGGGTATTGCACATGGGAGGGTTGATGCACATGGGGGATGATACACAGTGGGGCAGGGTTGATGTGCATGGGGGTTGTTGCAGACAACATGAATTTTGAAAGGGGATGGCATGTGGGGGAATTTTACTTCTGCAACTCAGGTACATTTTTGCTAATTGTAAATATTTATAATTATATTTATTTACTTCATTTATACCTCATTTTTTCTCTCTGAAGGACATTTAAAGTGACTCACTAATATAAAATCACATTAAACACAATATAAACTTGAAATAGTTTTTTAAAAGTTTTTTTAAATTGTCTTTTTTATTTGAACAAATCACATTTTAAAAAGGACCTGCTTCCTAATTTGCCAAATGGGTATCCCAATCCTATCCCAGTTCCCATCCAGCCCCACACTAATATAGAGGTGTCAGCACAGTTTGTGTTGCTTCCTGCAAGGAAATTTTTTATGTTAGAAGACTCCTCAAGTTAAGGGGTCATTTATTCCCTTGTCCTGAGGAAAACCCTATTGGCTGCAATGGGGCAATACTGATCTGTGTCTGTTAAATTGCTGGTGCAAGTCCAAGTTGCCTTGTGCCAGTATATCAAACCCAGGAAAGGGAACAGGATGTGTTGTGCACAGGGTGACCAGTTGTCCTAACTGCCAAAGAGGACGAGGTCCCTTCCCAAGATGTAGGATACCCAAGAAAAATGTAAGATTTGACAAAATAAAAGCTAAAAATACTCTTGTACAGGTTTCCCTCTTCATCCATAGGGTTCTGTTACAGAACCTCCTATGGATTAAAATATCAGTCTATAAAGAAAACAATGAAAAATAGGTTTTAAAAAATCCATTTCCTGGTTTCTTGCTCCTCTGTTGTCCTCCTTTGAAAAAGGTAATGCCTCAGTATCTGCAGGGATTTGATTCTGGGACTGAAGAATGGAATGATTGCTTGCACGACTGTCTCTCTAAAACAGTAGAAAAGCAGTTTTTAAAATTGTGATTTTCAGGGGCCATTCATGTTGAGTCAAATATGTGTATAAAAAATCATAGAATCATAGAATCCTAGAGTTGAAAGGGACCTAGTAGGTCATCTAGTCCAACCCCCTGCCTGCAGCAGGAATTCCCCCTAGAGCATCTCCAACAGGTGCTCATCGAGCCTCTGCTTGAAGATCCCCAGTGAGGGAGAGTCCACCACCTCCCTTGGCAATCTCTTCCACTGCCGAACCGCCCTCACCGTCAGGAATTTTTTCCGGATTTCCAGTCGGAATCTCCTTTCTTGCAGTTTGTACCCATTGGTTCTAGTTCTGCTTTCAGAAGCAGCTATGAACAGATTGGCCCCTTCCTCCATATGACAGCCCTTCAGGTATCTGAAGAGGGCAATCACGTCTCCCCTCAGCCTCCTCTTCTCCAGGCTGAACATCCCAAGTTCCCCCAACCTTTCCTCGTAGGGCTTCCCTTCCATCCCACTGATCATTCTTGTCGCTCTCCTCTGGACTTGCTCCAGTTTGGCTGCATCCTTCTTAAAGTGAGGTTCCCAGAACTGAACACAGTACTCAAGGTGAGGTCTCACCAATGCTGAATAAAGAGGAACTAGAACTTCTCGCGACTTGGAAGCTACAGTCCTCTTAATGCAACCTAAAATGACATTTGCCATCAGTGTATAAAGAGGTTGGACCTGTGTATTGAAAAAAGAGGACAAGGCCACCTCCCCGAATGTAGGACACCCAAGAAAAATATAGAACTTGACAAAATAAAAGCAAAAAATACTCATGAGCGTTACTTTCATGTGGCTAATTTAAACAGTATTAAATTTAAAATTATTACATATAGGCTGCAATCCTAACCACACTTTCCTGGGAGTGAGTACTATTGAACACAATTGAACTTATTTCTGAGTAGATATGCTTTGATTTGCACTGTATATTTCTTAATCACAAGAAAGCCCACTCACAATGAAATGGAGGACACTGAAGTTATTTTCCAAGACATGAAGCTGAAAAATAGGACATGTCTTTGAAAAAGAGGGAATAGGGTCACCATGGATTTACACAACGGCTGGTGCGTACCTCACCAGGTTCTGATCCACCTACACCCTGACCTTATTGCCACCCTCCTCCGACCTCCTTATACCCACTCTCTGCCATCTTTCCTCTGAACCTCCATTTTCTGACACAGAATTTACAATGTCCAACAAGCATCACAGTTTAAACCAGGTTGATAAGATGGAGTCAGCTTCCTTGCCAGCAATACTAATTTCTATGCTGTTGTAGCAGGCTTTATGGCATGCTTGTAACAACGTGCTCCACTAATACAAGGGGGGGGGCAGGATTGGGCTAATAAGGTCAGCCTTACCCTTGCTAAAAATTTCCAGTGTTTGCATGCAACCCGCGCAATGCAAGTCAATAAAACATCCCTAAACTTTTCTACCTTTGAGAGGGATTTTTAATTTGTTTTCATGCATTGTATGCACTCAAACTTTTTTATTGCTGCAAACTTCCCAAGTGAAATGTTTCCCCCCAAAAAATTGAAATAAAACATCCCAGCTCTTGATTTATTCATCTCATTTCTAGCCGGGTTGCCAAAGTTATTTGGCTACCACATGCCTCAGCATGAAGAAGGAAACTATCGCTTTTTCTCTCGCTTTTTGACATATTGGCTCAACATCTAAACAACAAATGAAATGGCATGACAAGAATAAAATGACACCATTCTGTGTCATAGCTGGGTGTGGGAGCAGCTGGATTTGGAAATGGTCAGAGAGTTTTTTGTGCATAAGCAAATTAAAACCAGTATTGTCACTGTGCACAAATTTTATAGACATGTAGATCTAAATAAATAATAGATAATCAAATATCTTATAATGGATAAATAGCATGTATTTGTTTTCAGCGATTTATACCCCCTCACCTTAAAAAAATTAGTCATTTTCTGCAAGGTGGCTTCCAAAAGAAAAATGCAATACTATCAACAATGACGACACAACAAATAAAAGCAACAACCATTTAAACATTAAGTGCAAACTGGCATTAAAAATTGAAAGAGCCAGCACCAATAAAAACCAGTTGTTAGCAGCACAATCATATATAGCTTATGCTGCCTCTGCACACTTAGAGTAAACATATCTGAGAGTAAATCCCATTGAGCACAATGGGAATTCCAAGTAATTCTGCATAAAATTGTGTTGCAAATGCCTTTATGGAATCAAGGAACTCCAAAGCCATCTAAAAGCTGGAAGAAATGGGTACATTATCTGCCTCATCTCCAATGATGGAGGACTCAGAAAAGGACCTTCAAGGCAGATTTCAAGGCCTTAAAATCCCAAGGCTTAAGCCACCCTGAGCATAGGAAAGGTGGTATATATTAAAACAGTAGTTCTCAAATGTTTTAGAGGCCCTAGAGGTGGCTGCCAGATTTATAAATGCCAAGGGGCATGATTATAATGGTGATGTGACAGCAATGCCTCCTCCCCAAGAAGCGCCTTATTTAACCCTGGGTGCCTTATTTAACCCTGGCCCTGTCTATTTCATAAAAATCCACAATTTCCCAATTCAATCAATCAATAAACAGTATTTATATATCACTTTTCACAATTCCATCAAAAATTGAATCACAGCCCACTAGAGTTGTGACCCTAACTTGAGCCCAAACCTACAGTTTGAGAACCAAGAGAATGAATGAATGAATGAATGAATGAAAGCCCTGCTGGATCAGACCAAATCCCTTTGGCTTCCACCTTGTTTTCTACAGGGGACAAGTACAGTGCCAAGAACATATGGATGACCCTCTCCTGCTATTTTTTCCTAGATTGAAAGATTGCTTTCCTATACTGCTGCCTTCCAGAGTGATATTGGTCAGTGAAAGTGAACAAGCAAAATCTCTCAGGGGAAGGGAAATCAACAATGGAGGCCAACTTGGAACAAAAAATAGTTGGTGGGACTAAGATTCAGCACACCCTCCCTTGTCATTCCTCTCCTCTTCGTCACACTTTCATAAAGATGCTTTGGATTAAAGCATGGGTCTCCAAATCCCTGCCCTGGGGCCAGATGCGGCCCTCGGCAAGCCTCAAGATCCCTCTATCCTGCCCCTGGGCAAGCCCTGTAATCCACTCCAATACATTCTCATATGTAAATTTTTGTAAATTTATTCAAATTTTAAATGTAAATTAGTTTTTCTTTGGCCCCTGACATAGGGCACAATCCAGAGCAAGTTCAACCTGCTCTGCCCTAACTGCTCTCTCCTAACTATTCTGTATCCAGAGCAGAAAGTTATGCTGCATCCAGAGAGTCAGGAAGCCTGGGCTGCCCTAACTGCTCCAGAGCATGCTAAGTCAGTGACAGCTGGGGAGGGCTTGCTCCTGAGTAGACCCCCCTCAGATCACTCTGAACAAGGAACAGCTGTGGTGCCTACATTATAAGGAAGCCCAGCAGTTCCTGACAACCAGTTACAGCTGCAGTTCTTCTAGTGCAAGATGGATTCTTGGAGTGGCCTGCTGTATCCTGAGGTTAGTGGGCTGCCATAGTTGTGCCATATCCTGAGGTTGAGAGGCAGGGGTTGCAGCTAGGCTGGCCAAGAACTCAGATTTGTGTCAACACTACCATTCTTACTCAGGCCTTATCATGGACCCCTATGGGTCTACTCATTACTATCCCTGCTCCTGAGGAACTGGAAGAGGTCATTTCTGCCTTGAAACAGGCTCTGGATACAGAGTAACTGCTCTGCCCTAGGCAATGCTAAACATGCCCTCAACTTGCCTCTCCTGAGCTGCTTAGGCTGCCCCAGTTAGGCCAGAGCAGGTCCACCTCTCTTAGGGCACCCTATCTTGCCTTGCTCTGCCCTAAGCCTCTTCCAGAGTAACTGGGCTGGAGCATCTTGCAGTTGCTCCACCCTAGTGATAGACAGGGCACCCTAAGGCCTCTTATGTGCAAGGAATAGTTGCTGTGGATTGGGCTGATAGTGTCAGAGAGAGTACCCATTAGCTATTAATTTGCTATTAATTTTTTTCATTTTCTTGTAAACCGCTTTGTGAACTTTTCAGTTGAAAAGCAGTATATAAATACTGTAGGTAGGTAGGCAGGTTGATGATGTGGCCCTTCTGCTATAACATTTGGAGACCCCTGGATATTACTGTCTGTGGTAATATCATGTGCGACTGCATGCAATGTTCAGTTAGGCACCGAGAGTAAAAGAAAAGAATAGGAGATGAGATTTCAAAGCAGAAGGAAGGAAGTCAGCCTCAAGGTTATTTGATGGCTTTCAAAGATAGCATATTTGCCAAAGGAGGAAGCCTCCTCTCCAACATTTTAGAGTCATGCAGAACTTCCACACGATATGAGCAGGAAGACTCATTTGTCCAGATACAAATACAAGACACATCTGCCCGGTGTGCCTGCTGCATGGATCAGCAACCTTTCACTGAATTCTTTTCCATTCCAAACAAGATGTGTTTGTCTCTTTGTTAAGTGCTGTATCCTTCCCCAGCAAGAAGATTTGTGCATCATCCACCCTCCCAACACACACAATTGCCTAGCCGAGCTTTTGCATGCAGGGATTGCATTTCAATGAAAGCGGTTCATTCTCCACTCAAGACAGATTGTGGTTCCCAGAAAATCCTGCACAGGGGTTATTCCCCCCCCCAAAAAATTTTCTCCTTTCCAATTTCAGCTTGAGATTTTTGTATGAGGAATCCTAGGCTGATAGCCTCTTTCACTGCACAAAATATATGGTGTTGGGCATCAGTCTTTTAAAAAAAAAGCCATGATGTATTCCACCCCATTAGTTTTTATGGTGGAATTTATGTTGTATTACAAAGAGATATGCTGAACTGCCCGAAACTGCAGATTTGCCAAACTATTCAAAAAATACTCAAGAGTCAAAGCACAAAAAAAAAGAGAGGAATTGAAAGAAGACGCCGGCCAGGCAGCTGATAGGCAACAAGGCTGTTTTACCACCAGTCTTCCCGGTAATGAGTTTTTTCCCAACTGCTGTTAAACATATTCAACCAAACTGGATCTTAAATCACACTTTGTGCTGGGCGCTTAAAGAACTATTGATTTCAAAATGCGGCAAGTATTTGCTGGTGATGGATACAGAGCTGACATGCTCTGGCCTCACCCATCACACAGACGGATTTCTTGCTATTGGCACTGCACAACAGGCAATTCAACAAACCATTCTGGGCAGGCTGAGGCTGCAATCCTAACTGCTTGTTAAGTCAGTACAAGTCCGATGCTAGCCTGGGGGTGTTGCAAAAGTGTCACAAAGGCACTTCTGTGCCACTCCTATGAGGGTTAGGCCACTGCACAGACATGTGTCGGCCACCCTGCACCACCACAGGAACAGGGAGTGGTTGACTTCTGCCAGCCTAAATTGATCAGGATTGCAACCTGAGTCAATTAAAGTAGGAGAAGGGTGGTGAGACCACCTCTGCACAACTGCTTTCCCATGTCAAATGCCAACAAGCAGAGTTCTTTGCGCCTCCAAGATGCCGCTTCATTAGCAAAGTAATAGAACTTTTTCCTCTTCGACCGTATCCACAAATACTGTCAAATTAGGCTTATCTCCTGAACAGCTCATGCAAACTGAAAATTGTTACTTAGTGCAGCCTTTGCATAATTATAATTAAAAGGGTCATGAGTGGTGAACCTCCAGAGGAGAGACACCAGGAATTAAAATATGCTTCAGCACTACCAAGACCTGGACAGTGTCACACATTTTAGAAGGCACAGGAACTTGCCTGTGCATGGCAGGTCTCTCCAGTTTTCCCCTATCCTTAAAACCAAGATGGTGGGCAGTGCAACCCTAACTTGTGCTAGAACATATCCATGCCACATCCAGCAAACATTCGAAGCTGTTTGTCCAAACTCAGACAAACAGGAATCATGGTACTGCCTGCAGAGGTGTAACAAGGACACCCAGGGTAATAAAATTCATACACACACACACATATATCTGCCACCTATGAAATGTACTCCTGGTTTTTGCCAAAAATTGGATGTGCCTTCTGATGCCTTTACAGGGCCTTCTGAGGCTCAGAGAGGCTCCAGTTGGTCTCCCCACACCTTCTCAGATGTGATCAGGAGCCACTTCTTCCAGGCACTGGTTTGGACATGCTCAGCTTGCCTCAGGCTGGAGTGAACTGAGCATGCACAGTCCAGGTGCTCAGCTGCATGCACACTTCTCTCTGGCCCCAGATCAAACTGGGCACATGCAGCCCAGTGGCTGGGCTGTGCACGCATACCTTACTCCAGCCCCAGGGTGAAATGCCAGTCTGTGGAAATTTTTTTTCCACAGTCTCTGGCTGTGGTCCTCAAAAGATTAAATACCACTATCTTACAGCACTTCTGTGACACCTCTAGGCTAGCACGGGACTTGAGCTGGAACTGATTCCAGCCTAACTGGGAGTTAGGATCGAAGCATCTGAAGTTCAACTATCATTATATGATAGCAGCAGTCAACTCATTCCTGAAGGGATAGACCTCCTAGGCTTTGGAAACCAAAAATAATAACTGTCTTGTAAACAAGGCTCTGCATTGGTCTTGACATTTTAATTTGTGTCTTCATTTTCTCAGGGCTGAAGAAGCTGAATTGAAGTGATTGTGAACACGTCAGCGCAGAGCTGCTGAAAACTGTTTGTGACACAGTAAAAATAAACCATCTCAAGAAAGAAAGAGGAATGAATTGTCCTGCATGTTCTCATCTGTTTGGGGCCAACCAAAGTGGAGGTCTTTGATGTAATGGCATGGCCTGGCGCAGTGGGTATTAGCAACAAACTGAGGCTGCAATCCTAAGCTCCAGTTAGGCTGGCATAAGTCCTGGCACAAGTCTTAAACTGGCTTAGGATTGTCACAAAACTATGCCATTCCTTGGGGGGTTAGGCCACTGCATAGATATGTGCCAGCCTTCCCACAATACCACCACAGGAATGGGTAGACAGGTGAGTTATGCTCGCTTCAGTGGGTTAGGATTGCACCCTCACTGCATTCAGCTTTCAAGGTCTCAGAATGACTTCCAGATGCAATTGGAAGTTCTTTGCAGTCATGTTCAGAAAGTCAACTGGGGCCCTCCGGTGCTGGTTTGTGACCAGGTGGCATAACAGGATGTTCTCGTGATAGAGGATAGGGCTGCTGAAGATAGCTAAGCAGGGAAGGACTTGGGCATCTCCTGGATGGGAGACTGCAAGCGGATAAAACTGTCGTAAGTCATCAGAGCCAGAAGGTATCAGCAATTTACAGCTTGGATGACCTGAATAAACTCGTGCTGGAAGCTTGGAAGGCATTTCCTGATATCAGATGTGATGATCACATGATGAAGGATTCCACCTGGAAAGAGAAGAGTTCTACACACTGCCCATAGAACCATTACCTGCCTCACAGGTAGTTGTTGTGAGGATTATCTGCATGTGCATGTAGTGGCTCCAGTGCACCTGAAAAGTGCACCTAAATATTTTGTTGTGTACAATGACAATAAAAATTGTTATTATTATTGAGGTAATGAGCAAAATCCATAGGTTCCAAACCCACTGATATAAAGGGCCCACCTGCACAAGTGCCCCTTGTTATCCTCTTGGGTCCCATTCCAGATCCTCCTGTGGATTAAAAAAATTAGCAGATTAAAAAATGTGGAAAAATAAAGATCCACTTCTAGGTTTCTTGCTCCTCTATTAGCCCTTTTGGAATAAAGTTGTACCTCAAAAGTTGTACCTTTTGGAATAAAGTTGGAGAGGTTTGATCCTGGGTTTTCCTGCTGATACCAAAAAAATATGTTAAATAAAAGCAATTAAAAAAATAAAAGTATGTCCTTTTACAATGGTTTTAAAATAGCTTTTCTTCCTGTTGTACAGATTGAAGTCAGTAATTAGAAATGCAAAGGGTCTCCTGCCTTTCCCTGGATTAGCTGAAGAATGGATTTGATTGCTTGCATGACTGCCTCACAATAATAGTAGAAAAGCAGTTTTTTGAACTATTTATTTATTTATTTTATTTAAGCAATTTGTATCCCACCTTTCTTCCCCCACAAGGGGGAACTCAAGGTGGCCAAACAATTAAAAAAAAATAAAACACCACTAACATTAGATATGGTAATAGAGATAAAAACATATTAAAATGTAGTTAAAATACAATTAGATTAAAGCTAAAAACGTAGACTAAAAACGATAAAACAAAAAAGATAAAAAAGATAAAAGCCCCCCAACCTCTGCCCCCATTTAAAAAGCTTTTTTGAAATAAAAGGTTTTAAGGCTCCGCCTGAAGCTCTGTAGTGAGGGAGCTTTCCTCAGTTCTAAGGGGAGGGAGTTCCAAAGCCGGGGTGCCACCACCTAGAAGGCCCTATCTCTGGCCGCCACACCTCTCACGTCTCTTAGTGGCGGCACAGTCAGAACAGCCCCCTCAGATGACCTTAGGTGACAGGTCAGATTGCACGGAAGAAGGCGGTCCCTCAGATACCCTGGACCCAAGCCGTTTAGGGCTTTAAAGGTCAGGACCAGCACTTTGAATTCAGCCCAGAAACAAATGGGCAGCCAGTGTAGTCGCTGAAGCAATGGCCCGACGAGCCCCAGCAACCACACGGGCCGCCGCATTCTGGACTAGTTGAAGTTTCCAGACCGTCTTCAGAGGCAGCCCCACGTAGAGCGCGTTGCAATAATCTAGTCTCGATGTCACTAGGGCATGGGTCACCGGGGCCAGATCCAAGCGACTCAGGTATGGTTGCAGCTGGCAGATCAGCCGAAGCTGAGCAAAGGCTCCCCTGGCCACAGCCGCCACCTGGGACTCCAGGAGCAGCTGCGAATCCAGGAGAACCCCCAAGCTGCGAACCTGCTCCTTCAGAGGGAGTGCAACCCCATCCAGAACGGAATGATATTCCAATACCCGAGTTGAGGACTTCCGGACCAGGAGAACCTCTGTCTTATCAGGATTTAATCTCAGCTTGTTCACCCTCATCCAGTCCCCCACTGCCTCCAGACAACAATTGCCTCCTTGGACTCAACTGCCTCCTTGGACTCCTTGGACTGCCTCCTTGGACTCAGGAGGAAAGGAGAGATAGAGCTGGGTGTCATCAGCATACTGGTGACACCTCACTCCAAACCTCCGGATGACCTCTCCCAGTGGCTTCATGTAGATATTAAATAGCATGAGGGATAGAATGGAACCTTGTGGCACCCTGCACCAAAGAAGCCAGGGTGCCAAACAAGCATCCCCCAGCACCACCTTCTGGGACCGGTCAGCCAGGAAGGAGTGGAACCACTGCAAAACAGAGCCTCCAATCCCCAACCCGGCCAACCGACCCAGAAGGACACCATGGTCAATGGTGTCGAAGGCCGCTGAGAGGTCCAGCAAGACCAACAGGGACGCACTCCCCCTGTCCGTTCCCTGGCGTAGGTCATCCACCAAGGTGACCAAGGCAGTCTCTGTCCCAAACCCCGGTCTGAAACCAGATTGGAAGGGATCCAGATAATCAGCTTCATCCAGGACCCTCTGAAGCTGAGACGCTACCACCCGCTCGACCACTTTACCCAGAAATGGGATGTTTGAGACTGGCCGATAATTGTTTAAGTTTTTAGGGTCCAGGGAGGGTTTCTTCAGGAGGGGGGGAACCACCGCCTGCTTTAATGCAGGCGGCAACACCCCCTCCCTCAGAGAGGAGTTCACCACGCTCCCTGTCCATTCGGCCAGTCCATCCCGGGCCAATCTGATTAGCCAGGCTGGGCAAGGGTCGAGCGGGCAAGCAGATGGTCTCACACTACAGAGAATCCTGTCCACATCCTCAGGTTCTACAAGCTGAAAAGAATCCCAAAAGATGGATAAGACAGGTGCCCCGGGGACATCGTTGGATGTTGTTGTGGCGTCCAAGTCATGCCGTACCTAGTCGACCTTGTCCACAAAGTGTTGAGCGAACTCGCCACAGCGAGCCTCCGTGTGCTCTACCACATCAGTGAGGGGGGCCAGATGGAGTAGGCCCCGGACCACGCAGAAGAGCTCCGTTGGACGGTTCTCTGCGGATGCGATGGTGGTAGCAAAGTATTCTTTTTTAGCCACCACCACCGCTGCAGAGTAAGCTCACCAGTGAGCCCTGGCCTCTGACCGATCAGAAACGACACGAGTCTTTCGACACCGTCGCTCTAAACGTCGATCTTGCTGTTTCAAAGCCCACAGCTCCCCAGAAAACCAAGGAGCTGCGTTTGATCTACGGCAGGGTCGAGGTTGCTCAGGAGCGATCTCATCCAGGGCCCTGGTCATCTCCGTGTTCCAGAGATTGACAAGGAGCCGGGTGAGTTGCCAGCTCTGGCAGCAGGAAAATCCCCCAGAGCCATCAGGAAACCATTTGGATCCATCAGTCTCTGGGGGCGGACCATGGAATGCAGTCCCCCGCCTGTGCAGAGGCTACCGGCTGCGATAAGCCTGAATCCCACCAGGTAGTGATCTGTCCATGGCAATGGGGTGATGGAGATGTCCTTCACATCCAGATCACCATCAACCTGCCCAGCAGTGAACACAAGGTCCAGTGTATGTCCTGCATCATGAGTATTCATGATATTCTTTGAGACAGACCCATGGTTGCCATGGAGGCCATGAAATCCTGAGCTGCAGATGTTTGGGGTGCCTCGGCATGGACATTGAAGTCCCCCAGCACTAGTAGGCAAGGGCACTCCAACGCCACACTCGAGATCACCCCGGTCAGCTCAGGCAGGGAGACTGTTGGGCAGCACGGCGGGCGGTACACCAACAGAATCCCTATTCTGTCTCGCCCCTCCAGCACAACACGGAGGCACTCAAACCCTGTGAACTGCTGGACAGGGGACCTGGTGAGAGGGATAGAATCACGGTAGACTATCGCAACCCCACCTCCCCGCCCCTGAAGTCTTGGCTGCTGCAGCACCCGGAAACCTGGTGGACAGATCTGGGAGAGGCCCACACCTCCAGCCTCATCCAACCAGGTCTCCGTAATGCAGGCCAGGTCAGCTTTCTGGTCCAGAATCAAATTCTGGACCAGGCAGGTCTTATTGTTTACTGACCTGGCATTAAGGAGCAGCGGGTTCTGACTCAGGGGGCTGCTGCTCAGGCTGCCTAAGGTCAGAGGGTTGAGGGGAGGGCCAGAAAGAGGGACGGTCTGTCTACGATTTCTGATTTCTAGTGGCTATTTTTGTTAAGTCAAATCCATGTATTAAAAAATCCATGTATGTATAACAAGGTTGGACCTATACTTTTTTAACGCAAATATGTGGAACACATAGAATAAGCGGCCATCTCCAATCTCATCAAATGCAATCTGTCTGGGGAAAATAAGAGCTCAGAGCTGTGTTTTCCACCATGAATTTTGGCAAGACATTAATTCAGTGACATCCCAACTAATAACATCTCTTGCTTCGGAACTGTGTCAAGCGGCATCAATGCAAAATGAATCTCCCACCCATAGAAATGGAAAGAAAAACTATCCAAATAAAACACATCTGCAGTTTTTGTAACTGGGAGTCCGATGCATATTCATTCCCCTTACTTGAGATGTCATAAACAGCTTTCAGCAACTCCACACCAAGGTGCGCAGATTCACTCCAATTCAGCCTATCCTGGCCTCAGAAAATGGACTTTTAACAAGTAGCAAATTAAAATGTCAAGACCAATCATACCGGAACTTTGTCCACAAGATGGTTATTATTTTGGTTTCCAAGGTGTCGGGGGTTTGTCTTTGCAGGAATTAGCCAGCTCTTCTTATCACATAAAGGAAAAGTAGCCAGTAACGTCCTCTGGCTTTCTGACATCTCAATTCAAACTGCAATCTTCCGCAGCTAGGCCGTTGTGCTTCCCAATTCTGAAGCCTTTCAGAATCGATTTCAATAAAAATGCACTCTTTGCAGCTGCAGATGAGGCCGGAGCCCAGGCAGCATCTTGCTGAAGTGATATTTACCCATTTATGGTTGCAAGATGGGAATGCGTGACCTTCCAGATTAAGTATCCCATCCAGCAAATAAGGGGGTCTCTGCACAAAGGATTGCACGGAACCAGGGAAGAAGGTCACCCCTCGCAGGTTGCCCTACTAGCAATGACCGGCCATAGGGTGCAGCACTCACCTTCATTTTTGTGGCTGAAGAGCCAGCATTGGCAGTCATGCAGCCAGCATGACACATAGAACACTGCTTACCTTCCCACCAAAGTGGTACCTATTTATCTACATGCATTTACATTCTTTTGAATAGAACTGGGAACACCCACTAAAACTGAATGTTGGAAGGATTAGGATGGACAAGAGAAAATATTTCTTTACCTAGTGTGTAGTTGGTCTGTTGAACTCCCTGCTACAGGATGTGGTCATGGCTTCAATCCTCAGTGTCTTTAAAAAGGGTTTGGACTAATTCCTAGAGGAAAGGTTACGAGTAGTGTGTGTAGAAGTGGCCTCCATAGGCTAATGCCAACTTACCCTTGCTCCACACTTTGGAGGCTGGATTTGGCCTTCATTGTACGTATCTATGCAACAGCCTGCTGACTCCCATGTCATAACAGATGTGTCTTATGGAATATTTTCATCTGTGGCAGCACAATTTTGTGTTTTTAAAACCCATTGTGGTTTTAATTGTTGTGAGCTGCCCTGCGCCCCTCTCACTGGGACAAATTTCTTTTAAAACAGAAAAATAATGGTGCCCAAAGTGTGGCTTATGAAGAAACATTCCAAATAAAAGCAGAGCTCAATAAAAAGCATGGATTAAAAGCCCTACAGCCATCATTAAAATACAGTGATAGGAAGATAAAAGAAGGTAAAACCAACAGTGACCATATCCTCTTTTTCTAGCAAGTGACCTCTTTTTTAGCCTTCAGTCCTGGAAAAAATGTTGACTGTCCTCCATTTCCTTGTGAGCAGGTAAAATGGAGCCTTGTTGTACTTAATAAATTATAAATAATAATTTTATTATTAATAAATAATAATAATTTAAATTATATATAATTGTTTTAAATTTAGTAGTAAATGCTGCCTGCAATCCTAAGCATTTCTACTCAAATCACAGTTTAAGAAACTGTTTTTCTACTGTTGTAGAGATGTAATCAGGCAAGCAATCATTCCAATTTTCAGTCCTAGAATCAAATCCCTGCACACATTGAGGCACTACCTTATTCAATAACCGGTAGATGCAATGGAAGAGCAAGAAACCTTGAATACGAAGCATGTCTACTCAAAAGTAAGTCCAACTGTGTTCAATAGTACTTACTCCCAGGAAAGTATGTGTCTTACATTTCATGTTTTCTGGTTTGGGGTCTTGTCCTCTTTTCCAATTATGACAAATGGTCACCCTGAACCAATACCAAAAACAGATTAAAAGTCCACCAAGACCCACCACTTTTTTATGGATTTGTATTGCCTCAACACTTGCAGTGTGACTTCTAGGTTGTGACTTCTGGCTCCTGATTAGCACCCTAATGCTCAGCTCAGATGCATATTCACAATCAGAATGATCCTATGTCTACTCAAAAGTATGTTCCATTCTGTTCAATGGGTCCTACTCCTATTAAAATGTGTTCAGGATTGCAGTCTTAATTACATACAGTCATACATTCTCACACCAGCTGTTTGAGTCAGAAATATGGAGAATTATTTGGAAAAAAGTGCATTTTAAAAATATGTATTTATTGTTTTGTCAGAAGTCAAAAAAATCCAGGGATTTTTTATTTTTATTTTGGCAGAAATGAAAAAGCTATCAAAGGAAACCATGGAGAATTCAGATTGAATGGAAATAAAGTCTAAACATGATAATCAACAGTTTCTCTGATCATGTGCAAACTTATCTCCTGACAACCAAAGCGCACAATCATACTATTGGGATTCAAAAATAGTGCTTCCAAGCCAGAAGATACACTTTTGAAGCAGGGCAGACCCAAAGTTTTCCTGACATCCAAGGTGGCATGCCAAATGCACACTATTCTGCTACCTGATACAGCCGCTTCAGATGACTTAAGGATGGGCTGGCCTTGATTCCAAGCCAGCTTCTGCCGCACCTCCTCTCTTTTTATAAACTTCCAAACGATGTAGGGTCATTTGCCTCCCATGGTGCTCTTTGCAGCATAGCCTTAGCTTAAATTGGCTATAAACAATTTCCTCTATAATTGGAGTTAAAGACAACCGCATTGCAGCCTCCAATGAAGCAAAAAAAAAGTAAGCTTCTCCCAACTTACACAGAGCATTGTACAAAGTAAGATTAGTGAACTGCTGCAGTTAATGCTAGGAGATATCAATGTAACTGGGCGTCTCTGAAACCCAGTAGAATGACCCAATCAATACTGAATTTCCCTGGACCGTATCTCTGACCTTGAGAGCTCACTAGCCTTAAACTAAGCTAAACAAAAATCAAAGGACAGCTGGAGTTAGAAGCTTTGCAAGTGGGATTTATTAACCTATTTGATTGCATTTCTCAAGGCTTCAATAAGGATTATGGGTGGTTTTGTTGCTGCAAAAAGTAATTGCATCCTCACGTGTTTTGGTTTTTTTTTGTTTGTTTTTTTAAGATTGTAATCATGTTTAGGATCACAGCTGCTAGGAGATTATATCATCATCACCATCGAATCATGAAGTTGGAAGGGACTGAATAGGTCATCTAGTCCAACCCCTTACCTGCAATAGGAAATCCTCCAAGAGCATCTCCAACAGGTGTTTCTTGAGCATCTGCTTGAAGATCCCCAGTGAAGGAGAGTCCACCCCTCCCTTCATCATCTTCATCACCATCACTATTTGTTAACTTGTTTGCTTGCACTTCTCCCGTTGTGAGTGGGTATATACACTAAAGCCGACCAGAAGGATTATTTCAAATGAGATTTCTCCTATGAGAAACCAATGCACATGCAACACATACTGCATTTTTCTGACTGTTAGGAGGAGTTCTGAAACTTGATGTAAACATCTTTCAAAATGGAGGTCAAATACATTGTTTTTGAGGGATTGGATTCAGAAGAGAACAGAGAAGAAGAGAACAAGTGAATGATAGAGTGGTGGGCTACTGCACATTTGATAACTCTTCTACCATACTCCGCTTCCATTTTCACTCACAGCAAGTTGAGATGGAGAAGGAGCATTAGAGGCAAGTTTGCATACTGATGAGTGCTCCTTGCCAATTTGGTACCTGAATCAACCAACTCAGCTTGCCACATCAATGGGCCAGCCATATTCCCAGATCATACATCCTGGCTGTTATCATCACACACTGCTCTGACTCTGATCCTTCCCCTTTATTTGGGGGGAGACAATATTTCTGAAATCCAGTATTGGCAACTATATGAGACAGGCTAAAATTAACCCCAACTGTTTATTAAATAATAAATTGGCTCCTCCTCCAAAACAGCTGTGTTACGCGGATTCTAGACCTTTTCTCTTAGAGAGGGAGCATTTATAGTTACCAAATAATATTGCAAGCTGCCTAGTTAGCCCACAATGTTTACAGTCAGCATCCCTTTTTTATTTCTTTCATTCATCATTTTCTTCACTGCTTTCATTCCTTCCCACTGCTTCTAAAACAGTCTCTGTATAGACACAGATATCTCTGTTGACTTCCGCTGGCTCCGATTGTGATGCTATGGTTTAACTACCAGCTGAATTCAAATTAAACAAGCTTTGTTTAATTTTTAAATAAATCTTTCCCTCCCTTTTTTTCCTTTGATTACAGATACCTTGCCAAAACAGGTTAAACACCAAGAATGGGGAAATCCAATTTTATTGATTTCTCAGTGTTCCTTGAATCCTATCTGGATGGATTTAGAATGGTTGTGTCATTACTGGGAGCTGAGACATTTAAGGGGCAGAGAGAACAGAAATTGTAAGTGTGAGCACAGATTTTGATGTACAGTGGAATGCGTTATCCCATTATCATGATGGGAAAAGATATTGAAGTAGGGTGATCATGCATTTCAGCATCCCAGAATGATTGAGGGTTTAATAACCTGTACAAGGAAATGAGTCCTGCCACACATTCTAGGAAATTCAATCTACAAGGCGCAGCGGCGTAGCTAGAAGGGGTGGAGAAGTCTGTGACAGAGGGAGCATACAAGGGTCTCTCCCCTTTGGAGTCATTCCAGGTGGCGGGGAGCAAAACAGAGCTGTATGGATTCCAGGCGGGGGAGAAGGAAAACAGAGCTTCAGGATCATTCTCATAGGCAGGTCCATGTAAAGCACATTACAGTAGTCAAGCCGAGATAAGGCCAGCGCATAGGAAACAAGATGTGTTTTTTGCTCTGAAATTTGAGATGCACCAAGCACAGGATTATCCTTTTTTTCCTAAAGTAAAATTGAATTGCATTTTATCCTGTTTCATTTCCAACCTGTTTGAAAAAGCTGTCAAAACTCCAAATGTGATAAATGACTATTATCTACTCGGCAGGGGGGCACCAAGATACTTGTTGTGAAGTTTGGACAAAATACAGGGTGATTGTAAGATATGTTATCTTTATCCTTGAGAAAAAAAGGAATAGCTATTAGGATCTGATTTTTAGCACAATATATTCCCAACTGTTCAGCGAGAACGCACAACTCAAATGCAAACTGCCTAACACCATGGAGTAATTCAGCCTCATTTTATTTAATCCTGTTTCGGCTTCATACATCTCAATGCCAATAGATTTCTAGTTAGAGATTAAAACACACCTGGTCACCATTCAAAGGAGTATCTCAAATAACGATGGGAGGCTAAAGCAATATTATAGTCATCTAAACTTCCAAAATCAGTAGGGTAGCTTACCCGCTGACGGTGAAAGCAAACAGACAAAAGACCCGTCTAAAAAGCACTTCCCATGAGTCTCTTCCATGGCAAACTGCAAGAAATATTAAAATGCTATCTTAACTAGCCCCGCTGTACACAAGCCTCATCCAGTTTGCTGAAGTTTGACAAATCATTGCTTTCATTTGCCCAGGGAAGCCACACATGCAACCACAAAGACAACCTGGATCATTTACGGCACAAGAGACCCCTGTTTTATTACACAAAGCAGGACAGCTTGAAAGGATTTAATCTGCCACAATTTTTAAGGCAAATATTATTCATTCCATACTTTTGAATTAAATGGCAGCAACAAATATATCTTTTCTAGAAAGTTACACCCTAGAGAACAGTTGTTCTCAAACTGGTGGATCACGACCAACCAGCTGGAGAACCATTTCTTCTTTCTCTTTAATTAAAGGATGGGGACAGGGAAAGGCTGTGATGTGATCCTCAGGATCTGTGGAATCTCTGGGGCTGTTTTCTAATGTGCCTTAATGCTGCCAGGGTCTAGGGGGTGTGAGAAGTTCAGCTGAGAGCTCTGCAGGAGAGTCTACTTTAAAAAGCAATTGGGATACACTTCCGGAATGCAACTGCAAAACCAGGAGTGGGTTGCAACCACTTTTTCAACCTTCTACAAACTATGGGGAGCCGTGGGGCTCCCTGCATCCAGGTAGCAAGTAAGGCTTGTTATGAAAAAGCCGCTCTTCCACTGCACTGGCATGATTCTGAGGATCATGTCTCTGTTTTCACCCGACCCCACAAAAACGTTCCCTGCTTACCCTGGTCCACAAATTCCCAAACAGTTTGAGAATGTGTGGCTACAATCCTAATTCCTGATTATGCTGGCATAAATCCAAGCTCAAGTCCTATGCTGACCTGGGGGTGTCTCAGAAGTGTGGTAATGCACTTGTGCACCACTCCTGGGGGAATTAGGCCAGTGCATAGACATGCGCCGGACTTCCCACACCATCACAGGAACAAAGAGACAGTATGTTGTGCCAGCTTAAATTGGTTAGGATTGTGCCCTGTGTCTTGTAGACTGCAGAAGGACTTGAGGAGGGAGTGGATGAGATGGATGAGTGGGTGAAAGGGTGAGGTTATCATGAACATTTTGAGTTGATCATGTATCAGGGATCTCCACTGTCAACATGTCAGGACCAAGATGCCAAAAGCAAAAACCTCATTTTGCAAAATTGGGGGTCTCCAAAAATTACCTCATGTATTCCTTTCTGCCTAAAATCAATTCACAGAAGTATTCTGACAGAAGTCTTCCCAAAACATCAGGTGAGCCTCTTTTCTGAGAAGAAAAAAGTCAAGAGAAGTTATAGCAATCAATAAAAGTTGACAGCAGAAATAAAGCAAAACCAAGCTGACTATCTCATATTCATGATGGTCTCATAAGTTCTTACAAGAAGAGGCAAAACCTACTAAAATGGAACTCCAAGAGATCACATCAAAATGATATAGCACAAGTGCCATAAAATGCTGCACAAACCAAAGGATTGCAGGCGGCTTAGGAGAACTTCAGTTGATACCATGTTCGTTTGTTTGTTCGTTTGTTCATTCGTTTGTTTAATACCCCACCTTTCTTCCTGAAGGGAATTAAAGGTGGCTTACAACATTTACAGTAAAATACAATAAAATACAGTTTAAAAATCGATAAAATAAAAATACATAAAATACATTAAAATATGCATAAAGACCATAAAACATTAAAAAGCACAGCTATGACAGACCACCTAAAAACCAATTAAAAACAGGAAACAAGATAAAAAAGCAACCAGCCAGATATTAGTTAAAAGCTTTAATAAATAGGAGGGTTTACAGGCCCCAGCAAAAGCTCTGAAGAGAGGCAGCAGTTCTCAACTCCAGGGGAAGGGAATTCCATAAGTGGGGAGCAACCACCAAAAAGGTCCTGCTCCTGGCCACCACACCCCTTACCTCTCTTGGTGGCGGCACCAAGCAGGGGTGCCAGCAGGGGGCCACCAGATGACCTTAGGACAGTGGTTCTCAATCTTCCTAACGCTGTGACCCCTTTATAAGTTCCTCATGTTGTGGGGACCCCAAACATAAAATTATTTTTGTTGCTAATTTATAACTGTAATTTTGCTACCGTTATGAATCGTAATGTAAATATTCGATATGCAGGATATTTTCATTGTTACAAATGAAATGTATGTTCTATGAACACATTGAACACAATGGGATTTATTTCAGAGTAGGTATGCATAGGATTGGGCCCTGAGGCTGTCAGTCAGCCTCAATGCACACGTAGCTACAGCCGGAGGTCTAGTAAGTCTGACCTGGCCCCCTGCACCAAGGGTCTTTAGGCGACCCCCAGGAAAGCTCTAGGCAACCCCCAAAGGGGTCCCAACCCCCACTTTGTTTTCTCAAACACTGCCTTAGGCGAAGGGTTGGATTGTATGGATGCAGGCAGTCCCTCAGGTATCCTGAGCCATAGAGGGCTTTAAAGGTCAGAACCAGCACTTTGAATTCAATCCAGAAATGAAAGGACAGCCAGTGTAGCCACTCAAACAGTGGCCTGACAAAGTCGAACCAACATGCACCAGCAACTACACGAACAGCCATATTCTGGACAAGTTGGAGTTTCCAGACTGTCTTCAGAGGCAGCCCCACATAGAGCATGTTGCTCCACTCTAGATGTCACAAGGGCACAATAATCCACTCTAGGTGTCTCTAGGGCATGGGTCACCATGGCCAGATCTGACTGACCAAGGTATGGCTGCAGCTAGCAAATCAGCCGAAGCTGAGCAAAGGCTCCCCTGGCCACAGCCGCCACCTGGGACTCTATCTACTATCTCATATTTTCTAGGGACATGCAAACAGATCTGGTCTATCCTCTCATAGTGTCACTTCCAGCTTCCAGAAAACAATTCTGGGTTCCATCACTCTGTATTTAGGACAACTGTCGGCAGTGACAACGTTTCTGTCCCTCTTCCTCCATTAGCAGAAGAAGATGGATAAAAAATTAACTACAAAGACATTTGAATCAGAATCACAGAATATGGAAAAGATTTTAGACTCTTCACACCACGACACGCTTGCAGACCTTCTGTGGCAAATCCATGTGCCATACCACATCAACTATATAGTGCAATCCTAAGTGTGTCTACTCAGAAGTAAGTCTTACTGTATTCAATGGGGCCTGCTCCCAAGAAAGTGTGTTTAGGTTCGCAGCCAAAATTTGGCTGCGGTAGACTCAGAAGGGGGAAAATTCAAAACTCAGAAAATGCTAGGCAGATTAAAGAAAAGAGGGTAGACTCATAACAGTATATGGAACTTACCCCCAAATCCAGAGTAACTACAGGTGCACATAAGAGACTTTACATGCACCATAGTTACTGCACCACCTAGTGAAAACCTATAGGAAATTCATATTGGAATCCAGAGTAAGGGCGCAATCCAAAGTAACTACGGGGAGTCCTTTCACTGGTATAAGAACAATTTGCTTTGGATTGCAATATGAGTTTCCCATAGGTTTTCACTAGGTGGTTCATAACTACAGGTACATGTAATGTCTCTTACGTGCTCCCGTAGTTACTCTGGATTGTAGGGCCAGTTGTTCTTACACCCGAGCAAGGACTGGATTTTTTTACTCTGGATTTTGCCCTTAATGGCACTTTTGTGACATCTCTAGGCTGGTGCAAGGGACGTGTGTTTGCTCAGTGAGCACTCAGGATTGACGCATAACATGATGATATTATCTGAAAGTAACAAAATTTTAAAACATGGCCAGTAGTGGTGTGATTCCCCTACCTGTGCATATCACCTGGTGTCATCCACATCCCACTGCAACACCACTGCTATGATGTTAATTGATTTATGGATGATCATTTATGCTGTGGTGCCTAACCAAAGTGCAAATAATAACCGTACAAGTTGTCAAGTGTCTGATAATCCTGAGGGACCAGGAAGGCTGAGACCCAACCATGATTGTTCAAATGTCTTCAATCTAATTGCAAGACTTGCTAACCACCATTACTTCGTCAGCTTATGAAACAGTCTAGTGTGATTTTCTCTCTGGGTTAATGAGGTCTCGCATCTCTTTTTCTGCTCTTTCATTTACATGCTCGCCAAAAGAAAATAAGCTACAGCACATAATCTATGTTCATTATGTTCTGGATCCCATAATCCCTACACAATCAAAACTTCTATTGATTTCAAAAACAGGATGTACCACAGGATCAGGCCTCCAGTGAACAGGTATTAATTAAATAAGGGTCTTTACCCCAAGTTATATTAATCAACCCTTTAATATTCTTAGCATGACAAAGTCTCCCAAGTAATGTTACAGAGCACCACTGATTAGGTAGAAAGCTGAACATGAAATTGTTGAGGATTTTTTGCACACTGGCCCTCTGAAGTCCCCTCCTGGACCCCAAAGGACGACCTAACACTACTATATTTTTTAATTGAGATCTCAGTCACTTGGAGTCTGGATAACGAGGATCTGCAAATATATTGCAGGGGTCTGCAGTTGAGTGCAAGAGCGTGAGTCTCCTGTGCCTGCAAATCAGTCATTGATAACAAGAATGCCTGAGTGATTTTTTGGCAATTGCATTCAGCTCAGGCTTTCCAGCCATTCAGTAATGGATATTACACAGATGAAGGGTATAGTTGTTGCCTGGTTGAAAATACAGAGCCCCGTTCAACATCTGAGAGGCAATAATAGCAAGTGAAATTGGCCTGAGAAAGACAGGGGAAGGACAAGTCTGGCAGATTGGAGCATCTGAATCTGAAGCAATGGAAGGATCTCTCCATTTCTATCTTGTCTGAATAACTGGGGGTGTTTTTAGTTATGATCACACCAAACCTGTTATTCCAGTTCATTTCTGGGGGCAAATCATAGTGCCTTGAGAGCCTTAACTGGCTCAGGATCAATACATTTTTTTTTCACATTTTGTCCTCACAACAACCCTGTGAGGTAGGTGAGACTGAAAGGTAGTGACTTGTCCAAGGTTAATGGCTGAGCAGTGACTTGAACCTGTCAGGTTTTATGAGGAGCTGGTGATTGCCTGTCTGAGGTGAAATGGAGGGAGACACTCTAATCGGCTGGGGTAAATTCCTGAGGTGAATTTTACCTCAGAAGCTGTTTCGCCTCAGCACGAGTTGAAATCACCTCAGGGAAGGTATAAGTTTAGAGTCTCCTCAGGAAAGGAGTTGAGTCCTTGCCAGAGCTCTATGTTATTACATGCTCTGAGTAGTGATTTGTGAGGATTTGACTCTAGAATTGGCCTTTTTAGCCACACTAGATGTTGTTTCAGGACCTCCAATCAGAGCACAATACCATAGTCTTTCGAGACTGAAGGATGCCAAAGCAAAAAAATGGTGTCTTCTGATTTTGTACTGGCTGCTCTAGTAAATAGAGTTCTTTCAGAAAGAATCTATTGAGTGCTACCTCATTTTCTTCTCCCAAACACATACAGCCATAGCTATCATTAGAGGAAGCTCTGACAAGGACAACTTCTATATAGTTCCATGAGGTGTTGGTATAGCTGCTGCGCATATACTATACTACTGTATATATTCGTATACCCTGAAAGACTTGAACCTGGATCTTCCAGGTCTAATTTCTGATCCACTACACCAGCGTTTCTCAAAGTGGGGGTCGGGACCCCTTTGGGGGTTGCCTAGAGCTTTCCTGAGGGTCGCCTAAAGACCCCTGGTGCAGGGGGCCAGGTCAGGCTTGCCTGTAGCTGCACGTGCACTGGGGCTGACTGACAGCCTCAGGGCCCAATCCTATGCATGCCTACTCTGAAATAAATCCCATTATAGTCAGGGGGGCCTTTACTCCCATGCAAATGTGGATAGGATTGCAGCCTCAGGGCCAATCCTATGCATGCCTACTCTGAAATAAATCCCATTATAGTCAGGGGGGCCTTTACTCCCATGCAAATGTGGATAGGATTGCAGCCTCAGGGCCAATCCTATGCATGCCTACTCTGAAATAAATCCCATTATAGTCAGGGGGCCTTTACTCCCATGTAAATGTGGATAGGATTGCAGCCTCAGGGCCCAATCCTATGCATGCCTACTCTGAAATAAATCCCATTGTGTTCAATGTGTGCATAGAACACACATTTCATTTGTAACAATGAAAATGCATCCTGCATATCGGATATTTACATTACTATCATAACAGTAGCAAAATTACAGTTATAAAGTCACAACGAAAATAATTTTATGGTTGGGGGGTCCCCACAACATGAGGAGCTTATAAAGGGGTCACGGCGTTAGGAAGATTGAGAACCACTGCACTACACCATGCTGGTTCTGTTTGAAGGACCACTTCTCCCATGTGAATTTAACCACGTCGTAAGATTTTTCAGGGTTACCGTCTCGTGGTGGGTGGCAGGTGGTGTCTGGCACAAAGACCTTTGGTGGTGCCCCCACCATGCTGAACTCTCTTCACCCTATAGTTGTGGCTGATCCCTGCAGATTTTTATCTGGTCAGTGAGGGCTTGACATTTTTCTAAGGAGCTTATAAGGGTTCAAGGAAGATAGTCAGCAGAATGCATAGCTTGGAATGGTGGAGCTTTTGTTTTCTTTTAAAAATAAAAGCTGGAGGCAACAAAACTGGATGAACCCGGGGTGGGGGTTATAAGGAAGGGTATAATTTTGTTTTAAAATTCTCATTCTGTTCTCTGCTACTAAAAAAAATCCCTGGAAAGATTGAACACTGTGCATTCAACATCATTGAACACTGTGCATTCAATACACATTTTTTTTTCCACTTATTTCCTAAGAAACAGCTAGTGCAATCATATGTTGCAAAATATACATTTTCTTTACATTTATTTCCCATTTATTTCCTTTTATACACATACATTTATTTCCTATGAAAAAGTTAGTGCAATCACATGTTGCAAAATATGCATTGAAACATATGATTCCACGTAAATGTATCAAATGCAGCGGCATCACTAAGGTTTATGTCATGCTGTGCCGGTAGGGTTGCCATATTTCTCTTCCACAAAATTAGGACAGGACTCTCTGTTCCATTTGCCAGTAGGTGAACACAATCCCCCAAAATCAGGATTGTTCCTGTTTTGGGGGGCATATGGCAACACTAGGTGGCCAGCAATTATCCCTTATGATGGACCTCCTTCCATGTAGGTACCATCACCCCATCCCTCTAGGTTTTTTTGGCTACAACCTTTGATAGACGTATTTTGACATGGTTTGGCTTACCGCATTCTGCATGAAATTACAACTTGATTGATACATAACATGATGGTTTTATTTTAAAATGCCAAGATTTTTAAAAAAATTGGGCAAGAAGTGGTGTCACCCTTACCCCTGTGCACATCACCTGGTTCAGGACACACTCCTGCACCACTGTAGCAATGCAACTGAATGAATGCATAGAATCAATATATACCATCACATCTCATAAGGCCCTGTGACATTGTAAAGCAAGAGATGTTCTGAACCATGTGCTCCATCATAAATTTTGACCAAGAAGGAATTCATTAGTATAGTTAGTCATACGGAAAAATCATTTCATCATTCTGTGATCAAGTTACAACTTGTTTGCGTACTTATAGAACAACATCTTCTCGAGAAGGATCTTCCCTAGTCGATATTGTAAAATGTCATCTAGGTTGATGATGCTGTAAAGGCAGCTCTTCTCAAATGGAATGTGTTTCTGCCAAATGAATTGGTTTTGTGGTTAAAAGCAATGTCGTCGAAGTGCATTTGTTCATTTATGTAATTGGCCCAGCTGGCATTGGGGAAAAAAAATATAAATAAATGGTGTTTAAAGCATTGATCAATATCTGTATAGAAATGTTTACAGTCACATTAAGACAGAGAGAGGCCATAGCTCAGCGGTACCATGCATGCCTTGCATGCAGAAGTCCCCAAACTGCATATCCAGTGAGGGCCGAGAGAAATTCTTGTCTCAAACTCTGAATAGGAACTGTTGCTCTGTTTTGATTGTATTTGTCTAGATCAAGATATATTTGAGCTACAGCAGGTTCCTGCATGCAAACATCTCAGGAGGAATTCCGGTCTTGTTTTCCAGGTCTCCAAACAGCAGAGATAGAGCAAGATCTCCCCCTGCCATTTGGTGCAGGATCTCCCCTGCCATCAAGAGCTCCCCCATTATTGGGTACAAATGCAACCCCCTTCACTGGGCCACCTCCTTATGGATCAGAAAAGGAAGACGGCAGTGTTGTGAAAAAGGAAAAGGAAAGAAAAAGGTCTAGAATTTTAAAGATATAAGGATGTCTACCATTATTGATACAAGTGTCCAGTGCTCAGTGACTTGGGTCTCCAAGTATCAGCTGCCTTGGGTCTCCAAGAGAAAGGCAGGATATGAATGAATGAATGAATGAATGAATGAATGAATGAATGAATAAATAAATAAATAAATAAATAAATAGGCTCATAACAATTAAATTCCTGCTTCCTGCTAGTGTCCATCTAGTTTTTTCCAGTATTTAGTCTGTCAGCATCTTGTCACCCTATAAAGCTTGGATGTACATAGCTGCCCCTTAAAGCAAGAAATACTTCTCAAGTATGCCTTAAGTAATGCCAAGGGATATGGGGGCACTATTAATATATTCAGTCCCCCATAACTGGTTTCCATATCTATGGGGAGTTCACTGGAATAGATCATAGAACATAGCGGACACCCCACATTCTTAGATGAACAGAGTGGTTGGTTCTCTGTCTCCATCTTCCTCTAGGGCTGAAGACGTCTGCTTGCTCAGAAGGCCTGAAATTATCTCTTTGATTAGCAATCCCAGTGGTGGAGTATCAAGGAATCACTTGTGATTCAAGCTCTGGGGGTGCCTGACACCTCCAAAGAAAACTCATGGAAAAGGAAGTGAAACAGATCTGTCTTGGGATTTCAGACAAAGCTATGAAAGTTGGCCCCAAAAATCCCGAATTCTCTGACGAACAGGCCCACAGCATCTTCTACTTCACAAACTTCATAATTGTTCTGGGAGGTGCTTTACCAAGTAAGCAAAACGATAACAATTCTCCAAAATTACAGCAGGTTGTATGGAAAGATTAAACAGCTTGGTCTTATTCTCTCTGGGAAACACGACACTTAGCAAAGACGGAATTAACATTTCTGATATTGCGAGGAGGAATTAATAAACAGCAACCGCTGGGGAGAAGTGGTCAAGCAATAAAAAAAGAACAAAGAGGTATTCTTTTATCTTATCAAAATAGTTCTTTTTGCCCAATAATTGGTGAAAGGCCTACGAATGTACAATTACGACAGCGATGAAATAATAAAGAGATTCATAAACCCCTTGCAGATAATTCTTCCCATGGTATCATTATGGATGGCTCATATCTACATCTATATCAGTTTTCCCACTCTCCTACTCCTGGGTAAAGTCCTCTCTGGCTCCACTGGGGTTAACCAGCGCTGCATTAAATCCCCAATGATATAATCAGGAAGGCAACAGGCTCTAAAGCTCTCCTTCAACCACAGTCTTGAGATCCCCTCCATTTCATCCTCCAACCTTACAAACATACCTACCTGTGGCAATTTCCTCCTTTTTAAATTGTCACTTACGGGTCATTGTTACTGCAGCAGCTGACACACCAGGGAAATATAGCTTTCATAAGGTGCTTGGAAGCTACATTTCCCAGAGCTGTCACACATGGGTCACCACTGTAGATCTTCACATTATAAAGATCTACATTTATTAAAATGCCAATACAGTGTTATAATACCATTGTTCAAATCAATGGTAAGGACACATCTGAAGTATTGCAGATGTTTGGTCACCACATCTCATAAAGCAGTAGTCTTCAAAGTGGGGATCAGGATCTTGGATCGGGGGGATGCAAGTGGGTGAGATCCACCAACTTGGAATCTGGCACTGGACGTTCCTGGGAGGAAGTGTCATTGAACATAAAGGGACTAACTTTTGAGTAGAAGTTGGACTAGATGGGTCTTGGGCCTGATCCAGTGGAGCTCTTACGTTTATGTGCTAATGAAAGAGCAAGGGAAGGAGGAGACCTATCTGCTGTTACTGCAACCTCCAGGAATTGGGGATGATAATGGAGGAATATGTTGGCAATATGGATAGATGAATGAATTGAATTCTTCAGAGCTAGAGAAAAACTCTAAGGTTATAACACTGATTGTAGATTGCAAGTTGTTGTATTCTTAGCTAGATAATATTGAATTTCAGCAACCTGATCTAGCATTGGTTGAAAAAATGTTGTACAGTGGTACCTCCAGTGGTGGGCTCCAGCAGGTTCACACCTACTCAATAGAACCGGTTGTTAACAAGAGATAGGACATATAAAGTTTTAAAATAGTCATTTAAAAGTGGCTGCCAGACAGGCATAGAACCGGTTGTTAATTTCTTTGTATCCTATCACTGGGTACCTCACTTAACAAGTGCCTCACTTAACAAATGATCTACATAAGAAGCAAAAATTTCTCTAGGCGAAACAGCTTCTGAGGATTCTGACTCACAGAACAAGTGCTTCACTTTACAAGCACACTAGTTGGCAGTTGGGGCAGACGCGCTGGCCGGCAGCCCTTTTTAAAAGCATCAGGGCTACCTAGCACACCTGCCTATAGTGAAAGGCTGAGGATGAAGAGAAGGAGAAAGTGGGGAGACACTTTGAGGGTGTCTTTGATTGCAGCCTCCTAACCATGTCTACACCCAGAAGTAAGCCGCATTGTCTTACTCCCAAATGGGTCTCACTCCCAGGAAAATGTCTTGGATTACAGCCTAAGTAGACTTCATAGGATCATGCATGTTGAATGCATGTTCTGAATTCAATTCCAATGTTTTGAAATCATTTTTATCAACAGTTAATATTTTTATATGAATATTTTTTGGATTCTGGAACCAATTGTCTGAGTTTCCATTATTTCCTATGGGAAAATCTGCTTCACGTAAAGAGCATTTCACATAACAAGCATGCTTCCGAAACAAATTAAACTTGTTATGTGAGGCACCAGTGTACTTGAGATTGTATTTTTTTCGGTGGCACTGGATCTTTTACCAGACATTCCTACACACAAGTCACCACCTGATCCCAGTCATCCACTGGAGGACATGTTGAAAACACAAGAATTTAGTACATGGCTGTCCTTGCCAAATAAGAGACTAGCTCTTAAGTCTGTTAAGTTATTGGCCTGATGGATGATAAAAGCATCCAACAGCTTGGATTGCATTCCCTGGAGTCCTCTCAAACCAGAACAGTGCCAATAAAATCTAACACATGCTGATATGCAAGATATGCACCCACAAACATGAACTAACCGCAAAAACAGCATAGACAGGACCAGCCTAGAGCCAAAATAAATGGTTTGGGTTCATAGGAGCATAAGATGCTGTCGTGTACCAAGTTTGCCATCGGATTCGTCCGCTTAGCTCAGCATTGTCAACACAGGCTGGCAGCAGACTGCAAAATATCCAGCTCAGTTAAAAATAGGAAGCAGCATTTCCTTTCATAAGCTTCCCCTTCACAGGAACCATTTCCAGAATCTTAATCTTCACTTACCTGCAATTGAAACATTTCATGTGTTTCCCCCAAGCGCCCTGCTTCCGTACCCCTTTCCTTCCTCTGTTGTCTCTTGCATCAATATCTATACTGCAAACCTCTTAGGACAAAGACCCTTTATTCCCATTCTCTGTAACACACCATATAGTGGTTCAATATTAACACTCCGTAATACGAAAATTGTTTCAGCTAAATTTGTAATATTTCTTTTACATTTCAGAGGTGCTAATTCCAACTGTAATCGAGCTGCTTTTTTGTATCATTAGAAATTTTTTAAGTTATCTTAAATCTGAGTTCTTATTAATCCTAGGCTGCAATCACTGGTGGGCTCCAGCAGGTTCACACCTACTCTATAGAACCAGTTGTTAATGAGAGATAGGACATATAAAGTTTTTTTTAAAAAGCAGGCCGTCGTCAGTCTTGAAAGACTATGGTATCGTGCTCGGCGCTGCATACGCTGCATGCGAAGAACGAAAACCTGGGTTGGATTGTTATGGAGGTTAGGCTGTTACCCAAGCAGCAAATCCCCCCTCTCCATGCCACTGAATTAGTCCAATGGAAAGGCAGAGCCAATATGATTGGATCTAGCTGGCATCGCAGAGCTGGGCTAAGGACAGAAGCTCACCCTGTCTTGTTGGGCCGACCCGGGTCTCGAACCCTGACCTGCTGGTTAAAACCCTTAGGATCCCATGTTTTTTTTTTACACATATGATTGCACGGGTCCATTGGACCCGTATAACAATTATTAGACGCATTATTATTGTAGACGTAGTAGTACAATTATTTTATACTAAATATTGTGAAGTTATGAATTTTAATTATAATTTTAGCTAGCAAAATATTGAAATATTTAATGGGTCTAATGGATGCTTCCTGGAAACTTGAATTGAAATCTGAATCGGGTCCAATGGACCCAGCCTGGGAACTTGAATTGAAATTCGAATTTCACAATACAGTAAAAATAAAACCTGTAAATTCAAAACTTTCATGCTTTTGGATTTGTAACTATCTAATTAGCAGTAAAGAAGTCAGAAAGTCTTGTCAAGTTAAAATAATAAATTCCAGTAAAAAACACAACACAAAACTTCCAATTGGACCCAATGGACCCCGGTGGGATCCTAAGGGATCTTAACCGCTTCCGCCACCCACAGCCCACAAAGGCTGCCAGATGGGCACAGAACCGGTTGTTAATTTCTTTGAATCCCATCACTGGCTGCAATCCTAAACCAGTTTTTATGGGAGTAAGCCCCACTGAACACAATAAGACTTACTTCTAAGTAGACCTGTTAGGATTGTGCTGTGCACTGTAAAAAATGTCATAGCGGAATCACCAGAGTTTGCATCCTCTGATGTTGGAGGTCAGAGTGTCACCCTATTGATGGACCTTCTCTCACACTTTGGGTGTGATCTACCATCACCCACCCCTTTGGTTTTTTGACCATAATTTTGAAAGAATAGAAATATTTCAATGTGTTCTGTTGATTCAGCTGGTGTTCCCTGATCCCCTTTGAAACTAACACTCAGTATATTTTTCTTTTGCCCTTCTCATTGTTTTTTGCTGCTGCAGTACCTTTTTTTAAAAAAATTCCTTTTGTTTTCTTATATATATTTTAACTGTTGTTGTGAACTGACTTAGGTGCTATAAGATAAATGCATTATCATGTATCTTTTAAATACATATATACACAATTCATCATGGTGCTTCAATCCTTTAAGATAACATGTTCACAAAATCATAAACATAGGCTTTTCTTTTCTTAAATTTCTCCTTTCTCCAAATCATCAAAGCCATGGATTTGAGCCAAAACAGTCCAACTGATCACTCAAAGAAAAACATCTTCCAAAGCTGAGCACCCTGAAAGTGCAGCTTTCCTCAGAGGTCAAAGCAAGACGGTGGCTCTTTCGCTGCAAGCACTTACTTGGCAAGAAGTCAAGGATAACTGTAAAGGAATGCCAGATCCTCCTATTTTAACGTGAAGAAACAGCTTTCAAAAATCTCTAGGAAAAAATCCCAACGATCACCAATTCTTGCATCAAAACACCGAGACGTTTTCCCCTCCATGTCGAAATCCTTCCTCTCAGCTCAATTCATTTTATGGAACATACACAATGAAACACAGGAACAGACAAGGCCTGGAATTCAATTAAGACCTGGCCATTTCCAAGCACATTCTTGTTTTTTATCTTTGATAGGTTTATGTGCTCAGCAGCAGGTATCTCCATGAATGCCACTCAGATGTATTGCATATAGACTTGGGAGATAAGTTTGAAGTCTATCAAAACAGCGCAGGGGTAAAAATGGCACAAGGGAATAACACAATCTCAAGTCTTTAAGGAAACATTCCCTGACTAATTAATTCCTTAATTAAAGCCTAATCAAAAAGCCACTAAAGCAGTTTCAGCTGGACTGATTTGGAGAAAGGAGGTCTACGACTGCCTAAGGCTTTTCTTCACTTTCAGGAGATTTGAACTGCACAATATGGATTCCATTACACACAACTTTAAACACACAATTAGCTGGCCTGGTCCATCCATGGGGCCAACTGAATCTGTTACATCATGCAGTAGATTGATGGAGAGGAGGTGCCCATCTCTGTCTGCCTGCTTTCCTCCACTTTCCCTCCTTGTCCAGCCTTTCAGGGGGGTGGAAAAAGAAGATAAACTTTCTTTCTTTCTTTCTTTCTTTCTTTCTTTCTTTCTTTCTTTCTTTCTGTCTTTCTTTCTTTCTTTCTTTCTTTCTTTCTTTCTTTCTTTCTTTATACCCTGCCTTACTCATGAAGACCCAAGGTGGCTGGGAAAAGGTAGTATATAAAAAGGGCAATTTCTTCAGTGATTGTCCCATGTGGTGATGGGGTCCACATGTTGTGGATTGGAGTCATTCAATCCATGATGGATAGCGACATGAATGGCTTGTCACAGGGTGGTAGAAAAGATGGTATATCAAGACTCTAAGATAAATAAATGTTTTCCACATTCAACTGTGCGATATAATACAGCTCTACTGAATAATTACAGGAAATCCAGCCTTTGCTTGAAGGTCTCCTCCTCAACTTTCAAAATTAAAACAAAATTTAATGCACTAATGGGAAGAACGGGCGCAAATTCAGCTTTTGTTAGTCGCATGCTAAGCTTCGGATGCAGCTGTGGTGACTCCGGGGTTAAAAATGCTGTGTTGTCAACCTGAACATCTGGAGGGTTTGGGGTTTGAGACCCAAGTACAGTGCAACAGAGTGAGCTCCAGCCAATCTAGCAGTTCAAAAGCATGTAGATGCAAGTAGATAAATAGATACCACTTAAAATATCTGCTGAAATATATCTAATCTATTAAAGCAAAAAAAATTGTGGGTGGAGCAATGGTACAACACTACATCCATTGCCCAGGCCATTGCCTCACTTACTGTACAGGAGGTAGCCCATCATAGGGATGATGTGCTAGACTCCAGTACTGGGTGATTCAAACCCTAGTGATATCACAAACCAGCAAATAATCATTTTTTAAAAAATTATATGCCAGGATGCCTGGGGATATGTACTCTTTCCATTGCTAAGTATAAGAAAACCACAGCTTAGAAAGTGCCTCTTTGCCCATTTGCCTGGGTCAGGAAAAATAGAGGCCACACAGTGATGCCAGGCAGGAGATTGCTCCCAGAATACCAATTAGGATTAGCGATACTCAGCCCAACAGGTGGGTTTACATCTCTATCAGTTCAACCGGCAAGAAGCAGAAAGCATCCTTTCAGCACATAGAGAGAACTCCAGCTTTTAGAAAATCCACCAGGGCCTCGATATGCAGCTCATCATTTTATTTTTCGCTTGGCGATTCTACACAGCATATAATCTGTCTCTGGTTTCTTTCTCTGGCTGTGCAACTTCCCTGGCAGCTAAACGGTTTGCTATGCAGGCTTCTCCCGGAAATGCCGGACCCGACATGTGTGGCAATTAGCCTCGGTTCAGTGCGCCAAGATGTTTATTCTGGACACACCAAAAGGTCAAGGTGCACTGCAGGCAATTGTCGCTGTGTGTCTTCTGTGTAGATTCTGAATCCCACAGCACTTCAAAGCAATCCAAAGTGCTATTTGTGCTGTATAAAAAGCACTCTTTTAGAAAAATCAGGCTCTATGTTTCTCTATGAAGGTTTATTAGGGGAAAATAAGCAATAAAAGATAGTTGGAAACAGAAATCCTGCAAGAAATAAACACAAGGATTGCTACTGGCAATGAAGCCAAAAATGATTATCAATTCTATCCCATTTCAAACTGACTTCTATTACAGCTCCTACCCATTATTTACTCATGGAAAACTCTGTTTAAACACAGATTGTAATTTTTTTGTTTCATAAATTTTACAAACTGATCCCAATGCTATCAAACTATTGATCTTTTTAAGCTGAAATATTGCAGCGGAGTAAAGAACAAGCGAGTTTGTGACATTAGAAGGACCCAGCCTGTTTGCATTCTATTCAGCCTGTTTGGCTTCCAATTGGTTGAACTATTAGCTTGATCCTCAAAAGACTACAGGCATCCCCTACTTTCTGACTGTTCCACTCTTTCAAGACCTTTCAATTACACCAAGAAGTCATTGATTCATTCAACACATGCTCCACTCTTTCAACCTCTCTCTGCTTGTCTAAAGACTAAAATGCTCTTCCCTGATGTTAATTTGCATGTAACATGGTGATCAAACTGTTTTTGGCATTTCTTTATGACTTTCTTTAGTAAATAACTATCATTCAAATATGTACGATATTCATTGCCCAAATATGTCTTTGTTCATTTTACTGTAATTTATTATGTATTTTTGGCTATGTGTTAATTAATATCTGTTAGTTAGGCTTTTCCAAGTGGTATTTATATCTTTTAAGTGGCCATTTTACATTTGCAAGCTGAAAAAGACTGGGTTCCACTTTTCAACGGTTTTCACTTTTGGACGATGCTCCAGTCCGTAACCCATCCAATAAGTGCTGGATGCCTGAACTGATCAGATCATGGGAAGTGGGTAGGGGACACACTAGTACTGCCCACCTGTTACCACCACCTTTTTAGCAATTGCTTCCCTGCCACTGCATGCTATTAATAAAGGTGATTCATACCCACGCAACAGAGTGACCTCCCTTCACTTGTCCAGCTCCTGCCAACCTAGCTGTTTGAAAGCATGCAAGTGCAAGTAGATAAATGGGGACAACTTCAGTGGGAAGGTGGGAAGGAGCATTCCATGTTCCTGTAGCATTTAGTCATGCTGGCCACCTAACCACAGAAGCATTTACGAACAATGCTGGCTCTTGGCCTTAGAAACAGAGAACAGCACCAAAGTTATGACCCTAAAATTGGTCATAACTAGCAGGGACACCTTTATCTTTACCCACCCAACAGGCTGCTTTTAGATGTGCATCTAGTTTGGCCTAATGGGCTATGGGTGACACAAGTGGTTAAGACACTGCGCTTATTAACCAGTAGGCCAGGGTTCAATGCCCAGGTCCCCACAAGACAGGGTGAGCTCCTGTCCTTAGCCCAGCTCTGTGACGTAGCTGGAACCAATCTGACACAGAGTTCAGGATCCAGCAGAGCTCCATTGATCCCATACTGCTCTCCCCCCTGTCCCACCTTCCAACCATTATGGAATACCTTCCACAACTCACCTCTTCCTCACATCCCTTGCTTTCAATAGCATGCAGCTGGCCTCTGATTGGCACTTTCTTATGGCACTTTTGTGACACTCAGTGCCAGGACAGGGCCAGCCCAATGAGATTAGGATTGGGCTCTGAGCTCTCCTTTAGAGTATAGGATTGGTCTCTCCTTTAGGCTCAAAATGGAAAATCAACTGGTATGTAGGGACACACTAGATCTAATAGAGAAAATTCATAATTGGAGAGCCTCACTTTTACTGACATCTTCTCTAGCTTCTTGACGTTGCCTAGAATTTATTCAATTGAATTTTTTGCCACAACATACAGTGAAGTTCACTAATGTCATTTGCTTGAAAAGAAAATGAGATAAATTTCTGGAGGACATGTCTGCCAATAGCTATTAGTTATGATGGCTGCACCCAACCTCCAGTTCAGACACAGTGAGCTTCTGTACACTAGTTCTAGAAGACGTATTGGAAGGACTGGTGTTGGTCTTCATCTTGTTTGTAGATTTAGGAAGGACTTCTGGTAGACCACTGTGAGCATCAAGTTTTTGGACCTGTTGAACTCTTGGTCTGATCTAGCAGGGCTTACTTTGCAATTATGTCATGCTACCAGCTACTGTGCAATCCTTAAATAAACCTACGTAAGAACTCTTTTCAGATAATTCACACAGATACCACACAATGGACGTGATCCCAGGCTTGAATGGGGGAGATGTCGGGGGGAGTGTCCAAACAAGCAATGACATTTTGGACAGTCGTTTGGCTATACTGTCACCTACAATGCAACGTACCCTTTTGGTATATGCAGAATTAAAATCTCACCTCACTGAACTAAATATAAGTTTCACAAGAGCCAATTCAGCCACGCTCCATGAAACCTGCATAGCAAAAAAGAAAGCAAAATATGTTGTTGCTGGAAAGTGGTGCGGTGAGAGAGAAAAAAACAGGAACAGATTACATGATGCAGAATCTCCAAGTGATAAACAGAGCAATGAGCCTCACAGGCAAGCCCTAGTGGATTTCCGAAAAGCTGGGAGTTCTTTATATGCTGGAAGGGCGATTTTCACCCCTTGCAGGTTGAGCAGATAGAGTTGTAAGCCCACCTGTTGAGCTGAGCAGAGAACAAGATCTGTGATAATCAGCTCATTGGTATTCTTGGGGCAATCGTCTGCCCTGCCTCACTGTGTGCCCTCCATCTATTGAATTCCATTGGGGATCAAGAGCGATGTGTAGCCTTTGTTTTGATGCTGAATCAAGGGGAAAGATAAAATCTAGTTGAAAAGAGAGCGCTTGATGTATAAAGAAAATGTCAGGGGTATGAAGAGAGAGAGTAGCACAGTCAAAATGGAGAACAAGAATGCAGAGAGAAGGCCAAGGACAGAACTGACCCCTTTGCTGCTGTGGTGGGCATCTGAAGTTCACACTGTGACGTTCATGTGGGAATTGCATAGTTATGCATTAAAAGGCTATAGAATAAAATAGCACTGCACTCCTCTAAATGCCAGATGCTAGAGAAAATTAAAAAAGAAGAGCTGTTGCCTTCATGTTGTTTTTAAATTACCCAACCGAAGCTGACTAGCCAGTCTTGAAAAATTTAAGATCCTTGCTGGATCAAGCCAAAGACCTATCAAGTTCAGCTTCCTGTATCTCGCAGTAATGTTGTGATTTGTGAGACTGCTCAGCTGCATAAGAGGTGTGTTCATTATTTGCCCCTTGAAGTTAAAGCTATTTGCCTATGGCTTGATCTTCTTGATCATAAATGGAGTGGAGTGAGTGACCAGGAGATTGAACATTCACCTGGTGATATACTAATTACCTAACAGTGGCTAAAACTGTGCAGATTAGGATGTCACCCAATCAAGCCACCATCAAGCCACCATCTCTCATCAATACCCAAGCTTTTTGCAACCCACCAAATATAGACTCACAAACCTACTGTTGGATCATGACCCACAGTTTGGGAACCACTGGTCAAACCAATTGCATTGGGGAATTGAGAGTTGTTGAAGAATCAATCTCAGCAACAGTCCCACATGATTGTGTACTGAAAGTTACAGAGTTTAATGTGAACTGGCCACTTCATGTCTTCTCATTGTTCGCAATGGTTTAAAAGTATTAGATAACACAACATAAAACAAGCAACAGTTGCTTGTGAGGACTGGTCTTGTGAGAATCTTCTACCTCCTTCTTTTGTCAGTAATGGTGGCCAAAGCAACTTTTTATCATTGATGGCTTTGTTGTCCCAGAAGGACAATTAACATGTTCCAATAGAAGTGTTTGAAGTGGTGGGGGAGAACCTGCAGAACTCAAATTGCTACCAACCTTGTACAAAATATTTTGAAGATACTGTTTCATAACAGAACCCATTCGGATACATGGCCATCACCCCTGCTTGGTTCCCCCACACTGAAAAATAAAGCAGGATATTTCCAGCCTGTGGTTGCAAAAACATGAATCCTCTGGAGCATATTTAAATCCACTGATTGTCTATCCAGCTACAAAAGGCACTAACAGCCAACCTACGAAGCACTAAGAGCCAGCTATAAAAGGCACAAAGAGCCAACTTTTAAAGAAAGACGTTTAAAACACAAGATGAAAATAAGTTCAGCACGACAATTAGTGTCTGCAATTTTATGATTTTCTTTCTGTAGCAAATTATCGTTTTAACCCTGATGTAGCAAAATATTTATGCACCTGCATAAATGTATTCTTGTTAAGCAGAGCACATAATCATACACTTAATATCTTGATACTTTAGCAACAGTTGGGTAAAAAAAACCATCAAGTGTTCCTGACGTTTTGTGCTTTTTTGTCGTGGAGGTGGTTGTGGTGGTGGTTGTTGTGTTAGCTTTATACGTGCTCTCAGAATTTCCTGGTTTGATATAAAGAAGATCAAACCAAGTCTGGCTGACAGCGACTGTGGTCCTTCCCACATGAGGGTCCTTAAGTGCTTTGGAGACATTGCTCTTCAACAAGCAACTGAAAGAGATATTAAAACTGTCATTCCACATTGCACTTAACAGAGCGTCACCTTTCACATAAAAATTCCTGAAATCTCAGCCCTTTAGAGATCACAGTAGGTTTACTTACAAACCTGTGTTATGGAGTGGCTAAGGCTTCAGTTCTATCCACACCTACCTGGGAGCAAGCAAATGATTGTAAATCATTTATAATATGATTTCTGTTTGGGTAGATAAGCATTGGCTTGGTCTCAGGGAGCCCAATACTGAGCTGCCCAGTGCACAGAAGAGAAACCACTGAATCCTGAGCATGTCAGGCAGCCACGGGCAGCTCCTTTGGCTTGTCTGCATGTCTCATTGTCAACTATTAGAGGTCATTCACAGACAACTATGCGTCTTAACATTCTTGAGAGCTCCATCCACCCATAAGAGATTACTCCTCAGCTATCCATGATCTGGTCACCATATAAAAAGGACACAAATGTTGCAATCTGATCCTGAGAGCAAGCGGCACTGGCTATAATGGGACTTTCTTCTAAGTAGAAATGCATAGTATTGGGCTCAAAGTTAATCATGATCCTCTAGTCTTACCAGGGGGTGGACAACTCTCTTTTGACTCCCTTCGATCTCTGCATCACCCCTTAACCTCAAGTTCAGTCCTTAAGATGATAAATTGTATAAAGATATTAATGTTGTCTATGTCATCCAGGATTATGGTTCATAGATCCATGTTTTTCTTTCGAGTTGCAGGGGTGAGATGATAGATAGATAGATAGATAGATAGATAGATAGATAGATAGATAGATAGATAGATAGATAGATAGATAGATAGATAGATAGATAGATAGATAGATAGATAGATAGATAGATAGATAGATAGATAGATAGATAGATAGATAGATAGATAGATAGATAGATAGATAGATAGATAGATAGATAGATAGATAGATAGATAGATAGATAGATAGATAGATAGATAGATAGATAGATAGATAGATAGATAGATAGATAGATAGATAGATAGATAGATAGATAGATAGATAGATAGATAGATAGATAGATAGATAGATAAGTCGGTGGGTGGGTGGGCGAGAGAGAGAGCTTATAGTGAAGAATGGGTGAAGTCCCAGAAAGGGCATCTTTGGTTTAATTTAACAACACCTCCCAAATCTCCCACAATATACATTTCAGATGAAACTTTCTGCTGTCAATTAAAAATGGAGCAAAGCACCAAGTATGTGCAAGAATCAGATTTCTGGCATAATACCCACTTCAGATCTGCAACCCTTATGGTTAATTCTATCCAGCTCTCGCAGAAAAAGCTGCTTAAATTCCTGGGGATTTCATGACATCTCCTTCTTTAGCAACAGAAAACTCCAAGCCTGGACACTACCCCGCAAAGAGTGCTTTGGGGAAGGAAAAATTGTGATGTAAACAGGTCACAAGTTCAGGCCTGAAGCATAAGGAGGAACATTGCATGTGTGTGTAATTGGTATCAGACTTTGGGTGTGCTTGTTCAAAGTGTATTTTCTTTCCTGTCCAATCTCAAATGGTCTCATTTCCATGGTGTTGGGATTCCAGGCACCGAAAGCAGCCTGGAATCCTATGAAATCAAAGCTCAAACTGCAGAACCAAAGAATGCTTTTGGGCAGCTGCAAAGTCTGTTGGGCCTTCGGCCAACCCACCCAGCATCTGAATAACGGATGTGAATACTGTAAATAAAGCAAGTTTTACCATTTCTGCAGAGATTCCAACATAGCTAAAAAGTAGGAATGATGGTTATGGAAACATTACAGATGAACGTTTGTATTAGATGCTATTAAGGCAACATATTGTCCACTGGCCTTCCACACTTCTTCCTTTAGGATCTACCTTTAATCCTAACCTGCAACAGAAAACTAACTTCTCAGTTTATTACCAAGTATAGGAATTTCACATTTTTAGTAATAGAACATCCCTTCTTTTTTCCCCAGTCCATTTTCTCCTTTCTCATTTTTGTCAGTTTGTTTTTCCTCCATAATGTGAACATGACCAACTAAGGTCAGGTAAATAACCTACCAGGGCTACAATCCTAAGCACACTCCTGGGAGTAAGATCCTTTGAACACAATGGGCTTTACTTCTGAATAGACATGGTTAGGATTGTGCTCCAGGTGAAGGTTAGTGATGTATTCAAATTCTGATTAAAAAATGCTTTTTTCTGTTTATTTGCACTTTTATTAATCACATATTTATTTATTAAGGGATTTATATCCTGCCTTTCCCAGGATCACTGGGGATCTTCAAGCAGAGGCTCGATAAGCACCTGTCAGAAATGCTCTAGGAGGATTTCCTGCCACAGGTGGTTGGATTAGATGACCTTGTGGGTCCCTTCCAACTCTTGTGATTCTATGATTCTATGCTGTATTTCAAAAAAGGAAAAGAATATAGAAGGGAAAGTGGTGATGTCTCCAGAGAGTCACTCTAACCTATCACTCTTCTGTCCTCTATACTTCCTCTTTCATGCCACTGCCTCATCTTTTTCAAATTCAGCACAGCCCACAAAGAAAGACTTGGGGCAATTGCCCATGTTTCTGCTGAGCAGTAGCAGTGTGCAGATAAGATGGAGTGGATGGGTGGCATTTGGAGACCAACCTGAAGCACATAAAAGTCTTAAGATGCAATCCAAACCATGTTTACTCAGAAGTAAGACCCATTGTGTTCAATGGCTCATACTCCCAGGAAAGTGTACTTAGGATTGCAGCCTTAGTTTGTACTTGGGATAGGCTGAGAGTTTATGGCCACAAACCTAACCACACTTTCCTGAGAATAAGTATGATTGAATATATGGGACTTAATTCTGAGTAGACATGCTTAGGATTGCACTGTGTATCATGTAAAGCAAGCCTGAGGGCTGAGTTGGGATCAGAACTCAGGTCACCCAAATTCAAGGCCGGTCATCCATCTTTAAAGGCCAACATATCAATCTTTGGGCACAATCCAGAGCAACTACAGGGAGTCCTTGCTCCGGTGAAAGAACAATTTGCTCTGGATTGCAATATAAATTTCCCATAGGTTTTCATTAGGTGGTACAGTAACTGTGGATATGTCTCTTACGTGCTCCTGTAGTTGCTCTGGATTGTAGGGCCATTTTTTCATTTATCTTCTGTACTTCCAATCACACTGGCCAGTTCCAACTTACGTTCCATCTATTGGTTGTATGTAAGCCTAAAATCTTTCTATCGTGTTTGAAATACCATGGCCTGGCAATTAAGCGGTAGACTACAGCACTTCACACTTCAAGTGGCAAAACATTTCATAACTTGTTCAACCATCCCAAAACAGCAGAAGGATGCCACAATGAACCTGAGTGGTCATTAACAAATTACAACAAGATTAGATCAAAACAGAAATAATTAGCCCTTCAGATTCCTGTCAGATCTTTGCAGAATCTGTGCTGGCATTTACTAATGTAGTTTGTGTGTGTGTGAGAGAGAGGGTGGCGGGGGGAGAGAGAGAGAATCAGCTTTTATGTGAGGCTGGTAATTGCCTGTCTAGCCTTAGCTGAGGTGAAACTGATAGAACAGCTCGGTAATACCAACTGAGCATGTGCAGAAGAGACGTTCTAATGGGTTAACAGGAGTCTCTCGTTCCTGAGGTAATTTTACCTTAGAATCTGAGTTATCTCAGTGCAAGTCAGAGTTACCTCAGAGAAGGTAGCAAGTTGAGATCTCTCGTTCCTAAGGTAATTTTACCTCAGAATCTGAGTTAGTGCATCAGTTACCTCAGAGAAGGTAGCAAGTTGAGATCTCTTGTTCCTGAGGTAATTTTACCTCAGAATCGGAGTTTTCAGTGCAAGTCAGAGTTACCTCAGAGAAGGTAGCGAATTGAGATTGCGCGTTCCTGAGGTAATTTTACCTCAGAATCTGAGTTATCTCAGTACGAGTCAAAGTTACCTCAGAGAAGGTAGCGAGTCGAGATCTTGCTGTAGCTGTACATGTTTTTTTACATGCTCTGACTGGTGATTTGTGGAAATCGACATTTGGACTGTACTTATGACTAGGCTCTTATGTCTTATGATTCTATACTAACTGCTGTGTAAAATACATATGTATATAGAGTTTCTTTGTGAAGAATCTCTTGTTTGCCACCTCATTTTTCTCCTTCACATACACACTGCCTCAGCCATTAGAAGCTCTAACAGACTTCTTCACCATAGTTCTGCTGTAGCGCACTCTGATAGAGAGAGATTACATAGGATGTCATGGCTACTGTCTCAGAATGGGAGAATTAAGACCCACAGCACTATATTTTTATCCATTTTGACTATCCCAACTGACTACAAAGGTTTGGGATGGAATGAGCTCATTCTTTAAATGAAGCATAATAAAACATTTCAAAGTAAGACTATGGGTGCAATCCAGAGCAACTACGAGGAGTCCTTGCTCCGGTGTAAGAAAAATTTGCTCTGGATTGCAATATGAATTTCCCATAGGTTTTCACTAGGTGGTGCCATAACTATGGGTACACGTAATGCCTCTTATGTGCTCCCGTAGTTACTCTGGATTGTAGGGTATGGCTGCAATCTTAACCATATCTACTCAGAAGTAAGCCCTTTTGTGCTCAATGGGTCTTACTTCCAGGAAAGTGTCATTAGGATTGCAGCCTTTGTAGCATGAGAATAAAACACAACAAAGAAATGAACCATTGACTGTTCTTGCATAAACTTAGTGGGGCATAGCTATGGGGTGGAAATCCTCTTGAGCTCTGAAACTTTACAATTTACTGCTACACAGCAGATCCATAGCAGAGTTGCTTCAGCACAACACTTCAGTGTCCATCCCCCCAAACCCACTTTTTATAGAGGATCTGTCATCAGGGAATTAGTCCCAGAGCTTAGAGACCACCACTGAAAAACCCATTAGCCACCAAGCTAAATGAGAGGGAGCATTCACCTAAAGATGCTCAGTTCAAGATCTTAAGATGACAGGAGGTTTATATGGACGGACACACTTCCTCCATAGTTGGTGCTCTGCCCTGTGCATCCAGTTCAGCATGGAATTCTACACACACCAAAGCCAGGCGTCCTTCCATGCGGCTCTCTTTCCTCACCGAAGGTCTCATCATGCTCAGTGCTTTGCAGTTCTAAATTCACCCGACTTGCAGGATTTTCAAAAAAGAAAAAATGTTAATATAAGTCCCACATTCAATCAGCTCAAATCCAAATGACCAGTTATATTTGAGCTTGCTTTAAAGGCAGCCTCAATGCATAAAGCTCTCCAGGTGTCAGAAGAAGATCAAATAAGCGCACCCCAGAAAGCTGTAATTAAAACCAAGAACATGATCTAACTCAGAGCCATAAAGCAACCTGGAGGAAAAGTGAAAGGCCTACAAATAAATGAATTAGAAAAGAATTTCCCAGCTGACGTTGTTTGGAGTGCAATGCACAGGGCTCCTGTAACCTGAGATTGTACAGGATGCTCGAGAGAAGGATAATTCCAGATGGACGACAGCAAATAAATGAACAGCAGAAATACAGCTGACTGTATTGTACAGATGTGTGCATTTAATTGCAAATCCCCTCCTTACAGGTGACCTTCAGGATGCTTAAGTCATGAACAAGTGGAGAACAAACAAGGCATAGTTTGAAGTTGAGTGTTGCAATCCTTGTCTTCTACTTCTGCCCAGGTTATTCAGCTCATCTTCACCAACAACGTCTCATCTGCCCAGGTATATTCAGCTCATCTTCGCCAACAACAACAAAAACAAAAGCCTTTGGTGCTGGGATATGGTTTTCGTTGCCTGTCTTTCCTTTTGCACAGCCATGAAGGAAACATGAAGACACAAACCAGGAGCCTCAATGCCAAGACTCAAACATCCCATTAAAATAGATCAGCCTCAGAGGACATGCAATACCATTTATCTGTCATTTACCATCACTGGTTAGAAACATTTTTTTTCTTCCTTGCTCCATGTCATTGGCATCTGTCGGTCTTGAAAGACCATGGTATCATGCTCCAAATGGGAAAAGTGTTCTCTCCAGGGCACGAAGGACTGGGTAGACTGATATGGAGGATAGGCTGTTACCCAACCAGCAAATCCCCCCACTCCACGCCACTGAAATAGTCCAATGGAACAGCAAGGTTGATATGATTGGTTCCAGCTGCATCACAAGAATTACCAGAACGTGGTTGTAGCACAGTCATGAACTGCTTTCAGGACTCCGGCTCTGGATTTTTCCTCAAGGTTTACTCCTGAAGCCTTTCCCATAGAAGGGTGTAGCCACAAGACAGTGGAGGTTTGAGGTGGGAGTTTGTCTTCTCCTGAGCCAGATGTTGGTGGATCACAAATGTCCTGGGCAAGAAGTTTCCTTGTCCTGGGCCAGATGTTTGTGGATCATAAAAGTCCTGGGGGAGTAGTTTCCTTGTCTTGGGCCAGATGTTGGTGGATCGTAAATGTGGCATGTTTCCAGAATCATCAGGGCAGGAAGGGGAGGGGTGGAGAGGGAAAAAGCCCACCCTTAATACCTTGCTTAAATCAAAACCACCAAACAAATGCAGAGATTAACCTGTCAGGGGAAAAAGTGTCTGCAAGCCTTTTGAAGATGGGGTGAAAATCTGATTGTTAAACTGCATTTTGTTCCCATTTATAAAATGTTACATACATTTGGAAACTGGGGGCCTGACTGATGGAGGAAGGGGATTCCCAGGATTTTGCTTGCTCTCAACCACCTCTCAGCTTGCCCGGCAAATAATTCATGAACTCTAGATCTCTACTGCCCTCTGGTGATAGTTTTGGGGTATATATGGCTTAGTTCATTCTGTACATTTCCTGTATTTACTTGAATCTGGCACACTTTTCTCAGCCAAATTTAGTCTCCAAAATTGGGACGTGTATTAGATTTGATGGCCATTAGATTCTAATAAATATGGTATTTTGATTATAAGTATAAGTCAGTAGAATAGGTTTAAGTCAATCAATGACAACATCAAGAAAATGGATGGCACCTATGTGAGCTCCCCCGGCAAACACCTGCTGCAGTGGGAAGAATTCTTCCAACAACTGTACAACCATTACACGCCACAGGGACCACCACCAGAGCCCAGTAAGGATGTCCAGTGCCCACTGATGCCCCCATTATCCCCTAGTGCCCTATGGTTAGTGTTGCCATATGTCCCAAAAAACAGGGACAATCCTCATTTGGGAGGATTGTGTTCACATACTGGCAAATGGGACAGAGGGTCCTGTCCACATCTTGTGAAAGAAAATTATTGCAACCCTGCCTTCAGTGCCTGGTGCCAGTCACTGCCCAGAAGTGCTCAGTGCCTGCCACCCAGTGCCCATCACCACTGCCCAGCAATATCCACCAGTTCCCTGCAGTGCCCACCTGTGTAATCTGTGCCTGGGGCCTACAAATATACTTGAAATTTGATTCCGCAACAGTGGGTAAATTCTGCTAGTTATTTTCATATAACTCATATAATTCATTGTTGTATGCAGTAAAATGAAATTTGGCACCTGCTTTGCAGCTGCGCATTACAGTCACCAGTAAAAATTTTTATCTTAAACCTTTTAAAGCAGGAGTACACATAGATTCTATGGCACATTATATATGAGTAAAGGTAACTTAGATGTCTGATTATCTCCAGCAAAAAAGAGAAACAATTCACATAACTGTCCTACAAAATATATACTGTACTCTCTTGTAAAATACTGAATCAAGACACTGTGTATCAAGTCAAGTTACAGTTATCCCATGACTGCCTAAATCCAGTTATAAAGTCCCTAGAAAAAAATTTCCAGTCCAGAATTTGCAAGCAGCACTAGAGCTAGGCTGGCCCACTGATGAAGCACACTTGAAGGTTTTCCAACTTGTAGCAATCTGGAGAGGGGTGAATGGACTACATCCCCCTCTTTCTCCAGAATCATCATATTGAGAGTCCTCTTTTATCACCAGCCTTCCAATCAGCTGACGAAGGATGCAATATCCTCAAGAAAAAGTGTCTCACACCTCCTCCATTTCCTCCTCTTCCTCCTTCTCCTTTTTATTCCTAACATTTTTCCCACACTATGGCAAGGTCTGCTTGTGAGCACATTTGTCTCCATATGGATCTATCAAGGACATAAAGGGTGTTATACATTGATGGAGGCCAAATATCACCAGCCTTTGACCTGTGTGTTGTTGACCAAGTCCTTTGAATCATTCAACACAGTTCTAAATCCTGCATCAGTATGACAAATTTCAACTGACGATGCTCATTGTTCAGAAAGAATATTCTAATCCCAGGAAATATTAATTTCCTGCTCAATAATATGTTCCATCCAAACTCTCTATAAGAGTTGTTTTCAACCTTTTCCATCTCATGGAAGGTTTTCCATCATGTAGATGGCACACTGACAACGTTTTCCATCATCTCATGGCACACTGACAAGGCACTAAAATTGTCAAGGCACACCATCAGTCCTTTGACAATTGACAAGGCACACCATGCTGCTGGCAGAGGGCTCCCATCCCTTAATGGTCCTATTAATAAATGATATTATCTAATAAATAAATTTTCCAAACCCCCAAAGTACACCTGTGGACCACTTGCGGCCCGTTGAAAATCACAGCTCTATAAAAAACCTCTTGGGATGGACAGTCCACAATTGCATGAGAAAAGTTATTCTAGAGAAAGACAGTTAATAAAATTACATCACCTCAACTTCCAGTGTGTTCCCCTAAAAAGGTTTTATATGATCTTCTCTGTAGTGTGGAAAGATGCTGAACAACTCTGACCTTATGCATCCTGGCATGTAGTTAAGAAACACCGCTAATTAATTCTGCCTTACATGTGGCATCTTTTTTCTTCTTTGATTTTAAAGCAAAGTAGAGAATTTTTTCACTCACGTTCACACATTGGGGACAGCAGCACAGAGATGTGCAAAAACAGTGACAGTCTAAATTAGTGCCTGTAAATGCACACAGCATGATGGGGGGAACCGGGACATGGAACGCAGCTGTCACCAGAGTGGGCTGCCGTCGACAGTCAAGCTGTACTCGGCCAAACACCCGCGATGAGCCTGGCAGAAGAGCAGCAAATGAATGGAGCGTCAGTTTCAATTATGGATCACAAATGTGAGTCGGAATGCATCTTGGAGTTGCCCACAGCTGCAGTGTCAAAATGTGGCCCAAATTTTTGATGTCAAAGATTTGATGTCCAAACATTTACCAAAATTAGAAAAAATGAGCTCTTATTGTTTATATCCTTCTCTATCCAAAGTAGATGAACACTTCTCTATAACACAGTGTTCCCAAAGTGTATGCTACAAAACTTTTGGGCATCAAAGCATATTCCTTGTTCCCCATGTGGTGCGGGTCTCCCACGGAGGTAATGTGAGCGTATGGGGCTGATTCCTTCGTAACCTCCCCTGGGCCCACGGTTAGGTCTTCGTTAAGTCCAGGACGACACAGGAGGGATCTCTAAAACAACACTTTTACTGGCATCCATCTTGGAGGTTTCAACCTTGAACGTTACACACTTTGATATTCCACAACATTAACAGAGGTAAGTACTTCCTGGGGTCTTTCCCCCTCCAAACTACTCTTGTAACTCCAGAGAGGTCAGCAAACACCCTTACACCAGATAAACCCAAACCAACGTCCCCCAACAGGTAAGTCACGATTATCACGCAGGCTCCACCTTGGGGTCAGTCCTCTTCTTCCCGCCTGCCTCTTTCCCGCTCTTTCTCCTCCTTATAGCTCAGCCAGGGGCCCTGCCCCGGTGGGGGCTTCCACCATTCAGGCTGGGGTGGAGGTGGAACCTTACTCCACCAGGCAGGCCCTTGATCTAGCCCTGGTCTCCTCAAACTAAAACCTCCCGGGCTCCCCCCTCCTGGCTCTTTGGGTGCTCTGGCCTTCCTATCTCTCCAATAAACAGCTACCCCCTGCTTCCTTCTCTGTTCTTCCAACCACTCTCGTTCCCACATCTTTCTCTCCTCTTCTGGATCCATAGTCCCAGTCAACACCGCCTCCACCTCTCGTTCTCCTCTTTTTCTTGTGGTGGGGTGTGTGGTGCTGAGTATCTGGTGGCCACCCTGCAATGGCATTCAGGGTCTCCTTCTCCATAAGAGAAGTCCAGCCACATTAAATCTTCTGCCAGTTCCTCTTCAGGCGTGGGCCGCCGAGTACACACCCCAGGGCACCGCTGTCTTGGATCTCACTACAGCCCCAATCCTAAAGACACTTTCCTGGGAGTAAGACACATTGAACACAATGGAGGTTACTTTTGAGTAGACATGTTTAGGACTGTGCTCTAAGATAAGCAACCCTAAAAAAGGCTCTATATTTCATTGCTGTCTTTTGGATATGTATATATCATGGCGAAGGCATTGCACAGCTAACTCTGCACAACACCAGTTCTTTTATTCTCTCCTTTTGGAAGAAGTTCAAAGTAATGGAGCTGTTTTGCTTAGTGGCAGCCACGGTGTATACTTCCTGAACACCTTTTATGCGACTAACAACTCTGCACAGGCATTGGCGATTCATGTCAACACAGCACTGGGAATGGTGTTTATTAATTAACTGCCACTGTAGAGCTGGTAGGCAGAGTACAAAACATGGTGTTTCTAAAAATTATTACTTTTGCTTTTTTCCAAAAACAAAAAGAATCCAATCATTCTCCAGCATTCTTATGTATCATTTTGCTTTCATTCATTTCTAGCTACATTGGCTATTGGGGCCTTCTATACTTTCACCAGTGTTGTACTCATTCAAAAGTAACTCACAGAGAAAGGGATTGTGACTCAGTGATATGTTTTACATGCAAAACATCCCAAATTCAAACTCAGAAGAGCCTCCGCTGGATCAGGCCAAAGGACCATCAAGTCCAGCTTCCTGTATCTCACAGTAGCCCACCAGATGCTTCAGGAGGCACACAAGACAACAAAAGACTTTTGACACTCATCTGGTATTGCATCTGGTATTCTAAATCTATGGTTGTAATCCAAAAGACACTTTCCTGGGAGTAGGACTCATTTAACATAATGGGGCTGTGAGACAGCCAACTTCTAAAATCAGGATGATGCATATAATTTATGATGGACCTTTCCCCAATAAATCTGTCCAATTCCCTTTTAAAGGCATCCAAGCAAGGCACCATCACAACATCATGTGACAAGTAGTTCCTCAGATTAGTTACACACTAGGTAAAGAATATTTTCTTTTCTTGGTTCTAACTCTAATCCCTGCCACTCAGTTTTAGTGGATGTCCCCTGATTTATTACATGATGTCCCCTGGTAGATTACAATACTTTTGTCCTTGTTTGACCCTTGTTGTTGAGCTGTGAAGGACACTTCTGCTTGAATTTTTGCAGACCCGCTACCTAAACAGGACTGGATGTCTGGTCCAATTGGTCCCGTAGCTTCTTGTGCTCAACAGCTTTCTGCCCTGTGCTTTTCAATGACCTCTCCCAACTTAAAGGAGGATGCTCAGAGAAATCAGTGCAATAGAACAGAGCAAAACAAACTCTGGAGAGGCAGATAATATAATCTCATACTGCCCTCTGCTGAACCCAAGAATACCCAAATCATTTTTGTAATTCTTACAGTCATGAATCTGCTGTGATTTTCAGTGTCGATGGATGCTTTGAGCAGAAATGTGGAATATATAGCTTCACCATGTATGTAGGGATCTTATGTTTTAATTTTAAAAAACTGTACATGCAAACATAGCGTGAAAGAAAAAGGATGAAATATTGCTGTCTTCCCTGTAGGGTGCCTACCTATGGGCAGAAAGTAGTATTTTCCCCATGGAGGAGCTTTCAAACCTAGGATCCCCATCCGATGTGGTACATTCCACATTCATCAGCTGAATAAACCATATTTACTTGAATCTAATGTGCCATTGACTCTAATATGCATTCCTATTTTTAAAGGCTAGAGTTTTTAAAAAATGTTTATTGGCAATTGTAATGTGCAGCTGTAAAGCAGGTACAAAATTTAATTTTACTGTATATAATAAGTTATATGATAATAATGAAATAGCAATGGGTTTATGTTATTCTTATGTAATTGTACGACTTTATACAAGAATGGGTTTACACTTTAATCACAATATAGTAAATTGTTAAACTAAATATTGATCTATACTTATAATAAAATACCTGTATTTATTTGAATCTAATGCACTATCAAATCTAATGCGCACCTTAATTTTGGAGACTAACCCTACAATCCAGAGTAACTGTGGGAGCACATAAGAAACATTACGTGCACCCGTAGTTACTGCACCACCTAGTGAAAACCTATGGGACATTCTTATTGCAATCCAAAGTAAATTGTTCTTAAACCAGAGCAAGGACTCTCCGTAGTTACTCTGGATTGCATCCTAAATTCAGCTGAAAAGGGTGAGCATTATATTCTAGTACATAAGGTATAAACTAAGGTATGTTGTTCAAGGATCCGATTTAAAGCCCACTCTTTGGCTGCCTGTGGTGGCAGGTCTCCCATGGCACCTGAATGGCTACCACAGGATCCCACACTCCAGCAGGCTGCCAAGGTGGCTGCTACCATTTACATGGGTGAAAGGGATGTTCACCCTGTTCATCCTGTTACCCTACATAAAAGAGCAGCTCTCCAATGAAACTATTGCACCAGCTCTTTGAAACTTTCCAATGAAACTATTGCACCAGCTCTTTTACCTCCATGTAAGGGCATAACGCCCTCCACGGAGGCCTTGGATTCGGAGCAGCAGATTTTGGGGGAACAAACGTATTTTCTGAATACAATCTAGCCCGTATCTGCAGATCTGGTATTGGTGGATTCACTTATCCATGAATCCAGTGTGTCTCCCATAACCCCCATACTTCCTGCACCCATTACAGTACCTTCATTTTATTTTAGCAACAATTGAATTATGTGTGTTTCTTTTAACAGAAGAACATTCTTGCTTAACTGCAGAGTGATATGCAGGCAGGCAGTCTACAAACTAGAGGGAGACTAACCCAAGGCCTGCCTCCTGTTAACATTTAGTTCGTCTCCTCACTGTAGCATGCAGACCGTTTGCAAGAAATACCTGTGCTTCAATAAAGGGAATATTCATGGGTATATTCAATATACAAGGTGCTCCAGTGTCCATGGTTTCTATAACTGCAAGGGGGAATATGAAGGGATATAAGGGCAGGGTTGCCATTCATCCTGTAAAAGTGGGACTGTCCTGGTTTTGTAGGATTGTGTTCACTTACTGGCAAGTTTGACAGGGGTCCAATCCCGGTTTTGTGGAAGAGAATTATGGGACACCTGTAGTTACCAGCTGGAAAATCATTGGGTTGTTTCCTGAATTTCGTCATAAAAATTATAATCTGTTGAAATCATCCAAAACTTTTTGATTTTCAGCCCCAAGTCACCCAGGTTTGCCAGTCTTATGCAGAACTCAGAAAGAAAAAGGAAACAAGGGAGGTGACCCATTTAAACTCTGTGCACATTCAAACCACTGTCTCGGTACCCTGTGCAGAGGAGTGAAGGTGCCCTCAGGCAACCTAATGCACATCGCTTGCATTTTTCCCAAGCCAGCAACAGCTCCTCAATGACCTTGGAGACACCTTTTCAGTTGAATGAACTTCTCTCCATCATTTTTTCTGCCTCACTTGGGCTGAGGGCATCTCTTTTCCCTTAAATAACTGGCTTCAAACTTTAGTTTTGGTCATAGAAATAAGTTCCGTTCTCAGTCTGGATAATTCCATTTTGGATGTCTCTAGCTATAGGCCATGAATATAAAGTGTAAAATGCTGCCATTTTCCAAAATGTGCCAAGGGATCGGTGGTTCATTCATTGCTTCTCATGAACAAATTCTCATGAACAACTCCTGAAATGGTATGAACTCACACTATGAAGCACCCACCAATGGAACAGGAAAACTATGTTCAAGAAGTCATTCTTGTTCCACTTCCCGAGAATTCTCTTTCTGACCCTCTAGCCTGTCATACTGTTGTGCTCCACACTCAGGATGACCAGATGTTCTGTTTTTCCAGGACATGTCCTCTTTTTTAGCCTGTGTCCTGGGGAAAAAAACTTTCATTGTCCTCCTTTTCCTTATGAGCAGGCAGCATGTAGCCTTCTTATAATTCATAAATTATATGGAATAGTTTTATTTTTAATAATAAGTACCTGTAATAATATTTACTCAATGTGCCAATGAATTTAAGGCACAACCTATACTTATAATCAAAACACTACATTTTCTCAAATCTAATTAACCATTGAATCTAATGCATTCCCTGATTTTTGAGACTAAATTTGGCTGAAAAGGGTGAGCGTTAAATTCAAGTAAATACAGTAGCTCTAACTAATTGAAGCTGGCATAACTCACCCAGCATAACTTCCCATGGTGGTGTGGGGAGGCTGGCACATGCCTGTGCACTGGCCTAACACCCTCCAGGAGTGAGGCAGAAGTGCCTTATGGCACTTTTGTGACACCCCCCAGGCCAGCACAGGACTTATGCCAAGCTGGCCTAAGTGGGGACTTAAGCTGGCCTAACTGGGGGCTAGGGTTACAACCATAGTGTGTAAATTAACCACATGAAAGCAATATATATGAGTGTTTTTAACTTTTGTCATGTCCAGCATATTTCTTGGGTGTTCTACATTCAAGGGTTTGTTGTCCTCTTTTCTGTTTATGACATATGGTTACCCTGTCCATATTTCCTCCTCCGGTGCATTCAGTGTGGTGGGTCCCAAGATGTGCAGGTTGTTTTACATCAGGTCCAAAAGAAATCCAGATTTCTGAGCTTCAGACCAGAATCCCTGAACAATTATCAAACAAGTAATCAAAGACAAGTTCTCTTTCTCTCTCTCCAAGCTCCTTTCCATCTCCGAAAGCTGCAAAGAGGGTTTTTTTTCCTCTTTGGAGTGCCATTTTCATAGCTTTAAAATAAAGTTCCAGTCATCAGCTAATTGTTGAAGTGTGATCACAATGTGCTAAACTGCTGAGTTAGTGCAGGTTGCCAGCCTCTGGGATATTTCTTTTCCTTCCATAAGTGTTAACAATCTGTTAGCATACTGTACCCTGTCATGAAATTGTCTTTACCCAGGTGAATGCATTTTTTATTCTCTCTCTCTCGACACACACACAGACACACACACAAATAAATGTTGCATATAATGCTGCAATCCTAAACACACTTTCCTGGGAGTAAGACCCATTGAACACAGTGGGGATTACTTTTAAGTAGACATGTTGAGGATTGTGCTCTAAATCTATTACCAGCTGACCAACATATGGTTTTAAAATTCTCTTCTTCATCCTAGTGTTTTTTCCCATTCTATGGCAGCATCCACTATTTTATTAATGCAACATTGAGGAAACCAGTCAGCTGTCACAGGTGCCTGTCGCCACCTCACAACAACACTGTGAGGTAGGTAATTGTCCTCACAACAACCCTGGGAGATAGGTAATTGTTCTACGGGCAGCTTGTAGATCTCTGCTCTTCCAGGGGGAATCCTTCACATCATGGTCATCATCATATCTGGCATCAGCGAATGCATTCCAAGCTTCAAGCAGGAGTTTCAGGTCAGCCAAGCCATAAAGACCAGCCTCCCTTGCTCTGGAGAATTAAGGCTTTTCACTTTTTCGGTCTCCCATCCAAGAGTTATCCAGGTCTTTTTCTGCTTAGCTTTCGTCAACAGCCCTTAACTCAACCACTGGATCATGCCTGCTGTAGTTTTAAATCTAGATGCAGAATATATATTTCTTATATTCTTCTTTACACATAGTCCTAAACAGTGGCATAGCTGGAGAGGGTGCAAAGCACTGTTTTTCAGGGAGCCTCACCATAGCATGCAAGTGGCCCCTCTCTTCCTGGGATCTATTTTGGGTCATTTTGGGTGGCATGAGCAAAACAGAGGAATATCCAAAGACTTACAAAGCACTTTCTAGCACTGGTGCTAGAAAACTGGATAGGATTGGGCTTAAAACAGGATTTCAGCCTGACTTGAGGTGCATTCCTAGCTAGTTTAGGCTGGCATAATTCACTTGGCATAATTTCTTTGGTGGTGCATGTCTGTGTGCTGGGCTAAGCCCCCCCCCCCCAAGTAGTGGGGTAGATCCAGTGGTGGGATTCAAATAAATTAACAACAGGTTCTATAAGCAAAATCCATAGCAGTTACTGGTCTTTGCAGTTACATCACCCTCTAGTGTTATCTTATGGAAAGTCATCTTAACTGCTCTGGAGCAAGGGGCTTAATTTCACTTTAGGATATAGGCCTATGACTTCATAACCTAAATTAACAACAGGTTCTATGTCCCATTAGTAACCGGTTCTCAGGACCAGGTGCTCATTAGCAAAGGGTTCTATACAGTGGTGGGCCCGGCCTGGCCCAAGATCCGGTTCTCCTGAAGTGGGCAGGGCCAGGGCCAGGGGTAGGTGGCAGGGCCAGGGAGGTTTTTAATTTAAAAATTTTAAAAAATTACTTACTTCAGAGTAGACCTGCATAGGATGGATCTCTGAAGCTGCAGTCTTCTCCACACTTTCCTGGGAGTAAGTCCCATTGACTATACTGGGACTTACTTCTGAGTAAACCTGCTTAGGATGGGGCTCTGAGGCTGCAGTCCTTTCCACACTTTCCTGGGAGTAAGTCCTATTGACTATACTGGGACTTACTTCTGAATAGACCTGCTTAGGATGTGCCTCTGAGGCTGCAATCCTTTCCACACTTTCCTGGGAGTAAGTCCCATTGACTATACTGGGACTTACTTCTGAGTAGACCTGCTTAGGCTGGGGCTCTGAGGCTGCAGTCCTTTCCACACTTTCCTGGAAGTAAGTCCCATTGACTGTCATGGGACTTACTTCTGAGTAGGGGGCCGGGGGATGCAGAAGGCACGCGGAGCAGTATGCACGGGGGACTGAGCCCCCTCCCCTGACCGGGGGACGTCAGAGGGCCCGCGGAGCAGCACGCGCAGGGGAATCAGCCCCCTCCCCCAGCCAGGGGAAGTGCAGAGGCTGAAAACAAAGGTGCGCGTGAAAACAAAGATGGCGGCCACCAGTCCGCCCTCTTTTTGGGTTTCCCTGCTGCTGGCAGTTCGCCAGCAGCAGGGAAATTGGAAGATCCGGTTCGGGCGAGTAGGCCTGAACCGGTAAGTGCCCACCAGTGGTTCTATAGAACCTGTGAGAACCCCCTGAAGCCCACCACTGGGATCATGCCAGTCCTATCCAGTTTTCTAGCACTAGTGCAGCCACAATGTAGCCTAAAGGTAATGGAACAGATGTTCCCTTGGTACAACTGCTCCAGCACTGTGCAAAACCTTTAGTTTCAGGTAATTGTGTATGTGGTTGCACTGAAACCCTGCTGGAGCACAGCCTTGATGAGCCTCTCATTTAGTTCGCAGGCATCCAAGAGCTCTTCACTTGGCTCCCAAATATTTCCCACTTTCAACCTCCAACCTCTGGAATAGCCAGAGGGGGGCACAGCAGTCAGTCTCAAAGGGAGCCTCACCCCTTTGGAGCCATTCCAGAAGGGGGAGCAGTACGGAGCTGTACAGATGGCTCTAGAATAAGGCTCCCTTCGACTCCACCACCCCACTCTGGCAATGCCACTGCTTCCGACACAGCCCTTTCATCACTCATGCCAGGCTACAACAATCTCTCTTGCTTTCAAAGGATTCTGTTGCTATTTATTTCAGCCAAGTTTCTCACATGCTTATAGGAAAACACAGCACCACAGATTTTTTTCTTTGAGCGCTTTGCTATGAATCTCACAAAACTCCCAGGACCAGATCAAGCCAACCTTTTGTACTTGCAACTCTCTCTTTCTCTGTCTTGCAGCGTTAAGTAAGTGAAGGGAGTAAGTATTATTCATTCGCTCATGGCTGGCATTGCAGATCCATTTGCACTGAGCTCTTGAAGTCAATGGAAGTCATGCAGCTAAAATCCTTTGCAGGGCTTAGAGGCTCGGCAGCCCCCCAATAGTCTAAATTGCCTTGGCTGAGTGCCAGCAGAATACATTAGCACCGGAGTGCCTTGTTTACCATGGAGGCTCTACGCATCATTTGCCCTGGCTGCGCATGGCCTTTATTTTCCTTCTAAGAGTCTGCTTCTTAAGGATTCCAGGAACATCCTCAGTCAGATGAGCAGGTAATACTTGACAGACCTCACAGAACAAGAACAAAAGTTGCTTTGACAGGCTGTGCGCAAGTGTCCAAACACCGTCAACTCTGAGGTCTTTAAAAGTGTAGTGGTTTGGGAGTTGGACTCTGAACTGGAAGAACCAGGTCTGAATCCACCTCTCTCTCTCTCTCTCTCAGCTTGACCTACCTCAAAGGGTTGTTGTGAGGACAACAGGAGGGAAAGAACTATGTAAACCATCAGGAGCTCCTTAGATTAAGGGTGGTCTGTCTGTCTGTCTGTCTGTCTGTCTCTCTCTCTCTCTCTCTCTCTCTCTCTCTCTCTCTCTCTCTCTCTCTCTCTCTCTCTCTGCCTGACCTACCTCACAGGGTTATTGTGAGATGAAAAGGGGGAAAGAAGGAAAACAACTGTGGGTGCAATCCTAACAGGCTGGCACAACTCATTGGTCTTCCCATTCTCATGTATGTATACTGGCCCAACTCTCCTCCAGGAGCGGTGCAGTAGTGCCTGACAGCACTTTTGTGACGCCCCCCGGCCAGTACAGGACTTGTGCTGGGGCCTAAGCTGGCCTAATTGGGGTTTAAGATTGCAGCCTATATAAATCACGATGATCTTCTTCTTGAGTAAGGGTGATCTGTCTGTGTGCACATGCGTGCATGTGAGCATTCATGCGTGCGAAATGTGCCTGCATGAACCACATGGCCAGGTGTGAGCAATGAGTGAGTGACCAGGCATAACCTGGGCAATTAGCCACTTTGACAGTCAATACAGGGATGGTGTCAAAATTGTCTCCATGTAGACATCTTGAATTTTGATGGCCAACCATCTGGTTCTTCAATTTGGCTTTAGGATATGGGCCTCGGACTTTTATGTCTCTGGCCAGCGATGTCACCAGGCCAGGGTGGGAAGGTGGGTCACCCCAAGTAGGAGCCTGAACAGGGCCTGAAGCAGCCCAAAGATTGCCAGAAGGATGAGGGCTTTTTGCAGTCAAACCCCTGTGGAAGCAACAAGATTAATCCTGAGTGGAAAAGATGCATGAGGGATCCCCTCTTCTTCCAAGTTTTTAAGTTCTAAATCAAGATTTTTGACAAGCTTGTCCCCACATCTTTAAAAATCCATAAAGTCACCCAGCAATTTCTGTGGCTGAATGAGAACTTAAAATGACTCTATTCTCTATCAACGACTAGCACACTAACCATTGCACCACACTACCTCTCCATATAAATAGCCTATAATATTGAGCCACCACAAAACACATATAAGTGATGACCAAACCGATGTCTTAACAAACCTCAGAAAACGGTGGTGGCAATAAATTCTATAGGCTACCATAGTCCATCTCAAAGGTTTCCTGCACCCCAAGCCCCGTTTTCCTGATTTTCATGATCTTCCTAGAAAAATTTGAAACAGGTATTAGTGCTATTTGAAAGAGAGAGAGAGAGAGAGAGAGAGAGAGAGAGAGAGAGAGAGAGAGAGAGAGAGAGATCCAGTCTTCATTGAGAAAGTTAAAAGAATAAAATGGTGGAATTTATGTAGGATTTTTAAAATGGACTTTATGTTCAGGAAACATGGTAAAGCTAGTAGCCTGTTGTAAGAGGGACTCATGTTTTCCCTTAGATCTGTGCTAACCTCCAAGTAGATGTGGATTTGATTTAATTCCTTTACCTGGCCAGCTACTTAAGCACAATCTCTCCAGTAAATCCCATCAAACATTTTCTACAGCGCCCTACTTAATTATTTCAAAGAATGCAAGTGACCTTTCTTCCATGTAAGCTGTTTTTCTTCTATAGTGGGAAAAGGCAGATTGCTGTTGGATTTGCGCACATGGGAAACTGTCTTAAATCTGGCATTAGAATAAGCTCCAGGCCAATCGGTGAAACTTGGGCTATGTTGACAACTTGGAGCCATTTTCTTCTGCATGCAAGTGGGTGGACCATCCAAAGGTATGCATGTACAAGGGCAATCCAATATGTGAATTGGGCATGACCAGATATAGCTAGAGATAGCTATAGGATCAATGCCTAGGGTTCCCAGGGTCAGAAAAAAGGTTGGCAAGAAAATGAGGACTGTTCTTGCTGGATCAGACTAACCCACCATGTGGCCTTCAACAGTAGTAAGTCAGATGCCTTTACACATGAACAAGCAAGGCGCCAAATGCAAAGGGTGCCACAGTCACAGTTGCTTCTGGAATTCTTGCTTCATCCATATGGCAGATACCCCAAAACCCACAACTATGACATTAAAGATCTTTATATGTGATTACTGGTTTCCTTCTCTATATGTGATTACTGGGTTTCAAGCGAGGTGTGTAGAGATGGACAATCTCGAAATGCCATATGCAGTGGGGACACCCGGATGCTGGTGTCATATGTGATCCCTAAGGCATCTGGTGGGCCGCTGTGTGATACAGGAAGGTGGATTAGATGGGCCTCTGGCCTGATGCAGTGGAGGCTCTTCTTATGTTCTTATGAGGCAGGCCCTCAGCTGGTTTGAGCTATAACTGCAAGTCTTTTGAAAGTGGTTCTTAGAGTGCAATCCAGAGTAACTACGGGGAGCCCTTGTTCTGGTGTAAGAACAATTTGCTCTGGATTGCAATATGAATTTCCCATAGGTTTTCACTAGGTGGTGCAGAAACTATGGGTACACATAATGTCTCTTACGTGCTCCCATAGTTACTCTGGATTGTAGGGCCAATCTACTAAAACAAAAATGCTAGTGTGTGTGATGCTAGTTCGCCTCTTCGTGGTGCACCCCGGATAGCACAAAAGTGTGAACTAAACGACTAGCAACAACCAGCAGCCAGACTACATGGAAGAATTGGCAATTGGCAACATCTGGCAGCCAAACATCAGAGTGGAATTCCTGGCTTTCAGAGTACATGGCAATGGAACATTAACATCTGATTTGCCATAAGTCCATGTAGTTGCCATATGATAGATAGATAGATAGATAGATAGATAGATAGATAGATAGATAGATAGATAGATAGATAGATTTGATTAGATTTACTCAAATCTAATGCTCAAGTTTTCAGCCGAATTCAATCTCCAAAATCTGGGTGTGCATTAGATTTGATGCTTAATTAAATATGAGTAAATATGGTATTTTATTATAAGGACTGGATGTGCATTAGATTTGATGGCTCATTAAATTCAAGTAAATAAATAAAATAAAAATTGATCCATGTGCCCGAACACTTGCATTGCCTGCCTTGTATTATTGTGCTTTCTAAGTACACTGCATTCCAGTCAAAATCAGCCTGATCTATCCTTGCCCTGGAGGAGGAACAGACTTAAAACCAAGATTAGGAAGGAGTTAAAACTTTTATGTATCTGAGGGGTGTGAGTGTGTGAGCATCATGTAGCCTTTAAGAGACCAAAGTGATTTATTTGCCTTGGCCTTGTTCATCTCCCCACAGACTGTGACCTGCAGCCGGAGAAGAATTCCATGTTTATATTCTGGTTTGTTACATTTGGCATCTCGAGGCGGCAGTAAGGTCTGGGTAATGGGAATCTATTCCTATCGACATTTCTGTTGAATGCCTAAGCTTTCCAATGTTTCAGATCATTCCTAGGATTAGCCTCTGACTGCGCATTTGAAAAAGATTTAGAGGGAACACATTCCAGCTGCTTTAAGTACAGCTTATGGAATCATATCAACATGCCGCTTCTTTAAGTTCCACACAAGCAATGACATTTTTCCCCCCTCTGAGGAATCTGGGAAGCATTAACAGATGCTTTCTTATGGAGTTGCAAAGGATTTTATCTTTTTTAAAAATCATTTTGTGGTTTAATTGTGGTACAAATTTTTGCCTCGTTAGATTGCATTTTGAGAAAAATGTGACATCCATTAGGAATGACGACTCAGATGTAGCCCTTCACAAATGTGTGGATGAGTTCATGGGTTGGGTGGTTCTGTTAAAATGGCCTCAACACAGGGTTGTTGTGAGAACAAAAAAGAAGCAAAGGAACTGATGTGAAAAAATATGAAAAATATAATAAATAAATATATTTACTTTAATGCACCATAGAATCTAATGCTCACACCTATTTTAAAAGGCTTGAAATTTTAAAAAAAGTTTACTGATGATTGTAATGCTCAGCTGCAATACAAGTACAAAATTTAATTTTCCTGCATATAATAATGAATTATGAGCAAAATCCTAACCATGTCTACTCAGAAGAAAACCCCATTGAGTTCAATGGGACTTACTCTCAGGAAAGTGTGTTTAGGATTGCAGCCTATCTGTAGGGACTTCTAAAAAGTGAGGTTGTTTTTCCTGACAAAGGAGTGTTTTATCCTTTGTCAGGAAAAATAATCTCACTTTTTGCAGGTCCCTAGTTATATGGTAATAATAAAATGGCAATGGATTCATGTTATTATTTTTACCTAATTGCACTACTTTATACAACAGTGGGTTTATGATATATTTTAATCACAGTATAGTAAACTGTTAAACTAAATACTGACCTTTACTTATAATAAAAAATACCCATATTTACTCTAATCAAATGCGCCATTGAATCTAATGCACACCTCAATTTTGGAGAATAAATTCAGCTGAAAATGTTGAGTGTTAGGTTTGAGTAAATAGGGTAAATGTCCCCAAAAATCTAAGATATTGGTTAACCAGATGTCTCAATTTTTGCTTTCATCGCTAACTGTTGGATTTTACAACAAGCATATCTAAAACAGCTTCCAACACTGATGTGTAATTGAGGAACAAAACCCAGGAAGGAGCTTTTCAAATGAAATTTCAAGGCTTCTCCAACAGGAGGTTTGCAATGATCCAGGTCAACAAGGGCAAGGAACAGGCACAGCCCCCAACCCAACGGTGTCCAAGTATATCCTTTTCCTCGTACATGTGACTGGAAGTGGTACGCTTCTAAAGGAAACCATGCCAGGAGGAATTTACCCTAATAGCAGGTAGCCCAGCTGCAAGAAGAATTGTGCAGAGCAGTGTAATTTGCCAGTGTAATAAGACACAATTTGTTGTTATGTCTCAAACACACTGGTACACATTGCACGTTAAACACATGTTACAGAAGAGTTGGAAAATATATTGTCAAAATGAAAAATTGCACCCGTTGCAAAATAAAAGCAATAGTAATAATAACCTTTATTGGCATCGTAACAAACATCCATAAATAAAACAAAAAGACAAACACAGCTCTACCAGACATAGCAAGTAACATGTCCATCAAAAACGAGATAAGTTAACTTTGATAATAGTATCTAAATACCGAGCCAGCTGTTTAGTGAAGCCAGCATCTTGTATTTCGAAAAGCCGTTTGATGTTCCACTTGTCAGTAAGGTGGGGATTCGAATTCAACAAAGGGATTAAATAACGCTGTCGACTCCAGTCATGGCGAGGACAATGAAAAATTAAATGATCCAGGGATTCCACAACACCCTGGGCACATGAGACACCCTGAGTCTTTTGGTATATTCAATCCCAAGTGGCTAAGACACTGTGCCTGTTAACCAGCAGGCTAGGGTTCGAGACCTGGGTCGGCCCCACAAGACAGAGTGAGCTCCTGTCCTTAGCCCAGCTCTGCCACGCCAGCTGGATCCAATTGTATTGGCTCTGCCTTTCCATTGGACTAATTCAGTGGCGTGGAGAGGGGGGATTTGCTGCTTGGGTAATAGCCTATCCTCCATAACAATCTAACCCAGGCTTTTGTGCTTTGCATGCAATGTATGCAGCGCCGAACACGATACCATAGTCTTCCAAGACTGACGGAGGCCTGCTTTAAAGCTGCCCCACATGACTTCAGATGGGATGACATTACATCTAGCTAGGGACATTGCTCTATGATCCCTGGGATCTTCTAGGAGAAAGAGGTAATTGGGGGTCTGACCCGGTTGCACACAGATATGATGGTGGAGCGGCGAGCAGGTTATATTTGCTTCGGAAAGTCGTTCTTGCTGATGAATATCGAGGAGTCTGGTTTTAATAAGCCAAAATGCTTCTTTTTGAGTCGGAGCTCCAAGAATATCTATCCAGATTCCTATACTTTTTAATTTTTTTAACCAGGCATTGGGTTTGCTGTGAGAGTCTGTTAAAAGATGATGGAGTAAGCTATGTTTATCATAGCTGAAATATAATTTAGTTGAAATATAATTTATCATAGTTGAAATATAATATAACCTTCTATTTTAAAAAAGCATTTTAAATGGGGCAGAGGTGGGGGGACAGTTGTTTTTATTGTTTTTTACTGTTTTTAACAAATATTTTTAATCTGCTTGTTTTAATTTAATTTAATTGTATTTTAATTATATTTTAATGGTGTTTTAATCTTTATTTATATGCTGTTTTAATGATATTTTATTCCTATTGTCAGCCACCTTGGGCTCCCCCTTGCGGGGGAGGAAAGGCAGGATATAAATTGATTAAAAAAATAAAAATAATAAAATAATTTGAGCCAATAGCTGGAAATTCTCAGCCATGCCTGGGTCTCTATTTTCAATAGGCTTGTCTCCAGGCATAGCACAGCATATGGTACGCAGTTAGGGAGGCCGAGGATTTTCCGTAGAAAAAGGGCTTGGGGTTGTTCTATCGAACTCTTTGTAGCCTCCATCCATACTGGGCATCCGTATAGGATTTGGGGTAGAACTTTGGCCTTGAACATCTTCAAGGCAGCTGGTATATGTCGACCCCCATTTTTATAAAAAAATCTAAGAATTGCATGCGATGACGTTCTAGCTGCATTCATGGCTGCATTTCGGTGGGTTGTCCAGGTAAGATTATAGGAGGAATGGATTCCAAGGTATTTGTATGTTTTCACTTGGTCAATCACGCCTTCCACAAAAATCCATCTATATGGCAACCAAGTTTTTGCAAAGACCATAATTTTGGATTTTGTAAAGTTGAATTGAAGTTTATTAAGAGTGAAATAGGCAAGTGATTTGTTAATTAGATTGGATAGACCTCGTCGGGTTTGAGATAGCAGAACAGAGTCATCTGCATAGAGTAACAATGAAGTTCTCCTTGAGCCGAGTTTTGGTGGGTGGCAATCAGAATGGTCAAGTGCTGGAGCCATATCATTAAGGAACAAATTGAACAGGGTAGGTGCTAGAACCTCCAAACAAGCAAAATAAAAGCAACACACACACAAACAAATTGCGTAATGTTCTTGGTTCACGATACAAAGTGACCAGATATCATAACCAAAAGAGAGAACAGGCCTCCAAAATGCAGGACACCCTAGAAAAATGTAGAACCTAACAAAATAAAAAATTAAAACACTATTATATGGATTGTTTTCATGTGGTTAACTTAAACATTATATTATTAGATTTAATTCTAATACATTATGGGTGCAATCCTGAGTAACTATGGGGAGTCCTTGCTCCAGTGTAAGAACAATTTGCTCTGGATTACAATATGATTTCCCATAGGTTTTCACTAGGTGGTGCAGTAACTACGGGTGCACGTAATGTCTCTTACGTGCACCCGTAGTTACTCTGGATTGTAGGGTAAGTGTGCAATCCTAAAAAGTAAGTAATAAGAGTAAGCCCTGTTGAAAACAGAGGGACTTACTTCAGAGAAGACATGTGAAGAATTGCAGCCTGCCATAGTTTATTAATTACAAGAAGACTACATGCTGTCTGCTTACAAGAAAAAGAAGGGGAATGAAAAAATTTCCCAGGACTGAAAGCCAAAAAAGAGGATATGTCCTGGGAAAAGAGGACATATGATCACCCTGACACCATTGGTTTTTAGTATTCCATACAAAAATTTGGGGCTGGAAAAGTTGCAATACACCTTGGAGCCAACAGAGGGTGCTCTGATAGACAGCACGAGATGCTTTTGTATGGTCAGTACCATAGTCAAAAATCCTAAACAAACTTTCCTGACAGTAAAGACCCATTGATCACAATGGGGCTTACTTCTGAGTAGACATGGTTGGGCTTGTGCTCTCAGTTTCTGCATGTATCTGGTTTTTAAATGATGTTTTTGCAGTCCCAGTAAGAAAAGCACATGCCTTACATACTCTGTGTTTTTAACAAAGAAGCAAAAAAGTCATATTAATGACTTTTAATGACCAGGATTGATGATCAGGAATTTTTTTATTTGGGGGGGGGGTAGTTGGAGGGGGTGCAAGGCACTAAGTTTTGCTGGGAGCCTAACTACAGAGTGCAAGAGTGACCCTCCCCTTCTCTTAGGACTGCCATATGTCTCAAAAAACAGGGACAATCCTGATTTTGGGGGATTGTGTTCACATATTGGCAAATGGGACAGAGAGTCCTGTCCCTGTTTTGTGGAAGAGAATTATGGCAACCCTACTCTTTTGGAGCCAAGCATAAACCTCTGCTTTACTTGCATGCCGGAAGTGGATGGGGAAGGGTCCCTTGCACATTGCAGTGAAGCTCCCAGGCAAAACCTAGCACTTTGCATCCCCTCTGCTATGCTACTGAACATAATTCTTCTTTATAACGGGCTATGAAATTTAAAAACTGTTTTTCAGCTGCTGGAGCACAGCAGAAAGGAGTTCTCCAGAAAGATCTGCTCATCAAACTTCCACTGATCTCATCCCTTTGTAAAATGGTCCTCATGAATTCCCTGAAAAGCATTTGGAAACTTGCTGGCAAAGCTGTATATCGCCACATCTGTTCCACCATTCCAGAACAATTTGGATATTTCTTGCAAGAGGGAGATATCTAAGACAGTAGCCTGAGGGTACAGACTCCACTCTGAAATACACAGTGGGCCCAATCCTAGCCAACTTTCCAGTGCCAATACAGCTGCAAAGCAGTCCAGAGTTAAGGAAACGCCAGTGCAGCCCCTGGCACTGGGAAAGACTGTGCAATGAATTCTGAGCCATCAGGTTCCTGGTTCAAGGTTCATTATCACCCTAAACCCTATAGTTGGCCTTAAATTGCAGTCTATGCCCTCCACCTGCAATATGGAGCTTATTTTGGCCTACTTTGCAGGATTGTTGTAGAGATTATACTTATACAGATAACGCACGCAAGGACTTTCAGCTCTTTAATGTACTGTGTACAAGTGTCAGGTACTGTTGTTTGATGACTCATGAATGGTACTGTTACTTGATGGATCATCAAAAACAAAAATATTTGTGACTTCATTGAATGTTCATATTTGGGTCTTTACTCCTCCTCGCTCACTACTCATCAGAGAAACGTGAACTCTTTACAGATAGTCCAAAAGACCAGCTACCCAAAGGGGATGACTTAATCTTCGCTCATCATTTCCAGCTGCTGTCATCTGAATGTTAACAATCAAATGCTTACATTTTTGGCAAGAACAGCAGCCAGGAATTTTGTTCTCTGAAGTCAAGAACAATGGCACATCTGCAGATTGTAAAGAAAGATAAACCCACCGGAAAGGATTTCTCTGCATTCGTACTTTGGAGACATAGAAAAATGTTTGAGTAGACATTAAAAAAAGTAGATTGTGCACCTCTGTGTTGACTTTAAAAGCCATAAAGAGGCAATTTCAACAATTTTGTCGAAAAAACATTGAAAGGACATTAGAGTGAGGCTCAGCAGGATTAATATATACAGTGGTACCTCGCATAACAAGCGCCTCGCTTAACAAGCATTTCACATAAAAAGCAAAAATTTCCAGGAAATCTTGCTTCACATAACAAATTCCATTTCACTTAACAAGCAATCGCACTATGGGCAAGCGTGCCATGCTGCTCTGATGCTCCGCATGGAGGCTCTTTAAAAGGGCTGCTGGCCAGCTCTGCTGCCTCTAACTGCTTCCAACTTAGGGGCAGTTGCCTGGAGGCGCCAGAGGCAGCTGCCCCTAACTGCTCCCAAGTGCTCCCACCGACCACCTTGAACCTCCAGCAGCAGCCCAGGTAAGCCTCCCAGGAAAGTGTCTTTGATTGTAGTCTCCTAACTATGTCTACTCAGAAGTAAGCCCCATTGTGTTAAATGGGGCTTACTCCCAGGAAAGTGTCTTTAGGATTGCAGCCGAAGTAGACTTCATAGGATCATGCACATTGAATGCATGTTTTGAATTCAATTACAGTGTTTTGTCATCATTTTTACATCCGGTTAATATTTTAATATGAATATTTTTGGGGTTATGGAACCATTTGTCTGCGTTCCCATTATTTCCTATGGAAAAAGCTGCTTCACTTAAAGAGCGTTTCACTTAAAGAGCATGCCTCCGGAACAACTTAAGCTCTTTATGTGAGGCACCACGGTACTGAGTTTCAGCATCATCACTATGGGACTCAATGGAGACAATGGCTTTTGATCACATCTGAGATACTTCACGTGGCTGGGAGGTGGTTAGCACAAAACTTCTCCTTGGCATGGTTAACACCCCCTGGACCCTAAAAGGGAAACTGGCTCTCCCACTGAAAATAAGCCCCTGCACTTTGACTTGATGAAGTTTGAATTTCATCAAGTGTTAAGTGGACATCAAGTGTTAAGTGGATGAAGTGTTAAGTGGACTTGTATGTCCACTTCCAGCCATCACACCTCAAAGCCCGGTTCAGAATGGCAACTCATCCTCTGAGATCAGAGGACACACTATAAAAAAAAAAATCAGAAATGCATCCGAGGACACTGCCCTCCCGCAGCATTGGCAAGACATACATTTTTCTGCATCAGTGCCAACCACTTTGGATGCATCGCCAAGCCGTTCCCTCTCTCCACTGCACCATAATTTATATCTCCATCTTTTTACTACTAAATGCATTACAAGCCTAATGTACAATACCTGACAGAATTCCAAACGATTACGCTTATTTATAGCCTGCCTGCCACGAAAAAGATCACAGGCATAACTCACACTTGGCAGGGCCACAAAACGCTGATCGCCTTCCAATCAGCCCCGTTTATAACCTGATAGGATTTCATTATGAACCTTTTAGCTTCATGGATATTTGAGGCCACACACACAAGTGCTACTCTAGCTCCAGTTATTTTTGGAGGCATTAACAGCCGCAGGGATAATGATAATAAATTAAGGACAAGCATTGCCTAATTTGGGTTGCAGACAAAACTTCCTCCTCCCCCCCCCCATAGCATCAGTCTCCCTACCTGTTGTAAACATACACCTGTACGCTAGAAGAGATTGTACTTGTAGCTTATACAATAGCAACCTGCCAATCTACAATATCAACCTGGCTGTCCAACTCAGCACATTTTATTTAATGACATCATGCGCCAATATATGGTCAGTATATGGTCAGTATATGGTCAATATATGGTCAGTAAATGATTTTCAAGGCACTATTTTTTAAAATATCACAGTCACATACTCACCTTCCTCCAAGGTTTCACAACAAACCTTCAAGGTAGGTTAAGCTAAGAGATAGCAACTGGCTCAAGGTCAAACTTCATGGCCGAGGAGAAATTTGAACTCAAATTCATATTGGTCCCAATCCAGCTCCCTGAATATATTGGCTTAAGACCTTTGCTTAGTGCCTACTCCGGGGCCAAAGCAAACTGAGCATGCGCAGCCTAGTTGCTGGGCTGTACATGCCTAGGTTGCTCTTGGGCTGGCAGGAGGCAGCAGCGCTCCAGCCTCCGACCCCAGCGCGGCCCAGCCACCAAGGTGCCATGGATGGGCACTGCGGACCGGGAGTTGACAACCACTGGTCTACACAATTGTTAAAGGTCCAGAAGGCCTGAAGTTGAAAGTTTTGACACCACTGATTTACAGGGACAGCACCACAATTTTGCGCCATTAGAAGAATCTCTTTGCCTTCTGCACATGGAATGGTGCTACCAGCTCCCCTCTAAACCGTTTGATGAACAGGCTGCGCCTGGCGGTGGCAGCAGCTGTGTTAACATAATATTTCATCTGTACATTTGACTAGAATGTACAGGGCGTGTAAACACTGTCTGTATTAAGCAGAAAATAGCCTCATCCATCAGACAGCCCAACAACATAGTCAAATACATGCTCATTATTGGATCTGTCTTGCAACACCGTGTAAGTCGCTCAGAGTACAACCATCTCAGCAAAAAAAAAAAAATTCTGCTTCATTTTGCGGTAATAGAAAAAGGGCTTGCTGTCACGGCTGGCATCATATACCGAGCCATGCATCATGGTTAGCTATGCATGATCATCTGCACAACCCAATTATCTTGCTTTGATTGATCCTCTTGCAATGGAGCTGTGTCAAAAAAAACCCTCCCATCAAAGATAGATCCACTGGAATGGAAATCCAAAATTATGCAATTTGGAAAGCACTTAGAGAAGTAATGGATGGTTCAGATAAATTTTTCTCTTCCTCTCCGCCAATATCTTCACCTTCCCTTACTTTTTTCTAGTGGTGGTAGCAAAAAAACAACAACACTGACAATAATGACAGTAATACCACATATGATTGTGTATGCATCATTAAATAGATTACAGTCCATCCGTCCCCCACATCCTGCTAATAAGATTTGGGTTGTGTAACTCAGGGCCATGTAACCAGTCATGATTGGGAAGTGCTGCTTCTTTCAAATGTCCTAATAATATACAGAGTGGATCTTGCAATATGGATCTATCCTTTTATTTCTGCAATGATAACCCATGCTCATTACCCAAGAACTCTTCCAAAGATGCATCATCTCCACCACATCTGCAAAAGCAAATTGTTTGGCATTGCCAATACTTCTTGCCTCCACTTTGGTATACCTTGTACAAGCTGTTGGGTGTAAGATACAAGTATCCCCATAATGCTACTTCCTTTAGCACTAGTTCGTTGTAGTGATCTTTGTCCTAATGTGACTGAAAAGCACACATGGTTTAAAATACAAATCACATGATATGAAATATAAAATCAAAAGCCTGTGTCTATTTACTTCTCTAAGGCTGCAATCCTAAAGACATTTTCCTGGGTGTAAAACTCACTGAACACAATGGGGCATACTTTTGAGTAGACATGGTTAGGATTATGTTCTAAGCCAAAGATCAATAGAAAAACAGAAGAGTAAAGCACTCCCATTTTAAAACCTGGCCTGATTATAAGTAGCTGAACTGAAGGTATATTTTGTGCTCTGCTGCATCCTCCTCAACCACTTTCTCCTCCACTGATCTTCTGTTTCAATTTTTTTCTTGTAAACTGCTCCAGGCAAAGACTTTTTCTTGCTCTGTAAACTCTCATGCACGCTGCATGTATTGTAATAACTACTAACACAGAAATGTGCATGTTATATACTGTTGGTTACAACGTTTAGTTTAAGGGCTGGAAAATCAAATTTTCCTTTCCAGATCTTCCCTTGGAAATATTACTTGGTTCTGCATTTTAAAAAGTATATTTTAATAACAGCAATATTTGCCAAAGAGCTTCCCTGTCTGTCTTCAGCAATGATCAATTTTTCCCCAGTCATGAACTGCACGTCTGTTGTGATCCACCAAAGTACACAATAGCCTTTGGCTGGAGACAACCAGGCCAGTAAACTACCTTCAACGTTGTTGCTGAAGGTTATGCAGCTGGTTTTCAACTCATATTCTTCTTGAACTTCCAGGTTCCCCAGAGATCCTATATAGTGATTGAGAAAATGTGTTTTTCCTTGAACTCCTGAGCCTTGAGTCCCTCCTCAAAGGTGGAGATACATTTTTTAAATGCTGAACTTCAGGCTGGCCTGAACATTGTGTACAAAGCCAGATGTGAAGGCGGTGAAAACGATCGAGAAGGCAATTTTGAATCGAGAAGGGTCAGGAAAAGTCCATAGATCTATATGTGTAATCAAAAGCAATCCAAACAACATGGGCCTCTGATGGAAATCCAATAGTTCTCCGTAAGCATTCTGGTTAGAAGACCATGAAACAGACAAGAGGCTCATGTAATTAACACAGAGCACAACATCAAACTCATTCCCTGATTAGATGACAAGTGGTGCAAACTCAACGTTTGCTGTAGAGATATACTTTTATCTTTCTGTTTATAGAAAGAAATATAGAGGGTATAGATTAGATACCCTCATGTATGTGAAGGATAGTGCCTACGGTTGCATGAGATTCTTTGAGTGCAGAGCATCAAATGCGGGAGATTTCTTGTTTCTTGATCTTAATGTTTCAAGCACTGCCATTCTATGATTATAACAAATAAGCTTCCTTTCCTTACTTTTCCTTTTCCTAACATGGGAAAAATGTTTTTTTTTTTTAAAATGAGTTTTTGTTTTCCTTACAAAAGAAAAAAAAAAGAGAATACATTTTGAGGAGCCTGGTCAGAGGTCCGGCACTCATTAAGCACAACCTATGGCTGGGTTCAGAAAAAGCATCGCTCACAATATGTTTCCGCCCATTTATAGCCAGCCCAAAGAATTGTATACAAAGGAAATCCTCTAGATAGGAATCCAGAGGGAATTCAATGTTTGGTTGAACTGAATTGCTGCGGAGAGGAAAACAGGAGGCTACTTTAGTCTCCGGCAGTTTCAAACATAATCAAGGCCATTGCGGTATTGTGCGAATGGAAAATGTCTGCATGAACCAAATATGTCTGCTGTGAACACCTGCTGTGTTACTTTCACATTGAATTAACACCTTATAGAAACACAGAGCACGAAATTATTGCTACTTATATTGGATGTTTAGGCCTGCCCAGGATCTATTTCACTGGGATTCCAAGCTTAAAAAGTCCCTATCGGGACATCTTACTGAGCAAAATTTGGCAAGTGTTTCAAACTGAAACACACAAGGGTTGCACATTAATTGAATTAATATCACAGTTCCTCACTCTAAAACGTGTCCAAGAAGGTCATTCCCACTCTACATAGTGGCCGACAGGTATTATGTCTGACAGGCATTATTGGTAAAACAACAGCAACCACAAAGAAACATCACACTACTTTTAGTGCCTTGCTGCCAAACTATGGGCAAAATCCAGAGTAACAACAGGGAGTCCTTGCTCTGGTGTAAGAACAACATAGGGCGCAATCCAGAGTAACTACGGGGAGTCCTTGCTCCGGTGTAAGAACAATTTGCTCTGGATTGCAATATAAATTTCCCATAGGTTTTTACTAGGTGGTGCAGTAACTATGGGTACACATAATGTCTCTTACGTGCTCCCGTAGTTACTCTGGATTGTAGGGTTACTCTGGATTGCAATATGAATTTCCCATAGGTTTTCACTAGGTGGTGCAATAGCTACAGGTGCACATAAAGTCTTTTACGTGCCCCCTTAGTTACTCTGGAGTTGGGGGTAAGAGCACAATCCTAACCATGTCTACTCTAAAGTAAGCCCTATTGTGTTCAATGGGTCTTACTGCCAGGAAAATGTTTTTTTGGATGGCAGCCTTCTAAGTCTCTAGAACCTATGAGGTTGGCCAAAGGACCCTCCATGCCTGCAGCACATGACAAATTGCTGCGTGCATGCATGCTGTTGCCTAATGCCTCCTCTTCCTCCTTCTGCCACTCAGGAAAGGCAGTATGGAGGGGATTAGGAAAAGTATGGACAGGATATTAGCAAGTATTAACCATTGTCACATGGTGGGAGTGAGAGGAAGAAAATAAGAACATAAAAAGACCCTCCACTTGATCAGTCCAAAGACCCATCTAATCTAGCTTCCTGTATCACACAGCGGCCCACAAGGTGCTTCAGGTAGCACATATGACACCAACATCCGGGAACGCCCCCCCCCCCACTGCACCTGGCATTTTGAGGTTGTCCACATCTACAAATACCCCTCATGGCCTGTAACCTGCAATGGTCCTATCCTCTAGGAATTTGTCCAATCCCTTCTTAAAGGCATTGTGGCTAGATGCCATCATCACATCCTGTGGCAGGGAGTTCCACAGACCAGCTACATGCTGGGTGAAGAAATATTTTCTCTTGTCTCTCCTAACTCTCCAAACATTCAACTTTAGTGGATGTCCCCAGAACTAGACGACTGAGGTTGATGATTGAGACGTACAAAATTATGCAAGGGATGGACAGAGTGGATTCATATTGCAATCCAGAGTAAATTGTTCTTATGTCAGAGCAAGGACTCCCTGTAGTTACTCTGGATTGCACCCATAGACATAGAGCTGGACTCAGAGTTACCATGTTATATAAAATGTATATATTCAAGCCTGCTTTATATCACTAGGATGAAATGCTTCTTCACTGCTTTTATTTCAGAAGCGTCCAGTTTAAAGAGAACTTGTGCCGAGAAGGATTCCTTGGCCTGGATTCTGCTGGTGGGGCTGCGTGCTTACAAAAGGGACAATTTCCAATTTGGAGTAGAGCAGACATAGACACCAGCCAAAGGCTCTTCAGTGAAGTTGAATTTTTCAGGCTGTTCTGCAAAGTTGTATTTATTGTGCGTCTCCACCCATGTCATTACTTTGGCACAACTGAGATCTTTGCACTGTACGACCCATGTGGAACAACAGAAAGAACTTGTGAGCGGCCTGACATCATCCACCCTTTCACAAAAGTTTGCCTGGATATTCACAAGACACTATCAAGAGGAAACGGTTTGGGAACTGCAGGGCTTGATCCCAAGCAAACTACATGCATTTGAGTTCAGTTTGAACTGGCTAGTTTAAGGTTCTCCATGGCATGAGATATTTTGGACTTCTCAAAGGATGGGAAGCATCAGAACAACCAGACACTGCAGGACTGGCGATAGGGGCCAAGAAATTTTTTTGCAAGGCTCTAAACTTTGCACCCCCTCTAGCTATGCCACTGGCCATAAGAAAGCAGGCCTCCGTCAGTCTTGAAAGACTATGGTATCGTGCTCGGCGCTGCATACGCTGCATGCAAAGCATGAAAGCCTGGGTTGGATTGTTATGGAGGATAGGCTGTTACCCAAGCAGCAAATCCCCCCTCTCCACGCCACTGAATTAGTCCAATGGAAAGGCAGAGCCAATACAACTGGATCCAGCTGGTGTCGCAGAGCTGGGCTAAGGACAGGAGCGCACCCTGTCTTGTGGGGCTGACCCGGGTCTCGAACCCTGGCCTGCTGGTTAACAGGCACAGCGTCTTAACCGCTTGCGCCACCCACAGCCTGGCCATAAGAAAGCCAGCTAGCTATCCTCCCCCATCTGATTTCCTCTCCACCCCTGCAGATCCACCCCTGCTTTACTTCCAAGAGACCACAATTGAGAATCATTGTTTTTCCACAATACAAACACATGCGCATCCCCTTGTAGGAGGCAGGAGAATGTCACAGCAACACTGTTTGTTTGAACAGAAGAAAAAGAGAAGGATTTTCCTTTCAATGGTATCGGATGCTGGTACAATCCAGCTTGGCACAAAGCAGTAAATCGCCCCTGCCTGCAAAGGTTGAAAGACCACTCAAATCCCTTTACATACATTCTGTTTTCAATTACCCCATTTTGCTGCAACAATAAGGATATGAGACAAGCCTCAATGGCTGGCAAATCTTTTGCAAGCTCAACTATTCCAGTGAAAGTGTTTTCTGGATTTTCCCTTTCCTGATAAGGGACAAAGGGGAAAAAGATTTTATTCTGCCTTTTGTTATACCTGGGGGGTATAGCTAGAGGGGGACGGAGCAGTCAGTCTTGGAGAGATGCCCCTTCGGACCCATTCCACTCCCTCCACCTCCGAAGGGGAAGGGATTCCAAGACTGACTGTTCCATTCCCCTGTTAGCTATGCTAACAGGTATAACACCCTTTATCCAAAGATCACATGGTGCTGGTGTATATGGTTTCAGGGGTGGGCCAGGCCTGGCCCAAGAACCGGTTCCCTGGAAGTGGGCGGGGCCAGGCTGGGGGCAGGGGCAGGGACGGGGTCAGGGGCGGGGCAGGCGTGGGGCGAGGGGCAGCCCCCAACCCCGCCGCACTGCGCATGCATCAGGCTTCGTGCATGCGCAGTGCGTCTCCTGAATCCGAGCTTCAGGAGACGCAGTGCGCTTGCACCAAGCTGGACACAAGCACAGTGCGTCTCCTGAAGCCCGGCTTCAGGAGACGCACTGCACATGTGTGAAGCCTATGGTGGCTGCGGTGGGCGAACCGGTCCCCGCGGTTCTCGCCAGCGGCCGCTGCGACCAACTCATCAGCGGCTGCCAATTGGGAAGATCCGGTTCAGGCGATTAGGCCCGAACCAGCATCTGCCCACCAGTGCATGGTTTTGTCCCTCCTTTTGATCTTACAACAACCCTGTAAGGTGGATAAGACTGAGAAACAGTTAAGGTAGGGTTGCCATGTGTCCAAAAAACAGGAACAATTCTGATTTGGGGGATTGTGTTGACATACTGGGAAATGGGACAGTCACAGAGGGTCCTATCCTGATATTGTGGAAGAGAATTATGACATCCCTAAGTGAAGGCCCAGTCCTATAGTGGGGCAGCACTGGTGCTGAGCTCCAATGCCAATTCTGGGTGTTGCAAATGTGCCATCAGCCACATCCATGATACCCAAAGAGCCCAGTGCTCCTCAACTTGAAATTGCTCAGAAATGGACGGATCCCTTGCATGCCACCCTCCAAGGCTGACTGCTCCACCCCCTCTAGCTACACCACCATGACAAACAAACTCTTTTTCTCCCCATGTATGAGAAAACAGAGCTCTGCTGACATTATTCCACATTTTTATGACATGCAACAGCAAAGACGAATGGTGCTTTAAAAATTTCGATGCATCTATTATTCAGGAAGGTTAAGCAACTAATGAGGGAACATTTTTCAAAGCCTTCTGAGTTGAGCTGGTTCACCATTAAGTGTCCTCCAAAGAGATGCACTGCTCCGATTCCAGGGGAGAGGAAGAGCAAGGAGGAAAGCAGGAAGGATGTGGGGGTATTGAAAGAAACTGCAGTTATTTCCCTGCAAACACAACCCAGCAAGGGTTGAGGTTCTTTGCAGAGATCAAAAGCACCGCAGTTATATTTATTTTGCACTGAGTTGCCCCCCAGCTTTTTGCATTGAATCAGCAACTTCTAAAACAGGCAAAGCAACCAAATCATCAGGGCCCCATGGACTCATTAAGAGGGATATCGGAAGCCGCAAAAGTCCCATCATCCCACATTCTAGTAACGCTGGAGAGAACAATAGTTATGTTGGACCCTGCATTTGCAGTGCAGTTCTCTGGAATTTGCCTTATAGTGGCGTAGCCAGAGGGGGTACAAAGCACTACGTTTTGCAGGGAGCTTCACCGTGCTGTGCCAGCAGCCTCTTCCTCTTCCCTTCCATTTTGCTCCCACCACCCAGAATGGCATCCAGAGGCTCTCTGCAAAACTAATTGCTTCCCCCCGCCAGCTATACCTCAACATATTATACATGTGTGGTTCTACCATGTGTTCTCTCCCCCCACCATCAATGTGGCAGTAAGGCCACCTACCTTTTAAAAAAAAACGTACATTAAAAGGGCAGACCCGTGTTTACTTGAATTGAATGCACCATCAAATCTGATGCTCACCCCAATTTTAAAAGGCTTGAGATTTAAACAATTTACTGGCAATTGTAATGCACAGTTGCAAAGCAGGCATAAAATGTAATTTCACTACATACAAAATGAGTTATATGTTATACAATAGTTATACAATAGGTTTATGTTATGATTTTCACCTAATTGCATTTCTTTACACAATGTTTGTGTTTTTTAATATAGTAAACTGTTAAACTAAATACAGTACTGACCTATATTTTAATCAAAATGCCATATTTACTCAAATCAAATGCACCATCTAATCTTATCAGCACCCTAATGTTTTGAGACTAAGGGCACAATCCAGAGTAACTACGGGGAGTCCTTGCTCCGGTGTAAGGATTTGCTCTGGATTGCAATATGAATTTCCCATAGGTTTTTACTAGGTGGTGCAGTAACTACGGGTGCACGTAATGTCTCTTACATGCTCCCGTAGTTACTCTGGATTGTAGGGTAAATTCGGCTGAAAAAGGCATGTGTTAGATTCAAGTAAATACAATATTTATATTTAGACACATCTTTTATATACTGTATTCTAAAAAGAGTGTTGAACTGCTAGTCACATGTGACATCTGTGAGCTGGAAAGTCCTAGTAACCTCACTAGGTGACACTTGGATGTTCACTAGCCTCACACTCTTAACCTGTATTCTGCATTAGAATTAGAACTAGCCCCCCACCCCCAAAAAATGTAGAACATCCAAGAAAAATGTAGCACATGAGCAGGGTCACCAGACGCCCAAATCTCAAAAGAAGGACAAGGTCTTGGATTCCGCTCAGCCTAGCCTTTCTGGCGGACAATGGAACGTTTGCCTACTCATGAGTAAAGCAGTGATATTGGGCACTTTTACTTCCCCATAGAGTTCAATGTATATTTATTTTTAGTTTTTTTGCCATAACGTTTAATAGGAAGGAGATATTTCAAAACTGATATTTGCATTGGATTTTGCTCTTCAATACGAATCCAATGACATATGACGTGATGGGGTATGCACGCCATGGCAAGGTTCCAAAATGAAGCCAAAACAGAGGACAATGAAGCCCTTTTGGAGGACAACTGGAAGGAGGATAAAAAAGAGGACACCCTAGACATGACCAAATAAAAGCTAAAAACACTTGTGTATTGGTTTCATGTGGTTAATTTAAACACTATATTACTTATGATTACTATAGTACTTATGATTAAATTTAAAACTATTATATATAATTTATTTTATATAATTTATTAATTACACTAAAGCTACATGCTGTCTGCCCACAGGAAAAGGACGACAATGAAGATTTTATTTCAAGGACACAAGGCAAAAAAGGGGACATGTCCTGGAAAAAAGGACATCATGGCTGCAATCCTAAGCTCCAGTTAGGCCAGCCTAAGCCCTGGCATAAGTCCTGAGCTGACCTGGAGGAGACCCCAAAGTGCCATAAGACATTTCTGCACTGCTCCGGGGGGAAGGTTAGGCCAGTGCATAGACATGCGCTTGTCTCCCTACATCACCACAGGAACAAGAAGACCAATGTGTTGTGCTGGCCTCGGTTAGGATTGCACCCATAGTCACCCTGAACATGGGCTAGCAATATGATCAATAAACAGACAGGGAGTGGAATCAGAAATTCCCCATTTACAATCTCTACACTACAGCAAATTTTGGCTCTCAGATTTCAAGTTATGTTTGAGCAAAACCATACAGAATGAATTTGACAGCTCTCCCTTTATGGGATCATATGTTTAAATTGGCCCATAGGACCAAACTGGCAGGCATAGGAAAAAGCAGGCCTCTTCTTCAGAGTCATTATAAAACCCTGATGTTACAGCAATGGTGTTACGCTGGTGCGACACGCCCCTGTAAATGGCAACCATCCTGAACGAACTCTCTCCAGTGGCCCATCCACGGAGTTGTTGCTCTCCAAAGGTAAGTTGAACCAGCCATGAGTCAATGAGGTTTTTATCTGGTTTCCTCCACTCCCTTCTCACTGGGCATTAGTAAGGCTTGGAACAATAACAGGATGCAGGGATGCAGGGTGGGAAAAGGCAGACACCCAAACTGGAAAGCTGAACACTCCCTTGCTTCGCTTCATGCAGTGAAATAAACTGATTTCATTTCACTCGGTGCTGTGCCTGTGTTTGGAGCCTGCTAGCTGGACACAGCCTACAGAGCCTTTTTCTTTTGGGATCAGAGCCGACCCAGGTAAGAATAATGAGATTTGGAGGGTTAAAGGTTGTTTGGGGTATTCTGCATCTCCTTCGTTCATTGTTCATTTGTGTCTTCACCAACGTTGGAAGAGCTAGAGGTCCCTCGTGGAGCACCTCCTAGTGCAGGATATTCTGTTGCAGTCTGGCTGGGTCAATTGCATGACTGTGAAGGTGCATCCAGAGCCTACCTAGTGAATGACTGAGAAGGTATATGACCATGAAGGTGCATCTGGAGAGCCTACCTAGTGAAGGACTGTGAAGGTGCATGACCATGATGGTGCATCTAGAGCCTACCTAGTGCATGACTGTGAAGATGCATGACCGTGAAGGTGCATCTAGAGCCCACCTAGTGCATGACTGTGAAGGTGCATGACCCTAAAGGTGCATCTAGAGCCCACCTAGTACATGACTGTGAAGGTGCATGACCCTAAAGGTGCATCTAGAGCCTACTTAGTGCATGACTGTGAAGGTGCATCTAGAGCAGTGGTTCTTAATCTTCCTAGCGCTGTGACCCCTTTATAAGTTCCTCATGTTGTGGGGACCCCCAATCATGAATTATTTTCATTGCTACTTTAAAACTGTAATTTTGCTACTGTTATGAATTGTAATGTAATCAATACGCAGGATGTATTTTAATTGTTACAAATGAAATGTGTGTTCTATGCACACATGGAACACAATGGGATTTATTTCAGAGTAGGCATGCATAGGATTGGGCCCTGAGGCTGTCAGTCAGCCCCAGTGCGTGCGCAGCTACAGCCGGAGGTCTGGCAAGCCTGACCTGGCCCCCTGCACCAGGGGTCTTTAGGCGACCCCCAGGAAAGATCTAGGCGATCCCCAAAGGGGTCCCGACCCCCACTTTGAGAAACGCTGATCTAGAGCCTACCTCTACCAACCCAGATGCTTTGAGATTGCCAACATGTGTAAAATTGTGAGTGTTTGTTATGGAGTTTTATTTGTCCATTCCAACAAGACTTTAAAATGAAGCAGGCAGACAGTACTCTAATATACAACAGGAGAGCCATTACAACTGGCCCATAGGCCAACTTTCTGTTTTTCTGAGTTTTCTGTTGTTTTCTCAGAAACCCAACAAGCTTTGCTCTTATCCACAGAGGGGAAAAAGGCTGCATGATCAGATCTGGTTTCTTTCTTACACGTACAAACAAAACACAAAAGGTTGAGGGCGTCCTGTGTTGTCTTCCTCAGGCTAGAAGAGCCATCAAGGGATTGTTGTTTAAAACATCACCAGCAAATGTTAGGAGTGGAAGCTCTTTAGCCTCTAGCAAGTGAAACACCTGCTAATGGCTGGACAAATGCCATGAATTTGTAGCCAACCCTAAGAGTTGTGAAAATAATTTTTCATGGTTCGATGTGAGAGCTCATTTCCAGAGCTCGTGTGTCTCCAGTTTTTACACGACCACCCTGTATAGGTGTAATTTTCCGTCCACCTCAGCGGAGCAAAAAACATATACTCTTCACACGACGAAACAGGTGTATTTACTACCTGATATTTTTATTTTGCATTTCCTCCAGGAAGCTCTGGGCAGTATGCAAGATCACCAGGGTCAACCAGTAAGGAGGAATTTGAACCCGAGTGTTTCCAGTTTAAGAACCTGGGATCAGCTGGGTAGGGCACTGGTTGAGACTCATGTTTAGAAAAGGGCTCATCCAGAGACTTTAGTACCAGGGAAATCATGACACAGCCCATGTGTCATCAGATGTTAGGTGAGGAACCATAGAAAGTCAATATAAGGCTTCCAGCATCTTGGCCCTAGCACTATACTCTTGGCATCCATCAGCCTTGAAAGACTATGGTATCATGCTCAATGCTGCATCTGAAGCACGAAGGCCTGGACAGATTGATATGGAGGATAGGCTGTTACCCAAGCAGCAAATCCCCCCTATCCACGCCGCTGAAATAGTCCAATGGAAAGGCAGAGCCAATACTATAGGTTCCAGGTGCGTCACAGAGCTGGGCTAAGAACAGGAGCTCACCCTGTCTTGTGGGGTCCCAGGTCTCAAACCCTGGCCTGCTGGTATACAGGCACAGTGCCTTAGGCCTATACTCTAAAGTGAAATTAAGCCCCTTGCTCCGGAGCAGTTAAGATGACTTTCCATAAATTAACACTAGAGGGTGATGTAACTGCATGGACCCGTAACTGCTCTGGATTTAGCTCTTAACCTCTTACGCCATCCGCAGCCCTCGTACTATACTCTAACCACTATTCAACTGGTTCTTTGTGGAGCATTTCCACTGAGATGCCTAAAAAGACTAGGCATGTAGAAAGTGCTCTTTGGGCACAATCCAGAGTAACTATGGGGAGTCCTTGCTCTGGTGTAAGAACAATTTGCTCTGGATTGCAATATGAATTTCCCATAGGTTTTCACTAGGAGGTGCAGTAACTACGTGTACACGTAATGTCTTTTACGTGCTCCTGTAGTTACTCTGGATTGTAGGGTTAGTTCACATCCAACTTTATTAACCCAGAAGGGGCAGTGGATTCATTGATCTTATTTGGGAATAAGACCCATCAACTACCTCAACTTTCCCTATTTGCAGAACACCTATCTAGAAAATTCTGGAAGTTTCCAGTACAGCTTTGCAACATACCAGCCTGGTTCACATCTTCAGCATTATTTCGTTTTCACTTCATGGGGAGAAGCAGTCCAAGGTTTTCACAATACCAGATCTACATTACCTAAAGGAAATCCTTCATCGAACAGGTTCACCCTACAGCTTCCCAAGAAATAAATGTTGACAAGTAAAAAATTGAACTGGTGCGTCTCGTTTCCCAAGGAATTACGTATGCCTGTTTGGGAAAGGGGGTATAGCAAATATTCCTAATTCTTCACCATATTCCATATATTGTTCAACAGAAATGTTTGGAAAAATGCTAGGGGGAAATATGGAATGGGTCCAAAGAGGGGAATCAACCTGAGAAAACTGCCTGCTATTATGCAGGAGCTTCAGGGGGAACTTAGAATAGTATTGCTGAATAGTATTGTTGTCGTCTTTCTGCCTTGCTTGATAATTAGATTCTGTTTAGATTCAATTATATCCTATTAACGAACAGACCATAATTTTATTATGAGTAATGTTGGTTACAAAGAAGACAATATATACTGAGAGTTCCACTGAAAGCTGAATTATTTAAATCAACATTGATCTCTTTTGGGAGCTTTCCTAGGGGAAAAAACAAAATACAAAAACAAAAAATTGCTGATTTGAGGACTGTATAGACAGTCCCTACAATCCAGAGTAACTACGGGAGCCCGTAAGAGACATTACGTGTACCCGTAGTTACTGCACCATCTAATGAAAACCTATGGGAAATTCATACTGCAATCCACAGCAAATTGTTCTTACACCGGAGCAAGGACTCCCCGTAGTTACTCTGGATTGTGCCCATAGTCCAGATGCTGGAGGACTTGCATAAGGGTCTTTCTGACATTCCTTGCTTACCCCAATGGGGGCAACAGGCATTATCACTGATGATGGGGATTGGAGGTTTGGAATCCTCAATGGGCATGGAGCCCTCCATCAGTTGCCAAACTCTTATAGAGGACAAGACATAACAAGGAAAAAAAACCAGTCTGTGTTTTATTTTACTGGGAATACAGGTGTCTCTTGTTATCCACCAGGTTCCATTCTGGTACCTCCCACTGATTAAAAAAAATCAATGAATAAATAGGTTTAAAGACCTATTTAAAAGAAAACAATGAATAAATAGGTTTAAAGACCAACTTCCAGGTTTCTTACTCCTCTGTTCTGCCATCTATTTAAGGCAGTGATTTTGTGCCACAGGTGGTCCACAGGTGTGCTGATGGGACTATTTATTTATTAAATAAACATAATTTATTAATAGGGTTATTGAGGAATTGAACCATCCACCAGAAGCATGGTCTGCTTTGTCAATTGTCCAAAGATCGATGGTGTGCCTTGACAATTTTGGCACCTGATTGGTGTGCCATGAGACGAAAAAGTTTGAAAATCACTGGTTTAAGGTAATGCCTCAATATGTGCAAGGGTTTGATTCCTGGACAGAAAATTACAACGATTGCTTGCCTGACTTCCTCTCTGCAACAGTAGAAAAGCAGTTACTTCAACTGTGATTTGTGTTGAATTGAATCAGTGTATAAAAAAAAATCAGTATCTAACAAGGTTGGACATGTATATGGTTAGAGTCACTTGATTTTATTCTTGGTCTTTCAGTGTGGATCAGATCTGTATGCTCACCATTGGCCATATGGTGTGGCAGGGGGCTGAGAGCTTGGTAGGTTGCTTGCTATTGAGTTGGGCAATTGGTTGATCTGAAATGTGGATGTTGGTTGGCTGGTAGGGCTTCAGGTGAGTTATCTTTCTGTGCCCAGCCTTGAGACTGAACCTGGACCCAGCCATGAGTTGGAAAAAGTTGAAAATCATTGGGCTTAGTGGCATAAGTTTTCCAGGGAGCATTAAAATACAAAGGAAGGACACAGGCTCCTTCCATTCTACGGTGAAGCTCCCTGCTAAACTTTGTGCTTTGCATCCCCTCTAGCTCAGGGTGACCATATGACCGGAAAAACCCAGATTTGTCTGGATTTTTTGCCTCCTCTCCAGGTGTCCTACATTTTGGCTTCATTTTTGAACTTCGCAGTGGTTTGCAGTACCCCATCATGTCATATGTCATTGGATTTGTATTGAAGAGCAGAAACTAATGCAAAAATCAATTTTGAGATATCTCCTTCCTATCAAAAGTTATGGCCAAAAAACTAAAAAAAATAAATATAAAAACAAAGAAATACATTTTTGGCAATTTTTTTAAGTAGGTAGGAATTTTGGCTTGGGGGGTAAGAATTTTGGCCTTGGGGTTCAGGAATTTTGGGTTTGGCATCTGGTCACGCTGCTCTACCTATGCCACTGGGTGTGATAAAGCATGATAGGAAGTCCTGCAGATTCTGGTTTGTGAGTTAGGCTACAATCCTAATCTCCAGTTCGCCCAGCATAATCCCCAGCTTAAGTCCTGTTCTGGCCTGGGGGTGTCACCAAAATGCCATAAGACATTTCTGCACCACTCCTGGGGGAGGGTAAGGCCAGTGCATAGACATGTGCTTGCCTCCCTATATCACCCTGGGAATGGGAAGACCAGCAAGTTGTTGCAGTCTAGGTTAGGACTGCACCCATAATTTACATATACAGTGGCACCTCATGTAACAAATTTAATTCGTTCCAGAGGCATGTTTGTTACATGAAACATTCTTTATGTGAAGCAGATTTTCCCATAGGAAATAATGGAAACTCAGATGATTGATTCCACAACCCAAAAAATATTCATATAATATTATCTGGATGTAAATATGATGACAAGACTCTGGAATTGAATTCAAAACATGCATTCAGTGGGCAAGATCCTATGAAGTCTACTTATGCTGCAATCCTAAAGACACGTTCCTGGGAGTAAGCCTCATTTAACACAATGGGGCTTACTTTTGGGTAGACATGATTAGGAGGCTGCAATCAAAGATACTTTCCTGGGAGTAAGCCCCATTTCACACTGGGTAGACATGGTTAGGAGGCTATAATCCAAGACACTTTCCTGGGAGTAAGCCCCATTGAACACAATGGGGCTTACTTCTGGGTAGATATGGTTAGGAGGCTGCAATTCAAGACACCTTCAAAGTGTCTCCCCACTTTCTCCTTCTCTCCATCCTGAGCCCCTCTCTCCCCTGCTCCCTTCTGGCTAGCTCTGCGCTGCTTCCCTCTTCTCCACTGCTCTTCTCTGCCCAGCGGACGTCTGGCCACAGGAGGAACAGCGCGGAAGTGTTGCTTTCGCTATGGGCAGGCACGCTAGGCAGCCCTGATGCTTTTTAAAAGGGCTGCCGGCCAGCGCGTCTGCTGCAACTGCCAACAAGCATGTTTGTTACGTGAAGCAGAGTTGGTTACATGAAGCAGAATACTAGATAAATTTTTATTTGTTACTTGAAATGTACTTTATGTGAGGCGTTTGTTATGTGAGGCGCCAGTGTATATACATTTATATATACAGTATATAAATATGCAAATATATATATTTGCAGCTTCTCACATGACATCAGTATGAAATTTCACCTCCACTCTTTCGCCATGAAACGGGGTGTGATCTGCGTAGAATGTTCCGATGCTTGCACCTTCCAAAGTCATGAGCTTTGAGTGTTTATTCAGACACTGAATAAATTTCAGCCTATGGGCTGATGTCGCCGCACTCACCTTTGCAGCCAACCACCTTCACACCGTTGCTGCAAGGACCACATGGGGATTCAAACATGGATCCTGAGCTGCTCTGAGGATGGGTGGGAGCCTGACGACTATGGCGAAGGATGCATGGAAGTGCAAGAGAGAAACTGAAAAGCACAGTCGCCTTCACTGAAAGGGTTAATAATTTTGAAAAAAAAAGATTTGTCAGCCCAAGAGGCTTGCCTCATATCCTGCTATTGTTGAAGCAGAACTGAGTAATTGAAAACAGGATATATGGAAAGAGATTTGAGCAGTCTTTTAACCTTTGCAGGCGCAAGTGATTTATAGCTTTCGCCAAGCTGAATTGTCCCAGCATCAGATACTATTTCAAGGAAAATCTTTCTCTTTCTCTTCCCTTCAAACAAAAGAGGAATCACATGCTTTCCCAACACTTGCTGTTGGCATTTCCCTGCCATTCTATGAGAGGGAGGATAAGAAAGGCAGGGGCTCACCTGTCCCCTTTTTACAGGACACGTCCTCTTTTTGAGTCTTGTATACTAGAAAGAGCTTCATTGTCCTCCTTTTCCTTGTGAGCAGGCAGCATACAGCCTTTTACATGATAAACACATAATAAAGTTTAGCATCATAAACTATGGGTGCAATCCTAAACACGCTTTCCTGGAAGCAGGCCCCACTAAATCAATAGGACTTATTTCTGAGTAGACAGGCTTAAGATTGCAGCGTAAATGTAATAATTTATATGCAATAGTTTAAAATGCAATAAGTAATATAGAGAATAATCCTATGTCTACTCAAAAGTAAGCCTCATTGTGTTACTCCCAAGAAAGTGTCTTTAGGATTGCAGCCATAGTGTTTGATTTAAGCATTAATTTAAAATTAAATTTAGTATATATATTTTATATGAGTATTTTTAGCTTTTATTTTGTCATGTCCTACATTTTTCTTGGCTGTCCTGCTTTTGTGGGGGGAGGGGGGCTTAACCTCTTTTGTGGTTATGACATGTGGGCACCCTAGGAAAGGAAAAGGTCTGGTGTGATTACAGTTTGGAAAAAGCAACGATTTCCAGTTGTGCTTCTCAAAAGTTAAGCATCTGACCTTCAGGAATGGGGGGAAGGGAAAAAACATTAAGCATTGACTCCACATGCATTGTTGTTATTGATTTGGGGGGGGGGGGGGACTGCTTCAACCATGTGCCAACTTCCACTTCTCCATACACTCTCACTCCTTGGATCCAACAGGACAAAAGAGGAGGTGCAGAGGAGTAACACTGTGGTGGCCACCAATGTCACCTCATTCCAAAGTCCTCATTCCCCTCCCCAAAGCACAAGAACAAGATTGGTGCCTGACAAGTAAAACAGGTGCATGTGGGCTGCCGTCATGGACTTCCCCCAGTTCTCCTTAATGCAAATTGTATTGTAGAATTAACAGGCAAAAGAAAATCTTTCTTTATTCCCAGTTTGTAATTAGCCTGTGGAACTCCCTGCCACAGGATATGTTGATGGCACCAGGCCTAAAAGGGGATTGAACAGATTTCTGGAAGAAAAGTTCATGGCAGGTTGCAAGTCATGGTGGGCTTGTGCAACCTCTTCGTTTCCGAATTAGCTACCTCAAATTGCCAGATTCAAGGAAGTGGCAACAGGATGCAAGTATGGTAAATTACTATATGATGTACTCTGCAAGGTATCTGGTGAGCCACGATGGACTACAAGGGCATTTGGCCTGATCCATCAGAGTAACCATGGGACCTTTTACACTGACGTAGTTATGGTGCCACCTACGGGAAACCTATGGGAAATGCATAGAGCAGTCCAGAGTAAGTGCCTCTTACAACTTCCCATAGTTACTCTGGATTGTAGGGTTAGTTAGAGAGAGCACAATCCTAACCATGTCTACTCAAAGTAAGCCCCATTGTGTTCATTGTGTTCAACTTCCATGAAATCCTCAAAAGGTGACAAAAGCAAGTGTCATTAGATCAGTTCTTTGTTAAAGTTGCTCAAAAAGACACCAGTGACTCATTTAGTGAAAATTAATCATTCTGAGAAAGCAGATGATGGACTTGATGGGCTGTTCTTATGAAGCCTCCCTCTTCTTTTTCTGCCCCGTTTAATGCCTTCAACAGTACCGCTTTCTCCAGAATCATAGGAAATGATGAAACAATCAGCCTTGGTATTTCTCCAGGTACATCCATCCATTGTCCCCTTCCTAAGAAAGGCACGGCTGTCCGGCCTCTCACGGCATCCATAGGAGTCACTGAGGCTTCCCGTTCGGCCATCTGCAGGAAGCCAGCCATCTGGCCGTCCTCGGAGACTTCCCAGAAATTTCAGGCCGCGGAGTACCTTCAAGTAACCTTTTCTAACTGAACCGAAGTGCACGTAGCTTGTTTGGGGTCATGGCCTGCAATACCCGGAACCGTTTCCTCTTGGTGCTGTCCGTTGAATCAAAGAGGATCTCTAGCAGCCCAAGTGAACCAACACTTCCATTTCGTGAAAAAGTGGGTTCTGCCATGCCGCTCATAAGTTCTTTCTGTTGCTCTGCACGGACTGTACGGTGCAAAGGTCTCATCTGTGCCAAAAGGATGACATGGGTGGAGATGCACAATAAATACAACTTTGGCAGATGTCCTTATCTGCTCTGTTCCAAAATGTAAAATATCCCTTTCGCAAGCATGCAGCCCCACCAACAAGAATCCAGGCCAGAGACTCATTCTCGACGCAAGTTCTTTTTAAAGTGGATGTTTCCAAAATAAATGTGGTGAAGGAACGTTTCGTCCTAAGGGTAAAAAAAATTAGGCATGACAAGTGAGGGGACCCTGAGCAGTGACTTCTCTTTTGTGGGTTCGCTCCTTAAGGCTCCCCCTGATCCTGAGGACTTTGGTGCCAAATCAGGGGGGATTGCTGGACCAGCCCACCCACCAGTCTGCCACCTCCCTGCCTTCCACTTCCAGCAGGCCTTGCCTCACTCACCCCTCTTAACATGGCCTAATGCAGAATAACCAAAAAAAGAAGACAAGGCCATGTAAGAGTGACAGAATAAAAGTTCAAAACACTCATATACTAGCATTTACATAAATCAAATGCACCATCAAATCTAATGCGCACCCCAATTTTAAGAGGCTTAAGATAAAAAATATTTACTGGCGATTATAATACGCAGCAGCAAAGCAGGTACAAAATTTAATTTTACTACATTAAACAATGAATTATATGTCAATAATAATATGACAATGGGTTGATGTTATGATTTTTCCCTAACTGCACTGCTTTATTCAACAACTAGCGAAAAGCGTACCTGCATTGCAGGAGTAAAATTCTCCCGTAACTTCCTCCCATGCGCAACTTCCCCCATGCGCATCAACCCCCCATGCTCAACTTCCCCCCATGGGCATGAACCCCCATGAGAAATTTCCAGCAACTTCCCCCCGTGCGCAACTTCCCCCCGTGCGCAACTTCCCCCCGTGCGCAACTTTCCCCCGTGTGCAACTTTCCCCCGTGCGCAACTTCCCCCGTGCGCATCAACCCCCATGCACAACAACCCCCATGCACAACTTCCCCCATGCACAACTTCCCCCATGCGCTTCAACCCTCCATGCACATCTTCCCCCATGCACATCAACCACCCATGCTCAACTTCTCCCATGAGCATCAACCCCCATGCGCATCAATCCCCCATGCGCAACTTCCCCCATGCACTTCAACCCCCCATGCGCAACTTCCTCATGCGCATCAACCCCCATGTGCAACTTCAACCATGCACAACTTCTCTCAAGAGCATCAACCCCCATGCACATCAACCCCCATGCGCAACTTCCCCACATGTGCATCAACCCCCATGCGCAACTTCCCCACATGCACATCAACCCCCATGCGCAACTTCCCCCATGCGCAACTTCCCCCATGTGCACCAACCCCCCCCCCCCCCCCGTGCAGCATCCTCTACAGTGCAACCTCTTCCTCCTAACAACATCCCCCCAGTGCACCAGGCACCAAGCTCCAAATTGGCTGGAGGTTGTTCAGTCTCCCATGTTAAGTATAGGACAGAAACACGTTGACACGTTTTCAGCCCCTGAAGGGTTAATTTCTCCAGATGGTTCTTGGTGGGTGTTCAGGTGACAGAAGGAACTCCCAGAATTCCATGCTTCAGGCCCAGCAGTTGGGGAGGAATGTTGCTGAGTCAGCAATTCTCAATGCAAAGTATAGGGAGGAAAACACGTTGCGCCCCTTCCCCCCCCCCCCCCCGGTTGGAGTTTCCGAAAACCTGTTCTTAGTGCACCCCTCCGTCACAGAAAGAACACCCACCCCAAATTTCACACTTCTAGGCCCAGCGGTTTTGGTGGGGCGGTGATCAGTCAGTCAGTCAGTGACTTTTCTCTTTTATATATATAGATGAGTTTGTATACTGACCAATGCTAATTATCAAAATACTGTATGTACTCAAATCTAATGCGCCATCATATCAAATGCGCACCCCAATTTTGGAGACTAAGGTTGCAATCCTAAAGATTCTTTCCCGGGAGTAAGTCCCATTGATCATAATGGGCTTACTTTTGAGTAGACATGGTTAGGATTGTGCTCAAAATCTGGTTTGAAAGGTGAGCATTAAATTCAAGTAAATATGATATATTGCTTTCAAGTGGTTGCATTAATATACAGTGGTACCTTGTAAGACAAACATAATTCGTCCCAGAAGCATGTTTGCCATACAAACCATTCTTTATACAAAGTGGATTTTCCCATAGGAAATAAAGGAAACTCACACAATTGGTTCCCCATCCCAAAAATATTCATATAAAATATTAACTGTATGTAAAAATGATGACAAAACACTGTAATCAGATTTATTTTTAAATTTCAAACTATTACATGTAGTGCAATCCTAATGTCTACTCAGAAGTAAGTCCCATTGTTTTCAATAATACTTACTCCCAGAAAGGTGTGGTTAGGATTGCAGCCATAATCTACAACAGACAGACAGACAGACAGATAGATAGATAGATAGATAGATAGATAGATAGATAGATAGATAGATAGATAGATAGATAGATAGATAGATAGATAGATAGATAGATAGATTGATTGATTGATTGATTGATTCTGGGTAATCCACTGGTTTTCTCAATCCTCCAAAGTAACCCTTCCTATTGCCCTCTATAAAGTAGCAGGAGCAGGAGGAAGAGGAGGCAGTGCTAGAGGAGAGGGGGCACACATGCACAAGGAGACATGCCTGCCACTTAATGCCTCCATGTAGCATGGGAAAAATACCTCCAACATTCTCATTCCTTTAGAATATTAAGGCTACAATCCTAAAGACACTTTCCTGGGAGTAAGACTCATTGAATACAATGGGGTTTACTTTTGAGTAGACATGGCTAGGATTGTGCTCTAAGTCAATTAATGTGCAACCATATTACAGTCTGAACCACTTATCAGATTTCCTGCATGCATCAGCCAACTGGGATGGAGAAATTACATGAAAGAGCATTCATTCCATGGGTTTTTTGCCCATTGTGCTCAGCTTGATGTCCTATTAGCAACTCCTTAAGCCTGGACTCCCAGTGAAATAAACATCCCTAACTTCCAATATTAGCAATTATTTCTTGGTCTTTGCTCCTGCAAGGTGATGATTCGATGTGAAAGTAACACCGCAGGTGGACTTCCATTACACAGCAGTGGTGTTTGGTTCATGCAGACATGTTCCATAAGCACAATACCATGGTGGCCTGGACAACTTTTGAAAGTATATGGCTGCAATCCTAAACACAGTTTCCTGGGAGCAAGACCCACTGAGCACAATGGGGTTTACTTCCGAATAGATATGGTTAGGATTGCATGGTACGTGCCCGCATTTGGGGAAAGAGCTGTGCTTTGGAATTGTCAGAGGTTCAAGAAGTCCTAAATACCATGTATCAAGACTACTGTAGTATGCATATGTTTTTATTATAATTATACGTTATAATGCACAGGTGCAAAGCAGGCGCCAAATTTAATTTTACTGCATACGGCAATGAGCTAAATGATAATAATAATAATAATATGACAATGGGTTTGTGTTATGATTCTTATCTAATTGCACTACTTTATACAACAATGGATTTTGGTTAATTTTTTATTATAGTATAGTAATATGTTAAACTCAATATTGACCTATATTATAATAGGTCTGTACTGGCGCAAGTGGTTAAGATGCTGTACCTGTTAAGCGGCAAGCCAAGGTTTGAGGCCTGGATCCTACAAGACAGGGTGAGCTCTTCTCCTTAGCCCATCTCCTGCCAACCTAGCAGTTCGAAAGCATGCAAATGCAAGTAGATAAATACTGTAGGTACACCTTGGTGGGAAGGTAACAGCATTCAATGTGCGTGCAGGCCACATGTCCACAAAGGCGTCTTTGGACAACGCTGGCTCTATGGCACTAGAAATGGGATGAGCACCGCACTCTCCAGTTGGTCATGACTAGCAGCGCAAGGTGCATGGGACACCTTTACCTTTATTAGAATCAAAATACCGTATTTACTCAAAACAAATGCACCACTGAATCTAATGCACAGTCCTATCTTAGAGACTACCATTCCTCTGAAAAAGGTGCACATTAGATTTGAGTAAATATGGGTATTTATCACCGTAGCTTTTGGTGCCAAGTAGGTGCCCCCCAAAGGCAAAATACAGTAATCATCCATCATGTGATGGTGTGCAGAATCTCTACAACAGTAAGAGTGCAATCCAGAGTAACTATGGGGAGTCCTTGCTCCGGTGTAAGAACATTTTGCTCTGGATTGCAATATGAATTTCCCATAGGTTTTCACTAGGTGGTGCAGTTACTACAGGTACTCGTAATGTCTCTTGCGTGCTCCCATAGTTACTCTGGATTGTAGGGTAAGAGAGGCTTCCATCTGAGTTCTCTAGCAAAGCATTTACTTCCTTGGGAAGTAAAAGTGATGACATGAACTTGATGACATCCAGGGATGACATGAACTTTTCTACATGCTGTGAGGTTTCCAAAAGTGCAGGGTCCAGCATTTTTGCCAGTTGACCTGCGGTGACCACTTCATCTAATTAAAGCTTAGGACACCAAGGCCAGTTGAGGAAGTCACTCACTTGAAGAAGCAACAGCCCAGGTATTGTGATTTCGTGATTTTAGACCTATTTCCTATTTTAAATTAAATTAAATAATTTAAATAACATTAAATAAATCCTGCAGGGATAACATTGGGCACAATCCAGAGCAACTACGGGGAGTCCTTGCTCCGGTGTAAGAACAATTTGCTCTGGATTGCAATATGAATTTCCCATAGGTTTTCATTAGGTGGTACAGTAACTACGGGCACACATAATGTCTCTTACGTGCTCCCGTAGTTGCTCTGGATTGTAGGGATAATCTGATTAACTCATTCCTAATGTGGCTCAAATCAAAATATGATGTTTCTGCATCAGTTGTAGAAATAATCACCAATATAGCGTATCGTTATTTATGTCGAGTTGTTGGTTGATTGGTTGTCATTTAGCTTTTGTTGACTGATAGTGTTTTTATGTTTTGTGATGATGTTTATTATTTCAATTAATGGAAATTATTTGTTTTGGAAATCGCTAGTGGAATCAAAAAAACTAAAGGGACGTGACAGCCATCTTCATGTGTCTTAGAGACTATCAAAAGAATGTCTGGACTTAGAATCTGGGTCCCGAGTTAAGGACTAGAAACAAGGGGCTGAAACTCTTTAGCCTGAAAAGAGAAAGAATTCCCTTATACCAAAGTAGTTCAGAACTCATGCAATCTGGCTCATATACATCTCATAATGTTTTTTTTTTTTTAAAGAAGAAGCTGGATGGCAACCTGATGGGATGCTGTAGCAGATATATTTATTTATTATTTATTTCTTGGGTGTCCAACATTTCAAGAGGGTCTTGTCCTCTTTTCCAGTTATGATATACTAGCAAAATGTACCCATGTTGCGGGAGTAAAATTTCAAGAATATTTATGGATCTGGGCACTGCTGGATACTGAGAGGCACAGGGCAATGGAGGGTATCAGGGGGGTTGGGGAGTAGCAAGCACTAGGCATTCATACCAGGCATTGTTGCACAGCAAGGTCCACCATGCACCAGTGTACAATGGTGGTCTTCTAACCCTCCCATGCACCATCAACCCTGTGCACCACACCTCCATGCACTATACACTCTTTCCCCACGCACCGGGCACCACTGGGCACAAATTCAATTCTTGGGTACTCACATCAAAGAAGGAGTATGCTCCCCAAATTTTATGCTTCTAGGTCCAGAGGTTGGTACTGGATGTTGATCAATCAGTCTTCAATGTTAATGTTAACATGTAAATAGTATAGGAATGAAAACACATTGCACCCCTTTTAACCCCCGTAAGGGTTAAATATCTAACAACTGATTTACAATGGGTGGTCATGTCATGGAAGGACCACCTTCCCTGAAATTCATGCTTCTAGATCCAAAGGTTTGGGCAGGACACTGATCCCCATGCACACCACCCTCCATGCGCAACATTTCCCATGCGCACTGTCCCCCCATGCGCACCATCCGCCCATGTTCACCATCTCCCATGTGCACCGTCTCCCCATGCTCATTGTCCTCCCACTGCTCATCACCCCCATGCACATCAACTTCCCCATGAGCATCATCACCCCACATGCAACACCCTGTACAACATCCCCATGTGCACCACCACTCCCAAGTGCAGCATCCCCCATGTGCACCATCACCCGATGCGCACCATCCCCCATGCACCCTCCCTCCCAGTGCATCAGCTGAATGTTGATCAGTCAGTCTAAATACGTTGTACCCCTTTTCAGCCCCTTAAGGATTAAATTTCTCAGCAGTGGTTCTTGGTGGGTATTGATGTCACAGAAGGAACACCCTCCCCAAATTTCATGCTTCTAGGTCCAGGAGTTGGGGCAGAGCATCCCTCAGTCAGGGATTCTTCAATGTAAAGTATAGGGAGGAAAACGTGTCGTCCCCTTTCAGTTGGAATTTCCAAAAACTGGTTCTTAGTAACTCCCTCCCTCATGGAAGGAACACACTCCCCAAATTTCATGCTTTAAGGTCTGGCGGTTTTGGCTGGGTGTTGATGAGTCAGTGAATCATTGAGTGACTTTTCAGTTTTATGTATATACAGTCATCATTGGCATCCTTCAGTCTGGAAAGACTCTGGTATCGTGCTCTGATTGGAGGTCCTGAAACAACATCTAGTGTGGCTAAAAAGGCCAATTTGAGAGTGTCCATCCCTTCCACACTGAGGACAAATAAATTCCGTCCCCTGCCCAGGTCCCAGGTTTCGCTGCTTTCGGGTCTGTCTCTTTGCTTCAGCCTGCCGAACAAGTGTCTCTTCCAGTTGGAGAAGGCCATGCTGGGTCTTTTGCCTCCACGCTGAACGGTCAGAGGTCAAGGTTTCCCAGCTGTTGATGTCCATTCCCAAGGCCTTTAGATCCCTCCTGCAGATGTCTTTGTACCGCAGCTGTGGTCTCCCTCTAGGGCGCTTTCCCTGCACTAATTCTCCATATAGGAGATCTTTTGGAGTCCGACCATCAGCCATTCTCACGACATGCTGAAGCCAGCGTAGACACCGCTGTTTCAGAAGTGTGAACATGCTAGAGATTCCAGCACGTTCCAAGACTGCGTCATTTGAAACTTTGTCACGCCAGGTGATGCCAAGAATACGTCGGAGACAGCGCATATGGAAGGTGTTCAGCTTCCTCTCCTGCCATGCATGAAGGGTCCAGGACTCGCTGCAGTACAAGAGTGTGCTCAGGACACAAGCTCTATAGACCTGGATTTTTGTATGTTCCGTCAGCTTCTTATTAAGCCATACTCTCTTTGTAAGCCTGGAGAACATGGTAGCCGCTTTAAATGACCGTATTTCCTCAAATCTTCTGCTCACCCTTTTCCACCAAACGTCTCCAAAATCAGGGAGTGCATGAGATTTGATGGTACATTGAAAGGGAAAGGTGTCCCCTGCAGTTGTGACCGACTCTAGGGTGTAGGTTTTATTTTGTCATTTATTTCTTGATTGTCCTACATTTTGGGGGGCCATGTCCTCTTTTGCAGCTAAGACTTCACAGCTGCAGTTGTGTCTCTCTGTGTATCTGACTCAAGAGCAGCCAGTGAGAGGCAGAGCATCCCCTTTAGAATCTCCTGGCAGCAGGTCTCCGTCAGTCTTGAAAGACTATGGTATCATGCTTGGCGCTGCATACGCTGCATGCGAAGCACGAAAGCCTGGGTTAGATTGTTATGGAGGAGAGGCTGTTACCCAAGCAGCAAATCCCCCATCTCCACACCACTGAATTAGTCCAATTGGAAAGGCAGAGCCAATACGATTGAATCCAGCTGGCGTCGCAGAGCTGGGCTAAGGACAGGAGCTCACCCTGTCTTGTGGGACCGACTCGTGTCTAGAACCCTGGTCTGCTTGTTAACAGGCACAGTGTCTTAACTACTCACGTCACCCACAGCCAATGGTTAATCAGCGGCACTGGCACTGAAATGGTTAATCAGTGCTGGAATTCTCTGGGAGATGGGGTGGGATTATGCAAATCACTGGCCAATCACAAGCTTCTCCTTAAAGAGAGAGCTATGAAACTGACCAGATGGAAAAAATCCTATTACGTGGGGGAAACGGACCATCAGGGAGGGGGCAGCCCCAGGGGGCAAACTCTGGAGCATTGTCAGGATCCACGCTGCCCAGTGGTGGTGCATGCTGATTTTCACATGGGATTCAATGTCTCGCATCCCAGCCTGGCTCACCCTTGCCTTGGAAGCTGTGATGGAAGGAGCAGAGAGCTGGTTTCCATTTACTTCATATACCACTTGAGAAATGATTTTAGATCTGGATGGAAATATATGGATGATTTAATTAATGAATGCAAGTTTATGGCTTTTTGAAATTTGAATGAAATTGTTGATGTCTCTCCTGCAAGAATGTTGTTAACAGTATTAAGCACATTATTTTCTGCCTGAAAAATGAAACGAATTGCATTGATTAAGCTGTTAAAAGCAGCTCATTTTATGTTTAAAAATAGACTGATTTGCTGGAGGATTCGGAGGTTTTCTTGGGGATTCTGAAATCTCCCTTTCATTTCTAAACCATATGTAGAAAAAGGGCTTAGTCCTGGTCATTGCCTGCTTAATGACATCTCTTCCTCCGTTATGATGTCACTTCCAGTCTTATGATGTCACTGCCAGTCCCACAAAAGGCCCACTGCTCCATAAAGCACATTCCACGCCTTGCACTGGACAGATGTGCAACTGCAGAACTGTGACCCTCAGAGTCCTGAGCGAGGAAAACTCAGCATGTAGTTGTCAACAGGATTGCAAAAGTATTTGACCTTCTGCAGTCCCTTGAGAGTACTGTGAATGCAGCTCTGGGATCATCCATCACTTAACAGTTATTTATCCAGGAAATAGAAGTCTGTATTATTTTTGAAACAGGGCTTGAATCCAGAGCAACAGACCTTCATGTCCATCATACCTCCCCCCATGCTCATCAATTCCCCATGCACATCATCCCGCCAATGCACATCTACCACCATGCTCGACATCCCGTACAACATCCCCACTGCGCACCACCACTCCCATGTGCAACACTCCCCCATGTACAGCATCCCCAATGCGCAACACCCCCATGCGTACCATCCCGCCTGTGCTCTCTCCCTCCCAATGCGTAAGCTGAATGTTGATCAGTCAGTCTTCAATGTTAAGTATAGGAGGAAAACATGTTGCACCCCTTTTCAGCCCCATAAGGGTTAAATTTCTCAACATTGGTTCTTGTGACAGAAGGAACTCCCTCCCCGAATTTCATGCTTCTAGGTCCAGGGTTTGGGGCAGAGAATCCCTCAGGCACCAATTCTTCAATGCAAAGTATAGGAAGGAAAACACGTGCCACATTTCACCCCCTTCTAGTTGGAATTTCCAAAAACCGGTTGGCGCTGCATACGCTGCATGCGAAGCACGAAGCACGAAAGTGCACCCCTCAGTCACAGAAGGAACACCCACCCCAAATTTCATGCTTCTAGGCCCAGCAGTTTTGGCAGGTTAGTCAGTGAGTAGGTGACTTTTCTCTTTTATATATACAGTGGCACCTCACTTAGGCTGCAATCCTAAAGTCACTTTCCTGGGAGTAAGATCCATTGAACAAAATGGGGCTTACATTTGAGTAGACATGGTTAGGATTGTGCTCTTAAAGAGCTTAATTCATTCTGGAGGCATGCTCTTTAATTGAAACGCTCTTTAAGTGAAGCAGATTTTCCCATAGGAAATAATGGAAACTCAGACGATTGGTTCCACAACCCAAAAAATATTCATATAAAATATTGACTGTTTATAAAAATGATTACAAAACACTGCAATATAACATTGTACAAAGCACTGTAATATACTGTAACACACAACACTGCAATGAAGAAAATACTGTACAGTACTGAACTGTACTGTACCTTTGAGAACCTTCATGGCTGGTGTGAGGGTTACAGAGAAGGGATGACTTTCACAATCACAAATGGAGTCACCTCTATCCATTGGCTCAATGGAATCTATTGTCTTTTTGTGCAACTTTAACATTCCCAAGCTGCTGACGGGGAGCAGCACTTGAACATTGAGAAGGCACACCTTCCATGCTGCCACACACAGATCCCACAAACAGATCTGACTCAGGCTGCTCCCTCTGGATGTCCCATGAGATCCCTGGCAATGGAAGCCTATTCCAAACTTTTCCCAGGGCCCCACTGTAGCTCAAGCTAGTCTCCTCATCCCGCCTGTGAGTTCCCTTGCCATGGAAGCCTGTTCCAAACTTCCTCAGAAATGCTCTTTATTCAAGACAGTGCTCTTTAAGCAAGTCAAAATTTCTGAGAAAATTTTGCTCTTTATACAAAACACTCTTTATTCAAGACGCTCTTTATTCAAGGTACCACTGTATAGATACAGATTATAATTGTAGCTTATAATATTAAACCTTACTGATTGCATCCTTGCTTTGCATTCAGAAGGTCCCAGATTCAATTTAATGGGCACCCTCTTCCAGTTGGAATTTCCAAAAACTGGTTCTTAGTGCCTCCCTCCATCATGGAAGGAACACCCACCCTAAATTTCATGCTTCTAGGCCCAGCAGTTTTGGCAGAGCATTGATGAGTGAGTGAGTGAGTCAGTCAGTCAGTCAGTCAGTGATTTTTCTCTTTTATATATATAGATATAGATATAGATTATAATTGTAGCATATAATATTAAACCTTACTGGTTGCACCCTTGCTTTGCATTCAGAAGGTCCCAGATTAAATCGTTGTGTCATGGGCACCCTCTTCCAGTTGGAATTTCCAAAAACTGGTTCTTAGTGCCTCCCTCCATCATGGAAGGAATACCCACCCTAAATTTCATGCTTCTAGGCCCAGCGGTTTTGGCTGAGCAGTGATGAGTCAGTGAGTCAGTGAATCAGTCATTGACTTTTCTCTTTTATATATAGAGAGATATGCTTACCCTGCATTACCAATACACAACAAACAGGGGCAAAAAGTAAAAGTGTAAGCACGTCTGAGCATGTATAATGTGCCTGTGCCCACCCCATTGAGCAATCTCATCCCCTTCCAGGCCTGGTCCTGCCCAGTCCACCCTCTCCCATCCAAAAAATACCCTATTCTTAGAACATCCTTTTGCAACCATCTCCCACACCCTGTGCCTTCTGGTTTAAAGTTATCTCCTCCAGCCAGCGCAGGATTTGGATCTGGCTCTTCTGTTCCAGCACATGCTTCTATGCCAGCCTAGCTAACTTATGAGTTGGACAAAAACGCACCATAAATAAATTTCACCAGAAGATAACACACACTTAACATATGCTTCCCCTGTACTACTAATGGTTTCTATTACTCTACAGAATTGTAAAGTTGCCAAAGCTGCAGAAATGGCAAGTTACTGCTTCCTCCTGCTTTCCTTGATGCTCACTCCAGACTGTGTTTGCGGAGAAGATCTTCCAAGGCTCACAGCAACCAACAACCTCCATCAACGCATGAAGCGAGAGTGGATCTGGAATAAAATGTTCATTTCAGAAGAGTTTAACGGTACCCTGCCATATCACATCGGAAAGGTAAGGCTTGGGTAACCACACATAAGCCATTAGCCACCTGCGTAAAGCATTTGCTTCAAACAGAAAGTAAGGATAACCCAATGCAGCTGTTACAAGGTTTAGTTGGGCTTAGAATTTGCAAACAAAATGTCCAAACTCCCAGACATTTTCTGCTTTTCTTTTCAAATCTGCATTTTTAATCTCTTAGTCTTCTGCCAACACACAGTCCTAGAATTTTAGCACTGGATTTTCTGTCCAGCTGAACTCAGTCTTACAAATCCACCTAACACATACGTTTCCAAAAGGAATCAAATGTTTGATCTCTCTTTGTTAGGCTAGTGAGCAAAAGCCAGGATCTCCCTCCTGGGAGACAGTTCCACAAAAAACAGGAATCTAAATGGGGTCCTCTAGAATTAGTTGATGGTAGTTCACAGTATTTGCTCCGAGCTCCCGTCAATCAACAGCGCTGATCCAGAAAGATCTCTTTCCATTTGCCGTGACAGCCTGACAGCCTGTTGTACAAGGGAGGAAGACGCATCGTTGTAGCCGTCAAAGAAAAAGCGTCCAACTCACTCAAACAAAGAAATATATCTGAAACACTTTGCTTGAGTGATGTGCAGTGTTCCGGTCTGATTGGCTTTCAATTCAGAACCGGGTGCTTCTGGGCTCAATTCAATGAGTCATAAGTCCCTGAAAAGCCTCTTTGCTAGCCAAGTGCCAGAGATGTCACACTCTGCACTTGCTCAGAGGCATTGAGATGCAAGTTGCAGCTGACTTTAGACCACTTCCTGGATCCATCCGGTCAGACTCCACACTTGCTTCCCTAGAGGGTCCATTGTTTGGGTTACCTTTAAGTAGTGACACAACCACAGGCTTTCTGAAATAAAGATCAAGTTTATTTTAGAACCAATCACCACACACAAATAAGGTAAAAGCACAAGCACATTAAAAACTCAGAATTTAAAACAATAAAGCTCCCTCCTGTTCTAACTTAGTCCTAACTATAGCATTGATGCCAAAAGAATACACTCCACCTTACATCAAGTTCCATCTCGATAGCGGGCAGTCCCACAGGCTCCACTTCATTTCTCTGGAGCGCATGGCTCTTGCAGCTTCACACAAAGGAATCCTCCGCATGGCTTCTATCCAACCCCTTCACATCCTAACCTAAATTTGGCTGAAAAGTGGCCAGTAAATATGATAGTACCATTTTCCTGCTTCCAGTCTTGTTTAAGGTCTTTTGAATTATCCAGATCACATCAAGCATCAAGAATTCCAATACGAAATATGTTCTGGAAGGGGACGGTGCTGGCACCATCTTCAAAGTGGACGACCGTAACGGAGACGTCTTTGTGTACGACAGGTTGGACAGAGAAAAGAAAGCTGAGTATCTACTGACTGCTCTCATTCTTGATCAAAGAACCAATAAACCTCTGGAATCACCATCCGTGTTCAGTATTGCCGTCAATGACATTAACGACAATGCCCCAATTTTTGTTCACAGAGTGTTTAATGGATCTGTGTTGGAGATGTCCCCAGTAGGTAGGTCTTCATTTGTTTTCTTTTACAGTTCTAGTAGATTTCTTGCATGCCCACATAAAGGGTGCAATTCTTACCAATTTAGGATGGCACAACTCACTTATCTCCCTGTTCCCCGATGGCTTGGGGAGGCTGGTGCATGTCTTGTCCAGGCCTAACTAGGGATTAGGATTGCATCTAAAATGTCATAACTATCCAAGGGCAGATCAACCAAACACAGCAGAAAAATGGATTGCTCTTACAGCGCAATCCAGAGTAATAACGGGAGCTCTTACGTCAACATAAGGGACGTAGTTATGGCACTACCTAGTGGAAACCTATGGGAAATTCAAAGAAAAATCCAGAGTAAATTTTTCTTACATCAACGTAAGAGCTCCCGTAGTTACCCTGGATTGTGCTGCTAGTTTACTATACTCTTAGTGCTTACAGCAGTGGTTCCCAAACCTACCATGGTCATTGTGTCATCTGTCTGGACACCACCACCTTTGACTATGTTGGATCTTACACAGTTCTCATGAGATCATGTATAAATCAAGACGGCAATAGCCAAGATAGCAAGGAAGGCCACTATGGACATCCCTTTGACTTTGACCACAGGTGCCATGGTGCACACTTTGGGAACCACTGGCTCACAGAAAGCCCTTATCCAGTTCTTCCCCAATCCAGTTCTTCTCACTCACATAAAGTATTTTGTGGCTTTGATGTATCATCATCAAAAGACACCTATATTGCCTACGGGGACCTGGAGGAGTATTTTGATTTAGAGGAGGCAAATCATGTAAATCCATCTATATGAACTGTGTCCCCAGGAATCTGTTTTCACATGCAGATACCCATTACTGAATGGGGAAAATATATCTTTATGATAAACTACAGAAGAATTGCACAAAGAAATCAGATTTTATTCAAGAGAGCCAATTTCTCAAACTTCTTTGATGATGACAGTAAATATCATTTGATAACTCACTTTCTAGGAACATCTGTCACCAAAGTGACAGCAGTAGATGCTGATGATCCAACCCTCCAAGGCCACGCCACTGTTTTCTACAAAGTCATTCGTGGAGAGAGATACTTCAATATAGATAACCAGGGTAGGTATGGCATTCACCAGCAAAGTGGTTAAGGAGACCTTTCAAACTATGGCTACAATCTTAAAGATACTTTCCTGGGAGTAAGACCCTTTGAAAACAATGGGGCTTACATTTGAGTAAACATGATTAGGATTGTGCTCTTTGTCTTCCAAAGTCTGAAAATAGTATATCCTGGTGCAAAGTTTGCTACTCGGCATCCTTACTCTGCTGGAAACAAGGCATCCTTACTCTAAATAACCCGCACAGAATCAAGTAATCACATTGTGGGGCCACTTCCCTTATTTGGGAAGAGGGCAAACAGCTCTTTCCCATAAGGAGGCAATGGGAGCTGCTGCCTTGGTGGTTGCCCAAACAACCATAGGATGTGACAGCTATTTTAGCACTACTGCAGTCTTGTGCACTGGGTTGCTCAGAATTGGGGTGCCCATTGCTGGTGCATTCAATATGGAGTGGAAGAGGGAGAAGCTAGAGATTCAAAACCTATAAACACTTCCATGGGAGTAAATCCCATTGAGCACAATAGTTCAGAGTAAATGTGCATAAGCTTGCACAAACAGCCTGTACCACACCAAATAGTGCGATGAGGCAGAAATGCAGAAATTTAAGGTGAACAGGTCTCGCTGGAAATGTGGAAATAACTGGCGCACTGAACATGTATTTTAACTTGCATTTTATTATCTTTGAAGGAAACATCCTTACAGCTATCCCTGATTTGGACAGAGAAAAACAAGCTAACTATGAAATAGTGGTGGAAGCCATTGATGGCCAAGGAATGAAGTCACAAGAATCGGGCACTGTGACTGTAAGCATTGCCTTGATCGATATCAATGACAACTCCCCGACATTTACCCGAGGTAAGGTTTGCAAAGCCGCTATTGCTTTGTGAGGTCAAGGGGATCCATAAAAGACGTAATCGTAGCCCTAAACAGATTCCTGGGAGATGCAAATAAATACAACTTCATTCCAAGCAGATGAATCATTTGGACTGTAAACATGTCCACAGAAAAGTTGCATCACCTTTTATTTTTTTTAAAAATCAGTGCAGATTAATTCTGCAATCCTAAAGATATTTTCCTGGGAGTAAACCCCCTTGAATACAATAGGGCTTACTTTTGAGTAGACATGGTTAGGATTGTGCTCATAGTGCTTTGCCCCTTGGCCCAACCTGAGTTTGACCATTCTAACCAGGGAGTCATGTGCATGTGTCAACCAAAACAAATTGTCCTGCTAAGGATATGCTTCTTTTTACCTGCCTGCATGTTTTCCATTTTGCAGGCTCATTTTCTTTTGAAGTCCCGGAAAACATCGCCTTATCCGGTGAAGTTGGTCGGGTAGAAGTCAAAGACATTGATGAGCCTCAGAACAGAAATACAAAGTACAGTTTTGTCAGAGGAAATCATCAGAGCACCTTCCAGATCATTGCAAACCCCTTTACAAATGAAGGAATCGTGAAACCTACAAAGGTAACTCTGCCTGGAAATGATCAACATGTCATCGTTGACAAGTGTAGCAACCAACATCCTGATGATGAGAAATTAAATTTATTAATCCAGACATTTTTTTTCCCACTGAAGTCCCATTGAGTGCAATTGCACTTACTTCTGAGTAGACACACACAAGATTACACTGTCAGAGAAGTTTCATCTGCCATTTGGAATTCAGCTTCTCTGGATTTTCAGGGGGAAAAAATTAGAAAAGTTTTCAAAATTCTTTTTTTTTTTTTTTTGCTCCCATAGGAGCATTTGTCCGCAGAAATGTTAGCACAGATCCCCAATATAATGCAACAAATGTGTTCATTGTATATAGTGCAACATGGTATTAATGGGCATTTTTAATTAATATCTCTTTTCACTATATAAACTTTTTTAATCTAGCCCTTGGACTTTGAAACCACACCGTTCTACCAGTTTACCATTGAAGCAACAGATACCGACATTAACCCTGCCTATTCCAAAATGAAAGGCTCCAAGAGCCTCGCAAGTCTGACCATCAAAGTGATTGATGTTGATGAGCCGCCTGTCTTTAAACCATCTTCCTATACATTTGAGGTTCAAGAAGGAAGTGATATCAACAAAACCATTGGATTTGTTTCTGCGTACGATCCTGATCAAGCAAAGCGGCCAATAAGGTAATATGTAATCATAAACATGAAGATTTTAACCACCAAAAGGGAAACTGTGTCAGTGTATGGAGAACCTTGTTTTCCGTAGACTAATAGTGCAATCCTAAGCATGTCTACTCAAAAGTAAGTCCCATTGTGTTCAATAGTATTTACTTCCAGGAAAGTGTGGTTAGGATTGAAACCTTAGGGTACAATCCAGAGTAACTATGGGACCTCTTAACTATGTAGTTACGGGGCCACTTATGGGAAATGCATAGAGCAATCCAGAGTAAGTGCCACTTAGGTCGACATAAGAGGTCCCGTAGTTACTCTGGATTGTAGCCCTACTTACTTTTTCAGCCACATTTATGCTGCAATTCTGAAGACATTTTCCTGGGAATAAGAGCCATTGAACACAAAGGGGTTTATTTTTGAGTAGACATGGTTAGGAATGTGCTCTAAAGAACATAATAGCCCTGCTGAATCAGGCCAAAGATTCATCTAGTCCCACTTTTGATCTCTCAGAACAGGCCACCAAAAGCCTCACAATTCAACAGGATACCTATATCTTGTTGCCACACAATTGTCTCCTACGTGCAAGAAAGGGGTAAAACCCAGAGGTGGCATATGTTCATCATGGATTGTAACCTGCAGTTGACTTTTCTTCCATGAATTTGTTTGATCCCTTTCAAAAGCATCTAGGACAGGCATCTTCACATCTTGTAGCAAGGAGTTCCACAGATTAATTATGCACTGGGTAAAGCAATATTTTGTTGTTGCCAGCCTGGTTAAGCATAATCTCCAGTGAGTGAATTATGGTTCACTTCATCAGATGCAGGAAACGAATGTAAAAGCCAGGCCAAGAATCAGGCCGTCTAGTGCTGCTTCCAATGGTCCATATGATGCCTTACAATACAGGTGTCAAACACAAGGCCCGCGGGCCAAATGTGGCTGTTTCAACATTTCAACTGGCCCCCAAGAACCTCTCCTTCACACTTTCCTGGGAGTAAGCCCCATTGACTATAATGGGACTTACTTCCAAGTAGACATGCATAAGATTGAACTCTGGCCCTCTGGAAGCACCATTAATGCTTATTTTGGCCCTCTTTATGAAATGCATTAGACACCCTTGCCTTATAAGACATCACGATGCTGCTACTCCCGTGTGTGTGTGTGTGTGTGTGTGTGTGTGTGTGTGTGTGTGTGTGTGTGTGTGTGTGTGTGTAAACATGAGTACATGAGTATAAAGACATCTTTCTGGGAGAACAGCAGAGTCACCAGCGAGAGAGAATTCTAGATGTCTGGTCTCGTAATATAAAAGTACACAAGGGGCCCATGTTGACAATTCACAAGAGGCAATAACCACCTCCCGGCAATGCTGAGTTAATTCACTCTGCCGGATGGCTTAAAAAAAACTATATCAATTGCGACCTGCAGAGAGAGAAGAAAATGTTTAGAAATTTTTTCTGGGCCGAGTTGTGGGTGACTGAGAATGGCTTGATACATAAAGTAATATAAAAGAATTACTTATATTCCATGAATTCTTGGTGTCGGGGGGGGGGGGAAGCAGAAGAGAATTTATATAACTCTCAGATCATTTTACACAAATACTATTCTGATCTTTTTTTTCTCCCACCTACAGATACAGTATCCTAAAATCGAATCATTTCAAAATAACCAACACAGGATATATTTCTGCCAATCACAAGCTGGACAGAGAAGAACAAGCCTGGCACAATATAACTGTGATTGCCAATGAACTTGAAAAAGGAAGTAGGTATTTGGTTTGTGTGCCATTCCGAAGTTGTTTTTCCTTCTTCTTTCAGCCATTCTAATCCATTTCCCTCCTACTTGGAGCGAGGAGAGGGAAACAAAATTTGTATTTTCCCACTTGGATTTCTAAGCATAAACCCATTCAAATTGTAAGAAAAAATTAAATTAATAAAATAATGGATTCATCATTTTAGGTTCAGGCATCTGGTCACCCTGTAAGTAGTCACACTGCACATACAGAACTAGTGTGTTGGCCTGAGATGCATATGTTCCTTGGGCAGAATACTTTGAATCAGTTTGTCCAGAAGGACAAACTTCCCTTGTCCTTATGGTATTTGTGTACATAGTGTGGAATAATCAGAGCTATTTCTTTTTCTGGGCCTTCCTTCCCACTTCATCTCAGAATTCAATCAGCATCTCAATCAGCAATTTCACCCTAGGCTAGTTCATGAATACATGTTTTATTGATTTTTAGCTACAGCATCAAATTGTGCCATGCATGTGTGGGCAAGTTGTGGGAGGGAGCTGAGAACATGTCACATGCCCCTGGATCCATGCCGTTGAATTTCAGCCCTACCAAATAAGGACTCTTGGCTCAGCCTGCCTTCTTCACCCTGCTTAGGGGCACAATCCTAACCATGTCTACTCAGAAGTAAGCCCCATTGTGTTCAATGGGTCTTAGTGGTGGGCTGCAAACTGACTAACAACCGGTTCGCAACCTGTGCAGTGCATCTTCTGAAGCCGCCCATTGTGTTCAATGGGTCTTACTCAGTGCTGGGCTGCAAACCGGCTAACAACCGGTTCGCAGCCACTGCACATGCGCCAACCTTGGCGCCTACGCAGTGCACCTTCTGAAGCCGGCCAGCGTCAGAAGATGCACTGCACAGGTGCCAAGGTTGGCGCCTGTGCAGTCTCCTCTGAAGCCAGTCGGCTTCAGAGGAGACTTCCTCCTCTCCAAGGAGGAGAGGAGGAGGTCTGTGCCTCTGCGGGGCCATTTGGCCTCGCTAGGGAGGCGGAGTGGCACGTGCCGCTTCGCCTCCCTAGCGAGGCCAAATGGCCCTGCAGAGGGACACATTGCGCATGTCCGAGACTTCGGTCATGCGCAGTGTGTCTGCGCAGCCATTGGGCCTTGCTCCGGAGGTGGAGCAACTGGCCCCACCTCCAGAGCAAGGCCCAATGGGTGCGCATATGCACTGCACATGTCCGAAGTCTCGGACATGTGCAGTGCGTCTTTGTGCACAGTGCCATTCTGGCTAGCTCCGAGACGGAGCAGCAGCTTCTGGCTGCTGCTCCATCTCGGAGCTAGCCAGAATGGGTGGGTGCCGGAAATTGGGCCCAACGCTAGCAACCGGTTTGCTAGTGTTGGGCCCAATTTAACAACCGGCTCTGTAGAGCCGATGTCAACCAGCCTGGGCCCACCTTTGGTCTTACTCCCAGGAAGGTGTGTTTAGGTTTGCAGTCTAGGTCATGTGAAGAGTGCTTGTCTCTGATTTGTTTTCTGTCTGATATCTGATTGTAGATCTGTGATTGTTTTTTCCTGGTTGTTTTCAGGAATAGTCCCAAGATTAGAAACTCATGCACAAGTGTACATTAAAGTTCTCGATATAAATGACAATGCTCCAGAATTTGCTCAGCCTTATGAACCTCGAGTATGTGAAAATGCTGCTGCGGAACAGGTAGGTTTGAGGCAAATGTCCACTTCCAGTTGCTTCCTCCGTAGATAGAGGGCAGGGATGGGCCGACCCTCTCCCAACAACCAGTTTGCCGGAAGTGGGAAGGGCCAAGCCAGGTCAGAGGGCGGGGCCGGGGTCAGGGGCGGGGCGGGGGTGGGGCGATGGCTGGAGAAGACGCAGGCTGGAGGAGATGCTCTGTGCACGCGCCGACCTCGGCGCATGCACAGTGTGTCTCCTTCCGCCGGAGGAGATGCACTCATCTCCTCCCACTGGAGGAGACGCAGTGTCCTGCGTCTCCTCCAGCAGGAGGAGACTCACAGCGCACGCGCCGATGTAGGTGCTTGCGCAGTGCATCTCCTCCCGCGGGAGGAGACACATTGCGCATGTGCTGATGTCAGCGCTTGCGTAGTGTGTCTTCTCCTGTGGGAAGAGATGCACAGCGCGTGCGCCGACTCTGGCGCACGCTCTGTGCATCTTCCCCACCAGGAGGAGACACACTGCGCCTGTGCACGCCCAGTGTGTCTCCTCTTCCCAGCATCCGAACCAGTACACTGGAGTTTCAGGCTACCCTGCCGCTACCGGTTTGGTAGCGGCAGGGTCATGGGAACAACTGGTTCAGCCAAACCGGTCCGAACCGGCTTGGGCCCATGCCTGATAGGGGGTCAGTATGAACCTCCTACACTAGCAAACCTCCCAGTCCCTCCACAGTCCTGGGCAGTGGGAGACACCAGAAGACCAACTCTATAGATTGGGCAAGATGAATCCAGGTGCCATGACTGACAAAGGGCAAAATCCATAGCAGTTACAGGTCCACGCAGTTATGTCACCCTCTAGTATTATCTTATGGAAAGTCATCTTAACTGCTCCAGAGCAAGGGGCTTAATTTCTCTTTAGGATATAGGCCTAGTTAGCTAGAAGCAACAACACCCATGCAGACTTCCTTCCTTAACTGGAATTTGAGGTTGTGTTTTTTTTAATAAAACACTGTAATTCTGAATATTGCTGTGTTACTATTATGCTTGCTGCTCTTCCAAAACTTGTAGATGTGGAGTCCCATCCTCCCCCCGCCCACAATAGGAGGGGAGATAGAAGTAAGAGCATTTCAGCCTGGGGTCCACTGGACTTCCTTGCTGAGGCAAAATCCCTCTTCCCCCCATACTTGAGCTTTGTTTGTCCCCTACTTTACGTATTTTGATTTATTTAGAATCATAGAATCATAGAGTTGGAAGGGACCTAGTAGGTCATCTAGTCCAACCCCCTGCCTGCAGCAGGAATTCCCCCTAGAGCATCTCCAACAGGTGCTCATCGAGCCTCTGCTTGAAGATCCCCAGTGAGGGAGAGTCCACCACCTCCCTTGGCAATCTGTTCCACTGCCGAACTGCCCTCACCGTCAGGAATTTTTTCCGGATTTCCAACCAGAATCTCCTCTCTTGCAGTTTGTACCCATTGGTTCTAGTTCTGCTTTCAGAAGCAGCTGTGAACAAATTGGCCCCTTCCTTCCTATGACAGCCCTTCAGGTATCTGAAGAGAGCAATCATGTCTCCTCTCAGCCTCCTCTTCTCCAGGCTGAACATCCCAGGTTCCCCCAACCTTTCCTCGTAGGGCTTCCCTTCCATCCCACTGATCATTCTTGTTGCTCTCCTCTGGACTTGCTCCAGTTTGGCTGCATCTTTCTTCAAGTGAGGTGCCCAGAACTGAACACAGTACTCAAGGTGAGGTCTCACCAATGCAGAATAAAGAGGAACTAGAACTTCTCGTGACTTGGAAGCTCCAGTCCTCTTAATGCTACATAAAATGGCATTTGCCTTCTTTGAAGACACATCACACTGCTGACTCATGTTCAGCTTGTGATCCATGGTGACTCCAAGATCCCGCTCACATGTTGTGCTGCCAAGCCAAGTATCCCCCATTTTATACCTGTGTCTTTGGTTTTTATTGCCTAAGTGCAGAACCTTGCACTTCTCCCTGTTGAAATTCATTCTGTTTGTTACAGCCCAGGATTCCAGTTTATCCAGATCCTCCTGGAGGTTTCTCCTATCTTCTGATGTGTTTGCTACTCCTCCCAGTTTGGTGTCATCTGCAAATTTGATCAGGCTCCCCCGTATCCCTTCCTCCAAGTCATTGATGAAAATGTTAAAGAGAACCAGGCCCAAGGCAGAGACTTGGGGTACCCCACTTGAAACTGACCTCCAGGTTGACACTAAAACCCTTTACTAAAACCCTTTGAGTGCGGCCATCAAGCCGGTTGCAGATCCACCTAACAATTGCCCTGTCTAGCCCATATTTTTCCAACTTCCTAATTAAAATGTCATGTGGGACTTTGTCAAATGCCTAGCTGAAGTCAAGATAAATGACATCCACAGCATTGCCATGTCCAGTAAGCTCGTAACCGGATCAAAAAAGGAGATCAGATTTGTCTGGCAAGATTTATTCTTGGTAAATCCATGTGGGGTTGTTTTGATCACCGAGTACTTGTCTAGATGTGCACAAATTGTGTGTTTTAAGATTTGCTCTAATATCTTGCCCGGGATTGAAGTCAAACCGACTGGTCTATAATTTCCCGGGTCTTCTTTTTTCCCCTTCTTAAAAATTGGGACTACATTTGCCCTCTTCCAGTCCAGGCACTTCTCCACTCCTCAAGGATTTCTCAAAGATGATCGACAGAGGCTCTGCAAGGACATCTGCAAGTTCCTTCAGAACTCCAGGTTGCAGCTCATCCGGTCCGAATGAGTTGAATTCATTTAGGCCAGTTAAGTGGTTTCAAACCAGTTCTCTGTCAATCTTAATCTGCTGTTCTGCACCATCCATGTTTTCATTACCTCTTAGGGGATGTAAACACATCCCCGAATCAGTCAATGATCCGGCACCCCCATTTGCACAGCCCTCCTTCTGTGAATAGACGGATGCAAAGTAGGAGTTGAGCAGCTCCGCCTTCTGCTGGTTTCCAGACACCTGTTGTCCATCCTTGTCCAGGAGCAGCCCCAGCCCCTTGTCTCTCCTCCTGTTCCTCTGGGCATATCTAAAGAAGCTCTTTTTGTTATCTTTGACTCCCCTGGCCAGCCTCAGCTCATACTGAGCTTTAGCATCCCTGACCCCCTCCCTACAGGACCGGGCTACCTGCCTGTACTCCTCTCTGGTGATCTTTCCAGTCTTCCACTCCCTATACTTCTCTTTCTTTAACTTCAGCTGATCCCCAAGTTGCCTGTGGAGCCAACCTGGTTTTTTCAGCATTTTCCCCCCTTTCTTTTTTATTGGAATTGTTTCTGACTGTGCTTGTAGAAGCTGCCTCTTAAGGAGCTCCCACCCATCTTGGGCCCCCTTTCCCATTAGATCATCAACCCATGGGATCCCACCTATGACTCCTCTAAGCCTGTTGAAATCAGCTTTCCTGAAATCCAACATATAAGTTTCACTCTGCACTCTTTTTATTTCCCACATTATTCTAAATTCCAGCAGCTCATGATCGCTTTCCCCTAAAGTTCCCACTATGTTGACCTGATCAACCAGTTCTTCACGATTTGTTAAGATCAGGTCAAGGATGGCCCCTCCCCTTGTCGTTTCCTCCACTTTCTGGACCATGAAGTTATCTTCCAGGCCCATCAGGAATCTACTGGAGCTTCCATGTTTGGCTGAGTTTGTCTCCCAGCAAATGTCTGGATAGTTAAAGTCCCCCATTACTACTACCTCATATTTCCTTGAAATGCCTGCCAGTTGCTCCAAGAAGACATCGTCTACTCCTTCTCCTTGGCCTGGCGGTCTATAGTAGACGCCCACCACAATGTTTTGTTTCTTTTTTCAGAGGAGAGGTGAGAAGGAACACAGAGTCCCAGGTGAGTGGAGGAGGGGGCTGCTTAGTTGAGTGCTTAATTGCTGCTAGGTGTTCATTGGCTGGTTGCCTGGCGGGAGGAGCTTTCAAGGGCTTTATTAGGGCCTGAGGCGTGATCCTGTGGACCGGAGCCTGTGAGCAAGGAGGACTTGTGAAGTTGACAGGAGATGGAAGGGAAGGGCGCAGTTGTCGTGACATGCACCACGTGTGCCATGTTTGTCTTCTTGCCCAAGGACCCCGGGGATTATCGATGCTGCAAGTGTAAACTGGTTGCACTGTTGGAGGAGAAGGTGGCAGCATTGGAGGGTGAAGTTTCCACCCTTCGTCAAATTAAGGCATCTGAGGAGTTCCTTGATACAACACACACGGAACTTCTCCAGAGGGACGACACCTGTGGGGACCCCAGCAATGATGTCTCTTCATGGAGACATGTGACAGTCAGGAAAAAAAGGGGCAGGAGCAGTCAAGAACCACTGGAGCTATACAACCGTTTCCAGAGTCTCTCAGATTCCACCATGCTGGCAGAAGTTCCTCTTGTTAGCACACCTACACCGGATCCTGGCATTGCCCATACTGGCATGCCTACAGATCCCCCTCATAGACAGCAGCCACAACCAGTTAGTGTGGGGGAAGCTAGACACAGAAGGAGAACACGGAGGAGGGTGGTGGTGATTGGAGATTCTCTCCTGAGGGGCATGGAAGCTGTATGCCGACCAGACCCGTTTTCCTGTGAGGTGTGCTGCCTCCCTGGTGCTAGGATACGGGATATCACGGCTACCGAGGATGATCACACCTGCTGATCGTCACCCGTTCTTACTCATCCACGTAGGAACAAACGATACTGCTCGGGAAACTTTCCAAAAGATAGTTGGGGATTATGAAGCTCTGGGGAGGAAGATTAAGGACCTGGGGGATGCCCAGGTGGTATTCTCATCCATCCTCCCAGTAATTGGCAAAGGTCCTCAGAGAGATAGCAAGATTTTTCAGGTCAATAGCTGGCTTCGAAAATGGTGTCATCGGGAAGGATTTGGATTCTGGGATCACAGGATGAACTTCCTTGAGGAAGGACTCCTAGCAAAGGATGGACTACATCTTACGGGTTGGGGGAAGAGTGTCTTCAGACGGGAGATGGCCAACCTTATCAGGAGGGCTTTAAACTAAATAAGAAGGGGGTGGGTTACGTCCAAAGGGAACCTAGGAATAAGGAAAATGCTCTGGATGGAAATTGCCAGGGCACAGCTGTAACTCAAAAATCTTTAGAGGGACCTGGCCTTACAAAAAAGGAGGGAAATGCATTGAGTTGCAACCTCCAGGGCTTAAGTTGCATTTACACAAATGCACAGAGCCTGGGAAATAAACAAGATGAGCTGGAGCTTTTAGCAAGCGAAGGGAAATTTGATTTGATAGGAATAACTGAAACTTGGTGGGACGACTCCCAGGACTGGAACACACAATTGGAAGGCTATCAGCTGTTCCGGAGGAACAGAAGTGGCAAAAGGGGAGGTGGAGTAGCATTATTTGTCAAGAACATATATACTTGCTCTGAAATCCAGGAGAGTGGTCCGGATATCCCTGTGGAGTGTGTTTGGGTAAAAGTAAGGGGGGAAAATAAGAAACAAAACCAGTATTTATATACTATACAGTATTTCAGTATTTATATACTATACAGTATTTCAGTATTTATATACTGCCTTGTAGTCAAGACTTGAAGGAATTTGACCATAAACTGACCATAAACCCCATTTTTCAAATGGGATCAAGTTTTATTCTCAGACTGGCTCTCCGGCTCACTTGCCAGTACAGATTCCTTCGTCTTTAACCAGCAATTTCCAATCTCCCACCCAAACCTGCTTGGCAAGGCAACAGCTCAACCTCTAGATCACACCTTCTGCCCATTTGATCTGCTTTTGAAAGTCCCCTCACTTTTCCAAAAGCATCTTAGCATGTGTGGCATGATGTGGTACTGCTGTTGGAGAAAGACAAACCCAGAGCCCCCAGAACACAACATAGAGCTAACTGCATGTATATGGCTGGCGGTTTTACTGAAAATAACCAAAGGCAATGTGCTCTTCAACCTGTTTAGGTGATCATCACAATTTCTGCAGTGGACAAGGATGAAACACCACCTAATGTGAAATTTACATTTTCCTTGGTCTCCGAACACAGCAACTTCAGTCTGACCGACAACCATGGTATGTTCCTCTTGATATGACACTTAAAGGGCAAATTTGGACTATACTTACCCCAAAGTAAATATTGGCCACACTAGATCTAAGAGTCATGCCAAGTAACACATTGCAAATGGGGTTTTTCTGACCCATTTGAAGATGTCTACTTTGCAAATTATGGCCTGCAGTTGGCTTAGTGGTTAAAGGCCTGTCAATCTGAAGATCAAAGGTCAGTGGTTCGAGACTCAAGTACTGCAAAATGAAGTGGGCTCCTTTCCCATGCCCAGCTCCTGCCAACTTAGTACAGTGGTACTTTGGGTAAAGAACGACTTGGGTAAAGGACGTTTTGGGTAAAGAACAAAACTTTCTCAGAAATTTTGACTTGCGTAAAGAACACTGTCTTGGGTAAAGAACACTTCTGAGGATGTTTGGAACAGGTTTCCATGGCAAGGGAACCCACAGGGGGGACGAAGGGACAAGGGGGGCCAAGGGGACTAGCCTGAGATACAGTGGGGCCCTGGGCAAAGTTTTGAATAGGCTTCTATGGCCAGGGAACTCATGTGGGGTATGTGGGAACTGTATGTGGCAGTGTGGAAGGTGTGCCTTATCAATGTTCTAATGCTGCTCTCCATCAGCAGCTTGGGAATGTTAAAGTTGCACAAAAAGACAAAGATTCCTGTGAGCCAATGGATAGCAGTGACTCCATTAGTGATAGTGAAAGAGCACCATCTTAACCATGACTACTCAGATGTAAGCCTCATTGTGTCTAATAAGTCTTACTCCCAGGAAAGTACCTTTAGGATTGCAGCCTAAGTAGACTTCATAGGTTCATGCACAATGAATGCATGCTTTGAATTCAGTTCCAGTGTTTTGTCACTTATCCATTCATTTGTTCCACCTGAGCAAACGGTATAGTTATCTATGTCAAATGCCACTGAAGATAGGTTTCAGTTTTGTGGGTGGTGGTGATGGTGTATTAATGTTTCTTGTGACCACTAACCTCTGGTTTTATCACCACCAGGCCTATCATTAGCACATTGCTCTAGCTTGCCATTGAGCTGCCCCCTGGTGTGTCAGTGATTGCACGGTGTGTAATGGCAGGGCTTCTTTACATCCAGTTAATATTTTTATATGAATATTTTTTGGGTTCTAGAACCAATTGTCTGAGTTTCCATTATTTGCTATGGGAAAATCCGCTTCACGTAAAGAATGTTTCACATAACAAACGTGCCTCCAGAATGAATTAAATTTGTTACGTGAGGCGCCACTGTAGTTCAAAAGCATGCAAATGCAAGTAGATAAATAGGTACCAACTTGGTAGGAAAATAACAGTGTTCTGTTGCCCATGCTGGCCACCTGTCCATGGAGGTGTCTTTGGACAATGTTGGCTCTATGGCTCTAGAAACAGAGGATGAGGACTGCACCCTGGAGTCGGTCATGACTAGCAGGTGGAGGGGACACCTTTACCTTTACTTTACAAATTAGACAACAACAGATAACACAGTGAGAGGTCCTCTGCAATCCGGACAACTATATCCCCATCAAATACATCCCAGTACTGGACATTTACATCCCTTCTTTTTGTATCCTGAATATTTGTATTCCAATTTGTATATTAGGTGTACTTCCTTATTTTTAAAATAGAAAGTCAGTTTTAGGGTTTTAGGCAGGAACAATTGTTTCAGGGAAGGCAGTAATGCCAGATATCTATACTGGTATATATCTATACAATATAACAATAATTTGCATAGAACAAAAATATCTCTGTATATAGTATGTATTTGTTTGCTTAGAAATACTATGCAACTTATCTATTCATTGTGCACTGCAACACAGTACAGAGGCCTGCATCCCTACAAATGTACAAAGGCCAAGAAAAAGATTCCATATCCCATGTGGTGCCCTATATGTAAGGATCCCTCTCCACCACTCCCTCCCCAGCATAGATGTCCTGCATTAAATGAATTCTAAAAGCCACAAAAAAGGTCCCAGATCCCATGTGGTCCCCTATGTGTAAGGATTTTTCACACAGACCCAGTATAGATGACTTTCATTAAATGAACTCTAAAAGCCAAGAAAGACCCAAGATGATCCCATGTGGTCTCAACAGATAAGGATTCCACTGCATTTCCAAGCAAGCATTAAATTTAAAAATATTATATTTATTTGAATCTTAATGCTCACCTTTTTCAACCACATTTAGGCTGCAATCCTCAAGACACTTTCCTGGGAGCAAGACCCACTGGACACAACAGGGCTTACGTCTGAGTAGACATGGTTAGGATTGTGCTGAGCACAATCCTAACCATGTCTACTCAGATGTAAGCCCTGTTGTGTCCAGTGGGTCTTGCTCCCAGGAAAGTGTGTTTAGGATTGCAGCCAAAGTCTCCAAACTTGGGGTGCAAGTGTCTCCTGTGTTTCTTGCTGGCAAGCTCTTACAAGATCAGCAGTCCCTCTCCTGTGCAGGAAAGGGATGTCAAACCAGGCATTAGTTGGGCAGTGGGAAGAGGATACTAAGCAGGAGAGTCAAATCCTGGCAGCTCTATGGCTTTCGGAGATATCCAGGGCCTAACAGCTATGACAATTATATCCCCTTGTCTTCTCCAGACAACACAGCAAACATCACGGTCAAAAATGGACTGTTTAACCGGGAACTCGTCAAAGTCCATTATTTGCCAATCATCATCTCTGACAACGGGGCACCCCGGCAGAGCGGCACCAGCACCCTCACCATCCAGGTTTGCAAATGCAATGAGAACGGGGAGCCCACTTTTTGCGAGGAGGCAGCCAAGCAGGTTGGGGTCAGCATACAGGCCCTGGTGGCCATCTTCATCTGCATTCTCACAATCCTCGGTAAGCATAGTAATTTTCATTTCCAATTTTCATTAACATTTCCAAAATTTCCAAATTCCGCATGCATAGCATAACATGAGATAGCATTGCACTGTATGCTTGTTTTGCTTCTTTGTCGTCTATTTATTTATTTATTTATTTATTTATTTATTTGTATCTTGCCTTTCTCCGCAAAGCAGATTCAAGGCGGCTAACAACACAGATTAAAAAACATGGTCAATAAAATAACATGGTCAATAAAATAAAATAATCAATAAAACATAGTCAATAAAATAATCAATGAAAACATAATAACAGATAATACAATTTGTTGTGTTTGGAATTAAGAGCAATTTTTTACCCACAGTGATTGTGTTGCTGATCACCCTGAGGAAGAGGTACAAGAGCAAACCCAATGTTCTCCGGAAGAATGTGGCAGAGATCCATGAGCAGTTGGTGGCCTACGATGAAGAAGGAGGTGGGGAAATGGATACCACCAGTTATGACGTGTCGGTCCTCAATTCTGTCCGCCAAAGAGGGATGACATCGCCACCGCTTATGGAGCCCAGATCGTGCCTGTACTCTCAGGTTCAAAAGCCACCTGGAATTGGTCTTTCCAGCCCTCAGGAAATGGCCATGGTGATCGAAATGAAAAAAGATGAGGCCAACAATGATGGGGATTTGCTGCCGTACGACACTCTTCACATCTATGGCTATGAAGGTGCTGAGTCTGTTGCAGAATCCCTCAGCTCTTTGGGATCGGGTTCCTCAGACTCAGATGCCGATTGTGACTTTCTGAACGGCTGGGGGCCCAGGTTCAAAATGTTAGCAGAGCTTTATGGATTGGACTCTCAGGAAGATCTCAGGTACTGAGTCCGACTGATGGCCCATTTTGCACCCAGAACCATTGACAATTACACAGCGAAACAGCTGGTTTCAGAAGACAGAACACCGAGCTCTCCAGAGACAGCTTCTGCAACCAGGATCACAAAATACAAACATGAATTATGAAACAAACATGACAATACAAGGAAAAACATTTCTTCTTAATATGGGAATAATTTCAATCTGCAGAATTGCTCTTGCCCTTTTTACGTAAAAGTCTTGCTGGTGCTAGAGTTTCCCTTCTCAGTGAGCAATTTTGGCGCATAATCCTATGGGGGATTTCATTCTTGCTACAATTCGGTGAAATAGTTTATTACCATTTCCATTTTATTGATGGGGGAATGGAACAAATGAATAGCAATTTGCCATACAACACCTTCTGGGTTACTTTGATGAACCTAAATCTGGGGCTCATATCCTAAAATGAATATTCTCACTTCATGCTACCTCATCCATGCACATTCCCTTCTGTATATGTACAATCTGTCCATCAGAGACAGTCTGGCCCACCACACTTATCTTCCACCCTCTATTCTATTCCATCCCCTTTTCCTTTCTGAATCCAGGAAATTGGAGAACTGTAGGCAATGGCACCTCAAGCGACTATATGGGCATGCCAGCCATTACTGGGATGTTGCATACAGTGGTGATGTGAGCACATGTCTGTGCTTGCATGTAGGGAGGCAAGCACACGTCTGTGCACTGGCCTAACCCTCTCCCAGGAGTGGCACAGAAGTGTCATATGGCACTTCTGTGACTCCTCCAGGTCAGTACAGGACTTATGCTGGGGCTTAGCCCAGCCTAACTGGAGTTTAGGATTGCAGCCACAGTCACTCAACATCAACAGGGATGCTGTAGCAGGAACTGCCGAGTAAGATGTGGAGGATAAGGCTACAGTACAGAGTAACTACGGTACCTTTTACACCAACATAGGCTGCAATCCTAAAGACACTTTCCTGGGAGTAAGACCCATTGAAAACAATGGGGCTTACTTTTGAGTAGACATGGTTAGGATTGTGCTATTAGTTGCAGTGCCACCTATGGGAAACCTATGGGAAATGCATAGAGAAATCCAGATTAAGTGCCTCTTACATCTTCCTATAGTTGCTCTGGATTGTAAGTCTTGTTTATATATGGGGGAAATAGAATAGGGATGCCAAAATTTTGTGAGCTAGTACTGAGTGGTATCCCCGACCCAACCATGTGATGCATTATTGCTTTGGTTCCCACAATCTCTGTCCTTAGAGTCGGATTCTTTCTACTGAACATGAAAGATCCTCAGGATCTTCCTGCCATCCAGACACAGATGTAGCACTCGGATTGCCATGTATTTTGTCTCACATTTGTATGCAGGCAAAACTTGTATTTGCAAAGAACACAATTTTCAAACACAGTTGAAGAAATTCAGGTGCTTCAGGGAATTTTTCAAAGTTGACTGTGAAACTATAATTCTCTTCTCTTAATACATGTGTTTGGATGAGTGAGTGTATGTTTCAATGTGCATGTTCTTCTGGATACTGTAAAAATTGATATATGGACCACCACCACCTCCCCATAAAAATAGAACATTTATCACCAATTGACAATTCCAAAACTCGATTAATAGTTCTATTATCTATTAATAGTTTATTAATAGTTAATAGTATTAATATCTATTAATAGTCTTCTAATAGTTCTAGTATCTATTAATAAAAATAGATATTTTTGCAGAATATCATTATTTCATACACTGTGTTTAAACAAAAAAAAACAGGTGGAGGTTTTATGGGGGAGACGGGACTTTAGCAACCATTGACGTTCTCCTGTCTGGCAGACGGTTCTCCAAGAGAATTCCACCATGCACAAGCTATGCATGCAGAGACCATCAATGGGAACTTCTCAGATCTCTGGACTCTCAGCAGTTAGCCCATGATACCAAGTCTGAGCACTGATCCCAAGTAGCCCCATCAGTAACAATATCATACCAGAACTGTCATCTCATTCACCGACCTGTCAGATCCAGTCTTTGCAAATCCATATGGTTCTGCTAAAGAATGTATTATAGACTGAAATATTCCTACTAACAAAAGCGTGTCGATGTACTGTAAGTAAACCATTTGCTATCTAACCCAAGGGATTAGCTATTCAACTATTTAGAGCCACTGTAGTGCCATTGGTAAACAATATCCAATTTTTAAAATATTTTTATTATATCTTTTGTTTTTGTAATTGTACTCTGCATTGATGCTATTCTAAGGAGTCCAGCCTTAATTTTCTACTGTATTTAGTTGTGCACTGAATAGTTTCATTGTCTATTTATGTACTCTGTTGTTGCCATGCGTTCTTTTTGTGGTGGTGTGTTTTACATAAAAGGCAACCTCAAGTCTGTGTTTTTCCGCTTGCCACTAAGATAGTAGCTCAAGACAACAACACATCCATGCACTCCCAGCAGTAGCAAGGAAGTGTATTTATATTTTATATATTTATATTTTCCACATTTTTATATTTTTCTGCATTTTCATCTTCCTCCAAGGAGTTCAGGTTGGTGCACATAGTTCATCCTCTTCATTTGACCTCCTGACAACACTATGAGACAAGTATGGCTGAGAAAGGGTGCCCCAGGCCCTGGGGTCACTGAGGATATGTTATGCGTGAGCTGGGATTTGAATTTGGGGTAAGGGGATAAGGTTCAGCAAGCTGGAACCCACCCCATTATGTTACCATATCTGGAGCACTGCAGGCCTCCATCAGTCTTGAAAGACTATGGTATTGTGCTCGGCGCTGCATATGTTGCATGCGAAGCACGAAAGCCTGGGTTGGATTGTTATGGAGGATAGGCTGTTACCCAAGCAGCAAATCCCCCCTCTCCACGCCACTGAATTAGTCCAACGGAAAGGCAGAGCCAATACGACTGGATCCAGCTGCGTCGCAGTGCTGGGCTAAGGACAGGAACTCACCCTGTCTTGTTGGGCCGACCCGGGTCTCGAACCCTGGCCTGCTGGTTAACAGGCACAGCGTCTTAACCGCTTGCGCCACCCACAGCAAGCACTGCAACCACTCAAATATTCCATACTCTGGCTTCCTTTTCAGAGAATTGCATTTGAAAATATTGTACTATAATCATATTCTACTTTTTATTTCTAAAATGCATATCAAGCTTTTTTTAGGGGAGAGGAATTGGATCTTAAAGGTATATGCCATGAAGGGTTTTTCTGCTTGCTTTCTAAAATCTATGGCCCAAGGGACAAAACATTTAGCTAACAAACACAGCTCTTTGCTAAATATACTTTATGAAATAATTGCTAACATCTGGTACCTTTGTCAAACAAATTAGCAGGGAACAGATGCTGAATTATGCTTCACCCCTGGGCATCTTCCAAAATTATCAGCAGGTGGTGTGACCTATATTTTTTTACTTTAAAACTGAAAATAATCTCTAGCGAAGGGAGTGAAGAACACCTGAAAAAGGAGTTGTGGCGGCATCCAAAATGCATGACATATCCACAAATTGCCTCGATAGGGGTATGAGAAGAGGAGGGGATGATTGGGCTTGCACTCTCTGATCCCCAGTATCAGCACCCAATTGCTAGTGACCCCGGGACAAACCCTACACTATGGGCAAAATCCAGAGTAACTACAGGGAGTCCCTGCTCTGGTGTAAGAACAACTTACTCTGGATTCCAATATGAATTTCCTATAGGTTTTCACTAGGTGGTGCAGTAACTACAGGTGCATGTAAAGTCTCTTATGTGCTCCCATAATTACTCTGGATTTGGAGGTATGTCTCTGATGGTAATCCCTACCATAAGATGGTACTTTGAGCTCCCCGTATTCATAAATGGTCATTCTATGGGACCATACATATATGCATCCCACCCTTTCTCCAAGGAACATAAGGTGCTGCACATGGGATTCCACACACTTATTTTAGCCTCACAACAATCTTGTGAAGAAGATTAGATCCAGGATCATAGGATGAACTTTGTGGTGAAGGAGGAATGAGAAACCAGATCTCCTTGGTCAACTCTAACAACTGCACCACAAGGGGTCTGGCTTGCTAACTGCACCATCAGAGCCTATACGTGAATGTTTGTGTAAATGTAGAGGTGTAACAAGGCATCAGTAGGACTGTGCAGGCCACACTGGGTGACACACACAAGGGGACTGTCCACTACTGGCCAAAATCTTTTAATCTTGGTATTTTTGAATACATTAGCTCAATGCAGGATTTCATGCAGAATACAATGAAACAAACCACATTAAGATATATTCTTTATCAAAGTATATAGAAAAACAAACAGTGCAATCTTATATCATCACATCCAGCATCTTGAGCATTGCCCACTGCATGGGGGGAGGTTCATCACGGTGTGACGCAGGTGACACAAACCCTAGTGATGCCACCCACTAGGGCAGAGGCTGCCCAAGGAGCTACACCAAATGGGGGGCATGTAATGTTTCAGGCTCTGCCTTGGTTACAGAAAAGCCCCATTTCTTCTCCAATGGAGGGACAGGCTCTGCAAAGCTGGCACAACCTCCTCGAAGGAGAACCCCAAAGTGGCACCACTACCAGAGCAGTGCCTTAAGGCTCTGAGGCTCTGCTCCAGCATTTAGTCAGGAAGATCTACCACCTGATGTCATCTCTGATCTGCCATCACCACCATTCCCCTTCCATAAAAACCCAACATAGGAGACCACAGTAGTCTCCTTCCTTGCAACTCGCAGCACAATCCTTTTCAGCAACACAGAAAGCTGAACTCAGAAAAATGAATGACAGTCATGGATGTGGTAGGGTTGTCATATGTCCCGAAAAACAACCACCCCAATGTGGGGGGCTTGTGTTCACTTACTGGCAAATGGGAAAGAGGGTCCTGTCCCTATTGTTATGGAAGATAATTATGGCAACCAAAGGGATGTGGTCAAGATTTTTTAAACAAGACAGAGTGACTCAAGTCCTAAAGCGTTGAAAAAGGGTTACCTGAGGAATCATAAAGTGCCCCCATTATGACTCGATTTTGACTCAAGTTATGGGGCAGTTACTCCAGACTCAAGCCCTACGGGACTCTTCCCGACAGGGAAGGTCAAGCCCCACGGGACTCTGCCCAACATCACCAACCATACCTGATATACCCCATACCTGCTGTACTTGATATACTACAAGCCATTCGTGTGACAGATGACAGAGGTCTGAGAATCACTGATTAGGATCAACCTAAATTAACAAACTCAGACTGTTTTTGAAGAAATCAGCATTTTCCAAGATGCACATGTGAATGAACACTAGATGGTGCTCAATTCATACAATACGATGACAAAAACTGCGGTTCCACTTCTCTGTTCCTTACACACAATAGTTCTAATATGCTTGATCATCATGATATCAGATGGCTCATGGCCAGCAAGGTCTTTGGATGGTGCCGGATCATGGAGTTCCTTAATGGGGTGAGAGGGGGCCATAGCAGAGAGGACACCCACCATAAACAGTAGCAGCTATATCCAGTGGTGGGCTTCAAGGGGTTCTCACAGGTTCTATAGAACCCTTTGCTAATGAGCACCTGGTTCTGAGAACTGGTTACTAATGGGACATAGAACCTGTTGTTCATTTATTTGAATCCCACCACTGGCTATTGTCCCAGGAGCCATATATTGTCAGAGCCATACTAGCCAGAGCCATACTATACTGCCATATACAGTATACAATAGCCAGAGCCATATACTGTCAGAGCCATACTAGCCATGCCAGATTAAAATCAATTTTATGCTCCTAGTTCAGGGTGAACTTATACAGTGTCTGTACTTTTAATCATTGTATAGAATAAGGAATTTACCCTACAATCCAGAGTAACTACAGGAGCACATAAGAGACATTACATGCACCCGTAGTTACTGCCCACCTAGTGAAAACCTATGAGAAATTCATATGGCAATCCAGAGTAAATTGTTCTTACACCGGAGCAAGGACTCCCTGTAGTTACTCTGGATTGTGCCCTTAGGCAGATTCAACTCAATATGCAAGGGATTAAAAAGCGACTCAAAATTCCATCTTCTATACAGTGTTTAAAGCACTCTGTCCTCCGTTCTATATGGTCACCCTGTCTTAGGCTGCAATCCTAAGTAACTTTCCTGGAAGTAAATACACTTTCCTGGAAGTAAATGCTATTGAACACGATGGGACTTATTTTTGAGTAGACATGCTTACGATTGCACTGTCAGTTCTTCTTGTTTTACATTTTTTCATCCTCAATCTCCTCCCTTCTTACTAAACAGGAATTCACGTAATCATCCCTGATGTGCTTGCTTCTTCTTGTGTTAACACGTAGGTGCAACCCAGATTGTAAGAGAGGGACTTTCTTGCAATTCCTCTGAAACTGGATGCACAGAGGATGCTGAAACATTTACCTTGTGCAACAGGTGAGGCTCTGCCTCCCCTGCCTGCATATCCCTTGTATAAACACAGAATGATTTCAGCTGTCTTGGAAAAAAATAATTAAATAGCTATTTGATATTGCACAGCTGTCATGCATGAAACCTGTTTAGCTGCACAACATGAAGTAATCAGATTAGTCTCAGAAATGATATGCTGGAAAGGTCACCCTCTGATCAGAAATATTCTCAGCAGCATCTGTCTGGAGAACGTGCGCCTCTCTCATGCACTGCTAGTTGTCAGTCTCACAAGTTTTGGTTGGACAAAATTCCTAGGGAAGAGAAAAAGGAGCCAGGATTCACCTCTTCCATGATGTTGCATCAATGATGATGACAATAACAATAATGATAATGGTGACAACAATGATGATGGTGACAGTGATGATGGTGATGATGATGATATAAAATCTGCAAGAGCCAGGTCGAGGAGGTAACAAATCCAAAACCTATTTGTCCAAAGCTGAACCAACACCCTCTGAAGCAGCCATTAGGAATTGCTACTTATAAGGTAGAAATTTCAGCTGGCAACGAACTACTTCCATTGCTTGATCAGAACTTAGTCCCACCCAAGATCCCATCATGCAAAATAAGGTGGTAAGTTGAGGTGGTCTCGTTTTGGGATGTTCCATCTCAGACTGCAGTAGGGAGTAATATTTATTAATTGTCCCATGCATGCACCAAAAACTTCCAGCATGTTGAATCTCATCAAACAGGGTGAATGGGATGGGGGGGGCGGTGGTCATGGTAAGCTTTTCAATGGGAATATATAGTCTATTTATACAATATAGACTGGTTTCTGTATCGTCACTACCAGACTTTGGGCACAATCCTAACCATGTCTACTCAGACAGAGTAGCCCCATTGTGTAAAATGGGTCTTACTCCCAGGAAAGTGTCTTTAGGATTGCAGCCTTTGATTCCTGGATGCACCAGGCTAACCTCCAAGCAAGGAAACAGCACTCAACCAGGAACACATTCTCCATCTCAGTTATTTTGGCCTCTTCTTCCTGACTTCCTTGTCTGTAAAATATAAACTCCATTGGAGTGATGCTTCTTTCCCAAGATTTGGTGGTTCTTGGCGGTGTTTGACAGTATTTGGTGGTGCTAAGTTGGCACTGCATGGTTGTAGTTGGAGGTGGTTGGCGCTGCTTGGCGGTGTTTGGTGGTTTTTTGTGATTCTTGGTAGTGCTTGGCGGTGTTTGGAGGTTATTGGTGGTCGATGGCGGTTTGACCACACAACTCAACCATCTCCCTGTTCTGTGTCAAAAATCAATAAAATCACTAAAATCCTTCAAAATAGCCCAATCAAAGCCTATATCCTAAAATGAAATTAAAGATGCCCATCTAAAAATAGCCCAATTTGCATAAATTTGCATTTCCGGATTCTGGATCCGGATGGGCATCTAAGGGTTACGCCCCTTGCTCCGGAGCAGTTAAGATGACTTTCCATAAGATAACAATAGAGGGTGACGTAACTGCGTGGACCCGTAACTGCTATGGATTTTGCCCCAAGTCATATACCATTGAATGCATATTTTCCAGCAGAATCCAATGCAAAAAAATCTGCTTTGAAATCTCTGCTTCCTATCAAAGGTTTTAGCCATAAAGTACAAAAATGCACTATGAAAAGTGATAGTGAGCTGTATTGCACCTTTTCTTGCAAGAAGGTAAGCCTGCCTTGGTCTGCTGGAAAGACTGTTGGAAAGAGCAAACTGAGAGGATTCCAACAAACCCCGAATGGTCCTAATCCATTGTACGCAACCCCCACAGTTTCAAATCAATCTAGAAGTAAGTCCCTGATCATTGTATTGAGCCCTGTGGGAAGTGGAACTGAGCTACACAGCTGCATTTACTCTTGAGTAAGCAAAGATTCCTTGGCTTGCGTTCAGGTCAGGCACAGAGAAATGCAAGGCCATCAGAATGGTCCCAATCCAGTGAAAGTGGAGCTCCAGAAGGCAGCTTCACTCCCCCTCTCAAAAAAAGAATTAAAAAGTCTCTGTTGGTAGGCTTGTTGGTAGGTGATTTTAAAATATGAAAATATTAATTAATATCTAATTAATTGTATTAATTAATACTGATAATAATTGATTAACTAATTTTGACATATGGGGTGTCAAAAAATTTGTGGGCTCTGGGTGCCTAATGACACCACTGAATGGCCAGCAGCTCTTCCTTATATACCACTTTGGGGTTAACAATGGCATAGAGCACAATCATAACCATGTCTACCCAAAAGTAAGCCCCACTGTGCTCAATGGGTCTTACACCTAAGAAAGTGTCTTAAGGATTGCAGACATAGTAACCTATAGCAATGGCACCAAAGGTTGCTTAGCACATCTCTCTTTCAGTGGTCCACTTGGAAGATAATTTCAAAGAAATCATAAATGCTTTGGGGGGAAAATGTGCAGTTTGGTGTGGTGATGTGGGGAGGCTGGCTCATGTCTGTGCACTGGCCTAACCCCCATCCCAAATGGCCCAGGACAGCACAGGACTTGTGCTGGTACCTATGCAGGACTGGGGCTGCAATCCTAAAGACACTTTCCTGCCAGTGGTGGGCTTCAGGGGGTTCTCACAGGTTCTATAGAACCCTTTGCCAATGGTTCTGAGAACCAGTTACTAATGGGACATAGACCCTGTTGTTAATTTGGGTTATTAGGACATAGAGCAGGCCTCCGTCAGCCTTGAAAGACTATGTTATCGTGCTCGGTGCTGCATACGCTGCATGCGAAGCACGAAAGCCTGGGTTGGATTGTTATGGAGGATAGGCTGTTACCCAAGCAGCAAAACCCCCCTCTCCACACCACTGAATTAGTCCAATGGAAAGGCAGAGCCAATACGATTGGATCCAGCTGCCGTCGCAGAGCTGGGCTAAGCTCACCCTGTCTTGTGGGGCCGGCCCGGGTCTCGAACCCTGGCCTGCTGGTTAACAGGCACAGCGTCTTAACCGCTTGTGCCACCCAGCTCATAGGACATAGAACCTGTTGTTAATTTATTTGAATCCCACCACTAAGACCCAATGAACACAATGGGGCTTACTTTTGAGTAGACATGGTTAGAATTGTGCTCTAAGTGGGGATTAGGATTGCAAACTCTAGTTAGGACAGCATAAGTCCTGGCACATGTCCTGTGCTGACATGGGATGTCACTAAAGTGCCATAAAGCATTTCTGGGGCGGGGGGGGGGGTGGGCCAGTGCAGACCCATGCGCCAGCCTTCCCACACAACCAGGGGAGTAGGGAGACAGGCAAGTTATGCCAGCCTAAATAGGTTAGGATTGCACCCTGGTGTCCTGCTGGGAACTCATCTTCCATTTATGATTCTGTCTGGAACTTGCTCCTCAAATTGTCAAAATGTTTGTGATGTTCTATTTTCATCCTAGGATTTCTTAGAAATACAGCCCAGATAATGAGAGGGCAGCAGAAAGCTTTTAAAACTGGAATGACATTTCCAAATTGCATTAACCAGAAAAAATTACAGAAAGTGCTCTTGATATGGTGGGGAGGGCAACGGGGAGGGGGCCATTCAAACATCTTTTTTCTTTTGTCCCTGAGTTGGCAAAGCTATATTGATGACCAAGACATCAATTCAGTAATGGGTTTCGAACAATGTCCATGCTGCCTTGAGATCATCTGCGGTGGCAACACACAGTTGTCAACAGAATAGAAGTCATTATCAACTATACACACAAAATGGACACACAAATTGGAGGAAATAAGATTGCTAGAATTATCCCAAAGCTAATCCAGTTCCTGGCAACCCAGGACAGATCATCAGGGTACCAGGTCACTAGAGAAAAACGGAAAGGGGCCATGGGAAGGAGAACAAGGATGGTATACTGGTTTGAGTGTACTGGTTTTGGGTGACCTGGAGCCAATAACTATCCCTCAGCCTCACCTACCTCCCAGGGTTGTTGTGAAAACAAGAGGGGAGGAACCACCTATACCATCCTGAGATCCTTGGATGAAGCGTGGTTTTAAAATGTGATAGATTCGATTAGATTAAATCCCACATACATCAAAAGCTATTAATCACCAATTCATATCATACCACTCCGTATTAATTAATCCATACCAATTTCTGGATTAAAGTTTTAAACTGTTACTTCTGTTGAAGCCATGCATTCATAATTTTAATTTCAAGACAGACAGACAGACAGACAGACAGACAAGCCACATTGACTATAATGGGGCTTACTTCTGAGTAGACATGCATAGAATAGGGCACTCAAGAGTGCTTAGGGTGACCATATGACATAACTGCAAAAGAAGACAAGGCCCTCCAAATGTTGGACACCCAAGAAAAATGTAGGTCATGACAAAATAAAAGCTAAAAACACTCATTTATCATTGCTTTCACACACTTTCCTGGGAGTAAGACTCATTGAACATAATGGGGGCTGACTTTTGAGTAGACATGGTTAGGATTGCACTTTGTATTACTTATTACATTTAAAATTATTACATTTGCATGTCTACTCAAAACTAAGTTCCATTGTGTTCAATAGTATTTACTCCCAAGAAAGTGGGAGCCATAATTTATTAATTACAGGGAGGCTCCCTGCTGCCTGCTCACAACAAAAAGGAGGACAAGAAAGACATTTTCCCTGGACACAAGGCTAAAAAAGAAGATGTGTCCTGGAAAAAGGGGATAGATGGAGGACAATGAAGATCTTCTTCCAGGAGGACTCAAGGGTGAGAAAGAAACACTTGCCCTGGTTGGGGTGGGGGGAATCTACTCCGGTGGTGTGTAGCTAGAGGGGGTCAGAACAGGGGGTCTTGGACGGAGCCTCACCCCTTTGGAGCCATTCCAGGTAGGGGGAACAGAACAGATGGATGGAACTTTGGGGGGGGGGGTGAAGGTTCTCAGGATGAATTGTTGGGAGATGAAGGTTCTAAGAATGGAATGTTGTGGGGAATGAAGATTCTCAGAATGGAATGTTGGGGATGAAGGTTCTAAGGATGGAACGTTTGGGGGATGAAGGTTCTAAGGATGGAATGTTGGGAGATGAAGGTTCTAAGGATGGAACGTTTGGGGGATGAAGGTTCTAAGGATGGAACGCTGGGGGAATGAAGGTTCTCAGGATGATTTGTTGGGAGATGAAGGTTCTAAGAATGGAATGTTGGGAGGAATGAAGATTCTCAGAATGGAATGTTGGGGATGAAGGTTCTAAGGATGGAATGTTGGGAGATGAAGGTTCTAAGGATGGAACGTTTGGGGGATGAAGGTTCTAAGGATGGAATGTTGGGAGATGAAGGTTCTAAGGATGGAATGTTGGGAGGAATGAAGATTCTCAGAATGGAATGTTGGGGATGAAGGTTCTAAGGATGGAATGTTGGGAGATGAAGGTTCTAAGGATGGAATGTTGGGGGATGAAGGTTCTAAGGATGGAACGTTGGGGGAATGAAGGTTCTCAGGATGAATTGTTGGGAGATGAAGGTTCTAAGAATGGAATGTTGGGAGGAATGAAGATTCTCAGAATGGAATGTTGGGGATGAAGGTTCTAAGGATGGAATGTTGGGAGATGAAGGTTCTAAGGATGGAACGTTTGGGGGATGAAGGTTCTAAGGAAGGAATGTTGGGGGTTGAAGGTTCTAAGAATGGAATGTTGGGGGAATGACGGTTCTAAGGATGGAATGTTGGGGCTGAAGGTTCTAAGGATGTAATGTTGGGGGAATGAAGGTTCTAAGGATGGAATGTTGGGATTGAAGGTTCTAAGGATGGAATGTTTGAGGGAATGAAGGTTCTAAGGATGGAATGTTGGGGTTGAAGGTTCTAAGGATGGAATGTTTGAGGGAATGAAGGTTCTAAGGATGGAATGTTGGGGGGAATGAAGGTTCTAAGGATGGAATGTTTGAGGGAATGAAGGTTCTAAAGATGGAATGTTGGGGGGAATGAAGGTTCTAAGGATGGAATGTTGGGGGGAATGAAGGTTCTAAGGATGGAATGTTTGAGGGAATGAAGGTTCTAATGATGGAATGTTGGGGGGAATGAAGGTTCTAAGGATGGAACGTTTGAGGGAATGAAAGTTCTAAGGATGGAATGTTGGGGTTGAAGGTTCTAAGGATGGAATGTTTGAGGGAATGAAGGTTCTAAGGATGGAATGTTGGGGGGAATGAAGGTTCTAAGGATGGAATGTTTGAGGGAATGAAGGTTCTAATGATGGAATGTTGGGGGGAATGAAGGTTCTAAGGATGGAATGTTGGGGGGAATGAAGGTTCTAAGGATGGAATGTTTGAGGGAATGAAGGTTCTAATGATGGAATGTTGGGGGGAATGAAGGTTCTAAGGATGGAATGTTTGATGGAATGAAGGTTCTAATGATGGAATGTTGGGGTTGAAGGTTCTAAGGATGGAATGTTTGAGGGAATGAAGGTTCTAAGGATGGAATGTTGGGGTTGGAGGTTCTAAGGATGGAATGTTTGAGGGAATGAAGGTTCTAAGGATGGAATGTTGGGGTTGAAGGTTCTAAGGATGGAATGTTTGAGGGAATGAAGGTTCTAAGGATGGAATGTTGGGGTTGAAGGTTCTAAGGATGGAATGTTTGAGGGAATGAAGGTACTAAGGATGGAATGTTGGGGTTGAAGGTTCTAAGGATGGAATGTTTGAGGGAATGAAGGTTCTAAGGATGGAATGTTGGGGGGAATGAAGGTTCTAAGGATGGAATGTTTGAGGGAATGAAGGTTCTAAGGATGGAATGTTGGGGTTGAAGGTTCTAAGGATGGAATGTTTGAGGGAATGAAGGTTCTAAGGATGGAATGTTGGGGGGAATGAAGGTTCTAAGGATGGAATGTTTGAGGGAATGAAGGTTCTAAGGATGGAATGTTGGGGGGAATGAAGGTTCTAAGGATGGAATGTTTGAGGGAATGAAGGTTCTAAGGATGGAATGTTGGGGTTGAAGGTTCTAAGGATGGAATGTTTGAGGGAATGAAGGTTCTAAGGATGGAACGTTGCGGTTGAAGGATCTAAGGATGGAATGTTGGGGGGAATGAAGGTTATAAGAATGGAATGTTGGGGGAATGAAGATTCTAAGGATGGAGGTTTGGGGGGATGGAGGATCTGAGTGGGAAGTTGCAGTGGCAGTGGTGGGGGGTTCGGAGCAGTCAAGTCTTGGAGGGAGTCTCACCGCTTCGGAGCCATTCCAAGTGACTAGAATGGAGTGGCTGGAATGCCTCCGAAGGGGTGAGATTCCCTCCAAGACTTGACTCTGCGCCCCCCCCCCCAGCTACGCCACCGATTGCATAACTGGTACCCAGAGTAGCATCCTCGGGAGCGGCTCGGCAGCCACTGGGAAGCCTCCAGCAGGCTGAGGTCACTGGGCTCACCCACTAGTAGAGCCCGCCTCCTTCCCTCCCTCCCTCGCTCCCTCCTCCACTGATGCGCTGGATGCTGCTGATGCCCCATGAGCCGCCCCGGAGGAAGCCCTGCTCTGTCCGCAGCCCACGGAACGCATGGAGACAAGGGTCGCCCAAGGGTGCCTCGGTAAGGGCAGGGCTGGCTGGGTGGGTTGGGGGGGGGCCGATGGCTCGGAGATGCTCCCCCCTCCCCAGCATCCCCTCCCCTCCCCCACACTTGGACCAGTCCCCCCAGCATCCCCATCCTTTGCAGAGACGATGGAGTGGGGTTTTTCGATCTATTCCTCTGCCCCCCCAACCCACGCTCTTTGTTCTCACTCCCAAGGAATTACAGCCCAAGCCTATGCTTGTCTACTCAGAAGTAAGTCCCAGTATACACAATAGAGCTTACTCCCAGGGAAGTGTGGATTGAATTGCAGCCTCGCAGCCCAATCCTATATCTGCCTACTCAGATGTAAATCCCATTGTGGGCAATAGAGCTTACTCCCAGGAAAGTGGGAATAAGATTGCGGTCTCATAGTCCAATCCTATATTTTTATACTCTGAAGTAAACCCCAGTACAGACAATAGAGCTTACTCCCAGGAAAGTGGGAATAAGACTGCAGTCTCATAGCTCAATCCTATATCTTTCTACTCAGAAGTAAGCCCCAGTATAGACAATAGAGCTTACTCCTAGGAAAGTGTGGATAGTGGGGATTGCAGCCTAACAGTCCAATCCTATACTCATATGTAAATCCCTTTATAGACAATAGAACTTACTTCCAGGAAAGTGTGAATAGAACCCAATTCCTTGCTTATCTACTCAGAAGTAAGCCCCATTATAAACAATAGAGCTTACTCCCAGAAAAGTGTGGACAGGATTGCAGCCTGACAATCCAGTTCTATGCCTGTCTACTCAGAAGTAAACCCAAGTATAGTCAATAGAGTTTACTCCCAGGGAAGTGAGGCTAGGACTGCAGCCTCACAGCCCATTCCTATGCCTGTCTACTCAGAAATAAGCCCAAGTATAGTCAGTTGAGCTTACTCCCATGAAAGTGTGGATAGGGTTGAAGTTTTAGAGTTCAATCCTATGCCTGTCTACTTAGAGGTGAGTACCACTATAGTCAATAGAGCATACTCCCAGGAAAGTGTGGATAGGATTGCAGCTAGACAGCCAAATCCTATGCCAGTCTACTCAGACTTAAGTCCCACTATAGTCAATAGAATTTACTCCCAGGAAAGTATGGATAAGACTTCATCCTTGGCCAAAATCATATCCACACTTACCTGGGAGTAAGACCCGTTGACTATAATGGGACTTACATTTGAGTAAACACATGTAGGTTTTTGACCCCAAACATATTTGTAAGGCACAGCAGCATCCTCAATATATTAACCCTAATTAATTTATTTTGGGGGGGGGGGGAGAAGTTGGGATGGGATGTGGGTTCAATCTGGATTCTGACCCTTCATGCAGGGCATGGGATCTGTGCAGCACCTGCTGTGTGGTCCTCTTTTGAGTGGGTTCAATTCTGAGCTGGCACATGGGGAGGGATGACCAGGATAAACATGTGGTGTCTCCAAGTCCTGCAGGGAGTGGAAACCCATCATTGTGGCACAATTATGTCAACAGTGGTGGGGATGTTGTGGTGGAAACTTTTGGATCAGCCAGTGCGCATGGCATGGAGATCCAGGTCCCATCACTACGTCTGTGTCTCTCTCTGGCTGGCACCAGGGAATTTGCAGCTTGTGGTGACAAGGCAGACTGTGTTCTGTTTCTTCCCTTTTTATTTAACTTGATAGAAGAAAGACAGGGAAATATTTACACGTTAGTCATCATGAGATGCTGCAGAACTCCACATGTTGCCGCAGAAGGCGCATGCTGCATGCTTTTTCCATGAGATGCCCACATTTCCAAACCCTGCTTCAACCCAAGGGATTTGGGCAGCCTCCTTCCTCCCTTTCTTATGCAATGTGGTATAGTGGTTAGAGCAGCAATTGTCAATCACTGTGCGGTGGCACATTGGTGTGCCATAAATGGTCTGCAGGTGTGTCGCAGGAACCATTTCGAGGGTGTGAACTCCGTCCCAGCAGCATGATGTGCCTGATGGTGTTCTTCGACAATTTTAGCACCTTATCAGTGTGCCACCCAATGATAGGGTTGAAAGCCACAGGGTCAGAATATTGGATTAGGACCAAGGAGAACTGAGTTCAATGGGATTTACTCTTGAGTAAAGAGAAATAGATTTGCAGATTTATTGGGGGATCTTATCCATGCTGCTTTTTCACACTCCCCAAGTTCTCAAGCTTGTCCACCACATTTAAAGGATGCAAAGCTTTGGCCCAGAATCAGGATCCAGCAATACTTGAGCATGTTTCATTCTTCTAGAGCAGAAGCAGTGTGGTTTAGTGGTTAGAAAACTGCATTATGACTGGAGGGTGTCTGGGTTCTAATTTCAATTCAGCCACCAAACTCACAGAACGACCTTGAGCTTGTCATTATCTTGACTTGAAGTACAGGCCTGGCAATGTCTACTTGGAAGTAAGTCCCATAGGTTCAATGGGATTTACTCTTAGGTAAATGATTACTGGCCTTGACCTTAACCTCTATTGCCAAGGTTGTGAAGGCAGTTGGTAATAACATATATATTCTTATCCTTCTTCTCTTTCCCTGGACCGTCTATTACCATATTTACTTGAATCTAATGTGCAGTCAAATCTAATGCACACTCCAGTTTTAAAAGCTGCAAAGCAGGTGCAGAATTTAATTTCACCATATATCACAATGAGTTATATTACCGTAATAATATGACCATTGATTTATGTTATGATTTTCACTTAGGGCACAATCCAGAGTAACTGTGGGGAGTCCTTGCTCCGGTGTAACAACAACTTGCTCGGGATTGCAGTATGAATTTCCCATAGGTTTTCACTAGATGGTGCAGTAACTACGGGTACACCTAATGTCTCTTACATGCTCCCGTAGTTACTCTGGAATGTAGGGCTAATTTTGCAGCTTTATACAACAATGGGTTTGTTACATTTTTATTGCAATATAGTAAACTGTTAAATAAAATACTGTTCTATACTTATCATCAAAATATCGTATTTACTCAAATCTAATGTGCCATCAAATCTAATGTGCAGCCCTATTTTAAAAGGCATGAGAAAATTTTTTACTGGCGATTATAATGCGCAGCTGCAAAGCAGGTGCAAAATTTAACTTCACCATATATTACACTAATAATATGACAGTGGGTTTACCTTATGATGCTTTATACAACAATGAGTTTGTTACCTTTTTTCATTATAATACAGTAAACTGTCAAGAAAACACTAATTTATACTTATCAAAAAACCATATTTACTTGATCGTAATGTACCATCGAATCTAACGCACACCAATTTTTGAAAACTAAATTTGGCTGGGAAAGATATATATTAGATTTAAGTAATTAGGCTGTTTCCTTGTTATCAGACTGTAAGCCTATTGGGGCGGAGACCTGTCCCTTCACTTTGTATAATCTCCCTGTATATTGGTGGTGCTGAATAAATCAGTGTGCAATGGGGGTGCAATCAGTGTGCAAAAACTGGGACTAATAGCCCAATCCTAAGTGTACTGAGTTAGAAGTTCTGCCTTATTCAGTGGGGCTTATTCCATGGTTAGTGTGTGAAAGATGGGAGCCTTAGAGCACAATCCTAATCATGTCTATTCAAAAGTAAGTCTCATTGTGTTCAAAGGGTCTTACTCCCAGGAAAGTGTCTTTAGGATTGCAGCCTCAAAGGTGCTTGCATGAGACTGGATTGTGTCCAAAATGATATCTGTTTTAAGTTTTGGCTTTGCGATGAGAGGCTGAGTTCCAGGTGGTGTATATTTGCATTTGATGTGAATTTTGCAGTATTAAAAACGGCTGAATTCTGAATTTTGGTTGGATCCCACATATATCAAAAGCTATTAATTGCCAATCCATATTAATTAATCAATACCAGTCTGGTTCTGGGTTAAAGTTTTAAACTGTTATCTCTGTAGAAGGCACGCATTTGTAATTTTAATTTCAAGATTGGGAGAGGCCATCAATATTTTCTTATAAAAGTTTTCTTTTGCAAGAAAGCAGATAGATAGAAATAAAAATTTTTATTTACTTACTTACTTATTTTATTTATTTATTTAATTATCTACGTGCATCCCAAAGAGGAAGCCCACTGCATACCTGGGACTTCTTTCTGAGCAGGAGCACTCAACTCAAGGCGCACAAGAACATGTTGTTTTTGTGTGGTTTTGTGGATGTCAGAAACCCCAACTTGACTTGTGTTATGGGCCAGTGACTCTAAAAATGAGTCTCGACTCACAGTGACTCGAATCGCTGTCTCGAGTCCTCTGTGTGTGTGTGTGTGTCCTTGCTTTTTTGCCACTTTTGCATTGCGTCAGAATCCTTGTGGATGATCCTAAAGCCAGCCTGCAGCCTCTTGGCAGCAGCAGATATGAGGATAGGTTGGTTCTTGAGTGGGGGGCCAGTTGGGGGGTGAGTTGAGAGGAGTAGGAACACACACACGCTACCCCCACTTTCCTCTTTTTTTATGTTTTACATCCTTGACTCATTTGTTTGGGGCTCCAAAGACTTGAAACTTTTCATCACAGCTGCGTATACAATTTGTGGGGTGTCAAATTGTGGGATCACTGACTCGCGACTCCAATCAAGACTTGAGCTTACTGACAGCGCATCCCAGTAATCATGCGTCACTGGCCTGCGCTACTTACTTCAAGCATCAAATCAGGACACATTTGGCTATTCACTGCTACGGGGACTCCAGACTGAAGCCAAAAAAGAAAAAAAATTGGGCATACCCCTGTAATTTGTTAAAATGAGTCATTTAGGCTTGAGATGGTACAGTTAGTTGTACAGATCATTTCCGGGAACAGGAAGCATCCCAGAAACTCTTATCAACAAATGGCTGCATTTTATGTTCATGGTCTGGATTGCTTGGATGATGGATTCACAAAGTCTGCCGAGCGAACAGAGTGGGTCATGAAGCACTCTGTAGCATCTGTTGTGCAAATCACAACAAACTGTTATTAAGAGTCTCTCTCTCTCTCTCTCTCTCTCTCTCTCTCTCTCTCTCTCTCTCTCTCTCTCTCTCTCTCTCTCTCTCTCTCGCTCCTCTGCTTTTCCTTCCCCCTTTTCAGTTCTTTTTTTCCACCTTCCTCTCGTATTGGGGAGCTCCATCTATATTGGAACCGGAGGGAATTTTTCCAGATTGTGTAAGTACTTTAATCTACTAATAGAGGGTGTTTTCAGGGGGCTGTTGGGGTATATCTTTGCAGCTCTCATGCAGGTTGACCATAAACAAAAAAGTGGACCCCGTAAACGTAGGACACCCAAGAAAAATATAAGATGCGACAACATAAAAGTTAAAAGCACTCATGTATTTTGTTTCACGTGGTTAATTTAAACACTACTGCTTGGTTTTAAATTTAAATATATTACATATAATTTATGAATTACAAAGTTATATGCTGCCTGCTCATAAGGAAAAGGACGATGAAGATTTTTCCCAGGACACAAGACTAAGAGAGAGGACATGTCCTGGAAAAACACAGCATATGGTGACCCTGCTTTAACGGGATGCGCTGAGGACCTCTGAGATCAGTGGCATAGCTAGAAGGATGTAAAGCATTAAGTTTGTCGTGATCTTAACTATGGCGTTCAAGGGGCCCATCCCTTTTGAAGCCATTCCAGGCGATGGGAGCAAAACTGTGGCGTCCACCCAAAATGAATTTATGCCCAAACTAGATTGCAGGTTTGTGCTAATTGATTTTCCACCACTGTAAGCCCTTTCCTTCATTTTTGTATTTGTGTGGGCCAGTTTAGAAACTTCCAGCCAGGTTCTGCTATATTTAATATTGCATTAGACCGCGTGCCTATGCAGGGTGCATTTTTATGATGGCAATTATTATTATTATTATTACTAGCTTTTATGTGTTGTAATATTTGTCAGTAGAATATGAATGCCAAAAAGGATTGGGTGTGTGCACGTTTTCAGGCTTCTTAGTAATTTTTAATATTGCTTTTGGCACCGGTGGTTCTCTGCAGGTAGCTGATTCAGCTGCTCACTGAGTACAATGTGCCCAAATTGCTTATTTTCAGAATCAAACATCAGCGTCCCTGAATTTCAGAAAGAAAATGTTATATGGGTTTTCTAAGGGCAACTGAGCTCAAAAATTGACAGTGAATTTCAAACAGTGTCAGCACCAATCACCAGTATAGAGCTGGAAACCCAGTCCCATCCATGTCTACGCAGAATTATTACATTTACTCAAATCTAATACACCATTAAATCTAATATGCACCCTATACTTAAAATCAAAATACCGTATTTGCTCAAATCTAACCATCGAATCTAATATGCACCCTGATTTTGGAGGCTGACTTTGGCTGGAAAAGGTGAGCGTTAGATTTGAGTAAATACAGTAAGTCCTATTATAGTCCATTCCATATTGATATAGGGGACAAAAGAGGGAAGGGTATGCCTGCTTTCTCCTGCCTCCAGAGGTGATTGGTGATCACCTCCAGATGTGATCTGACATTTCTCTATCATGTTTGATGCTGCACCCCAAATCTTCCCCATCCTCAAAGTCCTAACCTGTGCAAAGAACGTCATTTAGGGATAGCTTCTGTCTGTACAGTGTCATACCTGTATCAAGGATGACTTGTGCACCCTGATGTTTGCCCAGTCTAGCATCTTGGCAGGAGAGGGACTGATATCTTGCCATCCCTGACTGCTTTTCCTCCACATTTGTTCGAATGTGATCTGACTCATACAATTCATTTTGGCTTAGGCTGGTAATGAATCTTTCAGATCTCCCTTTTCCCAGCCATATATCTCTGGCATGAGCATCTTGGAGTTTTAAGGGAATGAGATTTTGCTTGATCGCTTGTGAAGTGCCCGAGCCTTTGGACACCTGAGCCATGATTCCCACTTTCAGAGCTATTGGAAACAGGTACAGTAAGAACAAAAAATGCTGTATGGGGGAACTATAGCATCTCGCTATACCAGGGCAGGATCTCTTTGTGGCAGACTAGGAAAGTTGCCTTGGGTCATGGACCAGCAGGAGCAATTTCACAGACATCAGTAAGGGACACTTGCCTATGCAAGGTTTCACACCCATGGCAGACCAACCCCGATGATCTCCAAGGATCTACTACCACTAGGGCAGGACTTAATGGGATGGTTTTCAAGGAAGCAATGGGAAGCAGGGACCCTCCTTTGCACTGCAACACATAGCTATAAGAATGATAATGAAGAAGCATTAATACACATCCTCAGTTGATTTATCTTTCCTCAGCATACTGATGATGTCCAGCCACAAAAGCTAACCATGAACCAGAGAGGAGACGGACAAAATTCCCCTTTCACTGCCGCCACTATAGCTACAAGTATACGTGTCCATCTGCCGCTTAATTTACAGGCATCAAGAAGAGATTGCTGGCATAGACAATGTGCTTTCCAAATACAAGGGACCATGCAGCTGGATACTGCCCATACTGGATGTTCTTCCCAAGGGCCCTCAAAAACTAGAACTGCTACTGGTTGGGTCTCCCATTCCTTGGAAATAAAAAGGAAGAAGGAAAGAGAAGGATCTGAGAAAATTTGGAAGAGACAATAAATATAAAAGTAAGGGCTGTGGGTGGCGCAAGCGGTTAAGACGCTGTGCCTGTTAACCAGCAAGCCAGGGTTCGGGGTTCGAGACCCCGGTCGGCCCCACAAGACAGGGTGAGCTCCTGTCCTTAGCCCAGCTCTGTGATACCAGCTGGATCCAATCGTATTGGCTCTGCCTTTCCATTGGACTAATTCAGTGGCGTGGAGAGGGGGCATTTGCTGCTTGGGTAACAGCCTATCCTCCATAACAATCCAACCCAGGCTTTTGTGCTTCGCATGCAGCGTATGCAGCGCTGAGCACAATACCATAGTCTTTCAAGACTGAGGGAGGGCTGCTATAATTTGGTTAAATACAAAATGCTAGTGGAGTAGGGTGACCATATGCTGGAACCCAAAAAGTAGAACAGAGTCCCCCAAAAGTCCAGATTTTCCACCTAGAATCCAGACTTTAAAAAAGAATTTGTAGGACCCTATCCTCCTTTTTGGATGCCAGCATGGTCACCTTTTACTCAGGAGTAAGCTCCATTGACTTAATGGGCTTAGTTTTGAGTAGACATAGCTAGGGGGCTTACCTGGGCTGCTGATGCTGGAGAGGTGCTTTGTGTGGGGGGCACTTAGGAACATGGCGGCAGCCGTGGCACGGCACGCTTGAGTTCTGCCCAGCTGGGCAGCCATTAGGGGTGAGTTTAAAGTGCGCAAACGTGTGCAGTAGCGGAGCTGCAGAGCACACACATGCGGATTGTTTGTATGTAGAAAGTAATGTGGGAGCCGGCGACATCCCCAAAGCGGATGCGCCGCCCACGCCGACTTCCACAGACACTGCGTGCGCACTTTAAACTTATCCCTAATGGCTGCCCGGCTGGGCAGAACTCAGTCATGCCATGCCACGGCTGCACCTAGATTTATGTAAGTCCCCCCAAGCACCCTCCCCTCTCCCACAGAGGCTGGACATTTGCTTACTGTCCCAGACAGTCCAGTCCAATAAGCCAAAGCCGGACATGTCCGGCCGATTCCGGCTTTCTGGGAAGCGATGTGGAACTGTCTCTTTATGAATACAAAAGTAATGCTTGCTAGTGGAGTAGATGCTGGCTGTGGCAACAAAGTGGGAAGTAATTTTTTAAGCCCATGTTCAGCATCTGTCCACAAGCATGTTATATACATCACATCTTGCAGGTGATGGAAAAGGCATATGTGGACCATGCTTGGAACAGCAATCCAGCCCATACTAGGAACTCTCATATATATCAGACTCTCGTATATCTGTCATTCACCATTAATGCGTTTCTGCTGAACGTGTGGACCTTGCACCTTAGGTAACAAGTACGGCCTTATTTCCACACTCTGTGCATAGTGAGATCATAGAATCATAGAGTTGGAAGGGATCTAGTAGGTCATCTAGTCCAACCCCCTGCCTGCAGCAGGAAATCCCCCTAGAGCATCCCCGACAGGTGCTCGTCAGGCCTCTGCTTGAAGATCCCCAGTGACGGAGAGTCCACCACCTCCCTTGGCAATCTGTTCCACTGCCGAACTGCCCTCACCGTCAGGAATTTTTTCCAGATATCCAACCGGAATCTCCTCTCTTGCAGTTTGTACCCATTGGTTCTAGTTCTGCTTTCAGAAGCAGCCATGAACAAATGAGCCCCTTCCTCCCTATGACAGCCCTTCTGGCATCTGATGCACATGCTCGCATGTATGTGTCCTATTTGCAGATTGGTTTTTCTGGTGATCAGCAATGCCTCTTGAGAGTGTCACTGGGGACCTTTTAAGCCGGTAACAGGCAGATACCCTGTAAAAGAACAGGCTGTAGTAAGAATAAGTAAGTACCTTTCAAGTTAGTTATAATTTATCATTATAATATTATATAATTATATTATATAATTATATTATATAATTATGAGATATATATAATTATATATATAAAAGAAAAGTCACTCACTGACTGACTCACTCACTGACTCACTCACTCACTGACTGACTCACTTATCACCGCCCTGCCAAAAACACTAGGCCTAGAAGCGTGAAATTTGGGGTGGGTGTTCCTTCCGTGAGGGAGGGGTGCACTTAGAAACAGTTTTCGGAAATTCCAACCAGAAGGGGGTGAAAAGGGGCACAACATGTTTTCCTCCCTATACTTTGCATTGAGAATTGCTGACTCAGCAACATTCCACCCCAACTGCTGGGCCTGAAGCATGGAATTCTGGGAGGGATCCTTCTGTCACCTGAACTCCCACCAAGAACCATCTGGAGAATTTAACCCTTCAGGGGCTGAAAAGGGGTCAACGTGTTTCTGTCCTATACTTAACATGGGAGACTGACCAACACCCAGCCAATTTGGTGCTTGGTGCCTGGTGCACTGGGGGGATGTTAGGAGGAATATGTTGCACTAGCGAGGATGCTGCGCATGGGGGGCAAGTTGTGCATGGGGGGCAAGTTGTGCATGGGGGCAAGTTGTGCATGGGGGATGATGCGCATGGGGGATGATGCGCATGCGGGGAAGTTGCGCATGCAGGGAAGTTGCGCATGCAGGGAAGTTGCGCATGCAGGGAAGTTGCGCATGCGGAAAGTTGCGCATGGGGGCATGGGGGAATGATGCGCATGGGGGGATGATGCGCTTGGGGAATGTTGTGCATGGGGTGTTGATGCCCCGTGGGGGGATGGCGTATGGGGAAATGTTATTCCCGCAACCCGGGTACACTTTTTGCTAGTTAATTATAATCGTAGCTTATAATATTAAGCCTTACTGGTTGCACCCTTGCTTTGCATTCAGAAGGTCCCAGATTCAATCCTTGTGTCATGGGCAAGTTAAGGAGCTCCTGGTTTGGAGGTGGACACTAACAGGATTGCAGAAAAGCAAGTTATGCCCATGGAATGCCTGAATACATTGGATCTCTCGAGGATATAAATGCAATAAATAAAAAAAAAATTCACAGCTTGCCTTCAAGCAGCCGAATCTGTCATAGGAAGTGATTTGTCAAGAAGACTCGGCAGTCTCCGGGGTGCCGTGTCCTGGACAGAGAACATTTTTACAACTCTTTTTGGGCTAATAGCCTGCACGGATTCCCAAAGACACCCGGAATGCGTCCATGTTCCATATTGAGCTGGGGATATTGTTCTGCTCAAAGGGATCTTAAACATCAGCTAAAAAGCCAGTGTGGATATAGATTGCTCTGCAACAAGGCTGGTGCTGTTATTATTTCCCGTTAAATCAGTGGTGGGCGATTGTCAAGGGGTGATTTGCTGGCGGAGCAGAAAGAAAGGCCAAAAAAAAGAGCAAGCAGGAATTTGAGAACTGGCTTTTTGACCCACCATGAGCACCAAGCCATCTTATACATAATGCGATCTTTGCTGGAGTATAGAACGGTGGGTGGGAAATGTTTTCAGTCTTCCATACAGGAAATTTGATCCCCCTTCCCAAAACCTACCTTTCCCATATAGCTTTTGGAATTTGGCTTAACCTCTAAGTCAGTGATTTTTCAACCAGTGTACCATGGCACACTGGTGTGCCACGGATAGTCCTCAAGTGTGCCATAGGAATTTAAGGGTTGACATTCATTAATAGGAATATTGGGGGATTTGAACAGTCTGGTGTGCCTTGTCAATGGTAAAAACAATTAATGGTGTGCCTTGACAATTTCAGTGCCTTGTTAAGTGTGCCATGAGCTGAAAAAGGTTGAAAATCACTGCTCTAAGTCCTGGACCCCCAACGGAGATGAAATGTAAATACAGGTCCAACCTTGTTGTACATCGATTTTTTTTATCTTTCTCGGCTTTGGTTCCTTTCTATGTGCCTCTCCCCTGGTTGCTAATTTCAGAATACAAACACCAGACCAAATTGTATGTTCCATACAACATCTAATTTGATTCCTGTCGGTAATTAGATGATGCGTCTTCACTTGGCATTAAGGAAAGGGAAATGAAACAAATTGACTTGTCTCTTACAATGATCTCCTCTTTCACTCCATTATGTTTGGACAACGACCAAGCTAAGCCGCTAGTGCTGGCTCAGGGCCCATCTTGCAAAGTTACTAGTCCATCTTGTATTTTTGCTTGGTGGCCCGATCGCCTGAGGTCAATTCTTACTCACCATAGGCAACTAGGAAAATGATTCTTCACAAGCCTAGGTAAGGGAGAAGTAGCTCTACATCACCTGTGGCCCAGGAGGTCTCAGAAAATCAGAATTGATCACTTCCAGTGTCTCACCAACCAAGCCCTCCCCCTTGGACCTCCAGATCTGCAGCTGGTAACTAAAGCAGGAACCCACCAAACTTCTCTAGAAATAATAAACCTCCAATTAATATCTAATCCCCAGTTATCACACATTTAATTGTATTTGTGTGTGTGTGTGTGAAGGAGCGTGGGAGGGTTGCATCCAGTGCACGTCCGTTTCTTTTCTTGGTGCTCTTGGTTCCTCAACGTTGGGATCTGCTGCTCTATGGAAACTGTTGCTGCTGCTATCCAATTAAAGAAAACTGTTGATGAGCACAATCCTAACCAAGTCTACTCAAAAGTAAGCCTCATTGAGTTCAATGGGTCTTACTCCCAGGAAAGTGTCTTTAGAATTGCAGCCGATCAGTTGTTGCCATTAATTTTTTAATATTCTTTGTAAACCGCTTTGTGAACTTTTTAATTGAAAAGCGTTATATAAATACGATGGATGGATGGATGGATGGATGGATGGATGGATGGATGGATGGATGGATGGATGGATGGAATCCTAATCACACGTTCTTGGGAGTAAGTACTATTTAACACAATTTACTTCTGCATAGACGTGCTTGGGATTGCACTGTAATCAAGTGCTGCATAGCATTGCAGGTGAATGAAACAATATTATGGGCTGGAGGGAGATATGTTCCTAGCCACATATCTTAGCCGGCATCATCCCAGATGAGGCATCCCAGAGACTACGAGGCACATTTCCCTACCACAGTGTTGCCTCACATAACAAGTTCAATTCATTCCAGAAGCATGCTTGTGATGTGAAATGCTCTTAATGTGAAGCGGATTTTTCCATAGGAAATAATGGAAACTCAGACGATTGATTCCAGAACGCAAAAAATATTCATATAAAAATATGGACTGGATGTAAAAATGATGACAAAACACTGGAATTAAATTCAGAACATGCATTCAATGTGCATGATCCTATGAAGTCTACTTAGGCTGTAGTCCTAAAGACACTTTCCTGGGAGTAAGACCCATTTAACACAACGGGGGCTTACTTCTGCATAGACATGGTTAGGAGGCTGCAATCAAAGACCCTTTCTTCTGCAATCCTGTACACTCTCCCTGCTTTCTCCTCCTCTTCATCCTGAGCCTCTCTCTCCCCTGCTCCCTTCTGGCTAGCCCTGAGCTGCTTCCCTCTTCCCCAGTGCGGTTCTCCCTCTGCCCAGCGGACGCCCGGCCACAGGAGGAACAGTGCGGAACTGTCGTTTTCGCTATGGGCAGGTGCGCTAGGCAGCCCTGATGCTTTTTAAACAGGCTGCCGGCCAGCGCGTCTGCCCCAACTGCCAACGAGTGAGCTTGTTAAGTGAAGCAACACTTGTTATGTGAGGCAGAATCCTAGAGAAATTTTTGATTTTTATGTGGATCACTTGTTAAGCAAGGCACTTGTTAAGCGAGGTACCACTGTATTTCTCTACTAAGAATTGTATTTCTCTACAATTTCTCTACTCACTGTATTTCTCTACTGTTCCCACCTGCAACAGTAGTTTTCTTAAATAATTAGCAGTGTAAAATTCAGGTGTCCAAGCAGTCTTGAACCATCTTTCAAATAGTTTTCGAAAACATTTTTATTTAAGAGAAGCTTCAGTTAATTGCCAGGCTGCTGTATCATTAGGATTTTAATTGCTTTTTATTGTGTTTTTAGGGTGTTGGACTTTTTTTGACTGTTTTATATTTTTAAAATTGTATTGACATAGTTGTTAGCTGCCGTGGGTCCCCTTGTGCGGGAGAAAGGTGGGGTAAAATAAATGAAAGAATGAATAAGGGCAAAATCCAGAGTAATTACAGAGTCCTTGCTCTGGTGTAAGAACAACTTACTTTGGATTCCAATATGAATTTCCCATAGGTTTTTACTAGGTGGTGCAGTAACTATGGGTGCACATAAAGTCTCTTACGTGCGCCTGTAGTTACTCTGGATTTGGGGGTAAATGAAAGAATGAATAAATGAATACATCAAAAGGCTTTTAATTGATTGATTGATTAATTAATTAATCAAGAAATCATTGTGACGTTTGTCTTTCCGCATTTATGACAGTCGGTTTTGCTCCCTTAAACTGACTTTGAACATACCTTTCTGGGTTGTCTTCCAGCCGCCACTGTTTGTGAATTCAGAACCATCCCTTTATTTGCCTCTTGCTGTCCTCTTAAGGATCATAACGGACCCCAAAGCTCTTCTCTGTCACAGCCAATTAAGGCAACACAGCCCTCTTTTTATAGCCCTGGGTGCAGTTTGATTTTCCAAAGGCAGCGCATAACCAGATAGCATCATATAACGAGAAAGGGGGAGAGAGACCACCAGAATGGAGAGAGATGCAGAAAAGATTTCACATGCTTTGGAAACGGATGAATTTATTGCAGAGAAGAGGCACATCGCTAGCAAATTTTTAATATGACCAGATTTCTATTGGCAATTACATCAAGAAGCTCTCAGTTTCTAAATCCTAGAAATTCATACCAATACCACCAGGTTATTGTTTTGCATTTCTGCTCCACCACCTTTTTTTCCTGGACTATCTGAATGCCACAAATTTTGAACTATAAACCAGTGGTTCTCAAAGTGGGGATTGGGACCCTCTTGGGGGGTTGTGTCTTCATTTTAGGGGTATTACAAAAAGTTGGGTGACACTATCATGGAATTGCCTTCTGCTTTGCTAAGGTATTGGAAACAAGACTGGATTCAGGGACTAGACTGATTAAAGAGAAGTTTAATGCGCTTTCCCATAATACTAGATCTCTGATCCTCCAAAGAAATTGGTAGCAAATTCAAGAGTGTGTCATGGTGCATCAGTAGCATATTGTATAGACTTGGCCATTTCAAGGTTCATGATGAGAGTTAATAAGGATCTGGTCAGTTCTGGAATTCCAAAACTACTCAAATCTAATGCTCAAATCTAGACGCTGACGGATGGATGGATGGATGGATGGATGGATGAAAGAAAGAAAGAAAGAAAGAAAGAAAGAAAGAAAGAAAGAAAGAAAGAAAGAAAGAAAGAAAGATTGCTGACCTTTTCCAGCTGAATTTAGTCTCCAAAATCAGGATGCCCACTAGATTCAATGGTGCATTAGATTTGAGTAAATAAAGTGTTTTGATAAGTATAGGTCAGTATTTAGTTTGTTTACTATATTGTAATAAAAATGTAACTTATACTAACCATGTCTCCTCAAAAGAAAGCCCCACTGTGTTCAGTGGATCTTACTCCCAGGAAAGTGTCTTTAGAATGGCAGCCTCTAACCCACTGTTGTATAAAGCAGCGCAATTAGGTAAAAATCATAACATAAACCATTATCACATTATTGTCATATTGTTGTTGTCATATAATGCATTGCTGTTTCCAGCAAAATTAAATTTTGCAAATGATTTGTAGCTGCACATTACAATTGCAAGTAAACCTTTATAAAAATCTTGGGCCTTTTAAAATCAGGGTGCACTTTAGATTTGATGATGCATTAGTAAATAAGGGTATATTCCCTGCCTGATCAATTAAAAAGACATTCTCTCTCTCTCTCTCTCTCTCTCTCTCTCTCTCTCTCTCTCTCTCTCAGATGAAAATAACATCCTGCCTTGTAAGAAAGAGGAACTTCAGTGTGGCAGCGGCCTCTGTCTCTTGAACTGGCTGCGTTGCCATTATAAGAAGGACTGTGGCAAAGATTATGTGTCCATCAAGATAACATGTTCAAGTGAGTGCGCTTTCTGCCTGTTTGTGAGTGGATCACTGGTATTCAATCCTAAGAATGTGATTCATTCTATCAGCATTTCTTAATGCTGACTTGGTGGATCATGAGCCAATTTCAGGTGGATCCTCAATCATTCCAATGCATATTTTATTTTTAATACATATATACTATCTTAAGAGACAGGAAATTAAGCTTGGGGAGAGGGGCAAGAGAAGTTTGGACTATTTTTACAAATAAATTTTTTCTAAAAAAATTCACATTACTTGTAGGGCCAGTTTCTATAATTTTCAGTGTTTGGAGGGTGCTATTTTCTGCAGCACTTATAAGCTCCAGGTGCCTGGGATCAGGGCTGTGCTGGAAGACCCCCTAGACTGACCTTCCACATCAGCCAAAGTGTTTGCTTACTTGCGAGTAAAAGTGGCTGTGCAGTTTACTTTTAATGGGACTCAGTGTAAAAGGGAGGCTTGGAGGCTGGAACTTCCTTCTGGGATGATTCGGGGGGCTGCGATCATTGGATCAGGACCTTTATGGTGTCCTTGGATTGCTCTCAGCCTGCCCTTTCCACCAGACTATGGCACATTTGCCTACTTGTGAGTAAAGCTGTGATATCTTTTTCTATGCATATTTTTGCTTTTCAGGTTTTATTTTTGGCCGTTGATAGGAAGGAGCTATTTCAAAACGGATTGTTGCATTGAATTCAGCTCTTTAAGATGAATCCAACAACATATGACATGATGGGGTAGTGCACACCATCAGGAAGTTGATTTTTGAGGGTATCCAGGAGAAGATCGTGGTTCCTCGGTCTTTGCAACCCCTCCCGGCGAGGGTGCAACACCCACTTTGAAGACCACTGATCTAGTCCAACCCCCTTCCTCTAGTAGGAAATCCTAACAGAGAAGCAGTGGCATAGCCAGATGGGGGCAGAGCAGTCAAGTCTTGGAGGAAGCCTCACCCCTTCAGAGCCATTCCAGGTTGAGGAAGCAAAACAGACCTCCATTTTGCTCCCCCCACCTGGAATGGCTCTGAAGGGGTGAGGCTCCCTCCAAGTTTTGATTGCTCCCCTCTCTAGCTATGCCACTACGAAGAAGCAATGTTTAACCACTGTGTTGTGAAACACTTATGTGCCATGGATGATCCACAGGTGTGTCACAGGGTATTGGGGAGAATCATTTATTAGTTGGGGTTTGAGCCACCTAGAACCAATATGGTGTCCCTTGTCAATTGTCATAAAACTTTGTCTTGTCAATTTTACATCTTGACAATTTTAACACTTTGTCAGTGAGATTAAAAAGATTGACAATCTGGGTCTGAGAGCATCTCCAGCAAGTGCCTTTCAAGCATCTGCTTAACCTTCTCGAAGGGGACAAGTTTAACCAAGTTAAGTCTAGCCTAACTTCCAAAGGGATTAGTCTAAGCTAATAGTCTAAGGGTGCAATCCAGAGTAACTACGGGGAGTCCTTGCTCCGGTGTAAGAACAATTTGCTCTGGACTGCAATATGAATTTCCCATAGGTTTTCACTAGGTGGTGCAGTAACTACGGGTAAACGTAATGTCTCTTACGTGCTCCCGTAGTTACTCTGGATTGTAGGGTAAGCCTGTTCAGAGGAACCATACAAAGAGAGGTGTATTGCCTTTATCTCTTATTTATGGACTACTCAGATGCAACTAGTGGGCTGGTGTAGGAAACAGGATACATACATGGGCTGAATTCTTATACACACTTTCCTAGGAGTAAGCCAGTGGTGGGCTCCAGCAGGTTCGCACCTACTCTATAGAATCGGTTGTTAACAAGAAATAGGACATATAAAGTTTAAAAATAGCCATTTAAAAGTGGGTGCCAGGTGGGCATAGAACCGGTTGTTAATTTCTTTGAATCCCATCACTGGAGTCAGCCCTATAAATACAGGACTTGCTTCTGAGAAGATATGCATAGGATTGTGCCCTTGGTGTGCCTTATGAAACACTAGATGGACTGAACCTGCATGTGAGACAGCATAATGACTCTTCCTCCATTTATATCTATCTATCTTTTTATCCATCTAGCTATCTTCAGTATTTACTGGTATATACTGATTTTCAACTAAAAAGTTCACCAAGCAGTTTACAAAGAAAATTAAAAAAATTAATAGCTAACGGGTCCCATAAGGGTTCACAGTCTGAAAAATTCCTCCAAATCAGACTTCACTTTGAAATTTAATAATTCCTCTCATTGTCTGGCAGGCTGGAGAATAATTGCTTAAGATTTTCTGCCTCTCTCTTCTTGATGATGCTTCCAATAATTTTTTTTTTAGGGTTCCAGGAATGAATGGGTTTTCCTATCCAAGTGCCAGGATGGCTTTAGAGACATGGGTGGAAGGGCTGGCTTCCGTAAGAGGGAAATTCTAGATGGGTGTTAACAGCCGATCACCGCCATTGACAAATGATGGCCGTTTTGGAAGGGCTTCCCAAATCACCTCCGGTCTACTGAGTTATTAACGCTTAACCTAATATCCTGTGTTCATTTATTTAATGATTGGAGGAAGGGAAATAATGGGGAGAGTTGTGTTCTGGCTTTCTTCGCAGCCGGATGCTGCAGCTTGGATTCTTGGTGCCCGTCCATTGCCACAAATGTGCGTCAAGGGAAGCAATTCAAGTGCCAAACTGCCAGGATGGTTCTTTAGAGGGACCTGAAATACCAACAAAACAAAACAGTGATGAAGCAATGCTTATTTAAAAAAAAAGAATCGAGATGAGATAAAATATTGACTTATTATTCTCTTTGGTCGAGTCCCATAAAGTACATTTGGTCTCGGCAGGCCAACAGTGGAGCCCTGGAGGTGCTGATGGATGAAACCGGCGAGTGTATCAGCTTTGCAACACCTAACCCACTGTTAGCACACCTAAACCCTAACACTTAACACCTAAAAAATTTTTTTTAGATGAGTCCCAATGCTAAAATATTTGGGAACCACCTCAATTTGATCTTTATAGCCGAATCTTACATGCCCTGGAGCAGGCAGATAGGTGAGCCTACATTTTATGTGCCCTGCATTTTAGGCAGGGTTATGGCTTAAAGATGCTCTGTCTGATTCAAGTCAGACACTTCAAGTAAAGTGGCAGCAGTCCCTATGGGGCTACTCAGATCTGCACCACCAAAAGAGGTGCCAGATCCTGCCCTGACGTCTGCCCAAAGGCTTGCCTGCCACTGCCCACTCTCCCTTCACCCTAGAACGCCTCCCTCCTGCCCTCCCTATGCCAGTCTAGCTCAACTGGTGCAGCCTTACCTGTTGCCCAAGCCAAGTGGATCCTATGTCGGCCACCCATTCACTGATCTTCTTGCTCCAAAGACAGATCAAAAGTATTTTATGGTACTTTTGCAACAGTGATGACCGGTGCAAGGACTTATAGCCACTCACGGTATGTCCAGGATTGCACTTTAGTTGATTTATTGATCCAGTTGGAATATGTTTGCACAGGGAAAAAGTCACATTGTTTCATATCAAGGAGAATGCTAAAGGCAGGTATGCAGAAATAGACCAAAGCCAGCCAGTTAGAATGACCCCATCCTGCTTCCACGGCCAGCAGCAAATAATAAAATGCAGTCTTGGTATGAATTTTGGCAGGTTGCTTCATTGATTTCAGGAAGCTATCTGCATTAATTTTCCCAGGGAGCACAAATCCCACCTCTTATCTCAGTCCCTGTAAAGAGAATTTTAATGGCCACGTTCCCAGGTATAACCCTCAAGCCATCATTAATTAGAACAGAATGTTTTATCTCTCCTTGCCGTCTTCATGTTGGCCGCTGTTATCTCTTCATTAAGCCTTTGATTGAAAAGTTGAGGTTGAAATGGACCTTGAGCAGGGGATATATTGATGTGACAGATGCAGAGGTGAGCCTCGGAAAAATCCAGGCGTGCTAAAGAAAATGTGCATAAATAAATAATAGCATCAGTAACGTTGATGAGAAAATATGGGGGAGTCAAGGTCGCGTGTTCGGTCTGGATTTGTCAGGAAGGCTTTGGTTTTCATAGCACATGAGCTTGTCTTTGTGGCACATGAGCACAGGTTGCATGACACAAAATTCCCACTTTTTGTTACCAACCGAGAGCATGATTTACGTAATAGGGAACTATACTTTGACCTGAGCTGGTGTATTGCTGGCAGACAGATTAAAGAGCACAATCCTAACCATGTCTACTCAAAAGTAAGCCCCATTGTGTTCAATGGGTCTTACTCCCAGGAAAGTGTCTTTAGGATTGCAGATTTACCCCCCAAATCCAGAGTAACTACAGGAGCATGTAAGAGACTTTACATGCACTCATAGTTACTGCACCACCTATTGAAAACCTATGGGAAATTCATATTGCAATCCAGAGTAAGTTGTTCTTATACTGGAGCAAGGACTCCTCATAGTTACTCTGGATTAAGCCCTTGGTCAAGGAAGGAAGGAACGGTGCACACTAGCACCGCCAGTCCCACCACCTCCCAGGTTCAGTCCATCTGCCCCCTTACCACTCTTTTACCCCCTCCCCTTGTCACATTTCCCTATTATGCTTCTTTTTTGGATAAGCAGATCTCAGTTGCGGTGATAGCTTTGCCATTAGCCAGGTGCCCCTTTATTTTACAGATGTCGCGGATGAATCAAAGTTGAGATGAAAACTGGTTTTCAGCCGAGTGTGGGCTTGGAAATGTGTCCCAGTAACCTGGCATGGGTATGTGTTTGTATGCACAGGTACACACACACATACACACTGAAAGAAGTAGAGCAGGATATTAGAACGTTCTTATTTTCTGCTTTCATTTATTTTTAGACTGAGAGCCTCCGAGGCCTTAAAAGAATAAATGCCATGCTCTGGCACCGCCGAGCATCAGGCAGACATTTACTCATCAGAAACGCAACCCAGTTTCAACAGTGGTAGGAGTATTTAACAAAACAGTTGTGTCAGCATTTTAAAAAGAACTCTACCAGGCATGGGACAATCAAGTGCTGGACAAGCCTAGACCAGGCTGGCTGAATCATAGCAGTGGAAACTGTCGGCAAGCAGGGAGAAGGTTTGCTATCCTTCCTTCAAGGACCTTGGGGTGGTATACATTGTTCCTCCTGTTTGTACTAACAACAACCCTATGGGGTAAAAAGGTCCCCCTGCAGGTTAACTGCCAGTCGTTTTCGACTATAGGGTGCGGTGCTCCTTCCCATTTACAAGCCTTTAGAACCAGCATTGTCCAAAGACACTTTCATGGTCATGGAGCCAGCATGACTATACGCCGAGGCGCATGGAACGCTATTACCTTTCCCACCAAGGTGGTACCTATTTATCTACTTGCATTTACATGCTTTCAAACTGCTAGGTTGGCAGGAGCAGGGCTAAGGATGGGAGCTCACCCTGTCTTGTGGGGACCCAGGTCTTGAACCCTGGCCTGCTGGTTAACAGGCACAGTGTCTTATCCACTTGTGCCACCACAGCCCACAGACCCTATGGGGTAGGCGAGGCTGAAAGTGAGTGACTCACCCAGGGATTTGAACCTGGATCAACCAAGGGACTATAGTCCAGTATCAAGAAGTGATGGCTATTATTGGTCATTTGCAGCCAAGGAAAAGAAACTAAGCAACAGCTGTGCCGACATCTGAAGTGCAAGCTTTAAGGCCCTTTGGCAATTGAGTGTCCATGTTGGGAGTGCACTTCTGCCCGCAGATTTCAACCAGCTCTGCAGGCCGTTTCCAACCTTCCAACGAAATGCTGATGCTGTAGTCCATCGAAGGAAAAAGCAAGTCCACTTAACACTTCCTTTTGATAACTTGTATTGAAAGGATTTTGCAAAGTCCAAACAAAAATGTCCTCCAACTGAGTCATGACTGTGGTCCACATAGGTCGGTGTTGTCTCCATTGACTGGTAGCAGCTCTTCTGGTTCCAGATGACCTTAGATCAACGATGTTCAAATTGATATAAATGTATAGATTTTATATCACTTTAATAGAAGGGAAAACAGAAAATAGAAGTTCTTTATTTTTAAAATGTGTCCTGAAAAAGTGCATTAAGTTAAAGGACCAAAGGGGATCTACACACATTTTAATAAATAAAAAAAGCAGGCCTCTGTCATTCTTGAGAGACTATGGTATCGTGTTCGGCGCTGCATGCGCTGCATGCGGAGCACGAAAGCCTGGGTTAGATTGTTATTGAGGATAGATTGTTACCCAAGCAGCAAATCCCCCCTCTCCACACCACTGATTTAGTCCAATGGAAAGGCAGAGCCAATAAGATTGGATCCAGCTGCGTTGCAGAGCTAGGCTAAGGACAGGAGCTCACCCTGTCTTGTGGGGCCAACCCAGGCCTCGAACCCTGGCCTGCTGGTTAACAGGCACAGCGTCTTAACTGCTTGCGCCACCCACAGCCCCTTTCAATAAATAATGTGTCACTTAATAATGGACCACTTAACAATGGACCACATATACAACAGGGGTCAAAGCACAACAAAGAAGCTCTTGCAAGTGCAATCCTAAGCATGTCTACTCAGAAGCAAGTCCCATTGTGTTTAATAGTACTTACTACCAGGAAAGTGTGGCTAGGATTGCAGCCTTAATGAGGCAATCCGGTCTCTCATAACTAGCAGCAGAGTTTCTGTTTATACAGCAAAGGAATTGGACAGAGATAAATGTTCTCCTAAGACATCTAATAACATTACAATGAGGATTGGATAATGTACAGTCATCCCCCACGTTATGATAGTTTGTTTTCTGATGCTCTTTCAGTTATGTCCAGGACTCATTCATTCAACACATGTTCCACTCTTTCAACCTTTCTCTGCTTGTCTAAAGGCTAAAATTGTCTTCCCTCGTGTGAATTTGCATGTGACCTGGTGATCAAACATTTTGGCATTTCCTTATGACTTTCTTCAGTAAATAACCATCTTTCAAATACATAAGATATTCATTGCCCACACATGCCCTAGGTTCATTTTACTGTAATTTGTTATGTATTTTGGCTATGTGTTAATAAATGTGTTATCTAGACTTTTGCAAGTGGTATTATGTCTTTTTTGCTGGCCATTTTGCATTTAAAAGCTGAAAAAGACTGGGTTCCATTTTTCAACTGTTTTCGTGTTCGGACAGTGCTCCGGTCCCTAACCCATCCAATAAGAGGGGGATTCCTGTATCTCCATCATTATGTGATGCACACCTGTATAAAATTGTATTCTAGATTATCCTAACATGGGGGACCCTCATGCATGGGGTCAAATTGGCTTAAAGCTGGCCCTGATATCGGGAATTGTGATTTATCTGCGACCTGCTTTTGTAAGTTGAATTGACCCCCACTTGGGATGTTCAGGCAGCAGATACAAATGTACAGATTTTTTTTTAAAAAAGATTTAATTATGATTTTGCTGCTGGTAATCTTTCACTTTTCCCCATCAGCTAGTTAGAAGACTCAGTGCCTTACTAAACCTGTGCATCCCCAACCAGCTCCTCAGTGGTACTGAATGGTAACATTGCATCCACCTAGTATCTGATCATCCCTGTCTGTTTCATATCTGTTCATACCACCTCTGCTGCCTCTGGCTAGAGTGATTCTCATCCACCATTCACCTGATGCCTCCTTGCAGGGGCTGGAACAATTGATGGAAAGCAGCCCTCTCTGGGAAAGTTACATTAAGTCCAAAATGGTTTTTCTGCCCAAGAAAATAGCATCCATCATCCTGCAGATACCACTTTCCCTTCTGAGTGTTTTGTTTCACCGCAGAGGTATTTATCATGTTGATAAAAGAGGCCCTGGGCCCAAAGATTGATAAATTTATTTTCCCGGCTAATTTGATCCAACTCCACCAGCTGCTGTGACATCCGCATAATACCCCAAACCCTCAAGCCCCCTAATTTATATCCGGAGCTCTGCCTTGCAGTGCCCTACTTGGCTTCTGACAGTTTCAACTGGCAAACCATTGCTGATCCAATCTTACCTCTCCTGATGTCTTAATAAGGATGTCAGCACATGAGGAGCAACTTATTATCCCATCGCTGCCCAGGAGGCAGAAGCTGCTTATCTAAAGTCTAGAGAACTCATTCTGCCCCAGAGGAGCATCTCAAGGTCACAAGTCAGAGAAAGTGCCCCATGCACTCTTAGACATGGGCAAATCCAGAGTAACTACAGAAGCACGTAAGAGACATTACATGCACCCGTAGTTACTGCACCACCCAGTGAAAACCTATGGGAAATTCATATTGGTATCCAGAGTAAATTATTCTTATACCGGAGCAAGGGCTCCCTGTAGTTACTCTGGATTTTGCCTATATCCCTCCTTGTTATTCCTCTATATGTTGTTTTCATTGACAGGGCTGGTCCATCTATGAGGCCAACTGAGAAAGTTGCCTCAGGTCACAATCCTTTCCAGTTTTTCAGGGCTGGTGCAGTTGTGCCAGTGGGCAGTGTGCTGCATCTTGTGGTGAGGGAGGGCTGACACTGGGACCTTCTCAGAGTATGGAAATATGTGTTCCCTTACTACTGGACTGAACTGTGATTACAGGATTGGGTCCTTAGTTTAGCACATTGGCAAGGGACACCCACCTTCGTCCACCAACTTCCATCAATTGCTCATCCTCCTCCAACTCTTTAGACTGGAAAGGGAATAGGGTGGAATCAGTTGTGGGATTCAAATAAATTAACAACAGGTTCTATGTTCCTTTAGTAACTGGTTCTCAGAACCAGGCGCTCATTAGCAAAGGGTCCTATAGCGCCTGTGAGAACCCCCTGAAGCCCACCACTGGGTGGAATAGTTCAGTTCACCCAGTTCAGGACTTGGTGTCATTCTATCTAGTCTTTTCTGATCAGGCATTGGGCACCAACAAATCCTATATTTTTCTATTTTTTTTGCCTACTACATGATAAAAATCTCTCTCTCTCTCTCTCTCTCTCTCTCTCTCTCTCCATGCCGCTGTACAGAAGTCCACCTGAATCAGACCAGCCCCATCAGCGAGTTTTCCCATTACACCGAAATCAGCAGTGACACCAACATGCTTGGTTCTCCTGTGCTGGTGGCAGGAGTAGTGATAGGTGTGGTGCTATTCCTCTCCTGTGTGACCATCATCATCGGCAGCCTGAAAAAGTACCGATGCTTTCAACACCCCCAGCTGCGGCGAGATACCAGTTACAGTAAGACGGACCTTCAAATTATTTGTGCACCTTGAGGCTACTGGTGGGCCAGAGGAGACACTAGATGGTCTAGAAGCTGAACTAGATGGTCCTTTGGCCTGATCCAGCTCTTCTTTCATTCCTTCATACCTGACCTTGTTCCCATGTCAGACTATTAGGAGTCAAAGGCTCACCCTCTGCTCCTTTTTCCTAGCTCCAGATGGCTTCTACTATGGAGGATCCATTGGAGAATTGCGATCCAGTTGTATCGAGGAATTCCCACCAGCATTTGATTTCAGCTCATATGTGGAGACCTTGTCTCAGGTCAACGTCATGCACTCCGACTCACCACCGCGGTAAGCCTTGTTTACCACCTTATCGCATTTATATCTTTAGTTTGTTGATTGAAATTATTTCAGGAGCTCAAGGTGATCTACGTGGAGTTATGCAGGTGATCCTTCATCTAGACTGGGAATTTTCCGCATTTTTGTTTACACAGTTTTCACATCTTGTGATATCACTTCTGATGCTGGGAGTGGGTAACTCTCTGTAGTAACGAATTGTCTGTCCCTTTTCCTCCACCTATATTACTACAGACAGTTGCCCTAGACACAGAACCAGTGGCATAGCTAGAGGGGGTGGTGCAGTCAGTCTTGGAGGGAGTCTTGCCCCTTCGGAGCCATTCCAGGCGGGGGGAGCAGAACGGAGCCGAATGGCTCCGAATGGGGCAAGACTCCCTCCAAGACTGACTGCACCACCCCCTCTAGCTATGCCACTGCACAGAACCTGAAAGTTGGCAGCACAGTAATGTGCCCACAACAAACCTGTTGAAAATTTGGCTCTCACCACTGGCCTTCTAGCCTTCGGGCCGTTTCATTATCACAGATCCCTCCTTCTTATTTTCATAGCTGTGATTTGTTTATAGAACTGTGAAAAAATATTGCTCTCTTTTTATCCAAAAATATAAATGCAATCAAGCTCCAGAAGGGGAAAAAAAATCCTGGAGAAACCAAAAGCTTGCCTGGGTATTGAGGGGAACATTATTTTTTGGTACATTTGCAGAAAGGCTGGATTTCCTGCAGGATTTAAGGACACAACAATCCATTTGCAACCAATCTCTTCGAGTCCGCTTGGCCAGCTGGTGCTCCTTCCTTAAATCAACTATAACGGATCCCATAGGGAACACGGAGGGCCTTCGGCATGCATTCTTCTATAGATTTCTATTTGTTCCTCTTCATCTGAGCAGAAGTAGTTACCACAAAATGTCAGGATAATAGATGGTCTCTCTTCTTTGGTTCTCTGTTGGAAGAACAGGTTTAAGAAGCCTGAGAAATTAGACTCATTCCGTGGTGTAGAAGATGAGAATAATAGAGGGCAGAGGCTTCCACGCCCGTTGCTCTCCTTCTCAGCTCCATTTTTTTCTGTTCATCCAAATCGAACCATCTCAAGGTCAGCAGAGGATGTTATCTGAGCAGTGACATTCTCTTACAAAGCTACACATGTTGAATGTATGCGCTCAAATGTAAGCGTGAGCTTGGAATAGGGAAAAAACCATAGGTTTCTGTCTAAGGGCGCAATCCAGAGTAACTATGTGGAGTCCTTGCTCCGGTGTAAGAACAATTTGCTCTGGATTGCAATATGAATTTCCCATAGGTTTTCACTAAGTAGTGCAGCAACTATGGGTACACATAAAGTCTCTTACGGGCTCCCGTAGTTACTCTGGATTGCGCCCTAAACCATAAATACAGTATTCACTCGAATCTAATGCACACCCGATACTTACAATCAAAATACTGTAATCATTCAAATCTAATTAACCATCAAATCTAATGCGCATGCTGATTTTGGAAACTGAATTTGGCTGGAAAAGGTGAGCGTTAGATTGTAATAATTACTGTATTACTAAATACAGTAATTGGTTTGGACAGCCTCAGGTTTAAGGAGGAAACTACCCAAGGCTGGGTGGTCTTGATACCCTGAGCACTGAACCATGTGCAGAGGGGGCAGTTAGCTCCTCATCATCCCACTTCCAACCACTACAAGACTAGGAGAAAGTTGTGTATTAAGGACAGCAGGCCTAAGAGCTAAATATATAAGAAAACCTACATCGTAGTTTTTAACAATCTCTTCCTTACCCTCCTCCTTCTTTTTCTGAATTTAAAATGTGCCCACAGAGGATATGTGGGGGAGAGAAGCATGGTAGGCTAGAGTGTCCTGACGCTCTAAGCTGCCACTCTCCTCTCCTTCACGTTTCCTCTCTAAACTATTTCCCGCTACATTTGCAAATCCAGGGTACTGAATGAAGTGGTGGTGGTTGTAGAGGAGCATGATGACAATGTAGAGAGTGACATTTGGCAGCCTGCCTGTCAAACTCTTGGTCTGATCCTGAGTCACAGTCTGGTACAGGGTTCGCTTCGAGGATTTGGCCTTTATGAGGTCTCATTGTGCACAGAAAGTGTCAGAGGCACAGAGCCCTCGTTCGTTTTTCCTGAAGGATGTCCAGGACAAAATAAAATTTATATAAAATTTTAATGGGGAAATTAATTTATGAAAGATGCCTTCAGGGTGTTAATAATTTAATTGCTTTGATGTACAAGCTGCAGAAATCTCATTTAGGACACAATTTGATTATCTCTCTAGATGCATCCCTAATTGGTTCTCACACTGGATTTAGGATTTTAAAAAACCACACCATCCTCGTTTCCTTTTCTTTTTACATTTGCCATGATCCTGCCAGGCTCACCAGGTGGTCAGAACCCTGGGAGCCAATTTGACTTGACAACCCTAATAGATGGGTGAAAATATCCATAAACGTCCCATTCCCTGAATTAATGACTTTCTTGTGGACCAGGAATCTCTCCGAGCATGTCCAATTGATTTGACAAGAGAGGTATTAAAAAGTGACAGATACACAGGAAAAGCATCAGATTATATTTGGCTGTCCTTCACTAGCTCTTCCAGTTACGCACAGGTGCATTTAATGCTTCTCGGTTACTTGTGACATCAGATCATTCTCAAATTTTGAGACAGTCTGTTGCAATGGCGATGACACATTGCCGTGAAAACCTGCAGCATACAATCCATTTCGGTTCCCCACCGCCAAGCATGAGCATCGCAACACCCACACTCCGCAAAACTAGCACGTGGCAAACAAATTTAACTCCAACGTTCTGCTCCTTTTATTGTCGTAGGAGCAGAGAAATGCAACCGACACTCGGCAGCAGATCAGTTGTGTGTGAATCCAAACTGAAGACAGCAGTCCAGAATAATTCAGATGTTAGCTTCTGACTTATTTGCCTGTTTATTTATTAATTATTATTTGCCTAAAAATTTATTAATTATTCAATAATAGCTCTATGAGGCTATAACTCAGTGATTTTCAACTGTTTCATCTCATGGCACACTAACAAGACAGTGAAGTTGTCAGTTGTTTTCACCACTGAGAAGGCACACCAGGCGGTTCAAATCTCCCAATTTTTCCATTGATTAATGACCTTCTCCAAAGTCCTGTGGCACACCTGAGGACTATCCACGGCACACCAGTTGAAAATCACTGCTATATCTCCTATATATCCTAAATGCATCCATTGAAGATCAGTTGTCCACATAAGCTTCCAGTGTACAGATTAAAATATTCATAGGCTGCAATCCTAAAGACACTTTCCTGGGAGTAAGACCCAATGAAAACAATGGGGCTTACTTTTGAGCAGACATGGTTAGGATTGTGCTCTTAGGGCACAATCCAGAGTAAATATGGGGAGTCCTTGCTCCGGTGTAAGAACAAGTTACTCTAGATTGCAATATGAATTTCCCATAGGCTTTCACTAGGTGGTGCAGTAACTACAGGTGCACGTAATGTCTCTTACGTGCTCCCCTAGTTACTCTGGATTGTAGGGAGAGTCTTAAAAAATCTTCAAAATACAGCATATTTGCAGATATTTAACTTCTTTGGGAAGTAAAAGAAAGACTTGTCAGTACATATTATTGCTTATCCTTACCCAAGGATAGTTAACTTGCAGGCCAGGGTTCGAGACTCGGGTCCCCACAAGATGAGGATCTCCTGCTACAGGCAGGGTGTTGGATTAGATGATCCACTGGGTCCCTTCCAACTCTATGATTCTATGAAATTTCTATAAGATGCGGGAATGTGGAGGACGGTCTAAGTGTGGATCAAATCAATCTGGATTTCAGACAGACAAGATTCCAATGCTTCCTTATATTAAATCACACTGAATAATTACAATAAAAATATTCATCAGAGAGTGATGCAGAGCATTGCCTGCCATTCACTGCCTCCCCAATATGTTTGAATAATGCTCACAGATTTTTCCAGCCTTAATTGCAGATTAGAAACCAATGAAGCAGAATGCTTTGCCAGAAGCCCACAGGGCTGAGCATGTGTATGTTCAGAATGCATTAATTCCACATTAGCCTCAAGGCTGCAAATGGAAAAGCACAGAGACAGCTTGTGCTTGATTCTCATATCAAGATTAGGACCCCAAGGCTACACTTCTGTGCGCACAGCAGGGCTTACTTCAGAGTAAGCATGTAAAGGCTTGTTCTGCGCGATCAGCATTTACTTGGTGATAAACTCTCAACGACATGGGATGCTAGAAAGGGGGAGGGCTGTGTGGCTGGAGAAGGATCCAAATTGCACTTTGACTTCCGAGCTGGAATGGTGGAATTCCAAGCTATGCATAGGGTTGCCGTAATTCTCTTCCACAAAATCGGGACAGGACCCTATATCCCATTTGCCAGTATGGAAACACAATCCCCTAAAACTGTCCCTGTTTGGGGGGATATATGGCAACCCTAACTATGCAGAATACCGGCACAAGCACACTCTGTAGTGGGTCCTGTGGCTGATCAAGGCTTAGGTTTGAAGCTTAAATTATGATGTCACTTCTGACCATGACATCACTTCTGGTGGGTCCTAAAAGATGGTCACTCTAAAAAGTGGGTCCTGGTGCTTAGAAGTCAGTTGCCTGGTTATGGCAGTAGATGGGTTCGTTCCTCCAGGTTCCCCAGTTTGACAGGGGTTCTAACCCAAAGTTAAAAAAATGTCCTTCTGAGGTTTAAGGAGCTCATGTGCTGAAGATCCTCAGAAGGTGTCCTGGTGGTCTTAAAAATACACTTATGATTTTTTTTCAAAGAGGCTATGCTTTGGGGGGCGGTTGTTAAATTTTTGTGTCCCTGGGTGTCACTAATGTACTTTCTTTGGATAGGCAAGTCACTGTTGTCGCTGGGTGAAGATGCATGCCTCCCATTGCCCCTCCACATCTTTTTTGTAGAGCAGGGGTCTCCAAACCCCAGCCCAGGGGCCAGATGTGGCCTTCAGAGACCCTCAGTGTGGTCCCCACAAGACCCCTCTATCAGGTCCTTGGGCAAGCCTTGTCAGCTTCTCCAATACATTCTTATATGTAAATTTAATCAAATTTGAAATGTAAATTAGTTTTCTGACCCCCGACACAGTGTCAGAGAGATGATGTGGCCCTCCTGCCAAAACGTTTGGAGACCGCTGATGCAGAGGGATAACCAAAAGCTCTGTTTCCTTCCAGCTACGATGAGTGCGTGGGACCCAGAGCAACACAGACCTACGTCCCTACGGATGACCCACCACCGTACTCTCTGATTGACCCTTGTCAGCAGAATTACTTCGCTATAGACATTCCCTGGGAAGAGGAAGCCTCTCCAGGGGCTCCAAGAAGGGCTGCCAGGTGCCTGGTTGGACTGCACGACCTGGTGCAGCCCATCACTTCGGTTTCTTTGTCGTCATCGTTCCCATTGGAGGCGGCTCCTCCATACGAGACGGTGGTGCGCGAACCAAACACCCCCATTCCGCTCGTCCCACTCGACGCACTGAAAAATTACACAGATGATTATCAGACCCTCTTCAACAGAATACTGTGAAGGGAGACCTTTTGTCCATGCTGAAGGACTTCTTCTATCAACAACATGGAATGATAGTGACCTATATACTTAACCAAACTTTTATCTTTTTTTCTACTTTTAACAGGGCTTGAATGGGTTGCTTGGGGGGTGGGAGGGAGTCATTTGGGAGGGTTTTTTAACAAAAAAAAATTGAAAGTTTACCTAGACATGAATTTTTGTGTTGTCCCCTGAAATGTTGAACCTAGAAAGCAACGGCTAAGGTACCTAGACTCCTCTGTAGCATCTGAAAGCGTATCTGACTAACCCGCCATTAGGGTAGGTTTCTGTTGTATGGTCAAAGAACCTAGTTGTCTGTTTTATTATGGGATTCTGCATGTCTTAGAAGTAAAGGAGACAGGTCAACAGAGTTGCATCCATCTTTTGTAAAGGTTGTCTATAGGTTTTGCCCAATGAGGGAGTATCCAGAGTGGTTCTTTACAACATTTGGGAAAATAGATTCATTTCAGACTTAAGAGTTCAAGCTCTAGAGAGACGATAAAGCATTTTTAGCTCATTTTTTTCTTACAGTAACAGTTTCTTCCCATTTTAAAGATGGGGGACCTAAGGATTAAAGCATGAAAGGGGCTTTCTTGCCCAACGTAGATTTGAACTCGGACCGTCTCAACACTCTATCTACAACGCTCATATCTATCTATCTACCTACCTATTTCAGGGTTACCAGATGCCCAAACCTCAAAAGGAGGAAAAGATCTTGGATTCCTCTTAGCCTGGCCTTTCCAGCAGACAATGGCACATTTGCCTACTCAAGAGTAAAGCCACAATATTGGGCACTTTCACTTTCTTATAGAGCTCAATGCATATTTTTTTATTTTTTGGCCATAACTTTTGATAGGATGGAGATCTTTCATTCTCTCTTTCTCTCTATCTTATCTGTCTATCTATCTCTATCTACAGTATTTGTCTGCTTGCAGGCAAAACGTTGCCCATGTCAGGTTTCTAACCCTACCATCAAGAGTATGGTTTTCAAAGTGGGAGTCATGAAAAGCTTGATGCTACCATCTTGGAATCTGACACTCAGGCTGCAATCCATACTTTCCTGAGAGTAAGCCTCATTGAACACAATAGAACTTAACTTCCTAATAGACATGGAGGAATGTGATGTGATGTTACTTCTTGTTTGTTGATGTTACTTCCAGGTTGATATTACTTCCGGGGGGGAGGGGGGGTTTCCTGGACAGATTGTCAGATGGGGGTCCCAGGCGGAAATGTTCAAGAACCACGGATCTAGAGCAACCATTCTCAAATTTTTCTTCACACAGTACACTTACCTCTATGGGCACAATCCTCATCATATCTACTCAGAAGTAAGTTCTTTTGTGCTTTATGGGACTAGCACTGCAGTCCTAAATACACTTTCCTGGTAGTAAGGCCCACTGAACACAATGGATGAATAAACATGGTTAGGATTGTGCTCTTACTCTCAGAAAAGTGTGTATAGGATTGCATACACGCATAATATGCACAGTATGTACTTCTGCATAGTATGTACTTCTCTATGGCCTCCTATGAGTCCATTTCCAGCTTCGGGGAAACAATTCCTGGTTCTGCAGCTTTTTCTAGGACTGTTTCTAGGGCTGTTCCTGGTTCTGCAGCTGTTTCTTTTCATTACCACAGTCACCCTAAGAACAGAGATTCAGAAATCCAGAATAATTTACAGCAATTTTTCAATTTCTATGCTCCAATCTCCCACAACAGCCCTAGCGACTTTTTATACACACCAATGTACTGTGGCACACTGGTTGAAGATTGCTAGCATTCTAGCAATCCTAAACAATGCAATCCTAAACCTTGGTACAGTTGGCACTCCTGGCCTAAGGGTGTTGCACTCCTGGCCTAAGGGTGTTCCTTATAATGTCCTATAAGGAACTTCTGCCCCACTCCTGGGGGGCATGGTTAGGCCAGTGCACTGACATGCACTGGTCTCCCCAAACCTCCATGGGAAAAGGGAGATAGGTGAGTTGCACTGGCAACTAATTGGTTAGGATTACACTGTAAGTCATAATGCTATCCAGGATCTCAGTGGGATAGGGTGACATAAGGCACAATCCAGAGTAACTACAGGGAGTCCTTGCTGCAACATAAGAACAATTTACTCTGGATTGCAATATGAATTTCCCATAGGTTTTTACTAGGTGATGCTGTAAATACGTCGATGTAAATGTCTCTTAACGTGCTCTCGTAGTTACTCTGGCTTGTAGGCATAGTTATGTTCTCAGTGCCTGCTGCCTTCTTGATGACGGGAACTCCCCCTACCCCAGCCAAGAAGGCACCAACTCCCCAATGCGCACACATACAAAATTTGGGCTGCAATCCTAAAGATATTTTCCTGAGAGTAAGAACCATTGAACACAATGGGGCTTACTTTTGAGTAGACACAGGATAGTGCTCTTGGAGACTTTCTCCTTCTATCACCATGCACTATTTCCATATCCCTTATCATTATTGCGTTATTGTTGAAATTCCAGACACCATTTTGACTCACCCTGAAATATTGAGTTCTAAGGAACCCTATACTACAAATCACACTGGGTGGACTTTAATTTACATTAAGTTGAATTTTGATTCTTAAAAAAATCAAACTTTTCATTTAAAATGTGAACGAATGAATCCATGCATTATATTTCAGACAATCTGGCAACAACAAATCAGGATTTACGAATGTTTTGTGAGCAACTATACTCTTCTAGTAATTTTCAGCAGTGTAACACTGGTGGATCTTGCCCACTGTCATCAGCTATCGCCCTCTAAAATGCTCGCCCCCAAAAAATCAGCCTAGAGTTTGTATAGACGAGTCTCCAGATGCGTCTGGAACAGGCACCATTTACAATCGTCATGAAAAGACGTGTAATTATTCCTGATTATAGTAAATAACATCTCATTCCTGAAAGCCGTATCCAAATTATGAGATGCCCTTAGACTCCTCATAAGGAGAACCCTCTTCATTTGCACATGCCTATTCAGAGATTCATCAGCTTCCTCACTGATATAAGCTGATAAATGGGTACTTACTCATACTAGGAGGTCCATGTATCTGTGCCTGACCATCCCCTAAGGCAGGTCAGAACATCAGATCAACCCCTAACACCAGATCCAGGAGATATCCATTAAAATAGAGTGGCAGGTGAGTAAGAACAGACAAATAAAATATCTCTTTACTTTCTATGTAATTATGGTAATCTGTGGAACTCCATTCTGCAGGACTAGGCCTCCTTGCTTTTCAAAGGGGATTGGACAGATTTCTGGTTAAGTCCATCACAGATTACAGACTATGGGCACAATCCTAACTGTCTACGGAAAAGTAAGCCCCATTGTGTTGAATAGGTCTTACTCCCAGGAAAGTGTCTTTTGGATTGCAGCCTATGTTGGGTACATGCAACCTCCTGCTTTTAGAAGTACAACTTTGTTATACATGGATTTTTAATACACAGATTTGAGTCAACACGAATGGCCACTACAAATCACACTTTTAAAAACTGCTTTTCTACTGTTGTAGGAAAGTACTCTTGCAAGCTATCCTTGTAATATTGGATACCCTTATTGGGATAAATAAAATAAATCCACACAAGCTATCAATTTTTTCAGCTAAGCCAAGCAAAGGCAGGGGGTCCTTTACATTTCTCAGTGGTGACTGCCTTTCTACAACAGTAAGAAAAGCTGTTTTAAAAAAATTTTAAAGGAACACTTGGTGTGTTTTTTAAAAAATGATTTAAATTAACTCATTTTTTATATAACGGAGTCAGTGGGGATCAGTGGGCACTGGGTATCCCTATGGCACAGCCTGCACTACCCTACTGGGCACCACTGGGCAAGAGTGGGCAGTGGACACCATCAGGCATCCCTACCAGGCACCAAATCAGTTGTTAGAGGGTCCTTGCATCATAAAAGGAATGCAACACATTCCCCCCCCCCCCCAAAAAAATCATAATTTCAAATTTCAAGGTCCAGGGGTTTGGGCTGGGTGTTGATCAATCAGTGAGTTAGTGATTCTTCAGTTTTATATGTTCAGTTTTTTATATATGGACAAGAAGGCTATGCAGTGCCTGCTCACTCGGAAAAGGAGGACAATAAAGATTTTCCAGGACACAAGATTAAAAAAGAGGACGTGTCCTGGGAAAGGAGGGCATCTGGTCACTATAGCAAAAAGAGGATTATTTCCCCTAGAAAAGGGGCTGTGTCCTGGGAAAGGAGGAGGGATGCTGGAGAGCTGCCAGTGGGGTAGTTAGGGGGGGCAGAGTCCAAGGTTTTGGGGGTCTCCCTGGGGTGGGTGGGGGCAATTCCAGGGATCCCCGCAGGGCTTGTGCTCCCCCCCCCCCGCCGCAGCCCAGCCCAGCCCAGGCAGGTCCTCCCCGCGGGGAGTTTCGCTTTCAGTTTCAGTTCCTGTCTGCGGAGGCTGCTCCCTGCAGAGCGGAGCTTTCCCGGGGCTGCGGCGATGGGGGCTGCGGCTGCTCCGGACCCCCTGCGGAGCTACGTGTCCTGCTGCCGGCAGCGCTGGGCGGGGGGCGGCTGCGCACCCTGCCAGGACCCCGAGCTCAAGCGCCAAGCCCGAACCCTCCGCTCCACTCCCCGCTGGGACCTCCAGGGCATCGCCCGACACTGCACGGCTCTCCCAGGGGGAGACCCGGACCCCGCTGCCCTCTTCGCCCGCCTCGCAACTGCCTTCGGGGTCCTGGAGATGCTGGCACTCCACCTCCGCCTCTGCCCCTGGAGGGGAGAGATCCGCTCCATCAAGGTCTCCCCCCAGCACTCTCCTCCTTCCTTCCTTCCTGTCTTTCTTTCTTGTCAGTCTGTCTAGCCCTCCAGCCTGGAAAATCCTTCAGTGTCCGTCTGTCCTACCTACCTATCTATATGTCAATCAATCTATTTGTCAATCTATCAGTCTGTCAATCTAACCATCTGTCCATCCATCTGTCTGTCTGTCCATCCATCCATCAGTCCTTCCATCTGTCCATCCATCTCAGTCCATCTATATGTCCATCCATTCATCTGTCCGTCCATCCATCCAGCCATCTGTCCATCCATCAGTCCATCCAGCCTTCTATCCGTCCATCCATCCATGCGTCCATCCATCTATCCATCCTTCTAGCCGTCCATCCATCTGTCCATCTGTCCGTCCATCCATCTATCTGTACATCCATCCGTCCATCAGCCCTTCCATCTGTCCATCCATCCCTCAGTCCATCCATCTTTCCATCAGTCCATCCCTCCATCCATCCATTAGTCTATCCGTCCGTCCATCCAGCCATCCGTCCATCCATCCTTCTATCTATCCATCCTTCCATCCGTCCATCCATCTATCCATCCATCCATCTATCTGTACATCCATCCGTCCATCAGTCCTTCCATCCCTCAGTCCATCCATCTTTCCATCAGTCCATCCCTCCATCCATCAGTCTATCCATCCATCTGTCCATCCATCCAGCCATCTGTCCATCCATCCATCAGTCCATCCAGGCTTCTATCTATCCATCCTTCTATCCGTCCATCCATCTATCCATGCGTCCGTCCATCCGTCCATCCATCCATCTATCTGTACATCCATCCGTCCATCCGTCTGTCCATCCATCCATTAGTCCATCCATCCATCCATCTGTCCCTCTATCTATCCATCCTTCTATCCATCTGTCTGTCCATCTATCTATCCGTCAGTCTATCCGTCCATCCATCTGTCCGTCCATCCATCTGTACATCCATCCATCTGTACTGTCTGTCCATCCGTCTATCCATCCGTCCATTTCATTCATGTCAATGCATGTTGACACCATTGATGTCAGTGCAGAGGTGTTTGTATGTATGAAAGTTTGCATCTTGAATGCATGTAAATTGAGGACTTGCTAAATAATAAGGTTGGATCTGTAATTATTATTTAAAAATAAATATGTGAACGTGAGGGGGGGGAACCACCTGGAATCTTTTATTGTTGCCATTCCCCAGTACTGACTCGGCTTTCAATCTCCTTTAGAGATTCCAAGAATTGAACCTTGGCCTGTCTCCTGGTACAATTGACTCTGCCCACTGACAGGTTGGGGGGGCACATGGACTTGGAAGTCCACAGTGCTGTTTTGTGCCATGTTTCTTGCACCTAATGTACTCTTTCTCCCCTCTCAATCCCCCACCCAGACATTTACAGGAAACTTTGTGTACTACGTCCAATCTGTTCTCCCAGAGGGCATCCTGGAAAGATTGCTGGGGGAAATGGGGTACGCGGCAAAGACGGCCACCGAATTCTCACTGGTCAGGAAGCTCAATGAGGCTGAAGCGGAACAGCTGGCTTTTGACCTGTTCCTTGCAAGGATTGAGTATGAAGACATCTTTGAAATGGCCAAGGATATGAGAAACGTGGATTTGGGGGAGATCCTCCAGAAACACTGGCCTCCTGAAGATACTCTGGTTCAAAAGCATCAGCCTTCCCAAATCAAGGAACATGGGATGACTGGAGAAAGCAACACACAAGGATGTTGCAATCCTCGGCAGGCAACTCCAGCAAAAGGCAAGTTGGCGTTTGACGATGCTGCAAACGGCAGGCTCGGTCTCAGATTCACTGAGGATGAGTCTCAACCTCCGGTTCCAGAATTCACTGGTGAGCTAAACCCAAACCAAAGCCACGAAAGTGCCTCGGAAAACTCCTGCGTCAAAAGCACGGACAGCGAGGATTTCTTGGTGAAATACTCTGACATTGTCATCGGGCAAAAGCCTCTCCACCTTGCAGACCTCTCTGCAAAAGAGAAGAAAACTCAGCCTCCAGGGCTTCTCTGCGCCATGCTGGGTGGCGCACCAGCAGATGGGAAGCAGCCACCAACTGTCCAGTCTCCGGGTGCAAGCGGCCCGCAAGCCATGGCGATACTGAACAACGCAACTTTGGAAAGCGGAGTCGGGTACGGCTGCAGAAACCAGGGATCTTCCCAAAAGGTGATTGAATTGAGCATCAGCGATGCTGTAAAGTTCCTGAGCGTTCACAGGTCAGACTCCACAGATGAGCCCAAAGAACTAAAAGGAGATGCCATAAAACACAGTAATCCAATAATCTCAACATGTCACATATCCAGGGAGGAGGAAAACTGCAGATCCTCTGCATCTGCTAAGCTAAAGCCTGTGGAAGACAACATGGAAGGACTGGTGTATCCTGTAGAGGAAACGGAACAACCAGATTTCAGTGGGAGCAAAATGGGCTTCCAAAAATTGAGTCATTCTAGGATGAAACTGGAAGATCCACCTGGAATGTCCAAAGGGAGTTTTAGTGTTGACCTTTACTCATCTAACCAATTCTGTAACATCACTGGGTATGAGCATCCCTCTGTACACTCAGGTTACGACCAACATTTAGTAGACATTCCAGGTGCCCATGGTGCTGGGGAGAGCTATAAGGATGTCAGCAGGCCATCCACTTCAGCCATTAACATCCCCCCTGATATCCCCCCAGAGAATTGGCACAGGGGACACCCTGCAGGCTGTCCTCTCTACTCTGCTTGCCCAGGTGAAGATGCACACTTTGACACTTGCATTGTAAGAATGAATGACGCAGACACCGAGGGTTTCGTCATCATATGCAAAGATCAGTAGATCAGCGCAGCACATTCCAGAGAACCTTCTACCTCCTAATACCGAGGGGTTTTCTAGATGTGGAGCTGGAGGATGCTAGTGCTGAGCAGTTGGACCCAACTTCTCTTCCTTCATCAGCAATTTCTGGCTTCCACAAACCTCAGTGGTCGAAGGAAAGAGGAAAAGGCATATGAGATGCATATGGGCGCATCTTATGGATACGTCTATATGCATCTATATGGGTGCAGTTATAGTTTTCCACCCCTTCTTCTCCCCACTATCTCAGTTTCTTCTGCAAGTGTCTTTCTATGCAAAGATAGAGTCAGGGATGGCTGATACTGCAAGAAGTTTAAAAGCAGGCAAAGGATGGAGGGGAAGTGGTAGATAGTTTTATTCCCTGTTTAAAATATGATTATGCCATAGAACCTAAAACACATCTAAAGTGAAAGAGGATCTCTGACTGTACTGGGTTTCTTACTGCCTTTTCTTTAGTTGTGGCCTGGTTTTTAACGCAAGAAAAATAAACCTGTGCCCAAGATTTATTTGCACTTGTCAAGATATGCTTATTTTAGGGTTGCCCCTGCTTTTTCTTTGAGTTATTTCTGGATTGTCCCATATACACTATCTCATTGTCTTATACAAACTAACCCCCAAATCCAGAGTAACTACGGGAGCACACAAGAGACTTTACGTGCATCCGTAGTTACTGCACCACCTAGTGAAAACCTTTGGGAAATTCATATTGCAATCTAAAGTAACTTGTTCTTACTCCGGAGCAAGGACTCCCTGTAGTTACTCTGGATTTTACCCTAAGTGTGTAAAAAAAAATCCAGAAACATGATATGGAATGGAGTGGCACTATTTTAGGGTCGTCATTTGCCAATTCCTCATTTTCCCTTTTGTTGAATTTATTTATTTTTATTTTATTTTAAAAATTTATATCCCGCCTTTTTCGGGCAAATTAGCCCGACTCAAAGCGGCTGCCATAAAACATAATTAAAAACATAAATAGAACAATTCAATTAAAAACAATTAAAACATACAGATAAAACAACATATTGGTAGATTAAAAACAATAGTGTGTTAGACCAGAATTAGTATGTAAGGATTATCCAACAGTTTCTTTTGTCCTAGATAATGGCTTTTAAGGCTGGCAGTCATAGGTTTTGCAGATATTTGAAGCAGGGGGTATCCCGTTCACAGTGGCACAGTCTGTGCCACTACCCTTCTGTGACCATGGGTGAAGAGGGATAGTTTTAGGTGCAAACCTTCAAGTGAGAGAACATCTTTGGGTGGCTCTGATTGCTTCAACTCTTCACATCCACTAGACTGGAGGACTTCTGAAAAACATACTCTGAGAAATATGGTTTTATGATGGATCTTTTAGTCAATTCTCCACCAGCCCAATTCTATGCAAACGTCCTCCAAAGCATGTACCACTTTTCCTAAATTTTGTAACCACTTTGTAAACTTCTGTTGAAAAGTGATACCTAATATTAATCCATAGACCTTATTTTGGATAGACTGCATCCATCCAATTGCGTTAGATCGATGCCTAGAACATTTATGTGGTACCAAAACTACACATTGATAACATTTTTGAGATTTAAACCGCTTATCACTTATGTTTATTCCTACTAATTATCCAAATATACAATCCATGCAAAGCCTCTGCATTGGATTTTTGTTGGCTGTGTGTAAAGCCAAAAGTCTTTAATATCCTCTCTGTGCCCCAAGCATAGAATTAAGGACCAAATAGAAAAATTATATGTGCAAAAGGAAGCTACTTAGGCTACTCAATCCTGGGGACTCACTTCACTGGGACTCGTAAGCAAGTGTGTTTAGTAGTGTTAAGAAATGCTGGCTGGCACATTTCCTAATAGTGCTACGCAGCACTGTGGAAGAATTTATGATTTGTTATGGAAATATTGTATTGGGATGTGGGGAAACAAGCATTATTTTTCTGGAATAAAAAAATTCTAATGGAATGCACTTGCTTTCTTTCATATTGTATTTTCCCCCAAAAAAGTTAAGATTAAAGATTGAAGAAAAGCATCTGGACATCGCGGTGTGTGTGTCCAAGTGAATGGAGCGATGCTGGGCGATTGCCATCCTACATATATTTTTCTTCTTTTCACATTCTTATACCTCTTTTCCTCCAAGTAGCTCAGGATGGTGTACAAAGTTCCTTCCCTCCTTTTTAAAACTGTTTCAAAATAAGTCAATCCTCAGACATCAGCTTTCAGGCAGACATTTATTTTATATTTTTCTGACTTTATCTGTATTTTTTAAAAAAACTTTAAAAGCATTTTTTTCCTCTAATTTCCATTGTATTTACTTGATAGTGACATGGCAAGCAAAATGGATCAACACAATTATTATGCAGGAAATGGAGTGAAACTGGTTTAAGATATCCATACCTATTAACAAACCTATTACCATACCTATTACCAAACTTTCAAGTTTAAAAGTGCAGATGACTTCAAACCACCTTTTCTTATGGTTTGATGCCCTACCTCTCTACCCGTTGAACTTTCACCTTGCTGTCATCCTGCTCAGAATGGATTAGGAGTATAGCCAAATCTGTTAGCTCCCTCCCTCCAAGGCTTAGCTTTTGCCAGGGTCTTCTAAACTTAGCCTGCACGACCTAAAGGAGAAGTGAGGTGTTATATCTCTAAATATAATAATGATCCAATGAGAATAAATCAAACCTGAACCATATGAAAATCATTCAGGTTCATCCAATAATAGTATCTGAGAGAATGAGCCACAAGCAAGTTGTCACGAAGAGCACCAGAAATTAATAAGAGGAGGAATGTTTTAAAGCCTTTTGTGATGTTTTGGAATCTCTTACACATCTATCCACATTGCAACATGTGAAAAATAATCTATGAAACAGTTAATACACTAGTACTTTATGATACCTGATCATAGGTGCAGCTACAAGTACAAAGAAAACTCCAGCATTTTTTTACATCTCTAGTTTCTCATCCAATATTAAATATACTTTACAATGAAAATAAGAGCAATGTTAAATGTTGCAACCTGCAAAAACTTGAGGAAAGTATGCCACAGATATGCAGAAAGATACTATCTTGTTTTTTGGAAAGTACTTCCAAGGATCCCCCAGCACGTCTTTCCAGAGCATCAGGTTCACAAAATAGAGAGACCCGATGCATTTCAAGAGCAAAGTCTCCAAGTGACAGTGGACAGATTCAAGAGCAGTGTAGGCTTTGAGGCGGATTCCCAATGAAATCCAACTCTGAAACTCCCTTGGGTTTCCAGATCCATCCATTAAGCACCACAAATGGGGACGCGTGCATTTCAGAAGGTGAACTGGACCCATTCCACCACTTCTGAAACCCTGTAAATCCTTAGATCAGATTTCCTATGAGTGGCAAAACTACTGAATAAGGGAAATATATTTCTACGACTGACGTTGCATGGCACAGGAGGTTAATATTTGGTCCAGATTTTCTTCGTATTTTTTCATCATAACCTGCATGTCATGGTCGGCCTGAAGCACCTTAAAACAAAAGGCCAAATATTAAATTAGTCCCCTATACATCTCACAAAAACATTCAAATTCAATAGGCCCTCCTGACCCATGCACTTGGCATCCGTGGGTCCAATGTTTTTTCTGGGGGGAAAGGTGCTAGCTCTCATTACATGTCTTCCACATTTGACAATTATCTACTGGGGAGGGGGGAAGAGGAAAAAGGTGCCAGTACCGAGCACCAGTGAGTACCCCCAGAAAAAACCCTACACAGATCTGAATATCCATGGATAAGGAGGGCCTTCAGAAGACCACCTGCATGACTAAAAGACATTTCCACTTTTCTAGAAAAACCAGAAGTGCCTTCCAGTCTTCCCAGTCTGAGGATGGGTGGCAATACGAGATCTCGGGACAGCCAGGCATGTACCCCAAGGATGTAATTGTGGTGCCATGTGCCGCCACCACCCTAAAGATTTTGTTATTATATCCTTTCAATAAAGGTATCAGCAATAGTGTTCTGCCACTAGTGGTTTATATATTTGTCATATTCTTGTGAAAAGGGCTTAAATACACCAGAATATACATACCAACACAGGAGAAGGAACTTTAAATAGTGTCTGTTTAATGAGCCATTCCTCATAGAGCTGATGGATAGCTTCAAGATATTCCTAAAGAGAAGAGAAAGCAAGAGGAAATAGAAAGTGAAAACAATTTTATTTCTGCAGTGCCATGAGATCATAGGACTCATTTTTGACACCTTTAAATTATAACCAGGATTCATCCATTCAACACATGCTCCACTCTTTCAACCTCTCTCTGTGGTTGAAAGGCTGAAATTGTCTTCCCTAATGTTGATTGGCATGTGACATTGTGATCAAACTGTTTTTTGGCATTTCCTTATGACTTTTTTCATTAAATAACCATCATTCAAGTACATAAAGATATTCCATGCTCACACGTGTCATTGTTCTTTTTACTGAAATTTGTTATATATTTTGGCTATGTGCTAATCAATATGTATTATTTCGGCTTTTGCAAGTGATATTTATGTCTTTTTTGCTGACCCTTTTGCATTTGCAAGCTGAAAAAGGCTGGGTTCCACTTTTCAACGGTGCTCTGGTCCTATATCCGCCTAATAAGTGGGGGATGCCTATATCTTGCTCTAAGAATGAGAGGTAAAAGAGTCTATCCACAAACCTAATTTAGGAATACAACATGGAAAGATCTGGCTCTTTTCAACGTTCATATTACCTGTCCCAAAAACATAATTCCTGTCACCTGTTTATCTCCCCTATCAAATCCTAAGGACCCAAACGTTCAATATCGTACAATAGCACCTGCTGGACCCTATAGGTGAGGAGGGTACCCTGTCCATATGCGCCAAGCTCTCTCACTAGGGATGGGCAGATTTTTCTCCTTTTCATCTGTCTTTGAGGGAAGATTCACCACTACAGGCAGAGAGAGACAGGGTCGGCCTTTCAATGATGCCAACTGAGACAGCTGCCTTGGGTGACAGACTGGCAGGGAGTTACTGCTTCACTATTTTTCCTTCTCTGGCTATCAATTTTAGAAATGGAAAATGAGAAAAGGAAGTGTGGAGAAGAGGCAATTGATGGATGGGAGTGTCAGATGCTCTGGTTTGCCACTCTTCTCCTTCCACTCAGCTAGTACCACTCAGGTGCTACTTGGTACACCGTCTCAGGCACCAGGAGACGCTGGGCTGGCACACAAAACCAAAGATGAACCTAAAGTGAGTAACTAACTTACCCTACAATCCAGAGTAACTACGGGAGCACGTAAGAGACTTTACGTGCTCCCGTAGTTACTGCACCACCCAGTGAAAACCTATGGGAAATTCATATTGCAATCCAGAGCAAATTGTTCTTACACCGGAGCAAGGACTCCCCATAGTTACTCAGGATTGTGCCCTTGGTTCTGTTTGCCCAGGGAATTGGCACCCTTGCTAGTGCTTCAAAAAACTCCATTACCACCTCCGTTCAGTTTCCACCAGACCAAGTATGAGCTTGGTCAAGCAAATTCACTTCCAGAATTTGCCAGAGGGCATCCTCCTTACCATAGGAATGACCTTTTCCTCTTCTCTGCATCTTCTTTGCAGCCTATCGTAACATGTTTTGGGAGACGTCTGTAGGTAAACTGTCATAAAATAAAGCATACTGAATCTTATAATTTTTAACAGAATTTTTAATCATATAGGCTGCATTCCTGAACTGCAATTAGGCTAGCCTAATTCCAACATAAACCAGTCTACCTACATCACAGAAAGCATGGGCCAGCCTATGTCTACTTAGGCTGGCCCAAGATAGAAGGATCTGGGCCAGACTAATAGGGCTAGCCTAGGTAGTTCAGCAAGGGTGCGTTAAGGGCATGGCTTGGAACACTGCAGTTAGGCCACATCCAGAACCTGTTTCCAGGGCAGACATGCCCCCCTCACAGCTCCTCAGAGTTAGGACACCTCAGGAGCAAGAATAAATCTGAGTAGACCCACAGGGTCCCGTACTAAGCCAGAGTAAAAATAGAAGCAAAATAAAAAGTTCTACATTTTAGGCTAGCCTAATTACCACTCCTGCCTCTCGACCTCAGGATATTGTACAACTATGTCAGCCAAGTGAGTGTACTGCCCTAGAGCTGTAGCAGTAAGGCCAGCCTAGAGACCTCCTAGTCCTATGAACTGGGCCTAGATGTCTCCTAGCCCTATGGATTTGGCCTGTCAGACAGGCCAGCTTAGCTGGGCCATTCTCTCAGGCCTAAGTCAGGATTGCACTTTTTATATATAATTTAGTAAAATTTTATGGTTAATTGGAAATCATTCTGTATGCAAAGAGGAAGATGAAGCAAACGAATTATGAATTAAGACGTTAATGGATTGAAAATTCATATACTGTGAGTGTGTGTGTGTGTGTGTGTGTGTGTGTGTGTGTGTGTGTGTGTGTGTGTGTGTGTGTGTGTATTTAAAAATTCCCTCTCATTTACCTATTTTGCTTTGTTAAAATTTTTTAGGATATTAGATTGTTTAAGATAAGCTATCCAAGATGTTGCATGACTTTGCAGAATACTAAAGAAATATAAAGTGAATATTCCGTCCTTGCCACACCATTTATAATATTATAAATATTATAAATATATTATAAATATTTTCTCTCATGTTTTGTATTTTTCTATTTTCTTGTAATGTAATTCTTTTTAATAAATTTAAAAAAAATAAAAAATAATGCACAGCGAGCTTGTATTTGTACTACCCTGACTTTGATGGCTCACAGAAGTGGTGCAGTTACAGATCATGGCTTAGGAAAAAAAGTCTTTCAAGAGAACGCTCCCTCTTTAGTGGCATTTAAACTGGGAACAGGAGCAGCAGAGCTTTGAAAAAGTTATGGCTTAGAAAGAATGAACTGAAAATTGGGGAAGGGATTAAAAGGAGGAATTTTGCCCTTTCTTCAGCTACTTCAGGGATGTAAACGTAAAGCCCGCAGGCCCTGAAATCCATACATTTCTGCTGTTCTCCCAACAACCCTGTGAGGTAGGCGAGGCTGAGTGGAGTGCAATGCACAAAGCTTTAGCTCCTGGGGGGGTCATTGTGAGATACAACAAGATGGAATGGACAGATTCTCAGCTTCATCCAGCAGGGTTCATCTTAAGTCCCGTGACTCAAGATATACAACTTACCTATCAGATCAGCAGACACGTCCATGTTCTTAAGGATCCATTCAAACCACTCTGTCAGTACTATATAATCCACTTCTGGCATCTTTCCACTACAAGGAGAACAATTATTTGGAAGAGGAACATGCAGTCTGGTGCAGCTTAAATAAAAATGCTATCTCAAAAGTCCTATACTTGAAAGCCATCACTGTAATCCAACTATGGTTCCTATCCTACCCATCACCCTATTGAAGCCAAAATACTTCTATTTATGCTGACTGAGAACCCAATCCTATGCATGTCTATATGCATGTCAATCCTATGCACATCAGAAGCAAGTCCCACCCGATATTTGTCAAGGGCTTAGTGATGTGCTCTTGACCCCACCATCCCATTTGCGAAGGGCTTAGAACAGAAAAGCAAAGTCTCCAAATACATCCTGAAGCTGAAATCACTTATGAGGCTGTGTATTACATGTGCCATCTTGTGGATTAACACACCGCTGACCTACATTGAGCTACTCCTTCTTTTGGGCTCCCTTTTGTCCGTCTTCTATGCCTCTGATCCACTGCCTCAAACATTTAGGATAAGTGAGGGTATAATTAAGGGCTTGATCCTATCCAATTCTCTGGCACCAAAGCAGGCCCAAGTTAAGGATATGCATGTTCCCATATTGTAAGGAGGACCCTATAACTGCCTTTCCATTATAGGGTGCAGTGCATATCTGATTGGCACAGCTGGAATTTTATAAGATTGGGTTCCAGCACTGGAAAATTTTATAGGATTGGGCTCTGAACCTGCATCTTCCAAATCTAACTCCATTACCAGTACACCTAACTCTCGAAGAGGCTTCTCTTCATGAGAGCATGCCTTGCATCACCGCTGAAACGGTGAACAGGATTGGGCCCTGAAAGGATTAAATCAAAGCAGTTTTGAACAGGGAAAGAATATAGGGTTGCCATAATTCCCTTCCACAAAATTAGGACAGGATCCTCTGTCCCATTTGCCAGTATGTAAACACAATCCCCCCAAATCAGGACTGTCCCTATTTTTCGGCACATAGGGCAACCCTAAAGGAACAAGTCTTGCTCATGATAGGTGGCCACACTAGAACTTTATCCAGAAACAAACAGTAGCACCTGTTTTGCACAGATTGGTTACAAGTCACAGACACCATTTGTGTATGTTGAATGTCAGGCAACAACTGACAGTAGTGCAGTTCTCATGGTGAGATTATTTTAAATATGCCCTTTGGGAAACCATTAGGAATTTGCTTGGGTATGGTGAGATTCAAAAACCAAGGTCAAAGCTGTGCATTGTTCAAACATTCCCTGCCATTCATATTAAAATCAAAGCATAACATTTGGATTTTAAAATGGCAGGAAAAGTTAAGTGCTACTAAGGGTGCAATCCAGAGTATGTGAACACAATCAACAAACTATGGGGAGTCCTTGCTCCGGAGTAAGAACAATTTACTCTGGATTGCAATATGAATTTCCTGTAGGTTTTCACTCGGTGGTGCGGTAACTACGTTGATGTTAATGTCTCTTACGTGCTCCTGTAGTTTCTCTGGATTGTAGGGTTGGCTATAAGTTGGCTAATGCAATTCACAAACAGGTTTTAGCTCCAAAACACAGAGTACAAGAATCACACTGCCAAAGATTTTCCTAGACCCTGACATTTCAAACTATAAGAATTCAAACTATAAGAATGAACAAAGCAAAACTCAGAATGGGATACTTTACCTGCGATAGAGATTTTCAACAAAAATGTATTTTGCACTGTGAATTGACCTTTCCATCATTCTGATGGGAGAAATCTGGAAGAGAACAGCCCAGAATCAGTTAGCAGATTTAGGGCGCAATCCAGAGAAACTACAGGGAGTCCTTCCTCTGACTTAGGAACAGTTTACTCTGGATTGCAATATGAATTTCCCATAGGTTTTCCCTAGGTGGTACCGTAACTACATCAATGAAATTGTCTCTTGCATGCTCCCGTAGTTACTCTGGATTGTAGGGTTATACACTTTTTACATTACATTTTAAACCTGTCCCCACAAAGCTACTGAAAATGAAGGTTTTTTGTTTTAAACCTAAACTAACATGACTTACTTTCAAGACTGGAAGTGAAGAGAACAAGGGAGGGGTGGCCACAATTGAATAAATGCAAGCCAGTACAGTTAGGCTTTATTTGAGATTAGAGTTGCCATAATTCTCTTCCACAAATCAGGACAGAACCCTCTGTCCCATTTGCCAATATGTGAACACAATCCACAAAAATCAGACTGTCCTTGTTTTTCGGGACATATGGCAACCCTGTTTCGGGTGGGGATGAGAACATCTAATGAAAAAGGAACTGAAAGAAGAACAGTTCCCAACATACCATTGGCCTTGTATGCTGGTCCAGCATTGTAAGCTGCACGTATGTCTGCAACGTGATCCCCCACCGAGCTGCATCTTGGTACATTAATCCCTGGAAAAAGGAGAAGCATCAACAGCAGTTTGGTTCTACAGCAACAACTAAAATGGGGCACTGAATTTTAGGCATCTCTGATTTTCATCTTTGCACCGAGAAACGGGAGCAGCAACATTTGTGGGACAAATGGACACCCATTGACCATTATTTTATTTTCATTTTCTCTGTAAACCACTTTACGAACCACTTAGTTGAAAAGCGGTTTATAAATACTGTAGATAGATTTGCCTCAAAAATCAGCATCAAAAACAGTACGATAAGCTGCAGCCCTGCTTTTGACAGAGCAATCACGCAAGATTTGGTATGCGCCACTTACCAGGGGGTTATGTCCACGGAGGTTCCTCCATTTTGCAACAGGTTCAGTTAACACCTGAGTTGGAAATGAAATGTTACTTTGAGTCAGACTGATTTTTTATAGTTAGAAGATTATCGGTGGCCAGTACACAGTACGTTCTAATTTATCTGAATGGTCTAGAGCAGCAGTGTCCAAAATTATTATGGCCATAGCGTCCTGAAGCCACAGACATCTGTCACATTATCACCACTGAAATAAAGTTGAAAGCACTCAACTGTCCTGGGCACATGATCTCTACATAGCAGCACCCAGAAGCGGTGGTAAAACTGCCCATGGGGGGCATACCTCAGTTCCTTTATGAATTCACTGTGGTTCCCTTAGATGCCACAGCACATACTTTAGGAACAACTGGTCTAACTGGCATTAATCCTTATCCTTCTACCTAACTTCAGCTTCAGTCTGTACATGTACAGGCAAGACTCAAAATACTCTTCCCCATCTACTCTGAGCCTTCCTCTGCGGTCTCCCTAGATTCTATTTACCCTTCTATTTACCCTAGAGAATATTTACCCTACATGACTATGGCAAAGTAAATAGAAACAGGAGTCAGAATAAAGACCTTTCCCTACAATCCAGAGTAACTACGGGAGCGCGTAAGAGACATTACGTGCACCTGTAGTTACAGCACCACATAGTGAAAACCTATGGGAAATTCATATTGCAATCCAGAGTAAATTGTTCTTACACCAGAGCAAGGACTCCCCATAGTTACTCTGGATTGCACCCTTAGTCTTGTCTCCGTAGAGTTTATCTATAGAGACAGCAGACAGGCAGAGGAACACCTTGTATCTGCTGCCTGAGGCAAGCACCTCAGTAGACCTCATGGGTGAGCCAATCCTGAATCCAGACACAGTTGGCAAGAACTAGAGAAATCTCAAATCCATCACCTCAATGTCAGTGTTTTGGGCAAAATAATCCAGACATGTTGTCTTTCCGCTGGCAATGTTCCCTTCAATGCAAATCTGGTGAAAAAGAAACATCAAGAAACATCAACATTAATACTAAATTCAATGCTGATGGAGTAACAAACAGAAGGCTTGTAAACAAAAGTGACTTAATGGGGAAACTTAATGGGGGAAAGTAGGCAGTGCGTTTCTCCCAAGCACAAAGCTGTGAATAACAGGACAATAATAAAGATCTCCCACTCCTGAGCATTCTCCGCCATGCTGTGGTATATTACTTCACAAAAAAGCCCATGAGAAGTTCCAAGATTGTAAGTTTTGCATCTTCTCTGCTTTTTTAATGCTTTACTGTTGCAATCCTATAATGGAAAATATTTTATATCCTCTGATGTGCTGTTGCTTTTAATTTAACGGTGACCATAAATAGTGGCCTAAAATATACAAGGCTTTTTCCCCCTATACAAGACATTTTTATTCTCAAGTTACACTTTTACATGAATAAATACAAAAATTGGAGAACCCACTCATGATTTGTCAGGGTTCACGTAAAGGCAACCAAACTAGAAAACCACTCAAATGATAAATCATGACAACAGCAGTTGCTATCATGGCATCACCACAGTTGTGGTCCAGCTTCTACAGTGGGGGGAAAAATCTGGGGTCTCATTAACACAGTTAAATCCCATATCATCCTGTGGAGCATAGAGAAGTCTTTGGAGCATCACATAACCAACCTCTATGGGCAAAATCCAGAGCAGTTACAGGTCCACGCAGTTACGTCACCCTCTAGTGTTATCTTATGGAAAGTCATCTTAACTGCTCCAGAACAAGGGGCTTAATTTCTTTATGATATAGGCCTATATTTCCTATCAATTCTCCCAAAAATAATTTTTGGGGTTACCTACTCTCCAGGATTGGCCTGGAAAATCCAGAACTCTGCATCAATCCCAAAGGAACGTATGGAAGAAGCCTGTAAGCTCCTTGGGGAACAGATCTATATAAAGCACAACACGCATAGCTATAGCAAGAGAAAATAGTAGCAACAACAACTATCACTTCCTAGGCTTTAATGCTTGTATTGGCTCTTCGAGAGTAATACTAATTACTAACATTAACAAATAATAATTTATAATATATTTCCTCCCTTATGATACTAGGTAGCAAATGCCAAATTTGTGCAAATTTAGGAATCTATTTTATAATCATATATCTTTGCCTTTATTGATGGGGAAAAACACTTCATACTTACAACTGTCTTTTTCTTCTGTCCATTTGCCAGGTGTTTATCTAAAAATAAAAATGTCAATTAGGAATTTCCTTGAATCATTAAGATCTTCAGCTACAGCAGAAATTAATGCTAATTTGCAATATATTTAAATTTCAAGTGTATATAATAAGCTGAAATGTTTCCATGTAGGTAGCACATCGTCTGCTCTTCATTTTGCTTGAAATTATATATATTGCCAGATTTGAATCAGTCATTTGGATTGCACTGCACACTGGATTGCAAGATCCATATAACCAAGATCTATATCTCAATTGAATCGCATTGCAAAACCTATATGACCAGGTCAGACTACAATATAGTATTGTACACTTTTTTAAACCCTGGAGATTTCTATCCTCTCTGCCTCGAAAGAGGTCCACCCCTAACCCCACAAGGAAAAGGAGGACAAGGAAGATTTTTTCCAGGGTACAAAGCTGAACAAGAGGACATGTCCTGGATAAAGAGGACAGATAGTAACCCTGATTACATTCCATGTTATTTATGAATTCAAGAAGGCTCCTGGCTGCCTGCTCACAAGGAAGACAAAGAAGATTATTTTCCAGGGCACAAGGCTGAAAAAGAGGATGTGTCCTGGAAAAAGAGGGTATTAGGTGTGTATACAGACAGACAGCACAATCCTAGCCATGCCTACTCAAAAGTAAGCCTCATTGTATTCAGTGGACCAGGAAAGTGTCTTTAGGATTGCACACACACACACACACACACACAGAGTACTCTAATGTGCCATCAAATCTAACGTGCACCCCTATTTTCAAAGGCTTGAGTTTTTTTTAAAAATGTTTACTGGTGATTGTAATGCAGTAATGCAAAGCAGGTACAAAATTTAATTTTACTGCATATTATAATGACTTATATGATAATAATAAAAAGGCAATGGGTTTATGTTATGATTTTCACCTAATTGCACTACTTGATACAAGAATGGGTTTATGCTACATTTTCATCACAATATAGTAAATTGCTAAACTAAAAAACTGACCATTATGATTATGATTATGATTATGATTAATTTAATTTATATCCCACCTTTCCTCACCTGCAAGAGGGAGCTCAAGGCGGCTAACAACAGACAGTAAAATAAAACACCATTAAAATCGAATTATAAATATAGATTAAAACATAATTAAAATGCAATAAAATACAATTAGATTTAAAACTGAGAACAATTAAAACAGACTAAAAACATTTGTTAAAAACAATAAAACTGCCCCCCAACCTCTGCCCCATTTAAAAAGCTTTTTTAAAATAAAAGGTTTTAAGGCTCCGCCTGAAGCTCTGTAGTGAGGGAGCTTTCCTCAGTTCTAAGGGGAGGGAGTTCCAAAGCCGGGGTGCCACCACCGAGAAGGCCCTATCTCTGGCCGCCACACCTCTCACGTCTCTTAGTGGCGGCACAGTCAGAACGGCCCCCTCAGATGACCTTAGGTGACGGGTCAGATTGCACAGAAGAAGGCGGTCCCTCAGATACCCTGGACCCGAGCCGTTTAGGGCTTTAAAGGTCAGGACCAGCACTTTGAATTCAGCCCAGAAACAAATGGGCAGCCAGTGTAGTCGCTGAAGCAGTGGCCCGACAGAGTCGAACCGACGAGCCCCAGCAACCACAAGGGCCGCCGCATTCTGGACTAGTTGAAGTTTCCAGACCGTCTTCAGAGGCAGCCCCACGTAGAGCGCGTTGCAATAATCTAGTCTCGATGTCACTAGGGCATGGGTCACCGTGGCCAGATCCGAGCAGCTCAGGTATACAATCCTTATAATAAAAATTCCCATATTTACTTGAGTCTAATTTCTTGATTTTGGAGACTAAGACTGCAATCCTAAGTACACTTTCCTGGGAGTAAGACCCATTAAATACAATACAGGCTTATTTCTGAGTAGACATAGTTAGGATTGTGTTCTAAATTTGGCTGAAAAGGTGAGTGTTAGATTTGAGTAAATAGGGTATACACAGAAACATATATACAGTATACACATACACATATATGCGTGTATACACACATATATACATACACACACACACACACACACACACACATATACACACCCTGGATACATGTGTGTGTGTGTACGTATACATTTATATATCCACATACATAAATACACACACCCATATGTGTGTGCGTATATATACATACACATACAAACACATAGACCCTCTTTATTTGTGTGTGTGTTTATTTATATATATATATATACACATACACACACTCATTTATACACACACTCATTTATACACACACACACACACACACAAACACACACATGCGTACATACGCAAACTGTATTTACTAAAATCTAACGCTCACCTTTCAGAGAAATGTAGTCTCCAAAATCAGGGTGTGCATTAAATTTGATGGTTAGTTAGATTCAAGTAAATACTGTATACACACACACTGTACATACGCATACTGTATTTGTGAGTATACATAACACACACACACATATACATATAGATGTAGGCTGCAATCCTAAAGACCCTTTCCCGGGAGTAAGATGCACTGAACACTATGGGGCTTACTTTTGAGTAGACACGGTTAGGATTGTGCTCTTAGGCTGCAATCCTAAAGATTGCCTATAGACACTGCCTATATATACCATACCTTTATACACCCTCCAGTTAGATTCAAGTAAGTACTGTATACCCGCACTCTGCACATACACATTCTGCATTTGTGAGTATACGTAACACACACACACACAGTACGTGCACTACACTGTGTGCATACAATATTTACTTGACTCTAACTAGAGCGTGTATATGTCTGTCTGTATGTGTGTGTGTGTGTGTGTGTGTTACGTATACTCACAAATGCAGAATGTGTATGTGCAGAGTGCGGGTATACAGTACTTACTTGAATCTAACTGGAGGGTGTATAAAGGTATGGTATATATAGGCAGTGTCTATAGGCAATCTTTAGGATTGCAGCCTAAGAGCACAATCCTAACCGTGTCTACTCAAAAGTAAGCCCCATAGTGTTCAGTGCATCTTACTCCCGGGAAAGGGTCTTTAGGATTGCATTGCATACATACACAGAGAGACATACATACAGATATAGGGACAGAGAGAGAGGGGGAGCCCCCGTCCTCCTTCCCAGCCTTGTGAGCAGCCCCTCCCCAGGACCCCCTGCAGGGCTCAGAGCCTGCCCGTCCTGCGTGTCTCTGCTTGTCTCCTGCGGTGCAGTGTTTGGGTCCCAGCAGGAGGCCCAGGTGGGGCTGGAGGGAGAGGGAGGGATTGAGGGGGTACCGGGCTGGCTGAGTCGGGCATCCCCTGCCATGCGGAGGCAGCTGCGACGGGGCGCCCGCGGGGGCGATGTGGGGCCGGATCGGAGCCGGAGAAGAAGCGCCCTCCGCAGCCACATCGCCCATCCTCCTTCCCTCCTTCCTTCCTGCCGCTGCCTCCGCCCCGCTTGGCAGCCTTAAAGGTCCCCACTCAGCGCAGCCTCCCCTTCCCTCCCGGACATCCTCCTCCTCCTCCTCCTCCTTCTCCTTCTCCTCCTTCGCAGCACCAGAGACGCTCCTCCAACGCGCAGCAAGAAAGAAACTGTCGCACTTCGCAGGATACAAACTTACGTCACACAAACGCTGATGCGACAACAAGCAACATCTGGACATTAAACACACCACACCAGTTGATACAGGACTCCTTTGCAGTCCAAGCCCGACCAGGTCTACTCAAAAGTCAGCCCCGTTGGGTTCACTGGGTCTTACTCCCAGGAAAGTGTCTTTAGGACGCCAGCCATAATCATTCTATTTCTCATTATGAAATTTAAAACTGTTACATACGCAGCACAATCCTATCTATCCATTCACCCTTCCTTCTATCCACCCATCCATCTACCTACCCACCTACTTACCTATCCACCATCCATCCATCTATCTATCATAGGCTGTGTTTGGTGCAAGTGGTTAAGACGCTGTGCCTGTTAACCAGGGTTCGAGACCCAGTCGGCCCCACAAGACAGGGTGAGCTCCTGTCCTTAGCCCAGCTCTGCGACGCAGCTGGATCCAATCGTATTGGCTCTGCTTTTCCATTGGACTAATTCAGTGGCGTCAAGAGGGGGGATTTGCTGCTTGGGGAACAGCCTATCCTCCATAACAGTATAACCCAGGCTTTTGTGCTTCACATGTAGCATACGCAATGCCGAGCACAATACCATAGTCTTTCAAGACTGACAGAGGCCTGCTTTTTTATCTATCTGTCTGTCTATCTATCTACCTACCTACCTACCTACCCTCCATCCATCCTCCCTTCCTTCTATCTATCTATCTATCTATCTATCTATCTACCTACCTACCTATCCACCATCCTTCCTTCTATCTATCTACCTACCTACCTACCTACCTACCTACCTACTTACCTACCATTCATCCATCCAGCCTTCCTTCCTTCCTTCCATCTATCTACCTACCTACCTACCCACCATCCATCCTTCCATCCATCCATCCATCTACAGTGTTTATATAGCACTTTTAAACTGAAAAGTTCACAAAGCGGTTTACCATGTTTACACAAAAGTAAGCTCCAATGGGTTCAATGGGTCTTACTCCCAGAAAAGTGTCTTTAGGATTGCATCCTATGCAGCCTATGGCTGCAATGCTAATCCCCAGTTAGGCCAGCCTAAGCCCCAGCATAAGGCCTGTGCTGACCTGGCGGTGTCACCAAAATGCCATATGAGGCTTGTGTGCCACTCCTGGGTGGGGGTTAGACAGACCTGCACTCAGCTCCCTAATATGCATTGTATGAATCTGCATCTGACCCCCCATCTGGGCCTGGGGTTGGACACCCCAAACATTTTCTTTCCTGCCTCACCTGTAAGGGTCAGTGAATGCTTCATGCACAGTCATGACACCAAAGGGGAAGCTGTAGATCAGGCTTGTCCAACCCACGGCCCATGGGCCGCATATGGCCCAAGATGCCTATTGATGTGGCCCAACCCAATAAGCAAAGGTCCAGCCTCTGGGGGGGGGGGTGGGAGGGTGCTTGGGGGCACTTACATAAATTTTGGTGCAGCCGCAGCACCGCACAACTGAGTTCTGGCCAGCCAACAGCCATTACGGTTAAGTTTAAACTGCGCGTGCATTCGCGCTGCGTCGGCGCTTCCTACTATGGGAGCCAGCATGGGTGGCGCATCCACTCTGGGGACATCGCCGGCTTCCTATATACAACCCACACATGTGCTCTGCATTTCCGATGCTGTGCAAGCACAGTTTAAACTTACCCATAAGCCCCCTTGCCATGTTTACTCAGGAGTAAGTCCATTAAGTCAATGGAGCTTACTCCTGAGTAAGCTTATGTGCGGCCCAAACCAACTTGACTTCTTCCAGAGTGTTCCAGGGAAGCTAAAAGGTTGGACACCCCTGCTGTAGATCTTTTCTCCGATATGGTTCCCTTCCCAGTTGTGCCCCACTATTTTTCCCAGTTCTTCCATTGAAAGCCAGTGGAACCAGTGGCGCAGCTGGAGGGCCTTACGTTCCAGCTTACATGCAAAGCAGGAGCCTTACCAGTGTGCAAGGTGCCTCTCCCCCCCTTCAAAGCCATTCCAGGTGGTGCAAGCAAAACCCACAAGGCCTCCCTGGAATGACCCCAAAAGTGTACACCTCCGTTTTGCCCCAATACCTAGAATGAAATAACTCCAAAGGGGAGAGAAGGGTGGACTAGTAAACTTAGTAAAAGGGAGACTAGTAAAACTTAGAAACTAGTAAACCTAGTAAAAACTAGTAAAACCAGTGAGGCTTGTAAAACCTTGTGCTTTGCACCCCCTCTTGCTACACCACCTTGTGGAAGCTTGCCCTGCTCCCCTCCCACCAGGTTCCTTGCTAACGTCTGTATTTACTCAAATCTAATGCTCACCTTCTTCAGCTGAATTCAGTCTCCAAAATCAGGGTGCGCATTAGATTCAATGGTTAGATCTGAGTAAATATGGTGTTTTGATTATAAGTATAGGTTGCACATTAGATTTGGATGGCGCATTAGATTTGAGTAAATATGCATATATAATCAGTCATGCCAGTTTCTCTGTCTTTTCTGGCACCAAATTTTTTTGACACCCCCATAATTTTTTAATTTTGACACCCCCATAATTTTTAAATTGTGGACTGCAATCACTCCATATTAATTAATTCAATTAATTAAGATATTAATTTATTTTTATACCAATACACAGCATAATCCTAACCATGTCTGCTTAGAAGTCAGCCCCATTGTGTTCAATGGGTCTTGCTCCCACAAAAGTGTGTTTAGGATTGCTGTGTAAGCTTTTGTTTTATTCTTTCTTGGGAGGGGGAGAGTCTGCCTTTGTAGCACTTGTTGAGCTCCATTTTCACTGGATTGGGACCATTCTGGCAACCTAGCAATGACCCAAACACGAGCAAAGGCATGTTTACTTACGCGCAAGTATATGTGGCAACCTGGGGCCCAGGGCCCCTTAGGATCCCCCCGGTACACCACTGACCCCTCCCCAAATGATATCAGGATCTCCTCTCAGGATATTTAATAAATGGTTCCTGAACGCATGCATGAGGACAGCAGTTCTACAAACTTCATGGACAACACATGCCCACTGGCTGGGCTGCTCATCCCTTTACCTGCACAGGTAAAGGGACAAGATAGAAAGGCTGGGTGGTTTCCCTTATGCAGCGAGATAACCCCACAACACCAAACCCTGTAGGTAGGTAGGTAGGGAGGGAGAGAGAGAGAGTTGGAAGGGACCCAGTGGATCATCTAGTCCAACCCTGTGCCTGTAGCAGGAAACAGACAGACAGACAGATAGATAGACAGATAGATAGACAGGTTACCCCCCTCCACAGCCCCTTACCCAAGGAGAAGGGGAAGGGCTCTGTATACTCCTCATGGCCTTCAAAGGAAGCCCCACAGTCTTCAATGGGAGACACCAGGAAAGTGTGGGTAGCATGGCAGCAGCCCAGCCTAACAGTTCAATCCTCTGCATGTCTACTCATAAGTAAGTCTCCTTATAGGCAGGGTGACCAGATGCCAAACCCCAAAAAGAGGATAAGATCCCCCAAAATTCTTGACATCCAAGCAAAAATTCCTGACCTGTTCAAAAAATGCAGGACACCCAATGTAGGACAAATGTAGGACATGTTGAAATAAAGGCTACAAATATTCATACTGCTTATATTTCAACACTATATTACTTCTCTCTGAAACTGAAAAGCTCTTTTCAGCAGCAATGCAGGTGTGAAGTGGCTCAAAGCAGACATGATCTTGCCCCAAAGATCCAAGCACCCCAATAATACTGACTGGCACCCATTCACATGAAAAGTGGCACAAAGAAGACCTGATCAGCACCACCAGAAAGCAGGCAGCCCTACCAGGCACCAGTGGGCATCAGGCATCCAAACCAAGCACACTTTCCATTGACTAGTAATGAGACTTACTTCTGAGTAGACCTGCACAGAATTGTGCTGCAGGTCAGCTCTTCTGCTTCCTAATAAAACTCTTGGTAGTTGTAGAGCATGCCACTTCTAGACTGCAATCCTATCTGTACAGGTCTACTCAGAAGTAAGAGCCACTGGGCTCCAAATCTTACCCACACTTTCCTGGAAGTAACTCCCAACTGAACCCAAAGGGACTGACTTCTGGGTGGATGGGGCTGCAAGGGACCCAATCTTGTCTAGGTCTACTCAGAAGTAAGAGCCACTGGGCTCCAAATCTTACCCACACTTTCCTGGAAGTAACTCCCAATTGAACCCAATGGGACTGATTTCTGAGTTGATGGGGCTGCAAGGGACCCCATCTTGTGTAGGTCTACTCAGAAGTAAGAGCCACTGGGCTCCAAATCTTACCCACACTTTCCTGGAAGTAAGTTTCAACTGAACTCAATGGGATTGACTTCTGAGAAGATGGACTGATGGGGCTGCAAGGAACCCGAGTCTGTGCAGGTCTACTCAGAAGTAAGTGTCACTGGGCTCCATGAGCCTTACTCCCCGGAAAGGCTGCTGTAATAGTCTTCCACGCCCCCAGCATCGAAGGGGCGGAGGTTAGCCGGGCTCGCGGGAGGAAGCCGGTGACTAACGGGCGCCCAGCCCGTCCCAGGGAGCTGATCATGGTGGAGGTGAACCGGGGCTTCGTCCGCTCCGCCTCGGGGATCCTCAAGATCCTGCGCATGGTGGGTAGGAGGAGGTGGGGAAGACCCCCAGGGGGCTCTTTTGGGGACACCCAACTCATATGCTCCCTCCTTTAGGCAAGAGGACCTCTGAGCCTGTGCAGAGGGCACTGCTGCTCCTGCACCTGAGTTACAGTTGAGCATGCTTAGGGGGTGAAAGTGCCTCTGAGCCTGTGCAGAGGGCATTTCCATCCCTACACCTGAGATGGTCTGCTTCCCCAAAAGGCTCATGTGGGGTCAGGTTGAGACGTTTCCCAATTTTCACCCTGGGTTCAAATTCAACCCCAAAGGCAAGAGGACATCTGAGCAAGTGCAGAGTGCATTTCTGTCCCTATACCTGCTTTAGGGTCCAATCCTATGCATGTCTACTCAGAAGTAAGAGGACCTCTGAGCCTCTTCATTGACAAGAAGGCAAGAGGACCCCTGTGCAGAGAGCATTTCTGATATAATTTGCCTCCAAATTAAAAATTTGCCCGCCCCCTACCCAGGGGGCTCATATGGGGTGGGTTGAGACCTTCCCCTTCCAATTTTTCACCCTTGGTTCAACCCCAGAGGACTCCAAGTAAAGGGAAGAGGGCCTCTGAGTCTGTGCAGAGGGCCTTTCTGCCCTACATCTGATATAACTTATTATACACTAAGTAAGGATGGGGGAGAGTTTCAAAGATGAAAGGGTGAAGGTGCCTCTGAGCCAGTGCAGAGGGCATTTCCATCCCTACACCTATGGTCTGCTCCCCCAAAGGGCTCATATGGGGCTAGGTTGAGACTTTTCCCAATTTTCACCTTGCGTTCAACTTCAACCCCAAAGGCAAGAGGACCTCTGAGCAATTGCAGAGTGCATTTCTGTCCCTATACCCACTTTGGGTCCAATCCTATGCATGTCTACTCAGAAGTAAGTAACATTGTAGTCAATGGGACTTACTCCCAGGAAAGTGTGAATAGGACTTCAGCCATAATCTGCTCCCCCAGTGGGGCTCAGATGGGGTGGTGTTGAGGTTTTCACCCTGGGTTCAACCCTAGAGGGCTCCAAGTAAAGGCAAGAATACCTCTGAACCTGTGCAGAGGACATTTCTGTCTCACCTGTATTTCACCTGAGATAACCTATTACTTTATGGGGGAGAGTTTCAGAAATCAAAGGGGAAAGTGCCTCTGAGCCAGTGCAGAGTGCATTTCTCTGACCCAGTGCAGAGTGCATATGAGATCACATGTGGGTTTGGCAAAGAAGTGAAGCAAAAGCTGCAAGTTTTCATGCGAGCACTTAAGAGAACAGGAGAAACTAGAAGCAAAAAAGCCACTGCTCCGAGCTGGCAATGAGATTGCAAATCCAGAAGTAACATCATGCGCAGGTATTCTTAGGTATTGGTGGTACTCAAGATAATTACAACCTAAAAAGTGGTACATCAAGAGAAACTGGTTGGAAAAAAACCCCACCAATCTAGGCCTACTGGGAGCATCTCTTTAGAGCTGGGATTGAACCCGAGACATTTTGCACATGCCAAGCACACACCTTCCCTCTTTGGGCTCAGGGGTGCAAAAGAAGGGTGGTGAAATAATTTGGTCGCTGTAACTTCTCCAATTTGATGTGCAAGACGGCACAGTCAGTCAAACTGAAACTGAATTTCACTCCCAGGTGCAGAGAAAATGAACACCATTTCCGGATGCTTCTCTTTTCACAACAAGGACCCCAAAGCCTCCAAGGAAATCGTGTGGCATTTTTTAGGGTTGCCATAATTTTCCTCCACAAAACCAGGACAGGACCCCATGTCAAACTTATAAGTACGTGAACATGTGAACATGCCAGTATGTGTTCATACCGGCCAGTATGTGAGCATGATGTGAACACCATCTCCAAAAACCGGGACAGTCCTGGTTTTCGGGAACATATGGCTGTGGGTGGTGCAAGCAGTTAAGACGCTGTGCCTGTTAACCAGAAGGACAGGGTTCAAGACCCAGGTCGGCCCCACAAGACAGGGTGAGCTCCTGTCCTTAGCCCAGCTCTGCGATGCCACCTGGATCCAATCGTATTGGCTCTGCCTTTCCATTGGACTAATCCAGTGGCGTGGAGAGGGGGAATTTGCTGCTTGGGTAACAGCCTGTCCTCCATAACAATCCAACCCAGGCTTTTGTGCTTCGCATGCAGCGTATGCAGCACCGAGCACAATACTATAGTCTTTCAAGACTGACAGAGGCCTGCTTTTATGGCGACTCTACACTACAGATAGTGTTCTTTCTATTAGCAACATCTGCATTATTTCTGGTCTGTGATGCAAGACAAGGAGCAGGATGACTTACAGCGGGAGTATGTAACTTGTTGGGAGTATCCAACATTGAGAGAGCCAGAGTTAGCAAGGATCATGCCCATGGGTCATTATCATTAGCATGGATAGTGATGTCATTAAGCAGAAAATGATATCAGTAAACAGGTGATGAAATACAGAAACTCATTAGTTGCATAGGACAGAAAATATGCAAATATTTATATTTTCAAGATAATACTGAAAACCCCCACCGGCCACGAGCCTCCAGCAGCAGCCCAGGTAAGCCTCCCAGGAAAGTGTCTTTGATTGCAGCTTCCTAACCATGTCTACTCAGAAGTAAGCCCCATTGTGTAAAATGGGGCTTACTCAGAGGAAAGTGTCTTTGATTGCAGCCTCCTACCCATGTCTACTCAGAAGTCAGCCCCATTGTGTAAAATTGGGCTTACTTCCAGGAAAGTGTCTTTGATTGCAGCCTCCTAACCATGTCTACTCAGAAGTCAGCCCCATTGTGTAAAATTGGGCTTACTCCCAGGAAAGTTTCTTTGATTGCAGCCTCCTAACCATGTCCACCTCGAAGTAAGCCCCATTGTGTTAAATGGGTCTTACTCCCAGGAAAGTGTCTTTAGGACTGCAGCCTAAGTAGACTTCATAGGATCATGCATACTGAATGCATTTTTTTGAATTCAATTATAGTGTTTTGTCATCATTTTTACATCCAGTTAATATTTTTAGATGAATATTTTGGGGGTTGTGGAACCAATCATCTGAGTTTCCATTATTTCCTATGGGAAAATCCGCTTCTCTTAAAGAGCGTTTCACTTAAAGAACATACCTCCGGAACGAATTACGCTCTTTATGTGAGGCACCACTGTACCTGAATGCTTCTTGCCGGGTGTCACCGCCATGCTATTCTTGACAGGCAGGCGAGAAATCCTTGAATAAATAAGTTCATTTAAAAAAGGCAAAGTGTCCAATTCAAAGATTTAATTTTGAACAACTACTTTTAGTGTGTTGTTTATTTTGTGTTGTTATTTTGTGTTATTTTGTGTGTTGTTTGGAGCCCTCTCTCCTTTAGTATCTTGATGGTACACCATGGCAAGATACATTTTTTGATCACGTGATGATGATGATGACGACGACGACGACGATGATGATGATAACAATGACATTTGGGTGCCAGATACACACCACTGTATTCACTACTGTTTTTCTTGCAGCTCCTGGCATTCATGGCGGCAGTCTGTTTTGCTGTTAATAGATCCCATGAAGCCTTTTTAGCGCTTGCGATCATGGAATTCGTCATTACCGGCTTGTTTTTTGTCCTGTTTCTGCTGAGTTTGCAAAAGCCACTGAAATGCTTATTTTGGCCCTTGGCTGTAAGTATAAATCTGCACAGCTGGTTGCTCTGCTTATAGTATTACACCTGTCATAGCCAACTCAAAAGACAGATATTGGCGTACTTGTATTTAACTTAGGGCTAAATCCATAGCAGTTATGGGTCCACGCAGTTCCGTCACCCTGTAGTGTTATCTTATGGAAAGTCATCTTAACTGCTCCGGAGCAAGAGGCTTAATTTCACTTTAAGATATAGGCCATACTGTATTTACAGCAGTACATTGCACTTTCATCTGGTTAGAGACCAGTGCATGGATGAAAGTCAAATCATAGCCTTATTTAGCTTGCAAATTTACTATGGCCAGAAAAAAAATGTAAATAATTATGGTACATAAAACATGTGAATGTGCAAGAAACCTCAGAAAAATAATAAATGTAACAACACAACAAAGGTTGTGAAATTTTGGAGGAAGTGGGAAAATATGGATAGGATTGCAGCCTTTATGATCTTTGGTTTCTCTTTAAAAAGATCAGCAACTGCTTGGGAGAGTTAAAATAAAGATTTTAAATACTCTATCTGCTTGAATTTAAACTTCCCAGACTGATTTACTGCACAGTCCAGAGTAACTACAGGAGCCCTTAACATCGACATAAGAAAAATGTACCTGGATTGCTCTATGAATTTCCCATAAGTTTCCACTAGGTGGCACCGTAACTACGTCGACATAAATGTCTTTTAAGAGCTCCTATAGTTACTCTGGATTGTGCACATAGGCCTATATCCTAACGTGAAATTAAGCCCCTTGTTCCAGAGCAGTTAAGATGACTTTCCATAAGATAACACTAGAGGGTGACGTAACTGCATGGATCCGTAACTGCTAGGGATTTTGCCCATAGTCTCCAAAATTGAGATGCACATTAGATTCAATGGGCACAATAGATTTCAGTAAATACAGGTATTTTGATTATAAGTATAGATCAATATTTAGTTTAACAGTTTAGTATATTGTAATTAAAATGTGACATAAATCCGTTATTGTATGAAGTAGTGTAGAAGCAGAAGTAGGCTGTGGGTGGCGCAAGTGGTTAAGACGCTGTGCCTGTTAACCAGCAGGCCAGGGTTCGAGACCCGGGTCGGCCCCACAAGACAGAGTGAGCTCCTGCCCTTAGCCCAGCTCTGCGACGCCAGCTGGATCCAATCGTATTGGCTCTGCCTTTCCATTGGACTAATTCAGTGGCGTGGAGAGGGGGGATTTGCTGCTTGGGTAACAGCCTATCCTCCATAACAACCTAACCCAGGCTTTGGTGCTTCGCATGCAGTGTATGCAGCGCCAAGCATGATACCATAGTCTCTCAAGATTGACGGAGGCCTGCTTTTTTAGTTGATTGATTTGGTTTTATTTTCTGCAGATGTCAAATTTTCCTGCTTGATGATGTCACTTATGGTCATGACATCATTTCCAGGTTAATGACATCACTTCTGTTGAGTCTCGACAGACTGTCACTCTAAAAAGTGGTTGCTGGTGCTGAAAATGACGCCGCTGGATGTTACTGTCGCATGGACTTCAATGCTCACCTCCTGTTTTTTACAGGACATAAGAAAGAGGGCCAAACCCAAACTGTTTTTGTAGCATACGCCTGATTTGTTGTTCCAAGAGTGATTGATTCCCGTCCATAGGGATATTCCAGTTCAGCTGCCTTGACTTCCGTCATTCTGCGAGCGCCTTCATTGGGTGTGTGGCATTGGGATTGAAGCAGAGCTGATGTGAGCACTTTGGCGAGCATGGAGGCAAGACCAGAGCATATGACTCTGCTTTGTTTTTCAGGATGCTTTCAACTCCCTGGTGGCGGCACTGTTCCTCCTCATAGTGGGCCTGTGTGCAACAATAATTAAGACCATACTGGAAACATTAGTCGGAGGAGTAAGTAAGCAGTCTTGTCATTCTCCGAATGCATCATGTCAGATGCACACCACATCTGTTGAGGCAGATTCAGGTCTTGGCAGGTTGGCTTCTCGGAAGTGATGACTCTAGAAATCTTAAAACACAACTACTTTCTTAATAAACTAAACCCTTTGTGTTGTTGTTAATTCATGTCTGACTCTTTGTGACCCCATAAACTGCAGCATGCTTTATACTGCAGCCCACCCTTTATACATCTCTGCTATTAAAAAGTAGGCTTAGAGAGAAAGCCATGTTAGCTACTGTACTTCTCTTTTTCCCTTCTTATCTGTCACATTGTCCCTACAATCCAGAGTAACTACGGGAAGACGTAGGAGGCACTTAGTTTGGACTGCTCTATGCATTTCCCATAGGTTTCCCATAGGTGGTACCGTAACTACATTATGTAAAAGGTCCCATAGTTACTCTGGATTGTAGCCTAAAATTCTTTTAATCATAACTTTTAATCAGTGATTTTCAACCCTTTTCATCTCCTGGCACACTGACCATGTGCTAAAATTGTCAAGGCACACTATCAAACTTTGGACAATTGACAAAGCAAACCATGCTGCTGGTAGGGGATTTAATTCTTCAATAACCCCATAAAATAAATGATGTTTATTTAATAAATGAATTTGCCAAACTCCCAAGGCTTCGGCACACTGGTTGAAAATCACTGCCCTTAATCATAAATTTGCTTTTGCCTATAGAAGTATCTAAAGATCCTGGAGACTGCAGAACCAAGACTATAGAGCCATACTACACGTGCCATTTGAGACATAGGGCAAAATCCATAGCAGTTTTGGGTCCACACAGTTACGTCACCCTCTAGTGTTATTTTATGAAAAGTCTGCTCCCAAGCAAGGGGCTTAATTTCACATAAATCACCAGAATATGCTTGGTTTTTCTGATGTAAATAATAGGGGATGCAATCTGGACCAGAACTGTGAGAGAGCATTTAGGTCAGCATTTCTCAAAGTGGGGGTCGGGACCCCTTTTGGGGTCGCCTAGAGGTTTCCTAGGGGTCGCCTAAAGACCTCTGGTGCAGGGGGCCAGGTCAGGCTTGCCAGACCTCCAGCTGTAGCTATGCGCGCACTGGGGCTGACTGACAGCCTCAGGGCCCAATCCTATGCATGCCTACCCTGAAATAAATCCCATTAAAGTCAGGGGGCCTTTACTCCCATGTAAATGTGGATAGGATTGCAGCTTCAGGGCCCAGTCCTAGCATGCCTACTCTGAAATAAATCCCATTGTGTTCAGTGTGTGCATAGAACACACATTTCATTTGTAACAATGAAAATACATCTTGCATATCGGATATTTACATTACGATTCATAACAGTAGCAAAATTACACTTACAAAGTAGCAATGAAAATAATTTTATGGTTGGGGGTCCCCACAACATGAGGAACTTATAAAGGGGTCACGGTGTTAGGAAGATTGAGAACAACTGATATAGGTGATTTAAAACCGAGAACCTTTTCTGGTTCTGCTCTACATTGCATCCCCTGCACGTGCACACACTACATGCATGTGTGTGTCACATTGACCCTACAATCACAGAAAAACATTTTTGTGGAGCAATAAGATGTGCAAGGACGTGCAAGACAGCAGTGACAGTAGTCTTAAAGCTCTCCTGTCCCCTGCAGTACTCCCAATCGAAACTTTGCCCCATGCATTATTTTCATGAGAAAAACCCAACACGCTAGAACCCATGAGACATGTTATTTCTTTTTCCCTGAAAACAATCTTTTTTTTCTGTTTGCAGGTATTCTGCTTGGTGCTCTGCATTCTCTGTTTAATCGATGCTGGTTTGACGCTGAAGAAGATTTCATTTAAAACTCCAGAGCAGTAGACCGAGTGGACACATATTCCAGGAAGACCAAATGAACAACCAAACCACTTCAGACGCCGCAGAACAATCATCTGGTTGTGTCATGTGACTGTTTCCTTATATATATAATTTAAAACTTGGGACATGATCCAGCCAGTGGAGCGCTTTTAAGTTTTATTACTTTCAGTGGGAGACATTTCTATACAAATTTCTCCCATCAAAATCAAGGATCTAGAACTGTTTATCTTTGGCTGGATTAAGCTCATAACTTATATGTATGTTTTTTAAAAATTATCTAGAAATGTTAATATTTAATATTTGTTATAATAAAATGTTAATATTTTCTCATGTGCTTTTCTAAACTTGTTCGCTTGCCCAGGATGAGCAAATCTTTTTAAAAACACCTCTATATTTTATAAACTTGATTCTACCCAATGTTTTGTTTTAAAATAACTGTGTGGTCATGTATGTATTTGGTCATGTATGGTATCTGAACAGGGTTGTGTTAAATCTTGCTGTTTTAATTAAAAGCCTGACACGCAGTAATACTGACTCACACTGTATTTCAGTTGTGGATAGATACCAACAAGGAGTTTTCTTTCCTTGGCAGACACTTTGTGATTCCTTTCGGTACCAGTAAATCAGTGCCACTTACTAGTGGTATAGCTAGAAGGGGGGTGGAGCAGTCAAATATGGAGGGAGCTGTTGTGGGTGGAGGACAGCAAAGTGGAGCCATATGTATGCAAAACAGTGGAGAGGGTGGTCACCACCAGAAAGTCTTGGAGCCCAGGTCCACTGTGTTTTTTGATGGTCTACCTGATAACCCAGGTCTACCTAACCTACCTAACCCAGATCTACCTGCAAGCATGGTGCCACCAGCTAAATATAACATGGAGAACCAAATGCACTTCTGAGTTTCTCTAAAAGATTTTAAACCTAGGGAAAGCATTGCAGAAAATTGGCATCATTGTATTTAGGTTCATACAAAATGGAAAGTATGCTGTGAGCACTAAAACGTCCTTCTGCAGCAGCTGTAGGCCCGCAGCTGTGTCCCTGAGCACCTATACACACCATCAGGATAAACAAATCCACAAGTGAAAGAGCTACCAGTTTCCTCCCAGTAGCTGGAAGAAGCAGGCAGTTTCCTCCCAGATTCAACACTGTGTTGTAGACCGTCACATATGCTTTCCTCAGCCTGGCATACACGGCTTACGACAGTGGCCACTACCATGCCCACAGTAGTAGCGTCCCTGCCTCCCAGCATCCTACATGGGCATCATGTCCAGGTGAGAAAGGAAAATACAAGACCTTACAAGAAAATATAAGAAAATGTAAAATTCCTATAAATAGGAAATTTATGAACCATCTTTGGTTCCTGGGTCCCCTTTTTAATCCTGAGTCAGGCCACAAACTGCCCCCAATAGCAGCGTCTCTCAAACTGTGGGTCAAGACACAGTAGTTGGGTTACAAGCCAACTTCAGGTGGATCCCCATTTATTTCAATATTTAAAAATATTAGACTTGATGCTTTACACATACCTGACCATTGTATGTGCGTGCATTGGGGGAAACGTGACTGATCTGTACTGTCATCAGGCTACTCTGTATACACTTTTAACAATGATAGTCGATGGGTTAGTGTGGGTAGGATTGCAGCCTAGGATGGTTAAAAACCCTCCTGCTTGATAGTGTCACTTCTGCTCCTGACCACACATGCAGTGGGTCCTGAGAGATACTCATTCTAAAAAATGGGTCCCAGTGCTAAATGTTTGAAGTACTGCTGGTTCCCAAGCTATGGGTTGGGATCCACTGATGGATTCCAACCTGATTTTTGGTGGAAAGCGCAGCTGGTTCATCGTCCTCAGCCTTAAAGCTGTTCAAAATCAGATACTGTGTCTGTTACTCACCCTGCAAAGAGATCGGCTCCTGCAGCTTGCAAGGTAGTCTCTAATTACATTTATAATTATTTATTTTTAACTGGCAGAATGAACCAGCTGTCACTGGAATAAAATTTCCGGAATATTTGTGGGCACCAGTAAGCACTGATGGGCACCAGCGGGCATGGGGCACTAGCATTGAGCAGTGGATAATGGCAGGGGCTGGGCACTGATAAGCACCAGCCACTGAAGTGTACCACGGGGCAGTGGTAGGCAGCAGCAGGTACCAGCAAGGACTGGGCATCTCTACCCATTGCCAGTGGGCAGTGGACAGCAGCGGGCAGCAGCAGGTACCATTGAGCTCCGCCAGGCAGTGGGCACCAATAAGCACTTGGTATCCCTCATGGGCACCACTGGGCACCATTGGGCAACAGGCACTATCATGCAGTGGGCAGTGGCACCAGTGGATAGCAGGCACTACCAGGAACCTGTGGGCAGTGGCACTGGGCATCCTTACCAGGTGCCACTGGGCATTCGGCACCACTGGGTACCACTGTGCAGTGGGCACTATCAGGCACTGGGCATCAATGGGCAATGGTAGGCACCATCAGGCACTACCCGGCAGTGGGCACCACCATGCACTAGTGGGCAACAAGCATCTTTACTGGCATTCAGCACAACTGGTCAGTGGACAGTGGGAATCACTGGGCGTTCCTACTGGGCACCAGCAGGAAACAGTGTGCACTGGGGGCCCCTCCTGAGCACCAGGCATCTTTACTGGGCACCACTGTGCAGTGGGCAGTAGGCACCATCAAGCAGTGGGCATCAGTGGGCACTGGTAGGCACCACCTGACAGTGGGCACCAGCAGGCACCAGTGGGCAGTGGGCATCCTTACTGGGCACCACTGGACGGCACTGGGCATCCCTGGTGCTGGGGAGGGTCCTGGAGGAGGCGGAGGGGCAGGGACAGCCTCCAGCCCCCCATGGCAGGGGAGGGAAGGAGGGCGGAGAGGCTTTCTTTGCAGGCTCAGGATTTCCGCTTCCCGCACCCCAGCCCAGCCCAGCCCCAGCACAGCCCGCGCCGTCGGGGAGGATGGAGCGGTCCCCAGCGGAGGAGCCCCGGCCGGGGATGCGCCTCCTCCTGCCCGCCAGGGACCTCCTGCGCTCCCGCAAGGGGATCGTCCTCCTGGCACAGGCGGTAAGGCGGGGGGGGGGGGGGGCAGGGGCAGACCCTTTGGAGGGGGCTCTTCCAGGCAGATCAAGCCCCCCCCCCCAGCCCCGGAAGGCCCTGGCAAGAACCCCACTGAAGATCTTACAAGAGCTGCACTCCCACCCCCAGCAGAACTTTGGAAAGTTTTCCCCAGCAGATCAAGCCCCCCAAAAGACTAAGCAACCCCCCCAGAAGGCCTTGCAAGGGCTTCTCCCACCCAGCAAAGTCCCCCCCAAACCAAGCAAGCCCCCCACAGAAGACCTTTCAAGGGCTTCACTCCCACCCACTCCCAGCAGAACTTTGGAAAGTTTTCCCCAGCAGATCAAGCCCCCCCCCCCCCCAGAGGACTAAGCAACACCCCCCAGAAGGGCTTCTCCCACCCAGCAAAGTCCCCCCCAAACCAAGCAAGCCCTCCACATAAGACCTTTCAAGGGCTTCACTCCCACCCACCCCAGCAGGACTTTGGAAAGTTTTCCCCAGCAGATCAAGCTCCCCAGAAGCCTAAGCAACCCCCCCAGAAGGGCTTCTCCCACCCAGCAAAGTACCTCCCCAGACCAAGCAAGCCCCCCCACAGAAGACCTTTCAAAGGCTTCACTCCCAGCAGAACTTTAGAAAGTTTTTCTCAGCAGATCAAGTCCCCCCCAAGACTAAGCAATGCCCCCCAAAAGACCCATGCAAGAGCTTCTTTCCCACCCTCACTTTGCAAAAACTTCTTCCCCAAACCCCCCCAAATAAGACCCCTAGCAGAGCCTTGCATGGGCTTCTCTCCCACCCTCAGCAGAACTTTGCAAAAGTTTTTTCCCACCCCCGCAGCAGAGCAAGCCCCCCCAGAAGACAAGTAAGCCCCCCCTTGAAAAGGTTTCTCCCTCTCTCCCAGTAGACCAAGCTAGTCCCCCCAGAAGATGCTTGCAAGGGCTTCTATTCCACCCCCCCCCCAGCAGAAGTTTGATAGACAAGCAAGGTGCCCAGGCCCCCAGCAGACCCTTGCAAGAACTTCTCCCCCCCCCCCAGCTGACTCCAGAAAATGACCCCATTCCTTCCCAGAGATGGGGGAGATCTAAGTCACAAGCCTATGCCTGTCTACTTAGCAGTAAGTTCCATTTTATTCAGTGGGGTTTACTCCCCGGAAAGTGTGCATCCGATTGCAGCCCTAGATGCCAGTGGGAGCCTCCTGGGCACAATTTCACAGCCACCCAGTAGGTTTGACTTTGCAGCAGTGGCATAGCTAGAGGGTGGCAAAGCAGTAGGTTGTGCAGGGAGTCTCACCACGGCATGGAAGGGGTGCAAACCACAGAAGGGGTGCAAACCACAGAAGGGGTGCAAACCAGAATGACTCTAATGGTTTGCAGGCTGTGGCAAGGCTCCCTGTGAAACCTATTGCTTGACCCCCCCCTCTAGCTATGCCACTGCCATGAACTCAAGAGGCAACACATATGGCTGTGCAGCCCTCACCCTTCTTCCTCCAGAGGGATTTGAGAAATTTTATGGTCCTGAGCATGAGCCAGGAACTCCTGCTACACCCACTCAGTTGCAACACTGCAGGGTAGGTGCCTCCTCTTCCTCACTCACAAGAGAGAATTCCCTTCCAGTTACCTGCAGGGACCATAGAAGCTCGTGGCCCAATATGATCCAACTTCCCAGCACCTGTGCAGTCCTGAGATGTGGGAACAAACATTACCTGGAGGAAGGATCTGGGACTGACCCCCATCTCTGGAGACAGTGCGCAACCAGTCAGTGGCATAGCTAGAGGGGGTGGAGCAGTCAAGATTGTGAGGAAGTCTCACCCATGGCTCCACTTTGCTCCCTCCACCTGGAATGGCTGCATGAGCACTGGAAAGTTGGACAGGACTGGGACCTCAGGTGAGCTGGTGGATGGGTCCCTAAGACATGCACATTTTGCTCTGATGTGGTAGAGTTTGCAACTAGGTTGGGGTTGCAAATTCTCCTTCACACTTTCTTAAGGTTTTGCACAGGCCTCATATGAGTGTCCTGGAATGTGCATCTGTTCCACATGTGTCAAGTCTGGTGCATTAGCACATAGGTAGCCAGCAATGCAGGCACTTCTCTGAAAAGTGCCTCCACTGCACTCTGTACAAGGCCCTCTGCAGTGGAACCATAGGTTCAGGGTACCAAATGAAGCATATTATTTTTTTAAAAAAATTGCATATACTAAGTCTATAAGTAAATAACAAAATGTGTTGTTTGAAAAGTAAATAGTTTGAAAATTAATAATTTTATATTATTTTGATGATTTTTTACAGTGTTCTATAATTAACTTTTAAAAATTCAAGTAGAGTAAGAAATTTTCAAAATGTAAACCCACACACACTACTAATTTTTTAAGAATTCAGAAGAAAATCGGAATCAGAGGTGGAAGGGACCTCATAAGTCATCTGGTCTAATACCCTTTCTGTAGCAGGAATCCTATAAGAGCATCTCCAACATGCGCTTGTTGAGCCCCTGCTTGAAGATCTTTGATGTTCTTTATAAAACCTGCAATGTGGTGTTTATCAGCTGAAATATGGTCTTATGTTGTGTTATATGAAATGTGGTATTTGACCAAACTAGAGTAGATTACACTGTTCCTGGAGGTCCTTTGGCACAGGGTCCAACTGGCTTAAAACTGGCCCTGCCTGTATAATGTTCCATGCTGATCTGAGAGCTTGGCTAGTTGACCAGGAGCTACGGAACTGGGTCAGCTAATGATCCTTTGGTGGTAGAACCCCATCCACCACCTCAAGAGACGGGTTGGGCCAGCGCAGGGTTCTTCTCCAGGATTCCCAGGAATTTTCACACACTGATCTATTAGTGCTGATTATTTGGCACTGATTAGTTGCACTGATTAGTGGCACTGATTAGTTGGCTGATCTATTAGTGCTGCCATAATGTTGGCACGTACATGATGTTGGCACACACACCCCATAATGTGTGTCCCCCACAAAAAGTATCAAAATGTGTGTCTCCCAGAAAAAGTATCCCCCACAAAATATCCCCCACAAAAAGTAGCCAACCTGACACAAAGGAGGCTATAGTATGGTCTTCTGCGTGAGCTCTTACAGCACTGGCAACACTATATGAACGCAACACGTTTGCCTCTCTGGAGTGCACAAAGGGAAGGATGACAGCTCTCTTGGGAATCATGTGCAAGAACCCCACAGATCTCCCTAGGGTCAGAGTAAGGGACTCATATCCATCTGTAGGAAAGGATCTCTGGGGTCGGGGAGGAATGGGGGCAGGTCCTCCACATGGGTGGGTAACCCTGGCTGAATCGATCAGCAAGAATCCTGGTAGATCACTGCACAGAAATGCCGGGGAACGTTTCTGCTCAGCCAGGAAGAGCAGACCACGTTTTGGAGGACTGGCCATCATAGACCCCGACATGAAGGAAACACTGGGTTGACGGTGGTGATAGATGATGCTTTCATTCCTGTGCTCTGCTTTGGATCTAAATATAGCTGCCTCCTTTCTTCTCTCCTTTTTAGTGCATTCTCCTAACATACTGCTGAAGATAAACTAGCAGCTCTAAAGTTTTCCCTTCATTTATTGCAACCTTCTCTGCAAACAATCAGAAGTTCAGAAGCTCTCCAAGTCAACCTTAATCCTGGAGACACTTTCTCCCGAGAACCCCTTCCGCTCCCTCCTGGAGAATTCCCCAAATAACTCCATTATTGATAATTACTGCTAGGTATCACTACTAGGGTAGGTGTTAGATCCAGAGTAACTACGGGGAGTCCTTGCTCCGACGTAAGAACAATTTACTCTGGATTACAATATGAATTTCCCATAGGTTTTCACTAGGTGATGCAATAACTTCATCGACATAAATGTTTCTTATGTGCTCCCGTAGTTACTCTGGATTGTAGGGTCAGCCTCTAAAGACATTGATTTGGAGCCCTGTTGGTATAGAAAACTCCTCTTAAGGAAGCTGGCATCTCTTCATCTTGGAAAGATGATGAAGGTAATAAAATTGGGAGAAATAGTATTTTAGAACCTGAAATAAGAAAAAGATTCCAGCAGCCAGTATGGTGTGATGGTTTGGAATGGAAATTAGAACCAGGTTCAAATCCCTGCTTAGCCTTGAGACTTTCTGGGTCACCTTGCGACAGTTACTATCTCTCAGCCTCGCCTACCTCACTGGGTTGTTGTGAGGACAAGAGGAGAGAAGATCCTAGGAAGGTCTTGAACTCCTTGGAGGAAGGCTGGTCAGACAGACAGACAGACAGACAGACAGACAGACAGACAGACAGACAGACAGACAGACAGACAGACAGATAGATAGATAGATAGATAGATAGATAGATAGATAGATAGATAGATAGATAGATAGATAGATAGATAGATAGATAGATAGATAGATAGGAAGGAAGGAAGGAAGGAAGGAAGGGGCAGGTGGTCGGTCAGTCCTTGAGAGGAGACTTTGAAGGCAGATTCAGATTTTATTTATAGGCCAAAATGGACATAAAGAAGGAAATCCTGAACCTTGCAATCTTATTATTCCTTCCTTCATTTGCTTTTCTTCCATCATGAAACACAATCAGGCACATTTAAGGTACAACAATTTGCCAGAAGCACTTCCCTTAGCACCTGGGTCTGAAATAGGAGGATGAGTTTCATGGACCCTACAAGGCTGTTGCAAGGGATTTATTACGACAAGGTAGTCCACGTGAAAGGCTTTGAATGTTTGGGGCAAGACTTAAAATCCCTACCCCAAATTTTGCCTGCCAAGTTACGATAAAAGGGAAGGTGACCCCTGCATGCAGAAAGCATGACTGTTTTTCTTTGTCTGTCTGTCTGTCTGTCTGTCTTTCTTTCCAGTCTTGTCTGCTGTGATCTTCATGCTTCCAGCTGACGGCAAGTTGGATAATAGGTTTCTCAGGAGGCTGCTTTCCTTCACTTGGTAGAGGTTGTCCATTCAATGCAGAGGAAGGGAGAATTCCAACTTTGAATTGGATGTGCTACAAAACCAATAAATGGCAGACCCTGGCACTTATGGAGCTTGTAAGGTTAGCAGTTAGGAATGTCACTACATGTGCCACTCCTGGCCTCCCCACACTACCACCAGAGATGGGTAAGTTGTGCTGGCCTAAACTGGTTAAGATTAATAGATAACCATCACTTTAGTTTTGATGCGAGATCATAGGAAATGAAAGAGAATGCATTAAATTTGGGCATTGCCTTCTAACAAACAATACAATAAACAATAGCTTCTTGTATATTGTTAGGTTCTCGTTCTGATTTCAGTTGCCCCCAAAGTTCCCTATATTAAGGTCCTGATATTTAACACATTACAGTATGTCCAAGTGATTGAACAACTAATGTTAAATACCAGTAAAAGGGATTATTGCCATAAGCACCTTATTGTGGTTAGTGACGCAACTGTCTTTTTCTTGTGGACTGTCCCCCTTCACATTGTCTGCACAGACTGGTAGTAACTAAGCAGGGGTATTTTCCAGTTCTTTTCCCAGTTCTAACTGGGGATGCTGCTTGGACCTAAGACTGGAGTCCCCCTATAGGCAAACAAATTGATGCCTCCTGTTTACTTAGATTTACAGGTATCCTCGTTGTCTGCTAGGTTTCTGTTCCAGAACCTCCCATGGGGAAAAAAATCAGAGAATAAAAAACAGTGGAAAAACAGGTTTAAACACATACTTCCAGGTTGCCCCTAATGGAATGACGTTGTTCCTCAATAGCTGCAGGGTTTGATTCTGGGACTCTGGGAAGCATTAGAAACAACAGTGGCATAACTCTGGTTATAAAGGAGTACATTCACCCTTATACTCCCAGTATCCCATCAACATCTCCTCCAGCTTCTAAAAAGTATGGTCCAACCTTGGCATCTGTTGGGGTTTTATTACTGGAACAGCTGGAGATGCCAAAACCCATGAATCCATGGATGGGGGTTGATGTTCCTCCACATCTCGGAGGACTGGAGAGGTCATATGTGCCTTTCCAAGCTTCAGAAGATCTCAAGTAGGCCTTAAAAACACACTTATCATTTTTTCCAAAAACATGAAGTGTGTTTCTGATGTCTTTAGGGGTCTTAGGAAGTCTTATGTGGAAGCCACATAAAATTCTTGGTGGTCGGGGAAGCACAAGTTAGCCTGATCAAGACTTGCAGTGGGTCAAATCCATGGAAAAGAGGACCGATATACATGTCATAATGGTTTTGGAGAGCCTGACAACTTCTCTTTCCTACGAGCAAGCATTTGCTCAGTTGCTGATCAGGGTCTGTAAAGAACAGGAGGAACTGCTCTCCAACACGGAAGTTGGGCTTCCTCTTAAGAGCTTCCTCATTCAGGCCCATCATGAGAAATAAAATCAGGCAGATGGGGTGGTTTCCGGCTCTCAGTCTTGGCTATCGTTCTTTGCCATCAGGAAGAAACTGCTGGAGATCTCAACTCCACCAGGGATCTGTGCCCTTCTAGACTGACGGATGTCAAATTTACATTCAGACTTTGATCAATCCTATTTGCTTTTATTTAAAATAACCTAATTTGCATAAATTATAATTGCTGGTCAGTGGATCTGGTTGGTCATCTAAGGGTTAACCCTAAGGTTAGATGACCAACCGGAGCAATTATAATTTATGCAAATTAGATTATTTTTAGATGGTCATTTAAGGGTCATATGAAGCAAAAACACTGTCCTCGCTGGTGGTTCATGCCTTGGCCGTAACTCCCCATCTTTATCAGAATTTCAATGAGCTGCCCATAAAAATAATTATTTTATGTACGTATTTTATGTTTTATGTATTTTTATGTCTAATTTATGTATTTATTTTTTTAAAACTCATTTATATCCTACTATAGACCTTTGTAAGCTACCTGCATTAGCAAGGGAAAGGCAGTGAGTGAGTGAGGGTGAAATCCAGAGTAACTACGGGGAGTCCTTGCTCCAGAGTAAGAACAAGTTACTCTGGATTATAATATGAATTTCCCATAGGTTTTCACCAGGTGGTGTAGTAACTATGGGTGCACGTAATGTCTCTTATGTGCTCCTGTAGTTACTCTGGATTGTGCCTTGAGTGACTGAGTAAGATGAATGAATGAAATGTATGTATGTTTGTATGTATGTGTTCCAGGTAAACCAGTGCTGAAGTTGGGTTCCTGGTAGAAAATAATTTACTTACTAACAGTTATCCTATCTTCCTCTTATAGATTCAAGCTGGTTCACAACATGGTAAACATACATAAAATCTATCTATCTACAGTATTTATATACTGCGTTTCAACTAAAAAGTTCACAAAGCAGTTTACAAAGAAAATTAAAAAATAACTAATTAATAACTAATGGGTCCCTGTCCCAAAAGGCTCACAATCTAAAATGCAAAAGAACACCAGCAGAAGCCACTTGGACAGGGTGTGTAGGGCCAGTTACTCTCCCTCCGCTAAATAAAATAGGAACATCTATATTAAAAAACACCATTGCGTCAACCTTCATATAAAATTCAGCAATTAAAAACAAAACAATGTAAGTTTTTAATACAGATAAAATTCATATAATTTTTATTGACCTGTGAGCACAAATGCTAAGTGGAAATTCAACAGCTTGGTATAATTCAGCATCCCTTGTTGGCCTATTTCTCTCCTGCCAAAGGGTTGTTTTAGACAAGATCCTAAAATTTTTAACCTTGACAAGGTTACCCCCCTCCCAAGAACTCTTGCAGGACTAACCAACGTTCTCCCCACCCCAATGCTTTTTGCAGGTGCTGTCCTTCATCATCTTCATCTGCTACATTGCTTCGGAGGCTGCATCGTTCTTGATGGTGCCGCTGTTAACTTTTCTGCTGGCTTTGGGATTTTTCTTTGCATATTCCTTCAAGCTGAATGAGAAGTTCAAAGCAATCTACTGGCTTTTAGGGGTAAGTGACTGAAAGGAATCAATCCAAAGAGAACCAAGAAAAGTTATTGGAGGAGGTTTTCCAGCCAGAGACGGGAAGCGGGCATGTCGAATATCTATAGATCAGACTTCACATGAGGTGAAACGCATTGTTATTGCTGTTGGGAGCTACGTTTGTGTACTATATATTGCTAAAACAAGTAAACAGCAAATTAGGACTTCCCCTGGTACAAATCATGCTTCTGATCTCAGCTTGGACAAGCCACATCCTCTTCGTCTCCGTCTCCCTCATCTGTGCATTAGGTTTGATGGTCCATTAGATTTGAAAACCAGGACAGTCCTATTTTTTTGAGAGATAGGACAACCCTAGATTTGAGTAAATATGGTATTTTGATTATTAGATTGGTATATATGATATGTTGATTATAAGTATAGGTCAGTATTTAGTTTGGTATATTTTGATAAAAATGTAACATGAACCTATTGTTGTATAAAGTAGTGCAAGTTAAAGTCACAACATAACCCCATTGTCATATTAATATCAAATTACTTGTTGTTTACATTAAAATTAAATTTTGCACCTGCTTGCAGCTGCACATTACAATAGTCAGTAAACATTTTTTAAAATGTTATGTCTTTTAAAGTATGGGTGCGCATGAGATTTGATGGTGCATGAGATTCGAGTAAATACTTATATTCAATACAAATACTTCTCTAGGTTCCAATAAGCTTCCTGTCTACAAGAACATGGTATTTTTCAAACTGACCACTAGATGCTGCTGTTCTTCTACCCAAATCTCCCGTTTTGTCAGGAAAATAAAAAGGGCCGTCCGTCCATCAGTCCATCCCTTCTCCAGTTAGGACTCCTTTGTGCATAATCCAAGCTGGTAATTTTCATCTTCAGCTTGATATCTCTTACTCTCCAAAGCTATCCAAAGCTGCAGCTGACAAAATGTTTGCATTCATATGTCACGGCATAGCTAGCTGTCTTTGGTAGGATCCCGAGGATTTGTCCCGCCGGTCCCAAGAAAGCCAGTTAACTAACCATCCTGTTACAACTTGAAAAGATGCTTAAGAGGACCCTCCAAAAAGGGAAAATGAGAGGGGATGTTGTTTGCTAATAGGCCACCCTACTGCGTTTTGTAAGATTTCTCCCTATCTCACTGCTCAGACAACAACCATGTGCCTGCTGGAGATGGCCAGTGTGGACCCAGATGTGCAGTGGCAACACTTCTTAACTGGCTAGTGTATCTTTTTGTGCAGGCCAGATGCATGGCGGCACAATTTGTTACATGGAATTAGGACCGGATCTGGGTTCCAAGAAAGGTGCAATTGTTTATTGGAAGAGCGATATAAAAATGTAGAAAATGAATAATAAATTTATAGCCTAAACTAGATATCAAAACTCTTCTTTCTCTTGCAGGATTTCTTGTGCTGCCTGATTGCTGCCATTATATATTTTGCCATTTCGATTGCTGCAGTATCAAAATATCCTGACAAGGCATCCAAGACGGCAGGCGTAAGTGGCCACATCAGGCTGGTTGCCAGTCTGAGCTTTTGGGAATTGTGGTGGGAGAAATCCACAGACTGGTGGATAGATTGCTGATATTTGCTTTGAATTTCCTTCCTAGGAAGAAAGGCAAGATATAAATTGAATGAATGAATAAATGAATATTCTTGCCAAACAGTGCACTCTGCATTCACATTGTGACAATGCTCAGAGTTGTGGCTAGAGAGCATATTACCAAAGTGAATTGGTTAGCTAGTCAGTGTCCTCCCATTATGAGCGGGAGCTTGGAGTCGCCATGGATCACAAGCTGAACATGAGTCAGCAGTGTGATGTGTCTGCAAAGAAGGCAAATGCCATTTTAGGCTGCATTAAGAGGACTGGAGCTTCCAAGTCGCAAGAAGTTCTAGTTCCTCTTTATTCAGCATTGGTCAGACCTCACCTTGAGTACTGTGTTCAGTTCTGGGCACCTCACTTGAAGAAAGATGCAGCCAAACTGGAGCAAGTCCAGAGGAGAGCGACAAGAATGATCAGTGGGATGGAAGGGAAGCCCTACGAGGAAAGGTTGGGGGAACCTGGGATGTTCAGCCTGGAGAAGAGAAGGCTGAGAGGAGACATGATTGCCCTCTTCTGATACCTGAAGGGCTGTCATATGGAAGAAGGGGCTCATTTGTTCATAGCTGCCTCTGAAAGCAGAACTAGAACCAATGGGGACAAACTGCAAAGGAGGAGATTCCGGTTGGATATCCGGAAAAAATTCCTGACGGTGAGGGCGGTTCGGCAGTGGAAGAGATTGCCAAGGGAGGTGGTGGACTCTCCCTCACTGGAGATCTTCAAGCAGAGGCTCGACGAGCACCTGTTGGGGATGCTCTAGGGGGATTTCCTGCTGCGGGCAGGGGGTTGGACTAGATGACCTACTAGGTCCCTTCCAACTCTAGGATTCTATAATTCTATACACTCTAGTATACAGCAGACGTAAAGTTTTATGGTTACAACCAAACTGAAGATCTTTTTGAAGAGGATTGAGACATGGTTATCTTATATTTAGCATGAGGGCAACTTTCTCCATTTAACCTAGACCAGTGATTTTCAGCCTTTTTCATCTCATGGCACACTAACAAGTAATTGAAATTGTCAAGGAACACCATCAGTTTTCACCATTGACAAGGCACGCTAGGCTGTTCAAATTCCCCAATTTTCCTATTAATGACCTTCCCCAAATTCCCACAGCATACCTGAGGACTACCTATTGCAAACCAGTGTGCCACAGCACACTGGCTGAACATCACTTACCGAGATAGTGGGGAACCACCAACAGTGGTTTGTGCTGGCCACGGGCTACCTTTGGACTGTGAACCACTTTGGGTCAGATAACTATTTTTCATTTCTTTTTTCATATGAAAGCTTTGAGAGACCTTGAAATAAGGAGATGCCCAGGGCTGTCTTGTCCCTAGCATCATCTCAAATGCAAGAGCCCACCACTTTCCTCCATGCATTCTCATCTTTTCCAGTACAGAGATTGGGGAAAGAGGCTGGCACATTTCCAAGAATGAGAGAGTGGCATTTGGTATACCAATGGTAGAACCCAAGTTAAGAGATTTGGGCTACAATCCAGAGTAACTACAGGAACATGTAAGAGACATTAAGTGCTCCCGTAGTTATTGCACCATCTAGTAAAAACCTATGGGAAATTCATATTGCAATCCAGAGTAAAGTGTTCTTACTATGGAGCAAGGACTCCCCAGAGTTACTCTGGATTGCGCCCTTGGGCAACACCACCTTTGGTTTTGCAGGATGTTGATGTTGCTTGGAAAACAGGTGAGTGGTGCATCTTATAGTATCTGTGAATGTGTTGTGACACCTTAAGGTATCAAGGCACACACTGAGGGAACTACTGATGTAGCAAAAGAAGGCAGAAGCAGATGTTGAGTTTTTCTACCTTCTTCCCTGCACTTTCAAATGCTCTCTCCTCCTCGCTCTTTAGGTATTTGGCTTTATGGCCACCGTTGCCTACGCCATTAGCTTCTACCTTACATTTAATGAGCTGATGGTCTTCCTCAAGCAAGGCGATGCTTCTGATGCCCCTGAGCCACGCAAGTCGGAAGGTAGGTCGTCATAGACCCAAGTCTATCGAGCCCCAATTAATTCCTCATGGGCATCCCACGGCACATGTTTTGGGAACTACTGATCATTGCTAAACCTGGGGGTTGCATATAATCAATAATGGCTTAAAATCTGTGTTTGGTTATGTGAACACCTAATGAGGGGGACCAAGTCATACTATTGTTGCCCCCCTAAAAAATACGGGGTTCTTTCCAAAACATCACACTCTGTTACATTCCATGATGTAAATGTATAAAATCATCCTGCCTCTAGTGTTGGTGTGACTTTTTATTTATGTTCCCAGGAGAGGAGGGAGTGATGTCATTCATAATGGGTGATATCCCCCTCTCGACCAGTCAGGACTGATTTTTTATTTATGTTCTCCCATCAGAAAACTATTCCAATTCCGACTCAGACTCTGATTGATGTGCAGATCCATGACAGGGCTGCAGAGCCATAAACGGAGGGGATGAAGGACACTCTTTCTTCTTAACATTTGACCTTTTTAAAGGACCTCTACAATGTTGTATGGAACCATCACCAAAGCAGATCATGGGGATCTTGCCATCTCCTTAGAAAAGCCCACCTTGCTGCTGTTTGAGCCTCTACCTTGCTGCACTCAGCACTACAAGGTACAAAAACCAAAACATTTTTCAAGTTAATCCAGGTAATCTTTTATGGTCAGTCTTGGTGTGTGTGTGTGTGTGTTTGTGGCGTTTCCTTGTAAGCACCAAACTCTGCATTTTGGCAAACTGAACAAACATAGAAAACATTCATTTTCTTAGCTCACCTGTGAGTCACTTTTGCACTCCTAGAAGCAAAAAAAGGTCACAAGGCAGCACAGTTAGTGGCCAACTCCACATAGTTGAGTGGCCAACTAACTATAGTTGGCCATAGTTAGTGGCCAACTCCACATAGCCCAACTATGTGATCAGATCCAGATCTTTTTCTAACTATAGAAATATATTTCTAAATATAGGCAGAACCCACCTAACTTTACAGGACAAAAAATATTTCAATTTACCTGCCATTCAAGCTTCAGTTTTCATCTTTTTACTAAGGTTGGGTGATCATCTTCTGGAACCATGTGTTTGAGTTCTATATTCACTGGTTTAGGACCATTTGGGGGGCTTTACCTTTTCCTTCATCTGGCCTTCAGTAAAAGCTGAGACACAATTGCCTACTTGTGAGTGTAAGTAAATACACATGTGGTTCTGTTTTGCTTTCTATAGTGTTCAATACATTTTCCCTTGTAAGCCTTTTGGGGAGACTACTTTCTTCTTGAGAGTGGATCAGAACCGTTCTGGTGGTGAGGCATTCCTCTTGACTTGCGCTGAGACACATTTGCCTACTCATGAGTATACACCCACATGTTGCTCTGAGTTTCCATAGAGAAAATCCTCGAGTTTGGAAATCCGCTAACAAAATCCAGTCTTGGCACACAATTTAAAAACCACTGCATTAGAGGTAAAATATACATATTTGTGCCTTTTACATACAAGTGCCTTATGTTTCCTTAATAAAAAGGTTTTTATTTCAGGAAAAAATGGTTTTCTCCTCTTAAAATCTGTTTATCTTTTTTTAAAAGAAACCTGGTTGCTTGATTGGCAGGTTAATGAATTATCTAAATATTTGTCAGGCTTAAGTGTCCTTAATTTTGTGCTGTGGCCAAAATTTACAGTTGCATAGCATGGAAGTTACATAGCATTGCAGTATGCACATAGCATAGCATAAACATAGATTTGTATACAGTGATCAGATGCTTCTTAAGTCCAGCTTAAAAAAATAAGATGTCGCTTTAGCTCAGTGCTAAAGCCTTGCAAGCTCTGTTTGTGCCTTCCTGAGCCAGAAGCAAGCAAAAATTGGTTGGATGAATCAATGGTATGACTTCTGTGGATCCATCAAATTTTGTGCCAGCAACATAAAAGAAAGAGGTTGCTTTCAAGCTGTAAATAAAAATTGGACATAAATTGGGGAAACTCCTCTTCCTTCATTCTTGTATGCCTTGAATCTTTAGTGGAAAGAGTGAGCACAGAGAGCAATGCCACTCAATTCTCATTATCTGCTAGGGCATGGGTTCTCAAACTGGGATGCCACAGAGCTCTGTCTGTCCCCTTTTAAACAGCAGAGGGGAGAGGGACAACCACACTGCTTTCAAGGCTTTGGGGGCATTTTTACGCTTAATCTGAGTTTGTGCTAACATCTGGAAGATCCCTTAAGCCTTGGAAGATCTAAAAATAAAGATTGCAACCCACTTCTGATTTTCAGTTTACAATCACAAAACCAGAAACGGAAAGCAATCCTTATTTTATGAGGCTTGGGAACTCTGTGGGGCACCAGCAGAACTCCCCGTACACCCCAGAGACCAGCCAGATATCAGGTAAGCCCTGGCAGCGGTATGATCATCCCGATGACACTGCTGCTTCCCCCCCTGCGGAATAATTACTGTGGCTCCTGAACTCCCAGAGTGTGTAAGAACCACTGCACTAGGCATTAGGTTCCTGGAAAACTCTTAAAGGATAGCAAATCATTGATCCTTTGGGATCATTATGATTAGAAAGGGAGATAGCTAACTGATCAGGAATGCCAGCAGCAGATAGCTGTTGGTCATTGCAAGGTGAAGATGCAGCAAATAGCATCACAGTGATTGTGGATATCAGATTCCTGTGGATAAGCTCATCATAGGAACAGAATGCACAGATAGCAAGAATAGACTATATGGCGGTTTTACCCTTGAAACAATCCTTGAGCCAGCTAGAAAAAAAGTTTTTATATCAACCAAAAACACTCAGCCTCAACTGAGGAATTAACTATAACACACGTGATTTAAGATCACATGAGGCAGAAGGACAGCCCTAAAGATTTGCCTTCCAGTGAATTTGTCTTTTGCTGTGTAGGAAGGGCAGAGAGAGAATAAGTACCACATTTAAATCCCATGTGGTTCTTATTGTACATACAATAGTAAGGAAGAAAAGAGGAGCAATCCCTTTAGTACAACTGGAGTAGTTTATACAAAATGCGCTAAGAGTGCTCAAGAGTAGTTATTCAAACTGGAATAGCAACCACTTCAGGACAAAATTAACCACTTCCATTCAAGGGAATCTACAAGGATTTCATAAAAAAAAACTATTTGAGTACAATCTCATGCGTGTCTACTCAGAAGTAAGTCCCATTACGTCAATGGTACTTACTCCCATGTGAATGTGGTAGGATCGCAGCCAATGTTATACATCTGGGTGGTAGAGGGGATGTCCTATTTTGCACCTTTCTTCTCCACTATATAAAGGTTAAGTCTGTGGAAGAATCTATGACATTATTACTGCTACAGTATTAACTGCATATGATAATCAGTATATGACATTTTTGTAACATTTTTGTAGATGACAAGATAAAATAAAATTAAAACCCCTTATTTTGGTAGCTGCTAAGAGCAGGCTCCTAGCAGTGCACACAGGTGCTTTTCAGGTATAATCTTGCTTTCTGAAGGCTGGTACTTGAACAGGGTAACTCTAAAAGTCCTGACACATTTGAGTGGCACCAGGTCTTTGAAATTCTTCAATAAGCATTTTTAAACTTCTGCATATAATTTGTACACCATTTGAATGTGATAGTTTAACTTTTAAAAAAAAATCTGTATGTTTTAAAACTGAATTTTTAAATGTTGCATGTCAAACTGGCCCATGGTTGGCATTTATAAACCATGCTGGAATAAACTCTTATTGACAACAGAGGTGCAGCCTCTCTTTGGATGTGTTTTTTAATCTCTTGAGCAACTCTCAGGATAAGTGCAGGTTGATGCACTGGGGAATCCTGAAAGTGGGGTTCTTAACTTTTTTTTATGTTACAGACCCTCGGTAGAGTTATATCCCCATAACTGTCACCAGACTATCAAAATTTGCAGCAATACCAGTCCTGTTAGGTACTGGTATGACTTCAAAATATGTCCATAGTTTGTTTTTACTTTACATATGGATATCTAGGAACAGGAGCTCTTCAATCTCTACCGATAAAAGGTAATGGATAATTTTTCTTTAATTGTTCAGAAATAAAGTTCCAAATATTTGGTTCCCTTAAAAACCCCTGCTTTAATGTAACTAAGGGCACAATCCAGAGTAACTACAGTGAGTCCTTGCTCCGGGGTAAGAACAAGTTACTCTGGATTGTAATCCATAGGTTTTCACTAGGTGGTGCAGTAACTACGGGTGCACGTAATGTCTCTTACGTGCTTCCGTAGTTACTTTGGATTGTAGGGAAAGGTCGCTATTCTGACTCCTGTTTCTATTTAGTTTGCCATTGTCATGAAGGGTAAATATTCTGAAACTTCAAAAATACTGAACGTGTGGTTTAGGTGCAGATACAAAGATGGTCATCTATCATAACTCAGTGCAGAGACAAAAATGTCAACACAATTTTAATTCTATCGATTTATTAAACAAATCCTTTACAATGATTCCATACTATATTCAAGATTAGTGTTCAGAAAAACCATGATTTCCTTACATACAAAAATACAGATTTTTTTTGTTTTAAACACTATGAAAAACAAGACACGTACCATGAGACTTTTGTAGAATTCAATATCTTGGTATATCAAAAGAACAGAGAAAAAGTTAGCATAGATCAACCGGCAAAATAGATAGCCATGAAATTGTAAGTTACCCCAAAAAATGTGTCAATATACAAAGCAAAACTTAAAAAGTACACCATTTGAAAATGATTTTTTTAAAAAAGATCAAGCAGCGATTTAATTATTGCCTTCAATATCACAATTTAAGTAAAAATAATTACAATCCTTCATCCGGGAACTTATCTACGTGTAGTAACACTGACGATAAAAAAGGAAGTGCACAGCATATAAATACTACTTTGATTCGTTAAAACATTGTGGGGATGAACTGGTTTTAAGATGTTGTTCACAGCACAAATAGGATCCTTCATATACGAGCCATATATTTCGTACCAAGCCAGAGCGTTGTATCCAAACTAAAATTAGTCATAACTGCACCCCATTGAAATTAATGGGATTTGAGTGAGTGGTATCAACAACCATCCATTTTCAGTGGGACTTTGGAAAACTATCAAACCAGGGATAGGAAGGAGCTTCCTAAGGGCCAAATTAGTTCAGTGCTGAACTGGCAAGGCAGAAAAAGCCCCCAGGAAGTGTCCCCTACAAACAACAGTTCAATTGCAGAGGATCCTAAATTCCTTGACAACCCACTACATCATCTCCAGTAGATTGAGGTCCTGCTGAGGCCAAGACACTGCAGGGGACACCATTGATCGCAATTCCATGTCTGCCATTTATCCCTGCTGAGTACCGGCCACCTGGAATCAGGTTATGACCCACAGTTTGGGAACCACTATTCTATCCCCTGCTTTTCTGTGAATCTGGTGGTATACAGTAAAAATCTCTGCACGATACCTGAAACTACCTTGACAGTCGAGTCTGTTAGTGAAGCATGGTGACCCCTGTTAAAGCTACCGAGAAATTAAAAACAGCTTTAGGCAAGGTATTTTTTCCCTGTGAACAGAACAGCGCCCTTCGAGCAAAAGATCTGCCTGACTGTATCCTTGTATTGAAAGCCTTAACTGCAGTTTATGACAAGCTTTGCAACTAGAAGAACGTCCTCCCTTCAAAACACATCCTAAGTATTCCCATAATTCTTCCCTCTTTGAATGTGGTTGGAATTGTAGCTCTAGGCACATGACTGTAACCACAGGTATGTGGACGCAAGTACATTTAAGTCCATGGGACTTGCTCCCAAGTGTGTTTAGGATTGTCCAGACAGGCTTTGGATACTATAGTCCTCTTTGCTCTCAGGCATTCCTTCACTTTCAGAGCACAAAATAAATCTAGAGTGATTAAGGGCAGCTGTGTGCAAAAAAGCTGGTTAAACAAAGGTGTAAGCTGTGTGTAAAAAAAGAAACCCAAATCTATGCAATGCTAAAGTTGACCAGTTCAAAAAGTACCCTTGCTTGATCAAAGTGTTTTTTTTCTGTTGCCATGTCTGGAAACTAGACATTTATCTAAGAATAATTGACTTTCTGCATTCATCAGAAAGAATACGGTATACTACAAGTCGGACTTGCAGCATACCATATTCTGTACAACATATATACTGTTTAATAGTCCAAATTCTGATTTTGGATATACAGTGGTGCCCCACGTAACAAGCGCCTCACGTAAAGTATGTTCCACATAACAAGTCTAAATTTCCAAAGAATCCTGCTTCGCATAACAAGCAAACCCCTCTGGCGCCTTATGGCACGCGCGCTATGCAGCCCTGGTGCTCCACACAGAGGCTGTTTAAAAGGGCTTCTGGCCAGAGCTGCTGCTTCTAACTGCTCCCAACTTGGGGGCAGTTGCCTGGGGGTGTCAGAGGCAGCTGCCCCTACCTGCCCCCAAGTGCCCCCACCGGCCACCTTGAACCTCCAGGTAAGCCTCCCAGGAAAGTGTCTTTGATTACAGCCTCCTAACCATGTCTACCCAGTAGTAAGCCCCATTGTGTTAAATGGGTCTTACTCCCAGGAAAGTGTCTTTAGGATTGCAGCCTAAGTAGACTTCTATTCCAGTGTTTTGTCATCATTTTTACATACAGCTAATATTTTTATATGAATATTTTTTGGGTTGTGGAACCAATCGTCTGAGTTTCGATCAGTTCCTATAGAAAGTCCACTTCACGTAAAGAACGTTTCACATAACAAACATGCCTCCGCAACGAATTAAATTTGTTACGTGAAGCGCCATTGTACATACAAACAGACCAGCATGGGTCACAAATAACAACCTGAAAGAGAAATATCACAAATACAAGACAACATTTTTAGTCTCAAGAGTTCAGATTGGTTTAAGCTGGTTTCTAAGAAAGAACCGCCTTGGACAGGGGAGGCTGGTACCTCCATGTGGAGCTGGACCTGGAAGCTCACCCTCAACTTTATAAGTTTTTAAGAGGCTCTTCCCTTCAATATATCCCTGCCGTGTTTGGGGGATTGTCTTAGTAGAAAGAAGGACATCATCACTTCTAGGACCAGCACAATGCATTTTCAGTGCGGAGGAAGGGAGGCAATGGTCCCAGGCGTTCGGGAACTCCTAAGATACGTGCTTGTTCCTACAAGAACCATGAATTTTGGTCACGGCAGCATAATCTCAAGTCTACCGTTCTAATCCTAGTTGGAAAGCCAAGGTGTTAGTGGACAAGAGAGCTCAAAGATTTCATTAAGGCTGGTGTTTAACAGAAATCCATGGGTATAAAAATAGTGTATGCGTGGAGGATCTCTCTTGGACTGAGAATACGTACACCATTCACACACACAAAGGCACCCTAGGTGAAAACCGGGTTTGTTAATTAACAGGTACAGAAAAGCATGACAAGTACCAACATCTCAAAACCAAACTCGGACAATACAATGAGTAATAAATACATAGTTCACCATTTCAGGATTGGTATGATATCCATTACATACATTTCAATATATACAAATAATTTCCATCCGTTATAAAGCAGAAGAGGAAAAATCTTGTCCAGGTTAAGACAACTTAAGTGCATCATTTCTTCCAGGTTGAACGAGTGTCTGGGAATTAGGTGTCACTAAAACAAATGAGAAATCAAAGTACACAATCATCTGCCACATACACACACACGCTCAAACATACACACAACCTTTTTTTTAAAACCAAAAGGTGCACCAAGTTACAACATCTAACTACAGAGTAACAAATACAAACACTGGACTAATGGAAGTCAGTATTTGACCAAACGAGGAATTTTTCAGTCTTGGAAATGAAAGACTCAACCTAATTTTACTGACATGTTTGGACAAGGAAGTTCTGAAACGTTCAACAGAAAACCTCCCTAGACAGACACAAATGAGATGAGCATCCTCACGTTAGGAAGACAAATGATGGGTGGCAAGAAGCTCACAACTCCAGTCTTGTGCAGGGGACCAGATCAACCACAGGAAAAAAAGAAGGTAGAGTTTTACATCATTTGTTGTGCTTTCCCTTTCTCAACACACGTAAATGATACAGTAAAGGAGGTGACACATACCCTACAATCCAGAGTAACAACAGGAGCACGTAGGAGACATTTACGTCGACGTAGTTACGGCACCACCTTGTGAAAACCTATGGGAAATTCATATTGCAATCCAGAGTAAATTGTTCTTACATCAAAGCAAGGACTCCCCATAGTTACTCTGGATTGCGCCCATAGTTGTTTATGTTGTATCACTGGGCAATGCTTCTGGGCCAAGGAACATACAAACTACCAGGGTTCACAGCAGATGCCATCATAGGCCTCCTAACGGTTTGTGCCTTCACAGAAAAGCCCATGTCCAGGAAATAAAGGTTCCACTATTAAATTGACACAAATTTTGATGCCTTAAATTTAGACCTATTCTTGGATCTATTTGGGGTGCTGATTCCAAAAATAGCTTCAGTTTTCCCCCATTAGTTGAAATTTTAGAGCTATGGCATAAACCACATTATAAGCTGATGTGCAGAAATATGCCATATTTATTCAAATCTAATGTGTCACTGAATCTAATGTGCACCCTTTGCTTATAATCAAAATACCACATTTACTCAAATCTAATTAACCATCGAATCTAATGCACACCCTGATTTGAAGACTAAATTTGGCTGGAAAAGATGAGCGTTAGATTCGAGTAACTACAGTTATTGTACATTGTTATTTTATGGCTGTGGGTGGCGCAAGTGGTTAAGATGCTGTGCCTGTTAACCAGCAGGCCAGGGTTCGAGACCCGGGTCGGCCCCACAAGACAGGGTGAGCTCCTATTCTTAGCCCAGCTCTGCGAGACCAGCTGGATCCAGTCGTATTGGCTCTGCCTTTCCATTGGACTAATTCAGTGGCGTGGAGAGGGGGGATTTGCTGCTTGGGTAACAGCCTATCCTCCATAACAATCCAACCCAGGCTTTCATGCTTCGCATGCAGCGCCAAGCACGATACCATAGTCTTTCAAGACTGACGGAGGCCTGCTTTATTTTATGAGTGTATAAATAGAGCTGTGGCCAATCTGATGCCATTTATGGAATCATCACCCAGAATATATTCCAAAAATTGGTCCAACTTCTGAAGCATCAGAACAAAAAACCAAACTTTGTTGGGCGGTGCAATCAAACTGCTTCAATCTACATGTCAGCGTTCACTGAAGAATACTCTGGAGTAAGAGTTTTGTGGAATGCAGATTAAAAAGTGATCAGATAAAAAGTTACAGGGGGCATTTTCTCCAAGTATTTCCGTGTGTCAAACACTGTTGAGCTTAACCACTACAGGAGTATACTGTATTGTACAAAATCATCTGCAGCTGTCAGAAAGAAAGAGTGTGTGTCTTTGTGCGTGTTCTGGTTTTTCATCCAGAAAGGTTTATCCTGGCTGTAGGGACCAGCCCCAGTCGCTGAAGCCACAAATGCAAAGATCGGGATATTGCCTTGGGGAACACAAGTCTTCAACATTAACTAGGAAACAGAACTTGACAACTTAGCCATTGACTTAACTTTTTCCATAAAAACCATAAGGAAAGCAAAAACACTAAAAGTGAGAATGCAAAGTTCTTCAATATAAATATAGGGCTCAAGGCTACTGCATGAATTATGTATAACACGCGTGGGCTGGAGCCAAAAGAACCAGGAGTGCAAGGGAAAAAATGCCCTACTGCTGATCGACAAATGCTTAGAGCTCACAGGGTGCATTGATGCGCTAACAGTTCCATAGGTGTTCTCGTTCATGTGCAAGAGATTGCATGCACAAGGGGTTGGGTGCAAGCACACCAATCCCATTTGTATTTAGAGCACAATCCTAACCATGTCTATTCAAAAATAAATCCCATTGCATTCAATGGGTCTTACACCCAGGAAAGTGTCTTTAGGACTGCAGGCTAACCCTACAATCCAGAGTAACTATGGGAGCATGTAAGAAACATTTATGTCAATGTAGTTACGGCACCACCTAGTGAAAACCTATGGGAAATTCATATTGCAATCCAGAGTAAACTGTTCTTACGTAAGAGCAAGGACTCCCCATAGTTACTCTGGATTGCGCCCTTAGTGCCACTTTCTTACAAAAGGCTCATGTACAAGGTATAAAAGAACCTTTAAAATGATATATACTTAAAATGGGGGGGGGGGTGTTGCAGGGACTGTTGAGATACAAAAGCTCCCATATAGGTACCATCAAAAACATTCAAATCCATCCCTCCAGGACAGGTGAAAGGATTCCAGCAGGTGACTGTTGGACCCATATACTATCATTAACATATTTAGTGCTCATTACATGTGCGTTGGGTTTATTTCCCCTTTATGGAATGCTTGTGCACATCATGACATATTACAGTCTATGCAACTTTTGGAAATGCCATTAACAGCACAATCCTAACCATGTCTACTCAAAGGTAAGTCCCATTGTGTTCAATGGATCCCAGGAAATTGTCTTTAGGATTGCAGCCTAAGGTAACAAAAAGCCAAAGTCTACTTAAGTGTGTGGAACTTTTTACACTTGTCTTTGGATCTGTATTTATTACGCATCCCACAGTCAACTGTCCAATTAAATGTAATCAAAATTAAATCATACATTTATATGTAACTATCATTAAATTGCTAGGAAAGTTCATGTTCAAAGCTGAATATTCTGCAGTTAAGAAAGGCCTGTATTTCATTGGAATATTTGCCCCCAAAACGTACTATAACGTACACAATCTCTTTTTATAACAATATCCTCTTCCAAAATGTGTCCCTTTCAAACTGTAAATATATTTCCAAGCTAAAAAATATTTAATCTTTGGTCCCAAACATTGTAAAAAGGAAATTACAAATTCATCCGTGTTCACAGATCTAAATTCCTCTTCAAAAAGCCATTTAAAAAAAAAAAAAGCCCAAAAAATTTGTTTAAAATCTTGATGAATTTTTAAATTTTTTTTCCAAGTCAGCAAATAGTGGTCATAAGACCTACATAAAAGGAAAGCACAGATTACATATGACCACTTGGTGTGCTCGGAACAGTCTCTCATGTTCACTAAAAAACTTGCTGTGCAAGTTGAGTCAAAAGTAACAGACTATTTTGCAAGAGCCTCATCTGATCGAAGATAAAATGCATTGTTTCCAAGATAACTTGTGACACACCACAAGATCAATTAGGGGAGGGGAAATAAAGCTAGGCCCTACAATCCAGAGTAATTACGGGAGCACGTAAGAGACATTACGTGCACCCGTAGTTACTGCACCTCCTAATGAAAACCTATGGGAAATTCATATTGCAATCCAGAGCAAATTGTTCTTACACCGGAGCAAGGACACCCCATAGTTATTCTGGATTGTGCCCTAAATTAAGGTCACTGGATTATTATGAATTGACAGAAAGAATTCGCACTCAGCTTCAGCACCTTAAAAAAATAAAACACACCCTTGTTTTTGAGGAACCCTACAATCCAGAGTAACTACAGGAGCACGTAAGAGACTCCTAGTGAAAACCTATGGGAAATTCATATTGCAATCCAGAGCAAATTGTTCTTACACCGGAGCAAGGATTCCCCATAGTTACTCTGGATTGTGCCCTACGTCAGTTGTAGCGACAAGCACAGTTTTAGTTCTTCCACTACTTACACTTTTGACTTGAGATCTCATCCAAGAAAGGAAAGATCAGAGCAGAAACATTATGCTGTCAAAGGGTTGGGGGGCATAGTTAAAATATTGTTGACCACACACACTTTCCAAGATTTAATTTAGTAAATTTAATTAATTTAACTCTCCCTTTTAATTTATTGAATATTAAAGAATAAAAGAACCACCTTGATTTCAGCATCTCCAGCAATGAAAGATAAAAGAAATTGGCTAATTTGATCATTGTATTTTGTCTTTGCTGGATGAGTTAGTTTTAAATTTAATAAGTAATATATTGTTTAAATTAACCACACGAAAGCAATACCGTATTTACCTGAATCTAATGCGCACCCTATACTCGTAATAGAAACACCGCATTTACTAAAATCTAATTAACCGTTGAATCTAATGCACACCCCGATTTTGGAGGCTGAATTTGGCTGGAAAAGGTGGGTGTTAGATTTGAGTAAATACAGTATATACCTGGAAGCAAGATATGTATAGAAAGTATGGACTCACCCCAATAGCCCCAGTATGACCATCAAACAGACAAATCGGGGCAACTCGTCGCCAACATGTAGTAAATTTGGTCTAACTCACATGTTGATATGATATGGAAGGTATGAATCCGATATGAAATCTACCTCCTGGCCTTATTGAGACATAACAAGTATGGGGTTGGGAGAGAGGACACCGTTGTTCAGGAAACATTCCTCATATTTTGAGAAGTGGCACCAACTCTGACATATTAATCTTGTGGTTAACCAAATCAGGGATATGAAACAGACAGCTAAAGATATTCTAATTGCTGGTTCTAAATTCTGTACCCACAGAGTGCATTCTTTTCCCTATGAAATATTGCCAGGAAGGTGGAGGGGGGAAAACATAGGAATTATATCAAACGCTACATAAACTAAACAGACCACATAAATACTACTCTGCCCACGTCACTGGCAAAAACATAAGCCTTTGTGTGTTGACAATTAGTCAAGAATTCTGTGGGTGTGTTTTGATGTTCAGCAAAACTACTTGGGTACCTCCAATTAAATTAATCAAAATAATTTAAAAATCAGGAAAAAGTAAACACACAGATCAGTTTAATTTGGGGGACTTAGGGCACATTTCTAACCAACTTTCCAGCATTGGCATCACTAAGTCTTGGAGCACAAGTTGCAACCTGTAGTTTGGGAGGGACACGGGAAAGTCATGGAGGCCTCCTCAAGGTTTGCTCCCTTACCCTGGAGTCTGCATTACCTTTACCCTGGAGCTGGAAAATTGGTTAGGGCTGCACAATCTTAGTTTACCATTCTTATCCAAAACTTTTAGTTTACCTTTTCAGAAAAAAAAATGCAACATAGCCCCCACCCCCCACAAATGTTTCTTAAAGCAGACCACAATGAAGATTTCCTATAGATGAAATGTAATAAAAAAGAGAAAGAAAATACTAACGAAGGTCATGATTATGACGGACAGAGGGGCTCAGGGCCAACTCTGAATTTGCCATCAAATGTCGAGTGATACAAACAAAATAAGACATCTACAGTCTCTTTGAAAGTGGAAAAGAGAGATTGTGCAATGAATGAAGAGTCCCAGTTTGGATCTTGTTGTGGTCATAAATGGAGTAGAGCTTTGTGCTTTCCATGGAAGCAAACACCTACTTTGTTGACCTCAACCCACTCCTCCAACTTGCAGTCCGACGTAGCGGCTAGTTGTAGAAAATGTAGGAGCAGGAAAACTCAAGTTAACCAGCAGATTCAGGCAGGAAACCCACCTGGTAATTGTGTAACTGAGTACCTGGTTTGTGTTGTTGCTCCTGCTCCTTTGGGTTCTCTCTCCCATAAGTTGTCTACTCTTTGTTTCCAAAGAGTCTGTTGCCAGTATTAATTCTTTCTACTCAACCATGGGAAAGGTGACCAAACATGTCCATCTCTGGGTCTGCACTCTTCATAATGAATTGTGCACCACAACATTTCTTCATTGTAATGTCTCCTCCTTCATGTTGATGAACAGTTATCTTCATTTAAAACGCTCATTCATTCATTGTAGCCTTCATGTTTGTTGCTTTTCAATCCTCCTCCCTCTCTTTGTATATTCAGTGCCCTCGGCCACCACACTCTCTTCCTTCATTTCCTATAAAAGTGAACATTTTTGTAAAAAAAGGTCTACAGGCTTCTATGTAATTTTTCTTTGGGGGGATCCCACTTTGCCTGTAGTTTTCACCCATCCAAACGCTGAATCTCTGGCCGATGGTCTACTTCCCTCGATTCTGTCCGAGCGCGTATATAATCGCTGGTCTGTCGTGTGTTTTGCTGCCGGCTGTTCATTCTCCAATTTTTAACAGCTAAAAACGAATTCACAGCATAAACTGCAGTTGCCAGGAAACCAAATATCTAAAAGAAAAATAAATATATATATATATATATATATGTCACCAACAGAGAATATATTTGGTAGTTTACATAGAATCATAGAGTTGGAAGGGACCTGGTAGGTCATCTAGTCCAACCCCCTGCCTGCAGCAGGAAATCCTCCTAGAGCAGTGGTTCTCATTCTTCCTAACGCTGTGACCCCTTTATAAGTTCCTCATGTTGTGGGGACCCCAACCATAAAATTATTTTTGTTGCTACTTTATAACTGTAATTTTGCTACTGTTATGAATCGTAATGTAAATATCTGATATGCAGGGTGTATTTTCATTGTTACAAATGAAATGTGTGTTCTATGCATACATTGAACACAATGGGATTTATTTCAGAGTAGACATGCATAGGATTGGGCCCTGAGGATGCAATCCTATCCACATTTACATGGGAGTAAAGGCCCCCCCGATTATAATGGGATTTATTTCAGAGTAGGCATGCAAAGGATTGGGCCCTGATGCTGTCAGTCAGCCCCAGTGCACACACAACTACAGCCGGAGGTCTGGCAAGACTGATCTGGCCCCCTGCACCAGGGGTCTTTAGGCGACCCCCAGGAAACCTCTAGGCAACCCCCATAGGGGTCCTGACCCCCACTTTGAGAAACACTGTCCTAGAGCATCCCCGACAGGTGCTTGTCAAGCCTCCACTTGAAGATCCCCAGTGAGGGAGAGTCCACCACCTCCCTTGGCAATCAATACATTAAAAAGTACTACTGGCTTTAATTTGATTACCAACATTGTAAAAACAATTAGAATACTGTTTCTCAAACTGAGGGCCAGGAACCAATTTCAGGTGGGTCCCCATTCATTTCAATATTTTTTTTTTTGTATATTAGGACTTGATGTACCATGCAGACACATGGTATATGCATTTGGGAAGATCTGTACAGAAACAATCTACAAAGTACATTCTTCTAATGATAGACAAAGGGGTTTGTTCCTGGGTAAGCGTGAACAGGATTGCAGCCTAGGATTGTTTAAAACTTTTCTTGCTTGATTACACCACTTTTGGCCCTGACATCACTTCTAGGTTAATGACATCACTTTCAGTGGATAGATTGTCAATCTAAAAAGTGGATGCTGAGAAAAAATGTTCGAGAACCACTAACTAGAATGTTTGCCACACATGCTGCAATCAAACCTCCAGACTTCCTAAAGTTCTGTGATAACAAGAAATAAATGTTTATTACATCTGGAATTTTCTATGTTTTTTGCATCTTGCATCTGGGGAGATCCACAGATCTAAAGGTGTGGCTTTAGTCTAGACCAGAGACGTAATGAGGGTGCAGCGCAGGATGCAATCTGCCACGGGCAACAGGGCACCAGGGACACCACTGACACTCCTCTGGTGGCCAGTCGTCCCCTCCCACGCTACTCCCCAGTCGTCCCCTCCCAGTCGTCCCCTCCTGCGCTACTCCTTGGGTGTACTCCGGGACAGCCATTTTTGAATTGCATGCAGCTCTGGGTGTTCAGACCTGGTAACAGTGACACGATCCTGGAGTAAGCTCCTCCCCCACCTCGCAGCCAGTCAGAGCGCTAAAGGCAGCCTCAGCAGCTGCTGCTAGGAGCTCTCTGATTGCCAGGAGGCAGGGGAAGGAGCTTCCTCAGGCCTGCATCACTTTTACCAGCCCTGGGAACACCTAGAGCCGCACGCAATTCAAAAATGGCTGCTGGCTGGGCCGGGAGACTTTGCCGCCTGGTGCGCAGCTAACCTTCACTCGTCCTCCAGGACTTGGAGCCGCTGGGTGCCTGCAGTGCCCCTCAGCCAGCCATGCCTTTCCTTCAGATGCCATGCTGCTCTCCCCAGAGCCTGCCTGCCAGCCAGCCCTGCAGCCTGAGCCAACCAGCCCCAGCCTGACCGCCACTTCCAGAGCCCCAGCATGGCTGGCCACTGGCTCCATAGAACTCCCACCACACCCAGAGCCTCCACATGGCCAGCCGCTTCTGCGCTGCACGACGCATTTTTGGTTGGCGGCCCACAGCAGGAGCAGGCAAGTGCAACTACCCCCCCTGCACCCCTGGGGACCAGCCACCAATCCCCCACCCATCTACCTACCTAAACAAACCCACCCACCCATATACCTACCTTCCAACCTACCCCACCCAGATCCCCACTTATGCCCTCCTCCACCCAGATATATACATACATATATATATACGTATATACATACATATATATATATATACACACACACACACACATACATTAGTGAAAAAATCTAGTCCTTTGCAAAGATCTCTCCTGCTACAAGCAGGAGGCTGGACTAGATGACCTCCTGGGATACCTTCTAACTGTTTTGATAGAGGCAAAATTTCTGTCTTTGCCATGGGCAAAATTTTGTCTAGGTATGCCTCTAGTCTAGACATTTCAACACTCCTGTTATGATTTATAATAGAGGGACCTTCATCCAAGGATTTGACACCCATGGATTTGACTCAGCTTCGGTCATGTCCAGGAGGTCAACACAGGTCACAACCAAAGATTTAATTATCTGTACATTTTAGTAGCCACAAGAATGTGAAAACTGATCCTCTGCGGATTCCAAAGCCTAACTACCGTATATACTCAAGTATAAGCCTAGTTTTTTGGTCCCCAAAAATGGGCCCAAAAAGCCCCCTCGGCTTATACTCAGGAGAACTGAAAAGCGGCAGGATCAAACCCCATCATGTCATATACTATCGGATGTGTATTGAAGAGCAGAATCCAATGCAAAAATCAGTTTTGAGATATCTCCTTCCTATCAAAAGTTATGGCCAAAAAACAAAAAAACAAAAACCTATAAAAATAAAAAATACATTTTTTTGGCATTTTTTTAAGCAGGTAGGAATTTTGCCCTGGGGGTAGGAATTTTGGCCTTGGGATTCAGGAATTTTAGGTTTGGCATCTGGTCACCCTGTCCTATGCATGTCAACTCTGAAATAAGCCCCACTAGGTTCAATGAGGCTTACTCCCAGGAAAGTGTGCTTAGGATTGCAGCCTATGAATTCCAAGAAGGCTACAAGGAAAAGGACCAGTACCAGTACCTGCTGCATTTCTCACCCTAGGCTTATACTCGAATCAATAAGATTTCCCAGTTTTTTGTGGTAAAATTAGGTGCCTCGGCTTAGTCTCGGGTCGGCTTAGACTCGAGTAAATACGGTATATATTTTTCCTGACTTGTCTAGATTGGTAAATTCAGGAATCTATACACCTAAAACAAGAACATGCCTGACTAATAATAATAGGACAAGCATTTATTCACTGGATTTGCAACAGGTCAACTGATGTGAGTTAAGGAAACCACCAGCAACACGTGCCAGAGGTCTTGATCCGCCCCTGGTTTTCCATCAGTTAGAGAACTGCTTAATCCACTTTTTGTTGTCAATAATTTATGTACTGCAAGAACATTCCATTCAAGTCCTCTCATTAATCACAATTTTTTTAAGAACAGAAAAGGATTTGTTTGTGGGTTGGAAAACCGAACAAAAACTAAAGGCTGCTTTGCAATTTACCCAGATCATGAGGATCTTTTATCTTTTCTGCAAAAGAAGGGGAAAAAAAGTCTCTTACCACCGCTGCAATTTCTGCACCTTTTTTATGGTTGAGAGCAGCAAGCACGATGGACGCAATAAAAAAGAAGACAGTGCAGAGTCCAGTATTGGCCGAATCCTTTAAAAAATAAAATAAAAATGAAGGCAGTTAATGGCGACAACATCAATCAGCTAGATGCACCAGAACCATCTTCCCGGCATGCATTATTTTAGGGAGAAGCACCTACAACTACGCAGAAAGTATAACAGCAGATCACTACTGTTTTGAGCCTGGGGTGCAACTGGGAGTGGGAAAAATAATCTTTACTAATTAAAGCACCCACCCAAAAAAAGCAAACCTCTTCTGTAATTAAATCTAAACACACACACAGTTTTCCGTTCCAAGTGATGAACTTTTGTGCAACGTGTCTTCTCAATCAAAACCACTGTTCGTTCTTCCAGCCACAAAAATGTTTTATACCCTCGAATATATATAGATTTTTTTTTCTTGCCTGCTAGCTCTCTGTAAGCCAGAAGGTCGCTCACATGCTTGCCACATGCATCTACTGCATTATATAACACAATAACATTGCAGACAGTCTATAACACGTCAACCTGAAGTGGAAAAAGTAATACGGGTCTGCGTTTACATGTATTAACACACAAACACTCCTCGCATGCTGCAAGGACGTCTCGAAATGGGTTGTGCGAAAAACATAGCTAAACTTTCATAAACTCCTGATGGTTCAGCTTCTTTGGCTGACTCGCTTAGCAATGAAGCTCACGTGCTTCCCCAGCTCAAAGCATTCCAAGCCTTCCCATTAACGTATCACAGAGGGGGCTGAACAATAATTCGGAGGCATTGCAAACAGAAAAAAACAAATTTTCCAACTGCCCAATAAGCAAAAGTCTGAAATATACACAAAGAATCAACATCGACAAAGAAACGGATACAGTTTTTAAAAAATCTGTGCATTTCACCGATTTGTGTGTTTTCACACTATCTGCGGAAAAAATCCGTGTCCACAAACCAATGTCAATAAACCAGTAAGACTCAAGGTTTACATCTCTGATAAATCCAGTTAACACTCAACAAAAATAACTTTTAATGTGTTCCACCTTTTCTCAAAGACAGACATTTGCACCTAGAATTATTTACTTTCTTTGGAATATAAAATCCAGCAGCTTCTGATTAACCACCAGTTATGATTTACCAGATTCTAACTTAGCAGGTTTATGTTTAAACTTTTGCAGGAATCTCCGCAGGGACAATGTTCAGTTTGAACCCACAATAGTATCAAAAAGCCTATTCAAAGGATGGAATTTTCCAATGCATTAGATTTTGGTAATATAGGTGTCAGGCACTGATAAGAGGGGATAAAGATTTTTAAAAACTACCAGACTGATAATAATCACAAATCTAAAAACACCTCAAGGGGAGAGTATCAAGAGGAGATCCTGTAAAGCAGGGGTCAGGGAACTTTTTTACCTTTTACCCCAAAATATATTTAGATACTCCGACATTACCCCCTTGATTGGAAAGGAAGGAAATCATATATTATTAATATAGTGCACTGTGTCAGGTCCTTGTACACTACAGTACTGTAACATACACGGCTGGGCATGCATATAGAATCTATATATAGATTCTATATGCAATGAAATAAAATTCCTGGAGGTAATGGATGGTTGCACTGCCAAGATACAGCCGGACATGCATATAGATTAATATGCATGTCCAGCTGTGTCTCAGCAGCTTGACTGTCCATTACTTCCAGGAATTTCAATGTTACCCCATTTGGGGTAATTTACCCCTGTCCCCTGACCACTGCTGTAAAGGATCACTGTAAGGACATAAGAATAGATAGGTTTACATATAGCCTATGCAACAGTATAGAGGAATTATTCAGTGGTGGGCTCCAGCAGGTTCACACCTAATCTATAGAAGTAGTTGTTAACAAGAGATAGGACATATAGAGTTTTAAAATAGACATTTAAAAGTGGCTGCCAGATGGGCATAGAACCGGTTGTTAATTTCTTTGAATCCCATCTTTATATGTACTATGGAAGGTTCCTATGCATACAAGCCATCCTAAAAATAAAAATAATTGTCTTGGGAATGGTCTAATTAGGCTTTAAGATCTGCTCAGATAGAGGAATCATCTCCTCTCCTCTTTCATCTCCTCTTTCTGTCAGTGGCCAGGTGATCGATCATTAATAGTCCTATCAGGAAGTGAAGAAGAAGAAAGATTACGGTATATTATTTAATTATATTTAATTATATTATTTATTTATAATTAATTAAATACATTTATTTACTGTATTGTTTAATTGATGTGAGCCCCTTTGTAGGCAGAAAGGTAGGACAAAGATCTCCAGCATCAATTAAGCGATAATGTACCTAAAAAAGATGCTTAGAGGAAAAACCGTACAAAACAACAAAAAGTGCTGCTTAATTTTATAAACGCACAAATGTGATCAGGAGTCCATGTGAAACAAGATGAACTAATTTAAAAAAAGATGAGCCTCCCTGAAATAGACTTCCAGGAGGTTTTGTTTAAGTATTTTTAGACCAAGCAAACTGCGTCACAGCGATGGAAGAATTTCATCGGAAAGCGTCAAGACAGCAACTACTTTGCAAAGAATAATTTGCCAGCCAAAACAGTTCAAAGTTGGCCTAAGAATGGAAACGGGTCTGTTACAAATGATTGGCTGAAATAACTCATTGGCATTATCTCATTAATGGCATTGGCAATTGGCATTAACCATTGGCATTAACTCCAGAAGCCATTAATTTTTTTTCATTTTCTTGGTAAACGGCTTTGTGAACTTTTTAGCTGAAAAGCGGTATATAAATTATGTAGATAAATATTAGTTGCCTTCATCAAAAGGAAAACGATGTATATAACAGCGTAGAAAGAAACACTGGCTGCAATCCTGAACACACTTTCCTGGCAGTAAGACTCACTGAGCACAATGGGGCTTACTTCTGAGTAGACATGGTTAGGATTGCAGTCTTTGTAACTATTTTAATTGATTGATTGGACTGAATTTTCTGCCTTTCTCCCCTAAGGAATCCAAGGTGGCTAAAGCAATAAAATATCTTAAAAAAACAACAAAAGACATAAAAATATTAAAACCCATTTCAGGCCGTTTAATTACCCAGATTTGTAATAAACTAAAATCATTTTATTTATTTCAAAAATTATTTAGATATTAGCCCAGAGGGCAATGTTTGGCCAGGGACCTCAGCCTTGGATCTCAAAATGAGGAGCGCCACTTTTTAAAGCAGTGGCAAAGCTTCCATCTAGTTTCCTCCTCCCAGCATCTGGCATAGTAAAAGGTGCCATGGATCCCCATAAAAATTTTGTGTTTCACTTTCCTTCGCTCCACAAACAGAGTTCCTATGCAACCCTCTCCCATCTATAACATATCCTCAAAAAAGTTGTGCATTTCCCCCATTCCTGAAAAGGTGTTCCAATAAATCCCTCCTGTGCCATGCTGGAATTTCTTCTCACCCCCTAGTTTTCAAAGCTGAAATAAATAAGGATCCCAGTTTAGGAATCATGAAATATATTAGGATCCCAGTTAAATAAGGATCCCATAGCCACTTTATTTTGATCTTATGTCCACAACATCACAAACCAATACAACCCCTACCGACACTTTTTAAGAAACAGGCACTGTTCTGCGCAGGCACTTAAGGACAGATTTTCAATCAGTGGGGCAGGTAATTTAATAGTAGGGCCATTGGCCACATAAGCCTCCCACCAGTAGTACTTGCCCACTGTCAAAAAACTGATGTACCCTGAAAATGTTTGCATCACATCAGTGCGCCATTAGATGAAAAAAATTGAGCATCACTGCTCATCTGTTGAGCATCAAAAAATTGAGCATCACTGCCATGCTCATCAGTCCCCAAGGCATATCACACACATGAAACTGTGCTTCTGTGTGAGACCTTCAGCAGAAGTGCAGTATTATTATTATTATTATCATTTTCTCACAGTGCTCTTCAAACTCTGGCGCATGCTTGAAATTTTTGGCAGTGACTTGTGAATCGGCTTGACTGCTTCTGCTGTTTTTAAGCTAAGCAGGGATGAGCAAGTCAAGGAAAAAAATAAGATTTCCATCAATAACGGACAGAAATAGCAAAACAAAAGCTTGGGCAAAAATTTTACAGTCTCTTCCAGGAATTTGCTCAAGTCTCTGTTCCAGATGTTATCCTTACTGAAGTGTATCTGCCTACAAAATAAGAAAGCAAAAAGAATGCACCTGAAACCACTTGGGGGGTGGAATAATACTCAGAGTAGTGTTGTAGGTATGGGTTCACTTCCTCCGAAACAGAGGTCTGCTGCAAACCTAAAGACACTTTCCTGGGAGTAAGACCCACTGAACTCAATGGAGCCTATTTTGAGTAGACTTGGTTTGGATTGCACCCATTGTTTTAAGCTTGACATGGTTTCTTTGTAATTGTCATGTTTCTCTTTTGTTCTGCATCACATTCTACTAATTACAAAAAAGATCCAAGTATTATATAACAGAAATACATAACCAGCCGTCATGTAAATTTCCTCTATATCTATCTATCTATCTCTCTATCTCTCTATCTCTCTATCTCTCTATCTATCTATCTGAGTCAGTGACTCACTGACTGACTCATCAACGCCCAGCCAAAACCGCTGGGTCTAGAAGCGTGAAATTTGGGGTGAGTGTTCCTTCCGTGACAGAGGGGTGCACCAAGAACCGGTTTTTGGAAATTCCAACCGGAAGGGGGTGAAAAGAGGCGCAACGCGTTTTCCTCCCTATACTTTGCATTTAAGAATCAGTGACTGAGGGATGCTCTGCCCCAATCCCTGGACCTAGAAGCATGAAGTTTGGGGAGGGAGTACCTTCCTGTCACATGAACACCCACCAAGAACCGATGTGGAGAAATTTAACCCTTACGGAGCTGAAAAGAGATGCAACATGTTTTTGTCTATACTTAACATGGAAGACTGACCAACCTCCAGCCAATTTGGTGCTCAGCACCCGGTGCAGTGGGGGGGGGGAATGTTGTTCGGAGGGAGACGTTGCACTGGGGAGGATGCTGAACATGGGAGGGTTGCGCATGAGGGATTGATGCTCATGGGGGGATGTTGCGCATGGGGAGGTGGTTGCACAGAAGAAGGTTGTTGTGCATAAGGAGGTTGTTGCGCATGGGAGATGAACATGGGAAATGATGTGCATGGGGGGTTGATGCACATAGGGGTTTTGCGCATGGGGGGTTGATGTGCATGAGGGATTGATGCGCTATGGGGGGATGGCTTACGGAGGAATTTTACTCCCACAACGTGGGTTCATTTTTGCTAGTTTATTTATAAAACTGATATTTTTTACAGCCTGCAATGATGTGTAAAATGCATAAATCTGGTATTCATCCTGAAAATTATATCAGATTTTTATGTAATGCCATTGCTTTTACTGGTTTTTATCGTTATAATTTTAGTGTGCGGTTTTTATCCTTTTGTGATGTGTTATTTTGCAGTGTTTTTAATTTGTTTTTTTTAATGAAATGCGGTATTTAAAACTGATTTTGTGTTGTTTTCATGTGGGTGTCCTTGTGTTCTAAGGAGAAAGGCAGAAACAAACATAGAAATCAATCAGTCTGTCCGTCCGTCCCTCCATCTATAGGTACAATCCAGAAAGTGCAAGACTTCCAAACTGGCATGAACCTTTGCACCCTTCATGTTAGAAATTAGCCACATAAAAAAGAACTTGTTAGACCACTTATAGCCAGCTGGTGGTGGGCTTCATGGGGTTCTCACAGGTTCTATGGAACCCTTTGCTAATGAGCGCCTGCTTCTGAGAACCAGTTACTAATGGGACATAGAACCAGTTGTTAATTTATTTGAATCCCACCTCTGCTTATAGCCCATTTTAGATCCCATGACGTTTACATCTGGTGGTGTGACCTCATCCTCCCCTGGAGGCACATCTTTGCTGTTGTACCTAAAGTAGCCCTTCTTGAAGAGTATCCTCTCTCGTCTGTTTCGCTTCTGACTTCTACATTGGAACACGCTGGCGTTGCTACTCATCACTTCCTCCTGAAAGTACTACAAGGCAGTTCCAATTTTAGATCCAAGCAGCAGCAACTGCTATTTGAAGTCAGAAGCTTCTCAAAACTCCCCAAGCGGCTACCAGTTCCAGACGAAATACGGAAGATGAATGAGTTCCACTTTCTTGACAGGGGTGAAGGACACAAACAATTTTTCCAGTTTTTGTTCCGCACAGAAGCTCACAAGGAGGCTCAAGGTCTAAAAACAAACCACTTCCTCTTTCTGGGCTCCCTGTAATTTTGACATCTAGCAACGGAAAGAAAAGTCTCTGATGACACTAGAAGGAAACATGCCCGTGCACCGCTTTGCCATGACCGAACTAGAGCCTATAGTATACAAAGCCCCTTGGCACGTTGATGATAAATGTTGTCTTGCAGAGCTGCCAAAATCTGATTTTTCAGGCAACATGTGGGTCACGTGCCAAAACTTTCCATTGCAATTTGAAACAGGGAGAAAACGACGCTGATCTTGCAGTCCACAGAATATCGTTTAAGACTCACAACAGACATGCTGATTTTCTTATATGCTGGGCAATTATGTGTCTCATGTTTATGTTAGACAGATGCCAAGAGCCAAAAAGGTTTAACCAAAGCCAGAACGTAATGGCACAGCACCATTTCACAGATTCTTGAAACAACCCTTTATATTCCGACATTCTTCATATACATATATTGCCGATATATGAAGGATCAGCAAAAGGAAAATGTTGGACCAGGAATTTTAAAGGCATCTAGGCAGGGTGCTATCAACTCATCCTGTGGCAAGCAGTTCCACTGATAAATCATATACAGTGGTACCTCGCTTAACAAGCGCTGCGCTTAACAAGCATTTCACATAACAAGCAAAAATTTCCAAGAAATCTTGCTTCATGTAACAAGTTCTGCTTCACTTAACAAGCAAGCGCACTATGGGCATGCGTGCTATTCAGCCCTGACACTCCACGCGGAGGCTCTTGAAAAGGGCTGCCGGCCAGCGCTGCTGCCTCTGTCTGCTCCCAACTTGGGGACAGTTGCCTGGGGGTGCCAGAGGCAGCTGCCCCTAACTGCCCCCAAGTGTCCCCACCAGCCACCTTGAACCTCCAAGTAAGCCTCACAGGAAAGTGTCTTTGATTGCAGCCTCCTAACCATGTCTACCCAGAAGTAAGCCCCTTTGTGTTAAATGGGGCTCCCAGGAAAGTGTCTGTAGGATTGCAGCCTAAGTAGACTTCATAGGATCATGCATATTGAATGCATGTTTTGAATTCAATTACAGTGATTTGTCATCATTTTTAATAATATTTTATATGAATATTTTGGGGGTTGTGGAACCAGTCATCTGAGTTTCCATTATTTCCTATGAGAAAATCTGCTTCACTTAAAGAGCATTTCACTTAAAGAGCATGCCTCCAGAACAAATTAAGCTCTTTATGTGAGTCACCACTGTACAAAGACTGCAATCCTAGTCCCTTGTAAGGTTGGCCTGAGTCCCGGCACAAGTCCCACGCTGGCCTGGGGGTTTCACAAAAAAAGTCACACGCCACAATGGAAGTCGCTCAGGTTGACCATGAAGAATAACTACACCCAGCTACAATTATGTGAAATCTCTGGATTACGTACCGTTATTGTGGAATATTTTGCAATTATATCTCAGAACATGAGCAAGCACTCTGTATCGTACAAGCTTGTCTGGATCATGCGTGCAGACATCCGTCACATTCCTTGACGCTACCTACGCGCATCCTTGCAGAGCTGTATCTATTTGTTAAGCACCAAAGAGGAGCATGGAAATTTCCATGATCGGTTCTCCGTCATTCGCAAAGCAAAGCTGTCAATCCAACCAAGAAGTGTGACTTATCCCCTCTTTCCCTGGACACACATTTGCCGCTTTCTTTTCCGTGTGGCACATTCGAGCCCTTCACCTTCCAGATGCTGAATTTCTGCAGAATATTTCAGATGGCATACAATTCCCCAGCTAACTTGAAAGCAAGAACGTTGCTGCCAAAAATAGGCTGCATGTCTCTCTATGTGCCACTGTCAGAAACTTATGAATATGCATCATATCCACAGAAAGACAAAGAGGAGGCAGGAAGAACTCAAAACAAAACCAGGCTGTGCCCCCAAACCAGGCTGTGCCCCCAAAATGAGCAGCAATTGTAGATTACAGACACTAAGTGGATATCCTTTCCCTGGTCATGGATGGAGAGAGAGAGACCATCATGATTGATTATATATATTCATCTATATATATAAAGGAGAAAAGTCACTCACTGACTCACTCACTCACTCATCAACGCACAGCCAAACCCGCTGGGCCTAGAAGCGTGAAATTTGGGGTGGGTGTTCCTTCCATGACTGAGGGGTGCACTAAGAACCAGTTTTTGGAAATTCCAACCAGAAGGGGGTGAAAAGGGGCGCAACGCGTTTTCCTCCCTATACTTTGCATTGGAGAATTGATGACTCATCAACATTCTGCCCCAACCCACGGACCTAGAAGCATGAAATTTGGGGAGGGAGTTCCTTCTGTCACATTAACACCCACCAAAAACCCATGTGGAGAAATTTAACCCTTCAGGGGCTGAAAAGGGGGCAACGTGTTTTTGTCCTATACTTAACATGGAAGACAGACCAACATTCAGCCAATTTGGTGCTTAGTGCCCAGTGCAGTGGGGGGGGGGGAATGTTGTTCAGAGGGAGGGGTTGCACTGGGGAGAATGCTGTGCTTGGGGGAGGGGGTTGCACATGGGGAGATGATGCGCACAGGGGGGGTTAAGCGGCGCATGGGGGGGCTGATGAGGCACATGGGGAAATTTTACTCCCGCAACACGGGTACGCTTTTTGTTAGTATATATGTATATAAAAGAGATAATTCAGGTAATTGTAGCGAAATATAGAAGGGTTAAAAAGCAGCACCTGCCTAAATTCCCACTTCTTTGCACTTGTGAAAGGTACAGGCATTCTGCCCCCCCAGTCTGTATGGTCATCCTAGATATATACTGCAAGGGTACAAACTGCTTGCAAAGGAGGTCAGACACTCCTTGGATCCTCCAGAGAGCCATAGTGACCCTCATCATAAACACACACATCACAAGTCATGATCATGTTACTGCTGTCACAGTTGCCCAGTACCTTAAGGGGGCAGCCACAGAGCTACCCAGGCTGGGACACTGTGGCACCCCAGTTTGGGAACCTATATATTATTGGTTTGAATTTTCAAAAGTACAGGTGTGCATCATTTAACAAGAGGGATACATTTTCCTATCTCTGTTGTTTTGTGATCTGCTCATATGAATATTCAGCTCCGTTTATGATGATGGGTAAATCAATCTTTCACTTTGGGTAAAAATAAAATCTTTTACTTTCGGTAAATCAGTCATTTACTATGATAATTAAATCAATCAATCAACAGCATTTATATACTGCTTTTCAACAAAAAGTACACAAAGCTGTTTACAGAGAAAATTAAATAACAAATGCCCAGATACTCATGTAACTAACTAATAAACAGCCACACTATGCACTAATCATGTCCATGCAAGATACTGGAGATCCACATTGCCTCTTCTTTGCATTAAGTGCTTCTTCTTTGTTGTATAAACGGATTGCTCTAGGCTATGGGAGACCCAGTTACCTGTTTGTTGTGCTTTGATCACGGCTTGAGAAAGGTGTGCGCATGTGCGTTAAAGATACAAGAGCAGATTTAGGGAAAAAAAGATGGCAGCCAAGAAAATAAATGTCAAAAAGCATATACTTCTGTACTCAGAAAAGGTAGACAAATTCCAAATATTACCCTATTTTTAAAATAGTATCTGTCGATGTCCTGATTCACAAGGTTGCCTTACTATATTCATGCTTAATTTTTAAACCATGAATCGATGTTCAACATTTAGAAAACTGTAGACTACCCCTACAATCCAGAGTAACTACGGGAGCACGAAAGACACATTACGTGCACCCGTAGTTACTGCACCTCCTAGTGAAAACCTATGGGAAATTCATATTGCAATCCAGAATAAATTGTTCTTACACCGGAGCAAGGACTCCCCATAGTTACTCTGGATTGCGCCCTACACTACACATTTTTTCCCTAATGTGAACAGTAAAAATTCACACTTTCATGCACAAAAAATCATGCACATAAAAAACTTTTTAATGCACAATTTCAGTTATGTATACAGTTAACATTCAATATTTCATATAGCGGAGGAGTTGACGTTGAAGACAAAGCCACACACATTCTCTGCTTGGTGCAAAGAGCATTTACTAAAAGTCTCATGTTTCGGTGTGAGGCAGGCAGAGCTTAACGTCCAAAACTTCAAATGTTTATTCAGCTATTTTTATAAAGTGAAGGTTTGGATGAGAACTTACTGTAATGTTCCAGTTGATCTGTGGTATTCTCGCTTGGAGATTTAGACTGAACATAAGCAACAAAACTCCAGTAACTACAGATGCGCTACAGCTGACGAACTCAAAGAAGTAAAGGCCTTCGCAAGGAGAGCATTCCATAATGGTCTCTATGCAGATGAAGGAAATCAATGCCAAAACCTGGGGGGGGGAAACAAAAAAAATATATAAATAGCTCCGCAAACTTTCTGAAGACAGCCACAAATAATCGTGAAATGTTCATTAGAAATTTGACACTCGAAAATGCGCAGGGCAACCTCAATTTATACTAAGATACACGACTTTGAAAGAATCAACACAAGATGTTCGTGCATCTTATGGACCAAACCACATCTTCAAATGCATGCTAAAGGAATCAAATGGTACCGGTATCACCTTTCTTGCCAAGTATAGTGCCATCAAGGTGGTTAACAGAAAAATTAAATTAAGGGCTAAATCCATAGCAGTTACAGATCCACGCAGTTACGTCACCCTCGAGAGTGTTATCTTATGGAAAGTCATCTTAACTGCTCCGGAACAAGGGGCTTAATTTCACTTTAGGATATAGGCCTTAGACTAATACCAACACTTTTTTAAAAAGACGTATAATCTATATATATATAAGAGAAAAGTCACTGACTGACTGACTGACTCACCACCACCCTGCCAAAACTGGTGGGTCTAGAAGCGTGAAATTTGGGGTGGGTGTTCCTTCCATGAAGGAGGGGTGCACTAAGAACCGGTTTTTGGAAATTCCAACCAGAAGGGGGTGAAAAGGGGCGCAAGGTGTTTTCCTCCCTATACTTTGCATTGAGAATTGCTGACTCAGCAACATTCTGCCCCAACTGCTGGGCCTGAAGCATGGAATTCTGGGAGTTCCTTCTGTCTCCTGAACACCCACCAAGAACCATCTGGAGAAATTTAACCCTTCAGGGGCTGAAAAGGGGGCAACAGGTTTTTGTCCTATACTTAACATGGGAGACTGAATCACATCCAGCCACTTTGGTGCTCTCTGCCTGGTGCAGTGGGAATGTTGTTTGGAGGAAGAGGTTGCACTGGCAGAGCAACAAGGGAGAGCAGTGAAGACCACCAGCCAGTTTAGTGGCTCTCCAAATCTCTTCTTTTAAAAATCAGGTTTTCAATTAATGTCATACAGTAAAGAAGCTAGACATGGCTGGGCATTCCATATGCCACAAGCGAGGAGGCTCTATATACTGTACCTACCCACCAAATTTCAGATACATAGTTGGATCTTGATTCCTCCGAAATATCACAATATACAGTTGGGCACATGCAAGAATGTTCAGCTCGAGACACCACAGTGAGGTCTCCGGCACGCACATTTTGCAAAACACTTGGATGGAACCTACCTTTCCTAGTTGATTCAAGGATCAAACAGAATTATACATCACTAGATACATACCAGAAACGCAATGTAAAATTCTAGGATATATGCAGTGATTTTTACAGCCCTCGTTAGTGAAGATGAAAGGAGTCTGCCTCAAAAGGCAAAACTTGCATTTGACACACTGTTTCCTTATTCATCTTTTAATTTTAAACCAACTTTTTAAAATAGTCTACAAAAAAAACAAGAGGAAAAAATGCAACACTGCCAGTTAATTACAGTTCTTGTATTCCATACCAAGATTAGCGATCTATATTTGACAGACACCAATTAAATTCAGGTCTCCCTCAACCTCCCAAATAGCATCACTACCAACATTTAAGTGGATCCCCCCCAACCCCGTTTGCTCTGACAAAAATGTTGAAGCTTCATCATGCTTCTAACAAGCGTGACCCATCTGCGATTCACCGAGCTGTATTAAAACAACAGATCACAAATATCTTTGCATCGCAAAGCACAGTGTTGTTGAAAAAGTACAACTTTGTGGTATTAAACTCAATTCCAGCTGAAGTAGCAACAGGATCCATCATACAACCCATCATGGCTGTGGATAAAAAGCAGGCCTCTGTCAGTCTTGGAAGACTCTGGTATCGTGCTTGGCGCTGCATACGCTGCATGCAAAGCACGAAAGCCTGGGTTGGATTGTTATGGAGGATAGGCAAGCAGCAAATGCCCCCTCTCCACGCCACTGAATTAGTCCAATGGAAAGGCAGAGCCCATACGATTGGATCCAGCTGGCGTCGCAGAGCTGGGCTAAGGACAGGAGCTCACCCTGTCTTATGGGGCCGACCCGGGTCTCGAACCCTGGCCTGCTGGTTAACAGGCACAGCGTCTTAACCGCTTGCGCCACCCACAGATAACAAAACAGGCAATTCAGAGTACATATCCTGGGGAAAGAGTCCCTATTAAATTCAATGGGACTGTGGTTGAGTATATGTACATGATTGGGACAAGATCAGTAGCTACATATGATGGATTTTAAAACATCAGCTTTCATTACTAGTGTCCGTACTGTAGAAAAATGAACAGAATTAACTTGCAACACAAAGAGCACAATCCTAACCATGTCTACTCAAAAGGAAGCCCCATTGTGTCCAATGGCCTTACTCCCAGGAAAGTGTCTTTAGGATTGCAGCCTTAGAGCACAATCCTAACCATGTCTACTCAAAAGGAAGCCCCATTGTGTCCAATGGCCTTACTCCCAGGAAAGTGTCTTTAGGACTGCAGCCTTAGAGCACAATCCTAACCATGTCTACTCAAAAGGAAGCCCCATTGTGTCCAATGGTCTTACTCCTAGGAAAGTGTCTTTAGGACTGCAGCCTTAGAGCACAATCCGTGTCTACTCAAAAGCAAGCCCCATTGTGCCCAATGATCTTACTCCCAGGAAAGTGTCTTTAGGAAAGTGTCTTTAGGATTGCAGCCATAGTAAAACTCATCAGACTGTTCTACGGAAAGAAGACAGCCATGATCACACTTTCCCAATAAAATAAAATACAGAAAAATAACATTTTACAGTAAATTTTATAAATAAAATAATCCCAGTAAACAAACTACATTAAAATAAAATGTATTATTGGATCATGTCATATAAACGCTACAAATGGTTGAGTTACAATTTTTAAGTGTTCCTGTTTGTCTGAATAGGGCCACAGGATGACTTATTAATTTGTGGTTCAATGACATAATTTTTATGGGGCAGAGGTGGGGGGACAGTTGTTTTTATTGTTTTTTACTGTTTTTAGCAAATATTTTTAATCTGCATTTTTTTAATTCAATTTAATTGTATTTTAATTATATTTTAACGGTGTTTTAATCTTTATTTATGAGCTATTTTAATGATGTTTTATTCCCTGATGTCAGCCGCCTTGGGCTCCCCCTTGCGGGGGAGGAAAGGCGGGATATAAATTGATTAAATAAATAAATTAAATAAATAATGATTGGGGGGGAACCACTGAATAATCAGTGTTTTTTTTCAGAGATACCCAGACTATTTTACTAAGGATTCTCTACTATCAGGATTTATTCCCCAATATCTTGATGAAACAGCATCAGGAATACTCACGTACAGTGCAGAGATTGAAAAACTGACTTCTTCACTCCACAAATGAGATCTAAAGCACTACAAAGCTCTCCCACATTCAAATTTAGATTTATTGTTTTCTTTCCACTCGGCCAAGTCCAAGCCTGAATCTCAGTAGGTCTCGTTCCATGTAAAGCGGATGTATTCGCCATCTTTAAAACAGCTGGCACTAACACAAATATTTTCAATAATTTGGCTTCATGACCCACTTTTAAAATGACACTCTAATTGGGACCCACCAGCCTTTTATAAAAGGAGCTCTAGAAAGAAATCTAGAGGTCTATTAACATTTACACACACGTAATACCCAAAACACGCACACACATTTATCTCCCTATATTGACACATTTGCCAACACAAGAGCTGAGCTCTTTGCAGAGTAATTCGCAGAGTAATTTCAGCTACAGCATCTGATTTTTGAAAAGCTTCAAAGCTTACCAAATTTACTCAAATCTAATGCGCCACCAAATCTAATGTGCATCCCATATTTATTGACTGGAATCTAACTAACCATCAAATCGTACGTGAACTCTGATTTTGGAGACTAAATTCGGCTGAAGGAAGGTGAGTGTTAGATTTGAGTAAATACAGTAGTTACAGTAGTATTTCTTTGCACAAGTCCACCTCCTTTCAACATAAGCTCCAGGCACAGTTGTGATTTTATTGCAATGCTTCAAAATGCACCAGCAAAAAATGTTAAGGGATGTTAAGGAAAAAAATATTGGGGGGAAATAAAAGCGAACCACATCCAAATTCCGACTTTGACTTCCGTGATCCTTTTGACACTTCCTATGCCTGGTCTTCATGTTGTTCCACTAACTATTCTGAAAATATGCTTTTCGAAAGTAGGTTGCCCTGCAAGGCTGCCAAACAAGAAAACAATCCTACACTTTCCTTGAATACAAGACATTTGGGTTCTCTGGATCTTAGCCAGTTTTCCACTCCTGTGGCTATAAAATTTCTTATCTACTCAAATTTATCATGTCTGAGCAATGTTTCTTTTTTAAAAAAGCTATAGAAATAATGCAAAATTTTTGCTATGCAGCAGTAACATTTCTATGAGAAATATATTCATATAATTACAGTAAGGCTGCAATCCTAAAGACACTTTCCTAGGAGTAAGACCCATTGAATACAATGGGCCTTACTTTTGAGTAGACACAGTTAGGATTGTGCTCACAGTCCCCTACTTAGAAACATTTGAGATGCAAACTTTCATACATATGAACATACCTTCAAAATACACAAAACTTTCAAACATATGAACATCAAGTCTCTACTTGTCTGCTGCATTTAAGGTACAATAATAGTTTTTTTTTAAAAAAAATATTTTAACAGTATGTAGAGTAAAAAGTACTTTTTAACAGTAAAGATATTTAATTTACACTACTTTTTCATTTTTCTTTTTTACATTGAGTCAAACATGTATCAACATCAATGTGTTGGACTTCCAGAACGTAATTCGTTCCTAAGTAGGAGACTTAGAGCACAATCCTAACCAGGTCTACTCAAAAGTAAGCCCCATTGTGTTCAATGGGTCTTACTCCAAGAAAGTGTCTTTAGGATTGCAGCATTACTGTTTGTGTGTATGTGAGAGTGTGTTAGCACATATGTATAGGTATATATATGTACCTATGTATATATAAGAAGTGTCAATAGGATTGCAAAAGTTGGTATGGGATGCTTGCACATCACCCCCATAATGGATCTCCTCCCATGTAGTGGGAATGGTGATATACTACTGCCCCATTTCCACTGGTTTTTCGGCTATAACATTTGGCCGAATAGAGATATTTCAATGCAATTCATTTCACTGCACTCAGTGTGAAATTACATACATGATGGTATTATGAAACCACTGAAAACCTATACAGTGTAGTGCAAACCGAACCAATTCCCAATTGTGCAACTTTTGGATATGATTGCAGAATATTGGGGATGATGAGCAATTTTCGGGCTATTACAAAAGCAGAGCCCAAAGTCCCATTAAAGCCCACAAGCTACCATCATTCCGTACTTTAGAATCCAGTTTTAAGATTTCTCTCAAATAAATATCAAGCATCCACTATCAGCGCTTGAGTGAAAAAAGAATTTTAAAGAGAAAATAATCAGGAGCACAGAGAGAACATATTAGAGGAGGAATGCTAACAGCTCCCAAGAAAAGTATTCAGATTCCCAAGAATCCAGGGTTTACAATCTGATGGTCTCCTCAGAAGGCAAAATAGTGTAAGAGCTCAATCCTAACCATGTCTACTCAAAAGTTAGCCCAATTGTGTTCAATGGATCTTACTCCCAGGAAAGTGTCTTTAGGATTGCAGCATAAGACCCAGTCAAAACCCTTATGCCACCATTAGTTGTACCAGAAGTGCTTAATGGCAAAGAAGTCCAAAGCGACTTCCACTGCCAACCCTACTGCTACTAAGGGATGGATGGAGGGATAGATAAAAGCCAGACAGACACTTCCAAGTGGTTGATAAAGCACTATATTAAAAGTAAAGTAAGGTAACCCTTCTCAGATTGCCCTGCTAGTCATGACCAGCCATAGAGTGTGTTGTTCAACTCTATTTCTGTGGCCAAAGACATTACAAGTCCGATGGCCAACTACTACACCAAATGATATAGGGATTAAGAATGCCATCTTAATCTCTGGCTCATGTGATACTGAGTTTAGTTGATCAACCACCCAGAACACATTTCTTTTGTTCCTTTAAAGACATTGCCATGTGCAGCCTTTTCTTCAGCAGGGAACTGAATGTAACCAAGTATTTGCTGAACAGATAAGCAACGTCATGCCGTTAACACAAGCACAGCGTGTCCCCGTTTCCTAGTTCCCAGTATGAGGAATTCTCTTTAAGAAACATCACGGCCTATACTTGAGGAATGCAAACTGGCCGATCACATGGGAGGACTCCACCTATTTGTGGTTTTCACAATTGTGCAGAACTTTAATGACAACACGAACATGCCTTGTCGCGCCAGGCAAAACGGTTGGCTGCAGGCTCCGTGCGCGGGAGGGTTGGTGGCGCACGCTAACCGAAGGACCGAGAAATAGAAATCTTTGTGGCAAATTACTTCAGCATGTTCAATACAGTAGTAAAGGTTGTTTCTGCCAGATAACCTGCAGCTAACAATTCAAAACAGGCACTCACTAACACCACCGACAAAACACAGCATGCGGTTGGGAGAGAAATCCCAATAAGCAGAAAAAGGCCAAAGCAATCCAGATACTCGCTCGGGACTGGATTGAGGACAGATATCCTTTAACAAAAAAATTTAAAGAGTTTTTTCAAGGGCGAACGTAACCTGCAAAAGTGTCCAATAAGTGGTTTTTTCAACAGTGGTTTCCAAATTTGTAGCACCAGGACCCACTTTTCAAGATGACACTCAATCAGGACCCACTTAGATCTGCCAGAATTTTAAAAAGGGTGATTACCTGGGAATAAACCCCACTGAACAAATCTGGACTGAGAAAAGATAGGATTGGATTGCAAGTGATCTTCCTTTGCCAGATCAGTCCTGATGATGTGTTAAGCAAGTTAAGCCTAAACAGACAGTTTACTCTGAATTCGCAGCACCAAAAGAAGAAATAATATTTTGTTTATTTATATGTAATATATAAATATTACATATAAATATTATTATAAATATTATAAATGTAATACTCACCAGAAAAAGATCCTCCAACATTTATCTCCATATAATTATACAAGCTTGCAAACTGTAGGAGCTGAGCTCTCTGCGAGATAATTAGCAGCTACAGAATTTGATTTTTGAACAACCTCAGTTATCAGAACTTTCTATCACCCTTTTGCAACCCACCCAAAAAACAGATCCACTAGTGGATCCTAACCCACAGCTGCACTAAAATGAGTGAAAATGAAGTTACTCGTTCCCATACAGCAGAGATTTTCAACCTTTTTCGTTACACTGACAAGGCATTAAAATTGACAAGGAACACGATCAGTTTTTTGAGAACTAACAAGGTATACCTGGTGAGAGATTCACATCCCCTAAAGACCCTACTAATAAATGAGATCCCCAAACTTCTGCAGCACACGTGCAAACCATACACGGGCCACCAGTGACCCATAGAACACTAGTTAAAAATTGCTGCTTATGGTATGAAAACCCTATTTAGTTTTATCAATAGGATTTAAATTGACTATGGGTGCAATCCAGAGTAACTACAGGGGGTCCTTGCTCCGGTGTAAGAAAATTTACTCTGGATTGCAATGTGAATTTCCCATAGGTTTTCACTAGGTGGTGCAGTAACTACGGGTACTAGTCTCTTACTAGTACGGATAATGTTTCTTACGTGCGCCTGTAGTTACTCTGGATTGTAGGGTAAGAGCACAATCCTAACCATGTCTACTCAGAAGTAAGTCCCATTGTGTTCAATGGGTCTTACTCCCAGGAATGGGAGTAATCATTATGATTGCAGCCTTTTTTCTTGCCGATTTAAAATCAATCCAGCCTGGAATCTACAGAGCAAGCCCATGACTGTTTACTCAGGAGTAAGTCCCACTGTGTTCAATGCCCGCTCAGATTAACAGCGACCTTCAACAACTGATCTGTTTCAACACAGTTGATGGTCACAGGCGGTGCTGGGAACTCGACTCTAAAAGAATTATTTCAGATCCGAAATGTTAACAAACATGCATAGATTTGCCCAGTTCTCACAACCCACATTGCTCCAAAATGAGAGCGGGGGTTGGATGAGAGCGAGTGCGCACATTCACAGACAGCCATAAGGAAGACCACATGGTGCCAACTAACCACCGGGATTCTTACCAAGATCTTTTCTATTTTCAGTCATCAACATGTTTCGAAAAAACAACCATCTAAAATTAATGTACAAAATCCTGCCACAGCCGCTGCCAGAACCTCTTCAGTTTCCAGATACAACATTGAAGAAGGCGCATGGCAACTGGTCCTGTTTCTCTTGGCCGCCATATGCTCAGTAGCATAGCTCCAGGGGGTGCAAAGGACTAATTTACACTCCCCAGAAGTCATTTCAATAACATCACCAGTTTACTTCTGGGTTTGGAATAGGGTTGCCATATGTCCCGAAAAACAGGGACTATCCCAATTTTGGGGATAAATTTGTGTTTACATACTGGCAAATTGGACAGAGGGTCCTGTTCCAATTTGGTGGAAGAGAATTATGGCAACCCTAGTTTGGAGACCCCGACAGGAGCTGCAAACCTTGGTTAAGAGACTCAGGCTTGGCAGTTGGGTTTCAAGTGCACAAAACATGACTGCAACTCTAACCGAAGTTTGCAGCTCTAATTGTGGTCTGACAGCCAGCCCCATAGACCACAACTCCCCCAGTGAAAGACTCATGACACCACAGTGTCACAACACACAGAATGGGAGTCCTGATCTTCACCATTTTGAGAACATAGTCACCAAAAAACAACACGGACACAGCCAATAATATTATTTGGTTCCATACGAATATCCGTCTACGCTAAGGCTACAATCCTGTATGCACTTATCAGGGAATAAGGCCCATTGAAGACATTGGGACTGAGTAAATATATATAATATAATATATATTATATAATATAATATATATATGTGTGTTATATATGATCATATATATATGATCGGGGATCGTCCTTTCCCAGATCAATCCTGATGACTAACCAGAATGCTTTTTATGTTAAGCTGGTTCCAGGTAACCCCCAAATCCAGAATAACTATGGGAACACATAAGAGACTTTACATGCACCCGTAGTTACTGCACCACCTAGTGAAAACCTATAGGAAATTCATCTTGCAATCCAGAGTAAGTTGTTCTTACACTGGAGCAAGGACTCCTGTAGTTACTCTGGATTTTGCCCAAGTTGTCTCTGAACATACAGCTCCAAAATCAATTATCTAATTAAATGCACAAAGCATGTGCAGTGTTCCATCCTATGACCTTATGACTGTGAACTTGAAGTGCCACTCAAAGAAGGGTGGAGAAAAGGAGCACCACCAGCAGAGCAGCCTTAACGCTCACAGATAAGAACAGCAACACCTCAAAGATAATTCCAAGCCAACACTTCTTCCACACCTATTTTCTTTAACCAGTTACAAGAAATGCACGCGTGGCACAACACAGATGCCACCAAATCTACAACTAAGAGGGCTCCAACAAGCCAGGAAAATCTCTTCCAACTCATGATAGATGAGAAACATTTATTATCATTATGGTCCAATTCTATAAAAACAGAAAAGTTAATTAGATTTCTCATATGGATAAAGAGAAATTCTTATAGTACATCATACTTTATATGGGAGAGGGCAATTCTGGCCTTTAGCATGTCTCACAAAATTTAACAACTTGTCACTGACAGTCATTCTTCCATTCCTACCTACCTATCTATCGCAGTGATTTTCAACCACTGTGGCGTGACACACCACTGGTGTGCCGTGGATAGTCCTCAGGTGTGATGTGGGAATTTGGAGATTGACAATTCATTAATAGGAAAATTGGGGATTTCAACAGTCTGGTGTGCCTTGTCAATGGTAAAAACAACTGATTGTGTGCCTTGACAATTTCAGTGCCTTGAGAAGTGTGCCGTGAGATGAGAAAGGTTGAAAATCATTGATCTACAATATTTATATACCGCTTTTCAACTGAAAAGTTCACAAGAAAATGAAAAAATCAATAGCTTATTATGTACTGTATCCAACTTTTTAAACAACAAAAAGAATCACAGCTGTTTTTCCAGCTCCAGGTGACATTTGGAAGTCACACTGCAGCGTGTTTCATGATCCTCTTGAAAAGAGCCACAATTGTCCAACTGCAGGTCAGCGCATGGGGCAGGGGGTTTCTGAGCCGCGCACACTCAGCTGACATGTCAGGCTACCTGTTTGAAAGAGATCATGTGGCTCTCCATGAACGAGTCTGCACAATAAGTCACCTTGTGATTCAAAACAAGATTTCCATTTGCCCCGTCAGATCTAAAGAAAGCGGTGTTTTATCAGCTTCGCCCACATCCAAGCTTTTATAATCAAGCTTGACTTGGCCAGTGTTGTTTTGTTTTTAATATAGAGAAAATTTTAATATAGAAAAAACTTTAATATAGAGAAAACTAGTTGCTGAAAGCTGTCCAGTTGCCAGGTTATAAGTCTGCTCTTAACAGTAAAAGACCTAAACATAATTTCCCTGGAACTTCCAGATCCAGTTACTCCATAGCAAAGGAACACCAAAAATATGTATTGGTCTGAGAAGGAAGGGTCTACTGGAACATGAGTTTAAGAACACAATTTTAACCATGTCTACTCAGAAGTAAGCTCCATTGTGTTCAGTGGATCTTACTCCCAGGAAAGAGTGTTTAAGATTGCAGCCTTAATAAGCAAGAATCTGAATCTACTTTAACATTAACTATCTTAGACTTAGGGCACAATCCTTACCATGTCTACTCAAAAGTAAGGCTGCAATCCTAAAATCACTTTCCTGGGAGTAAGACCCATTGAACACAATGGGGCTTACATTTGAGTAGACATGGTTAGGATTGCAGCCTAAGTCCCATTGTGTTAAATGGGTCTTACTTCCAGGAAAGTGCCTTCAGGATTGCAGCCTTAGAGGATATAGGAATACATGCATCCCCACTTAACGGACAGGGTAGGGATTGGTGCAGTATCCAAAACTGAAAAGTGGGACACAGGGCGCAATCCAGAGTAACTATGGAGAGTCCTTGCTCCAGTGTAAGAACTATTTGCTCTGGATTGCAATATGAATTTCCCATAGGTTTTCACTAGGTGGTGCAGTAACTACGGGCGCATGTCTCTTATGTGCTCCCGTAGTTACTCTGGATTATAGGGGCAATATTTTTGGTTTATAAATGTTGCTTCCAATGGGTTTTTAGCTAGCAATTTGCAAACATCCCTTTTATCTTGCAAATTCCTGCTGCCACACAAAGATTTCTGCAAATAGATTCCCATTAACTCTTCTAGGAATGGGATTAGACCAGGAGTTACAACATGGGGAAGGGCAATTTTGGCCTTTCAAACAGCAGAGAGAGGTTGAAAGAGCGGAACATACATCGAACGTATGAGTTCTGGGTATAACTGAAAGGTGTTGAAAGAGTGGATTGTCAGAAAATGAACCGTCAGAAAGCAGGGGATACCTGTATATAAAAGCCAATTGAATCAAGAAGAAAAATAATATAGGACACACTCATAATACCTCTTGGGACGTACCTTCAGAGAGAGCTGCCTTCCCACCTGTCACCTTTTGCCCTGTCCCAAAATGTGAGCTGCAAAGCTATACAACATTTTAGTAATCATTCAAGTTATTCCCTAAGGGCAAAATCCAGAGTAACAACGGGGAGTCCTCGCTTCCCGTAGAGAACAAGTTACCAGTACTCTGGATTCCAATATGAATTTCCCATAGGTTTTCACTAGGAGGTGCAGTAACTACAGGTGCAATAAAGTCTCTTATGTGCTCCCATATTTACTCTGGATTTGGGAGTAAATGTTCCTGTTTTCCTCCTTAAATTTTAATCCTCACCTGAAAGGACTGACACTGACCAGAAAAATAAGTGCAAGGAAAACTCACAATCCATGAGATGTAAAGAAGGTAGTAAAGGAGAGCAACGTCACTTCCTTGGGGAAGAGCAACAGATGCTGAGATCGCCAAGTCCACCATACTTTCGAGTCCCTACCCCACATAAGGGGAAGGCGATATAGCAGACAATATATAAGACAATATTTGCATCTAGTTCTATCACACCCTTCCCTCTAAGAGGAAATCTCCCCTCCTAACCCTTGCTTGACAATCATCAATCAATTTATGGCAGAAGCTTTTATGGACCAGGTGCTTCTTTGGATGCCAACAGAGATGCATACATACTAGTATGAAAAAAATTCCCCCCTTGCAACAACCCCCTATATGCACGTCCGCCCATGCGCACCATCCCTCCATATGCACCGTCCCCCATGCGCAATACCCTCAATACTTATCCACCCCATATGCACCGTTTCTCCATGCACAACGTCCCCCCACATGCAACACCTCCATGCACACCATATGCATCATCCCCCATGCACACCCTCTCCCCATGCACATCAATCCCCCATGTGCACCATCACAGCCTCCCTCCCAGTAAGTACATCAGCTGGATGTTGCTCAGTCAGTCTTCCATGTTAAGTATAGGACAAAAACATGTTGCACCCGTTTTCACTGCCTTAAGGGTTAGGTTTCTCAACATTGGTTCTTGGTGGGCATTGATGTCACAGAAGGAACCCCCTCCCCAAAGTTCATGCTTCTTGGTCCAGGGGTTGGGGCAGGGCAGTGATCAATCACCAATTCTTCAATGCAAAGTATAGGGAAGAAAATGTGTTGCACCCCTTTTCACCCCCTTCCGGTTGGAATTTCTGAAAACTGGTTCTTAGTGGGTGCCTCCGTCACATGGGCGCCCCGTCATGGAACAAACACCCTCCCCAAGTTTCATGCTTCTAGGCCCAGTGGTTTTGGCTGGGTGTTGATGAGTCAGTCAGTCAGTCAGTCAGTGACTTTTCAGTTTTTTATATATAGAAGATAGATTCATTATTACAGCATCCTCAACATGCACATGTGAACATTAAGAACATGCTTAAGCATTATACCAGCAGGAGGCAAAACAGAAGAGGTCAAATCACACCATTCATGATCTTCAGGCCCACCATTACCTACGTTTTCTCCCACCTGGACCACTCTGTTTCAGCCAACGTTGGGCTCATTTGTGCATCCAAGTGGGCATCTTCTTGCCCTCCTACCAGGATGGAAAAAATACCCACACCTTTGGTGCCATAAGGCTCTGATTTTATGTTGCTGCTGCTGCTGCTACCCTAGACACAGCCTCACCATGGGGTGGGTGGGTGACCCCCCTCTGGAATCTTACTGGAGACACAACATCTGGAGCCTTCAAATCCCTTTTCTAAATCAAGGAGGGGGGAACGGATGCCTTCAGGAAAAATGGGGGAAGAATCAGGCTGCAATCCTATACACACCCTTCCCAGGAAGTAAGCTGCATTAGACATATAAGGGCTTATTCCTGAGTAGGTATATATAGGATTGCACTGTTTGAAGAAAGCTAAAGGCTTTCAAAGGAGAGAGAAAAACTGGAGAAACATAATATAAAACCTCAGATCCTATAAATATTTCACTCCGAACCATCAACGGGCTCAAGGAAGGAATAAAGGTGAAGGAGGAATAAAGATGTACATCAAGAAGCACATTAAATGATTAAATGATTCATAACACATGGAGGTGTTTGTTTCCCGAGAGGAAGATAAAATTGCAGCCCCAAAAACAATCCTATGCACTACTCAGAATTGCAATCCTATGCACTAGTATGAATCCTATGCAATAGAATCCTATGCACTACTACTCAGAATTTACCCTACAATCCAGAGTAACTACAAGAGTACGTAAGAGACGTTTACGTCGACATAGTTATGGCACCACGTAGTGAAAACCTATGGGAAATTCATATTGCAATCCAGAGTAAATTGTTCTTACGTAGGAACAAGGACTCCCCGTAGTTACTCTGGATTGCGCCCTAAGTCCCATTAGGTTCCATCTGGCTTACCCCTAGGGAAATGTGGATGGGATTGCAGCCTAAGAGCATAATCCTAACCATGACTACTCAAAGGTAAGCCCCTTTGTGTTCAATGGGTCTTCCTCCCAGGTACATGTGGATGGGATGACAGCCTAGGAGACCAGACTCCTCAGGACTAAGTCCCATTGCGGACAATGGGACTTCCTCCCAGGAAAGTGTGGATAGGCTGCAGCCTGATAGCCCATTCCTATGCATGCCTACTCAGGAGTAATTCCCACTATAGCCTATAGGGCTTACTCCCAGGAAAATGTGGATAGGGCTGCAGCTGTGGAGCCTAGTCCTACATGTCTACTCAAGAGTAAGTCCCACTAGAGCCAAAGGGGCTTCCTTCCAGGAAAGTAAGAATGGGATTGCAGCCTTGGTGCCCAATCCTGGGCATGCCTACTCAGGAGTAAGTCCCACTGTCGTCAATGGGGCTTGCATGCCTACACCGGAGTAAGTCAGTATAGTATATGGGGCTTCCTCCCAGTGTGGAAAGCCTTAAATTTCAATCCTAAGCATGCCTACACAGGAGTAAATCCTAGTATAGTCAAATGGAGCGTCCCCCAAGTGTGGAAAGCCTTAAATCCCAATCCTATGCACGTCTACTCAGGAGTAAGTCCTAGTATAGTCAGTGGAGCTTCCTCCCAAGAAAGCGTGGAAAGGGCTGCAGCCTTAGAACCCAATCCTAAGCATGCCTACACAGGAGTAAATCCCAGTATAGTCAATGGGGCTTCCTAGGAAAGTGTGGAAAGGGCTGCAGCCTGAGATCCCAATGCTATGCATGTCTACTCAGGAGTAAGTCCTAGTATAGTCAGTGGAGCTTCCTCCCAGGAAAGTGTGGAAAGGGCTGCAGCCTTAGAACCCAATCCTAAGCATGCCTACACAGGAGTAAATCCCAGTATAGTCAATGGGGCTTCCTAGGAAAGTGTGGAAAGGGCTGCAGCCTGAGATCCCAATGCTATGCATGTCTACTCAGGAGTAAGTCCTAGTATAGTCAGTGGAGCTTCCTCCCAGGAAAGTGTGGAAAAGGCTGCAGCCTTAGAACCCAATCCTAAGCATGCCTACACAGGAGTAAATCCCAGTATAGTCAATGGGGCTTCCTAGGAAAGTGTGGAAAGGGCTGCAGCCTGAGATCCCGATCCTAAGCATGCCTACTCAGGAGTAAGTCCGTGTAGTGACAGGGGCTGCAGCCTCCTCGGGAGTAGGAGTGGTGGGTGGAGCGGGGCTTCTGCGTACCCACCAGCTGGGCGATCTTGAGCCTTCCGGGCGCGGAGCGGAGGTACTGGGGGTGGCATCGGAGGCCTGGGAGCCCCCTGCGCTGGCCGAGCCTGACGGGCTCCGTGGTGGGCTGGTAGGGGCTGCTGGCCCCGGAGATCATGGAGGTGCTGGACGCCTCCCCCTCCAGCCCCTCCAGCTCCTCCGACACCCGCATCCTCCAGCCGGCAGGGAAGATGCTGCAGGGACCAGGCTGCGCTCTCTCGCTCCGGAGGGAGGAAGGATGGAGGGATGGAGGGAGGAATAGAAGGAGGGATGGAGCTGCTCCTCCTCCCAGGAAGGCGGAAAGGGAGGAGAGAGGAGGAGGAGGAGGAGGAGGAGGAGGAAGGCTCAGCAGGGTCCCTGCCCCCCCCCCAGCATCTCCTGGTCCAGCCACTGCATCCTCCTCCCAGAGCATCCCCTCTTCAGTTCCCCTGCAAGGGGGGGGGGGAGAGGGAAGGGGGGACTGAGGGGCTGCTGGGGTTCACACCCCCACACCTGCAAGCAGGGGGCACATCTCGCCCCCACCCCAAAAATAAAAATGGTACTTCTTGCAAAGCCAGCTCTCTGTCCTCTTTTTGCGAGACAAGTCAATGGAAAGTGTCACAGGTGGACCACAGGCTCTCTTTTCCCAGGACACGTCCTCTTTCTCAGCCTCTGTCCTGGAAACTGTCCTCCTTTTCCTAGTGAGCGGGCAGCAGGGAGCCTTCCTGGATTCATAAATACTCATGTTCAGGGATTCATCTATATATATAAAACTGAAAAGTCACTGACTCTGACTCACTCATCAACACCCAGCCAAAACCCCTAGACCCAGAAGCATGAAATCCAGGGAGGGAGTTCCTTCTGTGACATCAACACCCACCAAAAACTGATGTGAAGAAATGTTGCGCATGGGGGAATGATGCACATTGGGGGACTGTTGCGCTTGGGGGGTTGATGTGCATAGGGGATGGCGTACAGGGGGATTTTACTCCTGCAACACAGGTACATTTTCACTACTATATTATATACTCTTGGAGTCATAAATATATTCAGGGGCACCATCTGTCCTCTTTTTTTAGGACATGCCCTCTTTTTCAGCCTTCTGTCCTGGAAACTGTCCTCCTTTTCTTTGTGAGCAGGCAGCCTTCTTGGATTCATAAATACTCATAAATATATTCAGGGATCCATCTATATATATATAAAACTGAAAAGTCACTCACTGACTCTGACTCACTCACCAACACCCAGCCAAAACACCTTGGACCTAGAAGCATGAAATTCAGGGACAGTGTTCCTTCTGTGACATCAACACCCACCAAAAACTGATGTGGAGAAATGCTGCACATGGGGGAATGATGTGCTTTGGGGGACTGATGCTCATGGGGGTCTGATGTGCATGGGGAGTTGATGCACATGGGGGGATGGCGTACCGGGAAATTTTACTCCTGCAATGTGGGTACATTTTCATTAGTATATTATATATTCTTGGATTCATAAATATATTCAGGGGCACCATCTCTCCTCTTTTTCCAGCACTACATTTTCTTTTTAGCCTGGTATCCTGGAAAAAAAAAATCTTCCTTGTCCTCCTTTTCCTCCTGAGCAGGCAACATGGAGCCTTCTTGTAATTTATAAATTAAATGTAATCAATTACGTATAAGTTTTACATTTAATAATTAGCAGTATAGTATATAAATTACCAGTAATCACTTGAAAGAAGGACCCATATGTACTCAAGTTTAACATGCCATCAAATCTAATGCCCACCCTGATTTTTAAAGGCTTGAAATGAAAATGTTTGCTGGTGACTGTAATGCGCCGCTGCAAAGCAGGTGCACAATTTACATAATTTTACTTGCATACAATGAAATGCCAATAATATGACAATGGGTTTATGTTACGATTTTTACCTAATTCCATGATTTTATACAACAACAGGTTTATGTTACATTTGTTAATGTTATAAATAAGCAGGCCTCCGTCAGTCTTGAAAGACTATGGTATCGTGCTCAGCGCTGCATACGCTGTATGCGAAGCACAAAAGCCTGGGTTGGACTGTTATGGAGGATAGGCTGTTACCCAAGCAGCAAATCCCTCCTCTCCACGCCACTGAATTAGTCCAATGGAAAGGCAGAGCCAATATGATTGGATCCAGCTGGTGTCGCAGAGCTGGGCTAAGGACAGGAGCTCACCCTGTCTTGTGGGGCCGACTCGGGAATCGAACCTTGGCCTTCTGATTAACAGGCACAGCATCTTTACCGCTTGCGCCACCACAGCCCACAACAGAAATTCCTTCCTGCTGTACATTACATTAAACCAGTGGTGGGCAGTGGCCGGTTCGGGCTGGATCTCCCGAACCGGTTGTTCTTTCAGCCCCCTGCTACCAATCCGGTAGCTATGGTGGGGCCAGAACACCGGGTGCACCGGTTTGGCACCTGGTGTTCTGAAGCTGGTCGACCAGCTTCAGACACGCACTGCGTGCTGAGGTTGGCGTACGTGCAGTGCGCCAGGGTTGGGGCCCCCTCGCCCTGCCCCTTGTCCCACCCACCCACCCCACAGTGCACTTGGGTGGGTGTTGTGCCCTCCCCGGCCCCGCCCCGCCCCGACCCTGACTGCAAGTGTAGTGTGTGACTTGGGGAAAGGATATTCCTTAGTAGGATAGTGGGGGATTTGAGCTACCATAGTGTGCCTTGACAATGGGAAAAAAAATGATCTTGTGCATTTTTTTTAGTGCCTTGTCAGTGTGCCATGAGATGAAAAATGTTGAAAATCACTGCTCTCCATAGGGTTGCCATATATCCCCCAAAACAGGGACAAGCCCAATTTTGGGGGATTTTGTTCACTTACTGGCAAATGGGGCACAGGCTCCTGTCCTGATTTTGTGGAAGAGAATTATGGTTTTATTTCATGCCTGTTGGGAAAATTATATCTAAAGTTTCTGTACTGAATGAGAGATGCATAATGAGCAATGCTGATTTTGTGCGCACACACACACCCCTCTCCATGAATGATAGGTATTTAAGTACACTAGTGCTTAGACACCCACTAGGGCTGTGGGTGGCACAAGTGGCTAAGACGCTGTCCCTGTTAACCAGCAGGCCAGGGTTTGAGACCCAGGTTGGCCCCACAAGACAGGGTGAGCTCCTGTCCTTAGCCCAGCTCTGTGATGCCAGCTGGATCCAATCGTATCGGCTCTGCCTTTCCATTGGACTAATTCAGTGGTGTGGAGAGGGGGGATTTGCTGCTTGGGTAACAGCCTATCCTCCATAACAGTCCAACCCAGGCTTTCGTGCTTCGCTTGCAGCGTATGCAGCGCTGAGCACGATACCATAGTCTTCCAAGACTGACGGAGGCCTGCTTTTAATGCTTAGAGGAAAAATGTGTATTTCTTAGGTTGTCAGCAAATAAACCGCCAAATGGCCTGGTATTTGACTTTCCCAGTCCGGCACAAAGAATACAGTCTACCAGAATTAAAACAAGAAAATTAATACATTGAGATTTAGATTTTCAGGAACCAAATAGGGAACCAAATCTAATGGTATTTATTGCATAAAACAATACAATATCCAAGAGCAGGGGTTCATTTATGGTGCTAAATACGTGAAGTATTGCCACTCTTTTTCCTCCCCCCAAAAACATGTTTTAATGCATGAAAATGATTTCATGGACAGTTCTTTTTTTAAAAAGAAGTTGCTAGTCTTCTTGTTTGAATGGGGTCAAAATTACAGAGAAAAAGCAGCCAGAGAATGTATAATGTTGCTTTTGTTCTGTTGCTTTACCATCTCCGTGACATCATGCCCTTTCTATTTTTCATCTTTGGATATCTGTTGTTAATCCATACTTTTACATTTCAGAAGCATCATCATATACTGAAGCATCATCATATATACAGATCATCCATCCATCCATCCATCCATCTATCTATATAAGCATCATCATCATATACTGTAATTTTTCCACTTGCCAACTTCTCTGTTGAGCTTTCGACCTTTCCTGCCCGATGTTTAGAATAGTGGCCAAGAGGGAGATCAGGATCGTACCCCCGCTCAGCCTCAGTTCCCCCATCTGAAAAGTGGGGAGAATAGTCTTCTACCTTGCAAAGTTGGTATACGGGTTACATCCAGCCACATGTGAAGCACTCCGGACATTCAGAGACACATTCCAAATATTAAGCATTGATGCAAGTTGGGTGATGTTCAGAGGATAGTTTTGTCCGAAGTGGAAAAGGTTCTTCCTTTCCCAGGCAAAAGGAAATTCAAGTACACTCATCACATTTCAGAGTACAGGCATCTAAATTAGGCAAGGATTTCAATATCATCAGAGAATGTTCCAAGTCATCCCCTTCCAAATCCACCATCATGAGCTTGTGGTAATATTTCCTGTTTTTCACTGTGCAAGATTTTTACAGTGCACAAAGCAAGCATTCCTGAGTGTTTTTTCCCCCTTGAAATTGAGACATCTTGGCAAGCAATACCCTCTAGCTCCCTCAATGGGAAACAATTGAGCACATAGAAGATGCTCTCCACTGAAAATATGGTACAGTGGCACCTCACATTACAAATTTAATTTGTTCCAGAGGCATGTTTGTTACGTGAAACGTTCTTTACGTGAAGCAGATTTTTCCATAGGAAATAATGGAAACTCAGACAATTGGTTCAACAACCCAAATAATTTTCATATAAAAATATTAACTGGATGCAAAAATGATGTCAAACACTGGAATTGAATTCAAAGCATGCATTCAATGTGCATGATCCTATAAAGTCTACTTAGGATGCAATCCTAAAGATACTTTTCTGGGAGTAAGCCCCATTTAACACAATGGGGCTTACTTCTGGGTAGATGTGGTTATGAGGCTGCAATCAAAGACACCTTCAAAGTGTCTCCCCACTTTCTCCTTCTCTCCATCCTGAGCCTCTCTCTCCCCTGCTCCCTTCTGGCTAGTCCTGAGCTGCTTCCCTCTTCTCCACTGCTCTTCTCTCCCTCTGCCCAACAGACACCCGGCCACAGGAGGAATAGCATGGAAGTGTTGCTTTCACTATGGGCAGGCACGCTAGGCAGCCCTGACACTTTTTAAAAGGGCTGCCGGCCAGCAGGTCTGCCCCAACTGTCGAGTGTGTTTGTTAAGTGAAGCAGTTTGTTACGTGAAGCAGAATCCTAGAGAAATTTTTGTTATGTGGAACATACTTTACATGAGGCGTTTGTTACGTGAGGCGCCACTGTATATGCACATGAAAACAAAAAAACCAAAAATCAATAGGAAGACAAATCTGCTTTCTGCACTGTAAAATCCAGGTATGAAAATCCATAGCTAATAAGGTTATAAATACTGAAACATTGTGGAAAAAGAAAATCCTAAGAAGGCCATCAGGTTGGTTATAAAAGGAGATGAAAGCAAGAATCACCCCAGAAGCAATGCAAAATTGAGATGGGTGCTGTCGGTTGAAGGGGATGAAAGGCTGCACAATTTAAAGATTTTTTAAGACTTAAATTTCCACTTCTTAAGTGTCAAAGAAATTTCATTCTTTTATTTCTGCTGCCTAAATATTTTAAATCTTGCTATCAAATTCTTTGGTAATGTATGGCTGTGAGAGATGGACCATAAGGGGAGGCAGATCATGGAGTACTTGCTTTTGAATTATGGAAGACTCTTGAAGGTCCCTTGGACTGCAAGGTCAAATCAGTCCATCCTGCAGGAAATCAACCCTGACTGTTCACTGGAAGAACAAATACTGACGCTCAAATATTTTGGCCACATCATGAGAAAGGAGGACTCCTAAAGACTCTGATGCTGGGAAATCTGAAGGCGAAAAGAGGAGGGGATGGCAGAGGATGAGGTGGTGAGATAGTGTCACCAAGGCAGTGAACTCAAATTTGGACAAACTTTGAAAGATAGGATGGTCTGTCCTAAGATAGGACAAAAAACAAATTAACGTTAACTTAACATCCAATTCTTAAATCATAGAACACTCCAACATGATCTTTGATTGCACTGCTGCTTTGAAAACCTATTCACAAAGCCACCTATTGCTTTTCTCTCCCTGCGATATCTGTCTCATTTATTCATGGATTTAATTAAGATGTTCCTTGAAAAATGTCCTTCCTTCATTTTTTTATGGTGGAATAGACCTATTAAACTCCTTACCTACCAGAAGAAGCTGTGCCAAACAATTTTTTTCCCTTTACAAAAAGAACTCAATAAAACACAACAGGAAGTCAGCTTGGTGATGTATTTGTGCACTAGTAGCAAGGGAACCACAGAAGACTGTGGTGACAGTTAAAAGAAAGACTCCAAATTGGGGTGCTATACCTTCAAATCAGTAAACACTGATGACATACAAGGAAGAGTTTGTGCCGGTGATGGGATTCAAAGAAATTAACAACTGGTCCTATGCCCATCTGGCAGCCACTTTTAAATGGCTGTTTTTAAACTTTATATGTCCTATCTCTTGTTAACAACTGATTCCATAGGGTACGTGCGCACCTGCTGGAGCCCACCACTGGTTTGTGCCCTCCATGATCAGTGGTTGACCAGTCTAGAAAACTGGATGGTGGGCTAGGCTAATCTTTGATCCAAGAGGTTATACGGTAAGATTCCCATGAAACCTGTAAACTGATGACTGTGGATATCTATTGTTTCATCCAGCTATTATCCTACTCAGAAAGGCAATTAATTCCTCTTGCATCAGCACAAAACTTTACCTGTTTTTATGAAAAAAGCTGAAATCATTCCTTTGCTTCACATCTACTGTTCTAGATCTGGCTCGCATGGGAAGAAGTGACGCCACACTGGTTAAGCAGTCTTGGTTTGTGTTTATTGAAGCCATTAATTAAAGACATGTCCTCATTTTTGCCAGTACTAGAAAGCAAGATTCCACATGGACTGCACCTGGTTAAAGCCATACAACTGGACTAAGGGCTTGGTGTTGGATACATCTGCGGTCCTCGTTGGAAGTTAAAAACATCAATAAACTTAGTAATATAGGAGAGTGAACTTTCATTTACAATATGGATATGGTTAAGTTCAGTCACTTTCAAAGTAGTTAAATTAAATAAAAATACAACAAGTTCTGTTCAGTTTAAACAAGTTTTAAATGCCAAGAAAAGTGCAAACTTAAAAATAAAATAAAATCAAGCAGCATAACCATAGCATTTTGATGGAGGCCCAATCATTTATATCTGCCTTCTCTTCAAGTCGAATAGATTATTATTTGAGTTTAAACATGAACAGTAGATGCAATCACTATACTGTATATAAATATAGCCATGTAATAATTAACAGTCTACCGTACAAGTGTATCCTGAAAATAAACTGTTTTTTAAAAACGTAAAAGGCTGTTCTGCAAATTTGGCCTTTGGTTCCAATGCTCGAGAACACCAGGAAAAAAGAAAAAAAAACTGTGCAGCTTTCCAAAGTTCCTAGACTTTGGCAATCGACAAACATGACACTTACAGTTTTTCTTCCTCTGAGAAACTAGGAGCATTCACTTGCAAAGAGGAAATGGCTGGGAAGGGGAAGGTTCAAACTTCAGTTTGAATCCAGTGGTATATTGTTGGCTTTTGCTCATTTGCAGCAGAGCTAACATTCATTTTATAAAAATGAAAAAAGAAATACAAACAAAAAACCTTGTACACACACAATATTGGTACACAAAGCGAATAGCTGCATGAATGACAAATACATTAATAAAATAGGCAGTTGTGTAATGAGGTCTGCACTGGAACCGCATACCATCGTGAAACACTTGCTCATCCAACATACACATGTCACTTCCAAGATTTCATTCTCTGAAAACCAAAAGGGCTCCTCCATCCAGCCAAGATCAGCTCTGGGCTGGCCAGCTCATCACAAGACTGATTTCCTGCCATCTGCACTCAGCAAAACACGGCAAGGCGACGGTGGCAACATTCCCCTCTGCTCGTATGAAGTTAACCGTCTCCAAGTGCCAACTTGCTCCATGTTTCTACATGGCACAAGATCTGCAGCTGCCCCACAGTGCACCAAAGCCCTCACCCAGGAAGGGCAGGGTGGAAGTCGCATCTGTCAGGTGGCAACAAGGCAATGGGATTTTGTTAAAACATGTATTTGGCAAACCATGTGCCAAATTCCAACAGGCAGGAATAAAAAACCCCACATACCAGGTCTTCTAGCCACATACTCTCAGTTTTAACATTGAGGCAACTGTGGATGTAGCTGAGGTTCTCAAACTTATAAAAATGTAAAAATAAAAAGATGGAGGGAAGACATAACTGGCACATGTAAACATGCTTTCATGTTAATGCAAGTAAATACTCTTAGCTTTCTAGATAGTGTTAGACAGACTTAAAAAACACAAAGAGAGACAGCCTCTTTATGTAACATGGGGTTTGCAGTTCCATCCAGTACTGTGTTAGTGGTCAATTCAATCTGTATATTTCACAATATATATAAATATTAGGGGTGTTCTTTAGGAAACAAGATTTAGCATAACACTTAAATCCGTATCAGTAAAAGTAAACTCTGCATAATTCATATGGTGTGTTTTTTTCCCTTCTGTGTGCTGAGAAGTTTGGTTCCATAAGATAAGGTAGTGTTTCTCTCTGCCAATATACCATACAGAACTCAAAAAGTGCCATTTCAAAAACTGTGGGAGTCTTTCACAGAAGCGTCGTTCCAAGCGGCCATGAGTACAAGCCCATGAAGCAATGAAGGACAACCGTTAGCCTTTTTCCCCACACCGAAAAAAACTATACCAAAGGGAGCAGGGAGAGAAAAATTTGTACTGAAGTCATTTTGTTCTACATTTATCAGTGTAAACCTCTACACAACTCTACAGCTGATGGTAATTTGGAACTCAGTTCTAGGAAGTTTACCAGAAAACCATCACAAGTTTTTAAAACCTTAAGGCAGGATTCAGGTTTTTTTTAGCTCTGCAGTTAACTACCCAAAAGAATGGATTAATATTCTAATACATTTCATATAGGAAAGCGATATGTCAGCCTTTGCTGTGAAGAGGCCAAATGGTTGGTATTTACGGGGAAAAAGACAGGCATAAGCTATTGTAAAACAGGATTCAAAATTAACACACAACTGTCAAAGAATTACCAAGTTTTTAAAATTAAGTCAAACAGTGTCTGTTTGTATTACAGTGCACAAGAGGTTCAAGCACCTTCTAAAAGACACAACTCTGACTGTGCCAGGCACTTGGTCTAAGCAAGTTTCTCCCTGTGTCAGCTAAGACGAGAGCGCATCCCCCACATAGTATTCAACTCCTTGTTAAAACTAAATAAAAAAGCAATTAACAAGAAAAAAATTCCCATGATGCTCAGTGTTTTAAGCTTTGAGCACTCCAAAATTTGTATAGGCTTTTGTTTTTTAAACAGTGATTATCTGATTTATGTTCAACACAGGGTTTATTAACACTGCTTTGTCTCCAGTCTGTCCGACATCCTTTTCACTTCTATAGAATCGCACCTCACATCTCCCCCACTTAATGCAGCATTTTGACTCACTTTTTCATCTAACCAACACTCCGCTACACCAGATTCTCTCCCAAGTACAGGCATGCTTTGAGTGGCCAACTCCAGTAAACTTGGAAAAGGATTTCATTTCTTCTTGGCGCCAGCAGCCGCTCGTGGTTTTTCCAACAGGATTCCGCGTTTCTCTTTTGTGTTCCTCCTAACTGCAGCTGCACCTCACGCACCACCCAAAAGAAGATAATTGCCCTATTTAAACTCTAAATGGTTATCTTAAAACAGAGGAATTTTTATAAGCAAAATTTCCTGAATGTGCACTTGATACCGGGACAAGCCAATGAAGGTTAAATTTCATTTTCCCCTGCCCCAAGAAAACTTATAGCATCTGCGACAGCAGAAAGCTCCTGGTCTTATCAATGTACATAGTTATTTGGTCATTTACATATGCAGGTTTTAAGTGTTATCAAGCTTCGTTCTCTGTTGGAGAAGAGTTGGCCGTCACCATTGAATCTGGCTTGCGAGTCATTCTATCCAGTTCTTCTTGAACATTTGTCAAAACAGGTTTTTGCCCTAAAAACGTAAGAAACGGGTAGTGCTTTTAGTACACAATAGTGTTGCTTCAAAAATCAAATTTGATGAAAACCTACAACCTCAGAAAGTCAGACCATATCACATTGAGTGAGGCTGCCATGGAGGGAAGGGGAGGAAGTAGGGAATATATAGGAGAGGGACTGGCCAATTCAAATAGGCTTCTAACAAATTTTCCCTCCACAGAACCTTGTGGAGGGATGAGAAGGGGGACTGTTAGCTCAAAAGCAAATGAATGTTAAAGAGAGGAAGAAGGTCAGCTTTCCATTTTCCCAATTATCCAGAAATGCCTCCTCCAATACAAGGGAAAAGAGATTTACTGCTCCAATACAAGGGGAAAGAGTCTGGAACCCAAAGTTTGGCAATTAGTTGCCTTTATGTGAATTGCTGTGGGTCTGACTCCCATACATCGTGAGAGTGAGTGAGAAAGGTACTATAGAAATCTTGTATGACAACAACGTGACCAGTGGTGACATTCTCAAAAATTCCTAGCATCAATCTAAGACATGGAACAGAAGTGAAATGAAGCATGCAGGGACAGGCTCAGTGACTGAGAAGCTGAAGCATCAGCCAAACACCCAATGACCAAGCAAAGTAACAGGACCACATTTTACAGAGGCCCTTCCCAGTACCTGACTTTTTGGCTGTACTCTGCACTCCTCCTGACCCTGGACTCCCAGGAGAGCCTGTTTTTTTACTCAGCAGGCTGTTGAAAAAGCTCGCCAGAACACCTTCACTTGCAGCGTTATCTAATTAAGAGGGTGGAAATTAGACAGTCATGCTTAACACCACCGTTCAATCAATGTATCTATCAATATCAATCTACAGTATTTATGTACTGCTTTTTAACTAAAAAGTTTATAAAGTGGTTTACAAGAAAATGAAAAAATAGCTAATGGCTCCCAGTCCCAAAGGGGCTCAGAATCTAAAAGGTTGTCAAAGAATACCAGCAGAAACCACTAGTGAAGCAGGCCTCCGTCAGTCTTGAAAGACTATGGTATCATGCTCGGCGCTGCATACACTGCATGCCAAGCACGAAACCCTGGATTAGATTGTTATGGAGGATAGGCTGTTACCCAAGCAGCAAATTCCCCCTCTCCACGCCACTGAATTAGTCCAATGGAAAGGCAGAGCCAATACGATTGGATCCAGCTGGCATCGCAGAGCTGGGCTAAGGACAGGAGCTCACCCTGTCTTGTGGGGCCGACCCGGGTCTCGAACCTTGGCCTGCTGGTTAACAGGCACAGTGTCTTAACCTCTTGCGCCACCCACTAGTGGACACTGCTAAATAAAAGAGGAATATCTCCTTCAAAGCATATGTCCTGCCCTGTTAGCAGGGGTAATTGAGGCATTTTGTATTAGAAGCTCCCACCACATTTGAAAGACTGATTTTTCTCCTAATATATCCCCAGACTGAAATCCAAGAACTGAATCCTGCGTAAGCATCATCAAAAATCAGTGGGACTTGAGTTGGTCACAATTAACCTGTCTCATCAATTTCAATAGTGCTTAGACAGGATACATTTCCGTGGGATAGAAGCCAACATAAACTTAAATGAAAGAAAGAAAAACGAGAATTGCTAATCTGCATATTGCTCTTTTTTCACTGCTCACTAAAACTGATCTACATAAAAAATAAAGGGTACTCATTCATTTTACCTTATTAATATAATAGCCATCTTTTTTGCTTGCTTTTATTTTCCTCCTTGCTGGATTCAAATCTGGTGTGAGTTTATCCATAATTATCCAAATCTTCCACATCAAAACCAGTCACATATGCGAAGGCAGTACAGAGTTTCTTCCATTTTTATGCTATTGTGTTAAATGAGCCATAGCCAGTGTCTCTTATGGAGACACATATTGCCTCTGTCACATATAACTCTCTAACACCTTTAAATGCCCACGGAGCATTCCCAACCAATAGCTGCCCTTCATCTAAAGATGAAGATCACAGTTCTAGAACGGAATACTTCAAATATCATATGTTGACAAAATACTGCAACACCTACTTTTAATAGTTGGATCTGGTTTCTTAACAGATGCTATTGGTGAGGCACTGGGGACTGCAGCAGGACCTGGTCTACCCTGGGGTCTGGGTGATCCAGAAGGCCCTCGCGCAGGAGATTCCTGTGCAACAAAATGCAAAAATGCAATTTACACTCAAAACAAGGAGATCCAACTGTTGAATAACCTCAAAATACTGATGTGTGTTATGAGGGCAAAATTGCATGAATTCCAATTTCTAAGATTAAAGACAAGAATGGATAACTTTTCTTCTTTACCAAAAAAGACAGAAATACTATGCAAGAGGGGGTGTTTTCTTCCTTCAGAACAGGAAGTAGGCAGTCTAGCCTCATAGCAGAGAGGAAATGGACAGCAGAGGACTTCCTGTTGGTGCTCTCACCGACACCGCTTATAGTAGTTTTTCAAGCAGTGATGAGTCTAGGTTCTCACTGTCTACTTCCAGTTTCAAAGCAAAAGGGAAAAAAAATATCTCTTTTGCAAAATGGTTTCAAAGAGACGAGTTGTAAGTGCAATGGGAGGATTAAAGATTTGCTGCTATCTTCAGTTTTGAGTATCTGCGTCAGCATCAAGAACCTATCCCTAGCAGTTATCAGAGGACAACTGTATATAGCCACCTACTTGCTACTCCAAACAGATTGGGCTATAAAAGTGCACAGGGAAAAACAGAACAAGCACATCTGGATGAAGTTACAGTGAGGTGCTGAAGTTGTGTACACTATAAATAGCACAAATGCAAAGCCAAGTCAGGATTCCATTTGGATATTTGGGCACAATAACTTTACACTATCACAAGCCACTTGTGGGAACAGTAGTACAGATTAAATTACAACCCTCCGCATGTCTTTTCAGAAATCCCACTATGCTCAATGAAGCCTACTCCTAGGAAATTGTGTACAGGATTGCAGCTGAGGGACAGAATCAATTCTATGGCCTTCAATGATTGCGCCTAGTACTTTTTGTGTGTATGCTAAACAACAGTTGCAAGTAGGGTTGAGGGAAGGAAACTATAAGAATTTAATACTATGAATCTACTGCAGCCCTGGACCTTACCTGCTATTTGTTTATTTGGTCTTAAAATTTAGGGCTTCCACAATTATCTGAGTGGTGTTCCTGTGTCTTTAAGAATATGCTCCTTTCCAATTTATTCACTCTTTAAAATTTTTGTTCAGCTCCTTTTAACGCCTCCCACAGGCCACCCCCTGGTGTTTTCTTTTACCCCAGCTACCTAAAATACTTTGATTGCTCTGAAGTTTATTAGAATACAGCATCTTTTAATGCTCCCATCTGAAGAGTTCATTTAAAACACTAATTTCTGAGAGCACCCCACACATGAGGATTTGCAAATGCAATCCATTTGTCAAATCATGTCTTGACATACTGGGCTATGACAGTCAAGCATGTTCAACTTTTTTCATATGCTTCAGAAACATCCACAAGTGACATGCCACAGCCCAAGCATAAAAGAGCTCTCTAGTCTCAATCATTTCAGATCGTAGACTTGGGATGTATATTTTGTGAAAGGAATGGCTTCTTTGCAAATCCATACTCACAGAAACTCTTGTGGGTGTGGCTGGCTGCTTGGAAAGGTAGGACTGAAAGAAAAAGAACAGTAAGTGAATGTACATGGAAAATCTTTCAAAAACTGAACAGTGGGTAGTAAAGTTGTTCTGTTGCCGATGTTGCTAACCATTCGGACACATTTAGAAAATAATAAAACAATGCCACTAGATGGCACTAAGAGAAAGAAGGTCAGCTTGAACTACCAATGGGTGATTCCCATGGGTCATTCCTACTTCTCAAATTAGCTAAGACTGGGAAGAAGTACTGCAAAAATGACACTTGTCAGCACCTGAGACATGGCATGGGATGTGATGGGAAAAACTCCCGTCTTTTGCTGCCACTGCAGACAAGAAGGAAATGCCAGTTCTTCTCTGGCCAGGACTTTAATCCAAAACAGAGAAACTTGGCATCCATAAGTCTCAAAAGACTATAGTATTGTGCTCAACGCTGCATGCGAAGCACGAAGGCCTGGGTAGATTAATATGGAGGACAGGCTGTTACCCAAGCAGCAAATCCCCCCTCTCCATGCCACGGAAATAGTCCAATGGAACAGCAGAGCCGATACGAAGGGTTCCAGCTGCATCGCAGAGCTGGGAGAAGGACAGGGGCTCACCCTGTCTTGTGGGGACCCGGGTCTCGAGCCCTGGCCTTCTGGTTTACAGGCACAGTCTCTTAACCACTTGCACCTCTCACAGCCCTAAAATAGAGAAGGGCCTAACTTAAAACACTTGCCCCAAATAAAGGGCCTGGTTCATATTCTGAGCCAGAGTTACAACATACAATGATCTCTCTACTAATGATGGATCTGAGACTAATAATAATGCTAATAGTAACAACTGCTAATAATGTTGATCCTCTGTGATCAACAAGGGTCATGCCAATTGGTTTTGAGAGACAGAATATAGCAATCGCCACTAAAATGCAATTCAAACATCACACTAAACCATGGTTTGTCATAATTGAGAATACCAGCAGAGGTTTAAGCTTCCAGCTGTACAGGCAAACTATGAATCAGTTATTCATTTAGCACTCCAGTTTTGTTAATGCAAGAGTCTCTGGAGGCAAAGCAACATCCGTAACTATGGTCGGTCTATTTAGTTTCTCAAGACAAACCATAATCATATTTCCTTAACCATAGCTTAGAATTAATATCTACACCACATCTCAAACTATTGTAAAGATTTAACTATTGTAAATCTCTTGTAGATTCCTCAAAGAATTAGGTTAATGTGAGAAAAACCATGACACTTCATCAAATGTAAACATGATTTACTTGTACAGTGTAGACAAAGGGTCTCCAAACCTACACCAGGGGCAAAATGCCCATGGCAAGCCCTTGGCCAGATTCTTGTCCACCGAGAGAATCTTGGCCATTCAACATAACACAGAGATATATTCTGTTGGCATCCAAGTGGTGTTCTAAGGGCCTCAGAATTATAATTCCATCTCTAATTTTTTAAAAGTATTATATTTAAATTTTTTTGGCCCTTGACAACATGCCAGATATTTGATGCAGCCCTTTGGCCAAAATGCTTGGAGACCCCTGATATAGACATATATAATTACTGTACTAAAATCATAAAAAATTATTGTGGTGATGCACAAGTACAGGATGGTTATCTTCTACAATTCTTCCAAAGGTTCAGTTTTGGTGATCAACAATTCATACATTAACAGCTGACTATTTAGCACACACACCCCAAAAAATCATAAGTACCATAAGAAGTACAGGAAAACAAGTATAAAACACAGCTGCTTCATTCCCTTACCTGCTGCTTCATAAGAAACACTTGTTCATCTTCTGCTGCAAGCTCTTTATCATGAACTAACTGTTAAGAAAAAGGGAGGAAGCGTTTTATACAAATAGAAAAAAATTCTCAATGATCAGGTTCAAGGAGATATGGGGTGGATGGGAAAAGCTTTCTAGAATGTCTCTCTTAATTCTCCTTCAATTTGGAAGAATTATCATATAGTGCAGTGGTTCCCAAGTTGTGGGTTAGGACACACTAGTGGATTGCAACCTGGTTTTTCTTCAACACCATGCCAGATGTGTGATGCAGCTCTCCGGCCAAAACATGTGGAAACCCCAACTACAAGACATTCTTATTAAGGGAGGTCAAGAGCTTCATTCATGTTTCTTTGGGGAATAACATTCCTCAGTATTGGTTCAACAAACCTAGATCAAGGCACACCCCAAGAAGTACTATAAGTAAATCCAACTCCATAGATTGGTTTAGCGTCCTTGCAACAGTGCAAAGTTCAGTGTTAACAGCAGCCCTGCAAGCAAAACAGGAGTAATGTGCGCTTGTCTGCTGTACCTTTCTTACAGGTGGTTTCACAATAAAGTCTTCATATGCATCTTCTGGTTTCACTGTTGTGAAATTTTCATGTAGGATTGCAACTTTCTTTTCATTGTCCCAACCAGCAGGTCTAGAGAAAGAAACAAGAAACAGGTAAACCTAAGAGTCAGCTGTCATTACTGCCAAGCCAAGTTAGCTCTTATAAAATAGCCAAGTTAAATGTGTGGCTACCAGAGAGGGGCACTTCACACGAGGTGTTCCAACATTCAGTACTGTATCAACTATAGAATTTCCTCCCAAGGTCACCTTAAATGCCCATTATAACAGAAAGTAGTTCAGAAACATGTTTCAGCATCTCCCAGACGTTGGGACACTGGTGGGAGATGCTTGTCTCTTCTTAGCAGTTTGTTTCAAAATCCAGCAAAGCAGCTAAGAGAGCCATGCCCTAAGGATGCAGGTTTCTGAAATGCAGGCTCATTAAAATCAATGTAATTTGTCATTGATCATGGGAAGTAAATACTGCCATCTTCTTTTCGCTTGGACAGAAGTGTCTCCAATCAAAGCCTAATGCAAAGAAAGGAGTAAACAAAGTCAAAAAACATTTCAGTGGGAAATTTTGTTAACTGTTCAACTTACATGAAAACTGCATCCTTTTCTACCACTAAGGCAGGTGTGGCAAAGTGAAAGCCGTATGTTTTATGTACGATGTACTTATACAACAGGTCAAGGTTCTTTTCCTCCTTAACTGATGTATAGACCAAGGCTGCACCATCTATTCACTTTTTTTAAGGAAAGCGATAGCACTGAAATTAACCTACTAAGTTTACAGAAATCACTTCTAAACAACCGCTGTGAAGGATGTCACAGGTCAATTTAAATGGGTTAGATTTAGCAAAATCAACAGAAAGTGAAAAACAAACTATAGGGAGACAAGTGCACAAAAATATTAACATCTTAAAGATATAAAAGCATGCGAAGCATGAAAGCCTGGGTTGGATTGTTATGGAGGATAGGCTGTTACCCAAGCAGCAAATCCCCCCTCTCCACGCCACTGAATTAGTCCAAGGGAAAGGCAGAGCCGATACAATTGGATCCAGCTGGAGTTGCAGAGCTGGGCTAAGGACAGGAGCTCATCCTGTCTTGTGGGGCCGACCCGGGTCTCGAACCCTGGCCTGCTGGTTAACAGGCACAGCGCCTTAACCGCTTGTGCCACCCACAGCCCTCCTTAAAGATATAAAGTGGCAAGAAATACCAGTTTCTAAGCTATTGTAAATATTTGCAGAGTTATTACAGCCCATTTCTAAAAGATCCTATGGAATCAAATAGGTTTAATTCCCAGGAAAGAGGGTGCAGGATTACAGGCATAGCTACAAAAGGGCACAGAAAATTAGTGGATTATGAAAACATCATCCGTTCCTTTCTTATCCAATATGCATTAAGTTTCTAATACCATCTGCAGGAGAGAGATGGCGGGAGAGAATCTGCCACTCTCCTGCTTGCAGGCTTCCCAGAATCAAGTGGGAGCCACTGGGGAATGGACTAGTGGACAATGTGGTCTTTGCCTTGTGTTCCTATAATGGGAAACATATTGACTTGAAAAGGTTTGAAGACAGACCTTGAAAGACAAGACAGAAAAGTTGTTCGAGACCAATTTACAGACTGCAACCAGCCATGCACTAAGTAAGAGAAAAATACTAATACATGATATATCACAAGATACTGTATTAAAAATATATTTTAAAAATCACAGAAAACCCAATTATTACATCACAAACTCAAGTGAAGAAAGGATACACTGTAAGCAGAATCTACGAATATGTGACTGAATGAAGTCAAAATGTTCTTCTCTGTAATCGTGCTCCTTCTCTAGGATGCTCATAGCATCACACTGGAATAAAAACACATCAAGGGCACTGAAAGCTTGAAGAGCAAGAGGTGTGCAGAACACATTACGTGTTTACATAAATCAACCCACCAAGTAAGCCTTGTTCAAGCCATTAAGAAAGAACACTTCGTAAGTCATTAGAGACTGCAATTAACCAGATAGGGACAGCAATACATTCTTCTTGAAGTGTCTCAAAAGCAAGTGTGTATTTGAATTTCATAGATATCACATATTTCAAGGCCTTTCACTTTGAAGCAAAGTTGGAAGCATTTTTAATATGTTATCCATGCCTGAGAACATAACATACTGTACATCTATTTTGTCTTACTACATTTTTACATTTGAAACTACGATCTCTTTGAATTTAAGTTAGAACTTGTTTTTTTAGGAAGTTTGTTTTGGGGGTGGGATTTCTTTTTAGGAATATTTAAAAAGTTAGGAAGATAAAAATAGAGCAACGAGAAAAGAAGAAACGGGAATGTGTTTTACATACTTCCAGAATATACAGGCATCTCCTGTCACAAACCTGGCAAAACTATTGCAGTATATATCCACAAAGATACAACTTCCCTGTGCTGATCAGGTAAAGAAACACTAGAAACATTTTTAAATTGCACATCTACCCTCTAGGAAGCAAAGTAAAACCCTACTGTTAGTGACAAAATATGATGTTTCACTGATCGAAAAAAGTTATTTGCTACCATTATGGCGATGAAATAAGTCTGCTAAACCCAGAATGCTCCTTCATGTTTACACCAACACCAAAAGGATGGTTGGATTTACCTATAAGGACTGAAACTTACCTTTGTACAAACTACCATCACAGGGATTCCAAGATTGTGAGTTAGCACATTGTCTCCAAGTGGTAAAGTGACATTTTCATCATCTTGGCCTGGTGGACCTCTTCGTGGTGATCCCTGATAGCCTTCTTCAGGTTCCGTGTATTCTTGAAAAGCCTTCACAACTACATAAATGTTAAATAAAATGCTTTAGGCCACGTGGATATACCAGTATAATTATATGGAACGGTACAGAACAAGAAATACTTAAAAATTACTAAAATTATTAAAAAAGAAAATTACTTAAAAATAAAATTCTGAAAGCACACTTGAAGCAACCTTCGATCAACTTTGTAAAGGACAACTGTGTTATGATTTATCCTATTATCAATTATACAATTATTATATTATACAATTATCTTTTATCTTCAGGGCTTTCCTATCATCCAACAACACCTGACCTAAAATCCAATGCTTTGCACAAAATTTTCAGCAAATATTAATAAGAACCTCCACTGGATCAAGCCAAAGGTCCCTCTAGTTCAGCGTTTCTCAAAGTGGGGGTCGGGATCCCTTCGGAGGATCACCTGGAGCTTTCCTGGGGGTCGCCTAAAGATTCCTGGTGCAGGAGCCCAGGTGGGAAGACCTGGCAGAAACGCTGGAGCCACTGCGGCTGGAAGAAGCTGCTGAGAAGCAGCTCAGAAGGAGCCTCAGAGCAGCTGTGAGACGATGTGGAGCCTTGGGGGCAGGGAGGATTGCAGCCTTAGAGCCCAGTTCTATGCATGTCTACTCAGAAGTCAGTCCCATGATAGTGAATGGGACTTACTCCCAGGAAACAGTGGCTGGCTCTGCTGCCTGAGATCCCAATCCTACGGAGGTCTCCTCTCACCCAGGTACTTACCTTTCCCTCCCTCCCTTCCCAGTCACCCCTTCTTAGCTATGCCACATCTAACTATCTATCTCTCTCACCCCCCTTAGCTATGCCACCCAGCTACTTACCTTTTCCTCCCAGATCACCACCTCTCCTCTCCCTCACCCAGGTCCCCATCTTTCCCCTTAACCATCCATCCATCCATCCATCTATATATCTCTCTCTCTCTCGCCCTCCTTCCCTCTTTTTCTTTCGTTCTTTCTTTCCCAATCACCCCCTCTTATCTATATCTATCTATCATCACATATTGTTTTTCTGATTAATCACTATGCTTTAATTATCTTTAATTTGTAACAATGAAAATACATCCTGCATAACAGATATTTGCATTACTATTCACAACAGTAGCAAAATTACAGTTATGAAGTAGCAACGAAAATAATTTTATGGTTTGGGATCCCCACAACATGAGGAACTGTATTAAGGGGTCACGGCATTAGGAAGTTTGAGAACCACTGCTCTAGTTCAACTTCCTATATCTCACAGTGGTCTATCAGATGCCAGAGAGCGCACAAGACAAGACACCTGCATCCAGGTGCTCTCCCCTGCATCTGATATACTGAGTTTGCCAACATCTATCTATATACACATACCCCATTATGGCTTGTAACCAGTGATGGTCTTTTACTCTAATTTCTCCAATCCCTTCTTAAAAGCATTTAGGCAAAGACTATTCAAAGTCTACTTTTAAATATTCAAATAGTTTTTGCACACCTTGGTCTGTAACTTGCAAGCTTTAAGATTTCTGTAAACAGCAAACTAAACATGATCTCCGATTAAACATGAAAGTGTCAACCTTACGCTTGAACTCTCCTCCCATGGCTTCCAGAAACAGAAAGAATGGACACCAGAAATAACCAGGTCTAAGGCAGATGTGAATTAGGATACCTTGTTTTACACCTGCTTTCCTTCCCCCCCCCCCTCCATAATCCACTGGTCCAAAGAGAGTAAAATCAATGGGATGAGGAATGGTCACACTTCTGGGAACAATGTTTACCCTTTCACTGCTGTTCAAAACTAAAAGCATGGCAGTGTAGATTAGGAAGAGGGAGAGCTAGAAAACCATGCACTCGCTAGGTTCATAGCAAGACCTCAGTGTAGGAAGAAACACCAGCCATAACCCAAAGATTTCTGAAGTCAAAGACAAGTCTGCCCTTGAACTGAACTGTTTCTCATAAATATCCCATACAACTAGACATTGCACTTTGGCAGCATTCCTCACAGGAATGCTTTCTTTTCTCCATGTAACAGGACAGTAGATGATTTTTTTACATGCAAAGCAGCAGCAAACATAGGTCTCACCACATACCAAGAACTGGCAGTATGCAACAACACAGAGCAACCCCACTGTATTGGGCACAGCACAAAGTACTTCTGCAAACTCACAGGGCCTATGGATTTCTTTTCTAGAGACACAGCTCTAGCAATCTTTACTCATTGTATTCACCCAGATTAGCCCAACCTATTCCTGAAGACTGTACAACATATGGTCATTAGTTTTCAGCTAAGAGCAGCTGTCCACAATAAGCAAATACAGCTTTAGAAGACTTTAGCCTAAGTGAGTTAGATTCCTCGCTTTGCAGAAATCCACACCCAGAAAACCTGTTTGACCTGCATTATTAAATGTTTTACCTGCATTATTTTAAAATGTGGTGCCCACTTTGGAACCAAATACAACTCAGCAATAATCATACAACTTCTGTGCCTCCTGACCCCAGAATGTTCATCTACACACCTATTCTGCTTTGAACTTTTGATTGCATTGTTCCTTTCTCGCTCTCTCAGAAACCACCTCCTGCTTCTACCTGTCAACACAACAGCCGAAAGCCAACCCTCCTGAATGTTGAGGCCGAAGGAGCCCTGCACAGCAGCAATCCCTTGAAATAACCCCATATAACTCCTTGCTGTGTTCTCCCTGCTCTTAACTGCGTCAGCAATCAAGGAAACCTTGTGAGAACCACTCTTCATTAAAAAGTACCTGAGTTGTCTCACCTTGTTTAAAGAGCAGTTAAAGCATCTCTTGCAGATGATTACAGTGTGAAAAACCCACTGACACATCCTATCACTACCTCAGCCAAGAATCTGATTTACAGCTGGTACAACACATTGCCCCAGCAAGGCTCGGCTCTTCCATAAGCTGCCAAACATTTATTTGGCAGCTCCATTTCAGTAGAACGCTACAGGCACTGCAGGGAAACATCACAGCTATCCTGAAATGGCAAGTCAACTTTGTCGAATTCCAGAAGCAGGCATTTGTTTCAACCACTTCAGCTGACAACTCGTGGCTTGGCAAATAAGGCAAAAATGGAATGCCGTCATCCCCAACACACACACACTTCTTTGTGAAAGAAATGTGCCCTTTAAGTCACTGAATTCGACACAATCTCTTGGTTGAGCACAGTCACATGACATCACTTTGAAAAGTTGTCAAATATACTGCATGCAGTTTTAAAACAAGATGAGCACATGGCTGACGTCCAAGGGTATATGCAAAGCAGTGGGTGATTAGTGGCAGACTATACTTCTGGTAAAGAGCATGTCAAAAGATACACTCCAAAAATTGCTTCTTTAAGCTTGCTTCAGTACTAAGAAGACTCGGCATCTTCAGGACAGTCTTGGTACCAGTGATTAGTTGTTTGCAAAGTTCTAGTAAGTGTGTTCAACGCACAACATTGAGCAATGAAAGAGGAGGCATATGTGTTAACATGGGAACGCACAATTAGATACTACCACCTCTCCCCTCATCCTATTCATTCAATATTTAATTTTTATCCAAGTTTCTTCCTTGGATAAGGAAACCCTAAACCTACTTAACGTACATATAATGCATTAATTCTAGAGAGATTTATGCAAGCTCTGTTTAGTTCATTGAATCAGCACACAAAATATATTGTCAAATTCTTAAGGCAACACACACTAAGCATGCATTTCTGGAAGCTCACATGCCAAAGAATACCAAATAGCCACTAATGAATCTTCTATCCCAAGCATCACAACATCAATCTAACGGTTGGTTCCAGGCAAGCCGAAATGATTTGAATGTTCAGATTTGACTGTCTGCCAGTTGGTTGTGACAGTTGGAGAACTGTTTGTCAGCTAGAAAATGGCAGTTGGAGCTCAGCTGTTCATCAGAGCACAAGGGGCACTTACTCTGGATTGCTCTATGCATTTCCCATAGGTTTCCCATACATGGCACCATAACTCCATCAGCGCAAAACGTCCCTTAGTTATTCTGGATTGTAGCCTTAATTCATTTTTTGAAAGCCCACCTATCTCCTGAATGCAGGCAAGCTTGTACACAAAGGAGAGATCAGTTACTTGCAAATGCTGCTGTGAGCATCAAATGTGCTTGAAAATGCTGCCGTCACCTTCATTCAAGCCATCTGCAGTATCACTGAAAACATAATGCCTTTTTGCTTCACTCAGCATCACAACATGTAACTGGATAAAATGGTCATTTGCAAGAACCATTCAATTCAAGGAAACTTGCGACAATGCAATAGGTTTGGGACAATGAGAAAACAAGTCGTCATGTGCTCTAAATGACAGTGTCAAAGAGATGATGCCTTCCTTCCAAAACACCTACAACAGAGAATGTTGAATAAGGCCATCCTATTCATCATCTCCTACAGCCTCACTCTTTATATAGAGAATGTACATGAAAACAACACTTCTGTTCAGTTTAATGGCCCTATGGGAAATTAGGAGCTGTATCATGAATGATTATATTCTTCAAAAAACCAAATATATCAAGATTTTATTTATCTGCTCTCCATCTTCTTAATGACTCTGACACAATGCAAAACAAATTGTTATCTTAGTACAGTGGTACCTCATGTAACAAATTTAATTAGTTCCGGAGGCAGGTTCTTTACGTGAAAATATCTTTACGTGAAGCGGATTTTCCCATAGGAAATAATGGAAACTCAGACAATTGGTTCCACAACCCCCAAAATATTCATATAAAAATATTAACTGGATGTAAAAATGATGATAGAACACTGGGATTGAATTCAAAACATGCATTCAGTGTGCATGATCTTATGAAGTCTACTTAGGCTGCAGTCCTAAAGACACTTTCCTGGGAGTAAGCCCCATTTAACACAATGGGGCTTACTTCTGAGTAGATATGGTTAGGAGGCTGCAATCCAAGACACCTTCAAAGTATCTCCCCACTTTCTCCTTCTCTCCATCCTGAGCCTCTCTCTCCCCTGCTCCCTTCTGGCCAGCCCTGAGCTGCTTCACTGCTCTTCTCTCTCTGCCCAGTGGACACCCAGCCACAGGAGGAACAGCATGGATGTGTTGCTTTCACTATGGACAGGTGTGCTAGGCAGCCCTGACGCTTTTTAAACCGGCTGCCGGCCAGCGCGTCTGCCCCAACTGCCAACGAGTTTGTTCTTTGCATGAAGCATTTTCTTTACATGAAGCAGAATCTTAGAGAAATTTTTGATTGTTACGTGAAACATACTTTACGTGAGGCATTCTTTACGTGAGGCATCACTGTACTTTGCTAGGAACATTCAGAGACTTGTTTAAAACAGAAATGTTTAACCAAGTTTTAGAACTAAATATCCAACATATACTCTTGGTAAGTCATACAGAAACAAAGCACATTTCCATCTCCCAGTGCTACTCACACTTTTGTTCCATGTCTCTCATTTCTTCAGGGGGAATTTTCAGTTTATCAATGTGTTCGCGCAAGACACTTGCCCATTTCTGTAAAGATTCCATTATAGTCCACGGCCTAGACATGTCTGCCACAAAGACTGCAACTGTCTCTTGCAAAGATTCTGCTGAAACAGCAAATTTCAGTAGCCCTTTGTGATACAAGTCTCCATCGAGAATCCAGACATTGCAGCGTGTTTGATCTGAAAGAGAAGAGACAGACTTCAGGTCAAGAGATCCTCCCCTACAGGTATGCAACCATCTTCTCAAAATTAAGCTGTGTTCAAAGACAATCAGGGAGCAAATTCTTACAAATTAGAAGGTAACAATGATCAACACCACTAATAACATGCAGTTCCCTCTCTCTCTCACCAATATTTAATATTATATAGCAGAGAGGATGCAAAATATTTCACTTATTACCTTGATACAACCTACAACAACCTCCTAAGTACTTACTCGAATTTAACGTTCACCCCTTTCAGCTGAATTCAGTCTCCAAAATCAGGGTGCGCATTAGATTTGATGGTTATTTAGATTTCAGTAAATACAGTATTTTGATTATATGTGTAGGGTGTGCATTTGATTCGAGTAAATACGGTATTATCATCCCCAAACTGGAACTGAGGCTGAGAGGGCATGGGTTGTCTAAGACTTCCTAATAAGCTTGAATCAGAGATATGGCATAAAAGTCCTAATAAGCATAGAAGTCCTGATACACAATACAGTGTCTTCACCACCACCACAAGTTCTCCCTACCCCATGTTGTCATTGGCCCAAGAAATCAGTACTTCCACAGATAGGAAAATACGCATGGGATCAACCTGTAAGTGTACACTAATCAAGTAAATTATTTCTCTGGGAATTGCCCCATCTCCACACTGAAGCAAAAGAAATGCAGCTTTGCAAACACATTACCATCTCTGTCTTCATCGTGGATATTTAGGTACAGGTATTCCAAGCCTCTTCCTTTCTTGCCATGCTCTGCTCCTTGTATTTTAGTCATTAGCGTTGTTTTGCCCGAGCCATCATCACCTAACAATAAATTCAAAGGGCAGAAAAGAAACCATCAAGAACCTCACTTTTTATTTTTTATTTTTAACAGGAAGGAGCTCTTTTTTAGAGTCAAGAATTGAAGAGAACCTTTGTGGATCTAAGGCAGAATCAATCCCATTATATGCATCATTCTTTCTGCCATTTTCTTGTATAAATATGCAAAAGGTTTTCAATATAACAAATACTACTAAGCTACACAGTGAATGACTTCCATTTTACTCCACAAAAGGTCATATTTGCATTTTTATATTTTGTTTATATCTGATTAAACCAATAATAAGCACCATAAACCTTGTCACCACATTACATCTTAGGGTTATTCAACCTTAAAAAGAGATCAGCTTGAGCCGAATAAATGCTTTCAAACAGGCATTCCACCAAATAACTCTTATCCTTTCTTTTAAAGTTTTTATTATACACATACATGCATCCCTGAAAGACCAACATTCTTCCACTATTACTCACCGATACTTACCAAAGACAAGAATATTTTTGCCAGACGGTAATTTAGACCTGGACCGGGTGGAAACTTCACTCAGTATTGAGAACCTGCATGAAACATTATTATCTTATGAATAGGAATAGCTCAACACAAAGTGAAACAACTGAAAAGATAGCTCTCTGTAAAGTTTGTGTACAAGGTTGTGTAAAACCTTGGCTGCACATGTAATAATCAACAATATATGGTTTTTAACACATGTTCCTTTAAATTAGTGATTTAATTTTATTAAAGATTCATGATAAAAAAATTTCTTTTGTAAATAAGAGTCAACACGTTATTTCTCACTGAATATTATTTCAATTCCTTCTAGACCTAGGAATTGGCAAGTTATCACGTGTTTGATATTGACATGCATAATAGAGACACTATTCTGCATCTCAATGGAATCAACCCAACGCCTCCTTCTTGATCCACCTTACTGTAATTTAAACTCCAGAATGTATAAAAAATGAATGTGTAGTTGTCAACTTTTGATTTATGACTTTACTATTCAAATAAAAAACTGTTTACTTTTGACCTCATGTAGACACACACCCTGCCCAGTAACTATTATTCCATTCTGAAAAGTCCTAAACATTTTCAAGTAAGTGATTCTGCTCAGTGCCCCTGCAGGCTTAGAGAGCAAACAGAGATATAGGGCAAAATCCATAGCAGTTACGGATCCACACAGTTACGTCACCCTCTACTGTTATCTTATGGAAAGTCACCTTAACTGCACTGAAGCAAGGGGCTTAATTTCACTTTAGGATATAGGCCATATATTCATTCCACAATCCAATCCTCACCCCTTCTCTAACCAGATAATTATCTTGTAGAAAACATGATTAGATGTTTTGGACTGTGCTTTTATATGTTTTGGACTGTGCTTTTATATAGTAGGGAGGGCTGGGGGGGAGGGGGTCTCACAGGTTCTATAGAACTCTTTGCTAATGAGCACCTGGTTCTGAGAACTGGTTACTAATGGGACATAGATAGAACATAGAACCTGCTGTTAATTTCTTTGAATCCCACCACTGGAAGAGAGGTATTATCTGGCAGTAAACCAACATAGTTATATTAATAAAAGAATGCACACTTGCTCAAGAGACTACAATATAGGAACCAGTAAATCAATCTACCCAACTCTTGAATGTGTATATAGGTATTAGCATGATTAGAACATTGCCACTGCATCTATAAAAACTATAAAATTCAGGTGCTTTCACTGGGTACATTTTAAAAGGCAACTTTTGCCTCTGCAGCATTATCATGACATTCAATAGCTATTTTTTTCAAAAACTTGACTACTCATGAAATTTTGCTAATGTGAGGAAAGCTGATGTTTTTGTGGATGCTCAAGCATCAGACTAATTGTTCAGCATAACTTTATTCAACTTGTACTGGTATTTTTTTAAACCCATTAGATGGTTTATTCTGCCAGGCTAGCAGCTTGTTCAAGGCACATTACTGGAAACTGAAAAAAATAGATGACAATTCCTAGTATTGCATCCAACCACTTTGGAAAATGATTTTTGAAAGAGGATTTTTTAAAGCAATGCATCTGCTTTCATCGTTTGAAAGCCAACACAGACAGACTCTCATGGGAAACAGATGTCCCTTGCCACTTAAGCCTCATTAGCAAAGGTGGGAATTAGTGTTTGCTTCTACTTGGAACTGAATGCCTTTGCACCAGCTCTGGATCACAGGAATGGCACTGGAAAACCCATACTTATGCCACATTGTCACATGTGACCAGCTACAGACAGATGGTTATATTAGCTGCTGAAGAACCATCACCATCAATCTAAACATGAACCACCCATGACTCACAACAATGACTCAGGGTTCCAAATGTCAAATAATGGCACTGGCAGTAAGTTCCACTGTATTTATTTTACTGACTGCTTATACCCTCTCTCAGGAGAGAATTGATGAAATTGCAATGAAAGATATCCAACAGAGATAATTTGGGGATGTTAGCTTTAGATACACCCCATTTATAAAAAAGTCTTCAACACATCATAATACAATTATGATAAGGGGGTACTTTCCCTGGGTTCACCATAAACTGCAAAGGGCAGCAGCCAGTATCAGCAGAGAAAGGTTTTAACATTATCCCCTTTTAACAGTATCCCTTCCAAAACTATCTAACTTTCCCAGCAGTGAAGTTTAATTTTATAATTTAGGGTAAGCAGTCTTCTCAAAAGACCGCATATAAATTTTGATAACTACCATTATGCTATTTCATTATTTGCAAACTCCAGAGAAGTAATAAACCTACTTCCCTAAACTTTATGTACACAATGAGGTCTAGCAGAGCAGAAGCACACAGCATCAACCCAAGCAGAGCAGATATTTAAGTGATGCAGTCACTGAGGCTTAGAGCACAATCCTAACCATGTCTACTCAAAAGTAAGCCCCATTGTATTCAATGGGTCTTACTCCCAGGAAAGTGTCCTTAGGATTGCAGCCTTAGCCTTGCAACCGATCCAGTAGTTCCGTCCCATAATGCAAGGACCAACATCCTGTATATGCATTGCAAAAAGGGATTATCATTTAAGGTTATTTTCTGCAGAGACTCTTGTTTCATCATCATTCCTTACAAAAGGAAGTAAAATATACCTGTACAATAGAACAGGAATTTTCAGAAGGTATTTTTTTAGTCCAGAGAGAGAGAGAGAGAGAAAGATTTAAAAATTACAAATATCACTGGGGTAAGCTAGAAACTTTCTTTGAGATGGAGGGTTCAAACACCAGGCGTGCCTATCACACAGTTATGCCAGGAAGACGTGTGGCAGGCCACAAAAAAAATACTTACAATGAACTCATACACAGTCCATTGTGCAGACTTATCCAACATAACTTAAGCACAATCAACATCAGAGACACAACAAGGCACCCAAAGCAGCATCAGAGGTTTCGGCTGCACTCAAGCTGGCAATACTGGTTTCTTCTCTAGTCATCTACATGGTGTTTCAGAGCCCTGCCGTTTCTCTCATTAGCCTGTAACAACCTTGGCTGCAGACCAGCCCAAGGATAGAGCTGACAATAACACCTTTGAAAAGGACAGGCCCTGAGGATGGTGCCCTTCATCCCATTCTTGGGGCATGGAATAAAAAAGACAGAGAAAAAAAGATTCTTGCTGCATAGTGTTTCATTTGGAGATAAAAGAGACAGGAGCAAGGAGAGGAGGAAAAGATGCTTCCTCATGCATAAGACAGGTTGTGTTCCCTTGTGCAAGGTAAATGCAGCTCTTTCCCTCTGCAGGCTGGATGTGTCCTAGGAGGGGTGCACAGAAAGTAAGATGATGCACACAGTTCTGCCACATGTCTTTAGATGCTGCAACCTGAACATAAGAGTCTACTGAATCAAGCCAAAAGTTCATCTTGTCCAGCTTCCTGCATCTCACAGTGGGCCCCTCAGATGTGCATCTGGGAGCACACTATGTGAGACTTGTATCTTGGTGCCCTACCTTTCTAAGGTAGCCCCCTTCTAAAACCAGAAGGCTGAACACCCATCAGGGCCTGTGGTTAAAAGATGTTTCCTCCAGAAAAAAAGACTTCCAGGCTTTTAGGTACCACCGTCACATCCCACAGCAAGGGGTTCCTCAGGCTAATTTACATGCTGAAAAGCCCCAGACACTGTAGTCAAACCCTGCAGCCCTGCCAATGCAAAAGGAAGCTCCTTACTAAGATACCTATCAGGGAGGGAAGCAGGGCAGAGACATCTTGTGGCAAGGAATTCCACAGGTTCCTAAATTCCTGGTTGGTTTCTGTAGCCAACCAGAAGCTCTACCAATGCCCAAGGAAGTCCAGCCCAAGCTCCTTGCCAAGAAGCCCTGGAGGGGAGTGAAGGAAAGCAGGGCAGAAACATCTTGTGCCAAAGAGTTCCACAGACTGACAAGTTGAAGAACCCCAAATGCTGCACCCAACCCTGCAGCCCTGCCAATGTCTGAGGAAGCCTAGCCTGAGCTCCATGCCAAGGAACTCCGGGGAGGAGTGGGGGGGGGGGAGAGGACAGCAGGGACATCATGTGGAAAGGAATTCCACAGGCTAAGGACCAGCTGAAGAACCCCAACCCTGCAGCCCTCAAATGCCATTGGAAGACCAGCCTGAGCTCTCTTGCATGGGAGGGCACGAACATTCTATGGCAAGGGCTTCCACAGGCTGAGGACCAGCTGAAGAGCTCCAAACTCTTAAGCCCCACCAAAGGAAGCCAAGCACTGCCTGACCTCCCTGCCAAGGAGCCCCAGGGGCAAGGAAAAAGCAAAGGAAATTACTGTGGTAAGGAGTTCCAAAGACTGGCAAGCTGAAGAACCCCAAACAATGCAGCCAAGCCCTGCCAAAGTCAGAGGGAGCCCAGCCTGAACTTCCTGTCAAGGGAGAGGAAGGGAAGAAAGGGATACCCTGTGGCAATGAGTTCCACAGGCCCAGATGAAGAGCCTCAAAAGGCTGCAGCCCTATCAAAAGAAGACCAGCCCAGTCTGAATTCCCTGCCAAGGACTCCCAGGAGGAGGGGAAAAAGTGAAGGAAGATTCTGTGGCAAGGAGTTCCACAGGCTAAGGACCAGCTAAAGAGCCTTAAAAGCCTTGTCAGAGGAACTCCTGAGGGGGAGAGGATAGGGATAACCTGTGGCAAGGAGTTCCACAGGCTGACGAACCCCAAATGTTTTAGGCAAGCATCCAATGCTACTGGAAGACCAAACCACACTCCCTGTCAAGGAACTCCAGGGGGACAGTGGGAAAGCGAGCACAGGCATCCTGTGGCAAGGAGTTCCAGGGGCAGCTGAAGAGCCCCAAAGGCTGCAGCTGTACAAATGCCAGACATGAGCTCCCTCTCAAAGGAGGAAATGAGGACAAGGATACACTGTGGCAAGGAGTTTCACAGGCTAAAGTCCAGCCGAAGAGCCTCAGAGGAAGCCCAGCTTGACGAAGGAGGGGGAGGAAAGGGAGCAGGGATATCCTGCAGCAAGGAGTTCCACAGTCCTCCTTTCTCTCCTCCTGGGGCTCCTTGGCAGGAAGGCCAGGCTGGGCTGGGTTTCCACTGAAAGGGCTGCAGCCTAGGCGAGAAAGGAGAAGTGAAGGCACATCCTGTGGCAAGGAGTTCCACAGACTCAGGTCCAAACAAAGATCCTCAGAGGCTGCTGCAGAGAAAGCCCTGAGGGGAGAGGCTACCCAGTGGCCAGGAGTTCCCCAGGCTGAGCAGCCCCAGCTCCCTGCCAAGGAGGGGGAGAGGAGGGGGACATCTTGTCTCCAGGAGTTCCACAGACCGGTCAGAGGAAGCCCAGCCCAGCCTCCTGCGGGGGAGGGAGTGGCGGTGCCCCAGCCGCCCCCAGGTCCCCCCTTCCCTCCCTCAGCCCCGCCGCCCACCAGAGGCTCTGCCCTTCCTCCTCCTCGCTGGGGAAGTCAGCGGGGGCGGCGTTGGGCCCGTCCGGCCCCAGCAGCTTCTTCTCAGCCAGAACAGGCGCCATCTTGCCAACGGCAGCAGCAGCCACAAAGAGTGACGTCACCGCGCCAAGGACCCAAAGCGGCTCAGGACCCCGCCTGTCCTCGGCGGTGCCCGACTCCTCCGCACGCCTCCCGGCCTCCGCACCCCCCTCGCCGGGCTCCTTCAGAGTCCTTCAGGCTCCACAGCCCGGACTGGGGGACCCTCGAAGCCCCGCTTGGCTGCCACCGGGGAACGCTCAGCCTCCTCCGCTCAGCCACTGCTTCGGACACCTAAAGCGGCGATGAGTTCAAGATTTTGGAGCCGCCGCCCTGTTTGGGCGCAGCAGCGACACCCGGTGGCCGAAGGAGGCGCTGCAGCCCCTGCCCCGGATACGCCCTGAACCTGCACCGCCTCTACGGGGAATGAATGGGAGGGACAGCTGCAGCTCCACCGCGGCTCCGGGCATGTCTACTCAAGAGTAAGCCCCGTAGAGTCCAATGCACCTTACTCCCAGGAAAGTCTGTATAGGAACCCCCTGTGTATGTCTACTCACGAGTAAGCCCCATTGTGATCAATGGGCTTACTCCTACCCAAGGAAGCATGCATAGGATTCCACTCTTAGAGCACAAGCCTAACCATGTCTACTCCAAAGTATGCCCCATTGTGTTCAATGGCTCTTACTCCCAGGAAAGTGTCTTTAGGATTGCAGCCTTAGGCTGCACTCCTATTTACATTTTCCTGGGAGGAAGCCCCATTGACTATAATAGGACTTACTCCTGAGTAGGCATGCATAGGATTGGGTTCTAAGGCTGCAGCCCTATCCACACTTTCCTAGGAGGAAGCCCCACTGACTATACTAGGACTTACTCCTGAGTAGGCATGCATAGGACTAGGCTCTAAGGGTGCAATCCTATCCACACCTTCCTCTGAATAAACCTCATTATAATAGGAGTTAGTCCTGAGTAGGCATAGAGGAAACCCATGAAGGAGACATCCTAGATGTCTATCTGGAGGGGAGGGCTCTCCCTCCAAACAGTAACCTTCTCCCCAATTACCTTCCTGTCCTCCACACCAAAAGTTCGTGTTCACCCTCTTCATACTGTACTGTCTTTTGATTTGGGGGTTTAACCTCCCCCACCCCCAGCCCCCCCCCAGCCCCAAAATGGTTCAGAACAGATTAACCAAATTTACATTCAATCCTATGGGGAAAATTGATTCGGTTCACAACTAATTCAGTTCACAACCAGAGTCATGAAACAAATTAAGTTCAGGTATCACTGTAATTACTAGTTTTTGTTGTGAAATTTCAAATGCCCAGTGGCTGAAATTCCCTTCATACCTACCTGGGAGTAAGCCCCATTGACTATACTGAAATTTATTTCTGAGTAGACATGAGTAGGATTGGGCTGTAAGTCAGTGTTTCTCAACCAGCAGTATAGGTACCACAAGTGGTATGTGAGGTGGTGTCTGGTGGTACTCATAGGACCCTTATGCTGCAATCCTAACCGTGTCTACTCAGAAGTAAGCCCCATTATGTTCAATGGGTCTTACTCCCAGGAAAGTGTATTTAGGATTGCAGCCGAAGACACCTGAATGCAGGAGCTTTGACCAGGAATGCAACAAAACAACAGTTGCAGGCTCAGGTCAGCAGGCAGACCTCCAAATGCTTGCAAAAGCCATGCAGACAGTCCACTCCCAACCCCTGACTGGTGTTTATGAACCACTTTGTGAACTTCTCATTGGAAAATGTTACATAAATACTGTTGGTTGACTGATTGATTTGTCACATCTTATCTGGCCACCCAACCCAGAAGTAACTGGTGATGATGTCATAACCAGTACTTTCAGTTGTACTTTGAATAGGCAAACCATATACATTGGTACAGCAGAAGACAAATCTTGAGAAACACTGACCTTTGTTCTATGCTTTATACAAATTTCAGATTTTTGCAGCGTAGTGCTAGAGTTTAATTCATTACGAAGTAGCCTCTGAGAAATAAAATCGCTTGATGCCCAATTCCACCCAGTTTTCCAGTGCTGATGCAGCCAAGTCAATGAGACACAGGCTGCAATCCTAAAGTCACTTTCTTGGGAGTAAGACCCATTGAACACAACAGGGCTTACTTTTGAGTAGACATGGTTAGGATTGTGCTCACAAGCAGAATTATTGGAAGAGGCCTCCTGAAAGGAAGGGAATGTTTGTTCCCATACCTTGGTCTGCATTGTGAAAGCTGAACTGGATTGGGCCATTGGATGAACTGACCCAAATCAAATCTTTATTATTATGGTCAAAGACCAGCCATTTCCACGAAAAAAAACTCCTGCTGCAATCCTTTACACACTTTCATGAAAGTAATTCCTATAGAACATGAAGGGACTTACTTCTGAGTAGACAGGCTTAGGATTGCACCATCCCAAAATTTGACTCTGCCTTGCAGTAAGGTATTTTTTAAAGATTTTTTAAATGATTATGTAGTTTTTTTAAATGATTATGTAGTTTTATTTATTAAACATATGTCCAAAAAATAGCTGGAAAGATGTACACTTTATAAAATTCTCATAATACTATATAAAACATATTTTATAATGCACATATTTTTATACATAATACATTGTAAGATATTTGAGGCATGGCATGTTAATGACAAGACTTTGAAATAAAAAAAATTCTTATTCACTTGTGTATTATTTTTATGATTTAAAAAATTGTATCCAAAGTCTACTTGGATATAAAGCAAAAGGATATAATGCAAACACTCTCTTATTAACTGTCTTGTAGCAAAATATTGCTTTAAATGTTATCAATGAATACATGTAAAGGCACTTTCACATTACACTGAAAAATAAATATTGCTGAAGATTGAGAGAACCTATAATACACCAAATCCCTGAAAGAATAAATAAAATTAAGCATTCTGTGCAGAAGTATCAACATCATACATTTATAACAACATAAACACAATTATATTCTGTCAGAAATGATTTTTCATAAAAGTAGTTTGAAAGATGTCATATATTTTTGTTTTCATTCCTCTGTAAGATAGACAGGAAAGACAATGTCAAGACAAATTACAGTAATTTCATTAGAACACAAATATTTTATCAAGTTATTACAGTATCCATGACATCCTCTCAAGCAATTTACTCAGCTGGAATCTATACATTATCATTATTTATTGGATTTATACTCCGCTTTTCCCATGCCAAAGCAGACATCCAAAGTTTTTTTAAATCTTTTTTCCCCTCACAACAAGGTAGGTGAGGCTGAGAGTGAGTGACTAGCCCAAGGTCACCCAGGAAGCTTCACAGCCAAAGGGGGATTTGAACTCTGATCTTCCAAGTCTCAGTCCTGGAACAACTAACACCATCCTGGCTTTCTACATCATAGGATGGATTACTGCTGGACACATAGCATTGTTTGCCTCACTGACACCTGTGTCTGACTTGGAATTAATTACAATGACATGATTATATCACTGCCATTACTTTCATGTTGCAGGAATTCAAAGTGGGAGTGCCGATGGCGGGGAGGCAAGAGGTGGTACCTTGCGATCCCACTATGCGTAGTACCCACGTTCCTAAACAGGATCCCCTCTTGGGATTCATTAGCACCACAGGGTGGACTATGCAAGTCTATTTATTAATTTCAGGTGTACTTACTCCTAAAAATGCTTCTAGGGCTGCAATCCTAAAGGCATTTTCCTGGGAGTAAGACCCATTTAACACAATGGGGCTTACTTCTGAGGAGACATGGTTAGGATTGTGCTCCTCGTGGAGAATGCCTAACTTGTGACAGCTGTAAACTTACTATAGCTACTGAAAAAGAGCCTTTTAAAAAGCAAGTACTGTATACATTTAATACAACATTGTACATGGTTTCTGTAAATTGTCTAGGTTTCTGTGCTATTGCCTGACTGCGGTACAGGTTGAACTCCAAGATTCCTAGAATCTCTGCGATACCCACTTTTGTGTTTTACAAAAGCTGTTATTTACCATGGCAAATTATTTACCAGGCAAGAAATCACTTTCCTTTTCCTGGACTTAAAACAGCTTCATTTCACGCAGACACTTCTCTTCTGCATTCAGTAGCAAAGCAGTTGCAAATCCACTGCAAAGCAACTGATAGTGCAATCCTCATTTGGACTGGAAAAGGCAGGCTGGCATGCCAGTGCTGCATCCAGCGCAAGTTATAGAGGCTGCTGCACTACTATGGGGAAGGAAGGTTTCTCCCCTACCCGTTTAAGACTGCAGCAGCCTCTATAGCTCTACTCATATTTAGAAGTGCCGCGCCTGCCTCCGTCAGAACAAGGTCAGTATACAACCCTTTATTGCATCATGGCCCTGCCCCCTGCTCCTCTTCCTCCCTCCCTCCCTCTGTTTTGGGGGCCAAAAAAATGATGTACATTTCAAACGTGAATAAATTTACAATTAAGAGTTTATTAGAGACAGATCTGGAGGCGGGCTGGATGGAGGAGTCTTGCTGTGGGCTGCACTGAGGCTTGCTGAAGGAAGCATCTGGCCCCTGGGCCAAGGTTTGGACACCCTTGCTCTATAGTAATCTCGGGGAAGGAAGAGATCTGCCTCCCAGCTGAAAGCTGAACCTTTCAGAAACCTCAGCCACAGAGTGTAAGATTAATTGCCTGCCACATTACCTTGGTAAGCAGCCGTTTTTAAGTCATTAACTTCTGCTTAAGGGACACTGATCTTTAACGATCCAACCTCATTTGCATTAAGACAAATTTGCTATTAAAAACACTGATAATTAACATGTACTAGTGTTCTGTACCATATTGGTTGCCTAGATGGTAACATTCCTTGAGGAATCGGTTCCTCATCCTTTTACTACAACCCAAAACTTTCAAGGTCTTTAGATTTCATTTAACTATGCACTGTACTATGTTACAAGTAAGGGATCTTCAGCTGGAAATTCAAGTTAGAGCTTGTTTTCCTTACTAAAACTTCTGTTTTATTCTATATACATATAGTGCTACACTTCAATTTCTCTTATGTCTTACCTCCCTTCATATATAAAACATTATGCAGAAAACCAGTAAAAAATAAATCTTAAATTGTACCTGTAATTTGAAATATTTCTTTGCCAGATCAACATTTGTCCGTCCCTTCTGAAATGGATAGGACCATAATATTAAATTCCAGTGATGTCCCATTTTCTTTACACCCTCCAAAAGATAGTTTATTTCTTCTGATGTAAAATCTTTCCTGGTTCTTCGTTGTTGTTTTTTAAAAACAGTTGCAGGTATATTTGACAAATGAATTTCAGCATCCTACATTAATCAGAAGAGTACATATGTCAGGGGGAATAAACCATCTTGGTGATACAGGGCAAGTTTCACATATACCAAAAGGTTCAGATGTAAGCCACATAAATGGTGGCATGACATAGGTGCCTGCACGGACGTTCTCCAGTCACTGCGCAAGTCAGGGGTTCATTGCAAGTCAACAGCCCCTCAGTTTCACCCATTAGTCATTTGTTCAACGTGAGCAAAATTTCATGTCATGAATACTAACCATGTCTACTCAAAAGTAAGCCCCATTGTGTTCAAAGGGTCTTACTCCAAGGAAAGTGTCTTTAGGATTGCAGCTATTGCCAGTTAATTCAGGTGGTACATTGAATAGGTGACTCATGTGAAGTGGTACAGTAGAGGAAACCATTGATCAACCTTGGACTAACCTTTTCATAAGCAAGTATAGAGCTACTAAGGTACATGCCTATGAATAGCTTTACTTCTTCACCAGTAACAGGGTGACCATATAGAATGGAGGACGGTGCCTCTACCTTTAATCATTGCATAGAAGAGGTAATTTAGGCAAGTGGTGCTTTTTAAACTCTTCTAAGGGCGCAATCCAGAGTAACTATGGGGAGTCCTTGCTCTGGTGTAAGAACAATTTACTCTGGATTGCAATATGAATTTCCCATAGGTTTTCACCAGGTGGTGGAGTAACTACGGGTGCACGTAAAGTCTCTTATGTGCTCCTGTAGTTACTCTGGATTGTAGGGCTTATCTTTTTAAACGCTTCTTGAAGAATTCCCTCTTCCATGCAATGCAGGTAGAGTCACTATGGTCACCATGACCAGTAATGAATATTATTCATCTGTTAATGGTTCCAAGAATGTTAGCAGCATTTTATACAAAGGACATTGATATCAATATTAGAATTTTATACCCGAATATTAATGTTGTAACTTTAAAGAGTCATAACATTTACAGTGGCGCCTCATGTAACAAGTTTAATTCATTCCAGAGGCACGGTTGTTAAGTGAAGCAGATTTTTCCATAGGAAATAATAGAAACAAAGATGATTGGTTCCACAACCCTAAAAATATTCATATAAAAATAACTATTTATAAAAATGATTACAAAACACTGTAAAATACAGTAACATACAACACTGCAATAAAGAAAATACTGTATAGTACTGAACTGCACCGTACCTTTGAAAACCTCCTCGGCTGGTGTGAGGGTTACAGAGAGGGGGACGATTTTGGCTGCAATCCTAAAGACACTTTCTTGGGAGTAAGACCCATTGGATACAATGGGGCTGACGTCTCAGTAGACATGATTAGGATTGTGCTCTTTCACAATCACTAATGGAATCACTGCTAATCATTGGCTCAATGGAATCTTTGTCTTTATGTGCAACTTTAACATTCCCAAGCTGCTAACGGGGAACAGCACTAGAACACTGATAAGGCACACCTTCCACGCTGCCACACACAGATCCCACATACAAAGCTGGCTCAGGCTGCTCCCCTTGGACTTCCTATGAGTTCCCTGGCCATGGAAACCTTATTCCAAACTTTGCCCAGGGCCCCACTATAGCTCAAGATAGTCCCCTCATCCCCCCTGTAGGTTCCCTTGCCATGGAAACCTGTCCCAAACTTCCTCAGAAGTGCTCTTTACTCAAGACAGTGCTCTTTACACAAGTCAAAATTTCTGAGGAAATTTTGCTCTTTACACAAAACGCTTTTTATTCAAGTCGCTCTTTACTCAAGGTACCACTGTACATTAAAATGTCATAACTGAGGAGATCATACCTTATCTTGATCCAATGAAGAAGCTTGATTTTCATTCAAATGTTGGTCTTTAAAACAAGTTTTATGTTTGACTGAGTGTTCCTTCAAACATATATCTTGCACTGTTTGAAGATCTGCTGTTTGGAACAACACAGTGTGATATAGCACGGAGAGGGTGATGTTCTAAGAAAAAAAATATCTTGGACATGCCTATAGGAGCTCTTTAGAGCTAGACTACTTACTGTATATTAGGCTGCAATCCTAAAAACACTTTCCTGGGAGGAAGACTCATTGAATGTAATGGGGCTTACTTTTGAGTAGACATGGTTAGGATTGTGCTCTATGGCTGCAATCCTAAAGACACTTTCCTGGGAGTAAGGCCCATTGGACACAGTGGGGTTTACCTCTGAGTAGACATGGTTAGGATTGTGCTCTATGTCTCTCAGAACCCTTAATATTAGTCAAGATACACATACCAATACTCCAAGTTCAGGAGGAGTTAAAATTATTTTTAACTGATTAAAAACTGTTTAGGGAATAGTAAAAAATATTTTGCATAACTCACTTGTGCCTATAAGATTCACTCTATTTGTTTCTGCTAATTTACTGTTTTTATTCATATTGACCATTGTATCAGAACTGCTATTTTTCATTTCCTCCAAAGGCATCAGTACCATATCTATTAAAGTTACAAAATAAATCTTTATTATTATTGGAAAAATAAAACATGTTCAGAAGCTGTCAGTATTATAAAGGATAGTATATGGTAGTAGATCATTTAGAGTAGTAGTCTGGCGATTTTAGCCTTTCAACCTTTGGAATCTGTTGTCCCATTCCCTCCCCCCCCCCCCGGTTAAACTTGCTACCCCCAATCCAGGACACAATGCTAAAAAAGAGGACATGTTCTGGAAAAACGGGACATATGGTCACCCTGACCCCAAATCCCCAGGTTGTCTCCCACACTCATTCCTCTGACACCTCAGGCCCTTTCTTACCCCACTCCCACTGCTCTCAAGCCCCTTATACCCTCTCTCTCTCTCTCTCTCTCTCTCTCTCTCTCTCACACACACACACACCAGAGAGCGGACTCCTTCCTCCCCCTGGCTCCTTTTACCATGACTTCTCCCTGCATGGGGCGGAGTGGGGTGGAGGGCCAATAGGATTCCCTCCAGCCCTCCTCACCTTTCTGAGGCTCTGGTGGTGAGTGTCACAAAGGAGCCCTGGCGGGAGTGGCAGAGAAGCTGGCTGGGGGTCCTGGCACAACCTGTGTCCTGTCATGTAGGGAGCGGATGGAGTTGCAGCCAAATTGGCGGTGCCAGGTCCTCCAGCCAGGGTCCCCACCGCTCTGCTGGGGCTCCTTTGTGGTGCTCACCACCAGAGCCTTGCAAGGAGCTTTGCAAGAGCACCTTGCAAGATTGCCTTCCCCAGCATTCCTGTAGCTTTAGGCTCCCTGGAATGGCACCACACAGCCTTAAACTGCAGCAGCTACTGCAAGGTCTCGCACATGGCAACCTTGGGGGATCACTGTGGTCACCAAGATGGCGGCCCCTCACCATTTGCGATATCGATGGAAAGAGATTGTGACACCTGTAAGGTGAACCAACTCTCAATTCCCCACAGAAGACCACTGATAAGTAGTCTGATAAGACCACTGATAAGTAGAGGAATAAGTAAAGATTTTCAGGAGCTCTGTTTTCTGTTAAAATAATCTGGACTAAAAAAAGACAGTGCTAAATATAAGAATTTAGGAAAAGCACTTTTCTTTCTAAAAAAGAAGTTAATAGCTTTAAAGAAATATTCTTTTTTGTGCTCCACATCCAAAATCTGAAGACTTTTGTTTGTTTAGAATTGGGAATTGTTTTTGCATGCAGTTTGACATGTCCAAATTTTTAATGGCAACAATATATGGTAAAACATTTTAGAGGGACTCACTGTATATTACACAGCAAGAAAAAAGAGCTGCAATTTGAAAGAGATGTTTAGACATGAACTATGGACAAACTGTGGAAGCTTCTGCTGCAAAATCTCTATAATTTCTCATGCATACATATATAAACAATTCCCCTGCCACAGTAAAAAAAATGCAGTATTGGTGTTATATGAGAGAAAAATTATTTTTAACTGGATATACAAATGCTGCAATCCTAAAGACATTTTCCTGGGAGTAAGACCCATTGAACACAATGGGGCTTACTATTGAGCAGACATGGTTAGGATTGTGCTCAAAATGATATATTGAAACCATCAAAATGTTAAATCAAAACCTACATAAACAAACAAAAAGTGCAAAAATTAAGCATTTGATTATTTAATTAGTTTCAAGCTCAGTTGAAGCATATGTTTCACTCACAACTTACAGTCTATTTCTCCTAAAAGGATTTAACTTTGAATAAATCATGTTCAGTGCTATTTAATTAAACGCTATTACCTTTACCATTATAGTCTGTTGAAAGAGTCTTGCTAACGACAACAGATCTTTTTAGGTTTCTTTTATATTTTGTTTCCATTTCTAAAATAACTTTATGTTGTTCGCATAGGTATTTACAAGATTGCAAAATCTTGCTAAAATTTCGGCTGTTTAAGGTAAGTCCTATTGTTCTACAACCTAAAAAAATACAGAATATTGTAGAAATAAAACGTAAAAATTTAGAAAATTACATTAAACAATTTCTTTAAAATATCTTATAAATGACTGGCTGGACTATGGTGCAAAAGTGTTAGCTGGAGATCTCTTTGAGGTAAGGAAATATGTCAGCAGCCACTATGGGTCTACTTGAATCTCTGTCAGCTAAATTGCTGGCATTGAACCAGGTTACCTATGTAGGGCAAGTAGGCCCAGGAAAGGGAGACAACAACATCCAACATCAGCCTCTGCTGCTGCCTCGCCTCCCACCAGGCCCAGTCTGCACACCTCTGCCCTGTGCCACACTCCCTCACCCAGCTTCATCCCCTCCCCTGCTTTCTTCAGTACCCCATCCTTAAATGCTTGACAGCAATCTCATCATGTCAGTTCCCAGAGTCTCTCCAGCTGGTGCAGAGGCCAACCATCTGCCCACACTGGCCTCCACACATCTCTTTCTGGTCACCACAAATCTAGCTTTATGCCAATTTTTGTGATGGTCAGGGCCAAATCTCCAAAATTGGAGATTTGGGCAGTCAACTGACCTTGCTTATTATGACAAAAATGGGTATTGTTTATTTTTAAAATATGGTATTTCAGTATTTAACATCTGTAAATCCAGAAAAAACTTATAAGAAAATCCTCCCCAGTAAACTTAATATAATTCTTCACACTTTCAAATTGCCAAGAAATTATTATTTTGAATAACTCAAAACATTAGAACACATTCTTTCGCAACTGTCTGGCACTGAGGTAAGGGCAATGAAGCTGTGAGGTAAGGGAACAAACATCCCCTTCCCTCCATGACTGCCTCCATGACTGCCATCCAACTACAGTATGCAGTAAGCAGGCCTCCATCAGTCTTGAAAGACTATGGTATCGTGCTCGGCACTGCATACGCTGCATGTGAAGCACGAAAGCCTGGGTTGGACTGTTATGGAGGATAGGCTGTTACCCAAGCAGCAAATCCCCCCTCTCCACACCACTGAATTAGTCCAATGGAAAGGCAGAGCCAAAACGATTGGATCCAGCTGGCGTCGCAGAGCTGGGCTAAGGACAGGAGCTCACCCTGTCCTGTGGAGCCGACCCGGGTCTCAACAGGCACAGCGTCTTAACCGCTTGCGCCACCCGTAGTATGCAGTAGACATGAGACATCCCACTGGCAGAGCTTTGCCAAGTGCTGGAATGTTAGTTAGGATTTGGGATTTCACTGCTTTCATTATGACACAATAATAAAGTTACAATTTTCTACTTTGAATTTACACAACAATATAGAATGACATAAGTTTTTAAAACCATAAATTGGTTAAATGTTCTGATTTATCTAGCCACTTTGAAAACAAAGAGAAAAAGTCACCTGAGCACCTTAAGCCTGACACTTTAGGATTCACAGAAGGAGTAAACATGCAGCTTGTTCTTCTGCTTGATGTGTTTGTATATAATTCAATTGGTTCTAAAAGGATAAATTGTTATTTATTTAATATGAGATACAGTATATATCTGTATTTGTGTGCTTTAAGTACCATTAATTTGTTGCTAGATATAGGTCTGAATGGAGTGGACCCTTAATTTAATAGACTAATGGGGGGGGGGAAGGGATTCCTCTGTGAATGCCAAAATTCCTTAAAATCCAAATGCATTTCTAACAATGCATTTATGCATGACACCCACATAGTGTAAAGTTTATATGATTAGTTTTAAAGAAGACAATGCCAATTTTTTTTCTGGTCTGTTATCTGAGGTCCATTAAATTGAGGACTCACAGTAATGCAAGAATACAGGTACAAAAGCATTAATTGCGACACTGAATATTTTAACACCAGTGAAAATCCAGATTTAAATCCTGCAATGCAATCCTAGGCACATCTACTCAGAAGTAAATCCCACTGAGTATAATGAAATTTACACCCAGGTAAACATTATGGTGCTGTATGCCAGTGCTGATCCTGCGCAGGAATTTTGGAGGTCTGTTGAAGATCTATTCAGGGACATTTGTCCCTTTTCCCTTGGGTATGCCACAGGAGCCACAATGGACAAAATGGACCCATGAGCTCAATCACTGGTTGCACTATGTTGGTGGATCAGGCCCAGGAAGGGGGATAGGCTGGGGTGTGCCTATGTGGTGTGCCTAGCACCACCAATCTCAATTCCTCCAGGCACGATCCATCCATTGCCACCTTCCCTCAACACGTTTCACTCCCTCTCTACCCTCCCCTTGCTGCACTTCTCAAGTGCACATTTTCCCTTCTGCCAGGATTTGTGGGCCACCTCAGGCCTTCACACTTTGGCTACTGCTATGTTGTCACAAGTGCTTTATGGCATTTTTGTAACAGCAAGCACTTGTGCAGTGCATGCTGGACCACCATGCCCACTGCTCAGGATTATGCCACTAATCTACTAATTTGGTCTCAAGATACAATAGTCTTTCCATTGTACATACTGAAGTATTTAACATATATGGAGTCATGCATAGTAGATATGCATAGGATGGTCTCCAGGAAAGGCTGAGCTGGTGCTGGCGAAGCGCTAAATCTGGCCATATCCCAGCTGGGACTATTTTTTGCTAGTTTTACAAGACATCACTTGTATTGCAAGTCAAATTTTATTAGAAATTTTTGCTTATCTTGCGAAACATTCTCAATCCAAGTTTTACTGTATATTAGAGGATGACATTTAAGAAAAATAAATCCACAATTGAATATATGATGTAATACTATGATATTCAACACATGCAAACACTTAGCCTCAAACATATTTAATATACCGTATTTACTCAAATCTAATGCACCATCAAATTTATTGCGCACCCTATCCCTATAAGAATCAGAATATCACAATTTAATCTTATTAGGCACTGAATCTAAAGTGCACCCTGATTTTGGAGACTTAATTTGGCCAGAAAAGGTGACTGTTAGATTTGAGTAAATACAATATATACAGGATATAGTAAGTATGGAATATGATGAAACATAGACATGCACCTACTTTTCTTATATTTAAACTAAACTTGATTTTCACCAAGAATCTTATTAAAATACCTTGAATTAGAACAGTGTTTAGGTTCTTGATACCTGTATTTTGTACCTGTGGAGTCATGCTTCCAACTACAAAATCTGGTTGCTTAAATAATACTTCACTGAAAGAAAGAAAAAAATATTCTTAAAATTAAACCCACATCTATTTATATCTACACATATGCATCTTGTTCATCATGCTTCACGCATACAAAACCAGTGGCCACATGATATTGTGTAAAATGATAGCTAGAGAGTGGTACATTTTGTGTTTTTACTAATGTTTGGAAAGTTGTTATTGTATGTTAGGATGCACATAAGCAACATACCAGCAGCAATTCCATCTCTACATAAAATGGGAAGCCACCTTAACTCTAGAAACACAATGAGTATTTACCTTCACTCTGAAATTTAAGTCTTTACGTACCCCTTATCTGTCATCATCTTTCTGAATCTTTCTGTAACTCTTTCCTTAAACTTCACCATATTAATTAGCTCAAGCTGCAATCCTAAGCTCCAGTTAGGCTGGCCTAAGTTCCAGCACAAGACCTGTGCTGGACTTAAATGAAATACCAGGAGGGGAGGGGAATGGCAGGGGGGAGTAAGACCAGTGATCAAAAATGTGAAAGCCTCCCCATACCACCACAGGAACAGGGAGCAAGGGAGTTGTGCCTGCCTAAATTGGTTAGGCCTCAATCTAATCTTTGCAATGAAGGCTGAAATATGTCTCTAGCAATACAGAAAAGACCTGCTGATTTCTAATTAATAGTATTAAAATTCATTTATTTACTATTATGATTAAAAATAATAATTTAAGCTTTTAAGTACAATTCTTAACATTACCTTGCCTGAACATCAGATTTATTGGATTCACAAGCAATGCTTTTGTTTGCAATATGGACTTTGTTAATGGCAACCATTTTCATTTTATCAGCTGAATGAAGAAATTTACTGTGTCCACTTTGACTAACTGAAGCATCCATTGCATTTCCAATGGCAGTTTTTAATAGTTCATTCTTAGACAAGCGATGTGTACATTTAGAGGGGATCTCCTCTTCATATGCAGAATTTAGAAGTGGTTGGTTTATTTTTGTATGTGTCACAACCTCATTAGAATGTTGGTCACCAGCATTTATCTGGAGATGTTTTGATGTCATCTGCATAAGCACTTCTTGAGGAATTTGAGCATCAATAAGTATTTGTCTTCTCACTTTTTCCTATGTTAAATAAAATCAGTTAAAGGACGAAGAATCATATTACATTCGGCTGAAGGACAAGAAAAAAGCAGGATCACCTTAATTGTGGGTGCTAAAGTAAGCATTATATGGAAGTAATTTGCTGTCAGTTCAAAATCTGGTAATAATAACCATCAATACTATTATGCTTCTCAAGGGATTTAGAAATTCCAGCAGCAGCAACATAACCAGGCTGAGTTGGGTGGTACAGAGTCTATGTAATGTTTTCTTCATTTAGAAAGAAACAGGTTTGAACACTAAGGGTGCAATCCTAACCAATTTTCCAGCTCTAAGGGCAATGCAAATTGAAGTTAAGGGAACAAACATTACCTTACTTTGATGCCTTATGACTATCCCCTAACTTCAGTACATGCCCCACCGGCACAGCTAAGCTATTGCTGGAAAGCTGGTTAAGTTTGTGCCCTGAATGAAGTAAGTGGCATACTTACATATGCTTAAGCAATTCTACAGTTCATGTCTGTCAACTCTTCTTCTTGACTTCTATTGCTTCTAGATTAAATATGATCTAGAATTTCTCTTGACTTATATAACTAAAATAACATTAATAACTCCTTCAAGGAGCCCATGCATTAAACAAGCGTCAGAAAGATGGCATTGACAAAGAGCAAGCAGCAATGACTGACATGGGAAAGGAAATTTACAGAAAACAAAGAACCACAATACAATACACATTCTGTAAGGCTGTAACATAAAGTAGGAATCCACTGGCACCTGACTGAACCAGCAGGCATCCGTCAGACTTGAAAGACTAAGGTATCGTGCTCGGCACTGTATACGCTGCATGTGAAGCACGAAGACCTTGGTTAGATTGATATGGAGGATAGGCTGTTACCCAAGCAGAAAATCCCCCCTCTCCATGCCACTGAAATTGTCCAGTGGAAAGGCAGAGCTAATACGATTTGAAACATGTACTGTAAATATAAATTAACAACTTCTCAAATATTTCTATACCATTATTAGGTATTCCACTCACATTTAAATGCCTAGGATTATTGTGACTTTGTTCTGGAGCCACACTGCAAAATTGTTTGTGTTCATGCAGTTTGTGTTCTTCATTTATATTCCTTTCACAAAATCTATTCTGGTGCACTTCAGGTGTACTCCTTTTCTCCTTTTGTTCTTCATGTTGAAGACAACAAAGACCTTTATTAACTGGATATGACTTTTGATGACTGCCTTTTGATTTCAAAGTCTGAACACTGCTACAGATCTCCTTTAAAAAAGAAAGAATTTTGTCAAACTAACTTAAAATTATCTTTTGTAAAAAGTACAGCCAGTGCCTTAAGTAGAAAATACAGTAAAGCTCTAATAATTCAAGTGCAACAAGACAAAGGTAAAAAAATGAACTTTAAAAATCCTCCAGGTGAAAATGAAAAAAATCAACATTTGAAAAGGAAGTCCTGATTAACAGTGCCCTCTCTTGGCCACAGTGCAACACCAGCTCTCACTTCTCTGCACTTATATTATCATATGTATGAATTTCCAAAGGCTGCACCATTTTTACAGTAACCTACTTCCACATTGTACTCTTGTTAAGATTAACTATACCATGAGGATAGGAATTGCAGGTTCAATGCCATGCCCTCATACTGCCGTTGTTGTACTACCACTCACACAAAACTGGAAAGATACATAAAAGATACTGGAAAAAGAGATACTACAGAACTGTTGACAGACATCCAGCTGAGGTATGAATATAGTTTATCAAAGACTCATTTTATTCTTTTAATACTTCACACACTGAAGTAACACTGTCTTGCAAATAACTCCTTAATCCACTGTTTCAAAAGATTTCCCCAAGTTATTATGCTGCTTAAAAAAATAAAATAACCTCTTGATATTCTTTTTCAAGCTGTTCAATTCTATATAATATTTGTTTTGCTTTATCCTGATAGTCTTCAAAGATCCTCTCTCTGTTCTGTAGGTTTACTTCCATTTCTCCCACATTGTCCATATTTAATGAATGCTCAGTTGGTTTCAGTGACAATTTCTCAGCTTTATGGAAAAAGATAAATTCAAAATAATTTTGCTTCATACAAACATATACATTTTGTATTATATGTCAACATATAATATATATTCAGAGAATGGCTTTTAAGCATGGAACAGGGCTCATTTAAGTATTTTTCTCCCAGTCCCTCTTTTGGGGGGAAGAGTTGAGATAAAGACTCAAGGGGGACACAGTCGCAACGTTCTATTATTATTTTAGATGTCCGAACATGTAGCTATTCAAAAATTAGTCACTGACTTAGAGCACAATCCTAACCATATCTACTCAAAAGTAAATCCCATTGTGTTCTAAGGGTCTTACTCCCAGGAAAGTGTCTTTAGGATTGCAGTATTAATGGCAGAATACCATTAACTAAGCCCCAAACTAGCCTTGAAAACATGTGCAAAATTTACTTGTTCACAAAGTTTTTCTTTTTTCCAGCTTGTCTGCTTACTCATTCATGACACAGACAGACTAAAAATAGAAAAAGAATAAACTCTCATACAATTTACAAAGACTTCTCAAGCTGGTCCTCTGAAGGTGATTCAGAAGACAAAGTGAGCGGCTGTTTTCAAAAATAGGTATAAAAACCATCTTAATCTTACTGATTGCTTTGCAGTTTTGCAGCACAAAGGTAGCAGCTTTGTTTAGTTCTTCATCCTGTGATTCAGTTAATGCCTGAATAATAAGTGGAAGGCCATTGTTTTTAACGAAGGCATACTGATTTTTCTCTACAAAGATATGATTTACAATAAAACATATCAGTCCATACTGCACAATAACAATAAGTCACAATAACTCTGGAAGAATAGTCAATAATTTGAACAGAACAATATTTCTCATCAAAATTTCCATCAAAATCTGAGTACATTCTACAGAACTAGTGATATGCTATAGTGTGATCATCTTAATAAGAATATTTATCATTCCATCAGCAAATCTTGTTAATATTGATACAAAAATTACACAATTTGTGCACACTGGAAGTGGTAAAGTTGCACCTTGGAAGTGTGATTGGAAACAATCTGCACCTTGCATCGCTAGCAAATTGAACTCATATTAGTCCAGAATAATAAGTAATCCATAATAATCATTGGGTAGAATAAAAGCACTGATTTCTAGTGCAATCTGTACAAATATAGTATTTAATATGTTAAATAAATAATAAAACATGACCTAATGTTCTGTTTAATACGACAGCATTAATAAAATAAATCAGAATCATACCACAACCATCTGTACAATGTCCAAGGGTAAGTATAACACTAAACTTTTCATCTGAATCCAGAATGTTGTAAGAGAGCAGCCTCAATAGATTTGCCACAATATTGAATCTTGACAGACTGACACCAATGGCAGCTACTGGTACAAAACACGTAAAGAGTAAAAAAAATTGTTAAGCATTAAATATAAGCCTTGTTTATACATTAGCTTCCATAGATTCCTGAATGCATGAGAACTTTCTGCGATGCACACTTACTTGAGGTGGTGTATGATGGTACTCATAAGAAACCTGGGCACTTGCTGCTCAGCAGTGAGACCATGAATGTGACACAGGAGGCTCAATTCAGATGGCACTGCTCCAAAGTATGTTTTCCTGCATTTGAGAAAGCCCTCCCATCCTGAGCCTACTAGTGTTTGTTGTATTACATCAAGCTTTCCAACTCAGAAGTAGAGAGTTAGGTAGGAGAGTTAATCTCTTTAAAGAGAAAAGAGAAAATTATCTAAAAAGAAAATTATCTCTTTACCCAGTGTGTAATTGTGGTAGTATGGGGAACTCCTTACCACAGGATGTGGTGATGGCATCTAGCCTCAATGCCTTTAAGAAGAGGTTGGACAAATTTTGAGGGGACTAGACCATCAGAGGTTACAAGCCATGATAGCACACTTCTATTTTTGTAAAGATGTAGGCAACCACAGAATGTCAGATGCAGAGAAGCGCACCTGGACATAGGTGTCTTGTTGTCTTGTATGCTTCCTGAGGCATCTGGTGAGCCATATAAGATACAGATGTGCCTTTGATCTGATCCAGTGGGGCTCTTATGAGCTTATGTATGAAACTCATGATTAATTCATCACTTTCTGTTACAGAAGTGGTTAACTTCTGGTTATTTCCAGTTACACTGGTGGTACTTCGAATTGCTGGACCATGTGAAGTAGTATGCTGGAGGACAAAGCTTGAGAAAGCTTGTGTTTGGTACCTAACTAGTGCCAGGCTACAGTTCTGCTCACTAAACAAGCATAAGAAGGTATTTGAGTCTGCTTACTCACAGTTATCAGCAATGCAGGCATCCAAGGTCTTTATCACCACTACTGCAAGCTTTGCATTGGAACAGTTCCCAGCTGAATTTTGTATTAATTTGACAAGAAGCTCATCCAATATAGCTAATCCACCAATTGAAGCAAAAAAATGCTGTATTCTTGCTTGGGGAAAGAAAAGTAAAAGGACTAATGTTGCCAGATATATATACCCACAAACCACAGCTGCAATACAAGGACATCTGCAAGAGGGATCTAAAGGCCTTGGGAATGGACATCAACAATTGGGAAACCCTGACCTCTGATCGTTCAGCGTGGAGGCAAAAGATGCAGCATGGCCTTCTTCAATTCGAAGAGACACTCATTTGGCAGGCTGAGACAAAGAGGCAGTCCCAAAAACAGCGAAATCTGGGGGCTGGGCAGGGGACTGACTGTATCTGCCCTCAGTGTGGAAGGGATTGCCACTCTCAAATTGGCCTGTTTAGTCATAAAAGACGCTGTTTTAGGACCTCTACTTCTGAGCACGATACCATAGTTTTTCAAGACTGAAGGATGCCAATGAATATATATATGGGATTATTAAGCACCCACCCAGAAATAATGATCCCACCAGGCTTTCTATTATTCTTGAATAAAAACCCTCTTCATGAAAGATGAAAGTATCATGTTTAGATACTTACAATTATTTGCAACTGTCAGTCCAATAAATGAACAAATTGGACGAACTATTTCAGGTTTTATGCAACTATGTAGCCAGTATTTTGCATGTAGAAAAACCAAACTACAAGCATTCTGATTAACTTCTGTAAATAACAAAACAAAGATAATTCTAGCTTAAATTTCTCCTTAAAAACTTTAAATTTTATCTCACATTTGCTACTGTTAAGCAAATAATAAAACATTTTAAAAATCATTACCATTGTGGGGGTTGTTGACACATGCACAGAGAGTACTGCAAACTGAAGACCACAGATGATACTGGTTAATATTTTGATAAAGCATGCTCACTTCAGATACCGAAAGAGTTGTTCTGTTAGAAAAAAGACAATTATTGGCAATGACAACAAAAGCATAAAAAGCATTATCTAACTGCAACAGCTCTGCTTGTTTGCATACCTGAATAATTGCAGCAGAACATCAAGGCAACCAGATTCTCTCACACATGTTTGCCCACTCTCTATAAAAAAAACCACGTTTGGTATGTAATAAATTTAAACAAAGTACCGTACTTCAAATAAAAGTTCATGATCCATTGCAAGTTTTTGGTTTGATCTTTGTTTTCTCCTCTCCTCTGTGTGCATGTAGAAGAAACTAGAAGCTGTTCAGTTTACCACAAACCAGTTTGTCTTTGCATCCATGAGTGAAAAACAGTATCATCTTGCTTTGATATCCTGCTTTGTTCACAAACTCTAGTTTGCACAAGGCACAGTTTGTTTCTTTCAGCTGAAATGGCAACTATAGTTTATTGCAAGCAATGAATGATGTAATTACAAGTTGTCAAGTTGTACATGTAACAAAACACAGCTCATGGTTGAATTGAACCATTATGTGGTGGCAAACTAGTGTTTGCCCTTGATTGTCTGCATATTAAGGAACACAAGCTAAACATCTTAGATTTACACCTAAAAATGTAAATTAGGAAATGGTTCGGTGGACAGGTTAGCACTAGAAAGCTTATATAAACTATGTTTTATTCATAAGAACATGAAATGCAAATCATTTCATTCTGTGCACAAACATTTCATTCCAAATGAGAAGCATTGAGTTCTTTAGCCTCAAAATTGTAAATTTCCAATGGAATTATGTAATCCATGGAAATGAAAACTAAGCACCTAATATGTGGCAATGATTTTTGTGCTTCAACACCTTAGAACATGTTTATAAGCTGTAAACATGAAACCTGCTTAAATGGTTTCATTTAAGCCAGGATGACTAAGACAAGATGGTGTAGTGATTATGGTGTTGGACTTAAGACCTGAAAGATCCAGATTTGAATCCTTGCTCAGCTACAATGCTTCCTAGATTACCTTGGGCCAGTCACTATCTCTCAGCCTCATGCACCTAATAGCATTGTTGTGAGGTGAGGACAAAAGGAGGAAGGAACAGTGTTCACACACCTTGAGCTACTTTGAGGAAAGCCAGTATGAGGACTTGAAAAGTAAGTAAAATCCCATTGAGATCAATAGGGCTTATAAGTAACAAACAAAATCGATCTAACGATTCACCTTTTTCTGGAAAACACCAAGTTTGATTTATATTAATTGTATACATAAACAACTACAATTTCTATAGAAATAGAGAGAAAACTTACTGTTATTTGAAGTTAGCATTAATAAGACATAAACAGATACTCTTTTCAGATTTACACTGGAATCTTCATTTATTAAAAACATACGAAGGTCTTCAAAAAATTCAGAAGTGCATAAAATCTGTTGACAGAATACTAAAGCAAAAACAAAATTAAAATTTATTTTAATAAATTTAGAATTAATTATTTTAATTTAAATTCATATTGTAGATTTTTTCTAAAGGTTGAACTTTTGATCATAATCTTCCCTGCCGTTTTACGTAGCATTCTAATAACTAAGAAGTTTATGCAGTGTCTCAGCCTAAAGAGCCCTGAGATATCCTGATGCAGTAGTAATTTATTTGACATTTTGAATTCAGCACAATTGCAGAAAGGCCACAAGGCAACCAGGCAAATTATTTGCTTGTCTTCGTATTTAGCATACTTATTGATTTATTTTATTTTATTTTTATTCTGCCTTTCTCCCCAATGGGCACCCAAGGCAGCTAACGACTGATAAAACAGTAGCAATAAAATACAATTAAAATAATAAAATACAATTCAAAACAATATAAAAAACAACTAAACAGCAATAATGGAAGGATGGAAAAGGACAGATTAAAAACATTATGTGGCCTCAAACACTTTTTTATATAAAAACGTTTTTAGGCCCCACCGGAAGGTTAAAAGAGAGGAGGCTGATATTAATTCAAAGTGGAGGGAGTTCCCTAATGCAGGTGCCATCACCAAGAAAGCACTGTTTCTGGACGGCATTCACCTAACTTCTCTACATGGTGGCACAACCAACAGGGCTGCCTCAGATAACCTCAGAGAACATGCCAGATTGTACAGAAGAAGGCGGTCTCTCAAGCCATTTAGGGCTTTAAAGGTTATAACTAGCACCTTGAATTTGGCTCGGAATCAAACTGGCAGCCAGTGCAGCCGCCAGAGCAGTGGAGTGATGAGTCAAACCGCCAAGCTCCAGCAACTACACAAGCCACCGCATTCTGAACCAGCTATAACTTCTGAACCGTTTTCAAGGGCACCCTAAGTACAGCGTGTTACAATAATCTATTCTTGATGTCACCAAGGCATGGACCATCATTGCCAGATCCAATCGAGACAGGTACGGCCATGGCTGGTGCACCCAGCTGAAGCTGAGCAAAGGCGCTCCTGGCCACAGGTGACACATTAGCATCCAGGAGCAGCTGCGAGTCCAGGAAGATCACCCCCAAACTACGAACCTGCTCTTTCAAAGGGGGGGGGGGGAATCCCATTCAGAGCAAGGTAACTATCCAGTACATGCACTGAGGATTTCTGAACCAGTAGGACCTCTGTCTTGTCAGGATTTAATTTCAGTATGTTTGCCGTCATCCAGATCCAACAACCTCCAGACAACACTCCAGGACAGAGAGAGTCCCTTTTGTATCCGGTGGAAAGGACAGATAGAGCTGAGTATCATCCGCATACTGATGGCACCCAACTCCAAATCCCTGGATGACTTCTCCCAGCGGTTTCATGTAGATGTTAAACAACATGGGGGAGCCCTGTGGCATCCCACACTTCAAGGGCCAGGGTGCTGAACTGGAGTCCCCCATCATCACCATCTGGGACCTGTCAGCCAAGAAGGAGTGGAACCACTATAAAACAGTGCCCCCAATCCCCAACTCAGCCAACTGCTCCAGAAGGACACCATGGTCAGTGGGGTCGAATGTCGTATCTGACTCCCTACACCAGCAGTAAACTCTAGTCAGCTTTCTGGCTTGGACTGGTATGCAACAATTGATTGAGCATCCCAGTACACCTAACCAAGACAAGTTCTAAGCACAGAAAACAGCAACTTAAATAATATGATGCTGTCTATATGATTAATAAAACTGGGCATTACCATTATTCTCAGCTAATCCTCCTAATGTAAATAGGGAAGCTTCTCTTACTGCACTTTGTGTGCTTGATTTTGCAAGGTTATGTACAAATATCAGACCACCAATTTCTCGAAAATAATCACATGCATCACCTGTAACAAAGATAGAAATAGTCTTTTAAAAATACATGTCTGTGTTGTTTGCAATAACCATAATAATCCAAGAGACAAAAGAACAATGATTTGATTCAAATGGCAAAAAGATGACTTACTGTTTTCTTGACAAACTGAATAAATAGTAATCAAGGCCTCTTTTTGAGAAGCAGGATTGTCCATCTGATACTTAAGACATTCAAGGAGCAAATTCAGATCAGTTTTCATCTCTACAAGCATAAGACAAACATATTTCAGAATTTATCCACATTTATTTTATTTGAAGAGCATAATCTATCCATATCCACTCAAAAATAAAAACCATTTTGTTCTACGGGTCTTACTCCAAGGAAAGGTCTTTAAGATTGCAGCCATAATCATCCTCTTTAACTTTTTATCTCCAAGTTATAACTCAGCACATGATATGTTTCATTTTGAATGCAATCCTAAACATGCTTTTCTGGGAGAAAGACCTATTGAATACAGTGAGGCTTACTTCTGAGTAGACATGGTTAGGATTTTGCTCTTTTAATAAATTTTGTCCCTTTCCATCCTAACCTACATTCTTATTTTTCTCTCTTAAAAACTGAATTTGCACAACGCCATCTCCCCTTGCCCACCACATGTGTTCCAAAGTGTTTGTTACAATCTCATAAAATAAGAAGATGAATTAACCAAAGTTCGCCCCTGCTAAAAGAAATCAGACATCTGGTTAATGTTTCTTTCAAGTGAAAGATGCAACTAAATCAGTGTTTTCAGCCTTTTTTATCTCATTAATAAGGTACTAAAACTGACAAGCAGAGGTGAATTAAGATTTAGAACATCCCAAATTACAATTTGAGCTCTACATTCAAGTGTTATGCAAATAAACCATTATCTCTCCACTACAATACACTTCTGTAAAGCAAAAGGTTTTTGTAAGAATGTGATACGCAATGAGAACTTGGAAACTCATTCTGTAATATTAAAAGTGCAATGTTAAAAGATATATAATGTATATTATCTAATGTGGGGTAGCAGTGGCTTACTGGTTAAAGGCATCATGCCTGTTTATCTGAAGTTTGGTTCGAGACTCAGTGCTGTAAAATGGGGTGAGCTCCTGTCAATTGCCTAGCTCCTGCCAACCTAGCAGTTCAAAAGCATGTAAATGCAACTGGATAAATAGGTACTACTTCAGTGGGAAGGTAACAGCACTCCATGAGCCTCAGAATGTAGTCATGCCAGCCACATGACCATGGAATTGTCTTTGGACAACTCTAGCTCTTCCGCTTAGAAACAGGGATAAGCACTGCTCCCTACAGTCGGTCACAACTAGCAGTACCTGTGGGGAACACCTTTACCTTACAGTATATTATCTAGTATGCTTTTATTCAAGAACTGAAGACAAATAGGAATGAAGTAAATTGTTACAGTCATTATAATTCATCAGTCTGTGCTCTAAATCTATTTCCAGGCACCTGGACAAAGGAAGTATCAAAGTAACAACAAAAAATAAACCCAGTAGTTATGATAACCTAATATGAAATACCAGGAAAGTGAAGAGATCTCTTTAAGAAGACAAGCCCAGTTTTACTTCTGTTTGAAGACTAACTCGGCAGGTTTCTTAAGGCAATTAAAAGCAAATTGATGGCTATAAAGAAAGGAATGTAAGCAATCTTACCACATTGAGTCTTCTGATTTTTTCCATTTGGCATTGTTATCAAATTATTTTTCCAGCTTTAATCTGTATGCATATGAGAAAGAGACAATCTATCATCAAAGAAGCAAGTTAAAAGGAAAATAAAAGGCAAGTGTGGCTGCAATCCTAAGCTCCAGTCAGGTTGGCACAAGCCCAGGCATAAATCCCATGCTGGCCTGGATCTGTCACATCACACTGCCCCACTCATGGTGGGTTAGGCCACTGCACAGGCATGTGCCAACCTTCCCACACCACCACAGAAAGATATGCCAGGTGAGTTAGGCTGGCCTAAATTTTTTAGGATTGTGTCCTATGTCAATTTAATAATACCTTTATTATTATTTTCATAGTACTTCCTCTGTAGTGACATATCATCAGTATCATCAAATGTGGACAAGGTCCCTTCAAAATGTAGGACACAGGAAATGTGGCTTTCCTGTGGTTAATATAAATACTATATTATTATTAAATTTAAAACTATCACATTTAATTTATTAAATACAAGAAGTCTATATGCTGCCTGCTCACAAGGAAAAGGAGGACAATGAAAAAAAAAATTCCAGGACATAAGGCTAAAAAAGAAGATGTGCCCTGGAAAAACAAGACATATTATCTTCATATATTAGTTAATTCATAAACGGCATTAAAATGATGGCAGTTGGAAGGGAGAAGGTGGACATGGTAACAAAGGCAGAAAACCTGCAGTTTAGGTGCAACTAAATATATTACATTGAATGAACAGTCCTATCCATAGCTACTCAAAAGCTCCATTGTGTTCAATGGATCTTACTCCCAGGAAAGTGTGCTTAGGATTTAGGAAATCCTAAATTTCCTATGTGCTATGAAATTTAGGCCAGCCTATCTCACATGGCCTATCTTTGTGATGATGTGGCAAGGTTGGCGTATGCCTGTGCATTGGCCTAACTGCAAGAGTGGCACACAAGTGCCTTACTGCACCTTTTGACACCCCCAGGTCAACACAGGACTTATGCCAGGGCTTAGGCTGGCCTAAAGTGAGGTTAGAATTGCAACCTTAGGGTCCATAAACTCTTCAAAGATTATAGTAGTTTAGCTGGTATGCCTAAAAGAAATATGATTGATGGGAAGGAGAGGGTGTGAGGATATGTGTGATGTCACACATTGTGCCTTTTACACAAGTTTTGCCTTTTACACGTGAGAAGTGTATCCCCTCACTTGAGATTTGCAGCTTGCTTGATCATATATATTTCTTCCCCTGCCCACTCCCCACAACCCCGCAGTGGTCCCCTCAACTCTGAGGGGTGACAAACACCTGAGGGAAGCACCACATTTTCCCGCTAAAAATGAGGAGACACTTGTGAGGGGAAAGCAAGCCTGTTCCAGTCTCATTCATTTGCCTCCATAGCTGTACCAACAATTAAATGTTTGAGTGCTCAAAAGACTGAGGAGAATCAGTCTGAGCTGAGGTAAAAGATGGCTCCAAGACCTCTAGAACTTCATCTTGGGTCATGTTTTCCTAGCAGGCACTCAGCTACACGCGTGTTTCTTGCATGTGTTTCTTGCGCAATGTGTTTCTTACGCATATGTTTCTTGCATGTGTTTCTTGCGCGTGTTTCTCAGCTACACGCGTGTTTCTTGCTACCTACACGCGTGTTTCTTGCGCATGTGTTTCTTGCATGTGTTTCTTGCGCGTGTTTCTCAGCTACACGTGTTTCTTGCTACCTACATGCGTGTTTCTTGCATGCCTCAAAATAAAGAAGCTCTCAGGCTAACAGTATGCAGGAAATCTCCCATGATGTTGCCTCCATTGAAGAGGCAAAGCACAGTGCAGTTGACATGACAGTGGTGCAGAGAGTGGAGCTAACATGGAGTGGAGCCAACATGGAGATGCTAATATGGGTTTCTCATAGAGGCCACTATGCCCCCTGCTCTGGTCCTTCAAGGTGTTGCATTGTGTGCATGAGGAGAAAGACAGGCCTAGCTTGATATCAGGCCTAGCTCCTGAGGAAATCAGTGTATTTTTCTCCCTGCCCCTCACATTTTTCTTTTCCCCTCAGGAAACTTGTAAGTTTGTGAGGAGGGCTTGCTTTAAGATCCCTCACAGAAGCACCATCATGCTCGTTTCAAAAGCTCTGCTCACAGGAGAAGGGGCAAATGGAGCAATTTGCTCTGACCCCCTTGCCAATTTTAGTTCTTATTTTGCACATTAGCTTCCAGTTTGTGGTATAACCTTAATAAATGTCTCGCCTGCAAAGTGTTAAGTTCATTTGTCTCAAAATTTGGGTCACAAAAGGTAAATTTTTCCTCAAAACTTGAGGGGAAAAAAGTTTGCCTCAAAATCTGAGGTAAACTCTTCCTCCGCCTATCCGTTTTTATGGGAACAATCTGCTTCATCCCAGAGCACTTAGGTTTAACATCAAGAGGTTAAGCTACTATACAGTACTTCTTTTCCTTGTTATTCTCCTCTAATTTTATTGAGAAACAAGTGGTTCCTCTGAGTAAAATGTCACACCTATGTAAACCATTTCACATAGAGACAACATGATAGGTGTTGGGTCTAACACAGCACATTCACACTTATGTTCTAAAGGCAATATGGTGAAGTGGTTAGTGCTGGAGTTGACCAGGATTCAAATACCACCTAGTGCAGTGTTTCTCAACCAAAGCTACAAGTACCACTAGAGGTAGTTGGGGTGTTGGTGCCTGCAGGACCTTGGAATGCATGCTGCCTGGCAGCGAGAGTAGGAAAGAGACACAAGAATATGGCTCACTGGGGATAGCTCCAATGCATGCTTTCCTGCACTCCAAAAAAGCCCTTCCATTCACCCTCAGCCAGGATGGGGTTGTGATTAGGGAAATGGACCGAGACCTGGAAGATCCAGAATTGAATGCCCCTCAGCAATGAAGCTTCCTGGGTGACCTTGGATCAATCACTCAATCTCAGCCTCACCTACATCACAGGGTTGTTGTGAGGACAAAGGAAAAATAAACCTTGCATTCCACTTTGGGCGTTTGACCTAGAAAAGGCAAGGTATAAATCCCTTAACTAATGAATCTTATTCATTATCTTATTCATCTTAATCCTAGTGAATTAAGGGAAAAGGAATGGGGTGCCATATACCTGGGGGTACCAATTCCATATATCTGAAGCATTAGCCAGTGACTCTTTGATTTTATATATACAGATGTTGCAATTTCTCAACTGCCAATATGTCTTAATTGATGCCCTTCCTGAAAAAATGTAGCATTTATTGTCAGTGTGTGCATCACTCATTTATATGTGGTATAGCTATGATTCTAAATTTTAAAATCATTTTTTAATATTGCCTAGACTGTGACAGGTTATGCAGTGCTGCTACCTGGAGAAGTTTCTGAATGTTATCTTCCTATGGGCCAGAGTGAATTCACTAGGCAAGAGAGGCAAGTCTAAACACACTTCAGTATACAGTGGCGCCTCACGTAACAAATTTAATTCGTTCCGGAAGCATGTTCTTTATGTGAAACATTCTTTACGTGAAGCGGATTTTCCCATAGGAAATAATGGAAACTCACGATTGGTTCCACAACCCCAAAAATATTCATATAAAAATATTAACTAGATGTAAAAATGGTGACAGAACACTGGGATTGAATTCAAAACATGCATTCAATGTGCATGATCTTATGAAGTCTACTTAGGTTGCAGTCCTAAAGACACTTTCCTGGGAGTAAGACCCATGTAACACAATGGGGCTTCTGGGTAAACATGGTTAGGAGGCTGCAATCCAAGACACCTTCAAAGTGTCTCCCCACTTTCTCCTTCTCTCCATCCTGAGCCTCTTTCTCCCCTGCTCCCTTCTGGCTAGCCCTGAGCTGCTTCCCTCTTCTCCACTGCTCTTCTCTCCATCTGCCCGGCGGACACCTGGCCACAGGAGGAACAGCGCAGAAGTGTTGCTTTCACCATGGGCAGGTGCGCAAGGCAGCCCTGATGCTTTTTAAACAGGCTGCCAGCCAGCGCATCTGCCCCAACTGCCAACAAATGTTTTCTTTACATGAAGCACTTTCTTTACGTGAAGCAGAATCTTAGAGAAAATTTTGTTTGTTATGTGAAACATACTTTATGTGAGGCGTTCTTTACGTGAGGCGCCACTGTATTTTAAAATCCCTCTCACAATTTTAAAAATACTTTAATACATAGTCTTCAAAGATTCACTGTGAATTGCAATGTGCCTCCACAAGCTGCAGGAAATACTTTTGGCATAAAGTGAAGAAGTTTAAAGAAAATACCACATACTGCTTGTGTACATTTGATTCAAGTAGGTGTTTATTTGACACAGATGTTAGGAATACTTTCCTGAGTGATATATTGGCAAGCTGACTGGTCAGTGTAAAAGCTAGATTTAGCTTCCAACAGTAGAAAACAAAAAAGTGCTTTTGCCTAAAATTGTACAAAGAACTTCATGGTGAACCCCATCATGTCATTAAAAAATTATCTTCAGCGTTTCAGTGCCTTTTATTAAATGCAAGATAAAAACCCTTATTACAATTTGAAATAAACTTTAATGATAAAAAAGAATACAGCGAAGGACAGTTGGCAGCAAATCCCCAACTGACAACACTTTACAGAACAAAATGCAAACCAAACAGCAATGATAATTGTGAACAATGCACAGCGAGTAACCTACAACTTGAATGTTGCTGAGGTCTGTGACATGCCGTTGTAGATATAGGTGTTGTTAAAAATTACAAATTGTTTTGTAATGATTTTCACGACCTCCTGAGCAGCAGCTCCTGTCAAACACCAGGAAAAAGGAAGGGGAATAGGAAAAAAGTTAGAATTGTTTAACAGAATAGAAATAGTCTTCTGTGGGACATCCCTCCCCCGTTCAGAAAAGTGCATTAAGGCACCGGCAATTTTGTCTTAGGTTGCAATCCTAAAGACACTTTCCTGGGAGTAAGACTCATTGGACAAAATGGGGCTGACTTTTGAGTAGACATGGTTAGGATTGTGCTCATGGTGTCTCAGAACAAGGCAGTCAATGGATGCAATGCAGCTACTGTGACAGCAATGGAAAAGGACTCTCGCCTCTTTTGTCTACTGTCCAGTTCCTAGTAAGCTTTATGGAATGGAAACTGTGGGAATTGGCTCAAGCACGGTGAAAATTTGGCAGTGGTGAACACATAGCATCAGCAGGCTATCCTTTTCCACCCTTGGTGCTATCTAATCGAAACCAGCACATACAAACAGCAGATCATGAGCCACATATACTTCTTTGGCATACAATGTGCAGTTCTTAGAAATGTGGTGGCTGAAATTCTTTTTGCATCACAATTTAAGATATTTCCAATATTTGCAATTACTTACCATGTAAAAACTGAGAGTCCTTAAAATGTACCATACATACTCGCGTATAAGCCGAGTTTTTTTAACCATTTTTTTGGAGATTAAAAAGCTCCCTCAGCTTATACGCGGGGCAAGCACCAGGCTTGCCCCAAAATGGCCACTGCTGGTGGTCGCAGCCGCCTGCACGCCTCCTTGGTCGGCTTGAGGTGCTTGCACGACCGAAGAGGCGTGGGGGCGGCTGCGAACACCAGCATCTGCTCACATGACTCTCCAGCCAGCTGGAGAAGCGTGCGGGTAGGCGCCAGAACCAGTGTCCGCTTGAGCGCCTCTCCAGCAGCTGGAGAAGCATGCGGGCGGGTGCCACAACCAGTGTTCGTTCACGCACCTCTCCGGCCAGCTGGAAAAGCGCACGGGTGGGCGCCAGAACCAGCATCCGCTCAAGTGCCTCTCTGGCCAGTTGGAGAGACGCGCAGGCGGGCGCCACAACCAGAGCCTGCCCGAGCGCCTCCCCTGCCAGCAGGGGAGGTGTGCAAGTGGGTGCCACAACCAGCGCCCACCCGAGCACCTCCCTGACCAGCAGGAGAGGCACATGGGCGGGCGCCACAACCAGCGTCCGCTTGCACACCTCCTCAGCCAGCTGGGGAGGTGTGTGGGCAGGTGCTAGCTTGGTCCTAGGCAGGTCTCCTCAGAAGTAAGTCCCTCTGGAGTCAATGGGGCTTTCTTCTGAGGAGACTGACCAAGCTGTGAGGCTGCAATCCTATGCACACTTTCCTGGGAGTAAGTCCCACTGGAGTCAATGGGGCTCGCTTACTCCCAGGAAAGTGTGCATAGGATTGCAGCCTCACAGGTTGGTCCTAGGCATGTCTCCTCAGAAGTAAGTCACATTAGAGCCAATGGGGCTTACTCTGTAAATGTTATTTTATTTGTATCTATTTTTACAGTATTTTGAAATGTACTAGTAGCTGCTGCATTTCCCATCCTCGGCTTATACGCGGGTCAATAAGTTTTCCCAGTTTTTGTGGTTAAATTAGGTGCCTCGACTTATACGCAGGTCGGCTTATACACATGTATATATGGTGAGTGTAATATTCACGGCAAATAAATATATTTAAGAATTTAAATTATTCTTAAATATTGTGATTCTCAACTATTTTTCTTACAGCTCTCAAATATATGAAGTTTATTGTATGTTGGTTCACAAATTTTACTAGTACAGAAAGAATTTAAAGTTATAAAGAATTTTCCACATGAAAGAATGAAAATGGCAGTATTCTTACCTCCCAAAAATGCAGCAACAGTATGCGGTTCAGCAGCTCCATAGCGACAACTGTGTAGTAAAACACACAATCAGTAATGTTTATGATAACAAGTTCCTGAACAAAAATTACATGAGATAGCACTTACAATTCATGAACATAATCGTCCTTCACGGTTACAGATAATCCATATTCCTGAAGAAAACCATTGAGGCAAGATTTCAGTTTTCCTATATCATCCTCCACTTGATAGTTATAGACACCTGGGAGAGAAAATTATACATAAAGCTTATTTTATGTATTAAAAATTATACATAAAGGTTCATCTGCTTTGTTCAGCTATAATTTTTAAAAGGTATCTCCTCTGTGCTGATTAGAGGCACTGGGGAGGCTCCGCAAGCTGCCAAATGCCCTGGTAAGTGGACAGTGGACAGGGCCTTTGGGCTGTTCACGCAGGAGCTAAGAGAGCTGCAGGGAAGAGCGGTCTCCCAATGGGAGAGGCATGGTGCTTTTCCCTGAGTAAGTGGGGAAAGGGACAACAGAAAGGAGGAGGGCTGTGTGTCTAAAGAGGATTTTTCCCTTTTTGATTCACTTTGCTGTTGGAATGTGGCTTAGAAATAGCACAACCTATTGTTGCATTCTGAGGAAAGAGTCGGCACTTTCATCACAATGTCAACACTTTCTACATGATGTAACTTCCTGCTTAATGCTTATGTCACTTCTAACCTTCAATAATATGATGCAGCCCATGGCCAACAGCTATATGGGTCCAGGGAACTGTGGGCCAGAAAAGTTTGGGAACAACTCCATTAAGCTAAACCTTTTTTAACCTGAAATGTTGATTAGTATCAACTTTTTTATCACAGTCTAACCCTCCCAAATATTTTGTTCAGTAAATATATTCTACTCAAAATTACACTGCTAACAGGATTTTGCTTCAACTGGATAGTATTAAAGCAAACTTACCTGGATATCTACCATGGTATTTGAAAAATCTATCCACAGCCCTTAACATTAAGTACAACACCATCTCACTGTCTGGATTATCCATATGGGAAACTTAAAAGAAAAGAAACACAACCTGTTTAAGAATTGTCTGGAAAGGAGGGTTACATTAACAACAACAAGCATTAAGATCACTGGAACCCAGCATACATTTTTACTATTTCTCATGTACAGAAAGTTTTCTCATGTATAGAAAAACATCTCTGCCAAGACCACATGAAACTTTCTGGTTAAAAAGGCAAATTCAGCAAGTTTGAAGGAAATGCACAATGCATTTCAGTATGGTTTGTGAATTTGCACTCGATACACATTTATGTATTCTAACATAGAAATGCATGTACTATTATATTAGTTATGTTCCCTTTGTTTGATTTCCATTCTCTCTCCCAAAAACAATAAACATTCCATTCCACAAACAATAAATATTTGTAAACATGTAGTTAACACATATAAATGTGTAGTTTCAAAGTTCCTGACAACTAAGTAATGGCCTTAGAATTTAAAGAGAAGCAAGGGAAACCCTTATTATACAACAGCTTCCTCACCTCGCTGCTGCTGTGACAGAGGAAGAAATGACTCATGCCTCTCACTTGTGGTGAGAACACATCAGGGCCAATTCAGAGCGCACCAATTTCTCTGCAGTTAAACCTTTTTTTTGCTTCCCATATAACCTTATTCTGCTTATTCTATCAATTTCTAGGCACAAATGAGCGAAAGCAGTGCCATGACTCATTTGCAGTCCGTCTCCACAGCTCTTTTATAGGTCTGAATGACTCTACGATCCAGAGTAACTATGGGAAGACGTAAGAGGCACTTACTCTGGATTGCTCTATGCATTTCCCATAGGCGGCACCATAACTATGCCAGTGTAAAAGGTCCCATAGTTACTCTGGATGTAGCCTAGGTCTTTTAACCTTGTGTCTGAAGATGAAAACATCAAAGATATTTGTAGTGAATTCCTTACTTATCTCATCTTTGTTGGAAGTATTCAAGCCATACTCTTCAGAAAGAGATCTACACCGCACAACTCGAAGAAATGCTGAATTCCTGCCTAAACAGAGAGGAAAAGTATTTCTTAAAGAAATGTTCCTTTTTAAAAACAAGCAATGTAACAATAACAGTCACATTAGCTCTCCACAGCAAATTGGGGGAGGAGGGGCTCTACACATGCAGGTGATTCCTGGGGAGAACCCAAATGGAACAGAGGATCCTACTACAGAACATACATCCATTTCACAAGCAAGCTGAAATTCCTAGCAAACCCTGAGAATTGTAAGGAGGTCAAACTTCCTTAAAAGTTCTTGATAGTGATTTTTTATTACTCTGCAACACACGCACGGATTCTCCACCACACTCACAAATCAGTTCATCAGTAACTTACAAAATAGATCAGTTACTTACAAAATTGTTTTAAATCTTTCTGAGAAATAGATTCTGGTGCCTACAAAGAAAAACAAATTTATTTTGGGAAAGAATCATATTAATGTGCCATTTCATTAATACAGTGGTTTCAAAAATCTCTGTTCAATGTTAATTCTGCCATCCAAGGAGAATGTTCTAATTAAAAGTCACCCCCCTCCACATTCTGTGATGCTACAATGATGTATGAACAGCATACATCCACAAGGATGTATGAACCGCAAAACATATTGTGTCAGATTTTGAAAATGGGGGATCTTTGCAGAATTATCAGGTAATTCACTGATGCTGCAATCCTATACACACTTCCCTGGGAGTAAGTTCTATTAAACTCAATGGATCCTACTTCTGAGTAAAGAGGCATAGGATTGCAGTGCCATTTATTTCACTTTCTAAGCAATACATGTTTTAAACTGCTAAGGGATTTTTTCTGGTGAAACCTCAGACAGTAGTTGAATGGGTTGCTTGAACGTCTCAGAGAAAAAGAGTAAAGATGGTGAGAAAGGGAGAGAGTTTTCACATGAACAAAGTGAATACAGGAGGATGAGAAGAAAGAACATGAAGAAGCAATTGAAAACTAAACACGATGAAGTACTTAGGCAGCCAATCATTTATTTCTAACGATCAGAATATGAAGGCAACTTGGGAAGAGAACGCAATAGAGCACCTACCCATCCATACCACAGTAGGTGCTAAGTTTTCCATGAACACTTCCTCCTTATGCTGCCAGGAATTCTCCAGCTGCAGACGGATGTCCTTGCCTCCAATGGCACCATGTCCTTTGCAAGTGAATTTTTCCCTGACACATAACTTAATTTTCCCTTCCAATGAGGTGACAAACAGTATATCCCAAGTGCGCTATTGCCCATTTACAACACCCATCTGTCTGCTGCAAGAACTTTATGACACAACTTGTGGAACACACGAAGAGCTCTGTTTGGACCATTACGTAGTACTCCTTTTATACTCCTTTTACGTAGTACTCCTTTTTCTTTTGCTCACCTTGCCTAGTGACTGCAGTAATTTGGCAGCATAGTTGCCAACAGCTTCAACATCTTTCTTTGCTTTCTCACGGTATCTTAAAAAGACAGAGAAGAAAGCAAAACTTCAATAAGAAATAAGAAAGCATTGATACGTGGTAACTTTTTCAATCTTTTGGGGTTTTGGTGGAGAAATTTTTCCTACTGTATTTAATTTTAAACAAAATGTAAAGTAGGAAACCATTAATCAAACTGCTAAATATTTATAAAAAGTGAATATATAACAATGAAGAATACTTACACACTTTGTAACTGGATAAATTTATTAGAATCTGCTATCATATCTGGAATTGTGCCCCTAAGAGGTAAGTTTCCTTGACCTTCTTTTGCCACAAATTCCTTTATAGCTCGAGCCATAATCCAAAAAGCTGGTGTCTAAAAAGTACACAGACAGAGTACACTGACTTTATTTGGGACAAGCTGAATATTTTACAACTCTCAGTAGCTGCTCATGCATGTTTACTTGAAAGCAGTTCTGACTGGGTTTAAAAGAACTAACTCCCCAGTTAACTCTCATGACTTCAGCCCAAATCATTTGTGTTTATTACCTGCTGAGAGAGACTGTTGCAACGATCATCACTGAAAATGTCCTCAATAGAACGTGGTACCTATGAGAAAAAAATTAAAGACATTTCAGAAATTTTCCGTTCAGATAAGGAGTCAGTATTTATACAAGCAAAATATTTGCTGAGGGAAAAAATGTTATTTAATGTTAGTAGTGGAGCTGTCAAATTCCTGCATCTCTCTTGTAGCAAGAGTATATCTTAAGGGGACTTGGGGGATGGGGACCATAGGCTGCTCACCATCCACACTCTCATAGATGATCCACTTTATTTTCTGCCTTAAGGGTCATTCCATGGTAAGTGGTCTAATTTTGGAAAAGTGCCCCGCACAACTATAACAGATTTGATGAAATTTTGTAAGCAGAGTCCTGCATGTCTCAAACAAACTTTTGTAGACCACTTGACATGGAATGACCATTAAACCAGTTACACCACCCCCAGATTTCTCAGTAAATGGGCTGGGCTTCTCCATCAGCACGCTCCTATCAGATTCCCTGGAATCCCTGTCCCAAAATTCATGAAAGACTTAGGCTGCAATCCTAAAGACACTTTCCTGGGAGTAAGACCTACTGAAACAATGGGGTTTACTTTAGAGTAGACATGGTTAGGATTGTGCTCTTAGCTAATCATTTTGTGGTCTGTGTAAAACCCACAAAATGATTCTCATCCACAATCACAGGAAAGTGTCATTGTTTTTACCTTAGTAGCAACAACAGATGTGTTCACACTTTTAATAGCTTCTTCAAAGTTTTCTTCATCTTCCAAACCTCCATTTTCATTCTTTAAGATTCCTAGTTTAAAAACAGATTACTAACTGAACGAACAGGACTTTATGTAGTATGTTCTTTTTTCCAAGCCTCCTTCTAAAAATTATTGGCAGGTGTGCCATTAATTAATCAGTCAGGTTTTAATGGGCATTGACACATGACTTGAAAAAGGAGTGTGCATTAAAGCAAAGATATCAATATATGTTCATTACACATGTCCTTAAGCAAAATAAAGCCCAAGATAATATTGCCAATTAATATCGCCAATAAATCCGCATGCCTCGGCCCATCTTTGGCATGACATCAGAAGCTCACACTCAACTTTACCTTGCCTAATCATCTCACGGAAAGCTTCCTTTTCTTTGTAGTTCTTTGGTATCTGACCACCGTTCTAAATGGAACCAGATACATATTTGAATTATGTAACCATATCATACCAATTACTGAGTGTTACTAGAAGGATTCAGAAAAAGATTAAGCAGCAAAGGAGTACTGGGCATGCATCTGGGTTCCAACACTAAGAAATCAGCAATAATTTCCATGGGGTTAAGGCTCTGTCTGATGATGTGACAGAGAATAAACTACTCAACATGCTATTCTTTAAAAAAAGTCTTACTTAAAAGGAAAAAAAAATTCTTTAACATGTTCAAGTGCCTTAAATAAATGTAAGTGCAGTAGGACCAATATGCAATAGGACCAATAGAAAATGATGCAGAATTACAAAGCAGAAGACAGTCAACACATTCAGGAAAGCCTTGAGTTCCCCATCATTGCTTAGCTTCCCTCAACACAAGTATGTGTTCAAAAGCAATGCACAGATTTTGAATGGACTCTACAGTCACATGTTGCCCCATGAACCTACATTGTTGGGGGAGGAGAGGAAATCAGGAAAAGAAATCTTTTCTGAACCTTGTGGGATTCTAAACTAAACTGAAATTGCTCCAACACTCATCCCTCATAAGTCTCATCCCTCATAAGTCTCAGGATAGCACATGTGTTGTTCAGCTTCTAACTGTGATTTTGAATGCAGTTTGGCTGCTAAATCCCAACCAGATTAATGAGATTAAAGCACACTTGACTGCACACCATATTGCTGCTTTTGTTATGCAAGTATAAGCAGTATTGTGGCTGTGGGTGGTGCAAGCGGTTAAGACACTGTGCCTGTTAACCAGCAGGCCAGGGTTCAAGACCCGGGTCGGCCCCACAAGACAGGGTGAGCTCCTGTCCTTAGCCCAGCTCTGCGACGCCAGCTGAATCCAATCGTACCAGCTCTGCCTTTCCATTGGACTAATTCAGTGGCGTGGAGAGGGGGGATTTGCTGCTTGGGTAACAGCCTATCCTCCATAACAATCTAACCCAGGTTTTCGTGCTTCGAATTGCAGCGTATGCAGTGCTGAGCACGATACCAAAGTCTCTCAAGACTGACGGAGGCCTGCTTTTTTTATAAGCAGCACTTTTTGGAGAAATACATAATTTTACAATCCTGAAGCACAAAGCTATACTAACAAATTTAATTATTTTGCCCCTTTGCACTCAGCACCATGTAGATATGTAATGCTGTACCTGTAACGTTACAACATCTCAAATATGTATAAAAACAATGGGTCATGGCATCTTAAAGATAAACCATCACACATGTTTTTGAAGATGTTCTAGTCTAGATTATAGTGCATGAATGAAATGTAATCTGCCTACTAAGGATGACACCTCCTGCATCTGAACATGTGGGCTCTCCACTGCTTTTGCGCACAGGTGCACCATAGCAATAACGTACCTCATCACACCATTTTTCTAAATACTTTGATACAATCACAATCCATGGGATATGGCTGTGGTCCTGTGAATGCAAAATTAAAAGTAAGCATATCACTTTTGAATATTTCAAACACAAAATAACACCTCTGTGTTGCTGCAGAAACTCAATTCTGCATTGAAATGCCACTGTTGACCAAACAAACCTCAGGTAAGGGAGTTTCCTAGCTGCATAGAGAAAGCAATGCTGCAACAAAGAATCTGATTGTTCAGATCCTTTGCATGCTCAGTATATTTTTTCAAAGTCATGCACTCCTTAATTTACTTTATTTAATTTACTTCTACCTTCCTCAAGGTGATTTACAATACAATATTACAATAAGACAGTGCAGAAAATACTTCATCCTAGAATAAACCTGTGCTTTGCCTGCAAAACCTGCAAGCCTATTGCCAAGTAGACCGCAGAGCTTATACAAACCTTTTTTTCCATTTGATCCAAGTTGTAAGACCTCACGTGCTCTCTCAATTCAGGAAATGGATTGTCCAGCCTCAAATCATCCAATGCGTTATCAGGGTGCGATTCCACAACTATTAAAACATATTAAACAAGATTTTAAATCCAAAACAAAATTCTAAACATTTTGTTCACTACTGAGGTCATTAATCATTTGGAGGTGATTTCCATAGCAGAATCTCTGATAACAGTATAAAAAGAAAGACAGAGAGAGATGGAGAATCCAATATGCAGTGTTTAACATTTAAAGAGATGAATGCTTAAAGGTGTATATCAGGGGTCCCCAAACTTTCAGCTGCCAGGGCCATATCACTCAGTCTTGCTTTTATGGTCAGCAGAGGTAGCCATTTATATAGAAAAGGGACATTTTGTACATAACACTTAAGAATTATCATATTTATAGGTCCAGGGCTTCTTGCCTGCTCTCTCTCTTTCTGTGAAAGCAACCACATTCAGCACTCACATCATCCAGTATAAGAAAGAAAATGTATGGTGGTGGCAATAGAGAAATAAGAGGAAGCTGCACATAATTACAGTGCCACAGAGTTATCAAGGTCGTGCAGTTCTGTTATGCTGCGCAGTTGATACGCAGAAAAATTGCATCTACAAATGTTTGATCTCTTTTTGGGCTGAGGAGAAATGTGAATTTGTTTATATTTTTATACTTTTATGGTGTTGTTTTATGGGATTTGTGTCTGGTTTTTATATGTTTTATATGGCTGGTCAGTAGACCGTTAATAAACTTGAACTTGAGTTAAGAAGGCTGGTCATATAAGTGCTGGTGGATGGATTTAGCCCACAGACTATAGTTTGGGTGCCCCTACCATAAGTGAAACTTTAAATTACTAAATAAGTCTCTCACCTAGGTGTTCTTTAATAATGATCCTCATGTAGCCTATTAAGCCATAAGTCCTACAAACTAGAAGTGGGATGCTGTAATTCCAAAGAACATCAGCGAGTCGGAGCAGCGTACTGAAAAATAAGAAACCAAGTCATTCGAAGAAATGCAAGAGCAATTGCCAGACCAGAAGTTGGATGTGAAAATCAGATTACCAAAGACTTTGAGAGCCCTGCAGATTAATCCACAGACTCTACACCCCTTTCCTGGGGGCTGGCACTGATACTTGTGAGTTTTAAAAAAATGCTTTGCCCTGGCATTGGCCTGATCCTAGCGATTGTGTCACTGCCTTCCCCATAATCCCACCCCTTAAATGGACAGAGACAGGGCTTCTATGGGTGGATGCCATGATGCCCCAGTTTGTGAACTTCTGGATTAATGAGTCTATAAGATTGGGTTAAAATAGGAGGTGTGTGGAGAAACAAAGCATTCAGTCTGAGCATCAAAATAAACAATTAACAACATGTAGGACTGGGAACCCATGCTGCTTCAAGGCAGGGGGAAGCAGATTTATAGAAGCAAAGCAGTAGCTTGAGAGAGGTATATAACCTTCACGTGCATAACCTGAGTAGACCACTTCAGGCATTGTTGTTGCTCCTGGCTTATCCTAAAAACGAACCGGGAGTGGATTTGTTCCTCCCTCAACAACAGATGTGGCACAAGGTCAGGGTTGACTCACTGCTTCATGCAACATATCAACCATATCAACAAAAAACATTTACAGCTCCAGCTTACCTTTCTGGAAGCTGAGTTGCAATCACTATATTAAACCGACAGAAGAATGAAGGATCGTTGTCTAGAAGTTTATCAGGATTCTTAAGAAATACAAAGACACAAACACACACATTGAATTCAGAAGGAACAGAAAAGCATTCAGAAATTAAATTTTTATGCACACAAGCAACAGTATCTATTGGAAAAGTGCAAACTACACGCATACTTTGTATTTAATTTTAAGTTTATGAAATAAACAGCAAAGCAAGTCCTGTGATAACAAGCACACAGCAGAGCGGTTGCTGTTTAAAGGAAGTAGGATGACATTTTTTGCTGAGGCTACAACACAATGCAATGTTGTTATGAGCCAAGTGTGTACAACTGATGTGACTTGCTTAAATTTATGTTCCTCCATTTGCTTGTGGTTATGTCAGGCCAGTCCTATTCAACTTACCATCATGGATGAAGTACGGGTGACCACAAGGTAAAGAAACAAATGAAACCTTGACTTGAGGAGGCCTCCCTATGGCTACATAAATGCTGGGAAGATGGATACGACTGGGCTCTGAAATCTATAACCTACTCTTTACAATTATGCCAACACATCAATACATTAAAAAAATTGATTCAAACCTCTTCCACAAAATTCCCTGAAACCTCATTATTCAATTCTTGTAATAGTTCCGTGGTACACTGGGCTCGATTCTGCAAAACAAAATTGTAACATTAGTTTCTTAAGGCTGCAATCCTAAACATGCTTATCTGTGAGCAAGCATCACTGCACACTTTGTTTCCAAGTTAGCAAGACAGAACTGTTTTCCATATTCCATTTCCAAATTCATGATATTCTGCCTGAGTGCAAATGGTTGGAGAGATGAACTGAATGCAAACCTAAATGCAAAAGAAACTGTCTAATGGAATGCAGGGAAACCACAAAGTGAATACAAGTGGCCATGTGCAGTTAGCTAAAGGTGTTAAGGGAAGGTGTGTGGCTGAATGAAAATGATCCATTACTTTGAAGGCAGTGTCATCAATTTTTGGTAATCAGAAACTGGAACAAAAATATTGACCAAGAGTATAAACTGAAACACACATCTTGATTAGGAGTATAGTAAAAATATTATTTAGGGTGAACTAATAAGGCTTTCCATCACTTTTCCATAAGATATGTAACATACTTTTTGGCACTAATAGATTAGAGAAGTATACATATTTAATTATAATCCCCTGAACAAAATATGTCCTTTCTGCTATGAAAAAGAAAAAACAATTCATTTCATCAAGTAGTAGATCCTCAGTATGATTAGGTGGGAAATCCTAAACACACTTTCCTGGGAATAGGTTCCATTGGATACAATAGAACTTATGTCTGGGTAGACCTGCTTAGGATTGCACTGATAGTTACCTCCGCACCCCTCACGCTGATTACCGTAAACCGAGGTCACTGTTTTCAGTAAGAGAAATAACATCAATAAATCATAGTTGAAATCTACTTACTTGGCCAATATTGCTTCTTTGAAGAAAAAAGCTTAAAAAGGAGAAGAAAAAACCTGTCATTAATTTAAAGTTTCAGTCTGATGGACAAGAATCTGAAAGTTATATATGTTATTTTATGACACAAAAAACTACCCCCGTATATCCCCCCCAATAATAAAATTTTTCAGTTGGCTCAGAATAAGACACTTTCCAATGAATATCTATCTAGCTTAGCCCTACTGACAGCAACAGGAATTTTAAAAGCAACATGTTTGCTTGGCTCTATAAAGACACTAGCACAGTGGTTTCCAAACTTTTTAGCACCGGGACCCACATTTTAAAATGAAATTCTAGTGGGACCCATCTAACTTTCAGAGACAAAAATGTGGGTACCAGCTGCTCATGCCTTTGTTTTCAACCTTTTTGCTAAGGTGGGGGATCACCTTCTGGTGCATTTGTTGAGCTCCATAGTCATCAGATTGGAATCATTTTGGTGGCTTGTGTTCCCTTTTGCCTGGCCTTCAATAACAGCCAAGGTATGCACACCTACACATAAGTAAACACGCACATGCTGCTCCTTCCGGTTTCCATAGGACTCAATACATTTTCTTTGATCAGCTTCTCGGTTTCAAGACCTACCCCAATCACACAAAGGTGTGATGACCCCTTTGTGGCTCCCAAAGCTGTTTTGGAAGCACTGCTCTAACAAGGCAGTTACCCCCCTTCCACGATCTGTGGTTTCTGGAGTTTGCTGAGCATGCTCAGGCTGTTTTGACTTTTGAAAATGTAGAAATCTACATACTTCTGCACACCTACTCCCATCTGTCCATCTTCATTTGTGTGTCATCCATCCATCCATCCCCATCCCTGTCTCCATCCCCAACCAAATACGTCATTTTGGGGTGGTCCTATTTTGCTGGCAATCTATTAGGCAATGAATCTGAATTTGCTATTAATATATACCAAGCATCTCCAAACTTTCAACTTCAGGCCACCCAGACCTTTAACAATTGTGTAAAGGAGGGAATTTCAGCAGGTGCGGCTTGTGATACGAGATGAAAAGCTGCACCTGCTAAAATTTCTTCCTCTACACAACTGATAAATGTCTGCCCTGAAGTTGAAAGTTTAAAGACTCCTGATATATACAATTAAGGTGCAACAAACATGTCATCATAAAGGTTGTGACTAACCCTACAATCCAGAGTAACTACAGGAGCACGTAAGAGACATTACGTGCACCCATAGTTACTGTACCACCTAGTAAAAACCTATGGGGAATTCATATTGCAATCCAGAGCAAATTGTTCTTACACCGGAGCAAGGACTCCCCGCAGTTACTCTGGATTGTGCCATAACTTTCCTGTAGCAGCAATGATACAATATTAAGATTTGTGGACATTCTTGGTGACTTTTACTTAACATAGATTACTGTATATTACTATCTTTTACTGTAGACAGATTACTGATAATCATTTTAAGTTTTTTTATACTGCAAAAAATTATTTAGTGATAGTTCTGTGGTTCCAGTTTTCATGCTGAAATACTCAGATTTTTGTATCTATCACATACTTGTTTCCAACATCTTCACCGGTGACTTGATTCCCGTCTACAATTGTAAACGATCCAACACCTTAAAGGAAAAAAAAATCAAACAGAGCCCATATACCAAACTATAGTTCAAACACCAAAGTTATAACTTTGTTTTCATTTCTACCTGGCAGTACTAAGTTTTTGAGTATCTCTGTTCCTGTCGCAGTAGCATTTATCACGCAAACATGAGCAGATTCTAAAGCTTGTTGTCCGTGGTCACCCCATAACCTATAAAACAAAACACAGACATACTTGATACTTCGAGTTCTGTTTTGTGTGAAGTTAATGCCCTATATTATTATTATTTATTACATGTACTCCACCTTTCTCCCCAATGGGAACCCAAGGCGGCTATAAAAGATGTAACATGTGATTTTAAAAACTGTTATTTATTGATACTGTGCTGGCCATGTACATAGCAGTTTGTATAGTGTGTAAAGCCATAAGAACATAAAAAGAGCCTTGCTGGATCAGGCCTAAGTCCAGCTTTCTGTATCTCACAGTAGCCCACAGTAGCTCACATAAAGACAAGAGACCTCCATGCTGGTGCCATCCTGTGCCAAGACGGGACAATACAAGCTCGATTTTCAACCAATGTGCCACGGCAGACAGTGCCATGGCGAGAGGGTGGAAACCACCAACTAGGGAATCTGGCACTGGGTTTTCCTAGGAATAAGTCTTATTGAACACAACGGGACTTCTGAGGACACATGGAGAAGCATCTGGAAAGTTTGAAATGGGGTGCTGGACTGATTTTTAAGGCTGAAACGGGGACACAGGCTGAAATGCTTGAATTCCACCTTGGATGGCAGGGAGAAGGGACTATATACCATAATCACTAAAGAGGACAAGGCCACACAGAAATGAAGGACACCCAAGAAAAATGTAGGACATGACCAAATAAAAGCTAAAACAAGTTCATGTGGTTCATTTCAACACTAGGTCACTTAGAGCACAATCCTAACCATGTGTACTCAAAAGTAAGCCCCATTGTGTTCAGTGGGTCTTACTCACAGGAGTAAGTCTGTAGGTCGCAATCCTAAAGTCACTTTCCTGGGCGTTGAACACAATGGGCTTACTTTTGAGTAGGCATGGTTAGGATTGTGCTCTTATTTACTTATCTCTATCTAACTATAGTATTTATACCCCACTTTTCTACTAAAAAGTTCACCAAGCAGTTTACAAAGAAAATGAAAAAATTAATGGGTCCCCGTCCCAAAAGGGCTGACAATAATTATTAAATTAAAAACTATTACACAGTTATATTATATGTATATTATATGTAATACAATACATTACATTTATTAATTTATAAAATCTTATAATTTATTTACACATAATTTATTAATTACAAGGAGGCTCCAGGCTGCCTGCTCACAAGGAAGACAATGAAGATCTAAAATAAAAGAGGAGCACCCTGGGAGGCAGTGATGGGGTTGTCCTGGGTTCAGAAAGCAGGGAGGATTGGGCTGGGGGAGAGGACTGGGTGTCCAGGAAGGTTGCAGGAGACCCAGTGGAGAGGGACCCTGCTGGGGCATGCCTAGGAGACAGGCCAGCCCCAGTCCCTGCAGGGGGAGGAAGGAATTCCCTTCCCCAGAGAAGCACCCAGCAAGGAGGCTGCACCCCCTGCCCTTCCTCCCAGCAAGCCTCCCCCATCCAGGACCTGAGCTGCCGGTCATAGCGCTGCTCCTTAAGGCTGACTCTGCCCTGCTGCTGATGCTGCTGCACTATCGCCGCCATGATGCTTCTCCAGCCGCCCTGCAGGGGGAGCCCGCGCGCAACCACAGCACCGCCAGGCGCCTGCGTAGTCAGCCTCTGACTTGGCTTCCAACCTAAGTGCTGATTGCACTATTTGCTTTTCCCCCTATGCACACTTAACTCAGAAGGAAGCCCTATTGTAGTCAGTGATTTACACCCAAGAAAGTGTGGATAGGGTTGCACTGCAGCCTTGGTTTCTGCTTACCGTGCATGCAGCACAAACCTATGCACACACAGGCTGCAATCCTAAAGACACTTTTTGGCTTTTCTGGGAGTAAGATCCATTGAACTCAATGGGGCTTACTTTTGAGAAGACATGGTTAGGATTGTGCTCTTACTTAAAAGGAAACCCCATTATAGTCAGTGGGATTTACTCCTAGGAGAGTGCGGATAGGATTGCATGGCAGCCTGCAGTGCAATCCACTGCAGAGTGTGGATAGGATTGCACTGTGCCACTTTGTTTCTGCTCACCTTGCATGTGGCATAATCCTACTCAGAAGGAAACCCCATTGTAGTCAGTGGGATTTACTCCTAAGAGATTGTGGCTAGGATTGCATGGCAGCCTGCAGTGCAATCCACTGCAGTGTGGATAGGATTGTACTGTGCCACTTGGTTTCTGCTCTCCTTGCATGTGGCACAATCCTAGCACATTTACTCGGATTGTGTGTAGCACAATCGTATCCATTTGTCTGTTCAGAAATATGTCCCACTGAATTCCTCTGTAAGTGCATAGGAAAGCAGCCTCTAAAAGTTCTGTTACAACATGAGAAATCAGCTTCTGTTATCCCCCATTGTTCAATACCTTCAAAAATTCCAGTTGCAGTCAACTGAAATTTATAAACTTAATGACAACATCAATTGAAAGGAAAACGTGTTGAACTGAATGGCTGTTGGCACCCATTGCTTGAAGGATCAGAAAACAGATTTGATAAGAACGGACTGATAATACACAAGACAAGCAGTGGTGGGCTCCAGCAGGTTCGCACCTACTCTATAGAACCGGTTGTTAACAAGAGATAGGCAATATAAAGTTTAAAAATATCCATTTAAAAGTGGCTGCCAGATGGGCAGAGAACCGGTTCTTAATTTATTTGAAGCCCATCACTGAAGACAAGGTATCTTTACTTTGAATCTGTTTCTTTAAAAACAGCAGCATAAACAGTCATGTCACTCAACCAATAGTTCCAACTGTCCCTAACTTCTAAACTGTCTTTTAATTCCAAACAGAATCTCTCTGCTTTCCTGTGTACTGTACACTTTTGTGGTGTTTCTAACACTTTTTTACCTTTGACCATGTGAAACATCAGGCCTTGGTCAGTCTTGGAAGACTATGATATCGTGCTTGGCGCTGCGGTTGGATTGTTATGGAGGATAGGCTGTTACCCAAGCAGCAAATCCCCCCTCTCCACGCCACTGAATTAGTCCAATGGAAAGGCAGAGCCGATACGATTGGATCCAGCTGGCGTCGCAGAGCTGGGCTAAGGACAGGAGCTCACCCTGTCTTGTGGGGCCGACCCGGGTCTTGAACCCTGGCCTGCTGGTTAGCAGGCACAGTGTCTTAACCACTTCCGATACCCACAGCCCTGTGAAACATCAGGCTCTAAAAATAATTTTTTTAATGGCTAGAAAACCAGGAAATAAATACACAGCAGTACTTCAGGAGTGTGTTTGATTTTCCATGTTATTGTATCCAGTTGCTGCAGTGGCTCAGGCAAGATCTGGGTTCTCCCTTGGAAAGCAGTGGAGTGGGGAGGAGCCAATGAGGCAGATCCTCTCTTGCAGGAGAGCAAGTGAGGCAGAACTTTCCCTGGAGCAGGTTTATTTTTATTTTAAAAAGGTAAAGTGTCCCCCACAGGTTATACTGCAAGTTGTGACGGACTGTACGGTGTGATGCTCATCCTCGTATCTAAGCCTAAAGGCTGACTTTTCCAAATATACTTTCATAATCATGGATCCAGCATGACTGCCAAAGGCACATGGAATGCTGTTTTACCTTCCCAACCAGGTGATACTTGTTCATCTACTTGCATTTACATGTTTTTGAACTGCTAGGTTGGCAGGATCTGGGCTAAGGACAAGAGCTTGCCCCATCTTGTAGGACCTCATATTGAACGCTGGCCTGCTGATTTACAGGCACAGTGTCTTCACCACTTGCACTACTACAATCCTTTTATTTTGAGTATGATAATTACAGTTGCTGGAAGATCTCCTGTGAGGTCCAGCAGCCTATAAGTGTAGACTGTTTATGCCTGGGGTGCGGGCTTGTCTACTTTGTTTTTCATAGGGCAACTTGTAGAAGTCTTCTTTTTCCAGGTGGAATCCTTCGCAGTGTGGTCATTCTCACATCTGGCTTCAGGGGATGCATTTTGCATTGGGGTGAGAGTGCTTGGGAGCCCCACATGGCAGCCAGTGGCACTCTTCGAAGGACTCCCGGAGGGAGCCCTGCCTCACCTGCTTCCCTCGAGAGGCTCTGACTCACCTGCTACCACAAAGTGAGGCTCTCTACCTCACCTGCTCCCCCCCAAAGCTTTGCCTCACCTGCTCCCCTCCCCGGATGCCCTGCCTCACCTACTCCCTCCTACTCACAGGGGAGGCTCTGCCTCACCTACTTCACCTAAAGAGAGGCTCTACCTCACCTGCCCCCCCAGGAGAGGCCCTGCCTCACCTGCTCCCCTTCCCGGATGCCCTGCCTCACCTACTCCCTCCTACTCGCAGGGGAGGCTCTGCCTCACCTACTTTCCCTAAGGAGAGGCTCTACCTCACCTGCCCCCGCCCCCCCAGGAGGGCGCCCTGCCTCACCTGCTCCCCTCCCCGGATGCCCTGCCTCACCTACTCCCTCCTACTCACAGAGGAGGCTCTGCCTCACCTACGTTCCCTAAGGAGAGGCCCTGCCTCACCTGCTCCCCTCCCTGGATGCCCTGCCTCACCTACTCCCCTCCTCGGATTCCCTGCCTCACCTACTCCCTCCTGCTCACAGAGGAGGCTCTGCCTCACCTACTTCCCCTAAGGGGAAGCTCTGCCTCACCTGCCCCCCCAGGAGAGGCCCTGCCTCACCTGCTCCCCTCCCCGGATGCCCTGCCTCACCTGCTCCCATCCTCGGATTCCCTGCCTCACCTACTCCCTCCTGCTCACAGAAGAGGCTCTGCCTCACCTACTTCCCCTAAGGGGAAGCTCTGCCTCACCTGCCCCCCCAGGAGAGGCCCTGCCTCACCTGCTCCCCTCCCCGGATGCCCTGCCTCACCTGCTCCCATCCTCGGATTCCCTGCCTCACCTACTCCCTCCTGCTCACAGAAGAGGCTCTGCCTCACCTACTTCCCCTAAGGGGAAGCTCTGCCTCACCTGCCCCCCCAGGAGAGGCCCTACCTCACCTACTCCCTCTTACTCGCAGGGGAGGCTCCGCCTCACCTACTTCCCCTAAGGAGAGGCTCTACCTCACCTGCCCCCCCCCAGGAGAGGCCCTGCCTCACCTGCTCCCCCAGCCCTTTCCCCCCCCCCCCGAGGCTCTACTTCACCTACTCCCTCCTACCTGCATGGGAGGCTCTGCCTCACCTAATCCCCTCCCCCAGGAGAGGCTCTGCCTCAACTGCTCCTCCACCCCTGTCAATCAAAGGTCGATGCGCCAATGAGCGAGCGGAGGAGGCGGGGACTGAACGGCCGTTACTCTTCATCTGTGAGGGCGTGACGTGTTGCCAATCAAAGGACGTGCGAGCCAATGAGAGAGCGGAGGAGGCGGGGAAAGAAAGGATGTCAGTCCTATCACGAGAGGGCGTGACGAAGCTTGTCAATCAAAGGATGGCTAGCCAATCAGAGAGCGGAGGGCGGGGAAAGAATAGCAGTTTAATCCTAAGAGCCTGTCAATCAAATGAGGGACAAGCCAATGAGAAAGCGGGAGGGGCGGGGAAAGATCTCCACTCCCATCACTAGTTCCCTCACATTGGTTCTCAAAGTTGGGGCCAGGACCACCTTGCAGGGGTGTCATGACTACATTTCCAGGTGGTCAGGGACAGCTGGATGCCGCCATCTTGAAATCTGTCACTGGGGGGTTCCACCATGTTAGAAATGGGTACTCAGGTCTTAATCCATCCCTTCCTGGGAGTAAATCTCAATTGAACACAATGGGACTTACTTCCGAGTAGACGTAGAGAAGCTCTGGTGACGTCACACTTCTTGTTCGATTGATGTCACTTCAAGCCATGACATCACTTCCAGGTTGATGACATCACTTTTGTCATGATGACATCACTTCGTCTTTCATGATGACGTCACTATCTTAGAAGGATGTCCTCAGATGAAAGTCTGGAGAACCCAGTGGTGGAACTAGAGGGGGGCGGAGGAATAGGGTTGGGGTGTGTCAGGGGCTTCCCCTTCAGAGCCATTCCAACTGGGTGGAGCCAAATGGCCCCCTCACTTGGAATGGCTCTGAAGTGGGGACCCTGAGCATGCGCCCCAACCCGACTCCTTTGCCCCCCTTTAGCTACACTTCTGGGAGAACCAGTGATCTGAAGAAACTTTGTACACCTAATATAATTCCCCTCAAAATAACTGTGCCTGGTGTCCTGCCTCATAAAGTTATAATCAAAAGAGAGGACAAATTCCCCCCAAAACGGACAACACCCACAAAAAATACAGGACACAACTGAATAAAAGCTAAAAACACTCATATACAGTACTGTATATTGCTTTCACGTGGTTAATTTAAACACTACGGACACAATCCTAAGAAATTTAGGCCGGCCTAACTCCCCTGGTCTATGATTCCATGATGATGTGGGGAGGTTGGCGTATGCCTGTGCATTGGCCTATACCCCCACAGGAGTGGGGCAGAAGTGTGTTTGGTGACAAGCCCAGGTCAAGACAGGATTTATGCCAGGGCTTAGGCTTTTTCTCCAGGATACACTACATTCTCCCAATGAATATATTTTTCCCCCAGGACACAAGGCTAAAAAAGAGGACATGTCCCGGAAAGAGCATGCAAGACATGTAGTCTCCCTGTCATACCAGGGATGTGATAATTGTGAGGGAGGAAGTCCTTCCTTTTTAAGATCTCTTATGTTCCCTTATGTTTCTTAGGGTGCAATCCTAACCATGTCTACTCACAAGTAAGTCCCATTGTGTTCAATGGGTCTTACTCCCAGGAAACTGTCTTTAGGTTTGCAGCCTCAGACTGGAAGCCACTGGTGGGCTGCAGGGGATTCTCAGAGGTTCTATAGCAGTGGTTCTCAATCTTCCTAACGCCGTGACCCCTTTATAAGTTCCTCATGTTGTGGGGACCCCCCAACCATAAAATTATTTTCGTTGTGACTTTATAACTGTAATTTTGCTACTGTTATGAATCGTAATGTAAATATCCGATATGCAGGATGTATTTTCATTGTTACAAATGAAATGTGTGTTCTATGCACACATTGAACACAATGGGATTTATTTCAGAGTAGGCATGCATGGGATTGGGCCCTGAGGCTGTCAGTCAGCCCCAGTGCGCGTGCAGCTACAGCCAGAGATCTGGCAAGCCTGCCCTGGCCTCTGCACTAGGGGTCTTTAGGCGACCCCCAGCAAAGCTCTAGGCGACCCCCAAAGGGGTCCCGACCCCCACTTTGAGAAACGCTGTTCTATAGGATGGTAAGAAGATGCTAATGAGCGCCTGGTTCAGAGAGCCACTTACTAATCGGACTTTGAACCTGTTGTTAATTTATTTGAATCCCACCACTGCTGGAAGCCTGTTGTGCCAATGCATTCTTCCTCATGTGCATATCACAACAGCGTCAGTGAATAACTATTTGGCAACATTTCCTGTTCATGTCCCTACTAACTGCACAAGAGGCATTTTACAAGTCATTGCTCCTTTTTTATTTAGTGGAGGGGAGAGTAACTGGCTCTCCACACCCCAGCTGTATCGGCTTCTATTTTCTTTTGCATCTTTTTATATTGTGAGCCCTTTTGGGACAGGGAACCTTTATTTCATTTTAGCGGCAATCCTAAAGATACGTTCCTGGGAGTAAGACCCATTGAAAACAATTGGGCTTACTTTTGAGTAGACATGGTTAGGATTGTGCAGTTTCTATAAACTGCTTTGTGAATTGACTGACTGACTGACTGACTGACGAATGAATGAATGAATGAGAGGTTTAGTACAGTGGAGTTTTACAACAGCTGTACCTTTCTATAAAGCACCTTTCTGGCTACTACCTGTATCCCTGAAAGTATCACTAGTTCTAGTGTAACCTAAGGGGAGAGACATTCTACAAGGGTAGGATACTATTTCGGAAATGTGAGCAGAGTGCAATCTTGAGCAGAGTAAAATGTTCATGCATAATCCTTGGGATTGCGTGTGCGTGAGTGTAAACGGAATTTCCTGGAGGATTATGTATAGTATAAACAATACAATAGAACACAATAATTGTAAAAAAAACTAATCAAAACAGCCAGCACTCAAACCTGATGGACTGAAATGGTGGGAGGCGGGGAACTGCCCGCAATATGGAAGTGGGCATCAATTTGATGAAAATGCTTATCTGAACTAAAATTCTTATCCTGGCAGACAACCAATGGTGGGGGAACGAAGCTTCAAGGAGAAGGGAGTTTCATAAATTGGGGGAGGCACAACCGAAAAGGCCCTACCATGTGTCTCTCTTAAATGGACTACAGATGAAGTGAGATTTTCTCCTGGATCAAAACATAAAATGTGTCTCAGGCTGAATTTAGGCTGGCATAAGTCCTGGCTTAAGTCCCATAGTGGCCTGAGGGTGTCGGTGAAATGCACAAAGCACTCCTGCCCCACTCCTGGGGTGGGGGTTAAGCCAGTGCTCAAACACGCTCCAGCCTCCTCACACCATCACCACTACAAGGAGTGGGTGAATTGTGCTGGCCTAAACTGATTAGGATTGTGCCCCCAGTCTACCATGGAAATAGCCCAAGGTCAGTCCTTGCTCCTATGTAGAATAAACTTTAGTGGTTCCCAAGCTGAGCAGAATTTCTCATTAACTTATTCTTGTTATAATGATTTATGGGGTGCCATTCATCTTTAGGAAGAGATAATAAGTATAGAAGGAATTATATTTTTCCCACGCTCCACAGGGGGAAAAGGGTTGGCCTGACCATGAAGCTGACATGTGGCTGTTAGGGGAAAAGCACTTCCATCTTCTCATCTGTTCCTCCTCTCCCCACACCCTGGATTTATAAAGGAAGAGAGGAATGGAGCAGAAAAGAGCACAGATGGTGATGCTCTAGTAGTGTTAGAGGTACTCTAGTCCACCACTCCTCAACTCTACTCTATTCCCTTCTTTCTTTTTGAATTCAAAGACCAAGTAGAAGACCAGTGATGGGCAATGATATCCTTATATATATGTATAATCACTAGAGTAAACTATAGTTCCATTTCAGCCAGTAGCATGTTTTGAAAGAGGAGGGAATCCACCCCTGTTATCTCTTTTTAGGCTCTGACAGAGTGTTGGTGTAACTACAGGTATCCCCCACTTATTGGTTAAGGACTGGAACACTGTCAAAATGTGAAAACTGTTGAAAAGTGGAACCCATTTATAAATGTTGCTTTCAATGCTTTTTTTAGCTAGCAAATTACAAATATCCCTTTAATCTTGCAAATTCCTGCTGCCAGACAAAGATTTGTGAAAATGGATTCTCCCTTCGGAAATGGGATTAGACTAGAAGGTGCAACATGGGCAGGGTTGCCAGATGACAGTATTTCTCCCTCCTCCTCTCCCATGCTGAAGCCCTTTCCAAACCATCAGTGGAAGAATTACATCTCTCAGCATGCCTCCTGTTTTCCAGGGACTGAAGTGCTCCAGACACTGAATGGCTGTGGCCGGCATTCAGCTCCAGTCCCTGCACTTACCAGAGAGAGAGAGAGAGAGAGAGAGCAAAGGAAGGAAGGAAAGAGAGAGCTGAGCTGAGGCTGCTGCAGAGCAGAGGAAGGAGGGAGCTTTGGAAGTGGAGCTGCTGCTGCTCTGAAACTTTGCAGTGAGTTTGGCTTGGAGGCAAAGGAGGGGGAAGAATTAATTTTTTTAAGCCAACTGACCCGATAATCCCCTGCCTCCCCTGCTCCTATGCTTTTGTAGATGGATTCACCAATATATACTTTGCACAAAAAGCATGTAATTCACAAGGGCTTGAGTTGTTCAGGTTTGGGGCCTTTCATCCAGCTGTTGTCAAAGCAGAGGAGCAGGGGCTGGGTGTGAAGTTGGCAGCCTTCTCAGGGTAGGGTTTGTGGGGATAACTTCTGTCTTCTTAAGTTTTAAGCCTCCAAGCCCAATTGTGTCCACTCAAAAGTATTATAGTCAATGGAGCTTATATTGTGTAATCAACCCAGTTGCACACCATCTTTGCTGATGCCCCAAAGGAGGCTGGAAGATGAGAAGGACCGTGGAAGCCTGGGACATAATGTATGCAGAAAAGCAGTGCACAGAACCCCGCCTGATATGTTAGATCCTGTTTTTAGCCTCTTATTGCACATCACATCAACCTCTTTAGCATTTTTCCCGTGTGGTGTTGCACATCAGTCCAGGACAAGGAATTGTGCCTGTCTCTTTAAGAGATAGATACTGTCCTGCAAGTTAGCTATTATATAGCCAGGTAAGCTATAGCGCATGGATTAAAAGAGCTGGCAGCAAAGCAGAAGGAGCAGCCTACATCATGACAGATCATAGCTGGGGATATGGGCAGAAGGATGGTAAGTTTTTGGAAAACCCTTCACCCACCTATTTTAAGCCATCCTTCTCTTTCTCCTCCTTTCTGCTCAATACACTTGCATCTTCCTTAACAGGTTGAATTGTATGTCACCCTTTCTGCGCATCAGATCAAAAGCGACAGGCAGTTAAGAAATTGACCGATAAGCAGTTTTTTAATGACTGCAAGTGTCATTGCCTTTCTGTTTGTGTTGGGTCAAAGTGTGACCCATATAAATTTCAGCCCTTGTGGGATCACCTTGCCAGTTCATTTGTAATGAGAAAACGGCATGATCCTTTATGCACCTGTTCCCCACTAAGTTTTTTTATGGACCATATGCTTCTTTGAAGCACATCATGCTAGTGCAACACCTGCACAGGTAACAATCAAATACAAATGTGCATGTAACCGAACATGGGCTACTTTTTCTGGAGGAGAAAAGTTATACCCAAGATATATGAAATGAAATCCTCAGTGGGGAAAGGTATTTTTCATCAAATAACCAATTGTTCCAGTATTATGAGAGATGTAGACGAGCATCTCTTTCTCCACTGTCTCCATGTCTTGTATCATTTTATAGGTCTAATTAAGTCCCCCTTTTTCCAATCTAAGAAGTCCCAAACACTGTAGCCTTATCTCCTAAGGAATGCATCCCTCTGATGCATCTGCACCTTTTCAAACTCTACAATATCCTTACAACAACCCTGTGAGGTGGATTAGATGGGATAGTTGCTGGCTAAGGTTACTCACTGAGCTTCATAGAGCTTCAAACCCTGTTCATGTCTGAGCTTCAAACCCTATTCATGTCTACGCAGAAATAAGTCCCATTATAGTCAATGGGACTTACTTCAAGGAAAGTATGGATAGGATTGTAGCCGTTGTTGAGTAGGAATTTGAACTCCCTGATCCTAGCTGGACACCTCTCTTTCTCTGGGTGCAATCTGAACCAATTTAGACTTGCCTAACTCACCTGGCATATCATATTTCAAAAGATTCAGCATGATGAAAAGGAGTCTCACTAATGTATTCCAGTTTTTTTATTCTCTCCAGACAATATCCTTGTGATAAACTTTTATCTTAAACTTGATAAAATTCTCAAAAGAATTAGCCCAACATTTTTGAAATTGTATGAAATAACCTTCCTTCCTTCCTTCCTTCCTTCCTCCCTCCCTCCCTCCCTTCCTTCCTTCCTAGGACCTTCTGAGTGGTATGAATCTTATCCTATTGCCCAAGGAAACCATCAGTCTCCCATCGACATAATTCCAGCACAAGCCATTTATGATCCTTGCCTGAAGCCCCTTAGAGTTTCATATGCACCATGTTCTTCTCTTGCCATTTCCAACAACGGGCATTCAGTCATGGTGGACTTTAAGGATGTTGATGACAAAATGGGTAAGTGGTGCTACGTTTATGTTTCAAGAGTACTCTTCTTGTCTAGTTTATTTTGGAAGGGGGGGGGGTCTCCTGCTCACCCAAAAGCCAACCCCCCAAATCCAGAGTAACTACAGGAGCATATAAGAGACTTAGGGTGCAATCCAGAATAACTATGGGAAGTCCTTGCTCCGGTGTAAGAACAATTTGCTCTGGATTGCAAAATGAATTTCCCATAGGTTTTCACTAGGTGATGCAGTAACTACAGGTACACGTAATGTGTCTTACGTGCACCCGTAGTTACTCTGGATTGTAGGGCAAGTTACGCCCGTAGTTACTGGGTGTTACTGGGAATTAGCAGCTGGTTACTGGGAGTTACCAGCCAGAGTTAGTATCAACTGAATACAACTTAAATACAATGAGACTGATTCTTGAAAAGAAATTCCTGAATTTGTGCTGTCAGTGGATAACGTGGACAGGCCAGCCGAAGAGGATATCTGCTATACACCATTGCTTCTTACAAATGATTTAATTGCAAACTTCCTATCGGAATGTCATATATTTCCAACAGACAGATAATTTAAATGGTCCCTTGAAGATGCTATTCTCCAGAATTAGAAGGCTGCTGGAATATGGGAGCAGAATTGGGGAAGCATTCCCTTTGGAGTGCCTCACTTACTGTGGGCAACACTGTCTTTCCTTTGCCTGGGTCTGTGTCTGTGCCTTGTACTGCTACAGGTTTCCTCTGGACAGAACAAAATACAGGAAGATGCTTTAAATGCTTTAGTTTCAGGGTAACCAAGTCTCTGGTGACAGGGTGAGGAACTTCATGAGGATGCTGATAGTGTCCCTGCCACAGTATTATCAGCCACAGTATTAAGTTGCAGCTGTTGAATCGCTTGAATCACCTGTGAAAAGTGGCATAGCTAGAGGGGGTGCCAGTTTCAAGTAAAAATGGAAACCTTATCAGTTTCTTTTTCATTTGGTGTTCTAGCCATCAATGGAGGCCCACTGGATGATCCCTATAGGCTGAAACAATTCCATTTTCATTGGGGGAAGAATCGAGAGTCGGGATCAGAGCATACCATCAATGGCAAATCTTTTCCTTGTGAGGCGAGTCACAAATATCTGACATCTTGTAAACCTTTCTAAAGAACAACTTGGTTCTGAATTTCAAAACCAGGGGGTACTGGACTCTCTCTCAAAATTCTGCATGGAGTCAGAAATTGTTTTTTTCTCCAGAATTTGCAGACAAGCAAAATTATGCCTGAGGTTGCAATTCTTTGATTTGCAAAAAATGGAACATTAATGGAACAGTAGGCATAAATGGGTTAATTCAGCTCTACACCTCATTATCCCTGGATTTTCCTTGGAAGAGGAAAGTGAAGCAGAAGTGTTGAGGAAAAGCAATGTGGAGTGGTGGGATCAAGCAACTCTGACATTTCTCCTCTATTATATACTTACTCTTCTGTTCCATTCCCATCTTCCTTTTTTAATCCAGGGTAAATGGGGGTGACAACTTGAATACCACCAGTTAAAAAACCAATACATTGTTTGACAGAGGAATTGGGGAATAGTACCCAGTTCCACAATGACAGGACAACTGTGACCAAGCCAAATACATTCCAGTATCGGACAATTGTGTCCCTTCCTTTGCCTTCCAGGCATTTGCGTCCCAATTCCCACACGGACACAGATAAACCAACTATTCCCTGGAGGTGAGAAAGCATTGTAGATATGCTTAGTCTAGCAAAATACAGATAGGGTTGCCATATGTCCCAGAAAACAGGAACAGTCCCGATTTTGGGGGATTGTGTTCATATACTGGCAAATGGGACTGAGAGTCCTGTCCTGATTTTGTGGAAGAGAATTATGGCAACCCTAAATATAGATCATGATGACAAGTGGGAAGCAGGAGACAGATCTTGCAGAGACCCCAAGCAGCAGTGTTCATGGGAAAGAGCAGATTTTTCATAATTTTCCAGATTTTCCACAATTTTCCAGATTTTCCTGGATTTTTGCAATCCAGGACACAATTTCCCCTAAATGTGTCCTGGATTGCATTATTTACATTCATTCCCTATAAAAATGGAAATGGCTGAGAATTTGTTCTGCCTTCAGTCTTCTCCTCAACTTCAAAGTACTTCTGGCTCCCTAGAATCCAAGGACTTGGGTCTGAAATGACAGTTCCTTTTCCAGTTTTGCTGATCCTATAAACTCATGCCAATTTCTGGAGCCTGCTGAACTTTATTGACTCTTCCCAGAAATTCTGGCAACTTTATCTTTGTGCAAAGCAAATACGCTGGGCTGGCATTATTGCTTACTAACTACAATCCGCTCAGGGGAGAACAGGACCTTGTCACATCACATTTATCATACTGATGTATGACTCTCCTATTCAGCTCCACTTAGTCCACTGGAATGCCAGGAAATATACAGATTTTGAAGAAGCCGTGGCAGCTCCAGATGGCTTGGCAGTGGTTGGTGTTTTCCTGGAGGTAAAGCCACAGAAGTCATCCATTGTACTGTTTTTTTCTACTCTAGGCATAGTAAAGGACTTGGGGTTCAATCCTACACTCATCCAGCACTGAGCCTCACCACTGGTACTGGGTGCAGCAAATATGCCATAAAGATGTTTATTATACCCAGTGAGTAGGGAACACAGATGCTGGGCCAATCCAGTCAGGATAGGGTTGCCACATGTCCTGAAAAATGGAACAGTCCTGATTTTTAGGGATTGTGTTCACATACCGACAAATGGGACAGAGGGTGCTGTCCATAGAAAACAATGGCAACCAGACCCAGTACCAACAAGAGGAGGATGTACTGACAGCAGGGTGAGAACGCCATATGGTGGTGCAGTTTCTGGGGGATGGGGAAAAAGAATGAAAGGGTGAGGGCAGAATGGAGGAAGGAATCAGGGCAGGAGTGAGTGGGACTGGCACAGCTCTGCTCCGCCAGATCCTGAACTCCATGTTCACCTTTCTGGTCTGACAAAAGGGCTGGCACAGACTTGAGAAGCCCCATTGTGGGGCTTGGAGCTTTCCCCAAGGGAAGGGGCAAAATTTCCTTCCCCCATGGAGATTCTTGTTGGCTTTCTGGCATCCACTGGATCTGGATACAGTGGGGTAACTGCTTTGGCACCACTGCTCCAAGGGGGCACTGAAATGCTTAGGATTGGGGTATTAGGTCCTTGTTTAACAGCACCTAATGAGGGTGGAGGACGGGGAGGGGGAATGAAGTGTTTACAAATGTGTCAAGTAAAATAGTACCTGGCTACATCTGGAGGCAACAACTGACATGCTGCTATTCTAACCATTGCTGTTTCCAAAATCTCATGCAATTCTTTCTTCTTCAACTCTAGACTGGGGAAGAGCATGCTGGTATAAACAGATTAACAGATGCCTTGTACATGGTCAAATACAAAGTAAGTCTTTAAAAAAATAAGGTAGCTTTAGTGTTTTCTATGTTCACTCTGGCCCAGTGGCATGCTTAGGTTATTTGGCTCGTGGACCTCACAATTTTTTTGACACCCCCATATATCAAAATCATTTAATTATGTTAAGTATTAATAAATATAATTAATTAGATATTAATTCATATTTTCACATTTAAAAAAAATCACCTTACCAGTTAAGTCTGTTTTATTCTTTTTTGGGCTTGTGGGGTGAGGCTGCCTGCTGGAGCACTTGTTGAGCTCCACTTTCTCTAGGTTGGGAACATTCTGGTGGCCTTGCATTCTTCTATGCCTGACCTGAATATGAGCCAAGGAACCTTTTCTTACTCATGAGTAAACACGGCTGTGAAGCTCAGTTCCAATTTCCATAGGGCTCAATGCAATTATCAAGGACTCTTTTTGTCTTGATTTGTAGGGGCTGTGTTCATTGGATCAGGGCCTTTCTGGTGACATTGGATTCCTTTCAGTCTGCCCTTTTCAGTGGACTAAGGCATGTTTGCCTACTCATGAGGAAAGGTGCATTCTGACTCAGTTTCACTTACCATAAGACTCAATGCATTTTTTTTTAGTTTTTTGGCCATAACATTTGATAGGAAGGAGCTATATCAAGGCTCTTTTTTGCTTTGGATTCTGCTGGAAAATAGGCATCCAATGGTATATGACTTGGTGGGGTTTTTCCAATGATTTTGGTCACCCCCTGAGGGCCAAGGGCTCCCCTTCATCCCTCCTGGAGACACCACTGCTCTGACCATCTATAGAGAGCAAATGAGTAGGGACCTGCAAAAGGTGAGGTTATTTTCCCTGACAAAGGATAACATCCCCTTGTCAGGAAAAATAACCTCACCTTTTGCAGGTTTCTCTTAATAAGTCATTAACATGAGAGTGTGGTGGCCTACAATGAGGTGGCAGAGCAAGCGGGCGGCAAATTGCTGGGGGGAAGAGGCAGATTTCCCCCCATTTTCACTTTTTTAAAAACTTGAGCATGGCATTATTTCCAGAATATCATTCTGGGCTCAGAACCAGGCTACACGATCATTAGTTGCACCACTGCTTACAACTCTTAACATTATAAAATATCCTAATACATGCCATTGCCTTTTCCTTTTTTTAAAGGGAACCAAAGCCCAGTTCAAAGGTTTCGACCCAATCAGCCTTTTGCCCCCTTGTCTAGATTATTGGACGTATCCTGGATCTTTGACAACACCACCCTTGAATGAGAGTGTAACGTGGATAGTACTGAAGGAGGTGATCAAGATATCTGACAAACAGGTAATCCTGGTGATGGTGGTGGGAGAAATTGCCACCTTTTTAAAAAATCAGACTCTTGAAGTCTTACTGTTAAAACCTAAATGGAAACATCATATTCATATACAGAGCGGTAATGGTACAATACAGTGCCAGGACATCTTCTATTCCTACAATCCAGAGTAACTATGTGAGCACGTAAGAGACATTACATGCACCTGTAGTTACTGCACCACCTAGTGAAAACCTATGGGAAATTCATATTGTAATCCAGAGTAAATTGTTTTTACACTGGAGCAAGGACTCCCCATAGTTACTCTGGATTTCGCCCTATGTGTCAAAATAAGGCCCAATCTTTATTGGGAAACTATTCCTAAAAAGTATTTTTATATCTTTATATTATCTATATATCATTTTTATCTTTATATTATTATCATCCCTGATAATTGGGCTGTCCCAGTACCACCCTTTCAGCAATTTGGCTTCTGTTGAGGACCTTGGAGGGACAGAAAGAGGCATCAGAATTTATTCGGGTCCTCTTTTTAAGGACTGGCACTTGCCATCTTTCTAAGCAGTAATACTATCTCTCCTGCATTTTCAGATGGAGAAATTTCGAACTCTCCTTTTTACCACCGAGGGAGATGAAAGGGTCCAGATGGTGAATAACTTTCGTCCACCTCAACCTCTTAAGGGAAGAGTGGTGCGTGCATCATTCAAGGCTTAAGGATAGAAAAAAATTAAGGACAATTACAATTAAGGATGAAAAGCAACCCTCAAAAAGCTCAAAAATCCAAAGTGCTTCTATATCAGCAAATACAAAACAGGACACCTGATCTTCAGACACAAAAGGCAGATCAAAGGGACACCCATAGCATTTGATTATTTGATCAGCATTTAATTGCAGCATTGATCTTCATATCTATGATTATCTTACTAATCCTCATTGTCATAACACTGAAATAGAAGCCTGGTGAAGAACTGGACTTACTTATATGCTTTCCAACTGCCCTCTATTTATGCCCAGAAGCAGCAAGCAGAGAAGATACACTACATATGAGGAATGATTCGCTTACTTTTGAGGGATTTGGTGTGAGGAGGGGGCACTGCAGAGCATCTTTATTTTCAACTGCTAAATGTTATAGAAGCGATGCAAGCTTCTAGTCCTCAGGGCTAGTGTGGAAAACAGTGTGGTTTCAGAAATCAAAAGGTACCATCAAGGGAGCCACTAGCAATCTCAGGCTGCAATCCTAAACTCCAGTTAGGCTGGCCTCAGCCCCAGCATAATTCCTGTGTTGATTTTGGGGTGTCACAAAAGTGCCATAAGCCATTCTGACCCACTCCTGGAGGGGTTAAGCCAGTGCACAGGTTTACACTTACCTCCCCACACCAGCATGGGAAGATATGCCAGGTGAGTTAGGCTGGCCTAAATTGGTTAGGATTGCACCTTCAGTCTACTTAGCTCTGGTTCATTTGATAAGAGATTACAGATGAGATGCAATGTACATTTGAATAATGAAGAACAAACTAATGCAGTGTGACACTGATTCCTGAATTAACAGTAGCTCCTTACTAACTTTCTAAGCGGTAATACTATCTCACCGCATTTTCAGATGGAAAAATTTCTGAACTCCTGGCTACTCTGGCATAAATCTCTGCAACACCAAGGCAGGAAAATTATGAAGTCTTATAATTAGCTCAGTATAGACTTGCAAAAAATAGTAGGGCAGTTTGGGAAACGAAAACTCCAAAGGAAAAGTTGCAGTATTTCTGATTAAAATGAATGACATATTTTCACAGGCTTCTGCATTTAATAACTGTGCTGCGAAGCATGTCCTTGAACAGTGAAATCTATAAAAAGCCAAAGACTGTTTTGCTTCACTGATACTTCCTTTGTTGCTCTTCACTGATCTCTATTTACCTTATGGAGGTCTTTATGGTCTCCATTTGCCTTGCGTCGGTCTACGACCCGAGAAAGGCAGGATACAAATTTTAAAATAATAAAAATAAATAAATATGGCTTTTTGTGACATTTCCAGGCCAGCATGGGACTTGTGCCGGAACTTATGCCAACCTAACCAAGAGTTAGGATTGCGCTGTAACTGCAGCTTGTCTCGGTTTCCTGCAAATGTGTTTCTGATTCAAGACTTTTTAATTTCGCTATTGTTTGGCATCTTCATTCCTCCCATAGACATAAATTTTCCTCAATTTACTGCCAATGTTGAGCACTTTTCTAGAACAAATCCCATTGATATGTCAGTGCTATAAATCCGAAGTATGTTTAGCAATGATTCAATTTCAAATTGTGACTTCCCATACAGTTTGAGGTCATCCATATAAGGTAGATGATTGAGCTTTGTTGATGACTTTGAAACCTGATATCCATGGCCATTTAGGGCACAATCCAGAGTAACTACAGGAGCACGTAAGAGACATTACGTGCACCCATAGTTACTGCACCACAGTGAAAACCTATGGGAAATTCATATTGCAATCCAGAGTAACATGTTACAAGTTAGGACCAGTGGGGTCACTAGGATGGTGAGGGTGGTATGGTCCAAGGGGGGTGATGCGCACTGGGGGGTCTAAAAATTGCAATTGTGTGATGGTGATCAAACTCCATCATGTCACATACCATTAGATTCATATTGAAGAGCAGAACCCAGTGCAAAAATTCATTTTGAAATAGCACTTTCCTATCAGTTATGGCCAAAAAACTGTGTATTTAACTCTACAGAACAGGGGTTGGGGAACTTTTTTACCCTTTACCCCAAAATATATTTACTCCCTTGATTTGAAAGGACTTGGAGGCAGGGCCCAGGGCATCACTCACGCAGAGAAGCCTGTTATACACAAGGGCCTGACGCTTTCCTGGAAGTAAGACACTTTCCTGGGAGTAAGCCCTATTGAACACAATGAGGCTTACTTCTGAGTAGTCATGGTTAGGACTGGGCTGTGTATTATATGTTGACTAGACTGGATTCTGGAAAGGGGGAGACTGTGTGGTGTTTGGAGACAGATCCATGTCCCTGCTTGCCCTTTCCTGGGAGTAAGTCCCACTGAACACAATGGGGCTTACTTCTGAGTAAACATGATTAGGACTAGGCTGTGTATTATATGTTGACTAGACTGGATTCTGGAAAGGGGGAGGCTGTATGGTGTTTGGAGACAGATCTATGCCCTTTCCTGGGAGTAAGTCCCACTGAACACAATGGGGAACACAAAGGGCTTACTTCTGAGTAGACATGGTTAGGACTGGGCTGTGTATTATATGTTGACTAGACTGGATTCTGGAAAGGGGGAGACTGTGGTGTTTGGAGACAGATCTATGCCAGTGGTGGGCAGCAGCAGGTTCGCATCTACGCTATAGAACCGGTTCTTAACAAGAGATAGTACATATAAAGTTTAAAAATAGCCATTTAAAAGTGGCTGCCAGATGGACAGAGAACCGGTTCTTAATTTCTTTGAAGCCCATCACTGATCTATGCACTTTCCTAGGAATAAGTCCCACTGAACACAATGGGGCTTACTTCTGAGTAGGCATGATTAGGATTAGTACCAGGTGGCAGACGCTGTGGCAGCTGCTGCTGGAGGGGTGTGGCTGCCAGGCTCTTGTGGGCCATCTCCAGGCTGGTAGGAGGAAGGCAGGGCAGGCAGGCAGGGGCTCCTGGAAGAGCAGAGGCTACGATGGAGCGCAGAAATGGAGCTCACCTTGACCCTGCTGCTTCTCCTCGGGCTGCTCTCATTGCCTGGCCACAAGGAGAGGGGGAGGAACTCCCTCCAGGGCAGGACATTTTGTGTCTTCCCACCAGCACTCCGTCCTCCTCCTTTTTGCACCTTGCGGCAGGCTCCTTCAGCCGGTGCCTGGGGATAATGGATGGTCACGCATTACCTTGCATTACAACGTTGACTGTCCATTACCCCCAGGAATTCCATTTTTACCCCATGTGGGGTATTTTACCCCTGATCCCGACCCCTGCTATAAAAAGTGTAAGTGACCAATATTGCAGCTTTACTCATGAGTAGACAAACATGCCATAGTTCATTGGAAAGGGCAGGCTAAGAGGAATCTAAGGACACTAGAATTGTCCTGATCTAATGAACACAGCCCCCACAAATCACCCCAGAAGTAGGTCCCTGAAATTCATTGAAAACGGATGTGAACTGCACAGCTGTGTTTACTGGTGGGCAAGCAGGCATGCCTTGGCTGGAGTGGAAGGTCAGTCCAGGAGAGGACAAGACTTCCAAAATGGTCCCAATCAGGGATGTTACTAGGGCATCCCCCCCTGAAGGGGGTGGCAGCCCTTATGACCTAATGGCTACAATCATGGTTTGTAGAAATAATCCCATCATGTTATACACCTTTACTGCAGAATGCAGTGAAACAAACTACTTTGAAATATCTTTATTCTATTAAAATGTATGGCTAAAAAAACCAGTGCAATGGCACATAACCATGCCCACCGTTCATATTGTTGCCCCGCCCAATGTATGGGGGTGATGCGCTGACCTCCCGCACTGGGTGACACGCACCCTAGTGACCCCCCTGACTACACAATTTCTGATCAATAGTGTAGGCCACATCTGGTTTCTCTTCATACAGAATTTACATCTTAAAAGTTACAGGATGGGATTGTCCCTTACAAAGTTCAGTCAATTAGTAAAACATTACTTGATCTGAGTTGTAGTAGATTCATCTAATTGCTTAACCAGCTACGCCATGCAGTTCTAGCATTTTCTTTAGAGCTTGTTTTAAGATAAGTTAACATTTCAACTGGTGAGAGGCATACTTTGATGCCCTAAGTCCATAATTTTTTAACTCGTGCACAAACCCATATGACAAACTTGTTTTCAGTAGTAGTCATGGAATGAAATTAATAATAATAGTGACCAGAAAATAAGTGAAAGACATTTTATTGAATTTGATAAGTCAGTGGCCAACATCCAAACTTCCCACCATCTTATATTAAACCCCCTCCTGCTATTTTGAGTATGCATTTCACTACAATTAACAATTGACTTAATAATGCTCAATACCACTTTCTGCCCCTTATCCTACTATTTGTCGTCTTCACTGAAACAACTATTATACCATATTATACTAAGAATATCATTTACCAGAAAACTGCAAGATGTCGAGGTTGGAGGTCTGCAGAAAATCCTTATGAATACAACATTCTTATGAATACAACATAATTGCTTCTGATTTGAACACTATAGAGAAGGAATGAGAAAAGAAATAGTAGTTTTATACTAACTACAACACATTCCAAGAATTTGTGTAACTTTCCACTTGTATGAATTTTATGTACAGCAAGGCTTAACTTCTGATGGAAATTGTTCCCACTCCAAACACTCTTTCCACACTCCAGTCACTCATACAATTTCTCTCTTAAGTGAATTCTTTGGTGTTTGATGACGTTTCTGATTGGTCATTGAATCCAAATTCAGAGCATTAATACAGGCTCTTCCCTGTGTGAGTTTTTTGATGCCTGGTGAGGTCTCCACCCTGCACGGAGCCCTTTCCACACTCCAGACATTGATAGGGTCTTTCCCCTGTGTGAATTTTTTGGTGTATGGTGAGGTCTCCACTCTGCGTGAAGCACTTTCCACACTCCAGACACTGATAGGGTCTTTTCCCTGTGTGAGTTCTTTGGTGTATGGTGAGGTGTGCCCTCACCACGAAGCCCTTTCCACACTCCAGACATTGCTAGGGTCTTTCCCCTGTGTGAGTTCTTTGGTGTGTGATGAGATTTCCGCTCTGCGTGAAGCACTTTCCACATTCCAGACATTGATACGGTCTCTCCCCTGTGTGAGTTCTTTGGTGTCTGGTGAGGTCTTTACTCAAACGACATCTCTTTCCACATTCCAAGCATTTGTATCGTTTCTTCCCTTTGTGAGTTCTTTGATGTTTGGTGATGTTTCCACTCTCCTTGAAGCCCTTTCCTTTCTCCAGGCACTGATATGGTTTGCCCCCTGTGTGGCTTTCCCTATCAGTGCTAAGCTCTGCATTAACCTTCCCACAGCCTCTTTTACCCAGGAATGGGATTTCAGGGCCGTCACCAGATTGAGAAGCAGAACAGCCTCTCCTACTCTTCTTTTTTGCCTTGGTTCTCATTCTGCGCTGTCCTCCCTGCTTATATCTTTCCACGGCCACGTTTCGTGGTTTTCTTTCTTTATCCTCCTCATTCCCTTCACCTCCTGGATAGAATCAAGAACTTCAGTAAAGTGCTCAGCCTTTCAGCTCAGCCAAAATTCAAAGAACCTCCATTAACGTAAGAACTATATCTTATTTAACCCACATAAGATCTGAGATCTGATCTGAATTAAACCTGGTGAGATCTATTTGGCTTCTCAGCCTTTGTTCCCTAATGGAATTCAGTGCTGCCTTGGTTTACAAGCATAATTCGTTCTGGAAACATGGTTGTAATCCAAAACGCTTGCATATCAGAATGAATTTTCCCAGAAGAAATAACGGAAACTCAGACAATTTCTTCCCCAACCCAAAAATAGTCAATATTGTAATACAATACAAATAAATAAAAAATATAAAGAAATATTAAATAAGTTAATTTGCACTTACAGCACAATCCAGAGCAACTAATCTGTCCACATAAGAGCCCTTGGGTTGCCCTATCTATCACGAGGGTGGAGCAACTGCAAGATGCTCCACCCCAGTTACTCTGGAAGGGCTAAGGGCAGAGCAAGGCAACATAGGGTGCCCTAAGAGAGGTGGACCTGCTCTGCCCTAACTGGGGCAGCCTAAGCAGCTCAGGAGAGGCATGTTGAGGGCATGTTCAGCATTGCCTGGGGCAGAGCAGTTACTCTGTACCCAAAGACTGTTTCCAAGGCAGAAATGCCCTCTTCCAGCCCTCAGAGTTATACCACCTCAGGAGCAGGTATAGTAATGAGTAGACCCATAGGGGTCCATGATAAGGCCCGAGTAAGAATGGCAGTGTTGACCAAAAATCTGAGTTCTTGGCCAGCCTAGCTGCAACCCCTGCTTCTCAACCTCAGGATATGAAACAACTACAGCTGCCCACAAACCTCAGGATACAGCAGGCCACTCCAAGAAGCCCAGTGTATCCACTGTAGAATGTACTGGTATCTCGTCAGGGACTCCTTATAAGGCAGGCACCCAGTGGCGTCACCAGACTGGTGCAGCTGGTGTGGGCTGCATTGGGTGATGCGCTCCAAATGAGGTGATGCGCTGGAGGAGTTTGACTGTCCTTTGGCAGGCCCCGAGTGTCAGCGCGCCCATTCAGGCCTGCTCCAAGGCAGAGCAGCAGCTAGAAGCTGCCACTTGTCCGCGGAGCTGGCCCGAATGGCCAGCTGAGGTGCACTGCTCGTAACCTGTGATGGTCATTTTCTCTAGGAATTTCTCCAATCCCTTCTTAAAGGCATCTTGGCTTCCTTGTCCTGTCCCTGAACCCTCCTCTCTTTACTAACTTGCTGCTAAGCTGCATGGGAGGTCAGAGTTGCATCCTCCGACAGGCTATTCCTGAAGCAATTCCACATACACACTTCTTTAAACCACAGGACTCAAAAACCTAAAAATAGCAGATCTTGCCACGATCAGATGCTCTTGATTGAGACCTACCTTCAGCTCCCAGGTCAGCCATGGGGCCCACTAGGCTGCCTTGGACTAGCCAGTCAAGTGCCTGGGGTATACACAAGGTAGCAGGTGAGTTAGTAGTTCTGGGTTGGTAGGATGGAAAGACAGAGGAAAGTGTATCCAGAGAGGCCAGGTTTTGAAAGTTCTCCTCCATGACCTCTACATGAAGAGCTCTTTGATCAGCATCCAGTAGTGCCCGCTCCTCCTCAAAGAAACGCACAGCTACATCCGCAAAAATCACCGGACCCTGAAAGAAAATCAAGATCTCCTTCAACTTGACAGTTATTCCTAAAATAGCTGCTGTTAAAAGAGGGACTGGTGATCCATGGCTGCTTGTGGTTCTGGAGGTGTCAACCCTTCACTGCCTTCCAGTTTCTCTGCAAAATGTCAAGAGAAACAGAGGCAGATCCTCTGAAATCAAGAGGGTTGTGCAAGGGATGGACACAACTGGGTGCCCTTCTTCCCCCTCTGCTTCTCCCCACGTGTCCCCAATGAATCTCCCCCTACCTGATCCAGTGGAGGTGAACCATTTGGTGTTTCTGGCTTCCTCTGGGCATCTCCTGTGAAAGACACAAAGGTGTTGAGAATATGTATTTATTCATGCCACGTTTAGAAGCCACCATTCAGTCAAATTGGCACTGCAAAGCCATTCGCTGTTAAAACCATCTTCTGCCTTCAGAGCAGTCTTCCGTCTGTGAGAGATCAGAAGAGGGATGATGTGATAATGTTGTCTGAATTATTCCAGTGCTGGAGGTGGCATCTGGGCTTCCTCCAGGTTACGGTTTCTGAGTTTGTCTTTCTGCATTTCTGAGAGTAAGCACAGAACTCAACGGAACTGACTTCCAGGTAAACATGCAAAAGTTTTCACTGGATCCTTTCACATTAGAAGACCCTCCCTACAATCCAGAGTAACTACGGGAGCACATAAGAGACTTTACGTGCACCCGTAGTTACTGCACCACCTAGTGAAAACCTATGGAAAATTCATATTGCAATCCAGAGTAAATTGTTCTTACACGGGAGCAAGGACTCCCCATAGTTACTCTGCATTGTGCCCCCTGAAGATTTCAAGAATTTCTGAGAAAGAGGGAGAACCACTGGCAATATTTCCCATTCTCCCTTACCTAGCAAGGTCACATTGTCCCCATGCTGCAACATCTCCAAGCTCCAGGTTGTCTCACTGGCATCTGGGACACTCTTCTCTGCTGCTACTAAAACTTCCTCTAACAGCCTCTGTGCCTGAAAGAGAAATGGAGGACCCAAGAAACAGATAGGGGGAGAAATTAGCAACATGGGCAGCCAGGCCAGTCCCTGCGGGAGCATTTGCACAGAAAATGGCACATTTCAAGGCAGAGTTTTCAATAGAAATTGTGGTCTCCTGTTAAGGAGCAGGACTGGGCATTGCACCCTCAATGATTTTAATGGCCTGAAATTCCCTAGAATTCTTGGATGTGTGTGTGGAGTTGTGTTGCCTGTGTGGAGTGTGGAGTTGGGTTGTGTGTGTGTGGAGTGAGGAGTTGAGTTATGTGTGGGGGTTGGGCTACGTTGTGTGTGTGTGTGAAAGTGTGGGTTAGACTGTGTGTGTGTGTGAAAGTGTGGGTTAGACTGTGTGTGTGTGTGAGAGTGTGGAGTTGTGTTGTGCTGTGTGTGGAGTGAGGAGTTGGGTTGTGTGTGGGGGTAGGGCTACGTTGTGTGTGGGTTAGGCTGTATGTGTGGAGTTGTGTGTGGAGAGTGTGGGTTTGGGTTGTGTGTGGGGGTTGGGCTACGTTGTGTGTGGGTTAGGCTGTGTGTGTGTGGAGTTGTGTTGTGTGTGTGGGTTTGGGTTGTGTGTTGGGGTTGGACTATATTCTGTGTGTGAAAGTGTGTGTGGAGTTGTGTTGTGTGTGTTTGGGGGTTGGGCTACGTTGTGTGTGTGTGAAAGTGTGGGTTAGGTGGTGTATCTGTGGAGTTGTTTTGTGTGTGTGGAGTTTGGGTTGTGTGTGAGGGGTCAATTCCGGGATCATCCCAATTCTAAAAAGGTGTAATATGTTTATGTAGAGCAGGTGTGGGCAGAGCTAGAGGGTTATAGGATGGATGGACAGACAGACAGAATTTGCCTTTTATGTATATAGATATTTGTTGGAAAACTTAATATCCTGCCTTTCCACCTTGGAGGATGTTCAAGACAAGGAGCAGGACTGGGAATTGCACCCCAAATCAGGACCTGGACCCTGGACCTCTAACAATAGTGCAGAGGAGAAAATTTCAGCAGGTGAAGCTTTTCATCTCACAGATCACAAGCTGCACCTGCTGAACTTTCCTCCTCTGCACACTTGTTCAAGGTCCAGGAGCCCTCAAGTTGAAAGGCTGGACATCCAGGCCCTCAATGATTTCTTTAATGCCCTGAAACTCCCTAGAATTCTTGGTTGTGCGTGTGGAGTTGGGTTGTGTGTGGGGGCTGGGCTACGTTAAAGTGCGGTTTAGGTTGTGTGTGGATTTGTGTTGTCTGTGTGGAGTGCAGAGTTGAGTTATGTGTGGGGGTTGGGCTACGTTGTGTGTGTGTGAAAGTGTGGGTTAGGTTGTGTGTGTGTGGAGTTGTGTGTTTGGAGTGTGGTTTTGGGTTTTGTGTGGGGGTCAATCCCAGGATCATCCCGATTCCAAAAAAGTATAATATGTTTATGTAGAGCAGGTGTCGGCGGAGCTAGAGGGTTATAGGACAGATGGACAGACAGACAGAATTTGCCTTTTATTTATATAGATATTTAGTGAAAATTTAATATCCTGCCTTTCCACCTTGGAGGATGTTCTAGACAACTTACAGTGCAATCCTAAGCATATCTACTCAAAAGTAAGTTCTATTGTATTCAATGGGGCCTACTCCCAGGAAAGTGTGTTTAGGATTGCAGCCTTACCCTCATACCTGAAGGTGATCATACAAGCTATTAAGACTACATATATACAGTGCTTTGTACCTATACAGTACTCCCAGGAAAGTGAGTTTAGGGTTGCAGCCAAAATAGCATCCTGATCTGGCTCTTTGATTTAGAGCCCAATCCTATTTAGTCTTTCAGCACTGATATTGCTGTGCCGTTGATGCATGTGTTGCATCCTGCCATAGGGGCTGTCATGGAGGCCTGCTCAAATAAGGGAACACTTGTTCCTATATCTTGGGGTAGCATAGCAGCTGCATCAGTGCTGGAAAATTGCATAGGATCAAGCTCTTAATAGACCTAGGAAAAACAGCTCCTATTGGTGTTAATAGAAACTTGTTTATAAGGGCAAGTCCAGATTGGGAATATGGTTAATGCATCTTCCCAGTGCCATGATAATGATCTGGGGGTGGGAAGAAGAGCTCTTCCAATTGCTATTTATTTAATAAAACTATTGCTAGTGAATGGTGTTGTTAATGGCTGAAAACTTCAGCCATTAACAAACCAACACCATTCACTAGCAATAATGCCTACCTTGAACTCAGATTGACCACAACCACTGTCAATACCAGAGCTCCTTCACAGCTACGACAGCATATTTGCACCACTTGCAGCTAAACGTGTGTTTTGGATTCTTTCACAGTCTCACACCCCAAAAAGCCACAAGTTTCCAGGAGGTATTCAAGTCATAAGTGTTCATGTGAGTGACACGCCAGGTGTGAATGATCACTGAACAGATGTGGGTGACAAAGGACTGCAAGGTGACTCATACCAATGTTGCGCAGAGGTTGTGGAGATAGAAATGGGAAAGCAGTAGAGAGAGCAATAGTAGCTGTGCGATAAGGCCGTAAGATAAGTCCCATATCACAGCGGGCAGGTGGCTCATAGAAGAGGTTTCACAACAGTCATTTGTGACTTCTGATGGCATTTGAGGTCATTCTGGAGGAGAACCAACAAACATTGCTTTACTAGACGGCAACTTTCAATGCCCTATTTCAGCCACTTGAAAATGATACACCCTCTTGATAAATCTTACCCTGGAATTCCAAACATACTTTCCCTGAAGCGAGTGCTATTGAAAATGGCCAACAAAACTGGCTGTTCAGCAGATGCCAGAGCCCTTATGCCAGGCTCCAAAAGAGGGCTCGATACAGATGCTATGGGTCCAGCTACAGGAACATGTTAATCAATATGCTGGGCTGTGGGTGGCGCAAGCGGTTAAGATCAGTGGTGGGCACCAGCAGGTCCGCACCTACTCTATAGAACCGGTTGTTAACAAGAGATAGGACATATAAAGTTTAAAAATAGCCATTTAAAAGTGGCTGCCAGATGGGCAGAGAACCGGTTCTTAATTTCTTTGAAGCCCATCACTGGTTAAGATGCTGTGCCTGTTAACCAGCAGGCCAGGGTTCGAGACCCGGGTCGGCCCCACAAGACAGGGTGAGCTTCTGTCCTTAGCCCAGCTCTGTGACGCCAGCTGGATCCAATCGTATGGGCTCTGCCTTTCCATTGGACTAATTCAGTGGCGTGGAGAGGGGGGATTTGCTGCTTGGGTAACAGCCTATCCTCCATAACAATCCAACCCAGGCTTTGGTGCTTCGCATGCAGCATATGCAGCGTTGAGCAAGATACCATAGTCTTTCAAGACTGACGGAGGCCTGCTTTTTTATGTGCATTATAGAATCAAGTTATTGTGAGGTATATAATCCCCCCTTATTATGCTTTCAACAACTTTGGCTGCAATCCTAACCTCCACTTACTGCACAATCCAGAGTAACTATGGGAATCCTTATGTCGACGTAAGAAAAATTTTCTCTGGATTGCTCTATTAATTTTCCCTAGGTTTTCACTAGGTAGTGCCGTAAATACATCAACGTAAATGTCTCTTAAGAGCACCTGTAGTTACTCTGTACTGTGTACCATTAGTCCACCATAAGCCCTGACATCCCTTTGCTGACCTGAAGTGTGTCACAAAATGCCATATAGCACTTCTGCCTCACTCCTTAGGGAGTTAAGCCATTACATAGGCATACGCTGACCTCCCCACATCAACATGAAAAGATATGCTGGCTAAATTAGACTGGCCTAAATTGGTTAGGATTGCACCCTTTGTGAGATAAGTTATACTGAGAGATTGTGGGTGGTCCAAAATAACCCATGGAGCTTCGCAACCAAGTGAAGATTTGAACTCAGGACCCACTACATCAAGTCAAAAATTAATTTATCCAGGAAAACCCCAAGTAGTAAAAGAAATAAACTGCACATAGAGCTTGCTTGCATAAAGAAGTAATCCTTATCCAGCCCACATAATAATTAGACTCTGTCCTATCTTAAAGGTATGATCCAGATTTGAATATTTTCTGTGACTTGCAACTAATGATTCCTACATGACAACAAAGTCCACATTTCTGGGCAACCACACAAATCTTGTGCCTGCCTGAGGCATCCACCTCAGTTGGTCACATAGAATCATAGAATCCTAGAGTTGGAAGGGACCTAGTAGGTCATCTAGTCCAACCCCCTGCCTGCAGCAGGAAATCCCCCTAGAGCATCCCCGACAGGCGCTCGTCAAGCCTCTGCTTGAAGATCCCTAGTGAGGGAGAGTCCACCACCTCCCATATATCAGCCAGTGCTGCAAATCAGGTTGTCTTGAAGATTAAAATGTAAATGCAAAAGTTCTCTTGTGACCAACATCTCCTTCGATATGTTTGATTTACTGTGACCACAGAATGTGCTTTGTGTTATAGGTTTAAAGGCCAGAGCCTGCGCTCATAAGATCAAAGAATGTGAGCCAACTTGTTTGACACAGATTCACCTTTATAGAACTATGACTGTGCATGTATTAAAATATTCAACTGCTATATGATACGCAGGCTGTTACTGCTGAGTTGCTGCCTAGAAATAGCATGTGACATGTCTGGCCACCGCAATGGGTGCCAATTTGAGCAGACCCAGAAAAGGATCACCTTGCATTATATCTGCCAAACAGCGCAATCCTAACCATATCTACTCAGAAGTAAGCCCCGTTGTGTTCACTAGCCCTACAATCCAGAGTAACTGCAGGAAGACTTAAGAGGCACTTACTCTGGATTGCTCTCTGCATTTCCCATAGTTTTCCCATTAGTGGCACTGTAAATTACCCTACAATCCAGAGTAACTATGGGAGCACGCAAGAGACATTACGTGCACCTATAGTTACTGTACCACCTAGTGAAAACCAATGGGAAATTCATATAGCAATCCAGAGCAAATTGTTCTTACACCAGAGCAAGGACTCCCCGTAGTTACTCTGGATTGCACCCTATGTCAGTGTTAAAGGTCCCGTAGTTACTCTGGGTTGTAGCCTTAGTCTTGCTCCCAGGAAAGTGTCTTTAGGATTGCTGTGTAAGTTTAACTTGCTTCATTTTGAGTATATCATTTTCTTATCTCCCCAAGGATACAGCCCATCTGTGAAACATGTCCAGTCAAGGATGCGCCAGGTCAGATGTTATGTCTACCTGGAACAAAATTAATGTTAACATCTCTATCAAAAGTCAGCATTTTTCACTGCACCATGGACCACATAGTACAAAATGTCTCTTCAAACTTCAGTTGTCACTAGTTTTATGCGCTCAACAGAAGAGGAGAGTATGGTGGATCACTGCTATGACACAACGGTCTTCACTGTGCTCCTTGGTCTAGCTCCCTATTGAAGTCCACATACCTGGACTTTCCTCTGTACGTTAGAGGAGCAAAACCAGTGGCATCAATAAGGGGTGAAGGAGGTTCGGGCCATTCCGGGTGACACACAAGAGGGGGTAATACCACCACTGGACAAAATTTTTTAAATCTTGTTATTTTTGAATAATATCATTCAAGTGCATAATTCCTTGCAGAGTGCAACAAAAGAAATCTGCATTGAAATATCTCTATTCTATCAAAAAGTTATAGCCAAAAAAACAGCAGTGGAGCTGGGGCTAAGGTGCATCACGGGTGCCACCACCTGGGATGCTGCACCACCAGGGAGGTAGTTCAACATGTGGGTGACACACTATCCTCCCACAACAGGTGACACAAACCTAGTGACACCACTAGCAAAACCAGGTTGTTTCTATTACAAATAAAATATAGACAGTGTCATGCCTCTGTGTGACCCACATATACAGGCCACCCTGGAATAGCATCTCTGAATAGCTCAGGTCTTCTATGTTAAAATGATCCATGCTTTTTATAGATCAGCAGAGCCTGATCACAAGGGGTACTGATTTTCATACTCTCCACTCCCTAAACACTTTTAAGGGGTCAAACTGGATTAAATACATCATTTAGGCACAGATACACCCATTGATACAAACATTCCCAGTTGGGATAATTGTAGGGTTGCCATAAGTCTTGGGAAATGCGGACAGTCCCAGTTTTCGGGGATTGTGTTCATATACTGGCAAGTTTGACAGGGGATCAATTTTGTGGAAGAGAATTATGGCAACCCTAGTCAATTGGCTAATAATGTCATGCAGTGGTTATAAATTGTGATGAGCAAGGAAGTTCCCATCACTTCAAAATTTGCCAAGCATGTGAAATACAGAAGGTACAAGCAAAGAGAACCACAGTCAAAGCACCGGCTGATTTATGTGACCAACTGAGAAGGATGCCTCAGGCACAAGATGGATATTGTGTACCTCATTATCCACTAGGATTCTGTTCCTTCCCATGCAAAAAAAATCAGTGTATAAAGAAAATAAAGGAAACATAGGTTTAAAGACCCATTTCCAGGTTTCTTGCTCCTCTGTTGCACCTAATTGAATAAGGTAATGCCTCAGTCTGCAGGGGTTTGATTCTGGGACTGAAGAATGGAATGACTGCTTGCATGACTACCTCTCTACAACAGTAGAAAAGCAGTTTTTTAAACTGTGATTTGCAGTGACTCTTTGATTTGAGTCAAATCAGTGTATAAAAAATCCATGTATAACAAGATTGGACCTGTATCTATGAGATATTTTCTCACTAAGCAAAAACAAACTGTGGATACTGATCAAATTATGATTTTTGTCCACGTTCTGCAGATAAATTAAGCTGTAAAGGAACTTCTTGAGGAATGAGCTGAACCTTTAATTGCCTGAATTGATAACGGCATATTTATGCAAACATGTAATGCAATTATTTATTAACTCAGGAGGGTTTTATCTCTGCTTTCGATGACTCTCAATACCAGTTACTCACAAGACCCTGCACCCCAGTAATTTCTGCTACTGGCCCAGCCCCTTTGCTATCTAACCCCAAGTCTATGATCTGGAGATTTGCATGGCGTCTTTGAAAACATGGGTCTCCTTGATCTAAACCTAATGCCGTTTGCAGCACCATAAGGCTGGCTCACAGAGAGATAAGACACTACAAACACATTGCTCCATCAGAAAAATATAAACCCAAACATGGCGTTGCCATATGTCCTAGAAAACCGGGACAGTCCTGGTTTTGGGGGTTTGTGTTCACATACTGGCAAGTTGGACAGGGGGTTCTGTCCCAGTTTTATGGAAGAGAGTTATGGCAACTCTTCCCAAACAGAACCTTAACATCCTTGATTGGAATTACAAAATGTTAGGGTTGAAAAGAACTTTAGAGGTCATCTAGTCTAACACTCTGCTTGGTGCAGGCCACAACTTCATGGGGTTTAAATCTTAACTTTTGGAGTTAAAAAATTCTTCCAACTTAAATCAACAAGTTAGTTTTGACTTATTGGTTTTCTTTCTGCCCTCAGGGGCAGCAAGGGCAAGTCCTTCCTTCCTCCTGCATGATCCCCCTTCAGGTACGTAACTTGAAGATGGCCATCATATTGGTCTTCTCAGCTGTAGGCTAAACATCCCAGGGTTTGTTCCGGGCTCCTCACAGGACTGCATTCCAGACCTTCCCAAACTCATTAACCTTTTCTGAATCTGCTTCGGCTCACCAATGATCTTCCCAAACTGCAATCCTAATCTCCAGTTAGGCTGGCCTAAGTCCCAGCATAAGTCCTGTACTGACTTTGGGGTGTCACAAAAGTGCCATAAGGCACTTCTGCCCCCACTTCTAGGGGAGCGTTAAGCCAGTATATAGACATGTGCTTGCCTCCCTACATAACCACGGGGGACGGGAAGACCAATGAGTTATGCCAGCCTATGTTAGGATTGCACTTTAAGAAGCAAGCATGCTTCAGTGATCCACCAAACTTTTCATTAGGCCAGATCTTAAGCTAGTGTACCACAAATGGTCATGTGAAAGTCTGGGGAAAGCTCATTTGTTAGTAGGCTTGTGAGCCCCTCCTGTCAATTGATGTGCCTTCTCAATTGCCAAAAAAACACAACAGTTTTAGTGCTTTGTCAGTGTGCCATGAGATGACAAAGTCTGAACCTTTTCAAACATATAAACTTTTTAAAATTAGAGAATACTTCAAGTTTGTAAAACATAAACATAGGACAAGATGGGGGTTGTATGCGATGGAGAAGAAAGCAGTTTGATTGCAATGGAAAATCCCCAGTGTGCAATCGGGAACAGTTTCCCATCACAAACTCCGGCCTAGTTTTCTTCCATCATGCCCACCATCGTCCTCTCTCCCTCAGTCCCACTTTCTCATCATGTAACATCCAGCCTGAGGAAGAGCCCTGGAGAATTTGAAAGCATGTTCACAACTTTGTGTGAGCAAAAGAAAGTTAGGCTGCTTCCTTTACACGCTTGCCCAGTTCCATCAGTGGCATAGCAAGAGGGGGTGCAAAGCATTAAGTTATAATGCAACTCATATAAGGATGCAATGCTAAAGACACTTTCCTGGGAGTAACACCCATTGGACACAATGTGGCTTAGTTACGTCTGAGTAGACATGGTTAGGATTGTGCTCTAAGTTGCTTTCATGTGGTTAATTTAAACATTATTACTTATTATAAAATTATAACTGTTACAGTCCAATCCTAAGAATGTCAATTCAGAAGTAAGGCTGCAATCCTTACAACACTTCCCTGGGAGTAAGGCCCATTGAACACAATGGGGCTTACTTTTGAGTAGACATGGTTAGGATTGTGCCCTAAGGCTGCAATCCTATCCACACTTTCTTGGGAGTAAGCCCCATTGACTATAATGGGACTTAGAACACAATCCTAATCAAGTCCACTCAAAAGTAAGCCCCATTATGTTCAATGGGCCTTATTCCCAGGAAAGTGTCTTTAGGATTGCAGCCTGACCCTACAATCCAGAGTAACTATGGGAAGATGCAAGAGGTGCTTAACTCTGCATTGCTCTATGCATTTCCCATAGGTGGCACCGTAACTATGAGCCCAATCCTAACCATGTCTACTCAAAAGTAAGCCCCATTGTGTTCGATGGATCTTACTCCCAGGAAAGTGTCTTTAGGATTGCAACCTATGTCGGTGTAAAAGATCCCATAGTTACTCTGGATTGTAGCTATAGAACAGAATGGAACTTACTTCTGAGTAGACATGCTTAGGATTGCGCGCTCTCTCTCTCTTATATATTCAAACATTGTTACTTATTATTAAATAAGTTACTTATTGTTAAATTTAAAACTGTTACAAAGAATTTATTGGATAGAATTTCCGAATGACAAGAGGACTCTTTGCTGCCTACTCACAAGGAAAGGGAGGAGAAGGAATATTTTTTTCCAGGACATAAGGCTGAAAAAGGAGGACATGTCCTGGAAAGGAGGACAGGGAGGGAGTGCCCTGCAGTGGGTGTGTCCCCCACGCCCCCCGCAGCAGCCAATGGCTGTGCGCCCTCCAGGAGGATCTCAGCCTGCAATGGGGAGGCAGGAAGGGAAGGGAGCGTGGCTGCCCTGCAAGGCTCAGCACTGGCCGCAGGAGAGGAGAGCAGCCCAGGCTGCATGCCCAGGTAGGTGGACCTTTCCTGGGTACCCCCAGACCTCTTTCCCCAGGACACTTTTTTTCAGCCTCTGTCCTTGGAAAAAAAATCTTCAGGGTATCCATCTATCTTCTTTTTCCAGGACACGTCCTCCTTTTTCAGTCTTATGACCTGGAAAAAATCTTCAGGGTCCTCAGATGTCCCCCTTTCCCTGGAGATGTCCTCTTTTTTAGCCTTGGGTCCTACAAAAAGGACCAACAGACAGACAGATAGACAGACAGACAGCTAGCCCTCTGGCTAGCCAGGGAGGGCTGAACACTGGACAGGAGAGGGTAGACCCATAGTGGAGGAGGAGGCTGATCCATGCCTATGAAGGTAGGGCTGAGAGCAATGGACCTATGACTAGCCAGGCAGGGCTGGTCACTTCCCAAGGGGGGCAGGTAGAAATACCCCAAGCAGACCCTGCCTTCTCAGTCTTTTCTCAGAGATCTGAACCAGCTGCAGCCCTCCACAGGTGACCTTCTCCCGGCCATGGAGCTGCACAGGTGAATTGGCAGCCCCTAAAGAGAAATCTGCCAGAGCAGGTGGTGAAATTGACACCCTTCCTCCAGATGAATCCTGGAGTTTTTAAACTCCAGAAGCCAATTCTTAAGAACTTGCCTTTGGCTGCAGTCCTGTGGCTGCTTACTTAGGAGTAAGTCCTCTTGCACTTGTGCATAGGTTCTGCTCTTGATTTACTTGGAGAGAAAGAGAGAGCGCCCCAGAATATCCACATTTCTTGGTAGTGTTCCAAGTTCTCTTCCAAATTTTAGGCACCCAACAAGAGGTACGGTAAGTTGAAACCATAAAGACCCGTTTATATATGATACTTAAGTGGATTTAAATAATGCTTGCGTTTTCTTCTTTCTGTCCGGTGCAATCCTAACAGAGGGTTAATGTTTGTGCTGTACTCACACATGTGCCTATCCATGTGAGTATACAAGGCGTGAGTTGTTACTAAATTTTGCAGTGAGACAACTATGCTTTTTTGTTCTCTTGTTTAATTTTCACCTCCTTTATTTCCTGTTTGCTGGCAGTTTTCAAACTGTATCAAACAATAGTGTTTTTAATGTCCTGATTTTTAAAAGTACATCGCACAAGTCCGGCTACAGCCAACAAGAAAACCACTTAAATTAAGTGGCTCCTTTACCTTAGATGACCTATTAAGTTAACAAAGCAAATCTTGAGACAAAGCCAGAATCTTGCCCTATGCAGTCTTGTATGAATCCTGCTTTTAGAGAGGTTTGAATACTGTTGAATTTTTGGGGTATGTGCAGTACTGAACAACTGTGCTATGTTGGCTGGAAGTCCAGGATGATTGACAGGAGCTGGGATAGTGGAGATTGGTGGCATAGCTAAAGGGGTGCAAAGCACTAAGTTTTGCAGGGAGCCTAATGGAGTGCAAGTTGCTCGTTCCCTTTGGAGCCATTCTGAGTAGTGGGAGCCAAAAATGGCATTCTTCCTGAAATGGTTCCTAAAAGGGGGGATATCCCTGCACCCTGTGGTGCGGCTCTCTGCAAAACTTACTGCTACACCCCTACTTCTAGCTATGTCATTGGTGCCATGCGCTGCACCTCCTGCCATGTGCTGCACCAGATGCAAGGAGGGGTGCCCTGGTTTCACCTGATGGCTGCTGCACCAGCTTTTGGAGAGAATGATCATCTTTGCCAACATTTTATGAATGTTGTGTTTACATCTCTCTTTTTAATAACCTGCTTGTTTGTTTTGATTTTCCACAGGTTGAAAGGCGACACCTGCATCCATCATACCTAGCAAGATAGTGGAAGCCTGGCTTATTTGCAAGGTAATACGCTGCCAGTTTTTTTTTAATATTTCATTTTTCATATGTCCATAAACAGATGGAGAACACATTGTTTGTAGGAGGAGGAAGAGAGGCAGATCACTGAGGGAGATAAGAAGGTAGAGGAACAAAAACAGAAAGAAGAAAGATATCGGGAGATATCTCTCTGTTGACACATGCAACATCTGATATTTTCTAATAACACTTAGACAGATGGAGCACACACAGGTGGTTTGTGTGTTTTGGGAAGAAGGAAGATCCAAGGCTCATCCAAAATAAAAGGCACCTATCAAAGAACTAATCCATGGCAGTTATGCTTACAAGCACAGACATAAATTAATCACTACCAATACCATCCTATGCATGCTGACTTGGAAGTAAATCCTGTAAATTTTGTTCAAAGTGTAAGCACACTGTAAGAGTAAGTGTGCTTAGAATTGCAGCCTCACCTCTCCCTGCTAATGGCTTAGTAATGGTGATTCTCTGTGCTGTTGGCTCATTTTTCCATATTTAAGATCACACATATTTAAGATGAGTTCTCCCAACTTGTCCCAGCAGGTAGAGTTTTGGACTTGCCCACCAGCCATCAGTATGGCACGTGATCATTGTGGTGCGCTCTCCTGCTCCTAGAGAGCAATGGGTTATCACGAATGCTTGAATGTTGTAATAGGTCAATAATAACCAGGTTACTTTGGCTGGAACATTTCTCTGAGCTTCCGTTCAAGAGATAAGCATGATTAGCAACTGAATGCACAATGTTCTGGTCAGATATTCCCCACCTTGGAAAAACACTCTTTTGTTTTTCATGATCTTGCACATATAAGAACCCATTTCTCTTTGGGAAAATGGCCACCAGTTATTTAGGACTTCTGAAGAACTACACTGTAAGTGCAAGTTTGGAAAAAGATGCTTTCTGTTCTGAGATTGCCCTTTTTGTCAACCCAATGACCCTTTTGTAATAGTTGGTGGGAATAATTCATATACACATGCGCCGATGAACGCGTGCGTGCACACACACACACTAGTGATTTACCTGTGGCTTTCCCAATGTGCATCTCTGGCTTGAGTGCAAGGGAAAGAACAGAACACATGGATCATTGGGGACAGGACCATGGGCTTCCCCCCCCCAAGGACCATGGGCTTCCAGAGCTCTTGTTTGTGCCATGATGCACTCGTCCCAAAGAATAAGTTTACCCATTAGTTTTGTATCCATCACGCACCTGCAGTTCTTAACCTGTGTAGAAGGTGGCAGGCAAGACACTTAGGGCACAATCCAGAGTAACTATGGGGAGTCCTTGCTCCAGAGTAAGAACAAGTTATGAATATGACAGAAGTTATGCAATATGAATTTCCCATAGTTTTTCACTAGGTGGTGCAGTAACCACGGGTGCACGTAATGTCTCTTACGTGCTCCCATTGTTACTCTGGATTGTAGCCATAGAGGCTGTTCAAACAAACCCTGTGTGTGTGAGTGTGTATGAAGTTAGAGATAGATAAATATATGTGATATGGAACAAGAATCTAGTATTTATAATAATAGAAGGGCAGGACAGCCCAATCCTATCTCCAGCAGCCCCACTAGGTGCAATGGCACCAAAATGGCTACCATTGCATCAAGCTGTGGCTGCTGAAGCTCTACTCGGAATGGAGACTTTAGAACCCTTTCTCTGGGGAAATCTCAAAGCCCTGGAATGGGGCTCCTTAAGTCTACACTTGCTATTTTTATGGCACAGACTTGAGAGTGTCTCCTTTCCCACGCTGATTCCTTCCCCTGCTCTGTTCTGCCTACTTCCCTCCTTGCCTGCCCCCCCCCCCCAAATATTCACCACTGGCCAGCACTGCTAGAGTGTTGGTGAGCGATTGATGCAATGCTGAGGCTTGGTGCCAGCTGATGCTGGTTGGGTGCGGTGGCTGCTCTTCTCCAGGTGCCACTGCCATGCCTTATGACATGTTTGTGATACCCAGTGCTGGAGCTCAGTGCTGGTACTAGACCAGTTAGGATTGAGTCCTGAGAGTCTTGTGAGAAGAACAGAGGAGTATAGTTGTATAGGTCAATAACCTATGTTAAGCATTGAATGAATGTCAATCTCCCCCCACCACCACAGAAAGATATGCCATGTGAGTTAGGCCAGCCTACATTTATTAGGATTGCACCCAGCATCTAGGTAATACCTAGGAAGTACTTTGCACAATCAAAAACTGCTCTAGAAATTCGAAGAATGATTATATTTCAAGAAATTCCAAGAATGGTTATATTTGAAATAGAATAAGGAAAACGAATCATCTGTAGAACTTCTATATTCTCCATGCAGCACTGAACTATTATTGCATGGTTCTGATTTCATGGAGGGTTTATTTTTTTTTTCTTTTAGGCTTTTCAAGATATCCTGCTTTAATAAAGCAGACTTATTGGCATTTGGATTATGATGTCCTCCTGGTTTGTGAACTCGGCAAGAAGCACTATCTCGGCTCTGCACGGTCAAGGACGTTTGTATTCCTGGTGTGCTCACAGCCAACACAAAGCCATATGGAGCAGCTTGCTTGCCAAAGGACCGTTCTCCTCTCTCCTGGCACCCTGTAGCTGTTGCACAGGCAATATTTTCACTCTCAAAAAAGCTTTCAGACACACTTCTACAGAAGAAGAAGACTTCTCCTTCCATCTTACACCATCACAGGTCAATGATATATTAAGGGCAAGTGAGTTGTCGCACACCCTGCAGGAATTTGATGGAAAGCACCGTAGCTCCATATTGAAATTTGAGAGTAACCTCTTGGCAGCCAATACCCCAAATGAGGACCGTCGGAGTGCTGCGGCTTGCTTGCAGACCAAAGGGATGATGTTTGGCGTCTTTGATGGCCATGCAGGATACGCCTGTGCCCAGCTGGTCAGTGAGCGGCTCTTCTTTTACATTGCTGCTTCTCTCCTGTCTCAGCAAACGCTGGAAGAAATTGAGCTGGCCATGGAGTCAATGAAACCAGTCCAGCCTATCCTGCAGTGGTACAAACACCCAAAGGACAGCTTCTTTCAAGAAATGGCCTCACTGCATTTGGAAAAGCTCAGAGTTTATTGGCAGGACTTGTTGACCCTGGACATAGGACAAGGTCTGAGTGTGAAAGATGCCTTGATCCATGCATTTAAGAGGCTGGATTCCGACATCTCGTTGGAGGTTCAGGCTCCCACAGAAAACAAGTTGACAAAAACTATAGCTCTCCAGGTGGCCTTTTCAGGCGCAACAGCATGTGTGGCTCACATTGATGGTGCTTACTTGCACGTTGCAAATACCGGTGACTGCAGAGCCATTTTAGGGGTCCAGAACCGAGATGGATCATGGTCTGCGCTACCTCTTACTCAAGACCACACTGCCTTCAACAAAATGGAAACCTTGAGGTTAAAAAAGGAGCACCCAGCATCAGAAGAGGATTCTCTGATTGTGAACAACAGGTTGTTGGGGGTCCTGATGCCTTCAAGAGCTTTTGGAGATGTCAGATTCAAGTGGAACAAGGAACTGCAGCGTAGTGTGCTGGGAAACAGTTCCAGTTCAAAAAACTTGAACATTTATGAGTATGTCCCTCCAAATTATCATACCCCTCCTTATCTAACTGCAGAGCCTGAAGTCACCTACCACAATTTAAGAAGACAGGATAAATTTTTAGTAATTGCTTCTGATGGCTTGTGGGACGTGCTGAATAATGAAGAGGTAGTCAATCTCGTTGCAGGGCACCACCTTGAAGGTGATGTCCGGAAAAAGCCACTTGCTTTGAAGAAACCAACCAACCTGGGATACATGCAAAACTTGCTACTTCAGAAGAAAGATCAGCATGTCCACTCCTATGACCAGAATGTGGCCACCCACCTCATCCGCCATGCAATTGGCAGCAATGAACACAGAGAGATAGATCCAGAAAAGCTTGTGGCCATGTTGACTCTTCCTGATGACCTGGCGCGGATGTATAGAGACGACATCACAGTGACTGTAGTATATTTTAATTCAGATGTAATTGAAAATGAATGAGAAACCTGCCTCGTTTTGAAATTTTGGGGTTTGTTTCTCAATTCTGGGGGGACCATTAAAGACTTTTGATCTTAATATTTGTTAAATGGCTAGATATTGTGAAAAAAAATCTCCTAAACTCTATCTTGCCTCCAGCAACCTAATCTTGGCTGATTAAAATAATATTTACCTGAATTTTTGCTTATGATCTAGAAGATTTTAAGACATTCTTGAGGAGATGGTGAGAGAGATGTTGCCAGCTGTGTGAGAGATGTTGCCAGTTTTATAAAGAACCAGCGAAGCACAGTGTGGCCACATCTTATTGGAACTGGTGGTACATGATGCTGTGTGACACGTGGGAGTAAGTACTATTCATTTCAGTGTTGTTCATTTCAGATCTGGGTACCAGCTAGTGCCCAGTAGAGCGCACTCGTATGTAAGGCACGTTTTTCAGTAGGGAAATGTCTACTGGATATTGTTTGAGCACTTCTATTGCTATGCACAAAGGCTTGCATTAAAAAGCTTTTATTTATAGGAGTGCTCTTACTACAGGCTTCCCAAGGGCTTGTTTCCCCGGAGTGCAACATTTCAGTGTGGCTTCCTTCCAAGCAAGCACGCTGAACCGTCTTAGTTCATGTGCTTATTCCAATGAGGAAATCTTGTTTCCATTGAACAGTGAGCCCATTCGAAAGAAAGTGTTGATTCAATTGGCTTCTCTCCCCTAACCTATTTAAAGCTGGAAACATGAGCTTTCTTCTTGTTCCGACTGTGACACTGTTTTGTGCACTGGACGCATTTAATTCTGTATATTGGGACTCCAGGCGCTGGTGTTTTTGTCCCTCCACCCATAAAACCAACTATATTTGTGTCTTTGTAACCTATGGAATCATGTCTATTTAAAAACTCCTCTAACCTTATACCTTTTCTTAGTTGTGTTCCAAACTTGCACTTGGCCGTTCCTCTACGGGAAACTGTGCATCCCAATAGATTTTAGCACTGGGACCTATGATGCTGCTAGTTGTGCTCATGGAAATAAATGTCAGTTGATGCTGTATATTTTTGGTTTGCTGATATAATAAAAACATGACAATTTCAAATGGCTTAAGAAGTGTCAGGATTTTTTTTAAAATAAATTTTTGCATAGAGGCTAAAACGAATGGGGATGTAGCTCCATGGGAAGACCCCTGCCAGGTTTAATCCCTGGCATCTCCCAGTCAAAACTAAGAATGACCCTTGTTGAAGACTGTTGGGAGCAACAATTGGTGTAAATTATCCCCAGCTTAGTGGATCGATGACAATACAAAGCTGCATCCTACATTCCTAAATGGACTTTCGATCCGAATTTTCAACCAGTGCTAGCTGTTTGTGAATTGGGGGTTAATGAATCCTCCCTTGAAAATGATTTCCAAGGTGTTTTCTAGTATTGTGGATCACTAAGTTTGAAGTTCAGGGGAGAAATTGTTTTTGTATTTCAGATGACATGAGTGGACAAAGCAGAATAAAACATAGCAGAATAAAACTGATTCCAAGCATTGAGACATTCTGACCTACTGTAGTGGGTAGAATAAGTGAAGAGGGTGGAATTTTCCATCCCTTGTGTTCTCAGTTTGCAACATGCTCTAAGGCTGCATCTGATCCTCTGGTTTCAGAAATAATGCCTGGGGAATTAACTGTCATAGACTGTATGGTGCAGTAATGAGGCTGAGAGAGGCAGAAAGTCAGAATGAATGATTAAACTTGACAACAATAACAGATCAGACTACAATCTTTGCACATAGTTGGGAGTAAGATCCTTTAAACCTGGTCAAACTAGTGTGGTGTGTAGGTACTGGCCAAGGGCTCGTACCCATCAGAGGATCCCACCTGATTGGGATAACCTCTGAACCCCCTCATTCCAATAGCATAGTGTGGGTTGGCCAAGACAAATCAATGCCCAACATCCCTCCAGAAGATGTATCATTGCAGGGCTTGGATCTTCTCCTGATGGCCAGTGCAAAGGGAAGACCTATTCCCACCCAAAGGAGCTTCCCATTTGTTTGTGGGTTGATGGAAGAAGCCATTAACCAATACCATCTACCCTACTGCTATTAAGCTGGAGGGGCAAAGGAACCAATGCATTAAGGAGACAATACAGGATTTTGACCCAGGACTTGCAGCAATATGATCTTGGCATGGAACTTTACTTCTGAGAAAACATACTTAAGATCATGCGGCTGGTGTGTCTCCTTCCTCCAAGTAAGTTTGGATCTGTTAGTTAAAATGGTTAAAGAAAGGGGAAGGAATCTAGAAAGAAGGCTGGGGGTGCAACCAATATTCAGATGTCAAAGTTCTTTAGAACTATCACATTTTGGCATTATTACTGCAAATCAATTCCTAAAAATGTTTAAAGGTTTGCATTTCTGCTCACACTTTAAACAAATAACTCTGCATGGATTAGCTACATAAAAAATAACTGCTGAGTATGAATTTGTACCTAAATGCTGCTTTCCCCTTTTCTTAAAACAAGCAGCGTGCCCAAGAATTGTGGCAAGTTGTCTTCAAAGTGTAGAAAACGGCTTGCCGTAAACTTCAAGTATTGCATAGTACAATTACTGTACAAAGGGCTTTATCTTGGGGGCAAAGGTAAGGTAATGAGTATTTTTCTGTAGAAATCAGGATCCTTAAAGCAAATATTGAGTGTCCAGATATGCAAATAATACAACTGCCTGCACAACTTGCTCGTATTGCTTGAACACGGTTAACACGGAGTGATCAAGCAGGTGGAATTTTCCATTCTGTCACAAGTGTGATGTCTTAACTCAAAGGTCTGCAGTTCCCCAGTGAACTTGGGGGAAATTCAATCTTAAATGTCATCATCTGCAAAAAGGAACAGGGTGCGATTAAGGAAGCTTTGAAACTGCTAAAGCCTTATTTCTATGGAACCAAGAAGCACATTTGGTTTCCTTCCTTCCCCCTTGCATGGTTTTACAAATATGGCTGCAATCCTAAAGACATTTTCCTGGGACTAAGATCAGTGGTGGGATTCAAATAAATTAACAGGTTCAATGTCCTAATAACCTAAAAATTAACAACAAGTTCTATGTCCCATTAATAACCGTTCGCAGAACCAGGGGTTCTATAGAACCTGTGAGAACCCCTTAAAGCCTACCACTGAGTAAGACTCATTGAACACAATGAGGGTTACTTGTGAATAGACATGGTTAGGATTGTGCTCTAAGGTACTGTGCTCTAAGGTACATTCTTGGGTTCTGGTATAAGACTGAAGTGGATTTTTGGGTTCATCTTTGTTTCCATGTCTTCAGCTATTGGAGGATGCACCATATGTTCTGCTGTTTCTTGCATCAAGGCCTTACTTTGTCCATCTCTGCTGCTGTCCTTATCCAGACCAGGTGTTCTTAAAGTTCTTAGCACCAAGATCCATTCTTTAGAATGCCAATCTGTTGGGACCCACTGCAAATGATGTCATCAACCTGGGAGTGATGTCATGGCTGGATGTGACATCAACTTAGGCTTCTTTAGGATACTTGGCCACAGTCAATCAAAGGTCCTTCACACGGAGCTTTTATTTCACATAGCTTGGAGTTCAAAGCAGAATGCAGACTTGGTTCCTTCTCCAACCACCTAGACCTTTTCAGCATCCCATCTTCATATCCTGTATATGTGTATTTTCAGCTCTATTTTCAATGACGGCTAAGCTAGCTTCTATGCGACTCTCCTAAAATGAGCTCACAACCCACCCTTGTGGGTGCTAACCCCCAGTTTGAAAAACACTTATCTAGATTACATTAGTTTTTCCTTAATGGTCTCTCCTGCCATGTCTCACCTCTCCGAATAGTTCAGCCTGCTTCCAGCTCCTTAAATGGGTCTTCTGCCTGTCGTCCTCAAGTTATCTCAACCTCATCCACCAAAGTTCCTGGCGTCCTTTCTAGCTCCTTCTGTTTAGCAATCGTTCCTCTGCTAGGCTCTTCTTTGCTCTTCTTCTCCACACTTGTTTATGCAACTTCTGCTTTGCTGCCCCCAAGCAACCATCTGGGTCATTAATCATTCTCGAGTCCTTCCTCAAAACCTTCTTGAGCAAAGCATTTCCAACATCATATATGATGCATATACTGTATATAGGATGCATGAAATAGTAAGTTGCTCAGTATTGTCCACCTAGTTTGTCAGTGATTTGCTAGGATCTTAGAAAGGGGCCTTTTCGAGCCCTACTAACATCCTTCCAATTATAGCCATCGATTTGAACCTGGGACCACTTTCATGCAAATCGTGTGCCCTTCCACTGATCTGTGACCCATTTCTGTTTCACCTCTGTACCCATCTCACTCCCCACCACTCTTAATCGACTGTAGTTTTGCCCTTCCTTTGCCTGTCTTCTCATCCACATGAAATCCATGTTGTCTACAAAGCATCTAGCATGCTGTCTATTTAGTCCAGCAAGTTTTTGTGAACTGGATTAAATATTTGCACTGCTGACAATAGCCTTCTGAATTTGGCAGGTTAAGGTCTTGTGTTTTCAGTACTTTTTGTGATTTTATCTATATATTTATATTTATATCTATTATATATATATATACCTATTATATATATCAAGAGAGAGAGTCCAGAAAAGCGCATTGCTAGGAACAGCTAAGATACTGCGCAGAACCCTCACACTCCCAGGCCTCTGGTAGAGGACCCAAGATTGAGGATAACATACATACACCACCCATGGAGGGTGAGAAAACAATTATATATAATAATTATATGTATATATATAAACTTAAAAGTCACTGACTGACTCACTATCTGGTAATGATCAATGGGAGATTTCCAGGATGATCACTAACTGTGCAGCAGAATTGCCTGTTACGCAATTTCCATATGGGAATGTTCCTGAAATCTGTGATCACAGGGTGGTTTCTGCAAAAGAACAATTTGTGAAGTTTAAATGTGATGAGAAAGAGAGAAGCTGGGTTTGTTTTTAGAGGTGGCTGGTAAAGAGCATTTGTGGGGATGCATCAAAGGACGTGCTGTTGGCTTTGCAGATGGATGCCGCTTCGTGACAAATGGTTTGATTTAATTCTTGCCTTGCAACAACTATATTATCAGTTGCACTCCTATGGACGCATGGGAGTGCTCTCTTCCTGTGCTCCTGTGCTTTCTCATAGGGAAATTCCATAGGTACTGTGGAACATCCTGGCACTAGAAAAAGTAGGGTGATCCGAATGTTATATCATAGAATCATAGAGTTGGAAGGGACCTAGTAGGTCATCTAGTCCAACCCCCTGCCTGCAGCAGGAAATCCCCCTAGAGCATCCCCGATAGGTGCTCGTCGAGCCTCTGCTTGAAGATCCCCAGTGAGGGAGAGTCCACCACCTCCCTTGGCAATCTGTTCCACTGCCGAACCGCCCGAACCGTCAGGAATTTTTTTCGGATATCCAACCGGAATCTCCTTTCTTGCAGTTTGTACCCATTGGTTCTGGTTCTGCTTTCAGAAGCAGCTGTGAACAAATGAGCCCCTTCCTCCCTATGACAGCCCTTCAGGTATCTGAAGAGGGCAATCATGTCTCCCCTCAGCCTTCTCTTCTCCAGGCTGAACATCCCAAGTTCCCCCAACCTTTCCTCATAGGGCTTCCCTTCCATCCCACTGATCATTCCTGTCGCTCTCCTCTGGACTTGCTCCAGTTTGGCTGCATCTTTCTTCAAGTGAGGTGCCCAGAACTGAACACAGTACTCAAGGTGAGGTCTCACCAATGCAGAATAAAGAGGAACTATAACTTCTCGCGACTTGGAAGCTCCAGTCCTCTTAATGCAGCCTAAAATGGCATTTGCCTTCTTTGCAGACACATCACACTGCTGACTCATGTTCAAATCATGCTGACTCATATATTCCGTCAAAGGTTGGCCGAGTGTTAGAAATGTTAGAAGTGTTAGAAATGAGAGCAATCTGTGATATCACTTGTGTTTTTGGTGTTGCTTTTGAATACTTGGCCAATTACAATAGGAGAATTGTGAGTGGTGGGGGTGGCCCTCTCTGCATTCCTTTCGAAATATTCTCAGAAAGATGAACAGGCTGTTTGTTAAGTAAATGCTCTTATTCATTCTATCCCTTCCATATGTGGTGAGAGAGCTCGTTTCTTAAGAACTGCAAGACAAGTACTGTATAACTATCAAGTGATATCTCGGTTGGTAATGCAACACTTTGGGCAGGGAAGAAGCAGTCCATTCAGAGGAGCTTTAACATCAGAGTAACAGTGCAATCCTTTTAGTGTCTACTTAGAAGTAAGTTCCATTGAATTCAATGGGGCTTACTCCTAGCCATGCCCCACAACAACTATACAACACAAAAAGGTCAACTTCACATCTCTTTATAACAGCATGTTTCTCTGACACTAATTTTTAATACTTTGAAACATATTAGAAACATACTGAAACATATAAGCAAAGGAGCAATAGTTTAAAAATTGTAAAGATTACTAGATTATAAGAGATGTTTATGAAAACGTGTATTAAAATGTTGTTTACCCGGTTATGTTTTTATAATATAATAATAAATAAAAATATTTTTTTAAAAAGAAACATATTAGAGTTTCCATTAACAGATGGAGCTCATTTTATCCCAGTCTCCTGGAGTTGGTTGCAATAGTTTCAAACAGTTGGATTAAAAAAATGGGAAATAATGGGATTTTTTAAAAATGCTCCCAATCTAAAAGGTGATTCAAGGGATAGCATCAGGGGTGGGCAGATGCCGGTTCGGGCCTATTATCCCAAACCGGATCTTCCCACATGGTGGCCGCTGGCGAACTGGTCAGAGCCGCGGCTGGCAAGAACTGCAGGGACCGGTTCGCCAGCGGCCGCCATGCATCTCCTGAAGCTCGGCTTCAGGAGACTCAGTGCACGTGTGTCCAGCTGGACGCAAGTGCACTAAGTCTCCTGAAGCTAGGCTAGACACACTTGGCATGTGCCAAGCGCATGCGCATGCGCATGTGCGGCGCGGTTGGGGCCCGTCCCTCACCCCACCCTGCCCCTGACCCCGGCTCCGTCCCTGACCCCGCCCCGCCCCCAACTTCCGGTGAACCAGATCTTGGGGCTGGCTAGGCCCATCACTGGATAGCATATGTGCAAACTCCCACCTCAAACCTCCACTGCCTTGTGGCTATACCCATCTATGGAAAAGGCTTCAGGAGTCAATCCTGAGGCAAAATCCGGAGCTGGAGTCCTGGAAGCAGTTTGTGACCATGTACAGTCATGTTCTGGTAACTCCTGCGACGCAGATGGAACCAATCATATCAGCCCCCCCCCGTTCTATTGGAATATTTCAGTGGTGTGGAGAGGGAGGATCTGCTGCTTGGGTAACAGCCTATCCTCCATATTAATCTACCCAGGCCACCGTGCTCTGGAGAGGACACTCCAGTTTTGCATGCAGCGTCGAAACAACATGAGAAATGCTACTTTTCCCATTCAGCGCATGATACCTGAATGGTATCTGAAGGGTGCCAATGAATTTACTAAGCAAGAAGCAAGTTCTACTAGGATTTGTAGTGGATGAATTTGCACAGGGTAAAAAGTAAAGGGTCCCTCGGAGATTGCCCTGTCAGCTGTGATTGTTGCCCTGCCACCTATATGCACCCACCACATCTATAGGGTGCAGTGCTCATCTCTGTTTATGGCATTAGCAGTACATGAGCTTCACACCTGTTTTCTCAGACAGCCCTTGGGAAAGATGGTGGCCAAGACAAGACCCACAGCTGTTTTTTGTTTGCAAAGAGGCACACTTATGCACACTGCATGCATATATGTCCGATGTCTAGTATAGTTATCCTATGTATCTGTCCTCCTCCTTTGGGATTCAGCCTTGACAGAACTGGCTTTTTATTTAGCTGCGTAGTGAACATCAACCACAAGATGTCAGCATTTAATTTTACATGGAAAGGTGGGCAGAATGAACATGTCACCTTTCCTAGGAGCATCTATCACTTTCCATAAGAGTACAGAAAGTACCTTAGTTTAAATGGCAAAATCCATATGGGGAGCAGCATGGAGGATCAATGGTCAGCTATGCTTATTACGATAAGTACGAAATCAGTTATTGTGATCTCTGACCATTCTGGGGGAACAAGTCCCTTCTGTACTCCACAATATAAAATGCCATTTTTAAACATAGATCAACAATTGATCTTTTCCTCGTATTTGGCCCCCAAGATTAAGATGCTGATTTATTTATTTTATTTTAAAATAAAACAAGTGGCACACTTTAACATTTGCATAAATAAGAGCAAACAAAACATATGTCAAGAATAGTGACTTTTCCACTCCGGAAATGGAACCACTATATTTGTGCAAAGAAAGCTCCAGATTTTTTTGGAGGGGGGAGGACACATGCGCGTGTGCACCCACACGCACACACAAAAGATGCTTGAAAAGCAACATTTGCAGTGGCTTAGTTAAATTGTCGAACTGCAAATCCGCCCAGAAAGAAGCAAAACTTGCTCAGATCTATTTAAGATGCCTGTGTTACAGCTGGAAAGGGTGAAGTCAAACTGCCCTTCAAACAGCTGCCAGATTGCAATTTAAAAAAAACCAACTTGTAGCCTTGTAGTTTCCACTTGCAGCAGCACAAATCTGTTATCTGCTGCAACATTTCACAAGCCGAAAGTTGCATCCTCCTCTTTAAAACCTTGTATGGTCTGGTCCTCATGGTTGTGGAGAAAAGCAGAGCAATGCATAGAGGGAACAACGGAGGCTGGTGGACTGTCTGGGTTTTGAAGGAGCTCTACAATGACAATTGTTCAGTTTTCTGAAAAGGTCAGTTGTTGATCTCTACTTTCATTGGATTGAGACCATTCTGGTGGCCTTTCATTCCTCTTTGTCTGATCTGACCACAAGCCATTCATTCATTCATTCATTCATTCACAACTTCCAAAACATCCTAGTGGCGGAGGCAGCGTGCCAAGTGTACCTAGTGATGCACTGTCATTGGTCCACCTCCTTCCTGGATTGGAAAGGGGGAAGAAAGCAGAAGTGTGGAGGAGAGCAACGTCAGGAACATTCGAGTCCACCGCTCTCCTTCATAGGCCCTCTTCTGCAGCCTTCCCTTCTCCCTTTATTAATTCTGGAAGGAATGGTTGCACATGAGTGGACAAAGATAGGTACATCTTGCCAATCTGCTGATATATTTATCTTTCACATGCCAGAAAAAATTAAAATAAAACAATGGGGTGGAATTATTTAGATGTTACCATACTGGATTATGATCTTAGGCATTGTGGGGTATTCCAGCTTCTGTTTCCAGTGTTGTGCCTAAGCAGCCCTTGTAATTGTATCAGTTATAACTTATTGATGTAAGCAAAGCTTTACTTTCTGTTTGGCTGCCAACTCATGGTTCTTTCCATCCCCTTTTTGTTTTATGCCATTCCCATTTTAACTCTTGGGCCATAAATCATAGATGAGGCAGAAATATTCATTTCCTTCTGTCAACATTAGTATCGTCTCATATTGGCTAAACATAACTCATAATTCATTTTGGAGCACAGTCAGTCCTTGTTTTTCTAACCGGATCCAATTTATTGCGTGGGTGGGGGGTGTCTATTAATAGAGCTAATACAATACCCAGCAAAGAAATTCTAGTTCAATTCAATCAGTTAAGAAAATAGCATGATTTGAACGGTAATAGCTTGGCATTGATTACTAAAAAAAAGAACAACTAGTAGCTCCCTAACCAGTTGCATGCCACGGCCCTTAATAGTCGGAAGTAATGTCAGAAGTATAGTAATACTTTTTGAAGTGCAGCAACTCTTTGCGAGATACATCTCATCACCAAACCCTACAAAAAGTGCAATCCTAAGCAATCAAGTCCCATTGAGTCAATGAGGTTTACTCCCAGGAAAGTGAATGTTAGGACTGCAGCCCAACAGTGCAAGCCTAAGAAATTTAGGCTGGCCTAACTCACCTGACCTATGTTTCTGTGATGTCCAATACGCATGGCTGTGCATTGGACTACCCTCCACAGGAGTGGAGCGGAAAGGTCTTAGGGTGACCAGATTCCTGAACCTCAAAAGGAGAACAAGGTCTTGGATTCCTCTCAGCCTGGCCTTTCTGGCAGACGTTGGCTGCAATCCTAAAGACACTTTCCTGGGAGTAAGACCCATTGGACAGAATGGGGCTTATGTCTGGACACAGTTAGGATTGTGCTCAATGACACGTTTGCCTACTCTTGAGTAAAGCCACAATTTTGGGCACTTTCACTTTCCCATAGAGCTCAATACATATTTTTTATTTTTAGTTTTTTGGCCATAACTATTTCAAAATCGATTTTTTGCATTGGATTCTGCTCTGCAATACAAATCCAACAACTTATGACACGACACTATTGCAAAGTTCCAAAATGAAGCCAAAATGAATGACAATGAAGACCTTTTGGAGGACACCTGGACAGGAGGCTAAAAAAGAAGACAAATCTGGTCTTAGTGAACTTTTGTGACAACCCCTGGTCTGCACAAGGCTTATGCTGGGGCTTAGGCTGGCCTAAGTGGAGCTTAGGCTTGCAGCCTTAGTGTGTGTATTCAACAAGAAAAAATTATTCCTTTATTGAAATATATTTTTAATTTATGGAAAGTCATAGCTTATTGTTTCTCAAACTGTGGATCACAAGGCAATGTCAGGTGAGCTCTCATTCATTTCAATGTGTATTTTATTTTAATATATTAAACCTGATGCTACCATGGTATGTGACTGCATTTGGGGAAATGTGACAGATCTGTACTTTGACTAGTCTACTATGTATATGCTTTGGCAATGATAGTCAATGGGACGTATTCCTGGATGTGGCTGCAATCCTAAAGACACTTTCCTGGGAGTAAAACGCATTGAACACAATGCGGCTTACTTTTGAGTAGACATGATTAGGATTGTGCTGTTGGGAGGATTGCAACCTTTGGGATATCTGGGGAATTTTTTAAAAAAACAGGTAAGCTACTGCTTGGAAGAATTATAAGAATTATTTTTAAAATATTTTTTTTAACCAATACTGATTGTAAATTTTTAACTTATAATTATTTTGATTTGATTTTGTTGTATGTAGAGGTACAATTTTTCCAGCTTGATGATGGGTGCAGTCCTAAACATGTCTACGCAGAGGTCATAAGCCTCATTGTGCTTGTGCTTAATGGGTCCTGCTCCCAGGAAAGGGTGTTTTGACTTGCAGCCAATATCACATCCAGCCATGACATCAATCCCAGGTTAATGACATCAGTTCTGATGGGTCCCAACATTCTCAAAAGTGGGTCTTGGTGTTAAAAAGTTTAACAACCACATAGCCCATTTTATCTCATGTTCCTGGAATGAGTAGCATCAATGGAACTTTTCAGAAGCACATCCATTATTGTTTGTCTGAATGCTGCTTAATGATTACGTTAAATATTACGGTGTGCACAGGGGGCACCTATGCTTTTGTTTCTCTTCCAGAGGGAAATCATGGTGGAAACAAGTCACATGTTGGGGCCAGGAAATTCTCTGATGACACCATATTGCAAATGTCCCTTGTGGCGGCTGCACGTGATAAAGGGAATTTATTCATGCTGGTACACAATTGCGTTAAGTATTATATTTAACATTGATTAGGTTTGTGACTCAGCCAAGCGCATTTCCTTCCCCACTTCCATCTGTATGGAAATTGTATTCTTTCCCAGATCTTTTGACTTATTCCCCCGCACTCAGACTGGGCAGCGCAATTTCAGAACTTTATCCAATCTTGAATGAAGTCATAAGGTTTATGTCACAGGCTGATCTACATCTCGGCGGTTCAAACAGAGGGACATTCCAGAGTAACTACGGGAGCGCGCAAGAGACTTTACGTGCCCCCGTAGTTATTGCACCACCTAGTGAAAATCTATGGGAAATTCATATTGGAATCCAGAGTAAGTTGTTCTTACACCGGAGCAAGGACTCCCCATAGTTATTCTGGATTTTGCCCTAAGTCCCATAGAACAAAATGGGACTTACTTCTGAGTAGACATGTTTATGTTTTACAAATAGCAGGCAGGTTATTTTCTCTGGCTCCAATGCGGATCCCTTGCTGACTGTTTCACAGGGTAATTTCCCATTTTCCTTTGGCATGACCTATAGTAATTGAAGTCAGCTGCCTTTACTGAAAGAGTAACTTTATGTTTTTAGATGTGTCAAGTTCAATCGGACTCCAGGGCAGGATTTCCTGGTAATATGCTGTGCAACAGCATTTTCCGACCAGATCTATTTATGCAAGTTATTGGACCGGCTGGGGATTCTCCTTTTTGCAACAGATAAGGGTGAAGCCATGTGATCTTGCCGGCTTGAGGATTCCGGCAAGTATTGTGACAGCTGACAGGTGCACATATAATCTCCAACGATGACTAAAAGCCTTTGGTTTGCACCCAAATATCTGCCAGATCCATTTACTAAATTGCAGCAGGCTTGCCAAATAGGTAGTACAGACAGGAAAGGTTGAAAGGTTTTACAGAGGTGTCAAACATAAACATCGAGGGTTGTATGTGACCCTCAAAAGATCTCCCAGCACCATCAGCTTCTCTCCATGCTGGTCAGGGTGACCATCTGTCCTCTTTTTCTTCTCGGTAGTGGCATCACAGTTATGGAACTCCCTACCAGGAAAGTTAAGATCTACCCTCTCCCTTATGGTGTTCCAGCAAGGGCTTAAAACATTTGTTTCGTCTGGCATTTGGGTGATGGGTTGTCTGCTTCCTGTATCTCCTGTTTTTAACCTGTTCCTCATATACCTCCTAGGTTTTAAGTAACTCCAAGTTTTGTCCTCTTCCAAATAGGTTTTTGTTCTGTTTTAATTTTGCTTTTAGATATATGTTTTACTGTATGTTTTATTTGATGACTGTAAGCTGCCTTGGGCATCTGTTTTTAACAGAGGAAAGGTGAGATATAAATATTTTAAATAAATAAATAATCTGGGCCATGCAAATACCGTACTTTGAAGGAAAGTCACAGTACCAGACCACCAGCTTTGCATGTAGTAGGACGTAGGTTCAATCCTTGTTACTTCCAAGTCGGGTGGGATCAAGGAGACCATATGATCAGAAATTTCCAGGTTTGTCCTCTTTTTTTAGCCTCCTGTCCAGGTGTCCTCCAAAAGGTCATCATTGTCCTCCATTTTGGCTTCATATTGGAACTTTGCAACGGTGTGCAGGACCCCATCATGTCATATGTTGTTGGACTTGTATTGAAGAGCAGAATCCAATGTAAAAATTGCTTATCCTTCCTATCAAAAGTTATGGCCAAAAAACTAAAACTAAAAATATAGATTAAGCTCTATGGGAAAGTGGAAGTGCCCAATATAACAGCTTTACTCATGAGTAGGCACACATGCCATTGTCCGCCAGAAAGGCCAGGCTGAGAGGAATCCAAGACTTTGTCCTCCTTTTGAGGTTTGGGCATTTGGTCACCCTGGGTGAGCAATTGCTGCTCTCAGGGGAAGCAATACAAAGCTAGTCAGACCCATGGATGTTTCAGTGTGAAGCTGCTTCCCGTGTTTGACAATGTTTTAGGAGCACCTCTGTCTCTCTGGTTCTGTTTCAGCGGTAGAGGTAGCATAAGGGCAAAGCAATAAGGCTGCAGTCCTAAGAGCACTTTCCTGGGAGTAAGCCCCATTGAACTCTGTGGAACTGACTTTTGAGTAGACATGAATAGGATTGCTTTGTTAGTTTTGTAAAAGCTTCAGTGTGGCATGCATGCAACCCCAGCTCCTAAAGAACCATTCCTGGTGTTGGGATTGAAATGGGTTCCAGAATAACTCCTACCCAGATTAGCTCCAAAACAGAGTGGCCACTTGCATCCTGTAGTGAAGCTCTTTGCAAAACGTATTCTAGATACAACACTTAATACAGAAAAAATAAATTTAGGCTGCAATCCTAATCTTCATTTCGGCCAGCCTAAACCTTGACATAAGTCCTGTGCTGATGGAGTGTTGAAAAAGTGCAGTAAGACACTTCTGCCCCACTCTTGGAGGGGTTAGGCCAGTGCGCAGGCATATGCTGACTCCCCACTCCCTCTTATCAAGGAAAGATAAGCCAGGTGAGTTAGGCTGGCCTAAATTTCTTAGGATTGTGCCCTTTGTTCCTACAGTTCCTTTGAAAACAGGGCACTTGGGCTTGATCAGAACAAGTGCTTTTTCGGGGGGGGGGGGGAAGTGCTGATACTCACTAAAGTGGCATAGCGAGGTCCTCCTCATATTAATTAATTATTAATTAGCTGCTGGTGAGGGCAAGTGGAAAAAGGTTGCAGTACTGAGTACCCGTAAGTAGCCCAAGAAAAAAGCCCTGATCAGAACTAACGTTTTCTGGACTGGGGTCACAGAGTTAAATTTATATGATCAAAGTGGTCCTATATCCTTGCAAAGCGTTGGGCACCTATGGACAACCCTGGGTCAAAAGTGTCCAGGCATCGGTCTTGGAAAAACTACTTTCCAAGTTCCTGAAGAACCACTGTCAGCTGAGTAGACAATAGGGAGCTAGATATATGGTGGGTCCAACTTGGTTTTAAAAAGTTTCAGCCAAGAATCGCACCAGATGCTCTTGAAATGCAATGTGTATTTTTATTTTAACCTTAAATGTTCCCATGAGTGCTCCTTCGGACTGTGCTCTTCCTCCTCCTCCTCTTCAAATTCCTCCCACTGAACTCTCAAACAGTGCCCTGTTGATCTAGAAACGTTGAAGACCCCTGTCCCGGAGCCAACGCATTCTTCACAGAAGTTAACTGTGACAGAAGGTCCCGAGCGATGTGTGTGAAAACGGTCGTAGGCCAAGGATCACCAAAGTCCCTCCGTGCTTTGACGCCAAAAATAACACAACGTTTGTATATCTAAAATCAAAAGGATGCTATTAAAAGCTCTCTCCTCCAAGCCTGAAGAGCATCTATCCAGTTTGTTAGTCAGGAAGGTTTATTTTGGTGGAAAGTGTTGACACGGCTACTTGGAACAGAGGAGGATAGAAAGACAAATCAGGAGACCGCAAACACCAAAGATAAGCAGTACAGAGGACACCGTGACTTCCACACAAGTCTCTCTGGCCGTCTTGATTCTCTGTCAGTCTGACTTCTTTTGCAATACATGATTCATGCCTCTTTCATTTCATCCATACATCCATCCATACATATATCCAGCCACACATTCATACACTGCGTATGCTGAGGTCTGCCTCTCTCTCTCTGGACAGAACAGCACCATCTGTCTCTCTGGACAGATGAGAAGGAGATGCCCCCCACCCCATGGAGGGATTCAGGGGGTTCTTACAGGTTCTATAGAACCCTTTGCTAATGAGCACCTGGTTCTGAGAACCGGTTACTAATGGGACATAGAACCTGTTGTTAGTTTAGGTTATTAGGACATAGATCCTGTTGTTAATTTATTTGAATCCCACCACTGCCCCCACTCCCTATGATCCTTGTTCGGTCCTTGGGCTTTTAAGTTCAGTTGTTGGGTCTGGTGAGGCTCTGCCTCACCATCACTACTTCTTTGGACCATTTCTTCTAGCAAAGGCCAGCATAGCTACTTGGCGAGGGTGGTTTAGCACCAACAAAGTACCTCCTTTGTTGCAGGTAAAGGGAGCAGAAGGCACTTAGAAGTGGCTGGATGATACCCAAAGGGTGCTATCCTAACCATGTCTACTCAAAAGTAAGCCCCATTGTGTTCAGTGGGTCTTACTCCCAGGAAAGTGTCTTTAGAATTGCAGCCATAGAGAGAGTGTACAGAGCTTCTTTGCTCAGGTGAGCCAATTTATACTGAACACAAACAACTACACAGTGGTGCCTTGGTTTATGAGCATAATTTATTCTGGAAACATGTTGTAATGCAAAATGCTTGTACATCAAAGCCAATTTTCCTATAAGATATAATGGAAACTCAGACAATTTGTTCCACAGCACCAAAATATTCATATAAAGATGATTACAATACTGTAATGTAATATAAAATAATAAAGAAAATACAAAATAGTAAGAAAAATAAATTAATCTGCACATAGAGCACAATCCTAACCATGGCTACTATAAAGTAATCCCCATTGTTTCAATGGGTCTTACTCCTTGGAAAATGTCTCTTGAATTGCAGCCATCCCCTACAATCAGAAGTAATTACGGGAACATGTAAGAGACATTACGTGCACCTGTAGTTACTGCACCACTAGTGAAAACCTATGGGAAATTCATATTGCAATCCACAGTAAATTGTTCTTACACCGGAGCAAGGACCCCCCATAGTTAGTCTGGATTGTGCCCATAGTCTCTCAGGTCTCTCAGGCTGCAATCTGCCCCCCTTACACAGAAGTGAGCCCCACTGATTATAGTAGGGCTTACTTTAATGTATATATGCAAGGCTAGCCCTACAATCCAGAGTAACTACAGGACCATGTAAGAGACATTACATGTAGCCGTAGTAACTGCACCACCTAGTGAAAACCTATGGGATATTCATATTGCAATCCAGAGCAAATTGTTCTTACACTGGAGCAAGGACTCCCCATAGTTACTCTGGACTGCACCCTAGGTCTCGCAAGCTCCTTTCCATTACCCTCTTATATAGGAGTGAACCCCACTCACTGTAATAGATTTACTTCAGAGTAGGCATACATAGGCCAGTCTCTCAGGAAAGGCTGAGCAGGAGCTGGCGGAGTGCCGGCTCAACTTTTTTGATTTTATTGCAAGTCAAAATTTATTAGAAATGTTTGCTTGTCTTGCAAAGCATTCTCAATCCAAGTTTTTTCTGTATTTTTCTAATGGATTTTTTTCATATGTGGCCCTATGTGACTTTGGGTGCAATGCCAAGAAATTTAGGCCAGCCTAACTCACCTGGCCTATCTTTAAGTAATGGTGTGGGGTGTGGGCAGAGTTGGGCAGAAGTGTCCTATTGTACTTTTGTGACACCCTCAGGTCAGCATAAAACTTATGCCAGGGCTTAGGCTGGCCTAAATGGAGATTAGGATTGCATCCTTTATCTCACATAAAATCTTGAGTGAAGCTTTTCCTGAAATACAGATACAGTTTATGCGGGGGACATATTTACCACCTAAACACCTGCATAGCAGGCTATTAAAAATGCACAAACACATAGCACTGCTATATGTTAACGTATAGATCATGACTGCTCTTTGCATTGGTTCTCTGTGGAAGCAAATATCAGAAATTGCCCAGGGGGGAAATAGCAAAGACACGTCTCACAACAGAAACCAACACGGTGTATCAGAAGTCTTTCAAAGGATAGCTTCTGCCAAGTTTCCAGACAATGTGTTTGATAAGGGCTAGCCAACCCTACGACCTTACTAAGTATTAGCCTTGTGTGGGAATATCTGACACATGATGCAGATTTGGAGTAAGAATAGTAACAATACTAACTTTACAGCTGATAGCTAAAAATGTACTTACACACCATGGGCAAGTAGGCAAATTCACAAGAAATTTTGTACGTGAAATAGGAAAAAAGGACTGAAAAACAAAGAAAAGGGATGAAACACAGAATATTCTTTATTTTTTAAATTCTAAAAAGTTAGATCCATTGAATTTAGGTGTTGTCCAACCTCTATCTCATCCTAACTTCTGCCATAAGTCAGTAGCATAGCTGCGGGGAGGGGATAGCACTAGGTTTGCAGGGCATCTCAGTGCTAAGTGCAAACTGCCCCTCCTCTTCACCATTGGATCCATTCCAGTGGTGGGCTCCAGCAGGTTCGCACCTACTCTATAGAACTGGCTGTTATCAAGAGATAGGACATATAAAGTTTTAAAATAGCCATTTAAAAGTGGCTGCCAGATGGGCAGAGAACTGGTTGTTAATTTTTAAAAATCCCGTCACTGATCCATTCCGGTGGCGAGAGCCAAAAACTGGCTGTGGATTATGAGGGCAGTGGTGGGGGTGAGGGAGAGCAGCAGACCCACTAAACATGGTCTTCCTAAAAATTATCAGGCTATTTAGAAAGCAAGCACCCCCAACCTCAACGCACTGCAAGCCCCAGTATAGGATAGACACCCATCTATACCTTATTTTGGGTATCCCTTAAAGTTTGCATTCTCTTAACAGGTCTTTGATGCCCCACAGGAGGGGTGGGTTTAGCCCCACCACCCCAGAACCAACCATTGGCAGGATGATGGGCGCACAGAGGCTGCGTTGATGAACACTTATTTCCTGATGATCAGTTTTGAGGCTCACCCTGAAAATTCAATTGCTTCTCTACCTTGTTCCCTTGGAAACACGTCTTCGCCGTTCGAAATAATGCGTAACCTTATAGAGGGACAAATTGTTCTAAGAGGTACACGATGGACATCAAGACACAGGGTCACTTTAGGATGAGTCAGCTGAGCCTCTTCCCTCCCCCTGCCCTGTCCCAAACATATCAGGTCAAGGCAATTTAAATTTAAAAAGTTTAAATCTTTACTCAGTCAAGACTTGCAAAGAATGTCAGTTGGATGAAAAGACGAGCCGATGAAAAGATGAACCAATTTATTTCAGATTTTCCCGAGTCATCGGATGCATGTAATAAAATTCCCTGATATGGGGTGTGGGGGGATGAGCATATCGGCCTGCCTGTTGATGATTCCACTTCATGTATCTGACAAAGTGGGTTGCTGTCCATAAAAGGTTACCTTATAGCAGTGGTCAAGGAACAGGGGTAAATTACCCCAAATAGGGTAAAAATGAAATTCCGGGGGGTAACGGAACAATATAGGGGAAGCAAGGGACAATAGGGAAGGGATGGATGCAGGGTTTGGTGGAGGTAACGTCAGCATATCTAAATATATTTTGGGGTAAAAGGTAAAAAAGTTCCCTGACCCTGCCTTATAGGAAACAAGTTTTTTAAGATACTATGGGGTGATTGAAAAGTAACTCCCTATTTTAAAAATACTTATAAATTACAATATTGGGAACTACTTTTCAATCACCCTATAGATTAGTGTTTCCTAAACCAATGGTCAGAACCCATCAGTGGGGTATGATCTGATTTTTGGTGGGCAGCAAAAAGTTTCTGAAAGACTTTAAAAAATCTTTTCAAAAACAGCAGAAAATTGCAACAATGGGGCAGTCCTCGTGGCTGGAATGGAGAGAGTTCTCGTGGCTGGAATACTAATCTGTGGAATGAGGTAATCTTCATACCCTCTACTATATATATATATGTAACGTCTCTAGCAGAGTAGGAAGTATGGAATCCTGATTATTATTAATAATGTATTAATCAAGAAAATATTTCTTTCTAAATTTCCTTTTGGGATCTGCATGGTCACAATAGATTGTTTTTTTAAAAAGTGGTCCTACTGCTAAAATGTTTGGGAAGCACAATTTTTGGGAAGCACAACTAGCACTTTTTGTTGTAGCAGACTAATGTACTGCTGGAATGCTTCTTTTGATTTTTTTTTCTTATGGAAATGATTGCCAAGAATCTTTCTCAGCAAAGTGTTTCCTTTTTCCCAAGAAGGAAATCAATGCAACAAGTAGTCCATCTTTCTCATCTACTCCTATCCAAAACAGTTCTGGAATTGTACTAAATTTGGGGGAAATTCAAGCAATCATCACTGAATAAGACTTCTTTGTAATAGGGAAAATCTTATTTTGATGTACCTGTACCTGTGGCAAAATCAAAATCAATCAATGATTAGATTTTTTTAAAATGCCATCAATTTAAATCTGATTTTTAAAATGCTTAAGAAGGCATGTTGCATAAAACTCACAGCTGCTTTATTAAGGGGGAAAAGAATGAGATTAAAAGAGGAGGTTTGGCTTGGCCCTCGTCAAAATTTATCCAGTAAGATTTTTTAAAGGTAATAAATCTATTTAAAACAATGATGTAATGGAGAAAAATCTTAATGTCGTACAGCCAGGAGCCTTGGAACGAAAAAAATTGGGGTGTGTGGATTTGCGGTATCCATCAGGAGGGAGGACACATTTGAATTATGACAGCAATGAATGCATAGCCGATGAAAAGCTAAACTTACCATTGATTGCAAGGAAGGGGAGATGGAAAATCTCTACACAAAGTAAAACAACATCCATACAAATTAGATAAGGAAATGCATATCCTTCCTGGTGGTAACCTAGCTGCAAAACCAGTAAAAACTAGCACCAGCCTTCTGGTTTATGACAACATTATATGTCTCTGGATTATTATAACAAAGTGCCAACCCTGCATTCTGGTGCAGAAAAATTGGACCTCCCTTAGAACTCCTCCAGCATTGAAATGATTGAATATCAAAGGTAGTTTTCCTGAATTTAGAAAGCTGTACTACTACTAATTTGGGTGATGGAGAGTTGCGGGATGACCCTACTTAAAGATGTTGCACAGACATCAAGATAAAGTCCATGTGAAGCTCTCTGCTATAGAACTGCAAAGAACCATATTTAGAATCATAGAATCAAAGAATCCTAGAGTTGGGACTGGAAGGGACCTAGTAGGTCATCTAGTCCAACCCCCTGCCTGTAGCAGGAAATTCTCTTAGAGCATCTCCAACTTTGCTTGAAGATCCCCAGTGAGGAGAGTTCACCAGCCCCCTCGGCAATCTGTTCCACTGCCAAACCACCCTCACCTGCAGGAATTTTTTTCCTGATACTTGAATCTAACGTGCTATTGAATCTAATGTGCACCCTACACTTATAAGCAAAATACCACATTACTCAAATCGAATTTATCATCAAATCTAATGCACTCCCTGATTTTGGAAACTAAATTTAGCTGGAAAATGTGAGCATTAGATTCAAGTAAATACAGTATTCAAAAAGAACCTTTACAGTGCAGTCTTATGCAGGTTGATTCAGTGGAGTCCAATGGGACTTACTCCCCAGTACGAGTGTATAGGATTGCAGCCTTGATTGTATACAAAAGTCTGTTCAAAAAAATGTGCAAAAAATGTGGTTTCTGCTGGCTTACCATATAAGGGTTTTGCTTGAAGGAAGCGACAATGGAAAATCAGCCACTTAGACAGTAATAGCTGGGTAGGACGAGGAGGTAAAGTGAAAACATTGAAAATCTTATGCCGGTAGAATCTGGCAAACATTAAAGCCGATGGGCTTTTCAGACCCCATCAAACCATTTTGCATATTGGATCAGGGAAAGCCCAGCCACTTGGCAGTTCTGCTTCAGCTTACAACACTACCGGCTGCAACGTTTTATTGCTTTGAGTCACTGAAAAAGATGCTTACCGAGGATTATGGCCAAACATCCACTTTGGCTACAAAGCCTGCGCCATCCCCATTACTATTCACATTCACTTGTCAAGGGCCTATTAGAGCTTCTCATTAATTGCCATGAACTTCCAAATTGAGCATCCATTTCTCCCAGTTATGTGCCTGCAAGTTCTTTTCTGCCCAAAGACGGTTATGATCTGCAGTTTGGCTTTGCTCTCTGTCTTTGATGTTGCTTCATGCAATGGGAAAAAAAAGGTTGAATGCTTCGGAAAACTCATTGTGCACCTAAAACACTGCATACTATTAGGCACCAACAGGCTCAACTTAGAATTTCAATCCCATCCAGTTCCTATTCCCTGTTTCCCTTTTAAAAAGCAATAGTGTGGGACCTAGCCATGCATTTAATGGAATGGGCCGTTTGGACCTCACACGCACACTCGTGCTTGTTTTCATGTGCTCACATAAAGAAATAACCAAAGGCTGTCTAGTAATAGTAAACTGAACAAGTTGCCTTCATCTGTCTTTGCACTTGTGTGTTTGAGGCAGAAAAAAGTTAGCAAATCCAAAGAATCTCGCTAAAACTTGTAAAATTTTACATGTGGAAAGGAAGAAGTCCAGCTCAAATATTGTTATTTTTTAAGGTGTTGCAGTCAATCTGCAGATGGAAAAATCTTTAAAAATACACATGGTTTACATTCCTTCTGTATTAATAGCTGTGTCCTTTTTTCTGTCTCGGTTTCGTTTTTGTGCGACGGCTAATTGCTATTTCTTTAGATAAAATAGATTTAAAAACAACTTCTAGAATCTGCAACAACCAGAACAAGTAAGAAAATGTCTTTGGCTATTTAAAAAAATCAACCCTTCTTCTGCACCAGCTGTCATGGTCTCCAAAACCCGGTTCCTGGGGACAGATGTGGCCCTCGGCAAGCCCCAAGATTCCTCTATCCAGCAGCTGGGCAAGCCCTGTAATAATATTATTATTATTATTATTATTATTATTATTATTATTATTATTATTATTATTATTACTATTACTATTACTATTACTATTACTATTATTATTATTTAATCAATTTATATCCCGCCTTTCCTCCCCCGCAAGGGGGAGCCCAAGGCGGCTGACATTAGGGAATAAAACATCATTAAAAATAGCACATAAATAAAGATTAAAACACCATTAAAATATAATTAAAATACACTCCAATACATTCTTATATGTAAATTTCTTTAAATTTCTTTAAATTTTAAATGTAAAATATTTTTTTGGCCCCTGACACAGTGACACAGAGAGATGATGTGGCCCTCCTGTCAAAAAGTTTGGAGACCCCTGGCCTACAGTCCACTATCACTCCTGCCGTTGTCTGTGCTGATTTTTATTTCACATGCAGGAATATCAGTATCTTACCTCCTTCTCATTAAGCAAAAGAAGCTCTGCTAAAAATTGGAATAATCAGTATCAAAATGGTCATCTGATTAATCTGTCAAATTATAAACACAGAAATCAGTTTCTGTTCAACAAGATCTGCCTTCCCACCTTTCATTCCCATGAAGCGTGGTTGGAAAATAACACCCCCAATCTCTCATTTTCCTGCTCTTTTTAAATAAAAAATTAAAAAGCTCCAAATCACAGGTCTGGATTTCTAAGGCAAGAAATACCGCCAAAGGTAGGGAAAATGGCCTCAAGTGCACTTGTACAAGCTGGAGCAATTCACATGTGACTGCAATTGGGCCAGAAAATAACATTTGCTGCTCATCAGTATCAATAATTTAGGCTGAATAGGAAGTCCAACAATAAAGACAAGCTGAGAGCATATTTACCAGTAGAAAAAAGTTCTAATCTGAACAAAGATGCTTGTGTTTTTGTATGTGACACATGTACCCAGGGGTCTTTTTGAGGGGGTACACACCTGTTAAGAGTACTGGCACCTCTTAGAGTGTGAGTACCAGGATCTCTGTGGGTGAGTATTGGCATCTCTGTGGCCCCCAAGTAGACATGCTTATGATTACAAATAATATCTTCATGGTGAGTATCCCCACCTTTATTTCTAGAACAAAAGCACTCCATGTACCTTTTCATCTATATGCTGTGTGTATATATGCCATCATGTTATATGCCATTTGATGAGTAATTTCTTGCAATGAAACAAACCATGCTGAAATATCTCTATTCTTTTTGATAGAATATAATCCCATGCAGGGCAATGATATAGCACTATGCCCACAAACAGCGGTGTTTTCCCACCCACTGCATGGGAGGAGATGCATCATATGGGGATGATCACTAGTGATGCCACTGGTTCTGTCACAGAGGTTCAACTTCACCCCAGTAGGTCATGCTTCTTGTAACTTCTCACCATGCTCAGGTCTGGGTAGGTTTTCTTCATTAAACGCACTATGTAGAGAATCTAACCCAAGAATATGATTTATTTAGGGTCAAGACCAATGTGTATTTGTACCCCTTTCAGCACTATGCCATTTGCTATGGAAACAGCTACACTCTTTCTGGAGCAATGACATTAAGGGTTAAAACTGTTGCTTTATCCTTTATTGCAATGGAACCTTTTCCAGGATGCTTTAAAAAAGAATAGGGGCAAGAATAGGGGCAAGCCAGGAAGCAGAATGTAGGGTTCTTATGACCACAGATTGAAACTAAAAGAAAAAATAAAATTCATATAATTACACCATTTAATAGATTCTATACAATCAGCATATTAAAGACTGCTAACCTGAAGTGCCAATATAGGTTTAATAGATTTTCAAAGCCTGGTGCTCCAATCTATATACACTTTCCTGGGAATAAGCTTTATTGAACACAGTGGGATTTAATTCTGAATAGACACACATGGGATTCTGCCACTGAAGGCCATACAACAGATCCATCATTGCCCATGCTTTGGTTTATGTGCCCCAAAACAGCATGCTTCAGGTGTTCATGTTAACATCTGTGTATGGACTCTGGTTAAACCAGAGGTTTTCATGGCACCCCAACCCAAACCCCAGTGAAGAACTGTCAATACTGCTGCAATACATAGATGTGGGAAGATTTTGTGGCTCTGTCCATAAATGCTTATATGAGAATAATACTTATGGAGCACAATCCTAACCATTTCTACTCTGAAGTAAGCCCCTTTGCTTTCAATGGGTCTTACAACAGGAAAGTGTTTTTAGGATTCCAGCCATTGTTAGTAATGCACTTGCCCGTTCCAGTGTTTGGAATGGTTTTCAAACTTTAATTTGTTTAAATTATTGTAAAAAATATGGAATTCCATCTCCCCTTTTCATTCTAACTATCTGCAGTGGTACCTCGCATAACAAGTGCCCCACATAACAAGTGATTCACATAACAAGCACAAATTCCCATTGGGAGTGTGCTCCTCTTAACAAGCCCACTTCATTTAACAAGCCCCAGGCAACCTGAAAGCAACCTGGCTGGGTCATCTGGGGACGCAAAAGGTAGGCGCATGGAGAAACAGAAGCGTTGCTTCCTAATGGGCAGCGCACATGGCAACCCTGATGCTCCACAAGGAGCCTGTTTTAAAGGGCTGCTGGCCAGCTCACTGCTGCCTCTAACTGCCCCCAAGTTGCCCCTAACTGCCCCCACCAGCCTCCAGCAGCAGCCCAGATAAGCCCCATATCCTCCATGCAGCCTCCTAAACATCTCTACTCAGAAGTAAGCCCCACTGTGTTCAATGGGCCTTATGCACAGGAAAGTGTCTTTTGGATTGCACCCTCCTAAGCATGTTTACTACACATGTCTTCTGAGAAGTAAGCCCCTTTGTGTTCAATGGGTCCTATTCCCAGGAAAGTGTCTTTAGGATTGCAGCCTAAGTAGACTTTATAGGATTGCGCACACTGAATGCACGTTTTGAATTCAATTCCAGTGTTTTGTCATCATTTTTATGTACAGTTAATATTTGTACAGTGGTGCCTCACGTAACAAATTTAATTTGTTCCAGAGGCATGTTTGTTACGTGAAACGTTCTTTACGTGAAGCGGATTTTCCCATAGTAAATAATGAAAACTCAGACAATTGGTTCCACAACCCAAAAAATATTCATATAAAAATATCAACTGGATGTAAAAATGATGACAAAACACTGGAATTGAATTCAAAACATGCATTCAGTGTTCATGATCCTAGGAAGTCTACTTAGGCTGCAGTCCTAAAGACACTTTCCTGGGAGTAAGTCCCATTTAACACAATTGGGTGGGCTTCTGGGTAGGCATGGTTAGGAGGCTGCAATCAGACACTTTCTTGTAATCCAAGACACTTTCGAAGTGTCTCCCCACTTTCTCCTTCTCTCCATCCTGAGCCTCTCTCTCCCCTGCTCCCTTCCGGCTGGCCCTGAGCTGCTTCCCTCTTCTCCACTGCTCTTCTCCTCCTCTGCTCAGCGGACGCCCAGCCACAGGAGGACCAGTGTGGAAGTGTTGCTTTCACTATGGGCAGGTGCACTAAGCAGCCCTGACGCTTTTTAAAAGGGCTGCTGGCCAGCGCATCTGCCCCAATTGCCAATTAATGTGTTTATTCCGTGAAGCACAGTTTGTTACGTGAAGCAGAATCCTAGAGAAATTTTTGTTTGTTATATGAAACATACTTTACATGAGGTGTTTTTTTACGTGATGCGCCACTGTATATGAATATTTTTTTGGGTTCTGGAACCAATTGGCCAAGTTTCCATTATTTCCTATGGGAAAATCCACTTCACATAAAGAGTATTTCACATAACAAGCATGCTTCCGGAACAAATTAAACTTATTATGTGAGGCATCACTGTACCTACCTTAAATGGCAAACATCTATGTTTTCCCAGCAGATGCGCTGTAAATTTGCACCCTGAGATCCACTAAAGAAGCAGACATCTCAGATTCTCAAACAAACAATATATAAATAAATAAATATGTAGATTAATTAATTAATTTCAACTGTAGAGTTCTGTTTCTACTCGTCTATTGCCCCCCCCCCCCCCCACTAAGAAGACAAACCATAATGTGAATGCCAGGAGCAGTGCCTGGCCAACCTTTTCATTCTCCAAGTATGCAGCTTTCCATGGACCTTGGTCCTGCTATAGACTCCAAACACATTGAGTCTGAGGCTGTTGCCTCCTTTTGTTTTATATATTTTCCAAGAGGGCCAAATGCACCGCGGCTGTGAGCAGAAGGCAACCTCGGGGTGGAAGTAAACAAAAGATGACGGGAAGGAACAGCAAGGTATTTTTAGCCACTCACCGTTCTATATCCGAACAATGATAAGCGAAAACCCTTTTCGTATATGTATGTCTATACAGTGCCACACTTTCCAAAGTGATGGAAGCAAAGTGGAAAACAAACATCAATAATGTTTCAAATGGGCATTCATAATAACCAGAACAGCCACAACACGTCAACATTTCCATTGTGGACTTTTATGCATCAGCTAGAACAGAAATAAATCCCTTTCCTCATTACTACAGTTGGCGACGTAGTTCTGTGTGGGCAGCGCCATGCCAGGCATTAAATTCTAAATGCCTGCCATGCCCAACAATGCCTGCAAATGGTGCTCAGTGTGTTGCTAAACACCTGATGTGAGGTTTCATTGAGCGTTTTCAGTCAAGGAGATGGTACTGCTATTGCGTGCATGCACCCCTTTTCCTTAAACAGTGGGAAGTCCCAGGGGTGCAGTGCTAACCAGTGCTGGCTTCCTTTGTAGGAGAGAGTCTACTGGTGTCTCTGGAATATTGTCTTAAACTTGCAAATATATGGGGAGTCGCTGGATGGAGGCAGAGAACACTTTACAAAAGACAACAGATGGCATTAAAAGGGTGCAACCGGCACAAATCATGGGTCGTCCCTTCCCGTGGTGATGTAGGGAGTCAAGTACATGTCTGTGCACTGGCCTAACCTTCCCCAAGAGTGGCACAAAAGTGTCTTCTAGCACTTTTGTGACATTCCTAGGTCAGCTCATAATTTATGCTGGGGCTTGGGCTGGCCTAACTGGGGCTTATTATTGCAGCCTAAGTGGTTGAAAATCACTGGCTCAATAACAATAAATACTCTTGCTAAATTTTAGACACACTGGGCAGGCAGTGCCTCATGCAGCCGGAGTGCCTGGCTCATTCACATCTCAATTCCCTATTCTATAACAGTACTTTACACATGCTTAGGGGCATTCTTTCTTTGTTTCCACTTTCCTACTGTTATGTGCTTCTTATTTCCCACATAAAAGTAGGAATCAACTTGCTTCTAGAATAATGGTCAAATGATACATGATGCAGAAACTATGATGATGATGATGATGATGATGATGATGATGATGATATACTATTTCCCAGTCACCCAGTGTTTTACTGGAATTGGCTCTGTTGTGATTCAGTTCCTATCCAAGGAACTAGGAATCACAAAGGTATCACAAACTAGGAATTATAAAGGTATCATCTCAATATGTGTGAAGTTCCCAGGAGTGCTGCTTTTTGTAACTGGGCAGTTGTGATATTCTGGAGGGCCATTAAGTTGAGATGTTCCTGGAGACTGAATGGAATTGCTCCAAGAGCACCTATTATTGGAATCACAGGGGACTTCTTTCCCCAGATTCTCTGAATTTCTATTTGTAAGTCTTTATACTGTGAGATTTTATCATGTATTATTATTATTATTATTATTTACTATTTCACAGTCGCCAGGTCTTTGACTGGAACTGGCTCTATTGTGATTTGATTATTATTATATTATTATATTTTATAATTATTAATTATTAATTAATTAATCTCTCTCACACACACGCCACCTAATGAGTCTTGCAGACTCAGGGTTGTTCACATATTAGGGAAAGTATCATCCAACCAACCAGTTCAGCCAGCCAGCCATTCAAACTTCCTTCCTTCCTTCCTTCCTTCCTTCCTTCCTTCCTTCCTTCCTTCCTTCCTTCCTTCAAATATGAGTTATTTTTCTGTGTGACACTCAAAGAACCTTTCATTCCAAATGTATCCCTTCGTGATGTGGTCACTGTTCTTTTTTCTATGTATGCCCTTTAGGCGTCCATCAGGAGCAGTTGCAAATCAGCCATTCCTGGCACTCCAGCACCTTCTTACCACTTCTTACACTCCACCACCTTCTTACCACATCTTATTGCTGTTCATCCTTTGCCCTCTCTTGGCAAATCACAATTCCTTGTAGCTCTGTTATCCCACAATGGCTTCTCAGCTTAAGCTCTGGTTTCCCCTCCAAGGAATAACTAGAGTTACTCCTGCTAGCTTTCTTTGGGCAAGTGACAACTCTACCTCCAAACTACATCCTCTGCTTGCTTGCTTAACTGATTCATTGACTGATGGATTGAATGATTTCATGTGCACGCATGTATGCACAGTTGTAGGTTCATTCTCATTATGTGATGGGCACCAATCCCCGGCCGAGACTGGTTGCTCTTGCAGTTCAGATCTGGTCCCCAGCTCCTGCGTCTTCCACCTCTGACCTGTCCATTTTTGTTGCTGGTTCCTCTTCAGTTGCAAGTTTGAAAGCCACCGGGACTCACCCTGAACTTTTGTTGCATGGGTGTGCAGTGACATCATCTACTATACATGAGCTATTTCGCAGAACCCAGCAACGCAGCAATGAATACATTTGTGGAGTTACATCCTGACCATTTATTCCTATAAACGCTCCAGTGTGATTCATTCCCCTGTGACGTCGGACTCGAAAAGTACTCTGGTGAATTCAGACCAGAACATTTTCCTTTCAGCCTCCCTGATTTGCATCTATCCCTGACACAAGGCGGAGGATTTACTGTTGTCCGCAGAAGTGCCGCACAAAACGGGAGCAATTTCCCCCCCCCCCCATAATTGTCCATGTCATATCAAATGGTAGCAATTTGAACCGCAGCAGGTGGTTGGATGAAAGACGTGGCTCTCCAATTGTCTGAAGTCAATGCCGACACCACTGAATAGCACATCTTGAAGAGGGTGAAGATGAGTGGAGAGTACATAGATTCACAGAGTGTTGTCTTGGACGCAGGAAAGGAGCTTGCCTGAGTGATGTGATGAGTCATTCTGCGGCCTAAAGCCATCAGAGTTATCAGCATGTACCCCGCGTGGGGCTTTCATTGACTGGAACCAGGAAGGGGGAGGAAAGCACATCATAGAGCAGGTGGCTACGATGCAACTCAAATCCAGGCACCAAAGTGGCTGGTTTGGCTCTCCTGACAAGGGGAGGACACTACTGATGCCCACCCTGACCGCCTGCAGGAGATCAGGGCCAACCATCAATCATGAACCTCTAGATGGGGTACACAACTGTGACAAAGACACGGATGGACCATTTCTTTGGGAACTAGTCTGTAACTCAAGGTCAACTAATGAAACAAGTTGGCATAACTGATGCAGATCACCTCTTGGTTCCCGCACATGGAAAGGCCCTGAAGGGGAGAGGCTGCCTGCACACCAGGGTGATGCTCCTTGCAAAACTGAGTGCTATGCAACCCCTCTAGCTATGCCACTGGAAAGTGGAATGGCGAGAGAAGCAGTTCCCCATCAACCACAATCTGCCATCGGTCACCCTCAGATCCTGATTATATGTCTCCATTCACCCTGGCATTTCTTCCAGTAACACACTGCTTGGAAAGTAGCAAATGAATGGCAAACCCTCTCCTGACCTGAATGTTATTTTGGGTGCAAATCCACAGAGATGGAGCAGCCAAGAATTTGACCTGTCAGCTGTGCTTTAGGAGAAATGGAGCCACAGATGCATCAAGCCTCATTCGTTTCTGGGCAGGTTCCAGGACATCTATTATTTACCAGACTTCCTCCAAAAGGAACTCAGGCGTGTAATCAGACACAAGACGAAGGGTTTACCATCCTCATTTATTCATTCTTCATTAACCTGGATTTTTTAAAAAGCCCATTACGCTTCATTTCCGTCTTGGAATAAAAAATTAATTGCTGCCTTGTTACACAAGAGGAGACATAATCACTCATCTTTTATGAGGGTTCCCTGACTAATCGTCTTGGAGAGACCCTCTAGAACAGTGATTTTCAAACTTTTTCACCTCCTGGCATACCAACCGTATGCTAATTATTTCCCTCCGCACAAATTAGTAGCCCATGAGCAATCACAGATTGGAATACAGCAATTCCCTTACCCCGAGGGGCAACTGAGTGTGTGTGTGTATGTATATAATATATAATTTAAAAATTTTTTTTAACAGATCTCCTATTTGCTTTATTCAGATCCTATTCCAGGTATCTCTGCCATAGCCATTCAGTTTACAAAAAAAGTTGATGTTGATCAGACAGTAGTGGTCACACCACTTATTTCCCTTCCTCTTGGCTAAAATCACCTCGGATGTGCACAAGGGAATTAACTCTTTGGAATGAGTCACTACAGTGTCAACCATTACATTTTCAGCAAATGGTGTGGATCTAAATGGAAGCTGGACGGTGATTCAGTGTTGACTCAGAAGATGACACTTGAGGGCTAAAAGCACTCAAAGGCAATATGAAATCACAAAGATGTCCGGTGTCCCACGCTGCATCTGTAGGTAGTGTTCATTACAAATCACAAGCACTGGTCAATTGAAATATGCTTCAGGCAGCAGATGTGGGGGCACAAATCACCAACATCTGCTTACCTCCCCTAATTCTCCTCCTACCTTCTGAATCGGAGAAGGAGAAGATGAACCGAGCAGAAGTGTGGAGGAAAGAAGAGTGGTGAGCGCCAATGTCAGAGAAGAAGCAGAAGGTGGCATGTTCTCAGATGAAGGTCATGCTACTCCAGGGCCCAGCAGCTCTTGGACCGGCCCTGCAGCCTCAACAGATTTTAACTATACGTATGTGTTGGGAATATTCTAGTCCTTGATATCAGGACTATAATTCTGGCTCATAAAGAGGTTCTAGGAAAGCTCATCAGAAAAGAGCTGAAAACTCACTGCAAAATATGAGCAATCTTTCAGCCACTCAATTTACCTTGTAATAAAATTAAATGACATCACTTGAGTCAGATCAGGTAAGAGGCAATAATGAGGATGATTAAAAAACTGTGCTCTCTCTCTCTCTCTCTCTCTCTCTCTCTCTGCATTTGAGAGATATAAAACTTCAGGATAACTTTGCACCATATTTTACTCCATGGCATCCTTTTCAGAGGTCCTCATCCTGGAAAAAATTCTGTGCCTGGTCTGGCTGTGAAATCCAAATTATATGACTGTTATAAAAGTGGCAGATCCATATAATTCAGAGGGGCTTCCTTGCAATCATAGTCATATAATTGTATAATTAGATTAATTTGCCTAGTAGACAGACAGACAGACAGACAGACAGACAGATAGATAGATAGATAGATAGATAGATAGATAGATAGATAGATAGATAGATAGATAGATAGATAGATAGATAGATAGATAGATAGATAGAGAACATAAGATCTTTCTTTGTTAGTTCAGGTCAAAGGTACATCCATTCCAGCTTCCTGCATCTCACAGTGACCCATCAGATGCCCGATGCACTGAAGACCTCAAGATAAAACTAACCATAAAACTTTTATAGTAATATCCAAATCATTGTGACACTTTAAGGGTGCAATCCTAACCAATTTAGGCCAGCACAACTCACCAATCTTCCTGTTCCTGCTGTGGTATGGGAGGCCAGCACATGTCTATGCACTGGACTAGCCCCCCAGGAGTGGTGCAGAAGAGCCTTATGGCACCTCAGTGACACCTTTAGTGCAACACAGGGCTTGTGCTGGCCAAACTAGGGATTAGTATTGATCTGTAACTGAATTTAATTCTCCTGGTAGTAGCCCCCATTGCAGGCCTCCGTCAGTCTTGAAAGACTATGGTATTGTGCTTGGCGCTGCATACACTGCATGCGAAGCATGAAAGCCTGGGTTGGATTGTTATGGAGGATAGGCTGTTAGCCAAGCAGCAAATCCCCCCTCTCCACGCCACTGAATTAGTCCAATGGAAAGGCAGAGCCCATACGATTGGATCCAGCTGGTGTCGCAGAGCTGGGCTAAGGACAGGAGCTCACCCTGTCTTGTGGGGCCGACCTGGGTCTCAAACCCTGGCCTGCTGGTTAACAGGCACAGTGTCTTAGCCGCTTGCGCCACCCACAGCCCCCACTGATGCCTTTGTCAAACACAGGACCGTATGAAACAAAGAACATTGTCCAGATAAATCTAATCTCTTTAAAAGTCATTTATTTCAGTGGGATGCACTGATGTATGTAGGGGACTTAAATGTGCTTCACCTTGGCAAGGTCACGCCCAAGAATTCCTGTAGGAATTGATTGCTGCAACCCTTAAGAAGAAGAATTAGAAACTTATTCAAAAAGAAGGAGGCTGGTTTCCCTTTTGGGGGCTGCCTGGAACGTTCTCGACATCCATGTGGAGAAAGGAAAATCAAATCAGGGAGAGCTTTCGCCCCCCATCCATTTGAGTGGGCAAAGAGCCAAGTTATTTCTGCAGATTGATTTAAATCCCAAATGGGATCACGTTGGGCTAAAAATAGTGGCAGTGTGAAAAAGGGAGAGACCACTTGTGATTAGATAGCATGAGGGATGGTGGATTAGCCAAGAATAAACCAATCTCTCCATTGTCATGGTAATGTTGATGCTACAAACCAGTCCCGTTTTAAACCGCAAGTGGCAAAATGCACCCTGTTGCTTGACTGTACGGTTTTAAATCTTTTAACCCTCTGAGCCGAAAAGAGATGCTTCCTTCGCATGGGAGGAAATTAGAATGGCGGCTGTCCAGAATAGAATCCACAATCCCTTTTTTAAGATTCCCAGTGAAAGGTCATGAGATTAACTATAAATACCATTAACTAACAAAAATTAACTATATATACCATTACTTCAAAATGGGACTAATACAGCAGGAGGAAGGGGGGTTGATGTTAGCTCACAATTTGCTACCTGGACTATTTGCTACCAACTATTTGCTACCTGGACTCAGGGCACAATCCAGAAGGTGTCCTTGGCCACCAAAGGTCCCTTCTGTTGGCCAAAGAGTGTCCAAAAAGTGTCACATAAGGCACTTCTTTGACAACTATGGATGCCAGCCCAAGCTCCATGGGTCCGCACATAGTAAGCCCATGCTGGCCAGGCCAGACTGGCAGGGGGGGTCTGAGCAAAGGCATTTTGGGACAGGCCTGTGGGCACCATGGGTGAGCGAGGGCAGGATCCAGCACTTATGCCGGATCCTAATCCCAGTCCCAGTCAGTCCAAAGCCATTGACTGAATCTGTGCTATCTCTTTAGCCATATTGGACCACTGTGGCTTTACCAAGGAATTCTCAACCAGCACCAATCCCTCTCTGGATATAGGGCAGCCCAGCAGTGCAGACTAGGATTGGGCTGCCCATCTGTCCTGTGGATGGACTGGCCAAATAAATACTCTCTTCCTATAAGAACATAGAGGTCAAAAGCTCATCACATTCAGCATCCCATTTCCCCCAGTAGCTCACCAGCTGCTGTGGGAATCCCACAAGCAGGAGAGAACGGCATCCATGTCTCCCTCCCTCCGTTGCTTCCCTGTGACTGGTGTTCAGAGGTCCAGAGGATCTGTGTATCAGCTCTCAAAAGAACAGAGCTGAAAACTGTCACGCAGGCCCCGGTCTAATTTAAACATCCATTTGTTGATGTTTCCGCTAATGGATTTCTTGGGCAACTTGTTTAAATGTAGTGCCTTTTACTGGGTGACTGTATTCCCAAACTATGTGGATGTGCTCATGTTCCCTTCCTGCAAGGCTGGAGGGGGAATTGGAGAGAGACCAGACCTGGAGTGATGTTTAAAATAAGCGTTTTATTTTAAGGATTTGCCCGCTTCTCTCGGCGATGTCTTTGCATTCCTAAGGGAATCCCTCTGGACTTCTAGTAAACAGAAACAACTGTCAGGGACCGACTGACTGTAAACTACACAGCATGACTGTCCAGTGATGGGTGGACAGTGGAAAGCTTTATGGCAGTGATTTTCAACTAGTGTGCTATGGCACACTGGTGTGCGATGGATGGTGTTAAGGTGTGCTACGGGACTTTGGGAAAGGCCATTGATTAGTAGGACGATGGAGGGATTTGAGTCCCCTTCCCACAGCATAGAGTGCCTTTTCAATGGTCAATGAACTCATGGTGTGCCTTGACCATTTTAGTGCCTTGTCAGCGTGCCATGAGATGAAAAAGATTGAAAATCACTGGTTTATGGGATCTAAGAGGGATTTTATGGGATCTGGAAAGCCTCTGGAATAACAAAGCCAAAGTGGCAGCAATTATTTTTTGAGATTTGGAATTGTACTTGACAGATGTGCAGCTGGATCTGATGCAGATGTGCTGTGTTGGAATAGATCAGGCTGTCTTCTACTGAATCCCTGTGTTGGTTTGTCTAGCTTAGGCTTGTCAACATTATCAACAGTGAGCTGGATTTTCAGACATGGGACTTGTGTAGATCCATGTTCTTCAGAGAGAGAGAGAGAGAGAGAGAGAGAGAGAGAGAGAGAGAGAGAGAGAGGTATCTAAAAGGGGTACAAAGCTCAAGGTTTTGCAGGGAGCCTCACCGCAGCATGCAATGGCCCCTTTCCCTTTTGGAGCCATTCCAGGCCAGTGTTGTCGTCATCCCCCCAACATACACTTTCACTTGTGGCCCCACCTGGAATGGCCCCAAATGGGAAGGAGCCCTTGCATGCTGCAATGCAGCTCCCTTCAAAACAGAGTTTTGCACCCCCTCCAGCTATGCCACCTCTCCCACTTTTGATGTTTAAAAATACACTGTGAAGTTTATCTGCCCAGCTAATGATAGAATAAGGGCAGCTTGAGAGAAAGCGGAGCCTTCTTTTAGCTTCCTTATCAGCTCCCTGACATTTCATCACTACACATCGGTGAGCCAGAGCGGCCCAACCGACATCCCTAGAAACCCATGGCTATGGAACAATCCATCACATGGTTTCTATATTTTTCCCTCTTGTTTACAGTATCGATGCTGTCCGACAGCAAATAAAAGACCAGGTGCTAATCCCAGAGAACAAGGCATTCAACTTCTCACATTCACACATATACTTCTGGTTATCGGTACATGGCGAGAGGGGGAGCAAGCACTGGGCACCATTGCATGCTTGGCCATATTTGCTCAAGCTTCCCAGCCTCCTGTTTGGTCCACCATCCCTGTCCCCTGCAGATGATCCCCACCCACATGATCCCACATGTCTCCAGGTTGCTGTGTCTAATGCAAACACTCTGCCGTTAATCTGAGATGTCATGTCCTTAAAATAAATACACACAATATTGCATACAGTTTAAGGATTTAAACTGCATACAATTTAATATTGCATTCAATTGTAGGACAGTAGAGAACTTCAAAGATGGACACAGCTAGTGTCATTGGCGGGGTACAAAGGTTTTGTCCATACAGACTGAGCATTTGTCACAACCTAAAAAAGAGGGCAAAGCCCCCCAAATGCAGGACACCCAAGAAAAACCTTGGCCATGACAAAATAAAAGCTAGAAACACAAATAGATATTGCTTTCATGTGGTTAATTTAAAACTACATGACTTCTTATTTAATTTTAAACGATTTCATATACAGTGGCGCCTCACGTAACAAATTTAATTAGTTCCAGAGGCATGTTTGTTATGTGAAACGTTCTTTATGTGAAGCAGATTTTCCCATAGGAAATTATGGAAACTCAGACGATTAGTTCCAGAACCCAAAAATATTCATATAAAAATATTAACTGGATGTAAAAATGATGACAAAACACTGGAACTGAATTCAAAATATGCATTCAGTGTGCATGATCCTATGAAGTCTACTTAGGCTGCAATCCTAAAGACACTTTCCTGGGAATTACTTCTGAGTAGACATGGTTAGGAGGCTGCAATCAAAGGCATTTTCTTCTGTAAACCAAGATACTTTCCAAGTGTCTCTCCACTTTCTCCTTCTCTCCATCCTGAGCCTCTCTCCCCCCTGCTCCCTTCTGGCTAGCCCTGAGCTGCTTCCCTCTTTTCCACTGCTCTTCTCTCCCTCCGGCCACAGGCGGCACAGCACGGAAGTGTTGCTTTCGCTATGGGCAGGCATGCTAGGCAGCCCTGATGCTTTTGAAAAGGGCGGCTGGCCAGTGCATCTGCGCCAACTGCCAACGAGTGTGTTTGTTACATGAAGCACAGTTTGTTACATGAAGCAGAATCCTAGAGAAATTTTTGTTTGTTATGTGGAACATACTTTACGTGAGGCATTTGTTACGTGAGGCGCCACTGTAATTTATGAATTGCAGGAAGGCTACAGGTTACCTGTTCACAAGGAAAAAGAGGACAATGAAGATTTTTTTCCCCAGGGCATAAGGCTAAAAAAGAGGACATGTCCTTGAAAAACAGGTCATATATGGTCACTCTGAATCCATACCATATGACATACACAGATACATGGGGGAGGGTGACAGCACACATACACATGCACACACACACGCATGCACACACAAGCCCATGCACACAGACTTCATTCACAAAATTCATCAGCCTTTCTTAATGGAAAAATGGGGTGCCTAGAAGTGCTATGAGAAAGACACCCACCATTCAGTGTATATCTGTAAGCCACTATTCATGTAAATTGTGGCTGGAAAAAAGAAACTCTCTATCATTAACCTTGTTTTATCTTTGCAACTCTCCGTATTGATGTTTTTTAAAAAAATCCCAGTTGGTGCCGCAAAAATAAAGAAATAAAATGGCTGCAATAAAAAGCGACTGTGTTCCAAGCCTGTGTTCAAAATGATGAATGAGTCACCAAAAAGGCTGATTAAATGGAGGATGGTGAAGGCAACTGCCAAATTTGGAGGGGGGAATATTTGTTACTTTGATGGAAAACAGCGATGTGTGTACAGTTATTAGGAATTTAGTAGTTATTAGGAATTTATAATTCCTAATTACAGTTATTTAAATTCCTAATTATAGTTATTAGGAATTAATTAGGAATTAATAATTTTAAAAATCAGTGCATTGTGGAGGGGAGGGGAATGCAAGCCTAATTTCTGACATGGTAACCAACCACTGTAGGCTGTGGGTGGCACAAGTGGCTAAGACACTGAGCCTGTTAACCAGCAGGCCAGGGTTCGAGACCCGGGTCGGCCCCACAAGACAGGGTGAGCTCCTGTCCTTAGCCCAGCTCTGTGACGCCAGCTGGATCCAATCGTATTGGCTCTGCCTTTCCATTGGACTCATTCAGTGGCGTGGAGAGGGGGATTTGCTGCTTGGGTAACAGCCTATCCTCCAAAACAATCCAAACCAGGCTTTCGTGCTTCGCATGCAGCGTATGCAGCGCCGAGCACGATACCATAGTCTTCCAAGACTGACGGAGGCCTGCTTTTTTAACAAACCACTGTCAACTACCAGGAATGTCAGCAAGTACAAAGGATGCTGCTGTACTGAGCATCAAAGAGCGCACAAGGGCAGTCACCCCTAGTGACCAGTGATGACACTAGGGTTTGCTCACCTGGTGCAGGAGGCCAATGTGTCACCCCTATGATGGACTTCTTCCCATGCGGTGAGTGGGCAGTGGGGTTGGGTGATGGATGTGGGGTTGTACCACTGCTTCACCATTGGCTTTGTGGCTATAACTTTTGATAGTATAGAAATATCTCAACACGGTTTGATTCAGTGCATTCTGCATGAAATTACAGGTTGAATATTAATATATTACATGATGGTATTATTAAAAAATATCAAGATTTAAAAACCTTTGGCCAGTAGCAGTGCAGCCTTCAGCCCCCTAGTGTTGTCAGTGTTAGACACTCAAGAATATTGAAGGGTACAAGGAACATAGATTGGCTCAGGACCAGCTGTGCTGAGAAGGGGTGACATTGAGCATGGGAAGGCAAGCCAGGGGTGGATAAACTGTCTTTTGCAGAAGCAGAAATTTATTTATTTAAGAATTTTTTTTTTAGTTAAATTAAGATGGTGTTGTTTTCCAAACTCTAGGTCACCACTGATGAGTCATGACCCTATGCATGATGGGTCAAAATGCCATGTTCACTGTTCCACTGCAAAGCCTTTATGGGGCTCCAAGAGGCTGCTTGCAGGTTGCATTTGGTCCACAACACACTCTGTTGGTCTCGATGGACTCCAGAATGCCTCATGGAAGCAACCAGAAGTCAAGGCAGGAACCCAGAAGGACACTGGAAGCTGGATCTGCAAATTAGAAGTAGCTTCTGGCTGTTTCTGAAGAAGCCAATGGAGTGACTTGGAAAAGTCTTCATCCTTCTTGTGCCAGAAACTTGCGCTGGAGGATCAGAATGGAAAATCAGCATTCCTTATGGAGATCGGGTTCTACCAGGGTTTGCAGCAGAAGGTAGCAGGAGTGGGATCAGAGATACACAAGGTCAGGCACCATTAGAAGTCCAGATTACCAATGGTTATGCCCAACATGCCCTCACGCAGAGGGTCAAGAACACCAGGACCCAGCAATCTAGCAGTGACCCCGGAGAACAAGCGAGGCACCTTAATGAGCAGCAATTATAAGCCTGGAACAAATCATAAGCCTGGAAAACACTGGAGATGATTCATAGCAAATCAGCCACATATATGCAACACCCTCCATTAAGTTCAGATGATGAGGGGCAAAGTAGTACTCATTGCACCTTTCTTTGTCTCACACAATGCCTGTGTGTGAAGCAGAGGTTTTCATAATTATATGTGCACCAAAACCTCCCAGTAGGTCAACAGGACCATTTTTCTGCTTATTAATATAGTTGTAATTTAATGACTGTTCCCATAATTGGGGGAGAAGGAGCACAATTCTGACTGTGTGCCTGTTCCTCTGAACCTGGGTATGTCAAAGCATATGAGCTGGTGTTTTGTGAGTGTGTCTGAGCATTGACGTGTGGGCGTTGTTTTTTTTTTCTCCTTGCCTGTCGTAACTTGGTAATCAATAACCTCCTACTGTGCTTCCCCCCCCCCCACAGTGATTAGCGTTCCATCCCGTTCTTTGTTAATGTGTTGCTTTCTTCCTAATCCATGACACATAAAAAGGCAGCTCTAGACATGCATGTACCAGAGTACTGTACGATGTGACATATGCATGATGTTCAGAGATTTGTCCCAAGCTTTGGGCCTGCCGGTAAGATTTCCCAGAATTCAGGTTTGCAGTCCCTAGACTTGGGTTTTGGAGAGCTTGAATTTAAGTTTGGTGGATGGTTCATTTTCTCTGTAAACTGCTTTGTGAATTTTTAGTTCAAAAGTAGTATATAAATACTGTTGGTTGGTTCTTGACTGATTGATTGATATCTGCTACTTCCCACATCCCTGCCATATAAAATGTGGTGTGTGGTGTTGGTGTGCCACTTCACCTTCTCCCATTTATTTATTTATTTATTTATTTATTTATTTATTTATTTATTTATTTCCCACCCGCAAGTGGCTAAGACACTGTGCCTGTTAACCAGCAGGCCAGGGTTCGAGACCCGGGTCGGCCCCACAAGACAGGGTGAGCTCCTGTCCTTAGCCCAGCTCTGCGACGCCAGCTGGATCCAATCGTATCGGCTCTGCCTTTCCATTGGACTCATTCAGTGGCGTGGAGAGGGGGGATTTGCTGCTTGGGTAACAGCCTATCCTCCATAACAATCCAACCCAGGCTTTCGTGTTTCGCATGCAGCGTATCCAGCTCAGAGCACGATACCATAGTCTTCCAAGACTGACGGAGGCCTGCTTTTTTCCTCACCTGCAAGAGGGAGCTCAAGGCGGCTAACATCACTCAGAAAAATAAAACACCATTAAATAGAATTATAAATACAGATTAAAACAGTGTGACAGGTGAGGAAGAAGACACAGAAAAGTACAACTGAAGCAGTTGTGCCACTAAGGTTTGTGGCACCCGGTGCAGGAGGCCAGCGCATCACCTCCAGCCATACAGTGGGAAGGGCAATGTTCTCTGGGCATTGGTGTTGCCTTTTTGCTCTACCATCTGCTGGGTTTTTGGCTATAACTTTTGATGGAATCGAGATAATTCAATATAGCTTGTTCTATAGTATTCTGCCTGAAATTACATATTGTATTCTATATGAAATTACCCCACTCACTCTGGGGCAAGTCCCCACTGATCCAATGGGTCTACTCAAACCTGCAACTTTGCTGGCACAAGACAAAGTGGCCTGGATATATAGATCAAGACCAGGAATGTGGATAGGATACCAACAGAGGTGCTATCACCACCACCATCCCTTCCCTGCCTCATCACCCCTTCCATCTTAGTCTTTGCCCCATTCTCATCTCCCCATTCCTCCCACCACTCAGTTCCCATACTGTTTTATTGACTTCAGGGATTCTGTGATGGGCAACACCACACAGTCACAAACCACTTAACACTTGTGCAATCTCTCTCTCTCTCTCTCTCTCTCTCTCTCTCTCTCTCTCTCTCTCTCTCTCTCTCTCTCTCTCGGCACCTCATATTGACCGGTATATACCACTCTATGGCACATCAACTGTTGCAATTGCTGTAGAGCACACAGCATCACACAGAACACGTGTTCCAGAGATTCAGCAGTGGGCAGATGGTGTCATGCACCATCATAATTTGTCTTCACAAATGGTGAAATTGGGATTTTCACCATAAGGATGGTGAAAAGTATTCCATGGATCAAAGTATTCCATGGCGAATCACTGCAGATGTCAGTGCTGAGTTCTAACTTCAGGGTATACAATGCTCAGCTTTTCAATATCTAACCAAGGCTAAGGTTCATTGAAGACATGGAGAAAGCTGGGACTAATCCCATTAGTTCATCAATGAGATTGAGTCATGGAGCTTTCATTGGGGGGAAAAATTTGATGCTTGTTTCATTATCCTTCGGAATGCGTTTCTGGCCACCTCTGAATATTTTCAGCTCTGGAAAGTGATTCAAGACACTTATCCATAAAAGCCCAGCCTTATTTATAGTGCGGCGCATTCATGTGCACAGCCATTAGTTGTGTCCTTGAGGAGGCCTGTTTGCCCTGCTGAATCGTGACTCATGCATCATAATGTATATTGTGCTTCTAGAAGATCCAGGCTCTAAACAGTGACTTTACAACATGTGCCATTATGGTTATTTTTAAGGCCATTCAGAACTTGGGGAGCAAAAGAAAACAGCTAGAGCTGGTTGAGTCTCAGGGAAATAAATAACTACCCATTGCAAAGTTGGTTCTGAGCATTTCATAGGAACGTAAAAATCAGGGGTTGTAAGTTAATTTTTTATGCCTGCCAAGAGAGGAATGAGAGCATGCAGAGATTTTGCCTTTCAACTAACTACTTATGTCAAGGAAAGCTCTGCAGGAAATGTTCCTCCGCGCAATGGTGTAGCTAGAGGGGGTACAAAGCACTATGTTTTGCAGGCACTGGAATGTGCCATGCAAATGGTCCTTCATCCTCCCCTTTGAAGCTATGCACATAACTATTATTTGCTCCCACCACCTGGAACAGCTTCAAAGGGGGAAGAGGAGGGACCTCTTGCACAGCACATTCAGAAGTATACAAAACTTAGTGCTGTGCACTCCCATCTAGCTATGCCACTGCTTCCACATCATGCCACTTTCCCCAAACAGTTGTGTAAGAGCCACCGCATCACTGCATGTGAAGTTACACAGTTCTGGCCTGTTGATCTCCTTACAGTACTTGTACTCAAACACAGTAGCAGAGCTAAAGGGGGGTGCATGGTTTTGTCTTCCCCGACCTGGAATGGATCTGAAGGGTACGGCCTCTTACGACTGACTGCTGTGCCCCTCTGGATCTTGTAAAGATCCAAAGATCTTCTGCATGTCTGAACGTGCCATCCTTGATAGGACTCTCAAATCACATGAGCCTAGGGTTGCTATAATTCTCTTCCACAAAATCAGGGCAGGACCCTCTATCCCAGTGGTTCTCAATCTTCCCAATGCCGTGACCCCTTTATAAGTTCCTCATGTTGTGGGGACCCCAACCATAAAATTATTTTTGTTGCTAATTTATAACTGTAATTTTGCTACTGTTATGAATCGTAATGTAAATATCCGATATGCAGGATGTATTTTCAGTGTTACAAATGAAATGTGTGTTCTATGCACACATTGAACACAATGGGATTTATTTCAGAGTAGGCATGCATAGGATTGGGCCCTGAGGCTGCAGTCCTATCCACATTTACATGGGAGTAAAGGGCCCCCTGACTATAATGGGATCTATTTCAGAGTAGGCATGCATAGGATTGGGCCCTGAGGCTGCAATCCTATCCACATTTACATGGGAGTAAAGGGCCCCTGACTATAATGGGATCTATTTCAGAGTAGTCATGCATAGGATTGGGCCCTGAGGCTGCAATACTATCCACATTTACATGGGAGTAAAGGGCCCCTGACTATAATGGGATCTATTTCAGAGTAGGCGTGCATAGGATTGGGCCCTGAGGCTGCAATCCTATCCACATTTATATGGGAGTAAAAGCCCCCTGACTATAATGGGATTTATTTCAGAGTAGGCATGCATAGGATTGGGCCCTGAGGCTGTCAGTCTGTGCGCGCACAGCTACAGCCGGAGGTCTGGCAAGCCTGACCTTGCCCCCTGCACAAAGGGTCTTTCGATGACCCCCAGGAAAGCTCTAGGCGACCCTCAAAGGGGTCCCGACCCCCACTTTGAGAAATGCTGCTCTATCCCATTTGCTAGTAAATGAACACAATCCCCCCAAATTGGGGTTGTCCCTGTTTTTCAGGATTTATGGCAACCTTATATGAGCCTCTCTGCTGGTTGATTTTTCTTTTTTTGCAGTGGAGTCCACATCTTCTGCTGCCAGTAATTAATCATAGTGCACATTACATGATTTGTGTGCATGTACACATACATACAGAGTATCTAAGTTAGTGCAATAGGCTAAACATAGGAACACAACTTTGGATAAAACAAACACGTGGTTTTCCCTAATAAACTCAGGCATGAGTAACCTTTTATTACCCAAGAGGAAAACGATGAAATTCTGCTCTCGGATGCATGCAATAAAGTTTTGGTCAAACTTTATAGCCCTTTGAAGATGCTTTTCCATTTAGTTTTAAACAACTAACAGGTCTGGCTGAGAAGTATTCACAGGTGGTGCGGCTCTTTCTATGATCAAAGTCCCATCTAGTTGCTTTCCCTTCTTCCATGTTGGGTTGCAGATGCAAGATTGTAAGGGCAAATCTATATCTGGGAATCTACAAGACAGACAGCATCTTGGGCAGAGGTTCCCAAACTGTGTGCCGCAATGTCTTGGGGTACCAAGACAAATCTTGAGGTGTTGTAGGTCACTGCCAGTTGAGCCACTCAACAGCAAGAGTGTGCAGTCTCTGCTCCGTTAAGGGCTGCACACTTTTTTTTGTCCCATCAACCCTCCCTGATGTTCCTTACACTGAATTTGAATCTTTTTTTGCCCCAGGTGTCATCAGTAAGTACCGATAATGCATTGTAATGACTTAATCAGCAGAGTGCTGATGTATGCGCCATAATTTACTTCCATACAGTCAGAGGAAACGTATGGTGGATATGTCTGGGATCTACTGCTCAGGGGGAGGGATGGTTCTGACAATGAATAGCCACATTGCCTAAAATTCCAGCCTCTCAAGGGTCCTCTGCATTTAGAAGACTAAACTGTCAAAACTTCCATTACATACAATTTGCTTGCCACCAAACCTCCCCAGTTAGGAACAAACCACCAGCAGATACAGACAAGATTGGTCTGTAAGTCTTGGTTGAGATCAAGATAGGTCTGATAAATCTAGATGATTTATCAGTCCACAGTTCTACAAAAAAAAGCTCTGACTTTTTTGGACCCTTTACTATAAGAAAAGAAATACACTAGTGTAACCAGAAATACTTTATTATAAAATCTGCATGTAAACAAGTAACAAATTAAACAATTAATCAAAGTGCAAATTCAACTTCAAAAATTATATTTATTCTATATTTGCTTTTGCCCATTCAAACGCACTTTGAATGACACCTTCTGGCCCTCATTTTTAAAAGATGATTGCTCTTTTTCCATCAGGTACCAAAGACGAGTGTACGAACCTGCGTACAGATATTTAAGGTTTGCCCTGCAAAAGAGACACCTTTATGGTAAGTTTTTTTCATCTTTGAATCGGCCATTCCTATCTTTGCAGTCCCGATAACCATGGGACAGATAGCAAATATACACAGTGAGAACGCAGGCATACTGAGCTGCTGGGTTTGGAGACAAGTTCAGTTTCTTGCACACGCCAAAGCTTAAAATTCATCTGTCAATGAAGACACCATCGTCCGACTTCCAAGACTTGCTTAGAAACCTTAAGGCATCAAGGAGAGTATCTTCCTCTGACTGTAAAACTTTGATTTTGTAGTCCTTTTTTCCCACCATCAACAGTCAAAGACATGTTCACAACCCACAAAAAACACACACGTCGCAACTGACCATGTCAAAAAAAGTCTCAGAGCACAGAAAGGTCATGGCAAGACTTGGACTTGGCCTTGAAGGCCATCTTCTTATTGTTCTTGGCCACAAGCTTCCCCAGGAACCTCTTGGCCTTCTTGCTGATGCTCTCCCTTCTCTTGCTGTTGGCCATCCTCCGGGCGTTATCCTCTTTGCTGTCTTTGCGTAGCCGGATCTGCCGGATGATCCCCTCAAACAGGTCATTCACGTTATGGTGCAGAGCAGCTGATGTCTCAATAAATTTGCAGTCAAACACTACGGCGCAGGCTCGTCCTTCTGAAGGGTGGAAAAAAGTGCACAGAATTACTCAAACGTTGGGGGGGGGGAGCAAAGATAACCAACTTTCAGTTGGGACATGAATTTCAATAGCTCAGTACCAACTGTTTTGCATTTGGATGATGGTTGGTGCCTGTCCTTGAGAATAGTGCCACGACTTGGCTGCTTCCTTCGACTACACTTGGAGACTAGCCACTGAGTGGGACCAGATTCCACTGAAAGGTTTGTGTACAAATGTATAAGGTATGACTTCTCACCATGATGGTCCATTCACACGTGCTAATTCAACTTGCGACTGCGAGTCCAAAGTGGACCACTAATGTGCACATCAGTCCCATGAATGCAATATCTTTTCTTAAAAGATGTGCGGGTTCCCATTTCTGCAACAGGGCTAGATTAATTCCAATTGACCATGCTCTTTGGTAGTTTACCCATTCAGGAACTCATATATTCAGAGAATTAGGAACAATCAGCAATCCCCCAGAAACTCCAAAAGGAATTTGTCCAGGGCTGGATTTAATTAATTAATTAATTTATATTTGATTTTATTTGTATTCCGCCTTTCTCCGCAAAAGACAGAAATTTATATTGGGATAAAGCTACTTACCGTCTACAGAGACTTCCCGTGATCGGACAAGGTCGCTCTTGTTTCCTACAAGAATTATAGGAATGTCTTCTGTTTGTCTTGCGCGCCGCAGTTGAATTCTCAATTCAGAGGCCTTCTCAAAGCTGACTTTGTCCGTCACCGAGTACACGATAATGTAAGCGTCCCCCATTTTCATACAGTGGTTCTGAAGCCATTGGTTGTCACTCTGGAGTTAAAAATAGATATAGAGATTGAAGCAAAGAACAAAGGGCTAAACATCCTTGACTCTGGAACTATTTCAAGAGTTGGCATTCAGGCACGGAAATGCTTGCCACCCATACAGAACAACCTACAGTGGATATAGGTTCTTAAAATTAAGACACACGGCCTCATGATTGGCAACAGGTGCGCAATCCAACCACATTAAGTAATGCGCAACATGAAAAGGCCATTTTATCAGGTACCCACAACGGGGCTTACGACGAGTCCTCTGATCCAAGCCAAAAAGAGCACCAGGAAGGAAGCTATAGGATTAGAACTGCAGGCAAGAATGGGTGCCCAGATTTTGATGCAATGAGTATGCCAAGATGCAAGGGTGGCAGAAGCCAGTACAGTATGGTTGGTATGAGGCATCAACCAATTCTCAGCATGTTCCACTCTTTAACAAACTCAAAGTGGGATCATTAACATGGGCAAAAGTGGGATCCAAGCAAAACACAGCTATGGGCAGAAGGCCTACTTAAGAATCACATGTTCACATGGGCTGCTGCGCACTAACAGGTGTAGAGCTTTGCAGTCTTACAGCTCTTAAGACTCATCACAACTGCTCCATTGTTCAAACAACCAAAGAAAACTAAACTTAGAACCGGCTGTCATGTACTAACTAGCTGGTACCAAAGTGCACGTGCTTAAATAGATCTGTTGCTTCCTACATTTGGCATGTGCCTGCTGCCACTTCTTGTGTACAGTGTTGCAAGCCACACTGCATAGCATGGTATGCCAGCAGTGAAGGTACCTCTGGCGGTATGTACCACAGCTAAGCATCAAGGTGCCCTGCGGACCTGTTGATTGAAACTGACTTCAGGACCCAGTCTTATCCAGCTTTCCAGCACCAATGTAGCCACATTGAAGCCCCAAAGTATCAAGTGTTCCCTATATATTTGGGGGATTCAGGGGTATAAAGACAATAAATAAAATTTTAAGATTTACCTGCTCCCATATGTCAAACACCACAAGGGAAGCTTCTTCCCCATCAACTATAATAGATCTGTCATATGTATTGCCTAAAAAGGAAATAAGGTAACATTAGATTAAAAAAAAATACATATTCCCAATGTTATATATTGTGAACCCCCTTTCAACGAATAAAGAGAACACCAATAACATGATCCAAGTCAAGCTCATATTCTTGGAGTTATGACAAGACAGAACCATATTCCTAAAATATTTGTGGAATATAAACCTAAACAGGTTCATGCGAAACAGATTCCAGCTGTGTTTTGTGAGGCTGCAATCCTAAAGACACTTTCCTGGGAGTAAGACATATTGAACACAATGGGGCTTACTTTTGAGTAGATATGGTTAGGATCGCGCTCTTACACACAGGTAAATCTGATCACAAGGATTGCAGCCTGTATGTACTGAGGGCCACATTGAGGTCTTTCGAGACACAAGTATGCCAGGTTAACTAGATGTGTTAAATTTAACACACCATCTGCATAAAAGAGGGAGACATACATGTTCTTAATCCACTACACAATACAGCAGGCTGTCAACCAGGCATTGCTTCCAATTATTTCCCCTTCCAAAATGTACAGCACAAACAGTTCTAGTACTGCCATTATCAGAAAAACTTGGATTCCAGGACAGTGGCATAGCTAGAGGGGGTTCTAAGCTTTGCACACCATGTAAGCGGCCTCTCCACATCCCCTTTGGAGCCATTCCAGGCAGTGGGGAGTAACTGGATGGGTAAGCCTGGCTCCAAAGGACAGCAGACATTTGCATGGCACATCCAGGTGTGTGCAAAGCTTAGTGCTTTGACCCCCCCAGCTACACCACTGCACAAGGGAAGAACACAAGGCCAACTAGACATTTTACACTTATTTTCTTTAACAAAAATAGTTTTTTTAGTGTCAAAGCCCCCCTCCTGAAAGGCAGCAATAGCATAGATTTGTTTCCCCGCTCCCTGCCCTATCAAATATAAAAAAATTCATCCTACGGTTCCTACCTACAGAGTTGGCACAACTAACTGACATTCCACTGTTTGGGTACAAATTAATCTGAACTCTTGGAGGTGCTCCAGAGTTTTTGCTCCTAATAGGCTGATTTTTGCAGAATGCCATAAAAATCCCTGAGAGTAGCCTAAGCCCCGTCTTAAACTATTAAGCAGTAAACACTGCATGGAAAAGCTGGATTTACTTTCACGAGCTTCATTATACACCATTATTTCCATGGCTATGCCATCTCGTGAAACACATTGTTCTGTAACTGGAGAACAAGCTTCCTATTTCTCTACAGCAACCAAGCTGAAGCATGTCACACTGAAACAGCTGCATATAGTTCCCCTGTTTTCATCTTCTCTCTCTCTCGTCCATGTCTCACGAGAAGCCACCTTAGACTATTGGACCATCAAAGGCATGATAGCTGGGCAGGAATTTTCCATCTGCCTCTCAAAAGATGCCAAGATTGAACTTGGGAACATCTGTGGGCAAAGCATGGTTCAGTGGTAGAATATATGGCCTTCCGCGCATGTCAATACCAACACTGTAAACACACGACTTGCCATTTTACTATATAAATATAATGTTACGTCAAAGAATTCAGGGGGTTTCACAATGACCCTGCAAGGTAGGTTAGGCTGAGAGAGTAACTAGCCGATGTACTTCATGCCCAAGTAGAGATCCGAATTCTTTTTCTTGTAAAAAGTCTACACCAAATAATATGGCAGACTCTTGTACACTGTATGGTTCCTTAGTGCTGCTTAATGCGCCGAAGCAAGTGGAACTGAGATCCATGCCTGTCTGGCAAGCAAAAGCCCTGAAAGTCCCTATTCCCATATCAAGTAGTTTTCCTGATAAGAGAAAAGCACTTTACAAATGCTCTGAGACTACCCTACAATCCAGAGTAGCTATGGGAGCACGTAAGAGACATTCCCTACAATCCAGAGTAACTACGGGAGCACGTAAGAGACATTACGTGTACCCGTAGTTACTGCACTACCTAGTGAAAAAATATGGGAAATTCATATTGCAATCCAGAGCAAATTGTTCTTACACCAGAGCAAAGACTCCACGTAGTTACTCTGGATTGCACCCATTATGTGCATCCCGTAGTTACTGCACCACCTAGTGAAAACCTATAGGAAATTCACATTGCAATCCAGAGTAAATTGTTCTTACACCAGAGCAAGGACTCCCCATAGTTACTCTGGATTGCACCCAATATTCCACAAATCCAAAGGAAATGAGGAACTTTTGGATTAAGTGAGACCATTCAAGTGAGACCGTTCAAGTGAGACCGTTCAACTGACAGTCACCAACTATGATCTCAAGAAGAACCTGGGACTTAGCGCATGTTAAGTGTGCATCAATGAATCCCCCAACCATTATATCTCCAATCCTTTGCATTTTTGCCTGCCAGAATCTTGCCTCTAAGCAAGCAGTCTAAAAAGCCAGAGGGCATCTGTTTTAGGATGAAAGACTGTTTATACTTTATAAATTTACACTATTTATATTCTGCTTCCCAAGTTACTGATGTCCAAGTTACAGATGGTTGCTTTGGCACTTATCAGCAGGCACAGAATGACCTTCAGTGGTGTTTTTGTGCATGCCTCACCAGGCTGGCAAGAACCAGATGGTCTAGTGGTTTGGGAATTAGACTGAGATCTGGAGGGTCCAGATTTCTATCCCTACTCTGCCATGAAGCTTCTTGGGTGACCTTGGGCTGGTCACTATTTGGGCCAGTCTATGGATAAAATAAGAATAAGGGCTATGCACACCACCCTGAGCTTCTTGGAGAAAGGTTAGAACCAAGCTGGCCCTTAGATTAGATCCAAGATCCTTGCACTATACACAACATTGCGATACATTATGACCCCCTCTTTAGGATGATTCCTGAGGTGGTGCAATATTTTTCAAGGCTTCTCTGAATACTCTTTCCACTGAGAGTTGGCACCCCACATTTTCTGCATGCAAACTAAGAACATGATGCACCTCCTCTGACTTCATGTGCAAAACCTGATAGAGGTGTCCCATCCCAGGACAGCCACCCCGCTTTCAGTCAGCATTCCCCCTGGCAGCAGTTGGGCTTACCAGCCTCTTCGGCATCCAGGCAGTCCTCCACGCCACCAAAGATGCGTGCCAGGCTGGTCTTGCCCACACCATGCTCGCCCATCACTATGACCTTGTATAAGTTGCTGTCTGAGTCACTGCCGGAGGAGATGACGGAGTCAGAAGAGTCTGAGGTCCAGCCCTGGCGTGGTGCCTCTTCCTCAGTCGGGCTGTGGAGAGCACCTTGTGGCATTGATGCCTGCAGCTCCCGTTCATCCACCGGCATGCTCCTGCGGTGCAGGTGCTGCTGATGCATGGCAAGAGGCATGCTCCCACGTCGCTTGTCTAGGTGTCTCAGCTTGTCACCTCGGTTCAGAGTCATGGGGTTTACTGGAAGAGGTAGAAAGGAGGCAAAGAGCTCAGGGGCTATTGATCTGGAATAACTACCACCTGCTTACAATCTGCTCCAGAATAACTACCACCTGCTTTCATTGATCTGGAATATTAGTTATTAAAAAGATTTATATCCTCTGTTAACAACAGATGCCCAAAGCGGCAATAACTACCATCTGCTTGCAAACTGCTCCAGAATAACTACATCTGCTTGCTTTGATCTGAAATAACCACCACCTGCTTGCATTGAACTGGAATAACTACCACAGTGTGCCCCCCCCCACTTGCAATCACACCAGAAACAGTGCAGAACTGGCACCCAAGTTAGTTGGATCTACAAGTGACATAGCTGGAGGGGGGCACAGCATTAAGTTTTGCAAGGAGCTTCACTGCAGCATGCAAAAGGCTCCTTCCCCTCCTTTTTGGAGCCATTACTCGTGGGGGGGGGGGGACCAAACCAAAGTGAATGCCTGGCTTCAAACAGTTGCATACCATAGTAAGGTCCCCTGAAGACTTAGGGCTTTGCACCCCCCAATATTATGCCACTGGCGTGAAGCATCCAAGATAAGCAGGCAGGTAGCTTGTGCCCTCTGATGGGAATCCTATAGATGTGACCCCTGCTGGGGGACATAGATGGGGGACTTACTCCTAGGTAAGCAGGCACAACTCTGCCACTGGGCAGTCACTCCCCCCAGGATCCTACTCATGGGAGAGGAAGGCAGCCCAGGATCACACCCTTGCAAATAATTGCCTGGAGTGGTCAGGCAAGACACCCAGAGGTGCACCCCAAATTTGAATTCAGTGCATGCAGGCAAGGAGAGACCCCACTGGACCCTAGCCCTGGGGGGAATCTACTCCAGTGGCATAGCTAGAGGGAGGCAGAGCAGTCAGTCTTGGAGGAAACATCACCCCTTGGGAGCCACTCCAGAAAGGGGGAGCAAAACATCCCAAAGGGTGAGGCTCCCCCCAAGACTGACTACTCAGCTCCCCTCTAGCTATGCCACCAGTTTCCTCTGCTCTCTTTCCACCCCACAGTAGCCCACATCCTCACCCAGAAAACCACAAGGCTGGAAAATCCTCCTTCCCCAGCCCCCTTCCAGCAGGGTAACCAGATGTCATAAGCAAAAAAGAAGACATCCCCCCCCCCAAAATGTAGGACACCCAAGAAAAATGTAGGGCACAACAAAATAAAAGCTAAAAACATTCATATATATTTTGCTTTCATATGGTTAATCTCAACACCGTATTGCTAATTATTAAATGTAAAACTATTACCAAAAATTTATGAATGACAAGAAGGCTTTATGATGCCTGCTCAGAAGGAAAAGGAGGACAAGGAAGATTGCTTTCAGGCTGAAAAAGAGGACGTGTCATGGAAAAAGAGGACAGGTGGTGACCCTGAATATATTCCATAGAATTGATGAATCCAAGAAGGCTCCCTGCTGCCTGCTCACTAGGAAAAGGAGGACAATTTCCAGGACAGAAGGTTAAAAAGAGGACGTGTCATGGAAAAAAGGTGGTGACCCTGAATATATTCCATAGAATTGATGAATCCAAGAAGGCTCCCTGCTGCCTGCTCACTAGGAAAAGGAAGACAATTTCCAGGACAAGAGTCTAAAAAAGAGGGTTTGTCCTGAAAAGAGCACCCTAGCACCCTAGAGGATCAAGCACCCTAGATCCTCAAGCAGGATCACAGGGATTCCCATCCAGTCTCTGCCCCAAGCTGGGTGAAGCCCCCTCAAATCCCCCCTAGGAGCATCCTTACTTACCTGGGCAGCGTGGCTGGTCCTGCAGATGCTCCCTGGCTGCTGGGAGTCTCCAAGGCACGCTCCTTCCCCGCTGCCTCTGCTCTGCTTCTTCCGACAGCTCCAGCCCCCTTTATAGCGCTGCTGCCAGCCCAGCTCCGCCTGGCAGCTTGACGTGGGCATGAGCCACACTCCCCAAGCAGCCTCTCTCTGCCTGAGGATGCCAGGCTGCCTCCTCTTCCTCCCCCTGCCCTGCCAGGCTCAGGAGGCTGCCAGGCTCAAGCTGGTGACTCACAGGCAGCCTCCCTGGCTGCAGCCTGGGGGGAAACCCAGCCTGGCTGGCTGGGGAGCTTCCCATCCCCTGCTGTTGTGGAAATGCTGGGTGCCCACTTGGCAGTCAAAAGTTCTCTGCAGTATATTCAGGGTGCCCACCTGTCTTCTTTTTCCAGGACACATCTTCTTTTCCAGCCTTCTGTCCTGGAAATTGTCCTCCTTTTCCTAGTGAGCAGGCAGCAGGGAGCCTTCTTGGATTCATCAATTCTATGGAATATATTCAGGGTCACCACCTGTCCTCTTTTTCCATGACACGTCCTCTTTTTAACCTTCTGTCCTGGAAATTGTCCTCCTTTTCCTAGTGAGCAGGCAGCAGGCAGCCTTCTTGGATTCATCAATTCTATGGAATATATTCAGTGTCACCACCTGTCCTCTTTTTCCATGACACGTCCTCTTTTTAACCTTCTGTCCTGGAAATTGTCCTCCTTTTCCTAGGGAGCAGGCAGCAGGGAGCCTTATTGGATTCATCAATTCTATGGAAAATATTCTATATTTATTCCATAAATTTTATGGAAAATATATGGAAAAATTCATAAACTAGATGTACTGTAATAAATTATAAATGCAATCCTATTCATGTCTACTCAGAAGTAAGTTCCATTGAGTTCAGTGGGGCTTACTCCCAGGAAAGTGCTCTTAGAATTGCACTCTAAGTCATCAGTCCTAACCATGTCTACTCAAAAGTAAGCCCCATTGTGTTCAATCGGTCTTACTCCCAGGAAAGTGTCTTTAGGATTGCAGCCTAAATGTAATAGTTTTAAATTTAATCATAAGTAATATAGACCACAATCAAAACCATGTCTATTCAAAAATAACCCCCATTGTATTCAGTGGGTCTTACTCCCAGGAAAGTGTCTTAAGTATTATAGCCGTAGTGTTTAAATTAACCATGTGAATGCAATACCATATTTCCCGGCTTATAAGACGCACTTTTTTCTCCCCAAAGGGGGGAGGAAATGTCTGTGCGTCTAATAGAATGATAGGGCCAATCCTGGAGCACCTTACCCCATCGTGTCATATGTCCTTGGATTCGTATCGAAGAGCAGAATCCAATGCAACAATCAGTTTTGAGATATCTCCTTCCTATCAAAAGTTATGGCCAAATAAGTAAAAATCAAAAATATAAAAACCAAAAAATACATTTTTGGCAATTTTTTAAAGTGCGTAGAAATTTTGGCTTGGGAGGGTAGGAATTGTGCCCTGGGGGTAGAATTTTGGCCTTGTGGTTCAGGACTTTTGGGTTTGGCATCTGGTTACCCCGGCACATTTGCTATGCTAAGCAGCCTTCCGTGGCTTGGACACTTGCTCCAATGTACACATGCACAAGACCTGGTCCCTCCTCCTCCTCCATGCCTGTGCCTCCCTCACTCTTCCCTATCTATCTAGAGCTCCTCACCTTTCCCCACCAACCCCTCAAAAGAACCCCCCCCCCAACATACCTGCCTTCCTGGACTATTTGCAATGAGATTTGTGTAAAATGTTGTTGTCTGATCATTTGCAATGAGATTTGTGCAAAAGTCACAATCACTGACACTAGAGATGATTGAGTTTTTGGGGTTACCAGAAAATTAGAAGAGTGCTTGAAGCTTAAAGTCTTTCCTCATTTGTTAATGACAGTGATAATGGTTCTTAATACCTCTGTTGACTTTATATGGTTGAAATATTATTCTGCTATATTTTATTAAATAGTACACATTTGGTTCAGAATATTTTTTTTCTTGTTTTGCTCCTCTAAACTTTTGTGCGTCTCATGGTCCGGTGCGTGTAATAAGCCGGGAAATATGGTATGTATGGGTGTTTTAGCTTTTATTTTATTTTTAGCTTTTATTGTTTTAGCATTTATTTTAGAACTAGTGAAAAGTGTACCCACGTTGCGGGAGTAACATTTCCCCATATGCCATCCCCCCATGCGCAACATTCACCCATGCACAACTTCTCCCCATGTGCAACTTCCCTCCATGAACATCAAACCCCATGCGCATCATCCCCCCATGCACATCAGTCCCCCATGCGCAACTTTCCCCATGTGCATCATCCCCCATGTGCCTGAACTCCTCATATGCAACATCACCCATCTGCATCAGTCCCCCCATGCGCAACTTCTCCCCATGTGCAACTTCTCCCCATGTGCATCATCCCCCATGCGCATCATCCCCCATGCGCATCATCCCCCTATGCACATCATCCCCCATGCGCATCATCCCCCTATGCACATCATCCCCATGCGCATCATCCCCTATGTGCAACTTTCCCACATGCACAACTTTCCCCATGGACAACTTTCCCATGCACATCATCCCCCATGCGCATCATCCCCTATGCACAACTTTCCCCATGCACAACTTTCCCCCATGCGCAACTTTCCCCTATGCGCACCATCCCCCCATGCGCAACTTTCCTCATGCACAACTTTCCTCATGCGCATCATCCCCCAATCGCAACTTCCCCTGTGTGCAACTTCCCCCATGCTCATCATCCCCCATGCTCATCATCCCCCATGCTCAACTTCCCCCATGCGCAACTTCCCCCATTCGCAACTTTCCTATGCACATCATCCCCCATGCGCAACTTCCCCCATGCACAGCTTTCCTCCATGCGCAACTTCCCTGTATGTGCAACTTCCCCCATGCGCAGCATCCTTGCCAGTGCAACCTCTTCCTCCGAACAACATCCCCCAGTGCACCAGGCACCAAGCACCAAATTGGCTGGATGTTGTTCAGTCTCCCATGTTAAGTATAGGACAGAAACACGTTGCCCCCTTTTCAGCCCCTGAAGGGTTAATTCCTCCAGATGGTTCTTGGTGGGTGTTCAGGTGACAGAAGGAACTCCCAGAATTCCATGCTTCAGGCCCAGCAGTTGGGGCAGAATGTTGCTGAGTCAGCAATTCTCCAATGCAAAGTATAGAGAGGAAAACGCATTGCACCCCTTCTCACCCCCTTCCGGGGGTGCACCCCTCCGTCACGGAAGGAACACCCCCCCCAATTTTCACACTTCTAGGCCCAGCGGTTTTGGCAGGGCGTTGATGAGTCAGTCAGTCAGTCAGTCAGTCAGTGAGTCAGTCAGTGACTTTTCTCTTTTATATATATAGACTAGCAGAATAAACCTGCCATTGCAGGAGTAAAATTTCCATAATATTTGTGTTCTCTGAGCAGTGGGCACCACCAGGTCCCAGTAAAGAGTGGGCAGAGGGCATCCCTACTGAGCACTGGGCATCCTTACCAGGCACCACTGGGCAGTGGGGATCCCTACCAGGCACTGAATATCCCTACTGGGCAGAAGTAGGCAGCACTGGGGACCACTAGGCACTGAACACCACTGGACACCACATGGCACCTGTACTGTGCACCAGGCATCTCTGCTGGGCAACAGGCACCGAGCACCACTGGGCACCTGGCACCAGTGGGCCATGTTGGGCAGCAGGTACCATCATGCACTAAATTGGTTCTTAGTGGATGCTTATATCATAGATGGAATATGCACCCCAAATTTCATGCTTCTATGTCCAGGGGTTGGGGCTGGATCGGATGTTGATCAGTCAGTCTTCAATGTTAAGCATAGGGACGAAAACACGTTGCATCCCTTTTCACGCCCTTATGGGTTAATTTTTTAAAAAATCAACTATTGGTGGGTGCTCCCATCACAGAAGGAACACCCTCCTTGAATTTCATGCTTCTAGGTCCAGGGTTGGGGCAGGGCACTGATCAGTCAGGGATTTTTCAATGTAAAGTATAGAGATGAAAGTGTGTTGAGCCCCTTTTCATCCCTTTCTAATTAGAAGTTCAAAAAAAAGTATGGAAGGAACAACCTTCCCAAATTTCACACTTCTAGGCCCAGCGGTTTTGGCTGGGCATTGATGAGTGAGTCAGTCAGTCAGTCAGTCAGTCAGTCAGTCAGTGACCTTTCAGTTTGATAGATAGCTATAGCTATAGTAATAGATATAAAATAGATGATATAGATATAGATATGTATGGGTGTTTTAAGCTTTTATTTTATTTTGTTTGGGTGTTTTAGGTGTATTTTATGTAGGTTACCCTACATTTTTCTTGGGTATCCTACATTTTGGGAAGCCATAACTTTTTTTATTATGACATCTGGTCACCCTGTGGGTAAGGGGATGGGGCAACAAGTTCTCAGCTGGAAAACACTGCTGCCCAACCTTCGGAGGTGCCACAGAATGCTTGGCTTGGCTGGCAAGGCAGCTGTTACTGAATTGACACAGAAATGGCTCTTGCATCATCTTCTGGGATTTGTAGAGCGCCCGCAGGGACCTTCTGAGTTAGGCCAGCAAGGCTGTGGAGGGGACTGAATCCTCCAAAGCATTTTGGAGATCTTACTACCAGGCATGTTGGCCCAGTGTTTCTCTAAACTGTTCCATGTGCCAGACCTACCACAAAAGACCTAGCAATCTACAATCTTACCCAGTGTTACTGACAGTAGTTCCCATCCCACTAAAGCCAATAAGAGTTACTGGAATAAAACATATATTAAGTGTCTATGTGCTTGTAGCAGAGACAATGTACATCTATGAACCATAAAAAATTGGGTCCAGTTGATATTCATCAATATTGTTGAACTCTCCGACTCAGTCCTGGTTTAGACACCAAGTGTACAAAGCGGTTTGATAACCAGTTTAGGCAGAATCAGATCAAAGTTGTAGTGGAAATATATAAATGAAAATATTTTACTTAAGTATACATGGTTAGGATTGTGCTCTTAGGATGCAATCCTAACCTGAACTCAGCCCTGTTCAGCCCAGGGCCTAAGCCATGGCATAAGTCCTGTGCTGACGTGGAGGTGTCACAAAAGTGCAGTAAGACACTTCTGCCCCACTCCTGGGAGGGTTAGGCAAATGCCCAGACATATGCCAACCTCTGCTATCATCACAGAAACATAGGCCAGGTGAGTTAGGCCGGCCTAAATTTCTTAGGATTGTGCTCTTACTCTCAGGTAAGAATACATTGGATTACAGCCCAGGAGATTTCAGGTTTGGGGTCAATTAATGAAAAGAAGCTTTCTGAACCCATTTGGACAATTTGAACTACATCAAAGGACTGAAAATAACAGACTGATCTTGAATAAAGACTTTTGTAAATTGACACTGCAATTTATTTTGTGAAAATGAGACAAGAGGGACTTTGCGCACATGTAGAGCACCCATTCCTCACTCCTGAGTCATTCCAGCATGTGCCTTGATGCTCAGAATTTATGGATCAGGGATTGTTTTCATTGATCAGGGGGTTTCCATTTCAGACTTTTTCATTGATCGGGGGTTTCCTCGCCACTGCTGAGTATGAAAGCAAGTCCCAAGGCCATCTCTTATACATATGCTTATATGCTGAATTGTTGATGCTTGACAATGTTGAATTATATACTTGACAATGCTTCATGTGATATTTGCATGCATAACCAGCTTTCTTCTCTACTTGACTGAGGAATCATGCGTATACCACATTTGCCATAGAAGCTGCTTCTCCTAAAGCAGCGTTTCTCAAAGTGGGGGTCGGGACCCCTTTGGGGGTCGCCTAGAGCTTTCCTGGGGGTCACCCAAAGACCTCTGGTGCAGGGGGCAAGGTCAGGCTTGCCAGACCTCCGGCTGTAGCTGTGTGCGCACTGGGGCTGACTGACAGCCTCAGGGCCCAATCCTATGCATGCCTACTCTGAAATAAATCCCATTATAGTCAGGGGGCTTTTACTCCCATGTAAATGTGGATAGGATTGCAGCCTCAGGGCCCAATCCTATGCACGCCTACTCTGAAATAGATCCCATTATAGTCAGGGGGCCCTTTACTCCCATGTAAATGTGGATAGGATTGCAGCCTCAGGGCCCAATCCTATGCACGCCTACTCTGAAATAGATCCCATTATAGTCAGGGGGCCCTTTACTCCCATGTAAATGTGGATAGGATTGCAGCCTCAGGGCCCAATCCTATGCATGCCTACTCTGAAATAGATCCCATTATAGTCAGGGGGCCCTTTACTCCCATGTAAATGTGGATAGGATTGCAGCCTCAGGGCCCAATCCTATGCATGCCTACTCTGAAATAGATCCCATTATAGTCAGGGGGCCCTTTACTCCCATGTAAATGTGGATAGGATTGCAGCCTCAGGGCCCAATCCTATGCATGCCTACTCTGAAATAAATCCCATTGTGTTCAATGTGTGCATAGAACACACATTTCATTTGTAACACTGAAAATACATCCTGCATATCGGATATTTACATTACGATTCATAACAGTAGCAAAATTACAGTTATAAATTAGCAACAAAAATAATTTTATGGTCGGGGGTCCCCACAACATGAGGAACTTATAAAGGGGTCACGGCATTAGGAAGATTGAGAACCACTGTCCTAAAGGAATCTTGGCATTTCTGCATTTTTTAAATCCCCTAAATTGTTTCCAACACAGCAACAAAAATGCAGCATGCCCTTTCTTCACTAGGAATGTCAAACATGCAGGAGACTGATCTGGATGTAAAATCCGTAATGCCTAAATTTACCTTAATGTTCATATTTGTCATTTGATGTTAATACTTCTGCTTGCATAATACACTAAATATAAGTCCTGAGTTGTGCTCATACTTTCTGTGTAATCTATCACTCTAATCACTGTGGTATCTGAGCATAGTCAGCCCTGGCCCCATATAAATAAATTAAAGGACATGAGCTCCATTTATCATTTAACTGGGTCCACACTGCAGGTAGTTGGTCTAGGAAACCTCATAGCCTGAAATGTCATGTTCTGAGGGTTACAGAATGAAGTGTCTATGGTGGCATTGGCATCCTAAGGTTCTTTACCTTAATTCCTTGGAACTTGATCAGGACTTTTATTGTGCATAAGAAGGAAAAATTGGAAAGTATGTTAGTCTCTCCATAGGTAGCTGCATTAAGGGCATCGAAAATGATGTGCCCACAATTGGGTGTGGGGGAGCACTTAGAATGGAGTTTCAGATGCCAGTTATTCCTATTTGCAGGTTCCAGTTATAAAAGCATTTCAGTTAGCAAAGCAGAATGGAATGATGCAGCACACTGATGCTCAATGTTGGTGAAGGCCCTTCTCTGCGCTTACAGCTCTTCCAAATATGGCAGCACATCCAGTATATATAGGAAGATATCTTCTTGTTTCTTTATACATCTTGCTTGATGTCCTTTCAAAAACTCAGGGTAGAATTGGCTCAATAGAGATCAACTTTCTATGTTCCCCTCTGGCACCAGAGAACTATTTCCAGAGGGTAGCCATGCGAGCAGAGGCATACCTCGGCAAAATGGCACATGTAGCAAGGACTGAAATTTCAACCCTACCCACCTGAAACCCACCGTATAGCTAATATTACATGTCAATATTATCAAACTACTATAATATCAAATATGTGCCCATGGCACAAAACACCTCGTGCCACAGAAATGGTACGCCTCTTCATGCTAGTCTGTTGCAAGAAAAACCCTTGCGGCACCTTCCCGTTGAAGTTTGAAAGCCTTCGTGGTAGAGTCAGTCAGTCAGTCAGTCAGTCAGTCAATCAATCAATCAATCAATCAAAGAATATTTATAAGTTCTCTTCATCAAATGCATCCAGGCTATTTAGTTGCTGTTTCTATTTCAGGAGGAGTAGCTCTTGGCTTTCTTGAGCGGGGCATCATAAGTCATAAGCCTTCTCCCTTGCCAAGTTTCCCCGTTTTAAAGAGCGCTCTCCAATTCTCTTGAAAGTGCAATTAAAACATCACCATCTTCTGAAAAATTGAGTGCTTGGCTGCTTCTTCTGGAGCTCATTATTGGCTCGTTCCTAGTTTTCTTGAATCCAGAATGTATTAGGGGAACAAAGCTCAGTGTTGTATCAAATTCTGGGATCCCATATGAATGCTAGTTTGATCCCATAGTTCGATCCCATATGAATGCCAATGAACTCTTGAGCCGGAAAATCCTTGGTTTGTCTCTTGCCTTGTCAGGCAAATTTCCAACATTCACCCTAAAGTTGCCATCTGCAATATGAGGATATTGCAATATGCAATGTGCAAGCCTGCCGTGCCTTCCCTCCAGGATTGTTGTGAAGTGCTTCAAACACTGCAATCCGTACCACACTTTCCTGGGAGTAAGTACTATTGAACACAGTGGCACTTAGTTCTGAATAGACATGCTTATCCATATTCACATGTCCCTGTGCAGGTGTTTGAGAAGGCGCCTCACTACTCAACTCCTCCGCTTGAACCACTTTATCAGCATGGAAAAAGAGGATTGTATAAACACTAAAAGGGATGTAAAATTTAAAGGATGTTCCCAAATGCTTCTTCCTTTAAGAACTCTGAAGGGTAACCGCACCACAGGCATCCCCTATTATTTTTGATGGTTTTGCTCTTTCAACACTTTTCAGTTATACCCAGGACACTTTTATTCAACACATGCTTCACTCTTTCAACCTCTCTTTTTTGGTCTAACGGCTAAAATTGACTTCCCTCATGTTGATTTGCATGTGAGCTGGTGATCAAACTATTTTTGGCATTTCCTTGTGACTTTCTTCAGTAAATAACCATCGTTCAGATACGTAAGATATTCATTGCCCACACATGCCTTTGTTCATTTTACTGTCATTTGTTATGTAATTTGGCCATTTGTTGATAAATATGAGTTACTGAGGTTTTTGCAAATTATATTTATGTCTTTTTGGTGGCCAGTTTGCATTTGCAAGCTGAAAAAGACTAGGTTCTACTTTTCAGTTTTGGATGGCACTTTTGGATGGTTTCACTGTGGGGGATTCCTGTATTATTTTTCCCTTAGCTCTAGGAAGCCATTGGTGACCTCTGAAGCCATAACTCCCTCACTCTATTGATCATCTGGATTTGAAAAGAGGGGAACGAACAAGCCAAGCTAAGCTGAACCAGCATCAGATATGGTGCCCACATCGTCTACCCACTTTTGCCTTCTTGCGTGCATTAATGCACACATGTGCTGCACCTTCCCTCACCATCCTTGCCTTCAGCTTCATCTCTGTTGCCACCTCTGCGCACCACTTCTACAGAACAAGCAGGACAGCAGAAGCTTGTTGGACTTGGAGGCCATGATGAGTGTGGGCAACCTCCTGATTTTGGAAGTTGGTGATCTCAAAAAATGGATCAGCCTTGGGAACAGGGCGGAGGAGGAGTGAGGAGGAAAAGAAAGTGGTGGTTGGAGACACTCTAGGCCACTCTCCTGTCTCTCTTTCCCTTCTGCTCCATTCCTCTCTTCTGGATTCAAGGGCATGAGGAGGTTGGATGAGTGGGTGAGGAGGCACTCCACCAACCCACAGTTTGAAGGACCACCACTGCCCTGACAGCAAGGACCATAGTTTGGAGTCAACAACCCAATTCTTCATGGCTGTGGCTATCTCCGTCCACCTTTTCCCCTTGGAGAGGGTAGGAGGCCCTTATTATTTGTTGTGATGCCTCATTTTGCTCCTTGGCTGCTTTATCACATCACTCATACGTGGAGATTATAACCCGCTCGGGGTGGCGCGTTGAGACTGTTTCAGTCCCGTTTGCCCTCCTGATTGAAGCCAGGAGTGTTAATGTGACAAGGAAAGGTCACAGGCCGCTCTCAGCAAGAGCCCTCGGTCTATCTCTCAACACAGAGACGGCCTTGTCAGTTAGAATTAGCTGGGACTGCTGGGAAAGTAGGTGAAGAAGGCACTCGCTCCATGAAACCCACAAAGATGTCACCTTGCCAAGCTCTTGGCTCCCGTATTCAGGGTCAGTTTTTGCTGGGAAAAGGACAGCAATCTTGCCAGGGCCAACACATCTGCCTTGTGACACAGATTAGTCATCCTGTTGGAACACTGGCTGCCCGTCAGCTTCCAAGCAAAAGGCAGAAATAAAGCTGGGATTTTATAATTTTATTTTTATTTTGGGACATTTCTATTTAAGGACTGTTTCCTCCGGTGATCTTCCTGTCTATTTGGTAAACAAGAGGAACTGGTTTATCTAGTGTTTTAGTTAGGACAGAAGGTTCATTGTCAGAATAAAACAAAGTGAGCACATCTCCAAACTAGAAGCGCCACTTAAATCATGCCCATCAGTGTCCGGTCCAAGTTTAACTGGCAGACATCAGATTAAAGCCACTGGACACCAGACATCCGATTAAAGACATCAGACTGTGTGCCACTGGACACACAAACCAGGAGCAGGAGAAGCCTAATTTCCTGAGTGACAAATCATTGATTGATTGATTGATTGATTGATTGATTGATTGATTGATTGATTGATTGATTGATTGATTGATACTCAAAGGCAGCTTACAAAGCTTTAGTTCCTCCCCTCTTGCTGTCCTCACAACAACCCTATGAGGTAGATATGGCTGAGAGTGAGTCACCCAGGAAGCTTCGTGGCCAAATGATTTGAACCTGGATCTTCCACGTCTTACTCCAACTCCCTACCATCCTGGCTCAGGATTATTTTTGAGATAGTATTTTATTATTGCATGAAAATGCAATATCTTGCAATAGCAGGGCTGGTTTATCCATGATCATCTAAGGCAGTGATTTTCAACCTTCTTCATCTCACAGCACACTAACAAGGAAACTGACATTGTCAAGGCACACCACCAGTTGTTTTTACCATTGACCAGGCACACCTGGCTGTTCAAATCCCCTAATTTTTCAGTGTCATTCCCCAATTCCTGTGGCACACCTGAGGACTACCCATGGCACACTGAAAATCACTGATCTAAGGGCACTTGCCCCATTTGGCCACTCCTTTCCACTGCTGTTCTTCCTGTTATCTGGGTTTTTAAAGGATGGAGTAGAAGATGAAGTATGACAGAGAATGTTATAGTGGGCTAGAGCATCAGATACACTCTAGCCTAGGGTTGCCTTAATTTTCTTCCAGAAAATTGGGACAGGACTCTTTCCCATTTGCCAGTATGTGAACACAATCCCTCAAAATTGGGATTGTCTCTGTTTTTTGGGACATATAGCAACCCTACTCTAGCCCACTCCTCTCCTCTTCTCCACATTTCCTCTCCCTTCTTTTCCCCCTTTTTTCAATCTAGGAAAGGAGCAGAAGCAGGGGTTGGCACAGTAGCACAGGGTGGCCACAACGAGCACATCATCTTTGGCACATTGGGGTCTTGTGGGTCTAATGTGAATCCCCCATCCATGGAATGTACATACATAACACAAATCAATTCTATCATACTTTCCCAGTTCTAGTTTTCCGGCCTGATTATTTTCTTTATTAATAGCTTATTTCTGCATTGCTGTCCTTGAAAGACATAGGAGGACGCATTTCATGGAAACAAAGAATTACATAATTGTGTATTTCTATATATGAATCTTACATTTTTAATCCCATTAGGCATAACTCCAGATCATTTTCATTCCAGTTGAACTACAAAGGTTCCACAGAGAAGCAACACTGACAAGTCGGTCAAATTTAGGTTAGTGAAGCAAACCTGTGTATTCAGAGTACTTGTGCATCTTAAAGACTAGGGTGCACTCCTAACCAATTTAGACTGGTATAACTCACCTGGCATAACTTCCTGTGGTGGTAAAGGGAGGCTGGTGCATGCTCTGCCCCACTACTGGGTGGGAGAGAGTAAAGCCAGTGCACAGGTATGCACTGGCCACCCCACCACCATTCTGCTTATTCTTTTTTTAATCAATCTATAGTATTTATATACCGCTTCTCAACTAAAAAGTTCACAAAGCAGTTTACAAAGAAAATGAAAAAATTAATAGCTAATTAATTTATGGTTGACATTTGTTTTATTTTTGTTTTTTACTGATTTCTTATTTTTATTAATTTTATTTTTGTTTTTTACTGATTTCTTACTATTAACATAGAAGAGGTCCTATTTTTTTATAATAAGCAAATCTATAAACAGATCTATAGATTTGCACCCTGAAAGGTGAATTGCCTTCAACATGGATAATCATGCAGCTCACAGTGTGGCACTGTGCATGCCAAGCTCGCTTTCGGTGCAATCCTCTTTATGTCTACTCAGAAGTATGTTCCATTGAGTTCAATAGGGCTTACTTCCAGGAAGGTTCTCTTAGACACTTTCATGGGAGACACTTTCATGGGAGTAAGACACATTGAACACAATGGGGCTTACTTTTGAGTAGACATGGTTAGGATTGTGCTCTAAGTCTCTGGAACGCTTGCCTAGAAGAAATTGTTGCAACTGAATGGCAAGCAAGAGGCAAATTGCAACGCTCCTCTTGGTTTCCAAAGCCTTTTGAGAAGAGATCACATCATCATCTTATTTCAGGCATCAGTTATTTTTAGCCTTTGGGCTTCAGTTCTTTTTTTTCTTGACAAATGGGTCCAGATGATGTGCTACAGTGTCAAAATCTGGGAAGCCTCTTGGTGCCTCGGAATTTGGGCAGCTGATTCATGGGCATCTTCTGGATGTGTTCATCCATCTGCTCCTATCAAATTTCACATTTGGAAGAAATTCAGAACATGAGTTCATGGATCCCCCCACACCCTGTTGATTGTCTTGTATTCCATTTCAGTGTCAGGGGAGAGTGTAACATGTACATCTTCACTTCTTCAAGGATGGATGGAACAGTAAGCCTATGGTTACCGTCACTTAACAGAAACATCATGGACTATGCAGAACGGGAGTGAGGAACATCTCACAATTTTCTTGTTGAGTCTTTTGCAAGAGATTCCATACAATAGCATCTTCATGCAGTGGCGTAGCTAGAAGGGGGCACAGCAGTGAGTGTTGGAGGGAAGCGTGCAAGGGGTCCCTCCTCTTTGTATCCATTTCAGGCAGGAGGTGCAAAACGGAGTCCTCTATCCCCCTCTAGCTACGCCACTGTCTTCACGCCTTACCTTACCCTACACATCAAAGTAGCCATGGGGCTGCTGATCCCATCTGGAACACCCATCTGGAGTGCACTTTGCTATAAAATAGTGCATCTCCTGTTAAGCAAGGATTTTTCTCCAACCATATGTCCAGATGCTGACAATTACCTCGGTCAGGAGCTCTGTCCTGAAACCATTCCGTGCTTTCATTTATTTATTTGTTTGTTTGTTTGCAAAAGTATAGCAGTGACAAAAATGATTTGTTTTGCACTGCAGCAGCAAAAAGCACCATATTTACTCGAATCTAATGCACCATTGAATCTAACGCGCACCCTATACTAATAATCAAAATCCCATACTTACTCAAATCTAATTAACCACCGAATCTAATGTGCATCCTGATTTTTGGAGACTGAATTCAGCTGGAAAAGGTGAGCGTTAGATTCAACAGAGTATTTAAGAGGGTCAAGTGGCCTTGCAAATAAATGCACAAATAAAGGAGGCAATTGTATAATATGCATGTATCTCCACTAAACAATAATGTGGCATGATGATACTTCAGAATACATATTTCACAGTCTGGAGAGCAAGGGGGATCAAAGTGAAGACTCCAAACTTTGGAAACCTCTAGGTCTGGAGGTTATGGCCTACATCAAGCTCGGGTCTAGAAACACCTTTTCATCAGTCTAGAACTGATTCTATTTTGCTGTCAGCCTTATGTGCTGTCAATCAGAGATGCCCCCTAGATTCCACAGGCATGCCGTGATGATCAAATGGAATCTTTCCCATGGGGGTTTTGTTATCCCAGGTCCAGTGGGTGCTGCAGGAAATTCTTCTCCAGCATTCTCATGAGCCACCTCCATGTGTCAGCCTGGATGCATGGGGGGGGGGGACTTCCCAGCTGCTGCTAATTTTTAAAAATACAACATGGTGTAAGTGCTTGGATATTTTGCACAGAGTTTTAGAAATGTGGTGATTATCCTTCACACAGCTGCAGTCATTCTGCAAAGACAGTGAACATGAAATTAGCCTTTCATAAGAGAGTGGCTCCTGATTGACTTTTCTAAGATCAACCAAAAGGGAGAGTCTGGTATTATTGTCAGTGACACTGCAACCCTAAAGACACTTTCAGGCTGCAATCCTAAAGACACTTTCCTAGGAGTAAGACCCATTGAACACACTGGGGCTTGTCTTTGAGTAGGCATGGTTAGGACTGTGCCTTTAATCACAACTTACAGGGATACACCAGTGTGAGAGTCTACCAGAGCATGATCTGATGGTCTGAGGTTCTGGACAGTGGCATAGCTAGGTCATCTGGCATCTGGGGCCACCCTCACCCCACATCTGGAAATGCCTGATCCAGAAGTAACTATGATGTTACAATGCTGCTTGGAGAAGTTGAGAGCCTCTCTGATGGCCAATAGTTTTATGGGTTTATTTCTACTGGAAAAAGTGGGAAGTGTCAGTTGATTAGAGTTGCATGCAACTGTTCTGAATGCCCATGAGGTGGATTCAGAAAAGCTGTAGTGTCTCCCCACATTCCTGGTGCCAAAGGTAGGGAGTTATAATGAATAGGCCAGCTCTGCGTTAGGATCTTCCATTGGGGTGAAGGATCGTTCGTACCCCTTCAAGACACAGTACTGTCATGCCCCTGACTACCTCTTTGTCCTTTCAGTTTGTCCTTTCAGTGACAAACTTTCGTCCAGAGCCTGATATTTGGGTGGCATCATCTTCCTCTTGGTCAGACTTCTTTCCCCAAGAAGACACAAAGACACAAACACAAGTAAGTAGCAAAACACAGTTACTCTACTCCAGAGGAGGCACACAAGCGTAGCGGTTTCTTATCTCTTATTCTCTCTCACAGGTGCAACATCCAACCCAAGACTCGCAGGTCTCCCTCCAGCAGGTGCAGCATTGAACCAGAGACTCACAGGTGCCTTCTCAACAGGTAAGTAACTTGTGCAAGAAACTTTGGCCTCAGCCAGCAACTGTCCTAACAAGTCTGAACAAGTCCTCTTTTCCTTTTCTCCTTAGGCCTCCTCCGAATCCTCCTCCTTTGTCTTCCAAGGTAGCTCCTCCGACTGACTGGTTTCCTGTGCAGTGCTCTCCCTTGAATCTCCCGCCAGATCCGCCCTCTCCCAGATCCCTTTCCTGCTCCTAGGGGGGAATTGCACACCCACATGCGCATGCCAATGGGGAGATGGACCCCATTATCCCCCCCGTGGCCTGAGTTTCCCCTCCCCCTGTTTCTCAACTCGACTATGTCCTTCATTGACCACACCTTGACAGTGTCGGGAAACAGATCAATGTCCAAGGGAGGGTACAGTGGGAGACGGTATACATATAGGCCAGTGATGGGATTCAAAGAAATTAACAACCGGTTCCATGCCCATCTGGCAGCCACTTTTAAATGGCTATTTTTAAACTTTATATGTCTTATCTCTCACTAGCGAAAGGCGTACCCGCATTGCGGGAGTAAAATTCCCCCGTATGCCATCCCCCCATATGCATCAACCCCCCATGGATAACTTTCCCCCAGGCGTAACAACCCCCCATGCGCAACTTCCCCCATACACATCAACCCACCCAAGCGCAACTTCACCCATGCACATCAATCAGGATGCACAAGTTAGCCCATGCGCAACTTCCCCCCGTGCACATCAACCCCCCATGCGCAACTTCCCCATATGCATCAAACCCCATGCACAACTTTCTGCATGCGCAACTTTCCCCATGCGCAACTTCTCCATGCACAACTTCCCCCCATGTGCAACTTCTCCCCATGCGCAACTTCTCCCCATGCGCAACTTCACTCCATGCACAACTTCCCCCCATGCGCAACTTCCCCCATGCACAATTTCCCCCATGCGTAACTTTCCTCCCATGCGCAACTTTCCTCCCATGCGCAACTTTCCCCAGGCGCAACTTCCCCCCAGGTGCAACTTCCCCCATGCGCAACTTCCCCCCATGTGCGACTTCCCCCGTGTGGAACTTTCCCCCGTGCGCAACTTTCCTCCATGTGCATCATCCCCATGCGCAACTTCCCCCATGCGCAACTTCCCATAAGCGCAACTTTCCTCCCATAAGCGCAACTTTCCTCCCATACGCAACTTCCCCCGTGCGCAACTTCCTCCGTGCGCAATTTTCCCCCATGCGCAACTTTCCTCTGTGCACATCATCCCCCCATGCGCATCATCCCCCCATGCGCATCATCCCCCATGCACAGCATCCCCCCATGCGCAACTTTCCCCATACGCAACTTTCCTCTCATGTGCATCATACCCCCATGCGCAACTTCCCCCATGCGCAACTTCCCATATGCGCAACTTTCCTCCCGTGCGCAACTTTCCCCCGTGCGCAACTTTCCCCGATGTGCAACTTTCCCCCATGCGTAACTTTCCCCCCGTGCGCAACTTCCCCCGTGCGCAACTTCCTCCGTGCGCAATTTTCCCCCGTGCGCAACTTTTTTCTGTGCGCATCATCCCCCCGTGCGCATCATCCCCCCATGGGCAACTTCCCCCATACGGAACTTTCCTCTCATGTGCAATTTTCCCCATGCGCAACTTCCCCCATGCGCAACTTCCCCCCATGTGCAACTTCCTCCGTGCGAAACTTTCCCCTGTGTGCAACTTTCCCCCATGCGTAACTTTCCCCCATGTGCAACTTCCCCGTGCGCAACTTCCCCCGTGCGCAACTTCCTCCGTGCGCAATTTTCCCCCGTGCGCAACTTTTTTCTGTGCGCATCACCCCCCCATGCGCAACTTCCCATATGCGCAACTTTCCTCCCATACACAACTTCCCCCATGCGCAACTTTCTCCGTGCACATCATCCCCCCATGCGCATCATCCCCCATGCACATCATCCCCCCATGCGCAACTTCCCCCATACGCAACTTTCCTCTCATGTGCAATTTTCCCCATGCGCAACTTCCTCCGTGCGCAACTTTCCCGTGTGCAACTTTCCTCCATGTGCATCATCCCCCCATATACAACTTCCCCATGCGCAACTTCCCCCATGCGCAACTTTCCTCCTGTGCTCAACTTTGCCCCGTGCGCAACTTTCCCCCGTGCACAACTTCCCCCGTGCGCAACTTCCTCCGTGCGCAATTTTCCCCGTGCGCAACTTTTTTCTGTGCGCATCATTCCCCCGTGCGCATCATCCCCCCATGCGCAACTTCCCCCATATGCAACTTTCCTCTCATGTGCAATTTTCCCCATGCGCAACTTCCCCACGCGCAACTTCCCCCCATGTGCAACTTCCTCCGTGCGAAACTTTCCCGTGTGCAACTTTCCTCCATGTGCATCATCCCCCCATGTGCAACTTCCCCGTGCGCAACTTCCCCCGTGCGCAACTTCCCCCATGCTCAACTTTCCATATGCGCAATTTCCCATATGCGCAACTTTCTCCCGTGCGCAACTTCCTCCCATGCGCAACTTTCCCCCCATGCACAACTTCCCCCCATGCGCAACTTCCCCCCATGCACAACTTCCTCCCATGTGCAATTTTCCTCCCATGTGCAACTTCCCCCGTGCGCAACTTCCCCGTGCGCAACTTTCCCCATGTGCAACTTTCCTACATGCGCAACTTCCCCCATGCACAATTTCCCCTCATGCGCAGCATCCTCGCCAGCGCAACCTCTTCCTCCGAACAACATCCCCCAGGGCACCAGGATCTGAGCACCAGATTGGCTGGATGTTGTTCAGTCTCCCATGTTAAGTATAGGACAGAAACACGTTGCCCCCTTTTCAGCCCCTGAAGGGTTAAAGTTCTCCAGATGGTTCTTGGTGGGTGTTCAGGTGACAGAAGGAACTCCCAGAATTCCATGCTTCAGGCCCAGCAGTTGGGGAGGAATGTTGCTGAGTCAGCAATTTTCAATGCAAAGTATAGGGAGGAAAACGCGTTGCGCCCCTTTTCACCCCCTTCCCGTTGGAATTTCCGAAAACCGGTTGTTAGTGCACCCCTCAGTCACGGAAGGAACACCTACCCCAAATTTCACGCTTCTAGGCCCACTGGTTTTGGCAGGGCGGTGATGAGTGAGTGAGTGAGTCAGTCAGTGAGTCAGTCAGTGACTTTTCTCTTATATATATATAGATTAACAACCAGATCTATAGAGTAGAGCCCACCACTGGAGCCCACCACTGATAGGCTCTCTCCCATATGCATTCCCATTGGCTCCATATTGTACTTTGTGTATGCCTCCCAGTCCACTTCACCACAGGTACCCAGAGCAATATATCCCTCCTGCCTCCCCTTAGCCACACTCTTGGCTTTGGAAGTGGACAATTTTAGACATCTCACAAGGACAAGAAGGAGAAGGAATTACCTGTGCAAGATTTATTTGGGTGCATCTTTCTTTCCCCTTGCTCATCCAACGTCATAACAGCATATTGTATGTAGCCGTGTATATTGGATTGGATTTTCAAGATCTGGAGACCAGGAGGGTGAGGAGGCACCCTTCGTCATCACTGCCTAATTGCATATAAAATATTGACAGCATATTTCTGGATGATTGACAACGCATATTTTACATCTTTGATCCTAGCGGAAAACATAGGAAAGGCAGAATGGCTGTTGAGTTCTAGGCCTTGTTCTCCCATTAAGACAATTACATCCAAATAAAATTTTGGCTGATTTTCCAGCCCTCCAAGAGTGACAGCTGTAGGTACCTGAGCAACAATGAATAATGCATGATTTTTCCAGATGGGGGATGCTCAAACTGATCTTGATCAGATAAAATGAGTGAGAATCCCTTCTAAGAACCCACTCATTGAACCCATTCAATGTGTTTTCACATTGCATACAAAAAGAGACAACTTGTGGACTGCACCACCAAGGGCGACTCCCAAAAGTTGGTGGAACTCCATTAATCTTGGTGGCGTAACCAGAGGGGTGGCGCAGTCAGCCTTGTGGGAGAGCTACACTGTGCCGTGGTGCAAGCGGTCTCCGTCCCCTGCTTCGAAGCCATTCCAGGCCATACAGCTCTCTTTTGATTGCCTGTGGCTCAGAAGATCACCTTATCCAAGAAAGATAGGAAGGATAAAAATTTAAGAAATTAAATTCATAAGAGGAGAGGTCCCTTGGACGCTGCAGTGAGGTTTCTTCCAAGACTGCCCTCCCAGCTACACCACTAACCCTACAATCCAGAGTAAGTATGGGAGCACCTAAGAGACATTATGTGCACCCGTAGTTACTCCTCCACCTAGTGAAAACCTATGGAAAATTCATACTGCAATACAAAGCAAATTGTTCTTACAACGGAGCAAGGACTCCCCGTAGTTACTCTGGATTGCACCCTAATTCTCCTATGCTTTAACCCTTAAAATACTATCTGTGTCACTTTGACCCAGTTGAAAGTTTGTGTTGTGTTTTTTTAATGGAATTTATTATTATTATTTGATAAGAGCTTGTTACTTTTTTACTGCTAATTAGACAGTTATAAATCCAAAATCTCTCCCTGTAAGCTGGAAATGAAGGAATATCATTATACATAATTGTACATCATCGTGTATCATTTCAATGCCAGTGACATCAGTCTCCCACTCCATCTGCTGGTGGGAGAATAATACTGACATGGAATAAGAACTACTGTAGTTGTGGGTGGCGCAAGGGATTGAGATGCTGTGCCTGTTAACCAGGAGGCCAGGGTTTGAGACCCGGGTCGGCCCCACAAGACAGGGTGAGCGCCTGTCCTTAGCCCAGCTCTATGACACCAGCTGGATCCAATCATACTGGCTCTGCCTTTCCATTGGATTCATTCAGTGGTGTGGAGAGGGGGGATTTGCTGCTTAGGTAACAGCCTATCCTCCATATCAATCTAACCCAGGCTTTCGTGTTTTGCATGCAGCATATGCAGCGCCGAGCACAATACCATAGTCTCTCAAGACTGACGGAGGCCTGCTAAAAACTTTCCCAAACCAGTCCCATACTGTACATCTGTTCAGTCCCAAATTTTATCTGCTCACATTTGACAGAGAGGCCAAGGAATGACCTTGTGCTATGTGCCAAATGCTATGTGACCTTGACTAGGTGCCAGTTTCCTGAGCTATACCATTTTCTGGCATATGGCAACTTGCTTGTCCCACAACTGAATATTTATTTATTGTACTTATTTTTTCAGTCTTTTAAACTGCTGTTCTTCCAATGAGGTCAGAGTGTGTACGTGGCTCCTTTTTGCCTTACATCCTCACAACAACCCAGTAAGGTAGGCAAGGCTGGGAGTGCCTGACCCAATGTCACTGAGGAAGCTTCTTTGCTGAATGCGGATTTGAACCCAGATCTTCCAGGGGTGAGTCCAACTCTAAAACCAGTACTTATTCCTGGATCTTCAGACTTGTAGCTAACTTCTCCAAGGTTGATTGCCGAAAAAGCTGGCTGGTGCAGAAATGGACTATGGAGACCCAAACATTGGTGCTGCCAACAACAACATTATTTATATTCCAACTATTTATATACCAATTTACAGTATTTATATACCAACTTTTCAACAAAAGTTCAAAAGTGATTACAGAAAAAATGAAAAAAACCAATGCCACAACCTCTCAAGGGAGGGGGAAATCAGGAAAAATCTGGAAAACTTGTGGTGTACTGGTGGAAGAAGGGTGCCAGTAGACAAAACTGAGTGGTGGCTTCCCTGTTGGTTAGGAACTTGGAGCACATCAGGGTATGGTGGGCAAGAGATGGAAAATCAAGCTATACCCTGTTCATAAGCTGCAATTTTAGTGCGCTCTCGCTTTGATCAGTCCCAAATTGTAAGGGCATCAATAGTTACTTTATTGCTGTTTGTTTTATTTTTGGACCTGGGCTTTTACTGTTTATACCTATATAGTTTAATTGTATTTATTGTTTCTACCTAGTTTTAATTGTATTTTATTGTTGTTTTAAACATTGTTAGCCATCTGGAGTTTCCTTTTTAAAATAAATAAATAAACAAACAAACAAACAAACAAATAAATAAATAAATAGTGAAAGTGCATCAATAGTGAAAGTGCATCAAATGCACCTCTGGCCCAGCAGGTGGCACCCTTGCCTGTTGTAACATGCTAACACCCCACAGTAACTTTTCACAAAGGGATGACAGGGATGCTCTCATTACTCAACCTCTCTTGTGACAGAGTGTTTATAACAACATGACAAGGTTATTCTTTGGGGAGTGAAAGTACCAATAGCATCTAAAGCAGGGATTTTCAACCGGTGTGCCGCGGCATGCCGGTGTGCCGTCAGAGGGCGCCAGGTGTGCCGCAGGGTCCCAACATCATTGGGAGGCAGCAGCTTTGAGCCTTGCTGGCATCAGGAGTCACTTCTGATAAAAACTTGACCGCTTCATTTCAAAATTTTTTTATATTCAGAGATTTTTTCAATGTTTAGAAGAGGGGTGGGCAAATTTTTCATCCGAAATGTGCAAGATAAACTGAGTGGGATTTCATCCTCTTTCTTCCCTTCTTCTCACTCCTCCTCTCCCTCTCCGGTGAGAAAGATCCATTCAACTTCAGATAAGTACAATCAAGCTGGTTGTGACTATCATTCATAGAATCATAGAATCCTAGAGTTGAAAGGGGCCTAGTAGGTCATCTAGTCCAACCCCCTGCCTGCATCAGGAAATCCTCCTAGATCATCCCCAACAGGTACTTGTCAAGCCTCTGCTTGAAGACCCCCTGTGAGGGAGCGTCCATCACCTCCCTTGGCCGTCAGTTCCGCCGCCGAACCGCCCGAATCGTAAGGAATTTTTTTCGGATATCAACTGGAATCTCCTTTCTTGCAGTTTGTACCCATTGGTTCTAGTTCTGCTTTCAGTTCTGCTAGAATCTTTAATTGCTTTAGAGCACAATCCTATGTCTACTCAAAAGTAAACTCCATTGTGTTCAATAGGTCTTACTCCCAGGAACGTGTCTTTAGGATTGGAGCCTAGATATTTAATTCATGATTTTATAATTAAATTAATTTATTAATTAAGGCTGCAATCCTACCCACACTTTCTTGAGAGTACGCCACACTGATCACAAAAGGACTTACTTTTGTGTAGATATGCTTAGGATTGTGCTCTGAGTAATTTAAATGCACTTATCGAATTACAATAGTTCAATGTAATTTGTAATTTTAAAAAACTTCTGGTGTCCCTCAACCTTCTTTAGGGTGCCCCAAAGTGTGCGCTGAGATGAAAAAGGTTGAATATCCCTGATCTAAAGCCATAGGATCCTCTCTGTATAGTTTGAGCTCTTTAGGCAAGCCAAGCTCCAGAAGTTATTTTGATCTCCATCTGGATAAGAATTCCTTGCACCCTTGCATCATTGCATGCAAATACTTACACACCAAAGACCCTTTCCCAACTGTTGCTGGATGGATGGATGCCCTGAAAAATTGTTCTAATTCTGGAGAGACACAAAGTTGGCCCAGAAACTTTCTTGCAACTGATATAGTTCTCGAACCATAATGTACATATATGATGCACATATGCATCCTGGCTTGAAGGTTGCTGTGGACTTCTCACCATCACTCAATCTACTGGCTGGTTGTGAAAATATAAGGAGGAAAGGAACCATGTGCACTTTCCTGAGCTCCTTGGAGGATGTTATTAAAATGTGAAACGCACACAAAACTCCAGATGCAACCATCCCTTTGCCAATGCGTCTTGGTTACGGCTTTTTGAAGGCTACTGGTCAGGGATGCAATTCAGCTGAAATTTGTTGATGTTATTGAACCACCCCCTTGCAAAATATTTCATGTATCAAGCACATGAAGCTGCTGTGTAGTGTGTCAGACCCATGCTCTGTCAAGATCTGCAAAATCTACATCGCTTGGCAGGGTTGTAGACAAGGAATTATTTTTCCCCAGCCCTACCTGGAGATGCAAAGGTTTGGAAAAAAGACATATGCCAAGTAGCTGAGGAGTCATAGCAGTTCTACCAGGTCATGGGTTGCATCCATTTGGGTGGGTCCTCAGATTTTGGTGGGATCCCAGCAGCATGATTTTAGAGCAGCTTGAAGACATGCAGCAGATGAGCAGCCATGTCAGTCCAGCAGGACGGTGGCACTACCATCGCATGACATTCCTCCCAGGAGCACGAAGCAAGCCAGGAGCCCCGGAGGCACTTGCGCTGGGGAAAACTGATAACAGAGCAAATGCGAGGGAAAAAATAGCAGCAAGGCCATAAAACCTGCAGCCTGAAATCCTGGACCACACAGACTCCAAGAGGCCCTGGCATGAGGCCATTTGCCTCATAAGCAGGGAATTCCACACTAGCTATAAAACATCCCTGTTCAGCTGGTGTGTCTCTTCCAGCCACAGGAATATCTGGATGCCCAAAGAGTGGGTGTTGGGAGCACTTCTCTTGATGCTTGAACACTTCACATTGTATGAAAAATGTGCATTTGAGCCATTTCCTAGAGCCCCACAGCTTTGACCCAAATTTTTTCTCTTACCTGAAATAGTAATATTACTTCAGAAATGTTACCGGTACTTCTAATCTTAAAAGAGAGATGACGGGTATGACAGCTAGGAGCAGGACCTTCTCGGTGGTTGCACCCCCTGGAATTGAGTTTTGGCAGGGCCTAAAGACATTTTTATGTACTAAAGCTATGTGTTTTAGTTGTTTTTTATTGTAATTTAAGGGGTTGGGATTTAAACTGTTTTAAATGTCTCCAAAAAGAGGGTGCACACTAGATTTCATAAATTCAACAAATAAAATTAATCATGTCAATGAAAGAACAGAACAGAAAGGGGAATAGAAAGACTATCTTTTCCCACTCATGAATCGTTGAAAAGTGATCAGTCGATCGATCGATCAGATAGAGAAAGATAGATAGATCTGTCCACCAATTAAAATTTATTTCAGATACTTTCCTCCAGAAGTCTTTACCTTCAGGTAAAGGTGGGTGTCTACCAAGGCACCTTTTTTAGGGGTACCAGATACAAGGGAGAAGTAACGGGCCCTACACACCCCAGCAATGTCTGTTCGAGTGGCTTCTGCTGGTGTTATTTTGCATTTTAGATTGTGAGCCCTTTTGGGACAGGGACCCATTAGCTATTAATTAGCTATTAAGTTTTTCATTTTCTTGTAAACCGTTTTGTGAACTTTTCAGTTGAAAAGCGGTATATAAATTAGATAGATAGATAGATAGATAGATAGATAGATAGATAGATAGATAGATAGATAGATAGATAGAAGAGTGTCTATTCCAAAGCATTGTACAGAAGAGAGAATTTTAGCAGGTGCAGCTCAACATAGGATTTTAAAAGCTGCACCTGCTAAAATTTCCTCTTCTATGCAATGGTTAATGATATATCCACTCTGTCCCTTTTTTATCTGGTAGTCCTACATTTTTGGTGGTGGCCCCCAATGTAATATTCCCCCTAGATACATCCTCCTAACACATTTCTTTCTATCCTTTCAGGCACCACACAAAGTCTGTTGCTTTTTCATACCCTGAGAAGCTTTGAACCACATTAAAAGCTTTTTAAAGCATAAGCATGTTTGCTTTTGTGCTTAACTTTTTAAGGAAGTTTTTGAGAAAGATGCCTTGAGAGTCTCTGACAATATGGCAGGACAGAAATACCACAAATGATTCACCTCACACACACACACACACACACACACACACTGTACTGTAGATGGGAGTTTGCCAAGGCAATGAACTGAGATCACACAACTGTATTCATAAAAGGCCCTAAAGGTGTTTGAAAATGGTGTTTTTTACTCTGAAGTAAGCCCACTGTGTGCAATGAGACTATTTGGTGCAATAATAAGTTAGGCCAGCAGAACTCACTCAATTCTTGTGGTGATGTAGGGAGGCAAGCGCATGTCTGAGCACTGGTCTAACCCTCACCCAGGGTGGCACAGAAGTGTCTTACAGCACTTTTGTGACACCCCCAAGTCAGCACAGAACATGCCAGGACTTAGGCTGGCCTAACTGGAGCTTAGGATTGCAGCCGTACATGGCAATCCAGTCTTCTTCACCATAAACCATCTTTTTTGCCTATGGCTCACTTACTCACAAAACACACCACCAAAAAGTTTGTTTATTACAGCTAGATTATTTCACATGGTTACATACAGAATTATGACCCAATGTGGCTGGAATCTCCGGGCCTAAAACCATCATTTTAGGCTGAGGAGCTGCAAGTCAGAAGACAACAAATATTTGGTTTTCCTAGAGAGTTGAAGAAGTCGCACGTAACATTACAACGGACACATTCTGAGCCTGGTAGACCCAGGCCCAAAAGTAGCTGTAGTACTTTATACACTGATTAATTATTTTATACAACTCAAAAGCAACAAAATGGCACCCGAAGGAGAGCGGGGCACCCATGCAAATGCATAGCCAACTTTCTCATCAGTAGGACAGATTAAGGCTGTGAGGTGCTGACAGAAGTTGTGGGTGAGTAGTGGATGGTGCCACCATTTTGTTTCTGGGTTAGAAGCTCTGAGTTTTTAATAGTGACACGATGGGTTGAAGTTCAGCAAGCAAAGCTTGGGGTTTTTCTTGTTCCAAGATAAGGAACGCTCCTGATAGCGAGCAGAGAGTGTTGGGGGAAGACGGTTACAAGTAGGGAGAAAGTTTTGGAATAAGGGAGGGCTGGAGATGAGGGTTGGAGGTGTAGAGGACCTTGATGGGTGGGTATACACATTCAACTTTGGGATTCTGTAACATGCGGAAGCAGATGCATGGTCAAGTCAGATGGCAACCGCATCACCTGCTTGGGGGGGCAGGCACCCCTTCCAGCTATAGCTCTGAGACGGGGTCCAGCGAAGCCGGACCTTACAAGAGGGAGGTGTCATGAGGGCGACTCCTCCTCCAAACAGAGACGACGGTGCGAATCTTCACTATTTCTTCACCTTGGCGTCATAAGTGCCGGCGTTCTTGTAGGCCCCCACATAGCCACTGTTGTCCACAATGTTCTCGCGCCCGCTTTTTCCTTTGCCCTTGCCGGTCTCGTCGAAGCGTTCCTTGTGGGAGCCGGTGTACTTGGACGTGTCAGTGAGCCTCTCCACGGCCCCCACGGCCTTGGCTTTCTGTCGACCACAAAATCAAGGGGAGGGGGTTCAGAAGAACCATCATTTGTGCCACATTCTTGCCCTCCCCTCAGAATAAAGTCTTCACCACCATCTCCATCCTTGCAGCTCAAAATCTAACCTTGAGGTGAAACCTGTGACAGGCACCTTGCAGGTTCATGTCTCTCTGGGTGACCATATGTCGCAATCAAAAAAGGAGGTTAAGGGCCCTCCAAAATGTAGGACACCCAAGAAAAATGTAGGACATGAGAATACAAAAGCTGAAAACACTCATATGCTGTATTTAATTGACTCTAACGCTCACCTTTTTGAGCCAAATTCAGTCTCCAAAATCAGGGTGTACATTAGATTTGATGATTAATTAGAGTTGAATATGTTATTTTGATTATAAGTGTGGGTTGCACGTTAGATACGATGGCGCATTAGTTTCGAGTAAATACAATACATTGCCTTCATGTGGTTAATTTAACTCTATGTTGCTTATTACTAAGTTTAAAACTATTATATGTAATTTATTACATACCATTTATGAATTACCAGAAGGCTATGTGCTGCCTGCTCACAAGGAAATGGAGGACAAAAGATATTTTTTCCAGGAAACAAGGCTACAATCCAGGACATGTCCTGGGGAAAGGGGACATATGGTAACTCCAATGTGGATGCACAACCATACCTGGTCAACACCTGAGGCAGTGAAAGCCCATGGCTGCCACTGATGCTCCTCACCCTGGTAAATCAGAGCCCATGGCAATGTCTACCAAATTCTGAGGTCTTCTCCTGGTGTCAAGGAGAAGTCCCAGATGTGCTGGTCCCAAATTTACAGGTCCCAGATGTGCTGTCGTCCCTGAGCACAGCACAGTGTCAGGTGGCAGAGCATCTGAGAACTGTAAAATAGCACTGGGGGAAAAATGGATTTTATGGTGTTGTTTGTAGGACCAGGTTCTTTTCTGATGCTGCCCCTGCTTCTGTCCGTCCCAACATTTCAGAAAATGGCCCTTTTTGCTTCCTGAAAGACCTGGAGAGGTTACTCACAGTGACGCCCACATTGGCTGGTTCTTTGCCTGCCACCAACTGACAGATGGACTCGTAGGCTTCCTCCTTGCTTTTGTCCTTAAACCGCTTTGGGGCCAACTCCTCCAGGGCCTTCTTAAACTCCTCATAGTTGATCACTCGGGCAGATTTTGCTCTGAAACAGAACAGGCAGAGAGGATTCACAGCCTACTCGCCGGATGCAACTAGGTGGGTGGCACCTACCTTTCTTCCTTGATCCTGTTAACCAGCTATTTTCAAAAGTAATAGCGTGCATAGTTGTGCCACAAAGGGTCGAAAGGGGCACTGCAAGAGTTTGGGGAGAAGTCACTTATAATATGGCCTTTGAGGATTCCCAAGGCAGTGATCTTTGTCAATCATAAAACACACAAAACAGATTTTAGCACTTTGTCAGTGTGCCATGAATTAAAAAAATGAAAGTCATCACCACTATAAACACTGAGAAGAAAACCAACTATGTCGGCCGCCAGCTCAGGGCTTAAATGAAAAAAAGAGAGAGAAAAAATAAAAGACAGAAGAACTGCAAATTAAGTACATTTGATCAGGAGAAAGAATGGAATGTACTCACTTTGTATCCACAGTAGTGATAAAATCATTCCCAGAAAGCATGACAAGTGCTTTAATGTCTTTCCCAAAACCCCAAATGTCAAAAGAGATGCATTTACATTTTGCATTTATTAGGCATAAATCAAAAGATACGCAACACCACTGTCCTTGCTTCCTAGTCTGAGGCTGCAACGCTCCAGTTAGGCTGCCTTAAGGCCCAGCATAAGTACTGTGCTGACCTAGGGATGTAAAAGTGCAGTAAGGTTCTACTGCCCCCCCCCCCCTTTATGGGGACACTGCACTGGCACATGCTGACCTCTCAACACCATCACAGAAAGATGTGCCATGTGAGTTAGGTCCACCTAAATTTCTCCTTTTGTGTAAGATTTCCCTTTCTGTGTAAGATGCTTCACTTGTATTTCAATCCTATAGCACAGGCGTGTGCAGAGTTTTGGGCAAGAGGGTCATATCATTCCTCCGATACTGTGTTGGGGCTGGAAAAAATGAATTACATTTCCAATTTGAATATATTTATATATAAACATGTATCAGAAACAGATCTGGAGGATTTCAAGGCTTGTCCATAATAGAAAGGTCTTGCTGTGGGCCACATTATGGCTTCAAAAGGGCCACATCTGATCTGGCCCCTGGGCCAGGGTTTGGACACACTGATCTGCTACCAGCCTTCAGCTAAATCATGGGTCTCCAAACGTTTTAATATGAGGTCCATACCATATATTTTGCACAGGTTTGAGGGAAAATCAGTTTTATAAATGAGTGAATGAAATTTAAATGCATAAATGAGTTTGACTTGGATCTCTTTTCTAATCAGAATGATATGATTCAGGATGAGACGTGATGATTACAGAGACAATGCCTTGCTTGAACTGAGAAATGGTGTATAATGAGTTAAAGTGTAAACATTAACAAACTCTGATAAATAAAAAGTTGCCACAGACTGGATGAAATATTGATTTTTTTAAAAATTGTTTTTAAAAAAATGTTATGTGAGCCACCATGGGCATTTGTGTTAGCATAGGATAGATGGGGTATGAATTAATGAAGAAAGGAATTAAGTGTCTTTTGCCACCTGAATAAATGTGGCTATACCTTCTGCTCAGAAGATACTTACTTCACTTTGGTGAAGACAATGTCCACATCTGTGCTGGTGACCCCTTTGCCATCAGTCACCTTGCAATCTTTGCACAGCTTGGCCCAATTCTTGCCATTCATTTCTTGCCCGGTTGCTTTGGTGTCGCCATAGATTGCAAACTTCCGGAAGCTCTCCTCCAGCGAGGCCATATCCGTACTCTCCGCCATGATGCTCTGTGGGCACAAGTAGAACTGAAATAGGGCAGCTGTTAGTAGCTGCAACAAAGGCCACCATGTGTACTGAGCGCACCATGCACACTCCTTCTGAAGTCCAGCTACGCGAGGCCAGATATCCAGAATTATCTGACATCAGCGACGGGCATGGAGGAGGGATTAGTGAAAACTGGTGCAGCAAATGAAGACGCAACTGAGCTACACATTGAGATTTCCCTGGTTCAAATCTCACTTCTTCCAGGAAATGAGGATGTGGCAGTGGGCAAGTTGCATCCTATCAGCCTCAGCTATAACATGGGGTTCATAATAATGTTATTCATTGAAACATGGTTGCGCTTTATGTACATTGCAGATACACACACGTAGCATCCTTCACATTGCAAATGATCACAGTGTAGGAAGATGTTCAGATCACTAATATCTGCATTATTTTTACCGACCCAAAACAAAGAAGCTGACATATTTTTCTCCTTTAATTCCTTAGTACTTCGTCTTTCTGTTTCTAAACAGCAAAGTCTATATATATATATATTGCATACCTGTTCTTGTACCTTCCTTCCTCCCACCGGGAGAAGCCTCCGAAAGTGGTTTGCATCCATTAAAAATACAATAATGAACTCATCAAAAATATTAAATGAAGGTGGCGGAAAACACACACAGAAAGAAACTTTTTTTAATGGCTCCATAAACAATAGAACTGAGAATCCAACAGAGGAATGAAGGCTGTCGGACACTCAACACTGGCAGTTGAAAGATCAAGACTGACCTTCCTTGCAAGGTTGTTGCAAAGACAACATCAAAATAATACATATGTAGTACATTGCATGCTCAGAAAATGCAATACAATGCTAAATACTGTAGCATGATAATTGACACAGGGAAAAAATTTAATTTTCACACAGCCCTGACTTGCCCCAGGATTTTTATCCCTGGTTAGATGCAAAGTCTCCAAGATTGGTTCCTACCCGAAGCATCTATTCCTTGCAAAATCAGCACGCCTTCCGGTCCGGTGTTCCTCTAGGGAGATCTTGTCCATTTCTCATGGATGTCTGCCCTGAGCTACCCCTTGATCTGGCTCTCGGCCAGGATCCACCCATGCCCAGGGCAGGCTATAAGGGAAGAAGCAAAGCTGGAGGGGTTGGCAAGTCCGAGACTTAGTTACAGCCTGACATTAAACAAAAACAGGCGTGTGGGCTTGGCTGCTGGGGTGGCCACAGTTTGTGTTGCCTGGTAATGGTTGCTATGGGTGGGTCATGCTCCTTGGATGTGGCTGCTATAAGGATTAACATGTGTACTTATCTCCATACAAACATACACACACACGCGTGTGTGATCTTTTCACACTATTGAAACTTGGCGATCAAGGTGGCACCTAGGAAAAAAAACACAGGAGGACCTGTACCGGCACTACAGATCACAAGGAAAGGTCACTGAGAAGATCCGATACAATGTATGCAGCCTCAGAAATCCATGCATGTGCACACACTCACAAGGGAAGAAATGCACACAACCGGCGCATGGTTGCCAACCAGGGCAGTTAGTGACTTCATGCACTGGGAGCTGCTTACACAACCATCCGGAGACCGAGGCATACAGACCCCACGGATTTCAGGAACAAGCCTGTGCAAGGCAGAAAATAATGTCCCAACATGATCATACAAAATCTGTCATTCATAGTGGCAAAAACCTGGCATACTGGTTTCCATACTGGCCAACTGGGACATCCTCAGCAAGGGCAGAAAAGCCTCTCCCACAGAGCGCTGCTCTTCAGCAATTGGTATTCAATATATACAGCCTTGGCATACAGGGGTTCCATAATTAATATATCCGTCTATCATAAATGTATCTAATCCCCATATAAGAATTTAGGATTTAAGGCACCAGAGACTGTCCGGTAGCTGACACTATTTGCAGTGTTAAAGTAGAGAATGCAATTTTTAAAAACTTAAAAACTTTTTCAAAGCAGATGTTGCAATCTGAAGATTTTGGCAAGCGAGAAAGGTCTGGGAATGGAACTTCTATGGAATACAGGCTTCAAAATGCATGCATGCACTCTATTGATAGAATAAAGATATTTCAGTGTGGCACTGAATGATATATAACATGAAAGTATTATTCAAAAACACCATGATTTTGAAAATTTTGGCCAACAGTGATGTTAACACTTTCCCATGTGTGTCCCATGTGTGTTCCCATGTGTGTCACCTGGTGCGGCCCACACCCCTTAGCATCGCCAGTGACTCAAATCATATAGATGTGCTTCTAATGGCCACTATCTAGTACTCAAACATTTCCCCAATCTGGACTGGGGAGACAGGTCCGTCTGCAGGGAAGTGGGCTATGCAAGCTTCAAAATATGTGCCCTCCTGTTTACATCAAACAGCACACCACTAAATTTCAGGCAAACTCAGCAAAGTGGAGCAGATGTTTTGCACTTTTTAAATTTTAAATTTAAATTCATAGGAATTCTTATGAATTCTTCTTTCATAAGAACTTTCAAAATTCTTAAGAATTCTTCTTATGTCCTTCATAAGAATTGCACACGGTTCACTTGCAACAATAACAAATCATAAAACAATGTTTGGCACCCTTGAACACCCCTAAACACAGTATATCTTAGATGCAATTACAACGTCAATAAAACTAGTCATAGCAATAAAAACTAGTCGTAGCAATAAAATTATGGTGGGAAGAGCAGAATAAAAGCTTCAAATTAAAAGCAGGCCAGACTGACCATATTTCACAGCTCGGAGGAAAGTTAGCATGGACAGAGCCAGCCACGCACGTACCCTAAGGAGGGAGTTTGAAGGTTTGTGCATGACTGCAAAGAAGGCTCTCTCCCAAATCCCAATCAAGTGTGCATTAAACATGCATGACACTGAGCACAATCCTAACCATGTCTACTCAAAAGTAAGCTTCATTGCGTTAAATGGGTCTTACTCCCAGGAAAGTGTCTTTAAGATTGCAGCCTTAAAAAGCCAGGACATGTGTTTGGATCCCAACTAGCTTTGACATCTTATCACCTGTTCACTGGTTATTTAGAAAGATATATAAAATTACACGATGAGTATGAGACACACCAGTATACTGTCATGCTGATGTATACCAGACTGGAACTGGGAGTTCCTGGGTTCAAATCCCCTACGGTCACAAACATTCACTGGTTTTAAACTGGATCAGACATTCTCAGCCTAACTGATCTCAGAAGGTTCTTGTGAGGATGAAAACTGGGAAGTGGAAGTACCGAAAATAAAGAAACCAGCTTCCAGATTTTATTTATTGACTTCAATAGTTATAACCTGCTTTTCCACAATTGCTCAAGTCTTTATTAGTAATTCTTTCATCAGATCGTCTAACAAGCTCAGCTGTTATGCACGGCTGGCGAGTTGCACCATCTCCTGTAGTCTTGGATACACAAACATACAATTGGCCTTGACAACACAGGTCCATACCTCGGCACACTATCACAATTCAGACATCAAGCTATACTATTTGAACTAACCATGGTTCAGAACTGCAAACTGTGGTTGACCCAGTAGAGTTGCCACAATTCTCTTCCACAAAACCGGGACAGGACCCTCTGTCCCATTTGCTAGTAGGTGAACACAATCCCCCCCAAATCAGGATTGTCCTTGGGTTTTCGGGACATATGGCAAACTTATAAGAGCCAAACAGGCTTAGCAGTCCTTGTCTGGATGCATTTTTCCATATGCTTAATTCTGTGATGTGCACCTCTGTTTCTCCCACTGCCTAGAATGAAAAAGGAAGAAGGGTCGAGGAGCAGGTAGTGAAATGCTTGGGCATCTCTGCCACTACTTTCTTATCTGCATTCCCAGATTAGAGAAGAAGGTGGAGCATAAGAGGTGGCAAATGGGCAGATGATGGTAGATACCCCCATGAACCTACTGCCTTAGGCAACCATCTCAGTTGGCCATATGGATGTGCCATCCCTAATGATAAAGTACCAACGTTCAGTAGTTCACCAGGTCACTCTGTACTGGAAGAGAATGCTTTAAAAATAGTAACCTTTGGGACCGAACAGGAATAAATGGTAAAGCTGATTCCAGCACAGACACTACTTCTACACTGTAAACAGCACCACCTCAATAGCATCACAATGATTCACAGGTGCAATGTAGACATTTAGGGAGCTGATGGAAGGGAAAGAACTAGTTATTGTCCCCTAGCAGGTCTTCTATTCCTTTAAGCACCAGAAAATAAGCATAAATTCACTATGGGCAGTTTCCCATATCACCACATCTCTTAGGGAAAAAAAAATCTTAGTTAAAATCTTACTCTGCCATGAACTTGCTAGGGGGTCTAAGCAAACAGCCTCAGCCCCTGCTATCTGAATTACATGAGCAAATGTCACTAATTTATCTTACAGCATTGTAAGGACCCCCATATTCATGGATTCCATAACCACAGATTCCACTTATCCACGGATTGGGTCCAAGCCCCCTTAGAGCAGACGTGGGCTCCAGCAAGTTTGCACCTACTCCATAGAACCGGTTGTTAACAAGAGATAGGACATATAAAATTTTAAAATAGCCATTTAAAAGTGGCTGCCAGATGGGCAGAGAACCGGTTGTTAATTTCTTTGAATCCCATCACTGCCTTAGAGCATGCACCCACATCTGATTTCCTCACCTCTGAGCTCAGTAGAGGCCAAAGATATCCATCCCCAGCCTCTGTTAACTTCAAACTGAGCTTTGAGGGGGAAAAAACCCTTTCAGTTTCATGGAGAAACTGGACATGATTGTTTTTAATGCCTTATAAAGCACTAGGAGGCCTGGTGAAGCCCTCCAGAGGAGCACCCATTGCCTCTGGAGAATGGGAAGCCTCCTGGGATCCTGGGACCACAGGATCGGTGTTCGCCTATATCCGCAGTTTCAGCCGATGAAAGTGACGGGTGTTCATCTATATCCACTATCTAAAGGGGGTTCCAGAACTGAACCCCTGCAGATAAAGGGGCACACCTATATTCCATATTTTGGAATTCTGGGTGCTCAACCTGCATGTTTTCTGCATGCATGTGGGCATCATCACTTGGATTTAACAGCTGTCAGCATCGATGGACAGTCCTGCTATTAGTCTTAATTTCAAACCAAGGATTCTAGTTCAATTAAAAGTGTACAGAATATTTATCAGGGTTGCAATCAGCAGATGGACTGATGAAAAAACATTTTTGGGAGACTACAAACCTGCATATTCTTTAAATTCTTTTAAAAGACATATTTATGAAAAATAGTAGATGGTAACCCTACCAATAAGGAAAAAGGAAAAAGGTTTTTTTAGGGGAAAAAAACTCCTGCTGTGATATAGCTTAAGTAGAACTCTCATTTTTCTTATTATTTCAAAAATTATGCTGATGTAATTGCTTAATCAGCTGATTACCTAAAGCTCATACAATAAACCAGCTAATATCAGGTGACCACCCCATACTTATAATTCCATTTGTCTGGCAATGTCCATTTTCTCACATCCCCTTTATTTTAAGAAGAAATACCATATTTAAGAAGAAATCACCATACCAATGGACCACCGAATCTAATGCACACCCTATATAATCAAAATACTGCATTTATTCAAATCTAATTAACCATCAAATCTAATGTGCACCCTAAATTTAGACAGAATTTGGCTGGAAAAGGTGAACATTTTTTCAAGTAAATACAGTAATATTCCCCCCAAAGCCAGTTCGGACCGGTTCGGCCAAACCTGTTGTTCCCACGACCCCGCCGCTACCAAACTGGTAGCAGCGGGGTCGCCTGAAAACCCAGCGTACCGGTTTGGACGCTGGGAGAGGAGACACACTACGCGTGCAGTGACCTCAGCGCATGCACAGTGTGTCTCCACCCAGTGGGGACGACGTACAGCATGCCTGCCAGGGTCGGCACGTGCGCTGTGCGTCTCCTCCAGCGGGAGGAGATGAGTGCGTCTCCTCCTCTGGAAGGAGACACACTGCGCAAGCGCCGACTTCGACGCGTGTGCAGAACGTCTCCTCCACCTGGAGGAGACACACTACACATGTGCCAAGCTCGGCACATGCGCAGAGTGTCTCCTCCAGCTGGAGGAGATGCACTGCACATGCGCCAACCCCGGTGCTTGCGCAGCGTGTCTCCTGGAGGAGACGCACTGCACATGCGTCCGGGGTTGGCGCATGTGCAGTGCACCGGGTTTGGGGCCCGCCCCGGCCCCACCCCTGGCCCCACCCCTGGCCCCCACCCTGGCTTGGCCCCTCCCACTTCCAGCGAACCAGTTGCTGGGAGAGGGTCGGCCCACCCCTGCCCATGTTACAATGTCACCCATCCAAAAATCTCTTGCTGATCTCATTTCCTCCCACACACAATTACAGCCATGCACAAATCATTGTGGGTGAAAGTTACCATATTTTCACAGATGGGTACACCTTGGGTACACCCATATTTTCAAAAGTACACCTTGGCATCAAGGTGCACCCAAGTAAATGCTGAAGGTGCAGAATCCAAAATGAATGACAACAACTTTTGATACAAGTAGATCTTCTGGTTCAGACCAGGCAAGACCATTATCAAACTAGTCAGTTTCCAGTAGACTACATTAGGGTTGCCATATGTCTCGAGAAACAGGGACAATCCCAATTTTGCAGGAATGTGTTCACATACTGGCAAATGGGACAGAGAGTCCTGTCCCAATTTTGTGGATGAGAATTATGGCAACCCTACTAACTATTAGCCTGCTGGTTGTTGGGATCAGTGAACAGAACCATTCAAAACTGGTTTTCTTCCAACTTAATGGCTAAACACCAAAGAGCAGGTGAGGAACCAGTTCAGAAACAATTATAAATGAAGTGTATGTAATACTCTTTTCCTTACAGTTATAGCAGCAATTCTCAAACTTTTTGGTATCTGGAGTCCTTTACACTCCTATATGGAATTGCAGAATACCCCAGAGCATGCGCAGGGTCTCAAGGATCCCAAAAATGGTGGTGCACATTCAAAGGGTCACAGCCCCAAGCATAGAGTTGCCCCAGAAGGGGTCTCATGCTACCAGAGCACTACTTATACTTGCAAGTACAGATGCATACTTAAATTGTAATATTTACATACTTTTTTACATACTTACTAGAGAATAAATCCTACAGAACTTCAGCGTACTTACTTCTAAGTAAACATGCTTAAGATTGCATTGTTAAGGTCACAACTCAAGATCAAGACCCTTACCTGTCACAAGCTTTTTCACTGTACATTAAATACAAACATTAAAAGTATGTAATTGGGGTCCACAACCTTCATCCCATGGGTGTATGGAGAGCACCATGCAGGCATGTGCCCACTGATCCTGCCCCAACGTTTGACCATTCATCATTAGCATGGAAGAAACCTGGATCTGGATCTGCTACAAGGTTCTTGGTTGCATAGAGAAGTCCTTTGTGAGCATATGGAATATTCTACATGGCTAGACCCTCTCATGGTGAAAGGGCAGGCATTGGACAGCTGGCACACTGACATCAAAGATGGAACGGGCACATAACCTGGCTGCTGAGTAAACAAAGTCTTTACCACGATCCTTCAAGGTAGGCACTTTGCATTATGCCCGTACTTCTGGGAAGAGTGAAGTTGAAAGAGAAAGGCATGCTCAAGATCAGGTTAGAGCTGTGGCAAGTCTTGATTGAGGGCTAAGGATGGGAAAAAAGCACCAGGAAGTGTGAAGTCTCCTGGAGATTCCCATTCAAACATATTAGGCAACACAAGACTGAAGTTAGCCCATCCTATTCTAGAGCCAAGCAGTTGGGGCCCAATACAGTGCCAATGCAGCCACAATGCACCTCCCTGATATGCAGGCCATCATTCCCTTACTTTGATGTGACCTCTGTGGCTCCCCTGCCCCAACTGTAGGACATAGTGCATGCCCCTTCCTTAGTGCTGGAAAGTAGAATAAGGCAGGCCCTAAAAGATCTATTGAGATCTAGGGTATTTTTGAGTGTTTTAAAATGTTTTAAATATTTAATGGTTGTTCTTATGTTTCTATTTTCTTTATTACCTGCCTTGAATCCACTTTGCGAAGAAAGGCAGTAGATTAGATAGATAGATAGATAGATAGATTGATAGATTGATAGATTGATTGATTGATTGATTGATTGATTGAAAAAGCCCTTTTTACACTTAGATCCACAATTAGAGTCACATAAAAAGCTCTTTCTGCCTTCTTGGTTATATTGTCACCAGTGGTGTAGCTAGAGGGGGTGCAAAGCACTAAGTTGTGTAGGGAGCCTCAGTGCCACCTGCTAGTGCCCCCCCCCCTTCAGAAGCATTCCTGGCACTGGAGCCCATTATGCTCCCATTGCCCAGAATGGATTGGAAGGGGAGATAGAGGAACTACGGAGGCACCCTGCCAAACTTAGTGCTATGTCACTGATTGTCACATCCAAGTGAGTGATATTTGCATTCATATTTAAGGTGTTTTTCAATGCACATGTGAATGGTGCAGATTCAGAAAGTTACCTCTCAGGCATAGTTGATGGAGATGGCATGATGGAGGCCCATCCATGTACATAGTGCATCTAGGCTCATAGTGACTTGTACGTTCACTATTACTAAATGCAGGTGATCCACCATGATGCACTCCTGCTTTCCCATAACTAGGAGGTGCACAGATTACTCCTCCTCTCCAGCTAGTGAGAGAGATAGAGAGACTTCAGATTTGCTGCCAGTGTGTTACTCCAAATTAAGCCAAATGAGGAGTGAACAAGTGCAGGGCAAATAAAGCAGAGCCAGAATGGTTGAGGTTGCGTAGATGGAACAAGACCAGGAAAATCTAGGTTCAGATTTGGCCATGAAGCTTCCTGAGTGACTTTGGACCAGTCACTCGCTAGTCAGTCTCACCTACCTCACAGGGTTGTTGGGAGGACAGCAGGAGGGGAGGAACTAAAGATTTGTAAGCTGCATTGAGTCCACTTTGCAAAGAAAGGCAGGATATAAATCCCTTAATTCACTCACTCACTCACTCAATCAATCAATCAATCAATCAATCAATCGTTCCTGAACCAATATGCAGGGGGTATGCCCAATCCAAGCCCCGATCTAAACAGTTCCCCACCAATGGAGCACATGCGGGGAGAGAAGTGCAGGCAATGACAGAAGCAGTCATGCCTAGTGGGTGATGTAGAGTCCCAGATGAATTAGGCAATGTTGAGCAAAGGGGTGCACTTGATCCTGGCCCCGATCCAGGTGCTTCCCTCCAACTGGGGTGCAAAGAAGAATGGGGGGGGGCAAAAGAGGAATGCAGGTGACAGAAGGGATGAGGCAGTCCTGCCTAATGGGTCCTGCTGCAGATTCTGCTGCTGTGCATGTGTGAACAGGGACAGGAGCTACTGGTCTATTGTGCTCTGATGGTGCCCCTGGACAGCTCCTGGGGTCTGCAACCTGGAGCAGTGGTGTAGCTAGAGGGGGTGGAGCAGTCAGTCTTGCAAGGGACTCCTCTTCTTTGGAGGCATTCCAGCATAACCATATGGGTGACCATATGTCATAATTGCAAAAAAGGACAAGGCCCCCCAAAATGTAGAAAGCCCAGAAAAATGTAGGACATGACAAAATAAAAGCTAAAAACACTCAAGTATATTTCTTTTATGGTTAAATGAAACACTTATGATTAAATTTAAAATGACTACATCTAATTTATTAATTCCAAGAAGGCTACATTCCACCTGCTCACAAGGAAAAGGGGGACAATGATGATAATTTTCCATTATATAACTATTATTATACAACATTAGTATATCTAAAGCTCAAGAAGACATGTCCTGGAAAAAGAGGATATCTGGTCACCAGCCCACACAGGGTGACCATATGTAATAAGTGCAAAAGAGGACAAGACCCCCAAAATGTAGGACACCCAAGAAAATTGTAAGACACAACAAAATGAAAACTAAAAACACCCATGTGTATAGCTTTAATGTGGTTGATTCAAACACTATGAGCACAATCCTATCATGTCTACTTGGAAGTAAGGCTGCAATCCTAAAGACACTTTCCTGGGAATAAGACCCACTGAACACAACGGGGCTTACTTTTGAGTAGACATGGTTAGGATTGCACCCTTAGTCCTATTGTGTTGAATATGTCTAGCTCCCAGGAAAGGGTAGATAGGATTGCAGTCTATATTGCTTATTACTAAATTTAAAACTATTACACATAGAGCACAATCCCGACCCTGTCTACTCAAAATTAAGCCCCATTGTGTTCAATGGGTCTTACTCCCAGGAAAGTATCTTTAGGATAGCTACATATATAGCTTAGTACTAAATTTAAAACCATGACATATAGAGCATGATCCTAAGCATATCAACTCAAAAGTCAAGCCCCATTGTGTTCAATGGGTCTTACTCCCAGGAAAGTATCTTTAGGATTGCCACATATATTGCTTAGTACTAAATTTAAAACCATGACATATAGAGCACGATCCTAACCATATCAACTCGAAAGTCAAGCCCCATTGTGTTCAATGGGTCTTACTCCCAGGAAAGTACTTTTTAGGATTGCTGCATATATTGCTTAATATTAAATTTAAAACTATCATATACAGAGCACGATCCTAACCCCATCTAGTCACAAGCAAGCCCCATTGTGTTTAATGGGTCCTACTGTCTTTAGGATTGCATTTCTTGCTTCCAATGCTGCTTAGTGACAAAATAAAGGAGGGGAATGAAGATGATTTTTCCCCCAGGACACAAGACTCAAAAAGAGCCTGGAGTCTCTTCGTTTCATGTGGTTAATGACTATATTATGATTAAATTTAAAACAATTATATTTCATTATTATTAAATATAAATATAAATATAATATATTTCATTATTATTAATTATATTTCCTTATTATTAATTATTAATTCCAAGGAGGCTGCTGCTGCCTGCTCACAAGGAGAAGGAGGAGGATGAACCCCCCAGGGCTGTAAAAGAGGAGAGATGGGGTTGCAGAGCTGCCTGTCATCTGAGTGCTGCGCCCCCCCCCCCAGCTACGCCCCCGGCTGGTCCCCTCCGCGCACAGCCCTTACCCTCTGCTGCTGCTGCTGCTGCCTGGCTGGGCTGCGCTGCGCCTGGCTAAGGGCGCTTCTCTGCAGCGGGGCTGGGCTGGGCTGGGCTGTTGATGCGGGTCTCCATAGAGACTCCTCCACACAGGGCTGCCAGGGGGTGGGGGAGCCAAGGCGCCTCCTCCCTCCACCCCACCCCCCCCCCCCAAGCCGGGCTCCCAGCCAAATGGGCCATTAGTGCGATGGGGATGCTGGAGCTGCAAGGAGGGAGATGCTGGCATCCCAGGGGGGCAACAGTGGCGCAGCTAGAGGGGGGCAAGCTCTGAGCCTGGCAGGGAGCAGCTCAGCCTTGCACTCCCCAGGTGATCCCATGGCCTCCTTTTCCAGGACACATTTGTAGCCTTCTGTCCTCCTTTGTCCTCCTTTTCATGTAGCATGCGGTCTTCTTAGAATCCATAAATAACATGGAAGATCTATACAATATATGATAATACAATATATAAATACTGTAGACAGACAGACAGACAGCCAGAGACAGATAGATAGATTCCAATTTACAAAGTATCTCCCTATCTTGTAATTTATAAGTACTGTATATAAATACTGTAGACAGACAGACAGATAGATATATATATATATTCCAATTTCCAAAGTATCTCCCTATCTTGTAATTTATAAGTACTATATGTAAATATTGTAGACAGACAGACAGACAGACAGACAGATAGATAGATAGATAGATAGATAGATAGATAGATAGATAGATAGATAGATAGATAGATAGATAGATAGATTCCAATTTCCAAAGTATCTCCCTATCTTGTAATTTATAAGTACTGTATATAAATACTGTAGACAGACAGACAGACAGATAGACAGATAGATAGACAGACAGATAGATAGATAGATAGATAGATAGATAGATAGATAGATAGATAGATAGATAGATAGATAGATAGATAGATAGATAGATAGATTCCAATTTCCAAAGTATCTCCCTATCTTGTAATTTATAAGTACTGTATGTAAATACTGTAGACAGACAGACAAACAGATTGATTGATTGATTGATTCCAATTTACAAAGTAACTCCCTATATTGTAATTTATAAGTACTGCACTTTAAAATAGGGAGTTACTTTTCAGTCACCCTGTATATGCTGGAATATATACAAAGTGATCATCTGACCTCTTTCTCCAGGACATGTCCTCCTTTTTAGCCATGTATGGGGTGGGGGGGAACCTTCATTGTCCAGCTGTGACCATCTGTCCTCTTTTTCCAGGACACATCTTTTTTTGGCCTGCTGTCCTGGAAAATGATCTTCCTTGTCCTCCTTTTCCTAGTGAACAGGTAGCATGCAGCCTTCTTGGAATACATAAATTCTATGGAATATATTCAAGGTCACCACTTGTCCTCTTTTCCAAGCATGTCCCTTTTTTTAGTCTTCTGTCTGGGGAAAAAAATCTTCATTTTCCTCAGATGACCTAATGTCCTCTTTTTCCAGGACATGTCATCTTTTTTAGTCTTGTGTCCCAGAAAAAAAATCTTCTTTGTGAGCAGGCAGTAATTAATAAATTAGATCTAATGGTTTAAAATGTAAAGATAAGTAATATACAATAGTGTTTAAATAATCACATGAAAGCAATCTAGTGTTTTTTAGCATATATTTTGCCATGGCCTACATTTTTCTTGGGTGTTCTACATTTGGGGGCCCTTGTTCTCTTTTGTTGGTTAAGAAATATGGTCACCCTGTACCAGGAGGATCCAGCCCAGTGGCATAGCTAGAGGGGGGCAAAACACTAAGACTTACTAAGACTTACTAACACTAAGACAAAACACTAAGCCTCTGTGCCGCATGCAAAGGACCATTCCAGGCAGAGGCAGGACAAAATCAAGACTGGGCTGCAACCCTAACCACACTTTCCTGGGAGTAAGTACTACTGAACTCAATGGACTTACTTTTGAGTAGACTTATTTAGGCTTGAACTGAGCTCACCTTTCAAGTGACCCTTTCCGCTTCCTTTCCATAGCCATTTCAGATGAGACTCAGGATCATTGGACCCCATAAGCACATGTGTTCAGGATCAGGCCCCTGTTTTGCACCCCTCACCAGGAATGGCTCTGAAGGGGAGAGACCCTCCAAGACTGACTGCTCCATCCCCCCTTCCAAGTACAATAGAACAGAAGCCCTTTGGCAAATCAGGGTCTGACCACTTCATACTAGGTAGGTGGTATAGGTCCTATAGCATCAGCAGAAGCTGTCACATGCAAGTGGAGTGGAGATGTTGGAGATTTTTTAAAATCACAGCATTCTTAGGTTTTTAAATGATTTTTTAAAAATGAGAAGCAATATTAATGTGTTTTTATTTCATGGGACTCCCCTCCCATCCAAAAAAAAAGCCCACGTATATTAATTACTGGTGGCAACGTGATCCAGTAAGATCCAGTAAGATTGTGTCACACCTTGAGACTTTTATAGAGAAAGATAGAGTAAGGCTGCAATCCTAAAGACACTTTCCTGGGAGTAAGACTCACTGAACACAATGGGTTTGCCCAACTCCCTCGGAGACTGACTGCTCTGCCACCTTCTAGCTATGCCACTGTTACTCCATGCCACTTCTGACTTTCTTTTCCAGTACAGGCACTGGGATGAATGGGCCAGTCCTAGCTTCGGGGCTTGATGACTGGAGTCTAATGGCCATATCCTAAAGTCAAATTAAGCCCATTGCTCCGGAGCAGTTAAGGTGACTGTCCATAAGATAACACTAGGGGGTGACGTAACTGCATGGACCCGTAACTGCTCTGGATTTTGCCCTTAGTTTTGTTTGGTTTGCTATTGCATTTTAACTTTGGGGCTAAAAGGTGGAATCTCAATGTTTTTAACGAATAACATCTAAGAGGAATCAGGACTCCTAAGTCTGAAGGCTCAGTTTGGCTCGGCCCCAGCCGGTTGTTAGGACTTGTTCTTGCTTATAGCCATTAGATCACTTTTTATTGAGGGGCAGGACCCTGTTTTGACGCAAAAGACCTGTGGGATTGTGGTAGTGGCACATCACATTCTCCCTGCAAACCCAGGACACCAGAGCCTGGAAAGGCAGTTGCCATAAGATCTGAGCATCTCTATAAATGATGCCTCATCTCCTTGCAGCAAAGGACACCGTTTGCAGCATGAGCTCATCACTTTGGTTCCCGTGATCATGGCTGGAACTCACAGTTCCATGTCCTCCCTGCAGTTAATGAGATTCCACCTTATGCAAGGACTAGAGCCTCTCTTAACAGCCTCTTGGCCGGACACCTCCCCACCGCAGCTCTCCATCACTTTGGCTCCTTCCTGATCTTGCACAGCAGATCTGGTCTCCTTCTTTGTGGTCTCCTCCTTTCTGGTCTCCTTCTTTTGTCCTTGCTTTTCAACCCATGCGACCAAATCCGGGCCTGGGAAAGAGTGAGACAGCCAGGCCCCAGTCAAGAGGGCATGGCAAGTCAGTGGCGTATCTAGGCCATTTGGCACCCAGTGTCCACATATTTTTGACACGCCCATACGACAAAATTATTTAATTAATTAGTATCACTATTAATTAATGCAATTAATTAGATATTAATTAATATTTTCATATTTTTAAAAATCCTCTAACCAATTAAGCCTCTGTTTAATTCTTTTTTGGGAGGAGGTGAGGCTGCCTTCTGTAGCGCTCGTTGAGCACAACTTCCACTGGATTGCGACCGTTCTGGGGTCTTGCATTCCTCTGTGCCTGGTCTGAACACCTGAACAAGGCACCTTTGCTTACTCAGGAGTAAACACTTTCCATAGGGCTCAATGCAATTAACAGGGACTTCCTTCGGGGTTGATTTGTGGGGGTTGCATTCATTGGATCAGGACTATTCTGAGGGCATTGGATTACTCTCAGTCTGCCCTTTCCAAACTCAGGCATGTTTGCCTACTATGAGTAAAGCTGTGTTATGCCTCAGTTTCACTTTTGATGCATTTTTTATTTTGGGTCATAACTTTTGATAGGAAGGAGATATTTCAAAGCTGTTTTTTGCATTGGATTCTGCTGGAAAATATGCATCTAACGATATATGACTTGATGGGGTTATTTGAATAATTTTTGTAATTTTGGTCACCCCCAGTGTGTCACCCCCTGAGGGTGGTACCAGGGCCCCTCAGCTCCCCCGTAGGGATGCCACTGTGGCAAGTCACCCCTGACAAAGCACATCAGGAATCCAGATGATCATGCATGAGACCCAAGGAATGGTAGGGCTGGGACCCCATCCAAGCAATCTCCATGGTGGCAGGGAACATACAGGATCAAAGCATCACTGCTGCCATGCAGCTTCATCAGCCTGGGTTTCTGCTGGGAGGCAGTTGGGGGTGGGAGAGGTCAATGGACGGCACAACCCGACACTGCCTTTCACATGCTGTATTGTTTCACTCCAAAGGGGAGAGGATGCCAAGAACAGAACAAACAGGCTGCACAACACAGCGGTGCAGAAATGTTTTCGGCTGTTGTGAAAGCAAAAGGCGTCTCCACGGCAGCCGGTCCTCTGCAACTAGCAACCGGGGTGAGAGCCAGCCAAGCCGCCCCAGCCCACTTGCAACATCCCAGGCCCTGGAGGTGTCACCGACCCCTCTTCCCAGGAAAAAAAGAGGCATTCCCCAAAGCCAAGGCCTCCCTTGGGCACTGGTTCCCAGCTTGCAAACTTTGCCTCTGGCCTTCAGATGAACTCGTGCACAGAAATAAATCCACATCTTGAAAAGTTTTCTAATTGGGACCAACTTTCTCCACCGAGAAGATGCTCCTACCAACTGGGACTGCCTCATTTTACACGCCTGGCACACTTTGTATTGGCTCTGCCAGCAAGGATTTCATAGAATCATAGCGTCGGAAAGGACCCCATGGATCATCTAGTCCAACTCCCTGCCTGTAGCAGGAAATTGTCATCTTGTGGGGACGCGGGTCTCAAACCCTGGCCTGCTGGTTAACAAGCACAGTGTCTTAACCAATTTCAAATATTTTAATTCTGAAATTCTCAAAACTGGACTCTCAGGAACACCTGAATTGCAGAGACTATTTCCGCCCCAGGAAACGTATGCAGAGCAGAGCACTCAAGACCCATCCCTTAAGATAGTGATTTTCAGCCAGTATGCCATGGCACACTGGTGTGCTGCGGATAGTCCTCTGGTGTGCCATGGGAATTTGGGAAGGGATATTTATTAATAGGAAAACCTGGGAATTTGAACAGCATAGTGTGGTAAAAACTTGTCAATGGTAAAAACAACTTAAGGCTACCCAAATCAAGCTCAATGTAATTCAGAGATCACAGCAAGGGTTCTAAAGTGGTAGAATGAACCATACAGCTTAGGATCATATACATTTAAATCAGTGGTATTCAGGCATTTCAGCCCAGGACCTGCTTTCAAACTTAAAAATCAGGCTGGGTCCCCATTCAAACTTACTGGATGCTCTTCCATGTCTACTCAGAAGTAAGTCCCAGTGAGAAGTTCAATGAGACTTACTTCCTGGAAAGCCCATGCCATTCCACCATCTTGCAACCTCCCTGACCCGTGGATCTCAACCCCCCACTTTGAATATAACTGATATGAATAGATATTTATTGTATGTATGTGCATGTATGTAGACACCTCATTACACTGTAATGTTTTATAAAAGGTAAAGATGTCCTTTGCAGGTTAACCTGCTAGTCATGACTGACTCTAAGGGGGGGATCAGTCCTGTTACCAGGCCAAAACGCCAGCGTTGTCTGGAGACACCTCCATGGTCATGTGGCCAACATGACTAAATGTCAAAGGCGCATGGAATGCTGTTACCTTCCCACTGAAGAGGTACCTACTCTATTCTTTTACTTGCATTGACATGCTTTTAAATTGCTAGATTGGCAGGGGTTATATTTTATACACATGCATGAAATACCCTGTTACTCAAATCTAATGCTCACCTTTTTCATCCAAATTTAGACTCCAAAATTGAGGTGCGCATTAGATTCAATGGAACATTAGATTTGCGTAAATACAGGTATTTTGATTATAAGTATAGGTCAGCATTTAGTTTAACAGTTTACTATATTGTAATAAAAATTTAATATAAACCCACTGTTATATAAAGTAGTGCAATTAGGTAAAAATCATATAATAAACCCATTGCCCTTTTATTATTATCATATAACTCATTTTTATATGTAGTCAAATTAAAATTTTGTACCTGCTTTGCAGCTGCACATTACAATCACTAGCAAACATTTCTAAAATCTCAAGCCTTTTAAAGTAGGGGTGCGCATTAGTTTCTATGGTGAATTAGATTTGAGTAAATACAGTATATTCCAAAGAAAATGGTAGAAGGAACTCTGGAGTAATAGATAAACCAGGCTAAACACCACCCACATTTGCTTTACACATCCACAAAGATGCAGAATAGACACACTTAGCCCACACAGTGGCAGTGTTCCTAGTCTGGCTGGCAAGTGCACCGAGGCAGTCAGATGCTGGATCAGCCCATGAGACTAGAAGCATCCGCTTCACAATAACATTTTGCACCATTGCCATTCAGGACTCTGCCTGAGGCTCATGTCACACTCCTTGTCCTGCCCTTTTTCTAGATCTCTTTTGGACTGGGCTGCAGTCCAAGCCAGAAGACTGCAATTCTAAAACAGAAATAAGGTCCCAGGAGGAACCTCCTCTCGCTCTCCTACCTGGTGCTACGGCCAGAGGCTTATTTAGGGCAGATTTGCAACCATCGTAGTGTCAGTACACCAGCCCTAGTGATTCAGCCAAATGATGGCCCATACAACCATCCCAACTGACCAGAGAACAACTGCCCACTAATAGAAGATCCTAAAGCCCAATCTTCAATTCATTCCACCCAGGAAAGACGAAACTGCTCCATCTTTCGTTTTTGTCCTTGGCTGACATACCAAGCTTGTAAACAAAAAAAAAGGAGAGCCTCATTCTGCCAGCTCACAGCCTGCAAACCATGCTCTAATTGGATTTCCCATCAATGCCTGGGGCTGGGAGCCAACCTGCTCCACTTTGATCAATGGATCAATTAGCAGGGCAGGCTAGAAGCAGCCGGATACTGCTCCACACTCACGGCACAAAAGGCTGGTGATCTCACCATCTGTGGGGCATACTTCTGTGCCATCCACGCCCTGTTGTGTGCTGCAGGCAATGTGCAGGCAAACCATCTGCCTCCCTTTAAGTTGCACAAAGCAACATTCTACCCCGTGGTGGGCTCCAGCAGGTTTGCACCTACTCTATAGAACTGGTTGTTAATGAGAGATAGGACATATAAAGTTTTAAAATAGCCATTTAAAAGTGGCTGCCAGACGGGCATAGAACCGGTTGTTAATTTCTTTGAATCCCATCACTGATTCTACCCCATGCAGCACTGGGGGTGGCTTGTCAGGGAGCAGCAGACCCAAAGCACCACAGACCTCCCTACTCATTCTGTTCCTCTGATACTTTTTCTCACACTAGCACTCCATGACTTTGTTTTCTTGTCCATGAAAAGCATCAGACTATTTATTGATTTAACACATGGCATATACATGGACTTATGGTAAACCAGATGCTAATGTTCCATTGCCATGTATTTTGAGAGCCAGGATTTCCACATTGATGTCTGACTGCCAACTGTCACCAACTGCCAATTTTTCAATGTAGTCTGGCCGCCAATTGTTTCTAGTTGTTTAGGTTCACACTTTTGCACTATCCGTGGTCCACCACGAGGAGGCAAACTAGCATCACACCAGAGGAGAGACACACATTCACAATTCTGTGCCACCCTGAAGCTGATTTTTTTCTAAATATTGACCTACCCTACCACACTGGGTTGTTGTGAGGCTAAACATAAGGGAAAAAGAATCTTATATGTTGCTTTGAACTGTGTGGAAGAATAGAACTGGCCATAAGCACATGATGACTAGATGCAATTACTCAGTTGCACATGTTCAAGAGCATAGTAGCATCTTAAACTACTTTAAATTTAAGACCAGGTGATTTCTGACTCCAGTTTAAGACCCATGTGCATTGCACATAAGACAACTGCGTCCCGATCAGGCTAGAAGAAGCAAATACATGCAGAACCACCGAGTTGAAGACAACTTATTGTACAAGAACATCTTTGACTTAACCTGTTATTACAAAGAATACAGTACTATATTGTCTGTACATTGTCTATGCTATCAGTGTGACAACACTGTATGTCATTGCAAAAGCAGAACCCCTACCATTTACAACCACAGTTAGCCTTCTAGGGTTGGTTCCAGGAATCACTGGTTAAACTAATTTTGAGTTGCGTCACTGGAAAAATCCATCTCTTAAGATCCCAAAAAGTCACAGGGTCAAACCACACATTATCCTTATTGCACCCTCTAGGTTTTACCCCTGCATCGAATGCCAGATGCAAGTGCTTTGAGTGCTACCTGATGCTTCTAATGGACCATTGTGAGATTCAGGAAGCTAAACTAGATGAGAGTTCTTGTCCTGCCTGATTCAGCAGACCTGATCCAGCCTTATCCTTTTACGTTCTTAACAGGTTTTGTTTTTTAAAAGAGGCAGCCCAGTCTTTTAACCCAGAGCAGCCGCTGTACTGGGGGATATTCAGAATGGGATCATTGTACTGGGACCCTCCAAGTGGGTTTTATTGCTTGATGGTTAGGAAAAATTATACTTGCAGTCAGATTTATTGACTAAATGTTACTGTAGCACTATCTTTGCTGAGACACTGACAGGAAGAAGGAAAGACATCTACTTAATTTCAGTGTTAGAAGAAAGGAAGCATATGTCCAAGGACTGAGTAACACATTATTCAATGACTCTCAGCGGCATGTGTTGAACTGGCTCCGGGTCAGTTTCCATTAAACCTCTAACTCTTTTCCTCCAGAGAAGACAATCATGTTCATGACTATACATCCCAGTCTTTCAAGATCTACCACAGCCAAAAAGAAGCTACCAGATGTAGGTTTTGTACAGTCTCCACACCAGACAGAAAGGATCAAGTGGGATAGCGAATCCTGGTGATCATGTATAAGAGCTTTGGAGCCAAGGTGGGGGGGTGGGCGGTCACCCTTGAAAGGAAATCAGCTGATACACGCTGCAGAGCAGGCATCCTGAAACCTTGCGGGGCAGCTGCTGGATTCCTCTCGGCAGCTGAGCACAGCAGGGGAAGGAAATGAGACACTGAGCTGGCTGGCTGAGAGCAACTGCAGTCCAAGCGGGCAAGGGGCACACAGCAGGAGGCCACCAAGCCGAGGAAGGCCTGGCTAGGCTTCAGGCACCCTGTGCTAAAGAAATATGAAGGGGAGGGTTGTGCTGAGCACTGGGTTTTCAGTGGTCACTCATCCCCCCAATTTGCCCAGCACAGTTGACATAAATCAAGGCATGCTGGAGTTTACTTTTCTCCTGATGGAAAATTCCTCTTTTCTGGAGGCATTCCCAATAAGACCTGAAATAAGTTTGATACCTGTGCTCTAGCCTGTATCACTCCTCTCAAATCTCAGAAGCAGGAGGTGGCACTTGGCATGCTCCCGGCATCAAGAGCTCCAGGCAATTCCTGTCTTCTAAGGTAGTCAGTGCCAAGCTTGTCATCTTGGTTCAGCAGGAACAAGTCTGTTCCAACATGTTCTCTGCCAAGGCAGCTCACACTCATCCCTTGTCATCCTATGACCAGAGTCAGACCTAGCAGACTACAAGAGGAAAGGGCACACTTAGGATGGCTTCCTTTGCAGCAGTGCCAGGGAAAAAGCAGGAATAATTAGCAGAACAGAGAAAGGAGGATGGATGGAAAATTCCCTTCACTCTGGCTTTGCAATACTCAAAGGCCCAATTGCAGCAATTCCAGCTGCCTGCAGGTGATAAGATATGCACAGATAAACTTGGCAGCCACGGCTGTAAGAATATAACTGGACCAGTCCGTTATCCTAGCAAGTGGCAGAACAAGGCAGTGCGCAAGGCTCTGCCACACAGCTACTCAGATTCTGCCCTCTAGAGGTTGTTAAGAAGATTTGCAAGATAACATTATCCTCTAGTCCAGTGCTTTTCAACCTTTTTAATCTCATGGCACACTAACAAGGGTCTGAAATTGTCAAGGCACACCACCAGTTGTTTTTACCATTGACAAGGCACACCAGGCTGTTCAAATCCCCCAATATTCCTAGTAATGAATGTCAATCCCCAATTTCCCGTGGCACACCTGAGGACTATCAACGGCACACCAGTGTGCCATGGAACACTGGTTGAAAATCACTGCTCTAGTCCTTGATAACCAGCATGCCTAGATAGAAGATCAAATTAAAAGATGATCAATAGCAGAGGATCGATGTTTGGATGTGCAGTGGTGTTTTGTTTTAATGCAGCTGCTATGGTGGGAAGATTAACTCTCACCCTGCCCTACACCATTTTCCCAGTTGAAATCTTACTGTAAAATTGCTACATATATTTACTCAAATCTACATATATTTACTCAAATGAGTTCACCTTATCCTGTAGAATTTCCTCTCCAATATCAGGGTGTGCATTAGATTTGCTGGCGCATTGGATGCAAGTAAATATGGTATTTTGATTATAAGTATAGGTCAGTATTTAGTTTAACAGCTTACTATATTGTAGTTAAAATGTTACATAAATCCACTGTTTATAAACTAATGCAATTGGGAAAAATCATAACATAAACCCATTATCATATTATTATTGTCATATTATTGTCACTGTATGCAGTAAAATTAAATTTTGCACTTGATTTTCAGCTGCGCATTACAATTGCCAGTAAACTTTTTAAAAAAATCTCAAGCCATTAAAATTGGGATGCACATTAGATTCAAGTAAATATGGGTATGTATGCATATGACTGCATGAAGGGGAAAGCAGCAAGGGCTTGCTGGTTTTTCCAAGGCCACAATGGAGAAGGAGATGGCTTTTTTGCAACTTTGAGTGCAATAACAGAACAAAGAGGTCCTCGTCCTCCTGAGAACTTCTTTGGCATTTACTGTGTGTGCAGAGAGCTTCACGCTATCAAGGAAGTTACCCAAGGTTAAACTATTGAGGGAATGAATATGATTGTTCCACTGTGAGGCCAGCTGCTAGCAACAAACTTGAGGCGTTACACCTTCCCAGTTAAGTCGCAGATACTCATGCACAACTAGGGGCGCAATCGAGCTGCAATGCAGCCCCAAGGTAAGGGAACAAATGATCTCTTCTCTTGAGGCTGCCATAATTCCCTTTCACTACAGGACGCAGCGCATGCCCCATTGGCATGGCTGTGTCAGTGCTGGAAAGATAGGATTGGGCCCTAGAGGACTGTTTTTCAGAGATGGGGAAATGTTGCACTTCCACTGACAGATGGGCACCCTTTCCAACATCCCCCATGCCCACACCCATTTTGAACGGACATGATGCCATTGCTTTTTGCATCCTGCAGCAATTAGCCAAGTAAAGGATGTAAACTTGTTTGCAAGAGAAACTGACATGAAAATCCAAGCACTGAAAAGTCTTAGCTCCGTCATCCAATTCCTTCAAAATGATTTAGGAGGGAAGCCTGATGCCCGTAGGCAGATTTCTATCACCTGAAACCCCCCAAAAGGCTTGGATGCAACAGCCACACTGGGGATTGCTTAAACCTTCTTCCCATCCACCAAGGGTGAGCAACAAAAATCCAAGGGCAGCCAGGTCAAGAAGCAAGAGAAGTCACTCAGGTTTAAATCCTTGAAGGAATATATTTGGAGAGTGAGCAGCCCACACCCCTCTTTCTCCCTTGGCTAGTTCAGCTTTAAGGAAGCCAAGTGTTTAAGCAATGGCTGAACTGGTGCTTGAGTCCCACACACGATGGTCCGGATCATTAATGTGCCGTTTGCTGGAGCATTTTCTGTGCGGGGGTTCGGATGTTTTGCCAGACCAGGAGTTGGGGATGGGTGGCTCCCCGCTACTTCTGCTCACAAACATGGCTGGGATCTTTGGAGACAGTTCCAACTCTTCCTTCCACTGCCCTGTGACTCGCAGGAAGTTCTTTCTTTTGGCTTTGTGCCTAACAGTCTGGTGGATCTCCCCTCCGCCTTTGGAATGGGAAGTGGGGAAAGGAAGGTGCCGAGCACTGCTTCTGGAAACTCCGTTTGGGGTATTGCTCCCCAGTCGGGTCTGAGCCACGGGGATCTCGTCCATGGACTCTGCTGACTCAGAATGGTAGTCGGCTGGAGGTGCTGCTGCCTGCACCACACTGCTGTTGCGCGTGGGTGTGATCACTACTCTGGGAGGGAAAGCTGGTATGGGGAGGCGGAGGCTGGGCGATGATGAGGCTGAGGAGATGGCTGCAACAGATAACTCTGCAAGCAAAAAAAAGGAGAGTATGAGGACCTATTTTAATCCTTCTGTCCATGGTTCTTTGCTTATCGGAATTTGAAATTATAAGCAATTATTTATTTGAAGATAAGCAATAGAGACAGGAAGGGTTGAGAGTCTTCAGTCAAGGACACTCAACTAAAAACACATGACAACATTGAGTGTCTGGGGATAGCACTGCAACACAATCACAACACCGAGCTTAAGAAGGATGCACATACCAGCACATAATCCTCAGAGACTTTGTGAGCTGCTCTGTGTTTTTTTGCATAGAAAAGAAGTCTGCAGGACTTGCCTAAGAGAGCTGGAACTAGAACCACTGTTTCCTGTTCTTACCTGGCTGTAAAACTGGAAGAGAAGACCACGGAGCAATTGTTTCTTGCGATCGTTCTGTTGTCAGAGAAGAAGGAACCTTATGCAGTTTCTTCCTCTTTTTCTTCTTCTTCTTCCTCTGAAAGTACAAGGTCATAAAAACAATGGTCAGCACAACTCTTGCAATCCAAATCAGGTCCTTTCACATTACAAGTAAGGTGACCAGGATCACTGAAACAGCCAGACCTATAATGATACCAGTTGCAGCTCTGAAGAGGGGGACAAGACAGAAGACTACTATAGGCATTTGCTCCAGCTTCCAGAACAGGCAACATTTTAAAACATCCCTCACATTGTGGGATACAATTAGATGTTAAAAAGAAATATGGGAAAGGAACAAGGGATGAACACATCTGACTTGCCTCAGTGCAGTTGGGCCTTTCAAGCATTCAGACAACAGACTAAGAGAATGATCCTAACCATGTCTACTCAGAAATAAAGCCCATTCTGTTCAATGGATCTTACTCCCAGGAAAGTGTCTTTAGGACTGCAGCCATTGTCATTAATGCAATAAGTCTTGCACAAATGAAACCACAAGCACAGGTGAAGAACCTACAGTGATTGGCTATGTCTCAGAGAAAAGACATTGAGGGCATGGCCATGGATGAAATAGGAAGCATGATACAATATGGGGGGGCAGCAGGAACACAGTGCCAATACACCAGCATTGTAGACTCTCACTCACCTGTGGGTGGGCTCCAGTTTGTACCTTTTTGATGTTGGAAGATGGAACGAGCTTAGACTCTGAGCCATCACTGCGCGTGCAGAACTTGGTAAGGCTGAAAGAGAAGAGTCAATGAAGGTTTTTCTCATGCTTATTCTTTGGTGGTTCCTTTCTTAGTCAGTTGGCAGCAACAGGAATGACCCAGGATTTTGTGGACTTTGTTTCCAAAGCAGTGTGCCAATACACTGCATACAGGTCCAACCTTGTTATACACTGATTTTTTTATAAACAGATTTGACTCAACACCAATGGCCACTGCAAATCAGTTTAAAATAGTTACTGCTTTTCTACTGCTCTGGAGAGGCAGTCATGCAAACAAATATTTTTCTGCTAAGCCACGAAAAGACAGGGGTCCTTTACATTTTAAATTCTGTGCCTCAGAACTAGATGAGTCCAAACGTAAGTCATTTTGCATGCATAATCTGATTCTGCATCAAGCTATAACAATGTTATAGTCTGTTAAGCATTAAGGAGAATGTTCAGGAGAATGCTTAACAGACTTAGGTTGTTATGGCTTAGGGCTGTGGGTGGTTCGAGCAGTTAAGACACTGTGCCTGTTAACCGGCAGGCCAGGGTTCGAGACCCGGGTCGGCCCCACAAAACAGGGTGAGTTCCTGTCTTTAGCCCAGCTCTGCGATGCCAGCTGGATCCAATCGTATTGGCTCTGCCTTTCCATTGGACTAATTCAGTGGTGTGGAGAGGGGGATTTGCTGCTTGGGTAACAACCTATCCTCCATAACAATCCAACACAGGATTTCGTGCTTCACATGCAGCGTATGCAGCGCAGAGCACGATACCATAGTCTTTCAAGACTGATGGAGGCCTGCTTTTGTTATGGCTTGGTGCAGAATCAGATTATACATGCATAACGACTTATGTTTGGACTTATGTTCTGAGGCACAGAATTAAGAAAGCAAAGGACCCCTGTCTTTTCATGCCTTAGCAGAAAAATGTCTGTTCTAGTTGCTTCTGCTGGTATTTTTTTTTTTTTGCACTTTAGAATGTGAGCCCTTTTGGGACAGGGACCAATTAGCTATTAATTAGCTATTAATTTTTTCATTTTCTTGTAAACTGTTTTGTGAACTTTTAAGTTGAAAAGCGGTATATAAATACTGTAGAAAAAAAAATAGAAATAACAGTAACAATCTGAAAAATCGTCCATTTTGGACTTACATTTGTCTGGCTGTGAGGTACAGAATTGCTGACTACCTCCCTATAATAGTTAAGAAAAACTGTTTTTAAACCATGTTGAAGGGATGCACTTTTAATTTTTTTTAATAATTGCCAGTCAGTGGATCCAGTTGGTCATCTAAGGGTTACACTGCTTTTATTTAATACATTTTTTTGTATTAGCAGGGAGTCTCAGAATCAAACTCCTAAAGCTGTTAAGGCACAACCTGTTCCATGAGGAGCAATGGAGGTGCAAGAAACCTGGAAGAAGAGCTTTAAATCTATTTTTCCACTGATTTTTTCTCCACAGATCTTTATATCCACAGGAGATTTCAGAATGGAACCCTAATGGATAATGAGGGAACCAGTACTCCCTTAACAGGATGCTTCACTATCAGGCTTGTATTTGGGAAACAGAGGCACTATTTTCCTACAATTTATTATCATAGGTTATATACAATATATATACAATAAAAAGCAGGCCTCTGTCAGTCTTTGAAAGACTATGGTATCGTGCTCAGCACTGCATACGCTGCATACAAAGCACGAAAGCCTGAGTTAGATTGTTATGGAGAATAGGATACCCAAGCAGCAAATCCCCCCTCTACATGCCACTGAATTAGTCCAATGGAAAGGCAGAGCCAATACAATTGGATCCAGCTGGCGTCGCAGAGCTGGGCTAAGGACAGGAGCTCACCCTATCTTGTGGGGCCGACCCTGGTCTCAAACCCTGGCCTGCTGGTTAACAGGTACAGTGTCTTAACCACTTGCGCCATGTATGAGATATATAATCTCATATATTCTCATAGGTTTCCTCTGATGTTTTCAGTTTGTGGTATCACTTGGCTACAGAGCACGAACTACAGACCTATTTCTTCAGTCAAAACTGCCACCCTTATTGTATCAAATAAGATACAATATTATTTGCTATGAAGGTGACACAAAGCAGAAAGAAGCCTGAATTCAGCACATCATAGGTTGTCTTCACAAGGGTTAACTTAACCACCCTCTGTGATCCCGTTCTTCATTTTCCCTACAAAAGCAACTCTGAACAAGACAACAATGTAGTTTCTGCTTATCTATTGCACGGCTTTGCAGGCCTGGGAAAAGATAAGGATTCCTGCTGTGGCCAGGCACTGAAGGCCATCAGCCCTGATAAGTTTTTGTCACGACTTGTTTCAAAGCCCCAATTCAAAGCCGGGCTGTTTGCTTCCCCAGTCCCTACACAGAGCACCATTGCCCTGCTCAGTTTTCCTCCCATGTTTGTTCAGCACCCTTCTGGTTTTCCCTTCCTATTTCTGCAACATGACAATGTACAGGCTGATTCCAAGGAATTAGTGAATGTTCTTGCCTTTTCCCCACAAAAGATGTCCTGTGCGCCTTCACAAGGAATAGTGAGCAGCTGGCAGAGTGCAATCCACTGAACTTTATCTTGGGCCACTAAAATTACTCTGGAAGTACGTTTCCTTTATCCCTTCTTTGCTGTCTTTTCCTTCATATAAGGCGTGCCAGTGCACCACCACCCCCCCCCCCCAAGTTATTTCACAGATGCATACATTGGCACTCTGGAATAATATCAGAATACCACCACTGAGGAAGTCCCTTTACGGGAACACCAAATTCGCATTAGGGTCTACTCACTCTTTTCCTGATGTTATGCCTGAAGGCTCTTCCACCTGAATGTCAGGATTGGTGTATCCAAGACTTCCTGAGTAAAACTGCATGTCCTGACACACATATGAGATATTTCAAAGTGAATTTGAGCATGAAAAAGCTGGAGCCAAGCATCCTTGGTTTACAGCATGTCCACATTTTTGTTTAGAAGGCTCCCTATTCCAACACACTTCATAATTTAGCATGGAAACCCATAGACCTAAATGTTGTTTCCAGTAGCCACTTTAAATCCTGATCCTAGAAACAGGACTTACAATCCAACTATGGAATAAAGGACACCAAAAAGCCTTAATGCCAACCATGTCCCTTCCACTGTTCCCACTTGAAGTTCTGCCTAAGGCACTCTTGGGGCTTGGAAACCAATGTTAATTCAAAACAATGAGGACTAGAGTATTGATTTTGTACAAATGAAATGTTACGGAAGCTGTGAATTCTGGATCATGGGAAGACAGATAAGCTGGGGGATTTATGGCACATCCAGTATGCATACCTCTGATGGAGTACAGAGAGCAATGAACTCAAAGAGGGAAGATATTTGCCTGTTCAAATACCAAGACAACAGGGCACCTATAGTAGAAGGCCCCAAAATTAACCAAAACTTCCGATTGGAAAAATAACCTCAAACAGGACAGGAAAATCACTGAACCTATGAATGCATTGAGCATGCACAACTCTTTATAAAGGAATAGAAGAGAAAAACTGTAATCCTCACCTGAATTGTCCGCACCTGGGAAGGGCAGGATTCTAGCTGTTTTGCAGAGTCCTTCATCTCCTGTGGGGGGCGCTGCTGTACAATGTATTCATAGGTGGTCATTCTGTGCCACACTAGGAAGTCAAAAGGAAGACTTAATGTACTCAAGGAAGGCAAGATATGCCTGCTCAAATATCAAGAGGATACAACTGCTATGGTGGAGGAGCTCAAAATTACTAACAAAAGTACTGCCTGAATCTCAATAAAGATTTGCACTGTTAAAACAGACAACACCAGATTAACTGGGGCATGCAAAATCCTTATTGATGGCCTTTGAAATAATGCCGTCAGCAAACTCCCCCTAGGCCTTGCTACACAGCCATATTTTAGTCTTCACCAAAGGAACACAAATCCCAACTCAAAGTAACTATCTATCCCTGACATAATGGATGGGTGGGCACATTAGCCTGACTACTTATAACTGTCCCATCTTTTGAGAGTCAAACCAAAGGTACACCTACCTACAGAGGCAAAACACCTTTAAGAAAAAAAAACACAGCAACAACCCAACAAAAAAACACTGTTATACACACTGTTATCCACAACACAATATTCTGGAACTATAAGCTCCTTCGGTGAAGTTGGATTTGGGCTCCATCTCAGAACATTTCCTACAAATCAGAAAGCTTCTGATTTCATCTGCATCCCAGAGGACACCTGGAATTAAAATTACTTCTAGGATGGGTGGATGAGTGCGTGTAAAGGGAGGGAAAACGCCAATTAACCTGGACTACAGTACAAAGGAGAAAGTGATGCCTACTGAGATAAATGTGGAAGATCAGCAAGTGGCCCAACAAGAACAGAGTCAGCAGCCCCAGGAGAATCACCATCCCAGCTGAAGCCAGAATAGCAGCTGCTCGCGTCTCCACAGGAGCAGCAGGAAGGAACACAAACCATACATCTGTTTGGTTCTTTAAACCTAGAAAAAGAGAAGAACAAATGAGAGAATGAAAACAAAACTCATGAGCAGTGGACAAAATCAGAGAACCTGAGGATTGCCCCAGCCAGACATCGCTACAGAGAACATAAAAGACCAAGAGCGCAGGTTCTAAGCACATGCTGCTTCTCTGTGAACCAAACGAGGCAGCTCTCAGGTCAGAGGACGCAGCTAGAAACTAACTGAGAAGGAATTTCCCTTGAACTCAATGAGTTTCCCTTGAACTCAATGAGTTCTATTCACTTGGCACAATCCTTATGCACAGTGTTTCCTGACTCAGACCACCTGGAAAGACAAAGGGGAAACTCTGCCACAATGGAGCTGTTCATACACAGAGTGCAGGCCAGTACCTTCAAAGTGTTGATCAGTGCGCAATCTCATGGGGTTGAGGAAGAATTCCACAAAGACATAGAACGCAATCAGCAGCGTCAGGAAGAGGCCGATGATGGCAGATATCACACTGTTCAGAAAGAGCCTGCCAAGGAAGCAGAAGATCCATTTTGCTTCTGAAGGAACAAAAGGCATAGCTCTCCCTCAGCAGGCAGCAAGAGAGCCAACTGTATGTCCAGTTGTCTTCAGCCAGGGTTCAGGATCAGCATCTGAAGCAGAAGCTGCTGTTGCCACCTCCACCTCCCAATGTTTGGCTCCAAAAGTGCTATTATATGCCTCTTTAAAAATTATATGCATAAAACATACTTGGTATGCATATGTTATTTTGAGAGTGATGCCTGATTTAAATTGGCATTTGGGCTGTGGATGTGGAAGCATTTGTTAAAACACAATGCAAGGATGACTCAGCTGTGCTAAGGTGGCTTTGCTTTCACTGGCTCACCATGCTAACAGAATGGCCCTTACCAGTAGTTCCTCTCCCCCACGCAGTTGTTGAGCCACATACAGTGGTGATCAAAGCCACAGACACACTTGTTGCAGGTCCCACAGTGCTTGGATCTTGAGCTCCTGACAGCAAAAAAGAAAGGCTCACTTCAACATGGCTGAAAAGGAGCAGAGTGAACTAAATAAGTTGCTTTCCCTATAACTGGGATATACAAACTAGGTGTATGGAAATCTATTTGGGGGGAAGGGAGAGAGAATAGTACACCTGGCTCTACAAAAAAATCTGTTTCTAACCACTCTCTTCCTCTTCCTGTTACTTTCCCTAAGACTACAGAGCCAATAAAGCCTGGTTGGTTGATAAATATATATTATTTCAAAATAAATGTTCAGGTTTTGTGAAATGAATGGAAGTGGCACAAGTCTATGGATGTGCTTTTACTTACTGTTGGGTTCTGTGCCAGTACGACCAAGTAATATTCTTTTGGTCTCTAGTTAAGCTATTCTACCAAGCAACCTGTTCCAAGTGGTTCTGTAAAACTTTCTGTTTACATACCACAGACAGCACTACCAGTGACACAGTAGCCACCAACACTGTTGCACTGGTAACCATCTCCCATCACCAGCACAACACAGTGGGACCACGGGGAGCGGTTGTCACAGGCATCTAACAAAAGGAAGAAGAACAAACCAACTGACACATGAAAACCAATTGCCTTGGCAATATTTCTTAGTGTAACCAGAACTGAAAAACACTGGCCGCAACCAGGATAGCTTCATAGACCATAAACCATCTGTTTGTTTACGGGATTTGTGTTACATTTATGGGCTACATAGGAATGATCAAGGACTCCTCAGACTCCTCCAGATGAGTGTTAACAATGACACAATATTGTTCCACAATTGTTATGATTTTTGCATATTTTACACAATGTTGTTAGTGCAAATTAGTGTAGTGGCTAAGGGCAAAATCCGTAGCAGTTACGGGTCCACGCAGTTACGTCACCCTCTAGTGTTTTGGAAAGTCATCTTAACTGCTCCAGAGCAAGGGGCTTAATTTCACTTTCAGATATAGGCCTTAGTGAACCAGTTGCAAAGCAGGACTCCCCCCAGTTGACATCTTGCCTCTGCCATGAACTCACTAGGTGCGACTGTAAGTCATCTACTCCCTCCTAGCCTAAATTTTCCCATTTGTAATATGGGGGAAATAACATTTCCCTTATTTGGTTGCTGTAAAATAATTGTATTGTATATGCATGAAACTCATATTTTTGCCCGTTCAAAAGGGTTAATAATCATTATCACTACTGAAGACTTTTCATGAGAGGTCTCAATACAATAAACTTCACAGAGCAGCACTGCCTAGTTACTTACACATTAACATCGCAGATGTGACACTGGCGATTCTCAATAACGTGAGCATGTTGTTTACGACTGAATGTGGCAAGTGGCCCCTGGTAATTCTTTTCTCGCACACTGTCATCAGCTGGATCAATGGAAACTGCTGTTAGATGAACTATGAGGTGGCACAGAAAAAACACTCCTGGGCACTGAGGTGGACCAAGTTAAGGACAGTCTTTGCAGATTGCTTTTTACCCTTATTTTTCAAGCCTTCACTTAAACAGTTGCAACATCATTTTAAAAAAATTTATTGTGAAAAAAGGCAATAAATTTTTTAATCTATCTATATAAAAATCTATTTATTTTTTATTTATCTAGGCAATAAATTCTTTTATCTTTTTGATCTAATGATTCAAACCAGTTTTTGCCAAGACTTTTCACAAGAAAAAGGGTTGCCCATCCATGCAGCCAAAGAAGAGAACTGCCCTAGTCAGTAGTGTAGAATGGGGGGAGTGCCCTACCTCATTCACCCTCCTTCTCCATTTACTCCCTGGAGTAGAAAAAGAGTTGAAGAAAGAGAAGTGTAGAGGAGATTGGTGTCAGAGATGCTCTAGAGTAGGGGTCTTCAGACTTTTTGGCAGGATGGTCACATCATCTCACTGACATGGTGCTGGAAAACTACGGTAATTTTCATTTCAAATTTGAATAAATTTACATAAAAACCATAAATTTACATTAAAAAACCATAAATTTACATAAAAAAGCATTTTTGGGCTGGTCCTACACCTAAGCTAAAAAAAGCAAAATCAACAGCATTTTGGCATTTGGCGCCAGAGATTTTGGCACCGTTGGAAGCAACACCATGGTGTCATGATGCAACACAACAACATGACATCATATTCAGGGTTCTCCATGCATGAGCATGGTCTTGGCAGCCAGTCAGCTGACAAGCTGCTAAGAGGGCACATGTACTCCAATCGTTTCCCCAGTCAGGAAGCAGTCTGAGCACATATGGTGCCCCTCCCCATATTGCCCCAGAGGAGATACCATTTCAATGGTAAATGAGGACAGGATGAGAAGCCCCCTCATAGCAAGAAAAGTGGAAGCATTAATCTAAAGGTAAAGGCATCTACCACTGGTTGAACTGCTTGTTGTGACTGACTGTAGGATGAGGTGCTCATCCCCATTTCTAGGTCAAAGAGCAAACGTTATCCAAAGACACTTCTGTGGTTATGTGGCCAGCATGACTATACACTGAGGAACACAACTTACCTTCCCACTGAGGTGGTACCTATTTATCTACTTGCATCTACTGGTAGTTAGGCAGGAGCTGGCTTAAGAATGGGAACTCCCCCCATCTTGCAATACATGGGTCTTGAACTGCTGACCTGCTGACTGGAATTTGTGTTCTAACCCCAGTATTCTAACCAATGATCCACTGCAGCCCTCTAATAAGAACCATTTAAAAGGGAACAATGTGTTTATTCTTGATGAAGACTTTTTTCAAATGGAACTCTGCTTACAGACAGAGACAAAGCAAGTGTCCTCCAAATGCCAAAGAGGCATTAGGAACAATTGGTGACTGATCATCACCAAAGGATCCCCACCATTCTGAAACGCCTGTAACTGTCATGCCATTAAATTATGACTGCTGTGATCAGAAAGCAACACAAAAACATCAACCTGAAAGGATACAATATATCCAGCCGGAACCCAATGCACAGGCAGGAGCGGCACAAGGACGCCAAAGCCAATCAGGGCAAAGAACAGGTACAGCAGCCAGGCGACAAACTGGAACGGATGAAGAGGCCAGCTCCAGCCATTTCTCCGGGCATGTTGGGACTGAGCGTTGAGAGTTGCTTCATTGTTCTTCTCTGGTGCTGTCTTGTTTGGTGGCTTATTACAGATGTTCATCTGCCACAAGCAGAAAAAGAAAATCCCTTGTCGGAGAAGACACTTGTTGCATTTTTGCAGAATTTTTTAAAAAACTTATTTCTAAAATAATCCCCAGTCCTCTCTTGGTTTCCTTAAGGAAAAAGGGAACCTCCTTAGACTGAAAGGACACCTACAGCTGGCTGACAGTCCGGAAGGCTCACTCAAGACCAGAACAAGCTCTGTAAAAACACAGGGCTTCCCCTTACCCCAACCTCAAGGTGGTGGTCTCAGTTTCACCGTGCAGCCTTGGTTCCAATCATGTAGCTCCTAAAGTGGTTTCATGAGGCCAACAGCTTTGCTCTCTGTTAATCAAGAAGATGATAAATTAGGACCAAATCATTTTTACCAATAACATGACAAAACTGTTTTATGGAGGGAGTAAGAATTCAGTGCCACAGGCTTTACATGTCACTTTTTTAAGATTCACATTTTATGGTATACAGTACTGCTTTTAAAAGAAAACGGGAACCTTTTGGCTAAGTCTCTGGCCCATTATATCACTTCCCACTAAAGGTATAGATAGACATGGCACCAAAGTACCCATGGAATCCACTGTAAAGTGAAGACAGCTTTGTTCTCCCATAAAACTAAGCTGAACGACAGAAGCTAAAAATGTGTCTCCTCACACAAACACAAAGTTTCCAACACACACAAAAGCCTGTTAAACAAGAAAGAAGGGTACACTTTTCCTTAGAGCCCCCTTCCCATGAACCATCTTAAATGGTACAGTCCAGACATAGGTTTAACACTTCATCAGTGCCTTAAAACACTTTTCTGACATCCCCAGGTAAGCAAAGGACTTATGCGGGTCTAACACCAGGTTAGGATTGCAGCCTACGAGACCTTACAAGAGAAACAGCTGCTAGTGTAGCGAAGAAACATGTGAGATACCTAGAGCTATCTATAGATTGCTAGCAAAGAGACAAAAGTCTCATACGCACTTTGGGAGAAAATTTCATTGAACTTAGTAGCCTTACTTCTGAGTAAACACATGCACACTACAGTCCATAAATCATAACCGGTTAAAGCCTCCAAAAGGATTTTGGAAAAAGTCCGTCAGTGGAAGGAAAGCACAAGTAATGGAAATTTTATATTTCCAGATGCCAGCAGGCTCTGCCATCTAGTCATACCCATGAGCTGGGTTATACACCCATCCCATTTCACCCGTTGTGGCTGTTAACCAAAACACAATTAATTAGGTGTTAAAACAAGATACACAACTTATAAGGATGAAGCTTCCCTAAAAGCATTGCTAGTTCTCTAGGTTTTGGGGTTTTTTATTTTTAATGCATGCCAGAGGCCTTTTCTGGCTGAAGCAGCTGCTGAGTGCCAGAAAGAGCAGCACACAAAAAATAATTTCTCCCAGATCTCTGTAGTAAGTACCTAGTCAGACCCACCAAGTTTAAATGGCTTCTACACAAAAAGTAAGTCACACGGAGTTCAAAGGGGGGGAGTGCTCAGGATATGCTCAGGATATGAACATTGAACATAATGTTCCCATTGGACATTATAATCCCATATGTTCCCACTGAACATATATGCTCCCATTGAACATAATGGGACTTGCCTCAGTGCAGCCATACGTATATTCTACATGTATAGCTACACTCAGGCAAGTCCCATTATGTTCAATGGAGCTACTCCTTCACAGAAAGTGTGCACAGGAAGGATGGCAGGGAACCCTGGAGCCAGACTTTACACGATGTAATAGTGGCACCTAAACTACAACCCAAATTTACATTGAAACAAGTGCCATAGAATGAAACTGGACTTACTTCTGAGTAAAAATGTATAGAGTTGTGTAATAAACATCCTGTATTAACTCAAATATAACACTAATCCTTTCCAGCGAGATTCAGTCTCCAAAATCAGGGTGTGCATAAGATTAGATGTTAATAAGAACTGAGTAAATACAGTATTTTTATTATAAGTCTGGGGGGCGCATTATATTCAATAGCACATTAGATTCTAGTAAATGTGGTACTTTCCTGGGAATGAGTCTTGTTAATTACAATGGGATTTCTAAGTTTTCTACAGGATTTCTACAGTTACAACGTAACTGTAGCACGAAGGCTGCAATTCTTACCTGGGAGTAAATGTCAGCCTTTCCACAAAACAGGACTTACTCCCGAGCAAGGAGGTAAGGAATAACAGATGCAGGACTGTGCTATGGACACACTTACCTGGGAGTAAGTGCCACTGAGCTATATAGGACTTATTTCTGAGTAGACACAGGGAGGTCTGTGCTGTGTACACACTTACTTGGAAGTAACTCTACAATCCAGAGTAACTACGGAAAGATGTAAGAGGCACTTACGCGAGATTGCTCTGGGCATTTCCCACAGATTTCCCATAGGTGGCACTGTAACTATGTTGGTGTAAAAGGTCCCATAGTTGCTCTGGATTGTAGCCTAAGTGTCGATGAGCCTGAGCCAAGCATGCTCTACCGCTGAGTAGAAACATAAGAGTTCTGTGCCGTGTACACGCTTACCTGGGGAGTAAGTACCCAAGAGCCAAGCAGGCCTTCCTCCTGAGTAGACACAGAGAGTTCTGTGTCCTGGATGCACTTACCTGGGAGTAAGGGCCACTGAACTAAGCAGGCCCTACTGCTGAGTAGACGCATAGAGCTTTGTACCACTGAGCCAAGCAGGCCCTACTCTTGAGTAGACACATAAGAGTTCTGTGCCGTGTACACGCTTACCTGGGGAGTAAGTACCCCTGAGCCAAGCAGGCCTTCCTGCTGAGTAGACACAGAGAGTTCTGTGTCATGGATGCACTTACCTGGGAGTAAGGGCCACTGAACCAAGCAGGCCCTACTGCTGAGTAGACGCATAGAGCTTTGTACCACTGAGCCCAAGCAGGCCCTACTCTTGAGTAGCCACCTAAGAGTTCTGTGCCGTGTACAGACTTACCTGGGGAGTAAGTACCCCCAAGCCAAGCAGGCCTTCCTTCTGAGTAGACACAGAGAGTTCTGTGTCCTGTGTGCACTTACCTGGGAGTAAGTGCGGGTAAGTGAGCCAAGCAGGCCTTACTCCTGAGTAGACACAGAGAGTTCTGTGTCCTGTGTGCACTTACCTGGGAGTAAGGGCCACTGAACCAAGCAGGCCCTACTGCTGAGTAGACGCATAGAGCTTTGTACCACTGAGCCCAAGCAGGCCCTACTCTTGAGTAGCCACCTAAGAGTTCTGTGCCGTGTACACACTTACCTGGGGAGTAAGTACCCCCGAGCCATGCAGGCCTTCCTCCTGAGTAGACACAGAGAGTTCTGTGTCCTGTGTGCACTTACCTGGGAGTAAGTGCGGGTAAGTGAGCCAAGCAGGCCCTACTGCTGAGTAGACCCATTGAGGTGTGCTCCCTGAGGCCCCTTCCTGGCCTGCAGCTGAGGCGGGGCTGGAGGGAGAGGCCGAGGGGAGCCCCTCCAACCCCCACCCCCAGGGAAGAGCCGGCAGGCGGCGGGGGCCCCTCACCTTCCCCACGGCTCAGAGGGGCTCCGGGCGGCCACGCAGCCTCCTCATGCCGGGCCAGGGTGGGGAAGCGGGAGGGCGCTGACCCGGACCCTCCCTCGCCGCCAGGGGCCCAGCTGGACCAGGGCCGCACCTCCCGCTCAGGCCGCAGGGCCCGTCTCCATGGCAACCCGGAGCAGCAGCAGGCCCCGCCCTCCTCCCAGCCACGCCCACTCCCGTCCACCCGTCCTCGCCGGGCGCTCTAAGCCACGCCCACTCCCTCCCACCCCGCCCTCGCTGGGCGCCCTAAGCCACGCCCACTCTCTCCCACCCCGCACTCGCTGGGCGCTCCTGGCACTCCCCAGACTGCGACACTCGCGCGCCCCCAAGTGGTGGAGCCCGGAATTGCAACCGGATTTGCAGGATTTTCTAGGAACCTATACATTCTATGCAATAAATTATATATCATACTTTTAAACTACTGTGTTTGTGTGTTTCTCTCTCTCTCTCTCTCTCTCTCTCTCTGTGTATATATATATGTGTGTGTGTATATATATATATACACGCATACACACATATACATATATACATATACATACACACATATATCTGTATGTGTGTTTATGTCTACTCAAAAGTAAGCCCCATTGGGCTCAATGGATCTTACTCCCAGGAAAGTGTCTTTAGGATTGCAGCCTTACTTCTAAGTAGAAAGGTATAGGATTGCACCCAAAATATATTTATAAATATAATATCATATATTATAATATAAATAAATATTATATATTATATTTATAAATTATTATTCGTATTTTTAAATTATAATTGTAAATATTATATAATTATGATTTTAGTTTATATAAATAAATATAAACTGCAGGAACTCAGCTCCTTGCAAGGGAGTCAGCAGCTGTCATGCAAACTGCAGGAGATGACAGCACAATTGTATACATGCTTACTCTGAAATAAGTCCCATAGTATTCAGTGCCGCTTACTCCCAAGAAAATGTACAAAGGATTGTGATCTGACTGCAGATTAATCAACATTTGCAGTACTCTATTTGATTTTTTTTCAATAGCCAATAGGCAATTCAATCTTTCCATCACCTTGTGGCGACCCACCAAAAATGAGGTTGCGACCCACAGTAAGCATTTTGGGGTCTTCCCTTCTTTTGTAAAGTCCCACCATATACACGGATGATGCCCCTCAATTTATAAAAGTACCCTATTTACTCGAATATAATGCTCACCGTTTTCAGCTGAATTTAGACTCTAAAATTGAGGTGTGCATTAGATTCCATGGCACTTATAAACATGTTTTTTAAATCTCAAGTCTTTTAAAATAGATTCACATTAGATTTGATTGTGCATTAGATTCGAGTAAATACTGGTAATAATAAAATCCTTGGAGCACAATCCTTACTGTGTCTACTCAAAAATCATTCCCATTGTGTTCAGTGGATCTAACTTTCAGGAAAGTGCGTTTAGGATTGCAGCCTTAGTAATTTTTATGCTTTGGAAGGTTTACAAACTAGAACTGGAGTCCATGGGAGGGAAGGGTAAATTGAGGGATATGATTTTTGAATTACACTTCAAAAATTGAGGGATACACTTTTGAATTACAAATACTAACCCTACAATCCAGAACAACTATGGGAGCACGTAAGAGACATTACATGCACCCATAGTTACTGCACCACCTAGTGAAAACCTATGGGAAATTCGTATTGCAATCCAGGGTAAACTGTTCTTACACCGGAGCAAGGACTCCCCGTAGTTCCTCTGGATTGCGCCCTAAAAGTGTATTTCAAGAGGAGATGCAATTCAGCTTTTTGGCACAGTTAGAATAGAGAATATTTGGAAAACAGATTTCACAAACTAACCAATTGATTGGCATACAAAATTGGAAACACCTGAGGTGCAATCCTAAGCATGTCAGTAGCAAATCCCATTGTGGTCAGTAGTACTTACTCCCAGGAAAGTGTGTTAAGATTGCAGAATAAGCAGTGAAAAGCAGTTCTGTTTCTGAGATCAAGACAAAAAGGCTTTTGAAAATCTCTTATCAGAAGTTATCAAGATATTGGTCCAGCAAAAACAGAATTTTTATGACCGATTTCTAGGATTTCAGACTTGGATCTGTCCAGTCCCATTTGGAGATGACAGAGTTTGTTGTTTGGACCTTTTTTCTATACAAAATGATACTCAAATTCAGCTGTACCCTTTTCCCACCACAAAATATCCTCTATGCACATTTGGTTCCATTAATACTTACATTAAATTACTCAAAAACTTCCATCGTTGAACCGGCCACGTCACACGTGCACAGACTTTACTGTTCTGCCTGAAGACCAGAATGCTGTGAAATTTAAAAAGTTGCAAATGCTGAAATGGGGAAATCTGCCTTCATTTTCCTATTAAGCAGTGCCGTATTCAGCTCCTAAAAGTGGAGTCCTACGAGGTTGCAATTCAAGTCCCACCCAGCACATCTGAAAAAACTGGTGGAAACAGGCTGGCCAGCAAACATTAACAAATCTCTAAGCAGGACTACTGGAGGAAATCCAGGACACGGGAAGAAATCTAGTTTGCAAAATGTTTTAATACAAACAGGTCTCTGTTCCCTCATTGCCATCCTATACCTTGGAGGCTGTGGCAAGGAACACACCCCATCAAAATTGCCCCAATATTAAACTTCTCCAAAGATTAGGGAGCATTTTTGTCAGGGAAAGGGAGGTTATCATAGGAAAGGAATTTAATGGCATTGGCAAGTCTTGATGATCAGCTGATGAGCTGAAGAAAGGAACTGAGGTCTCAAATGTCTTCTCCTTCTGGTCTCTTGGACACAAGTAATGTGGCCAGACCCTCCAGGATTGGCCTGGAGTCTCTGGAAATCAGCATCCATCTCCACCAAAAGGACTCATGAAGATTTGAACAGAACCTCCAGCATAACATTAGATCACTGATTTTCAACCAGTGTGCCACGGATAGTCCTCAGCTGTGCCACGGAATTGGGGAGAGTCATTAATAGGAAAATTGGGGGATTTCAACATCCTGGTGTGCCTTGTCAATGGTAAAAAAAACTGCTGCATTAGATCATCAGCCTCCAACCTAATTCTTCTCCTCCAGAAAAGTTTCTGGTTTTTTTGTTGTTGCCTGGTGTCTTTTTCTCCATAGCCCCACATCCAGCTTTGTGGAGCTAGACATGTGGTAATGAAACACTTGAGAACTCCCAGCCCCCCTCTAGCTTTCATTTGCTTTGATGGGGTACCATTCTCTCCTGCTATCCTATTCTCTACTAGTACCCAGCTAGTAGAAGTAGCCTGCTTCTGCTTACTCAGTATTTTTTCCTCCAACAACTTTCTTGCAATGAATCATTATTGGAAGCTCATGACTTGCCCCTTTCAACAGAGTCAAACCCTACAATCCAGAGTAACTACAAGAGCATGTAAGAGACATTGCATGCACCCATAGTTACTGTACCACCTAGTGAAAACCTATGGGAAATTCATATTGCAATCCAGAGCAAATTATTCTTACACCAGAGCAAGGACTCCCTGTAGTTACTCTGGATTGCGCCCAAAGCTAGTTATTTAGTATATAAAGGAAATGGCATCTTCTGCACCACTTTAACTTGGTTGCCTCCTTTAACATGCAGTTTCACTCTCTTCTTTCCTTAAAGGCTTGGAAACAATATTTGTAGTTACATATGGTTGCTTCCCCTTCTCCACCATGCAGCAAAAGAGCCATTAAAAGTCCAGCCCTACAATCCAGAGTAACAACAGCAGCATGTAAGACACATTATGTGCACCCATAGTTATGGCACCACTCAGAGAAAACCTATGGGAAATTCATATTGCAATCCAAAGTAAATTGTTCTTAAGTCGTAGCAAGGACTCCCCGTGATTACTCTGGATTATACCCTAGGAGGAACAAGCTGCAATAATACCGCTTCTGTCTTTCCAAAAGATCATTGCAGCAGCAACTCAACAAACATTAATCCAACCTTAATATAATCATGATCTGTTGTTAATTTTTTTCTATTTTAAGATAATATAGTTTTGTATGCCAGGATTGTTGACAGTTTAGCCTTGGGGCAAAATCCAGAGTAACGACAGGAAATCCTTGCTCCGGTGTAAGAAGAACTTACTCTGGATTCCAATATGAATTTCCCATAGGTTTTTACTAGGTGGTACAGTAACTACGGGTGCATGAAAAGTCTCTTACATGCTCCCGTAGTTATTCTGGATTTGGGGGTTGGTGAAAAGAACCAAGTGCCCCAATGTTTTATTCATGGGTGAGAAAAATCTCAGACAGTTTCACCTCCACAGGTACGTAATTCAAGCACGGATCTGATAGGCAGATCCCAAGATGGAAGGTTTGAATTCACATTCCTGGTGGCAGCAACTATCTACCTTTCCATATATTTGGTGAATTTTTTACAAGTGATCCAGAGTGGGGGAGGAAGATTGGGTTAATGGAGGTGGCACCTCATTCCTCCCAATTGCTATTACCCACATAAATTTGCAGATGCCAGGCTCACTGAAAGTCAAGGCAGGGCCTTTCCAGTGGTAGCCTTAAGGCTCTGGAGTTCACTAAGCAAAGCCCCACCTTAACATTATTTCATGTAGGAAAACAAGAATGTATATAACCTCCATTTCCCATAGGTTTCCTGCTCCTTGCTTTTCAGCAATGCAGGCTTTGATTGTGAATTTGAACATAGCTTTGACCTTCTTTGTCCTCTCTCCACTAAATAGCCTTTTACAAACGCTAGCTTTGTTTTTTACTGTTGTCACTTATGGCTTGTTTTGTGTTTTGGTTTTACATACAATACCGAGAGCAGTTTGGCAGATAGGCGAGTTCTGTCTTGTCACAACAAGAAATCAAAATACCAAGCACAATCATGAAGACTCTTAGGCTATGTTTTTAAAACTTTTAATATACTTTTTTTTAAATGCTGCAATGTCGCCCTCCTCACATGCCTATTATGGCATCATTGTTTACAAGATATTTACACACCTCCACTCCCCCATAGATTCCCACCCCTTATCATAAGGCAAACGAAGGCCAAATGTTTGCCTGGTGATGCTGCATCCAAAGCAACAGAACTTTGGATTGAAGGTGCTATTAGAAAAGGGGGGCAAGAGAGAGAAGAAGCCCCTGATATTTTCTGATTGATTTGAAAAAAATCACATCCCTGATGAATAGCCACATGGAGATAAACTGGTGGCCTCGTCTCTCTTCCCATGAACACTACTAGAACCGCTTCATCTGTCGACGCTCTTGCCGGCGCTGCTTCTTCTCATTGGGCTCCTGATTGGCAGGTGATGAGTCTGCAGTCAGCCATGGGCCCAGGATGTTAATCCATAGGAGATAAAGCGCTCGCCCTGGAGCCTGGAAAGAGAAAAACCAAATAAGTGCCTGGGATGTGGCAGCTGAGTTGAGTATCCCTTATCCGGACTGATTGGGGTTGAGTATCCCTTATCCGGAATAAGGGTTGAGTATCCCTTATCTGGATTGATTGGGGTGGGAACATGTCTGGATTTTGGAATGATTGCATAAATGATAATGGGAAATGCTTGATCTTTTCACTGTCACCCACATGGGTATCGGCTAGCCTCTTCTATATTTTTCAACAGTGTCTGTACAGGTACACACTACAGAGCAGAAAACAGAATATATGTCAGCCAAGCAGAGCTCCAAGAACTTACCAAAAGCCAGAAATACCACACGTAGAGAGAAAGACAACTGAGGACTTGGACTATGGCTGTGAGTAAAATCACATCCTTCAGATGCCTAAAAAAAACAACCAGAAAAGTTATTTTAATTGGCGCAAAACACAACACAGCAACACACAGCTCTACCTATCTACCTATCCCTGTGGTTCCTACACTTGTACTTACACCTACAGAGGGAAAGTCCAACTCCCAGATTTTGGCTGGAGAAGGATGTGAGTAAACAGGTGTGCAGATGTTGAGGAAAGCAGTAGCAAGAGGGTGCTGAAGTGTGTGACTTTGTGGACACTATTACAGAAACAACTGCTCACAAAAGGGGCGCAAACACAGGTGCAAACCATGTCTCATAAGTGCCATTCTCCTGCTCCAGTCCACTGCATATCCTTAAACTGCCCTATGGATGATTTTCTTGTCTATATTTGCAATGGAGCTCAAATTGGTGCATATGGAGTTCCTAGGCAGTCTCCCATCCTGACACTGACGAGAGTTAGATCTGCTTAGCTTCAACAAAGTGATTATGTCATGAGCGCCCTCCAACTCTGCCTGTGATCCCTTGAATGGTTATTCTGTTTTGCTCTTCCCTGACCTAACTAGCAATCCCACTAATGTTGAAATATATGGGCCTTGGAAATGGGTAGCAAATCATTTTCTCAGACTGGCAAGAAGTGCGTGTGTGACTCACCCTACAATCCAGAGTAACTACGGGAAGACATAAGAGGCACTTACTCTGGACTGCTCTATGCATTTCCCATGGGTTTCCCATAGGTGGCACCATTACTATGTCAGTGTAAAAGGTCCCGTAGTTACTCTGGATTGTAGCCTGAGATGAAGTTGATAAGGAAAGTGGAGGATGATTGATAACAGAAGAATGGAATAGGCATTGGGATAAAATGTAAGGGAGGGCACGGAAGCCCCATTTCCTGATCACTGAGAGGCGACAGCTCCCACCACAGGACACAAAGAAGTATATTTGAGATAGATTAATGACATTCTCCCTTGACTTCTTAATACAAGAAGAACAGGCAGGTCCCCAAAGATGCTGGTACCTTAATATGACCCCCAATCCCAGGACTGGGGAGATCTGTGTATACGCTCAGGCAGCAGGTCCTGCTCACCTGGACTTGTGTGGTGTGGACACTCACTCTGCCATCCCCTGCTCCATATTCAGGTCAATTCCACCATCGGCAAGGGCACCATCGTCTGAGAAGGAAGGCTTTGCCATGGAGCTCATAGAGCGGTAACTGGCCCCGTAGATCATCAAGCTGAACACAAATGCAATCTACAACAAGAATACAGAGATAAGTCAGGGAAACCACAGGACGTGATCTTTCGCCTGCTCCAGCTTTCAGATAACACAGCAAAAATTAAGGAGAGGAGTGTCAGAATGCCGAGGGAACATGGCATTCCCCTTGGGAAAGGAGACCAAAGAGTGCCCCTTGTGCGCCTACAAGTACAAATGCATGTTTATGCACACAAGTAAACTGCAACACTTTTACAAAAGTGTCATGTGTGCAAAGAGGACTAAAGCCCACACTATCCCAAGGACAAATGGTATCACATCATTGTTTTAACCAGATTAGAAAAAGATTACAAAACACTCACCCACGTCCACAAAGTGGCAGTTGAGTAGAAGATCACGAGATTTACAATTCCATAAATGGCCTAAATGGAAGGGAAATATTGTCAAAAATGAAGTAGTGAGGAGGAGGAGGAGGAAAGGACAGACATGAAAACACATACATAGAAGTCTTTATGGGTCAGTCCTAACCTAGGTTGGCAGAACTCACTGGTCTTCCTGTTCCCAGGGTGGCTAGCGCATGTCTGCACACTGGCCTAAAACTCCCCCAGGAGTGGTGCAAAAGTGTCTTACAGCATTTTTTTGACACCTCAAGTCAGTGCAGGACTTATGCTGGAGATTAGGCTGGCCTAACTGGAGATTAGGATTGCACCACAGGTGGGCACCAGCAGCACCTACTCTATAGAACCTGTTGTTAAAATTTCCTGACATGGCGATCCGGTAGCTGTGGGGAGGGGGATAACCAACGAACCGGTTCCTTCAGCTGCTGAAGAGGCAGTTAAAGGGTGCAGCTGGGAGCACTTTTACGTTTGCTTCCAAGAGGCAGCCCAGCAAGCACCCCACAAGCCCTGGAGTCCTTTCCTTTCTATGCTTGGAGCAAAGTGCTCCCAGCTGCACCCTTTAACTGCTGACTCCCAGGAAAGTGTGGCTGGGACTGCAGCCTGAGAGCCCAATCCTATGCATGACTACTCTGAAGTAGAGTAGGATAGATCTTCTTTTCTCAGCCTGGTGATTACAATCCTAACCATGTCTACTCAAAAATAAGCCCTATTGTGCTCAATGGGTCTTACTCCCAGGAAACTGTCTCTAGGATTTCTCCTTTCCAAGATAGATCTTCTTTTCTCAGCCTGGTGATTACAATCCTAACCATGTCTACTCAAAAGTAAGCCCTATTGTGCTGAATGGGTCTCACTCCCAGGAAAGTGTGGAGAGGATTGCAGCTTCAGAGCCCCATCCTATGCAGGTCTACTCTGAAGTAAGTCCCAGTATAGTCAATGGGACTTACTCCCAGGCCAGTGTGGAGAGGACTGCAGCCTCAGAGCCCCATCCTATGCAGGTCTACTCTGAAGTAAGTCCCATGACAGGCCAGTGTGGAGAGGACTGCAGCCTCAGAGCCCCATCCTATGCAGGTCTACTCAGAAGTAAGTCCCAGTATAGTCAGTGGGACTTACTCTCAGGAAAGTGTGGAGAGGATTGCAGCCTCAGAGCCCCATCCTATGCAGGTCTACTCAGAAGTAATTTAATTTTTAAATTTTTAAATTTAAAACCTCCCTGCCCCGCCCCTAGCCCCACCCACTTCCAGAGAACCGGTTCTTGGGCCAGGCGCTGCCCACCCCTGGATTGCACACATAGTTTTTGTGCATACGTCACATTAGCATCCTTCAGTCTCGAAAGACTATGGTATCGTGCTCAGAAGTAGAGGTCCTAAAACAGTGTCTTTTATGACTGAACAGGCCAATTCGAGAGTGGCAATACGTAGTCACACACATAAATCAGATCCAGTTCAGCACACAGAGCAGGTCCAAATCCATTGATCCTATAACTGTCACCTCAGTTAAGATGCTGGAATAGCCTTCCTGGGCTGAGCTGATCATATGAGTGGCCCACTAGATGCCACTAGTGGCACCCCTACTATCAAGAGACAAAAAAATCCACAATCAAGAGACAAAGGCAAGCCCCCCTCCTATCACTGCTCCCCAGGAACTGGTATTAGGTGGTGCACTGGAAAGCAAAAGACTTGAAATCACAGCAGGTATTCAAAACTAAAAGATAATCAGAGCATGACACTTTCCCATCTAATAAGTACACATGTCCCTTGTTATCCACTGGGATTTTTTTCTTGAACCCTCTGTGGATTAAAAAAAAAAAGTAGATTAAAAAAATGGAAAAATAGATTTAAAAACCCAGGTTTTTTTACTCCTCTAATTTAATAAAGTAGCGCTCAATCTGGGACTGAAAAATGGAATGATTGCCTGAATGACTGCCTCCCTACAACAGTAGAAAAGCAGTTTTTAAAACCGATTTGCAGGGGCCATTCATGTTGAGTCAAATCCATATATCAAAAAAAATCTGTGTATAACAAGGTTGAAATCGTAAAATCCTAAAAGCCATGCAAAGAGAGTATCACAAACTCACAGTCGCTCCTAAGATGATCCGCAGATAAAACTTGAGGGTATCCTTGTTTTCTTCAAATATCTGCTTTTTACCTTTGGTTCCCACTTTTCCTTTTGGCTGGGAAAAAAACAAGAACACAACAATTAACTCATCCAGTTACTTCTTTTCTGACTTTGCAATTCAAAATCCATAGCTGCTCAAGTTGGCGTTTTTGCCTTTTTTATTGCCGCAACTCTAATGAGACTTTCCTGGGAGTAAGACATACTTACTTACACAGGCTTACTTTTGCATAGAGATGGTTAGGATTGTGCTCTACGGGGCTGAGAACTACAGTAAAACCTTGGATTCGAGTGTTTTGCAAGACAAGCAAACATATTTAATAGATTTTAACTTGATATACAAGCAGTTTCTTGATAAACAAGCAAAAAAATAGTACAGGCTGGGATACAGCAGGTTTCAGAACTCTGCCAGCACCTGCTCAGCCTTTCCTGAGAGACTGACCTATGCATGTCTACTCTGAAGTAAGCCTATTTCAGTCAAAAGGACTCATTCCTATGTAAGGAGGCAATAGAAAGGAGCATGAGAGACCTAGGGTACAATCCAGAGTAACTACAGGGAATCCTTGCTCTGAAGTAAGAACAATTTACTCTGGATTGCAATATGAATTTCCCATAGGTTTTCACTAGGTGGTGCCATAACTACGATGACATAAATGTCTCTTACGTGCTCCTGTAATTACTCTGGATTGTAGGGCTAGCCTTGCATGTCTACTCTAAAGTAAGCCCTATTACAGTGAAAGGGGCTCACTCCTGTGTAAGGGGAGCAATGGAAAGCAGCCTGAGGGACCCAGCTTTGCAGGTCTACTCTAAAGTAAGTCCTATTATAATTAGTTGGGCTCACTCCTGTATAAGGGAGCAGACTGCAGCCCAAGAGACCTGAGCGGCTATAGCTGCAATCCTAATGACACTTTCTTGGGAGTAAGTTCTACTGAATTCAACAAGACTTACTTCTGAGTAGACACTAATAGGATTGCCCTGTTTGTCCATAAAGCCACACCACACAGGAAAATTGGCACAAGCGCACAATGGGCCCCACTCTGACAAGCTCATCTTGCACCCCCACCTGCAACACAGATAAGTCATCTGAAGGGCTGGCTGTGACTCTGAACATGCACAAGAGGCACATGCCCCAGGGGTACAGCTTGGCTTGGCTCCACCAGCAGGACCCTCACATCCTCCTCATGTCCTTAAATGCACAGTCCTGCCGGCTTCAGTCTGACCTGCTTCATCCTATGCCTGGGGGGTAGGAAGAGGGAAGGGGGTGCACCTGTTAACTAGTCACCTGTCTTTACCAACCCCAGTTAAACAGGCTGGATCCCTCTCTAGTTAAAGAGCCTGCAAACATTTCAGGGTCCCTTCTCTTGGGACACATAAAAAAAGCAGGCCTCCGTCAGTCTTGAAAGACTATGGTATCGTGCTCGGAGCTGCATACGCTGCATGCAAAGCACGAAAACCTGGGCTAGATTGTTATGGAGGATAGGCTGTTACCCAAGCAGCAAATCCCCCCACTCCATGCCACTGAAATAGTCCAATGGTACAGGGGGGTGATACGATGGGTTCCAGCTGCGTAGCAGGAATTACCAGAACATGGTTGTAGCACAGTCACGAACTACTTTTGGGACTCTGGATTTTTCCTCAAGGCTTACTGCTGAAGCCTTTCCCATAGATGTGTAGCCACAAGATAATGGAGGTTTGAGGTGGTAGTTTTCCTTCTCCTGAGCCAGATGTTGGTGGATCATATACTGTGTGTATATGTACATATATTCATGCTAACATGAACAGACTTCTGCTCAAATACATACATGTATATTTTATATACAAGACTTTTATATACACCCATACAATATATATACAAGACATTTATATACAAGACTTTTATATACACCCATAATGTGAACATACACATACATATTGTATAAACACATTATGGGTGTATATAAAAGCCTTGGCATGTACATCTATATACATGTATGTATTTGAGCAGAAGTCTGTTCATGTTCGCATATATATTCATATACGCATCCATATATAAACATTCCTACAGATACTGTGTATATACATACTTGTACAGTACACACAAATATATGTATAGACACACGCATATACATATACATACTTTTGTACATATACTGAGTATTTGCTTACATACAAGTATATACATATTAACTTTTCTAATACACAAACTAAGGACACAATCCAGAGCAAATTCAGCCTGCTCTGACCTAACTGCACTCTCCTAACTATTCTGTATCCAGAGCAGAAAGTTATGCTGAATCCAGAGAGTCAGGAAGCCTGGGCTGCCCTAACTGCTCCAGAGCATGCTAAGTAATTGACACAAGGGGAAGACTTGCTCCTGAGGAGACACCCCTCAGATCACACTGAACAAGGAACAGCTGTGGTGCCTACAGTGGTGACATGACTCTGCACATCACCTGGTGCGGAAGTCTGTGCGTCATCCCTGGGATGCGCCCCCCCCCCGCCACCTGGACTGCACAGTCACCAAAGTTGGCACCTGCACAGTTGTTTCTGAAGCCCACTGGCTTCAGAAAGAGTACTGCGCAGGCACCATCTCTGACACCTGCGCAGTACTTTTCTGAAGCCTTTTGGCTTCGGGGGAGACTGTGCAGGCGTCAGAGTTGGTGCATGTGCAGTACTCTTTCTGAAGCCATTCGGCTGCCGCTCCGCCTCCTGAGTGAGGCCGAATGGCTGTGCAGAGGCGCGGACTTTCTCTGCTCTAAGGAAGTCTCCTCTGAAGCTGTTCGGCATGCTCAGTGTGTTTCTGCGCAGTGCACCTCAGATGGCCGTTCAGACCAGCTCCTCAGACAAGTGGCAGCTTCTGGCTGCTGCTCCGCCTTGGAGCAGGCCTGAATGGGGGTGCTGACGCCCGGGGCCTGCCAAAGGACAGTCAAACTCCTCCGGCACATCACCCCATACGGAGCGCATCACCCAATGCAGCCCACACCAGCCGCATCAGTCTGGTGACGCCACTGGGTGCCTGCCTTATAAGGAGTCCCTGATGAGATGCCAGTACATTCTACAGTGAATACAAGGGGCTTCTTGGAGTGGCCTGCTGTATCCTGAGGTTTGTGGGCAGCCGTAGTTTGTTCCATACCCTGAGGTTGAGAGGAAGGGGTTGCAGCTAGGATGGCCAAGAACTCAGATTTTTGGTCAACACTGCCATTCTTACTCGGGCCTTATCATGGACCCCTATGGGTCTACTCATGACTATACCTGCTCCTGAGGTGGTATAACTCTGAGGGCTGGAAGAGGGCATTTCTGCCTTGGAAACAGGCTCTGGATTCAGAGTAACTGCTCTGCCCTAGGCAATGCTAAAGATGCCCTCAACTTGCCTCTCCTGAGCTGCTTAGGCTGCCCCAGTTAGGGCAGAGCAGGTCCACCTCTCTTAGGGCACCCTATCTTGCCTTGCTCTGCCCTAAGCCTCCTTCAGAGTAACTGGGCTGGAGCATCTTGCAGTTGCTCCAACCTAGTGATAGATAGGGCACCCTAAGGCCTCTTATGTGGACAGATTAGTTGCTCTGGATTGTCCTGTAACACATACTAACTACATAGTAACTTTTCTAATACCCTTTATACATACATGTATACATGTGTGTACATGTGCTGACTTTTACAGACATACATGTGTGTATATATATATACACATGTACAAACATTTTGACTTTTACACAGATGTGCATATACATATATACATGTGTGTACATGTGTCAGTTTTTACACAGACATGCATGTACATATGTTGACTTACACAAAGATGCATGTATATATATACACATTGGTGTGTACACGTGTCAAATTGTACATGCATGTGCATGTGATGTGCATGTGCGTGTACAGGTGATATGCATGCACATGTATGTGTCAACCTTACACACAGGTCTACATATATGTACACATCTTTTACACAGACATACATGCGTGTACATGTGTCAACTTTTGTGCACTCACACACATGTGGACATACATGTGCTGCGTTTGTGTCCAGCACATGTATGTGTACATGTGTGTACATGTGGTACATGCACATGTATGTGTACATATATGTGTACATGTGGATATGCATGTGTTGCATGTGCTATGTAACATGCATGTGATTTTTATACACACACATGTACATATACACACATGTGCACGTATGTTACACACAGACACACACATGTGTACACGTGTCAGCCTTTCCACATATAGAGACACGTGTCCACGAGTAGCCCGTGTACTTAAGGCCTGGGGGGGTCTGCTGTCGAGCCCATCCCATAATACTCACCGCCATGGCGACTCCTGGGCCAGGCTGAGCCCTCAGCAGCACCCACCAGCTCAGCAGAGACGGAGTTCCGGCGCGGCTCTGACGTCATCACTGTTCGTCCACGGCCAGGACTACAGCCCCCAGCAGGCCCCGCGCCGTCGTCATGGGGACCAGGAAGCTTAGGAGGGGGCGTGGCCTGGAGAGGGCGTGGCCAGGCCGTTGCGCTTGGCCGGTCTCCTGCCTCTGCCAGACGGAGAGGGAGCGATGGAGCCGCAGCTGCCCCTGGAGGTGAGCAGAGCAGGCCGGGGGGCGGGGCCAGGAGGGGGGCTCGGCCCGCCCCTGCACACGCGTGTCAGGCATTCACACGTGCCTCAGACAGGCAGACACGTGTCTTCGGAGAAGCTAGGCTTCCCTCCTCGCCCACAGGCAGCACTGCAGCCTCAGAACCCAATCCCATGCATGGGTCTACTCAGAAGTAAGTCCCATTACAGTCAAGGACGCTTACTCCTGGGTAACTGTGGAAAGGTCTGACCTCTGAGTAGGCAGCCACAGGGATTGGGCTCCAAGGCTGCAGTCCTCTCTGCACTTACCTGGGAGTAAATCCCACTGACTGTAATGGGACTTACCTCTGAGTAGGCAGCCACAGGGATTGGGCTCCAAGGTTGCAGTCCTCTCTGCACTTACCTGGGAGTAAATCCCACTGACTGTAATGGGACTTACTTCTGAGTAGGCAGCCATAGGGATTGGGCTCCAACACCCCAATCTTGGAGACTGAACTTGGCTGAGAAAGGTGAGCTTTAGATTCGAGTAAATATGGTGTCCTGACTATAAGTATAAAGCAGTTACCTCTCTGGAATATATTTATGAGCAGAATCCTAACCATGTCTACTCAAATGTAAGCTTCATTATGTTCAATAGGTCCTACTCCCAGGAAAGTGTCTTTAGGATTGCAGCCTATGAGACTATAAAGCAGTGGTTTTGCAAACTGTAAGCCATGGCTCACCAGGGAGTTGTAGGGAGAAGCCAGGGGAGCCATGCAATTCTTACACACAAAAAGCCATTCCCATATAGAGTGCATAGGATTATACCCCTAATGGCAGGTTGTGGCTGTTGGTCCAGTAGGTCAAGGGTGCTGCTCATCAAAAACATTTGGGAGCCACAAATGTAGCTTGTGGAGATGTAGGATGTCTGAGGGCAACAGGACCTGTGTTGTTGCACAGCGAACATGCTGATTGTCACAGGGACCCACATGTCTACGACAGGAATATCAGAGGTGCAGGCTACAATCCTGACCCCCAGTTGGGCTGGCCGGCATAAGCCCTGGCACAAGACCCGTGCTGGAGAGGGGGTGTCACAAAGTGCTGGCTGGCACTTCTGCGCCACTCCGGGGGGGGGGGGGGGTTAGGCCAGCACACAGACATGCACTTGCCTCCCTGCATCACAACGGGAATGGGAAGACCAATGAGTTGTGTTGATGTAAATTAGGATTGCATCCACAGTAGGATGGGGGATCGTAAAAAGTACCTTGCATGAAACTGTAGCTTTTGACAGGACAACAACACAAGACAACACACAACCAGTGGCAGGAGTGTGGCGGGTTGGGGTGCCCTATGGTTTCTTATGGCATGTAAAGCCTTTTGTTCCTTATATGCAGATAAGGGGGAAAACTATCTGAGTCAGGCTGCAATCCTAAAGACACTTTCCTGGGAGTAAGACCCATTGAACACAATGTGGCTTACTCTTGAGCAGACATGATTAGGATTCTGCTGTCAGTTCCTCCCATCTGAGTTCACTTATGGGGAGACAATGGTACAAGTGAGAGCAGATCTTCCAATGGCCATGTGGTACCAATTACACACATTCCAGCAATTAGTACACAGAGAATAATTAGTACACAGCAATTAGTACACAGAGAGTAAACCTCTAGTGACTGCAGAACTAGAGTTGATGTTAGGCTAGGCCTTGATCTGCTTGGGTTTTGTACCTTAATAGCAATCATGGGGGGGATTGGAGTGAACCCACAGTGCAAGTGGGGGGGCTTTACCCATTGCCACTGCCCTGATCCACATCAAACTTTCCTATGGCTGCTATTCGGGGTAAAGTGGGGAAAAGCCATCTATTCTTTGGTGCCTACCTTAGGGCAGGTTTGTGCATCTATACGTTCCCTTCGACATATGGAAAGCATGCATTTGAATTGGATGTGTATACAGCTCTCAGTGTCTAGTAAGAACTTCTTTAATAAATGCAGAGGGTACCCTATGCACAGAGATGGAAGAAACAGTTTTATTTTCCTTATGGATTTTGGTGTTTTCCAAAATTTAGAAGTTCAGAAGTTCAGCAGTGTTTGGTGTGTTTGTTCACAATTTACATTCTAATTATAAATTATAATTGTGTATGAAGTAGGCGATCCAGGCGGTATAGTGTCAGCAGATTAAAAAAATAATTCTGTGGTGACCAAAGTACTTCTCCCAATTGCCGTACCTGTGCAAGTAAGCAGACGGTGCTACTGGTTTGCTCACACTGGGCTATCACCGTGGACAAGGTGAACAGAAGTTGTCTGGCTTTATGTGAATTGGCACACGTGGTATTCAAGTAAGCTGAGAAAAGGCAAAATATTACAGCCACTTCTCTGTACCCCCAGGAGGTAAATAAAGGAAACTAATAAGCAGTATCAAGTTCAGGAAAGTTGTGCAAATAAGAACAGGGAGTACAAAAATGTGATTTGAATAGTCATTTGACTCACAAAGTTACTCAGTTAAGCATAATTAAATAGTCCCTACAATCCAGAGTAACTACGGGAAGACGTAAGAGGCACTTAGAGCACAAGTCTAACCATGTCTACTCAAAAGTAAGCCCCATTGTGTTCAATGGGACTTCTCCCAGGAAAGTGACTTTAGGATTGCAGCCATACTCTGGATCACTCTATGCTTTCCCATAGCAGGCCTCCGTCAGTCTTGAAAGACAATGGTATCGTGCTCGGCGCTGCATACGCTGCATGCGAAGCAGGAAAGCCTGGGTTGGATTGTTATGGAGGATAGGCTGATACCCAAGCAGCAAATCCCCCCTCTCCACGCCACTGAATTAGTCCAATGGAAAGGCAGAGCCCATACGATTGGATCCAGCTGGTGTTGCTGAGCTGGGCTAAGGACAGGAGCTCACCCTGTCTTGTGGGGCCGACCCAGGTCTCGAACCCTGGCCTGCTGGTTAACAGGCACAGCTTCTTAACCACTTGTGCCACCCACAGCCCGTAGGTTTGTGGCTTTCCCATAGGTTTCCCATATTTGGCACCATAACTATGTCGGTGTAAAAGGGCCCGTAGTTACTCTGGATTGTAGCCAGTGTCACAGAAGTGGAGGCCAGGAGAATGTACACAAAGCAGTGTGTTCCTAGTGTGTTGCAGGCTACAACCCTATGCACACTTTATTGGGAGTGAACTCCACTGAATTCAATGGGTCTTACTCCCAAGAAAGTGTCTTTAGGATTGCCATACACAAACATTATGTTGGAGAACCTCTTCTTCCTCCCCAATTGAAGTGTGATGTTTTTATTTTATTCATTCATTCATGTTTGTGTAAAGGTTCACCAGCAATACAGTGTGTGGGTGGAACCGGTTTTTAAACACAAACAGAGCGCAAGAAAGTTTGTGCATATTAGGATTTCCTATAAATCTAGGAATTTCTTCCTGGAAATCCTTTAAGCTCCAAACAATAATTGTGTACTGTACGCAATCCTTGCCAAAAAAATTCTACGCAACAGTTGTGTATGAGAGCCTTGTCAAAAATTTGCTGAGAGTCCAAAGAGACAATGGCTGCAATCCTAAAGACACTTTCCTGGGAGTAAGACCCATTGAACAAAATGGGGCTTACTTCTGAACAGACATGGTTAGGATTGTGCTCTAAGAGCACAATCCTAACCATGTCTACTCAAAAGTAAGCTCCAATGTGCTTCTACCCAAAAGTAAGCTTCAATGGGGCTTACTCTCAGGAAAGTGTCTTTAGGATTGCAGCCAAAGAACATAATCCTAATCATGTCTACTCAGAAGTAAGCTCCATTGTGTTCAGTGGGGCTTACTTCAAATATGTCAAACAGAGGAGAGAATTAAAAGGCTTCCCATTTCACAGATTGTTTTTTGCACACAACATTCATTATCAGGATTAATTTCCAGTAAATTATTTACCCAGATATTATATTATATCCAATAAATAGTTCATAGCTTGATAAGATCTGATCTGTTGAGAAAGGTCAGCAGTGTCTTGGCTTTTTCTGCAAAACTTCTTGGTGTCAGTACTTGTCCAAACAAAAGCCTCCCGCACATGAAGTTTTGTTACACACAAGTCGCAGCACCACGTCCAGCCAAATCCTGATTTCCGTCGGTCTTCCTGTCACTCTTAAGCCAAAATGTCATTTCTACAATAAGGAGGCTATAGGTATAGCCAACCTATTGCTGCTCATTTGCTGTCACTTTGGAGATGTAACTCACGTGATCGTTTTGTGGACAAGTGAAGTTCCTTCACAACCTGATTTACTGTACTTGTGACGAACACTTGGGACATTTACTGTACTTGGGACAAACATCTGTCGAAGCTACCAGAGGTATACAAGCCCCAAATCCCACATTGAGACGTCTCAAGTTTGCGTCATTTGCCGGTATGGACTTGAATGATTCTTCTGCCCCAACATGGTGTTTAGGATCTGATGGAGCAGGAACTGCCCCAGTTCTTTCTCCCACCCCAGAATGCTTTCCCCCTTCCCCAAGATCCATATTGCCACAAGAGCTTTTATCTTACTCCTGGTGGTATATGCCTGCTGGTGGTGCTAATACCCTATAGCATGTGGGCTGTGGGTGGCGCAAGCGGTTAAGATGCTGTGCCTGTTAACCAGCAGGCCAGGGTTCGAGACCCGGGTCGGCCCCACAAGACAGGGTTGAGCTCCTGTCCTTAGCCCAGCTCTGTGACGCCAGCTGGATCCAATCATATTGGCTCTGCCTTTCCATTGGACTAATTCAGTGGTGTGGAGAGGGGGTTTTGCTGCTTGGGTAACAGCCTATCCTCCATAACAATCCAACCCAGGCTTTCGTGCTTCGCATGCAGCATATGCAGCGCCAAGCACGATACCATAGTCTTTCAAGACTGATGGAGGCCTGCTTGTTTGCAACACCCAACACTAGTACAGTGGTGCCTCACATAAAGAGCTTAATTCGTTCCGGAGGCATACTCTTTAAGTGAAATGCTCTTGAAGTGAAGCAGATTTTCCCATAGGAAACAATGGAAACTCAGATGATTGGATCCACACCCTCCAAAATATCCATATAAAAATATCAACTGGATGTAAAAATGATAACAAATATATTAAAAAATGATAACAAAAATATTAACTGGATGTAAAAATGATAACAAAACAAATGATAACAAATTCCATGTAAAAACACTGGAATTGAATTCAAAACATGCATTCAGTGTGCACAATCCTATGAAGTCTACTTAGGCTGCAATCCTAAAGACACTTTCCTGGGAGTAAGCCCCATTTAACACAATGGGGCTTACAGTACTTCTGAGTAAACGTAGTTAGGAGACTGCAATGAAAGACACTTTCCTGAAAGGCTTACCTGGGCTGCTGCTGGAGGTTCAAGGTTGATGATGGGGTCAAAGTTGGTGGGGGCACTTGGGGGCAGCTGCCTCTGGCACCCCCAGGCAACTGCCCCCAAGCTGGGGGCTGTTAGAGGCAGCAGCGCTGGCCGACAGCCCTTTTCAAGAGCCTCCATGCGGAGTGTCAGGGCTGCATAAGTGCATGTTAAGTGAAGCGGAACTTGTTATGTGAAGCAAGATTTCTTAGAAAATTTTGCTTGTTATGTGAAACACTTGTTAAGCGAGGCACTTGTTAAGTGAGGTACCACTGTATTTTCAATTTTAAAATTATTTTAATTGCAATTGTTTTAAATTGCGTTCAATCTGAATCTTGATGACCACCTTCAAATAGAAATTCCTTCCATGTATATGGTGGGGGAACCATGCATTCTCTTTAAATAGACCACCAGTGCAATCCTAAGCATGTCTATTTAAAAGTAAGCCCCATTGTGCTCAGTAATACTCCCAGGAAAGTGTGGTTAGGATTGCAGCCTATGTTGATTTATTCCATGTCATTCCCAAATGATTAAGACTGCAGTCCTAATTACATTTTGGGCATAATCCAGAGTAACTATGGGGAGTCCTTCCTTGCTTCGGTGTAAGAACAATTTACTCTGGATTGCAATATGAATTTCCCATAGGTTTTCACTAGGTGGTGTTGTAACTACGTCGACATAAATGTCTCTTACGTGCTCCCATAGTTATTCTGGATTGTAGGGTTTCTTGGGAGTAAGTAGTGAACTAGTGAACACAGTGGGACTTACTTCTGAGTAGACATGCTTAGGATTGCACTGTATGTCTTATTCATGTAAAAGAGAATATCGAGGAGCCATAATATATGATTTCAGAAGTCAGAGATATATAAAATACCATGATGATTATGTTCTGTATTGTGATAAAAGAGCAATGTCGGCGCATCAGTCAGGCAAACAACATGGCTACTTATTTTCCTATGTCATGAAGGACATGACATAGGCTACTTATTTTCCTCTGTTGCTATATAAACTATAAACCCCAATTCATCACCTCTTAATATATATAATTTTGTAATGCAAGACACACAGGCGGGGCTGATCAAAGGCTTCGTTTTATGGCTGCAGATTGCATAAAAACTGTTTGCCATAAAACTGTTTTAACCGTTGCCATTTACTGTACAGGAAATATAATTATTACCGGTAATTACAGCAGGAATAAGGTCATTCTGCAGCTTTTGATAACTCCAACACTGACACTTTTTTTCCATGTTCCCTTCATTTGGTTTGAATTTTATTGTTCTTCTGTACCTTTTGGCTCCTGGGAACCAGGGTTCAGATACCAGCTGAATTTTCTTAACAGCATGTGTTGATCACCGAGTAGACTGGTGTGTGTGTGTATATATGTATATAAAAACAACACAAAAATGTACTCTGTTGTCTGCCTCCATCTCCCCAGGGTGGCATTTTATGCTGGTTCAAGGCTAAGATAAAAATAAAAAGCCAGCCCAACCTGGAATTGCAGAATGGGAATCCTGATTTCAATTGTCTTATTTTTTCTTATTGCAATTATTAGGATTCTTGGAATGGTCAAACCTGGTTAACTTGCAATCCACATATAATAAACTTCTAATATTTGAGAGCTGGACGAAAAATATTTGAGCTGCTGTATTTAAGAAGCATGGCGCAAGCAGTTAAGACGCTGTGCCTGTTAACCAGCAGGCCAGGGTTCGAGACCCGGGTCGGCCCCACAAGACAGAGTGAGCTTTTGTCCTTAGCCAGCTCTGCGACACAGCTGGATCCAATCGTATCGGCTCTGCCTTTCCATTGGACTAATTCAGTGGCGTGGAGAGGGGGATTTGCTGCTTGGGTAACAGCCTATCCTCCAAAACAATCCAACCCAGGCTTTCATGCTTCGCATGCAGCGTATGCAGCGCCGAGCACGATACCATAGTCTTTCAAGATTGATGGAGGCCTGCTATTATGAATCCATAAGTAGATTTATTTACCATGATCCTTCAACTCACTGTTTAATCCAGTGAACTCTTGGCAAATAATTGTAAAGCTTGAAAATATTTTACTTTAATATCAATTGTAATGCCAGAAGGAGCTCAGCCAACATATATCTGTGAGTTGCATCAAAGAGCCACATCAGCCACCCCTGATGCCGAGCTGAACATGAAATTTGGAGAAGGAGGTAAACAGGGGGAGAAGTGGAATTATTTCAATTTTAGGTCCTTATTTTTAGTTACAATCAGATGTGGGAAACAGATTTCGGGCAAAATCCAGAGTAACTACGGGGAGTCCTTGCTCCGGTGTAAGAACAACTTACTCGGGATTCCAATATGCATTTCCCATAGGTTTTCACTAGGTGTTGCAGTAACTACGGGTGCATGTAAAGTCTCTTACGTGCTCCCGTCGTTACTCTGGATTTGGGGTTCTACATTACATTACGGTTGAGCTCTCCTAACCAGGGCTTATCTCTCTTGATTGTATTTTTTTGCAGGTTATTTCTTACATCCTGAGCTTTCTGCCCATCGCTGACAGAAAGGAAGCTGCACTGGTGAACCAAATATGGTACTTTGCTGCCCTAGACTCTCTTCGTCAGGTAACAGCCCCTTCCTTCTCTTGTTTGGAAGGTTCCTTGTTAACCCATGTGCAGGATGACCATATATCCTAATTTTCTAAGGCATGACCTCTTTTTCAGCCTTGTGTCATAGAAAAAAGTCTTCTTTGCCTCCTTTTTCTTGTGAGGAGGCAGCATTAGCCTTCTTGGAATTTAATAAATTACATATAATAGTTTTAAATTGAATAATAAGCAACATTGCGTTTAAATTAACTACATGAAAGCACTATATCTGAATGTTTTTAGCTTTAATTTTGTTATGTCCTACATTTTTCTTGGGGCCCTTCAGTTGGGGGGCCTTGTCCTGTTCTTGTGGTTGTGACATATTTTCATCTTGCCCATGTACAATTTATTTATTTAAGGGATTTATACCCCACCTTTCTCATGCCAAAGCAAATGCCTAAGTTGTCAGCTTACAAAGTTTTTTATCTATTTGTCCTCACAAGAACCCTGTGAGGTAGGTGAGGCTGACAGTAAGTGACTGGCCTAAGGTCCCCTAGGAAGCTTCATGGCTGAGGGGGGATTTAAATCCTGATCTTCCAGGTACAACTCCCCAACCATTACTCCATCCTGGCTATGTACAATAGCACAGTGCTATTACAAGAGCTGCCCATCCTCATCTCTGTACACTGCCCAGAGCATGCACGGGTTTCAAGAGCTGGGGAGGGCCAGATCAGTTGGCTTCCAAAAATAGCAACTGTTTTCTTTACTGAGGGAGCCCCCCCCCCACATCCTGTGAGCTTTTTGTAATTTTGCTTACCATATTCTGGCAGCAACCATCACACACAAGGCTAACTCAGGGCCCAGTCAAAACCGGTTTCCCAGCCCTGATGCAGTTCCATGGAGCCACAAGGGAAGGAACAAACGCTCCCTTATTTTGAAGAGGTCTCCATGGCTGTCCCTCCATCACAGGATGCACCAGATGCCCCACTGGCAAGGCTGCATTGGTACTGGAATGTTGAACTGGATCAAGCCCTGGCACAGCTGTGGTGATGATGGTGCTGTGTGTGTGTGTGTGTGTGAGAGAGAGATTGATTTTTCCATCTTCCTAACACAATCTCACTCCTGTCCATTTCCAGGAGAACATCTCCTACCATATCCCAGTGACATCTGCCTCACTCAGAACCATCAGCCATCTAAAGCAAAGGCATGTTTGCCACATCAAGATGACAACCCTGGATGGCTCTTCCACTTCCCGAGATATTATCAAGCAAGTAGCCAGGTACCTGGGGCCCTACCTGCATGGCCTGTGCCTGCATGGAAGCAGCTTGACAGAGGCCTGCTTTGAGGAGCTCCTCCTTGCCTGCCCTTGCTTGATGGCCCTGGACCTGAGTGGCTGCAACAGCCTTTTCATGCCTGGCACCTTGCTCTCCAAAGCCGAGACCTACCTCCAAGCCAAAGAATCTCTGGTCAACCTGCAGGAGCTCAACTTGTCAGGAGTGCGCTACCTGTCCGACCTCACTTTCAACCGCTTAGCAGGCTGCACGATGCACCTGGCCAAGCTCTCTCTCGCTCGCTGCCACATGACCTTTGAGTTTGACACATATGGTGGCTCCAGCAAGTGCAATTCTTCAGTTCTGCTGACTTTCCGCAACCTCTTGCAATTTGTCAAGGCCCAGGCTGGCAGCCTGAAGGCTTTAGATTTGAGTGGCACCAGCATCTCAAGCCAGGCCATGACATCCTTGGTACGAGTGGAGAACCTCCACTTGGAAGAGATGGTGCTCCAGAGCTGCCGGGACCTCACCAATGAGGCGGTGAGCATCCTCTGCAAACACCAGCCCCACCTGACCACTTTGGACCTGAGTGGCTGCTCTGAGTTATCCGATCTGGCCATCCTGGTCATCAGCTCCAAGCTCCTGGCCCTGAAGTCCCTACGGCTGCAGAAACTCCCAAGAGTCACTGATGCTGGTTTCCAGGGACTTTGGCACCTGCAGCACCTACAAAACTTGGATGTGTCCGAATGCAGCCTTGTAAGCTGCAGTGAACTGGTGAAGTCTTTCAGTTCTCTTGAGACAGAGCCTAAATTAGCTTCCCTGAATGTTGCTTTCTGCTCCTTGCTACGGGTATGTTTTAACATTATCTTTACACTACTTGCATTAAAAAAATATACATGTACTAGCGGAAAGCGTACCCGCATTGCGGGAGTAAATTCCCCTGTACGCCATCCCCCCACTACACATCAATCCCCCATGCACTTCAACCCCCCCATGTGCATCCACCCCCATGTGCAACATCCCCCATGTTCATCCACCTCATGCGCATCAGTCCCCCATGCATGACATCCTCCCCAGTGCAACCCCTCCCTCCAAACAACACCTCCCTCCCCAGTGCACCAGGCACTGAACACCAAATTGGCTGGATGTTGGTCAGTCTTCCATGTTAAGGGTGCAATCCTAACCATGTCTACTCAAAGGTAAGCCCCATTGTGTTCAACAGGTCTTACTCCCAGGAAAGTGTCTTTAGGATTGCAGCCTAAGTATAGGACAAAAACATGTTGCACCCCCCTTTCAGCCCCTTAAGGGTCAAATTTCTCCACATCAGTTCTTGGTGGGAGTTCATGTGGCAGAAGGAACTCCCTCCCTGAATTTCATGCTTCTAGGTTCAGGGGTTGGGGCGGAATGTTGATGAGTCATCAATTCTTCAATGCAAAGTATAGGGAGGAAAACGCATTGTGCCCCATTCCACCCCCTTCTGGTTGGAATTTCTGAAAACCGGCTCTTAGTGCACCCCTCCGTCACGGAAGGAACACCCACCCCAAATTTCACGCTTCTAGGCCCAGCGGTTTTGGCAGGGCTTTGATGAGTGAGTGAATCCGTCAGTGACTTTTCTCTTTCATATCTATATATATAAAAGAGAAAAGTCACTCACTGACTCACTCACTGACTCACTGACTGACTGACTCATCACTGCCCTGCCAAAACCGGTGGGCCTAGAAGCGTGAAATTTGGGGTGGGTGTTCCTTCCATGACTGAGGGGTGCACCAAGAACCAGTTTTCGGAAATTCCAATGGGAAGGGGGTGAAAAGGGCCGCAATGCGTTTTCCTCCCTATACTTTGCATTGAGAATTGCTGACTCATCAACATTCTGCCCCAACTGCTGGGCCTGAAGCATGGAATTCTGGGAGTTCCTTCTGTCACCTGAACTCCCTCCAAGAACCATCTGGAGAAATTTAACCCTTCAGGGGCTGAAAAGGGGGCAACGTGTTTTTCTCCTATACTTAACATGGGAGACTGAACAACATCCAGCCAATTTGGTGCTCAGTGCCTGGTGCCCTGGGGGATGTTGTTCGGAGGAAGAGGTTGCGCTGGCGAGGATGTTGCCCATGAGGGAAAATTGAGGGGAAGTTGTGCATGGAGGAAAGTTGCGCATGGAGGAAAGTTGCGCACGGGGGGAAAGTTGCGCACGGGGGGAAAGTTGCGCACGGGAGGGAAGTTGCGCATGGGGGTTGATGTGCATGGGGAAGTTGCGCATGGGGGAAAGTTGCGCACGGGGGAAAGTTGCGCATGGGGAAAAGTTGCGCATATGGGAAGTTGCGCATGGGGGGATGATGCACATGGAGGAAAGTTGCGCACGGGGAAATTTGCGCATGGGGGAAGTTGCGCCTGGGAGGAAAGTTGCGCATGGGGAAAGTTGCATATGGGGAAGTTGCGCATGGGGGGGTTGATGCGCATGGGGGGTTGATGTACATGGGGGAAAGTTGCACATGGGGTAACTTGTGCATGCGGGGTTGTTGCGCATGGGTGAAGTTGTGCATGGGGGGTTGATGTGTATGGGGGAAGTTGCGCATGGGGGGTTGTTACACCTGGGGGAAAGTTATCCATGGGGGGGTTGATGCATATGGGGAGATGGCATATGGGGAGATGGCATACGGGGGAATTTTACTCCCGCAATGCGGGTACGCCTTTCGCTAGTATATAGATAAATCAAGGAGGATAGCACTATCTCCTCCTCCTCTTCTCCTCCTCCTCTCCTCCTTTGTTTCAAAAGTAACTTGACTGTTAGGTTAGCTAACCCTGGGTTAGTTAGACATACAGTAGCTACTGCACAACTTTGCAAACCTAGCATAAAATTTTTGCAAATACTGCACAACCTCAAATACTTATGGTTTGGTTTTCCTACATTTATATTCCACTTGTCTTCCTCCATAGCTCTGGAGTGCAGCACCAGCTTTCCATACAGAAGATCTGAGGTTCAGTGCTTGATACCTCTGGGTAGGACAGGGAAAGCCTCCCTATCTGGAAGTCGCTCACCCTCTGTCCTGTCCTGTCCTGTCCTGTCCTGTCCTAAACCTGCTAGCACAAGGAAAGTGGTTGTATTATGTGCCACAGAGCCAACAACCTGAGAAAGCACCAGGGGTGCAACACCCTTATTCTAAAGTTTCCATACATGAAACAGCAGAACTTCACAGCAAGATGTCATCTAATGTTCCTTCCATAGGACAACTCTGTAATTTCTCTGGCCAAAGCACTGAGCAAGAGTCTCCGGATTCTGGATCTTTCCTCCTGTGTCTCTATCACCAACAAAAGCATTAGAACAATCGTGTCCTACCTCTCACGTTTAACAGTCCTACGTTTGGCCTGGTGCAAGGAATTGACGGACTGGGGTCTGCTGGGAATTGAGGAGCCCAACAAGGCGTATGAGCTCAACAGAGAGGTGAGTGAGCTTACAATTTTGAGGCTGGTTATGCATTGGGCAGGAGGTAGAGAAGCCCCATAATGATTTAGTGTTGATGGTCCACCTCTTACCTGTTCTGAAAGGAGCCCAAGGTAGTAACAAGCATCTCCCTCCACCCTGTAGGCAGGAATTTGGGCCAGATCTGGTTCATATTGTCTCTTTCAAAGCCCTAATCTGTGCCCATGCATCTGTCCTAACAGGAGTGGGAGCAACTGGGATTGCCCAACTGCTAAAGTGGTGGAAAGTACTGGAGGTAGGCACCGCTTCTGGAAGAGAATACCTTCTGGTGTTGGATGACTTCAGGGGAAGGCTGGGCTGGTAGTTTGCCCAGACTTCCTTCAACTCCAGGATCCATGATTCCCTTCGTTCAGTGGTCATAAAGGGATCAAAATATGCCAACCAATTGCAGAAGCCAGCTGATGCATCTGTGGTGGTGCATGTGCTGCATCCTTTGGTGGGCAATCAGGAATGCCTCTTGGGTCCCTGGAAAGTTTGTTCCCTTACTTTGGGACTGCACAGTGGCTGTGAAAATCCAATTTTCACTGGAAAATTGGATAGGATTGGGTCCTCAGTCACCACAACTAGAATGAAACTCTCTTGTTGAAAAGTATAGCTTAGTTCCCAAATGCCAGGAACACTTAAAGGTTATCACCATTTCTGATATAACTAGAGATCAAATGATGGACTAGACAGGATAGTTTGGCAGGTAACCGTGTCAGTTAGGCTCATCATATTGATGAATTTGGTTGAATGAGAATCCCCCTAATTGGTACTATCCTTGTATGTAAGTTTTACTTTGTGTGCTAAAGGAGAGAGCCTAGAACCAAAGCTTTTATTTTAGAACCAAGATGCTCTTAACCCAGGGTTGCCATATTTCCCGAAAAACAGAGACAATCCTGATTTTGGGGAATTGTGTTCAGATACTGATAAATGAGAAGAGAATGGGAATGGCAGTTTTGTGGAAAAGGATTATGGTAACCCTATCTTAACTTCTAAAAATGCTCTATCTACGCATATTAATAATAATAAATGTGTTTAGAATATAACTGTGGTCTCCATTGTGTAGTAGCAGCACCATGGATGCTTTGAGAGTTATTTGCTCTGGGAGCAAAGCAACGTTTCCCAACAGTCACTCGCATCCTGTGAATGGTACACAGGATGCCCAGAGCAGTCCTCACCTCCTTTCATTCTGTTGCCTTGACAGAAGGATGCTGGCCCAAAGTTCAGCAGGAATTTTGGGAACATGGGGTTCTTCCTGCCACCTCCACAGGATCTGGAGCGGGACGCCCCAATTCTCATTGACCTGACTGAACAGGAGACGTCTCAGAAGCGCCATGTTTCACTGGCAGCTCTCACCCGTCTGCAAGAGCTGGACCTGACTGCCTGTGGGAAGCTGACAGACGTGAGCATAGCCAAGGTAGGGACACGGAATTTTTATGGGGTAGTTTTTATGGCCCAGGTTGTTTTGATGGCAAAACAAACCAGTTGAAGACTTGGCTTCAAGGTGCAGCTGCTTCCTGGTTTTGATGTAGCATATGCACAAATAAATGTGCATTTAGACAACCACAAGCACAGGATACAGAAGCAATAGATCAAGGCCAGGAAGATGTAAATTGGCCGAAAGGGGAAAGATGTCAGAATTAAGCAAGGAGTGGGAGGCTTGAGGCATAACAGTGGCAAGTACAAGGGTATGAAAAGAGGGGTCCAGTTAAGAAAGAGTGAGTAATAAGGGAAAGGAAATGGTTAGAGGCAGAGAACAGGGAAAGTTTGGCACAAGTCTAAAATATGCTGTGGGTGGGGGAATGAAGGAGAGACAGTGCAAAGATATATTGGAAAACCCACATCAGAATAGAGTTGTGGGGCAGGGGATGGGAAAGCATCAAGCATCAAATGTCATGTTCCTCATCTTTGATGAAGCACATAATGATGTTCATGCAAGGCATTGAGAAGAAAATGGTCACCTTTTTGCACCAGCAAAGAAAGAGTTAATCTTTATCCATTCAGGATTTTAGGGTGGTCCAGTCTGGCTGGACTGCACCGCTTTAGATTCAGGGAAGACCTTGTATGGGGAAGCCTATTAAAAAGATAGCCTCGCACGTTCTAGCCTCCGTCTTTTTTCTTGAGATGCTTGTTTTCCGCATGCAGGTGGGAAAGTCCCTGGTCACTCACAGCAGCAGTTTTGAGCTGAATAATCTCAAATGTTGTTGCCCCGAATATGCTGTTGCACTCACAGCTCCGTCTTCTGGCCAGCTGGCATGAGCTTCTCCTGAGCACGTGTTTCAGCTCCCATCAAGTTGAAAACAGGCAACTAACAAAGCAAAAACTTGGATTGAGAGTATTTTGCAAGACAAACACACATTTCTAGTGAACTTTAACTTATATACAAGTGATGTCTTGATAAATAAGCAAAAAAGTTACTCCCGGCTAGAATACAGCCATTTTCATACAGCTCCCCCCAACTGTCTAATTGAGAGATCAGCCTATGCATGTCTACTCTGAAGTAAGCCTATTACAGTCAGTGGGGCTTACTCCTGTATAAGGGGCAATGGAAAGGTGCCTGAGAGACCTATGGGTCTTCCTTTTCCATGCAACAACCTGCCCATTCTTCCTTCTCCAGGTCATCAGATTTCCGGAGCTCCGCCGCCTGTCTCTGAGCTTGGTGCCCCACATCTCAGACGTCAGCCTTATCGCCGTCGCCCGGAACTGCCGGACCTTAGAGCACCTCTCCGTAAGCCATTGTGTGAACCTGACTGACCACGGTTTTGTAGAGGCAGCCATCTCCCTGCCCAGGCTTCAACACCTCATCCTTTCTGGCTGCAACCAGCTCACGCCCCGGTGAGTACCACCGAGTCCAAAGGCCATGGGTGAGATACAGCTAGCAGGTGCACTGAAGGCTGTGAGCCACAATAAACCTAAAGCCAGTATAAGGACAGGACTACCTGGGGAAAGGCAATAACAACCACCATTTCCACTTGCAGAACTCTGAAAGCTGTCGGGCAGGACTGTCGGCAGCTGAAGTCCTTGGACATCTCCATGTGCAGTGGAATCAGCATGACCGATGTTGAACATTTCCAGTCGCGCCTCCCATTGCAGACTAATATCCAGTCACGGTTTGTGGGTGGAGCGGACCTTTCCATCACACTGTGAAGGGGGCATTTCAGGCCCAACAAGAACGATCAGCTCCACCCTGGGATGGGGAAGGAGGGCTGCCTCTGAGCACAGCTCCTGCCTGGTAGCGCCACTGCCTCTGATCTCCATTTGCCCAGAGACAAGGCTGCAACACAGCTGCACCACCAGGTGGGTATGGCAACCATCTGTCCTGGCCCTGGAGGACACCAGCCTCCCCCCAAACCCACTTATTGGTGCTGCTCACTGTAGCAGCACCACCATCGCTCCACCTTTCATGTGCTGGGGTCTGTAGATGTTAGCTGTAGCCAGGTTGACCCTTTGTTGGTGGGAAAAAAGCCAACAGCCCCAAGTCAAGACTAGATCTGCTTATTAGAGTCATCTTTTTGGATGTTCCTAGTGGCAAGCAGTTCCTCTGACCCTTGTTTTCAGCTTTAAGGAACACCCTGTAGACAAGGGGGCTTCAACAGCTTGAATTGCCAACCTGCAACCGGAGACACTTCATTTTTCAATATGGCGTCTATACATCCTTGGCATGTTCAAAGAGTGAAGAACAACATTTTGGGAACATTTTCTCAGCTCGCTTCCTTCCTGCAAATCAGAGAGAATTTAAATGGCAAGCTGATGGCCACTTTGTCCAAGCCTTTACCATGCTTCTACACTGGGGTTTTCACCCACCCAAACCAATTGAACTAATAAAGGATTCCCACATCCACTTATTACGAGTTTAAAAATATGCTACAAGTCATTCCCCACATAAGCTCCAACTGGTGCCCCAATCATCCCACTGTTCTAAGCTCTTAAGTGTTCCAGTAAGGCTACAATCCAGAGTAACGACAGGACCTCTTACATTGATGTAGTTACGATGCCACCTATGGGAAATCTATGGGAAGTGCATAGAGCAATCCAGAGTAAGTGCCTTCCCGTAGTTACTCTGGATTGTAGGTAAAGTCACATGAATCCTACAGTTTGGTAAAGGATGCTTAGTCAGTGTTGCTAGCCCACTGTTGATCATCTTGTTTAACCAAGGCCTTGATGTGACCTACCAGTCACATCAACTGGAAACTCACCCAACACCATCATCAGGAATCCATGTGGATCCATTAGTCTCTAGCAACAGACCTCTACTTTTGCAAAGTTCCTGGGCATGATTCCATCCAAAGCTCACAGGGGATTTGTGATCCACTCATGATAAAGGGACTCATGACCATCTTCCCTACCCACAGGGCCTCCTTCATCCTTCCATCTACCACAACACATCAGATCCAGCATGTGCCTGGCTAGGGGTAATGCAATTTCAAGCAGGCGAAGGATTGTCTCACAAAAATGTCACAATAGGACAATTTTGAAATTCAGGACCATGGTAGAACCAAAACTTCATATGCTGAAATCCTAAAGACATTTTCCTGGGAGTAAGACCAATTTAACACAATGGGGCTTATGTCTGAGTAGACATGGTTAGGATTGTGCACATCATTTCCCATGCAACACATCTCCCCAGGGATGCCACATGCATAAAAAATGGAATGAGCAGAGCCATTCTAGATTTCAAAGCATTCACATCAACACCAAAACTTTGTAAACATAATTCCCTTTATTTATAATAATTATTATGGCTTCTTGCCCAATGCAGTACCACAGTGAACATATTACAGTAGAAGCACCTGAGCAGGAGACCGGGGTGGGACTCTTAGAGCCCCTTCACAGGAGATAGTGGTGGAAGTGGGAAGGGTAATGGGGTAGGGAAAGAATGGGTTCCTATTAGTCAGTGCAGAGCTATGGTGCTGCCAGGTCTCTAATGCAAAGAAAAAGATTTAAACGTAGTGAGGATACAGGATTCCAGTGCAACAGACTCAGTGTTTTAAACAAAAACAACAAAACCAGGCAAAACGATGCCATAATAGTTAACATGAATACAAAACAGGCACATAAACCTTCAGGGTAGTTGAGAAGGAAGTAAGGAGCTGGCGGCCAACGGAAGCTGTATCCTTTCCAGCTTGCCTCATCCCACAAATTCCAAAGGATCACAGTACCTCTCCTGGGAAGTGGCATTAGCAAAGGAAAGGGAACAGTCTCCTCATGGGGTCAGATGCATGTTCATCAAGTTACACATCAATGTGACACTTAAAATTAGATTTTGTTTACCCACTCAAAGTGGCAGGCAGACTAAGAGCTGGGCTTTGTGTATGTCATAATTAGCTTGGGCAGAGAAAAGTGCAAAATTGTAGTGCTGGTGCCATATGCAGTGGGTTGCCAAAAAAGGACAATCCCGATTTTGGAGGATTGTGTTCATGTACTAGCCTGTTCTGATTTTGTGGAACAGAATTATGGCAACCCTATATATGCAGTTTCCTGAGAATCTCCACTTCTTTTTTAAAATAAGTCTGTTTTTAGTCCTTGCATTTGTGAAGATGTGCTCAGAAGAACATAGCAGTACCCAATAAAATCTCAAGCCAGACACACCATTCGGATCACGGCATAGTTTCTTCCTCAGCCTTTTCCCCTGGCCAGCAGAATGAATGAGAGTCATTCAATCATTCCAAAGAATGGCAAAACTATGTAATGCACCACCAAATCTAATGCCCACCCCATACTTATAATCAGAATACTGTACTTACTCAATTCTAATTAACATTGAATCTAATGCGCATACTGATTTTGAAGACTGAATTTGGCTGAAAAAGGTGTATTTATTTGAGTAAATACAGTATTTGAAATATGCATTTGGTTGGTTTTTTAAAATATAATTTTGATTTTTTTTAAAAAAGCAGAGAATACACACACACACACGGCTATCAAACTTAACGTACCATGAAATGGTTTTCAGGAACAAAACATACCCAGGATTTTGGATCCATTTTGAGAGTCTGCTTTGGAATAGGCACAAACTGGAAGCCCAATCCCCCCAAAAATGTCTCTGGAAGGGGGAGCCCTCAGAAGGGGAGCAACTGTAGTACCTTGCCTACAGTCGTCACAAAAAGTGTCCCCTGAAAGGTCATTATGCTACAGTCTTAAACAGAGTGCCTCACTTTCCAGCTTCAGATCAGAAACGTACCTGTGACTATCATTTTATAAAGTGCTAATTGTTGCCTTGCAAAATGTACCGAAAGCCAAATAAACCACTACCAGCGTCCAGGCTAAAACTTATATAAAACTTATATAAAAAACTTTATATATATGCAGGTATTACCCGGTATCCACATGGGACATGTCCTGGTGGGCCTTCCCACAGATACTGAAAACCGCAGATATGCGGAAACATTTTTTCTTAATTGGCACAATATTTGATAAGTCATGTGGATTCACACCACAGGAGGAAGGACTGATGTCCAGTAGTGGAGCGTGTATTTTGCATCCAGAAGGTCCTAAGTTCAGTCTCTGGCACCTTTAGGTAAGGCAGAAAATATTTTATCACCCCAAACCTTTTAGAGTCACTGTCTGCTGAGCTAGACAGAGCCACAGTCCAATGCAGCTGGAGATGGATTCCTATGTTGCAGACATCTTTGTAGGATTAACAAGACCCCAATGGCCTTGGAGCAAACAAATGCAGACTAGAGGCGCCGTTTTCCCCTATAGCCTATAGGGCTATGTACTTCTTTCTAGTATGTAATTTTTGTAGTATAAGGATGGACTCATACTACAGGTGAGGAGATGTGGTTCCCTAAAACACAAGCCAAGATCTGTAGCTGACTTCTTTTTTTCCAGCTCTCAATGTTGCAGAATCCTTACTCGCATACAAGAGGGCTGTGGATGCACAGGCAAATGCCAGCAATTCAACTCCTCCATAAAACACCATTTCCATCCTTGTGTCTTGAAGATGCATTTTCTCCCTGCAATGCTTTCTAGTCCCAACAAAACTAACCTGGAAGAAACTATTTCAAATTTGGCAGCCCCTCAAGTGGTGCAGCAAGAACAAAATTTAGGTCAATAGATATGCTCAAGCGCTCAGTAACGTTTGAATCAACATTTAGACAACAACAGTCGAAATACTCTGCAACAAACTATAATCCTCTGCAATAACCATAGTTTGCTAGACCATCCAAATCAGGCAAGGCACAGCTATAGTTAGCAGACAGTTCCAAACAGACCACTGTTTAGTTTGCGGGTTAGTGCTAACCATAATCTGCCTATTTTGGAAAGCATGGCACATTGTGGTCAAGATCATCCTAGCAATGAGGAGAAATATGGCGATCGTCTTAGGTAGAGGACTGATGGGGTACCCAGCTCTATTGTTCTCTTCCCTGGTTTTGAAAAGGAATGGGGAACTGAGAAGAAGAGGATGTGCTGCTATAGAGTGTCTTCATATCTCTTGATACTCTAGCCTAACATTCTCTTCTCCTCCACAGTTCCATTCCTTCTTTTAAGGAGGTGAGACAATCAGTATCTGTTATCCTCCTGCAGGCACCAAGAGGACTTGAGCTGGTTCTGACTTGGTCAGGAGAAACTGGCAAATAGACCCAGCATGCAAGAAAGGAGAGGAAAGCCCCCAAGCATGTTCTTGATCAAGTTGGATCCTCATTCAGACATAGGCTGCAATCCTAAAGATACTTTCCTGGGAGTAAGACCCATTGAACACAATAGGGCTTACTTTTGAGTAGACATGGTTAGGATTGTGCTCGGAGTCAAGAGAACGTAAGAAGCAGTGAATGCTCACAAAGAATGAGTTCGGACGGTACATTCTCCAAGAGGTGGCCCTTACTGTTCTATATGGGTGAAATCATAGCAGAAGTTTAAGTTACTTGGGGGCTTTGGGACAATGGGTGGAGCATCTGGGATGGGAATATTTTCCAGGTCCAGCAACCGCAACTTGAGCTCCATCGACAGCAAGATATCCAAGTCGCTCTGGGTTCGCTCGCTCACCATCTCTCGGCCCAGAAGCACATTCAACCCATCTGTCCATAGACAGAACTAAAAAACAAAAGAAAAACATGTTTTCTTGAATAATCAGTAACTTCCAAACTTTTAAACATCAACAACTGTGTAATAAAAATTGAACAATTTTAAGTTTATTTGAATATTTTGGTCTTGATTAATTTTGGTGCGAGTTTTTTAAAAATGCTACTATTCTGGACACAGCATTAATTGTCTGGCCACAAATCTATACAGTTGTATATTATGACTGACATTACAATGCAGGATAAGACAAAATTATGATAGCTAAATAAAATTTTGAGACAAAAAATTACTACAGAGATCAAATTCAACATGAACAATGTTTGTGTTATATAGTGTATGCATATGTTCAAGAAGCATATGTTCTGCATATGCATATGCATATGTTCTGCTTGCCAGAGCTCTTTTCCTTGGTGTGTGGACAGTCCGGCCAACAACCCTTTTTAAAAGGAAAAATGGGAAAGGGGTAGAATGGCATATTCAGTGATAAACCCAAGCAAGGTTTCCACAAAACAGCTAGCATGAGGAGGTGAACTAGCAGGGAGTACCTGACCTTTCCCTACAATTTCCTACCTGTTTTTTCCCCATCATACAGCCGACACATCTTTAAAATATGCTCCATTCTCTTAGGATCCTAGAGTTCATCTGTGGCTACTTACCTCATTAGGGATGTTGGTGGCGCAAGTGGTTAAGACACTGTGCCTGTTAACCAGAAGACCAGGGTTTCTTGATCTGGATCCCCATAAGACAGAGTGAGCTCCTGTCCTTAGCCCAGCTGTGCGACGCAGCTGGAACCCATCGTATCGGGTCTTCCGTTCCATTGGACTATTATAGTGGCGTGGAGAGGGGGATTGGGTAACAGCCTATCCTCCATATCAATCTACCCAGGCCTTTGTGCTTCACATACAGTGTTGAGCACGATACCATAGTCTTTCAAGACTGATGGATGTCAAGTTTTACTTACCTCATATCTTGTAGGGGCAATGAAATTCAGATACTCCCCAACGTCATAGCTGACAGAGAAGGCCAGATCGAGGAGATCCTGGGAGGAGGGGAGAGAAAGAAAAATGGGAACGGTCTTCAGGTTCTTATAGGGATCAAAACTAGGAGAGGAAATCCTGATAATGACTTGAACATAATACTATTGTATTCATGGGGATCTGAATCCCGACCCAAATCTGGTGTTCTGCCCTGTGTACCCCAGGATCTTTCTCCCATCATAGATGATACTGGCACACAAGATGACAATGTGGCTTCAGTGTAGGATTCCCAAGAAACAAGAGCACATGACCACATTCACCATTGGATTGACTCTCATTTCCTTGCCTGGGTTTTCAGTTCCTTATCTGGCCTCAAAAGACTCATTTTTAACAGCACCTATACAGAGTAAGCAACCTGGTTTTCTTGGCAGTGATGCACCTAGCCATGAGCTACTGAAATATGGCATTGCAGGTCTTAACCTCATCACCAACTCTTTGATGCAACATCAGCACCATGAATAAGGCAATTCCTGCTCTAGAAACTGTCTTGGCACATAGGATGCATAGGACAGGATGATGTACCTTGTTCTGCTTGCCAGAGCTCTTTTCCTTGGTGTGTGGACAGTCCCGGCCAACAAGCAGTGTTTTCATGTCTGCCACAGGAACTATGTGTGTATGCGTGAGAGAGGGAAAAAGGTGTACAGATCAGCATTTCTTTGAACACCAGACTGGGATATACCAAAAGATATGCAAAGCTTGAACAAGGAGTATCACATCTCAGAATATCATGTGCCACCTAAGAGGAAATGTCATAAGTTCTGAACTCTCTTGATCCAGGAATTTCTTGTCTGCTTTTCTACCTCTGTAAGGCATCTCCCAGTACTACAATCACACACACACAAAATGTACACACAGTTCTAAATCATGTGTACCTGAACTTCAGTTTTTAGAAAAATTGCAATGCACAAACATCTATGGCAGTGCTCACCAAACCACAACTGAGAGTTGGATCCAGCGCAGTGCCGCATTCCTTCCCCCATGTGAGCAGTGCTTATCATTCCACCATGTTGCTCACACAAAGCTCACCTGAAATTGCTATAACACAACACTAGACAGAAGCACATTTATTGAATATAATTTGCACCTGGTGCTTTATGGACAGCACACAGCCTGCTTATGTGCATGGGATGGAATCCACTTACCTTTCTCTTGCAGATTCTCAATAGGGGGACTTTCTGTACCCTCTTCGACATCTCCATAGTGCAGGAACTTGTGGTTGGGAGACAGGCGGCAGTACCACAGCTTGTCTGCCAAACAGAAAAAGCAGAATTCAAATGTGTAAATAGAACTTTTCCAAAAGTGCCAACCATGCTTCAGCTATTGGAACAAACTATTCCAGATCCAGCCTGCTGGTGACACATAAGTGTCTCTTCCAACGCTGCATTAATATGGACTGTGTTTAATTAATATGGGATTAACTATTCCACTTGAAGGTGGGGAGAATTGCCTTCCTGCATTGGGTCGATGTTGGCGGCCGTTGCTCTATGCCAATAAAGGTATTTGTATTTGTATTTTTATATGGGATTAAATAATACAGGTTGTTTTCAATATAATTTTAAAATGTTTCTAAATACTTAAATTTACTTTGATTTTATGTGCTTTTACAGTGGCGCCTCACATAACAAGTGCCTCGTGTAAAGTATGTTCCACATAACGAACAAAAATTTCCCTAGGATTCTCGTCACTTAACAAACTGCTTCACATAACAAACACACTTGTTGGCAGTTGGAGCAGACGCGCTGGCCAGCAGCCCTTTTAAAAAGCGTCAGGGCTGCCTAGCGCACCTGCCCATAGTGAAAGCAACACTTCCACACTGTTCCTCCTGTGGCTGGGCATCCGCTGGGCAGAGGGAGAGAAGAGCAGTGGAGAAGAGGGAAGCAGCTCAGGGCTATCCAGAAGGGAGCAGGGGAGAGAGAGGCTCAGGATGGAGAGAAGCAGAAAGTGGGGAGACACTTGGAAAGTGGACTGGACTGCAGAAGAAAGTGTTTGATTGCAGCCTCCTAACCACATCTACCCAGAAGTAAGCCCCATTGTGTTAAATGGGGCTTACTCCCAGGAAAGTGTCTTTAGAATTGCAGCCTAAGTAAAGTTCATAGGACCATGCACATTGAATGCATGTTTTGAATTCAATTCCAGCGTTTTGTCATCATTTTTACATACAGTTAATATTTTTATATGAATATTTTTGGGGTTCTGGAACCAATCGTATGAGTTTCCATTATTTCCTGTGGAAAAATCCACTTCACATAAAGAATGTTTCACATAACAAACATGCCTCCAGAACAAATTAAATTTGTTACGTGAGGCGCCACTGTACTTATGTAGTTAGCTGCCTTGGGTCAGCTTGCAACGAAAGGCGGGATGTAAATCCTGTAAATATAAATAAAATTAAGGGGACAATGCGGTGACTCCACTCACAGGTCAGGAGTGTCTGTCAGAGGCAGCTCACGAACTTGGGGTCCCTTTTGGTCCCTTTAATGTCATATTCCCTCTTGGAAGCTTTCACATTTCTGGGCTCTCTAAAATAACCACTGGAATACAATGGGCCCTCAGTAATTCCAAGGGATCTCTTCTAGGACACTGAATCAAATTCGCAGATGCCGAGCCCACGGATAAAAAGTGCCCACCATATTTACAGTCAATGTTCTTTCTCCTGTGCCCAGAAGGTCACATTCCCTTGAGATGTACCTTGCCTGCGCCGGCTGCTGATTTTGCGAAAAAGTGTTCCCTCGGAGAGATGCAGGAGCCTTTGCTGTTGGATCAGCTTAAGGAGCTCAGGTTTCAGCTGCTCCTTCAATTCCCTGGGACAAAAATAAGGTGGAACCATAACACAGGTCTCCAACCCTCTCCCCCCTCCACTATCTCTGCCACCAGAACAGAACAGCCTCAACTCCGAACTGGGATCAGCCTTTCTCCCCTTCTGTTACTCCAGTGTTTTTCAAAGTGGGGGTCGGGACCCCTTTGGGGGTCACCTAGAGCTTTCCTGGGGGTTGCCTAAAGACCCCTTGTGCAGGGGGCCAGGTCAGGCTTGCCAGACCTCTGGCTGTAGCTGCACACGCACTGGGGCTGACTGACAGCCTCAGGGCCCAATCCTATGCATGCCTACTCTGAAATAAATCCCATTATAGTCAGGGGGGGCTTTACTCCCATGTAAATGTGGATAGGATTGCAGCCTCAGGGCCCAATCCTATTCATGTCTACTCAGAAATAAATTCCATTGTGTTCAGTGTGTGCATAGAACACACATTTCATTTGTAACAATGAAAATACATCCTGCATATCGGATATTTACATTACGATTCATAACGGTAGCAAAATTACAGTTATAAAGTAGCAACAAAAATAATTTTATGGTTGGGGTCCCCACAACATGAGGAACTTATAAAAGGGTCACGGCGTTAGGAAGATTGAGAACCACTGTGTTACTCGGTCCCAATACCCACTTGGACCACTCAATACCCACATGGACATGCACAGATTTTGTAAAGTTCTACCTCTATATTGTAGATACGTCAATCAAATACTATTGATAGATCTCATATGGCAGACAAAAATCAGCAAGCCCTTCCTACTTACAAGACAGGGGCAGCGAGGATCTCCTCCTGGTGCATTCGTTCCGTCTGCCGGAGACGCAAGATCTCACTGTAGTTCAGAGCATTCACTCGGTTTTTGAAGATCTCCAGTGATGTGGGCCGAAGGGTCAAGGTCCTGGTGATCTGCTCCCGAACCACCTGCATGACCTGTAGGAGCCAGACAAGCAAGTGTGGCAACAACACACGGAGATTCAGAACTCATTGTACAATGAGTACAAATACAAAACAATACAAAATGTTGTTTTGTATTCAAATACATAACAAAGGAGCAAATTGCACTGAAACATGGATACTCAGCAAGACCTTACCTTGTCAAAATCTTCCTGCGTGGCCCGCATCTCCTTCCAGGTCTTGTTCAGTAGCTGGATGCAAATGCAGAAGAGCTCTTCAAAAAAACGCTCTTGGCCAAAGAACATGGGGTAGAAGGCTTGAGCGGTCTCGGAGCCTGTGGAAACAGAACACACTCCCCGTTGCTACTACTATCTATGCATCCAAACTGGAGAGGCAACTCAGAATAACACCACCATGCCACATATCCTATTTACTCAAATCTAACACACAAAATCTAGTCTCCAAAATTTGATGCATATTGCATTTCATGGTGCAATAAAAAGCTATGGTATAGTGCTCGGCGCTGCATACGCTGCATGGGAAGCATGAAAGCCTGGGTTAGATTGTTATGGAGGATAGGCTATTACCCAAGCAGCAAATCCCCCCTCTCCACGCCACTGAATTAGTCCAGTGGAAAGGCAGAGCCAATACAATTGGATCCAGCTGGCGTCGCAGAGCTGGGCTAAGGACAGGAGCTCACCCTGTCTTGTGGGGCCGACCCGGGTCTCAAACCCTGGCCTGCTGGTTAACAGGCACAGTGTCTTAACACATGTGCCACCCACAGCTCATGGTGCATTAGACTTAAGTAAATACAGCATTTTGATTATATGTATAGGTTTATTTTGTTTAACAGTTCACTGTATTGTAATAAAAAGTGTAAAATAAACCCACTGTTGTATAACGCAGTGCAATTAGGAAAAAAAATCATATTATTGTCATATAACTCATTGTATGTGATAACCTGCTTTGCAGCTGCACATAGCAATACCCAGTAAACATTTTTTAATAAATTTCAAGTCTTTTAAAATTGAGGTGTGCATTAGATTTTATGGAGCATTCGATTTGAGTGTGTGTGTGTGCATGTGTGTGTGTGTGTGTGTGTGTGTGTGTATATATATATATATATATATATATATATATATATATATATATATATATATATATATATATATATATATATATATATATCTCACAACTGGCACTGCCATGTAGAAATCATACTGAAATATCTCTATAAAAAGTTACAGCCAAAAAGTAGCAGAGAGGGGACAATGGTACATCACCATGTCCACTGCCCTGTGCAGTACCTCGGCCACTTCATGGGAGGATGCCCATCATAGGGCTGACACCCTTGCCTCCTGTATAGGCGACGCAAATCCTAGTGATGCCACTGAGAGCAGGAATGAGATTCCATGGGCAACTGTAGCTCAGAAACATCCCATCTCAAGTTACAGGGAGCTAATTAAGAGTATGCATGTGGAGCTCTCTTACACATCCAGAAGGATGTTCTGGCCACACCTGTGCACCTTCTTTTTCTCTCTCCCACACTGCAGGCTTTAAGTGACACATCTTGAGATCATCCCATACAAAACCCATAAGGAGCTGGACAGGTTTCTCAAAAGCAGAAGCGATGTGATGGCCCAATCTAGATGTGCTGCAACACAGCACACTGATGCATGATGCCTCAAGGAGTACAAAAAAACTACTCACAAGGTTCCCCCACATGAAGGATCTCACAGAGCATGAAGGCCAGTTGGATACTACTCCGGGCAAACGGGCACTCGTGTTTGTCCTCACGGCTACTGTTCTCAAGAACGAACTAGGAGAAAAGGGAGAAAAGTCATTGTCCTCAGGCATCAAAGAGGCACACAAGCTAGTTTAGGGAGGCATCACAACTGTAGGGAAAGGAGGTGATTTGCAACAAAGAGAGGGAGACAACCCCAAAAGGGTTAAAAGCAGAATGGATCTCAAATGGAATCCAATCTCTCCATGGCCAATGTTTCTTAGGTGACATTGAGCCAGTCATCACCTACACTTTCAGAATCACCTACTGAACAGTCACTGACTGACTTCACTGATTCAACAATGGCCAGCCAAAACCACCAGGCCTAGAAGCGTGAAATTTGGGGAGGGTGTTCCTTCCACAACGGAGGCACCCACCAAGGACTGATTTTCAGAAATTCCAACTGGAAGGGAGTGAAAAGGTGCACAAAGCATTTCCCTCTCTATACTTTACACTGAAGAAACCCTGAAGGAGGAACACTCTGGCACAAGCCCAGGACCTAGAAGAGTGAAATTAGGAGAGGGTGTTCCTTATGTCATGTGAGCACACACAAAGAACACAAAGAAATTTAACCCTTATGGGGCTGAAAAGGGGTGCAATGTGCATTTGTCCTATGCCTTACATTGAAGACTGACTGATCACATGGGAGGGAGGGAGCGCATGGGCTGGATACACATGATGTGCATGCGCATGGGCCAGATGGTGCACATGGGCCGGTGGTGTGCATGGGAGGGTGATGCACATGGGGGATGTTGCGCATGTGCCGGATGATGCACATGAAGGCATGGTGCGCATAGATGAGTTGATGTGCATGGGGAGGTTGATTCTCATGGGGGAATGTTGCACATGGGGGGACTGGTGTGCATGAGGAAGAACGCTGTGCACGAGGGGAAACATTGCTCCTACAATGAAGCTGCCCCATCACTACCAATTATGCTTTCCGTGCATGAAGGACCGGGGGGGGGGGGGGGTTAGGTTGAGAAGTAAGAATTTTTTAATCAGATCACCAGCTTGCTTAGAACCCTCTCAAGCCTACTACCCACAGCAAACCAGCTGGTTTACAGGCAAGAAATGACAGTAATACCCAATCCCATTTATCTCCTATGTTTGGTTTGTCAACATCGAAAACAAGGCAGCAGCAAGTCTTTAAGTTACCCTGCTATAGGCACTTGGGGAGTTTCGGGAGAAATAGACCATGCTGTCTAGAGCAAGCAGCCCTGGAGGGACACGGTGCAAATCCATTGCAGGGTTACTGTTATTCTGAAAAGGAAAAATACAAGGCAACTTGATGACTGGGCAAAAAAGGAAAAAAGGTCAATAAAAGGCAGGCATACCATACACAGTGCAAAATGGAAAGTTAGGTCAGGGAATAAATGTAGGAAGGGATAATAATTTAATGTGCATGCAGGCACAGCACTCTGCAAAATCCTATTGACTGACAATTTCATTTTCATTTTTTAAAAACCTAGCTTTAGATTTAGAAAAAAAACTAGCATTGCTGATGTACATGTGATAATATTTTGGGCCACATTCAGCAGAGGTCTCAGATCAGATTTCCTCCCTCCCCTCAGCCCCTGGATAATGAAGGCAACTTTATTAAAAAAAAACCTGGAAAATAATCTGTGGCTGCAATCCTAAAGACACTTTCCTGGGAGTAAGATCCATTGAACAGAATTGGTCTTACTTTTGAGTAGACATGGTTAGGATTGTGTTCAAGGGACTGTGTGGTTCAAGTATTTAACACTGTGCCTCTTAACCAGCATGCCAGGGTTTGAGACCCCGGTCCTACAAGACAGGGTGAGCTCCCGTCCTTAGCCCAGCTCTTGCAAACCTAGCAGTTCAAAAACATGCAAATCCAAGTAGATAAATAGGTACCACTTCATTGAGAAGGTAACACCATTCAGTGCGCATGTGGGCCACATGCACATATACAGCCACATACAGGCTGTATGGCTCTAGAAACGGGGATCTGGTTACCCAGGTCTACTCAGTCTACTCATATATGCCCAGTCTACTCATATATTTAGTACTTCACCCCAGGAACAAATTCCTTTGCAATTTGGATTCAGATTACTCTTGAATTTGGATTCAGATCCATTTGGATTCAGATTACTCTCAGTTGGTTACGACTAGCAGTATAACCAGTGGTGGGCTTCAGGCAGTTCTCACAGGTTCTATAGAGTGTCTGGTTCTGAGAACCCGTTACTAATGGGATATAGAACCTGTTGTTAATTTAGGTTATTAGGACATAAAACCTGTTTTTAATTTATTTGAATCCCACCACTGAGTATAACCTGTGGGGGACACTTTTACCTTTAATCTAAATCTTGAATATTGTGGAATTAGGTTTGCAAAAGTGTGCAAATTATTTAGATACATTCAGGGAAGTCTAACATTGAAGATAAAAGTTTTTTTAATGCAGCATTTAGAACATGTCAGTGTTATTCTGCACAGTGAAATACCTGCTTGGAATGAAAAGGGTCTCCGATCAGAGCACCCATGATGGATCAGGCCAGAGGCCCATCTAGTACAGCTTCCTGTATCAGACAGATGCCTTGTGGAGCACATAGTACAACAAGAGAGCTGCATCCTGGTGTCCTTCCTTACATCTGACATTCAGAGATCACCTATGTCAAGAACCTGGACATTGTACATAATCCATCATGGCAAGTAGCCTGTGGTGGACCTTTCTCCATAATTGTGTCCAATCCCCTTTAAAGGCTTCTAGCCCATATGCTGCAGCAAGGAGTTCTACAGATTAATCACATGCTGGGTAAAGAGCCTGTCTCACTGCCCTGTGAGCTTACATGTGCACAACCTTCTCTGTGGGACTCACCATGAAGCCCAGCTTGCGGAATTCTTTGGCACAAAGGGAGCGACGTCGCTCAGTGTTGAAGCTGCTCACAGAAGAGTCATTCTCTGACTCAAAGGCCACGTGGCGCAGGGACTGGAGGAGCTCTCTCTGTTCCTGTGCAGGGAGAATTACACGTTTACAGCCTCATATAAACATATTAAGTCTCTTTGAACTACAAGTCAAAAACACATATTATTTTAAGTAAGAAAATCAGCTATCCTTTGCTTATATGTGGTGATGATGTTTTCTGCTAAAAAGCAAAACAGCAGGAGTGTGCATTCACAGGTATCCCCTGCTTTCTGACAGTTCCTTTTCTGATGATCCACACTTTCAACACCTTCCAATTATATCCAGAACTCAATCATTCAACGCAATGGGAACATCTTGTCTCTTTCCATGTCTCTTTGCTGTTCTAGAGGCCAAAATTACCCTTCCCCATGTTGTTGCTTCTGGCCTAATCCCATTCCAGAATGAGAATCCATTTGGAGAAATCTTTGGCAGAAGGAATTTGCAAGATAAACGCAGCATTTGCAATTTTAAAAAGCCCTGGAAGCAAAATTTACAAACTGAAAAAATTGGTTCCACTTTTCAACGGTTTTCACTTTTGGACAGTGCTCCGGGCCCTAACTCATTCAATAAGTGGGGGATCCCTGTATGTGCAAACCCAGATCTGGTCTGCAGCCAAGAAAAAAAGTAGTTCTCCCACTTTAGTCTTGGATACAGATTCCCCTGCAGTGTTTATTTGACCCGGAAAGCAAACTCCCATTGACAGCAATGGGAACATCTTGGCTTATCTGTTAATCATTGGCCATCTGGTGAGATTGTTATGAATGACCATGTGAGGTGGGCGTTCACAGTGAGGAACACTTCAGAGGGATGCCAAACATTAGCCAGAGTTTTAAGAAGGAAGGAAAAATACATTATCAAGAAAGGCAGGAGATGCCACAGAGGAAGAGCAGGCATGAGTAAATTCTGGGGGAGAGGAGAAAGCAAGGCCAGGCCAACAGACCTGTGAGTAGGGATCCATGGGGGTCCTCATCCGGCGTTCCAGCAGGTTCAACGTGAGGGACTGCAGCACATATAGATAGTGGGCCATCTCATCACCGATGGGCTCTGAGGCATGGACAATGTTCTGGAAAAAGGAGATCATCACATTTAGTTCCACCAGCCAGCAACCAGCACTTATTCCCCGATGGGACTTTCCCCCTCCATGCAGTGGGACCTGGCAAGGTCAAGAGACCCACTCATTGAGGTCACAAGGATGGGTGGAAGAGACCCAGGAACAAATACTAGATCTGGAGAGTGAAAGAGCCAAGCCCAGAACATGGATGCCAAGGAGCCCTTCATACCCACCTTGTGGATAAACTGCCTGAGGTTCCTCTCCCCAATATAGTCCATCATATCCTAGAAACAGAAAAGAGACAGTGATAGACTATCCCAGCCTTATAGTCCCAACTTTCTTTTCTCTAACCTAGCACACAATCCTAAGAAATGTACGCTGGCCTAACTCACCTGGCCTGTCTTTCTGTGATGGTTGTCTTATGCCTGTGCATTGGCCTAACATCCCCCAGGAGTGACACAGAAGTGTCTTAGTGCACTTTTGTGACACCCCCAGGTTAGCACAGGACTTATGCTGGGGCTTAGGCCAGCCTAAGTGGAGGTTAGGACTGCAGCCCTATCCCAGCATGTTATTGTTAGCTTCCCAGTTACAAAGTCTGATGCCACTTGACAAAGTTACCAACACTGCTGGTGAAATCCACAAGATATTTAACCCCCCTGCTAAGGTCCCTTGTTTTAACATGAGAATGTTTATCTGTTCCTCCCGCTAACCAATCTACACTTTTGTCTGGGACTACATGATGCAGATGGTCGTCAGCGTCCTTGATAAAAGGTGACTGATTCAGCATCCTTGATCATAAGAGCTCTCCTGATCCAACCACCTCCAACCCCTTCCCCCTTTACTTTTACCTTCCTTTCCGAGTCGCTGGCGTTGAGAAGCAAAGCAATAAGCAGAGCCATGGCTTTCAGCTGCAGCTGCCGATTCATTCTGGAAAGTAAGGGAGAGAAGGTGAGCATTCTGTGCCCCTCACTGTGGCCAATGCGGCAGTTCAGAGGATATGCGCTACTGCCGCAGCCTGCATGTCTTGCTTGTGGCCTTGCTTGATACATTTGGACTGACACTGCACAAAACCAGATTCTGAAACCCAAAGGGGTTTTGGACCAGACCGGTCTGACTTTCCTTCTGATGCTTCCCTGATGATGCAGGCCTGTCTGTGTATTTATTTTTATTTGTTTATCAAATTTATACCCCACCTTTGTCCCACAAGCAGGACTCAAGGTGGCTAATAACATATTATTACAATAAAGTTGAAAACATCACAATTAATTTAAGAATTAAAAACATTTAAAACATTGCTACACCCAAAATTACATAAAAATTAAAATCATAATAATACACAAGCTTAGGATTAATTGAAGGCTTTTATAAATAAATGCATGGACAATGCATGTGGACAATGCATGGACTGTAAACACTTTTTATAACAATCTTTTTTTTTGGCTAAGAAAAATGCTGTTTGATTTTATTTGTCTTTTGGATGAAAAGCAGATCATCACCACATGAGGAGGGAAGACAGAGCCAACCAAGAAGCAACAGGGCTGTATAATTTCAAGGGCACTGACGCCAGGTTGCTCAGATCCCTGGCACAAAGCCCTGCCCTGACAACACCTCCAGCGCACCTTCTGATGGCACATTGGATCTACTGCTGATGTGGAAATTTTCAGGGTCAGCCTGGTCAGGTGGAACTCCTGAGGGACGTCAGCTGTTGCCAGCATCCTGATGGATAAGTGTGCATTTAGGCAAGAAAACCAAAAAGGGCAGAAATAAAAGGACAGAAACTGAGAAGATAAAAATAAAAGCACAGTCTAGTTTTGTGCTTACACTTGCAGAAGGGCAATGAGGCGGTCCAGGGTCACTTCATGCTTGACCAGCTCAAAGAGAGCACGGCTGGTGGGCACCATATTCTCTAGGATGGCCAACGAAATCTGCTGGATGGAGGCATCCATGGGGGTTATATTGACATAGCTTACGATCTGCAACAAACAAAAAAGAAAGTCATAAAAACTAAAGGTTTCCAGGCTCTTCTATCCAGATACTTATCGTAAATTGTCTGACTTCTCCAAGGACACCTGGGTGCGGTTGCCATAATTCTCTTCCACAAAATCGGGATCCTCTGTCCCTTTTGGCAGTATGTGAACACAATCCCCCCAAATCAGGATTGCCCGTTTTCTGGGGACATATGGCAACCCTACGGAGACACAATTTCTGCGGGTGTAAAACTTTTGTCTGCATATTCCTTAATATCTTGCAAAATCATAATTCCCAGGATGTCTTGATGATGTCATGTCTACATGACAACATGTAGAAGATTCCAGATTCAATCTTTTGCCTTCTCCTTTCATTTTCCTTATTCAAACATATATCTCACTTTACCCCACCGGCTCAAAGCTGCTCACACTATTTTCCGACATTTTAGCTATCTTATCTCCAATCACAGGGATCTCAGTTGAGGAAATAGCTCAACCACCCTAGAGAACAACCAGCAACCTGGATAAAAGTCTTTATTTTGTTTTACTCGAAAGACAGACAGCACTAGAATAAATTTTTCTTCTTTGGCTTTTAGTATTTTACAGGAAATTGCCCACAAGGAAGCATGAATGACTTTTCATCCCCTTTCTGCAACAAACGAAAGGGGAAGTTCCAGAATGTTCTAGAAAGGAAACGGTTTAGGCACCTCTCTGCAAAACTGGTGCAGGAATTTCATCATGCTCTATTGTGATTTCTGGTGGTACCCAATGGAGCCCACAATATACCTCATACAACCTTATGTACACACACACATATGTATACAGTACAGTGGCGCCTCACGTAACAAATTTAATTCGTTCCAGAGGCATGTTTGTTACGTGAAAAATTCTTTACATGATTTTCCCATAGGAAGTAATGGAAACTCAGACGATTGGTTCCAGAACCCAAAAAATATTCATATAAAAATATTAACTGGATGTAAAAATGATGACAAAACACTGGAATTGAATTCAAAACATGCATTCAGTGTTCATGATCTTATGAAGTCTACTTAGGCTGCAGTCCTAAAGACACTTTCCTGGGAGTAAGACCCATTGAACACAATGGTGCTCACTTCTGGGTAGACATGGCTAGGAGGCTGCAAAGTGTCTCCCCACTTTCTCCTTCTCTCCATCCTAAGTCTCTCTCCCCCCTGCTCCCTTCTGGCTAGCCCTGAGCTGCTTCCCTCTTCTCCACTGCTCTTCTCTCCCTCTGCCCAGCGCACACCCGGCCACAGGAGGAACAGTGCGGAAGAGTTGCTTTTGCTACGGGCAGGCGTGCTAGGCAGCCCTGACGCTTTTTAAAAGGCTGCTGGCCAGCACATCTGCCCCAACTGCCAACGAGTGTGTTTGTTTCGTGAAGCAGAGTTTGTTACGTGAAGCAGAATCCTAGATAAATTTTTGTTTGTTACGTGAAACATACCTTACATGAGGCCTTTGTTACGTGAGGCGCCACTGTATATGTATATACTGTATTTACTCTAATCTAACGCTCACCTTTTCCAGCAAAATTTAGTCTCCAAAATCAGGGTGCACATTAGTTTTGATGGTTAATTAGATTCAAGTAAATGTGGTAGTTTGATTATAGCGTGCGCATTAGATTTTATTGTGCATTAGATTCAAGTAAATACAGGTATACACATACATACATACATACACACACACACACACACACACACACACACACACACACACACACATATACAACTTTACATCAGTACCTTTTGCACTTACCTTTTTGATGAAGGCTGGACCCAGAGTCTCCCAGGAAACAAAATCATGTTCCATCAGCTGCACGAAGGCCTTCAGGGCATGCGCTAGTATCTCCCCTATACTGGAGCAACAGACAGCAAACAAGGTGAGAGGGCTCCGGGAGCACCATCCTTGAGGGCCCAAGTGCAGCAGGAACAGAGGCACCCACAAACCACAGGGATGACGCATTAGAGACACCTAGAGAGAGAAAGAGAGCGAGACGGAGAGAAAGGAAGAAGAGGAGCAACCCCAAAGGCACAGAAAGGGCAGGAATGACAAACCTAAAAATGGCCAGAAAAGATCAATAATTGAGAAAGCAGAAGCAAAAGGTAGATAAATTTTGGTCTGAAAACCTCAGTTTCCCCACTGTAAATCCTGGACATGGCAGCTGGAATCCAGCAGACAAATGTGAATCACTGTTACTATTCTCTCTTGTTAATGGTTTGTTGGGTTTTTCAGGGTGACCATATGTCATAATAAAAAAAGAGGACAAGATCCTCCCAAAATGTACAACTCTCACTAAGTAGTAAAACATGATAATATAAAAGTGAAAACACTTTCATATTGCTTTCATGTGGTTCACTTAAACTCTACATTGCTTATTTTTAAATTTAAAGCTGTCATTTATAATTACATATATGCATTACAAGAAGGCTAAGTTCTGCCTGCTCACTTGGAAAAGGAGGACAATGAAATTTTTTTCCTGGGACAGAAGGCTAAAATCCAGGATATGTCCTGGAAAAAGGAAAATACTGTCACCCTGGTCTGGTTTAGGGTATTCTGCAGAATGTTTTCCTTGTGTTTACCAGGTATTTTATGATAGAGATCTTAGAACTGTGGGGGGGGGGTCAGTTTTTGGGGGGAAGGGAAGAAGTCAATCAACCCATTTCTGCCCAGTCAAAAGATGTACACATTTGCTCCCTGTTGTGTAAATGGGCAGAAATGGGTTAAAGTTGCCGCTTTCAAACAAGCATGAGCCCTGCCAACTTCCTTTAAAAATTAACTCCTGGAGAATGCTGACCCCATTCTAAACCATCAGAAAACCAGGCATTGTTTGGCTAATCCCTTTGGAAAGCAGGCAGGGCCGGCCCACTTACAAGGCCAACTAAGGTTGCTGCATCAGGCAGAATATTAATGCAGTTGTTTGCCTTTGAGCTCACTCCCCCACTACTTGGATTCAAAAGGAAAGAGAGAATGGAGCAAAAGGAAGTGTGAAGGGGAGGACAGAAGGGTGGTGAGAGATCACTATTGGGGGACATGCTAGCCCTCTTTCTCTTCCCCACCATATTTCGTCTTCAATTTCAAGGCATGTGAGAAGTGTACCTGAGACTAGAAAGTCTCAGGTTAAGCTTGGTTGTGGAATTGCATCCCATGTTCCTTGGGATACTCACTTGTTATCCTCTTCCACAATCAGGTAGAGCTGGTTGAGGCCATTCCGGCTAATGAACTCCTGCGCAAAGGCAATGTCACGGGAGAGACTTGCCAGCTTTTTCAGAGAGTCGGCCTTCACATCCAGGTTGTGGCTTTGAATCCCTCCATGTAGCTTGGCTGCCTCTTGATCCTGCCCGGGAGAAATGTATGTAAATATTTACAAAGGATGCTTTTGTTATTCAGTACACCCTCCTTATCTGTGGGCTTGGCAACTACAGATATGGGCTTCTGCAGAGGCTGTGCCCGTACCAAGGAGGGCCTTCCAGATGAGACAAAAAGCCACTTCCAATTTGTGCTGATGACTTCCAGTCACATCTGGGAGGCTGAAATGATCTTCAAAAAGTTGGGCACAGCATCTAAGTGAGAAGTGGTGCCGTGCCAAGCCCCCCACCCCACCCCGATTCCAGTCTCTGCAAGGGAAATAGATAATGGAATAGACTTCTAATCTTGGAATAGACCCCTGCAGATACCAAGGGCCCCCCTGTAATGTACAGTTTTGGTCCTCTCCCAAAAACCCTAATATAGTGGTACTCACTTAACAAGCACCTCGCTTAACAAGCGTTTCACACAACAAGCAAAAATTTCCAAGAAATCTTGCTTCACATAACAAGTTCTGCTTCACTTAACAAGCAAGTGCACTATGGGGACGCATGCTATGCAGCCCTGACACTCCGCATGGAGGCTCTTGAAAAGGGCTGCCGGCCAGCGCTGCTGCCTCTAACTGTCCCCAACTTGGAGGCAGTTGCCTGGAGGTGCCAGAGGCAGCTGCCCCAACTGTCCTCAAGTGCCCCCACCGACCACCTCGAACCTCCAGTAGCAGCCCAGGTAAGCCTCCCAGGAAAGTGTCTTTGATTGCAGCCTCTTAACCATGTCTACCCAGAAGTAAGTCCCATTGTGCTTACTCCCAGGAAAGCGTCTTTAGGATTGCAGCCTAAGTAAACTTCATAGGATCATGCACATTGAATGTATGTTTTGAATTCCACTCCAGTGTTTTGTCATCATTTTTACATCCAGTTAATATTTTTATATGAATATTCTGGGGTTTGTGGAACCAATCGTCTGAGTTTCCATTATTTCCTATGGGAAAATCCACTTCACCTAAAGAGCATGCCTCTGGAACGTATTAAGCTCTTTATGTGTCTTTGTAGATCCTAATCCTGGAATAGACCCCTGAAGATAGCAAGGGCCCCACAATGATGTACAGTTTTGGTCCTCTCCCAAAAACCTAATAGATCCTAATCCTGGAATAGACTCCTGAAGATACCAAGGGCCCCACAGTGATGTACAGTTTTGGTCCTCCTAAAAAACCCTACTAGATCCTAATTCTGAATTAAACAATTCTATGGCCCATTTCGCTGATGGCAGAACCTACCGGAGCAGTGGTCAGTTGCAAGATGCTCCCGTTCTTAATCTCTCCACGGTTCTAGAAAAAGTTTTTTAAAACGCAGGATCAAAACACTGCATCAGGCAACATGCACACAACCAGTTAAGTCTGGGTCTAGATCAGGGACCTTCAAACAGTGACCTGCAGGCCAGATCCAGCACACCAAGGGAAGCTTCTCAGATAGGGTATAAGCCTTATTACCACTTCCCATCTTTGTACCCAATCTTCATATAAGCTTGTTTCAGGCAACCACTTTCCCCAGGAATTTGGGGTGCAGAGCCTTCTAGGGTGATCAGCAGCTGCCCAGTAAAGGACTGGGAAACAGCTCCGCCTGAAATCTATGAAAGCTGGTCTGACAATACAATGCTGGAAGACAGCTTTGTAAATCTGCAGCTTATGTACCCTGACATAACCATTGCTTTGGAGAAGGTAATGTGGCACAGTGGCAGAGCGCATGTGTTGCAAGCTAAAGATCTCAGATACCCAGCATCTCTAGGCAGGGAAACACCATTCACTGAAACCCTGGAGTCCTGCTGCCCATCACTCTACAGAACCCTGAGCTGGACAGACCAGTAAAAGGGAGTGTCCTGGGTTCAAACACACTCACCGATTCTGTGATGTATGCCTGCTGGCCATCCACATATTGTAGGGCATAACGATCCGAATTATTGAGGTTCCACCTATATCAAGAGATGATCAATCAGATTCAGCTGTGGATGGGCTAACAGAATCATCAGCAAATGAACGAATGAACGAACAAATTCTGCAGGTGTCTATGGGACATTGTCTACCAGATGGTCATGCTCTCTGTTTGAGCAACCCCACTTTGAAAGGCAAAGAACACAATCCTAACCATGTCTACTCAAAAGTAAGCCCTACTGTGTTCAACGCATCTTACTCCCAGCAAAGTGTCTTTAGGATTGCAGCCAAAGTTAAAAGTCAAGATTACTCACGCGTCGCAAACCTCTTTGACAACTGCAGATAATGGCTTGGCCTGAAATTAAAAACAACCGAGAAATGAAAACTTGGACATTACCAGATCAAGAGTTAAGAACTGGTAATTTTTACTCAAAAAATACTAATTTAAGGTACAGAAAGGATCAAAATCTAGCTTAACATAAGAGTTAATCCAGACCCAGGTGGAGCAACTTTTCTTACTACAAGACAAAGGATATAGGAAATCAAGGCATAGCTTTGCTATTTCCTTACATCTTTGCTACATAAGTTGCTTTGATTAATATTTTGGTTTAATAAAGCAGCTAATAATAGTAACAACAATCATTGTTCTTTGCTCTACAAGGAACAATGATCATACAACCGTATCTCATCAATTCTTAAATTCATATCAGTTCTTAAGCTTGAAGTGGTAAGTAACTCAAAAGCTGTGTCCAAACTTCTGGTGGACTATGGGTGCAATCCAGAGTAACTATGTGGAGTCCTTGCTCTGGTGTAAGAACAATTTGCTCTGGATTGCAATATGAATTTCCCATAGGTTTTCACTAGGTAGTGCAGCAACTATGGGTACACATAAAGTCTCTTACGTGCTCCTGTAGTTACTCTGGACTGTAGGGTAAGATACACAATAACAATAACAACAACAATAATAATGGGCCTCTAGAAGATCACACTTCCCAGTTACAAAAAAGCAGCATTCCTGGGAACTTCACACATATCGTGACGATACTTTGTGATTCCTAGTTCCTTGAACTGGAACCAAATCACAATAGAGCCAATTCCAGTCAAACACCTGGCGACTGTGAACTAGTACATCAATCATCATCATCATCATCATCATCATATAATTCATTAATAATCTAATAATAATAACAAGATATAGTTGCTCCTTATAATAATTAATATTTATTACAGTTGATTTAGGCTGCAATACTAAAGTCCAGTTAGGCTGTCATAAGTCCCGTGCTGACCTTTCGATACCCAAAAGTTCAGCAGGTGTTGCCCAGATGTTCAATGTGATGCCCAGATGTTCAACAGAGTTCCACAGGGGGTATCACAAAAGAGCCGTAAATGCCCCATTCCTTGGGGGTTCAGCCAGAGCACAGGCATACACCGACATCCACAAACCACCATGGGAAGATATACCAGGTGAAGTTAAGCAGGCCTAAATTGGTTAGGATTGCGCCCTTAGTATATGCGCGACCGAAGTCTGATAGAAAAGCAATGACCTGATTGAGTTCTATGAGCTGAGGAATGGCTCCCATCATCTGGACGGCAATTTTCACGACATCTTTGGTGGGCGGCATGATTCTGCCTGGAAGCAGGTCCTGCAACAGAAAAAAAGTTAATCTTCAAAACAAGTTAGTTGAGGGAGGATCTGTCCCCTTTCATTTGCCACCGAGAGGAACCAGAGGAAGGAATCCCATCCATGCACCACAGAAGAAGCAACCCTCACACTAAGGTTCTGCGTATGCACATACAGTGGTACCTCGCTTAACAAGCATTTCACATACCAAGCAAAAATTTCCAAGAAATCTTGCTTCACATAACAAGTTCCGCTTCACTTAACAAGCAAGCGCGCTATGGGCATGAGTGCTATGCAACCCTGATGCTCCGCACAGAGGCTCTTTAAAAGGGCTGCCGGCGAGCACTGCTGCCTCTAACTGCCCCCAACTTGGAGGCAGTTGCCTGGGAGTGCCAGAGGCAGCTCCTCCTAACTGTCCCCAAGTGCCCCCACCGACCACCTTGAACCTCCAGCAGCAGCCCAGGTAAGCCTCTCAGGAAAGTGTCTTTGATTGCAGCCTCCTAACCATGTCTACCCAGAAGTAAGCCCCATTGTGTTAAATGGGGCTTACTCCCAGGAAAGCGTCTTTAGGATTGCAGCCTAAATAGACTTCATAGGATCATGCACACTGAATGCATGTTTTGAGTTCAATTCCAGGGTTTTGTCATCATTTTTACATCCAGTTAATATTTTTATATAAATATTTTGGGGGTTGTGGAACAAATTGTCTGAGTTTCCATTATTTCCTATGGGAATATCCGCTTCACTTAAAGAGCATGCCCTGAGCTGCTTCCCTCTTCTCCACTGCTCTTCTCTCCCTCCGGCCACAGGAAGAACAGCGCGGAAGTGCTGCTTTCACTATGGGCAGGTGTGCTAGGCAGCCCTGATGCTTTTTAAAAGGGCTGCCGGCCAGCGCATCTGCTGCCAACTGCCAACAATTGTGTTTGTTACGTGAAGCACAGTTTGTTACGTGAAGCAGAATCCTAGAGAAATTTTTATTTGTTACGTGAAACATACTTTAAATGAGGCATTTGTTACGTGAGGCGCCACTGTACTATATATATGTATAGTACATATATATAGCACTGTACTATATATGTATAAACATATAAATAAATGCCTCAGCTGGTCCAAGGTCAGGCTGAAAGTTTTGCAGCTAAATGGGGATCAATGGAGCCTGAACTTGACAACCATTCCAGTTGTGGGGTGTGCACTGCATTCTGTGGCAGTGAATTTTTTTTAAGTTAAGTAGTTATTGACCCCTTCTTTGGATGCTGCATCAGTGCTGGAAGTTTGGATGGGAACCCCTTAGGAAGCCTGTTCTCTTGGGTACCCAGCATTGCTCTAACCACTGCTCCAGTTGCCTGCTTCCATTGGGACCAGTCCTGGGGAGTGTGGGTGGAGGGGGGCAGGAAGAGGAAAGCACAGTTTAGGGTCCTAATGCATGTGCAGACAGATGACATCTGAGTTGGGGGGATCAGACGTGCAATGAAGGAACGCAGCAGCAAACTTGTGGGTTGGTAGTGGCGTAGCTAGAGGGGGGGTCAGAGCAGGGGGTCTTGGAGGTGAGGGTTCTAAGGGTGGAACGCTGGTGGGGTGAGGGTTCTAAGGGTGGAACGCTGGTGGGGTGAGGGTTCTAAGGATGGAAGGCTGGGGAGATGAGGGTTCTAAGGGTGGAACGCTGGTGGGATGAGGGTTCTAAGGGTGGAACGCTGGTGGGGTGAGGGTTCTAAGGGTGTAAAGTTGGGGGGTGAGGGTTCTAAGGGTGGAACGCTGGTGGGGTGAGGGTTCTAAGGGTGGAATGTTCGGGATGAGGATTCTAAGGGTGGAAAGTTGGGGGGATGAAGGTTCCAAGTGGGAAGCTGCAGTGGCATAGCTGGGGGGGTCGAAGCAGTCAAGTCTTGGAGGGAGCCGTTTTGCTGCCCCACTCCTGGAATGGCTCCGAAGGGGTGAGACTCCTTCCAAGTCCCCCTGCTCCGACCCCCTCCCAGCTATGCCACCGGCCAGGACAATGCAAGGTCTGCCCCTTCCAGGGTGACCTTCCCTCCCTTCCCTTCCCTTCTCCCGCATCCCCAGCCGGGACCCACCGACCCTGCCCGGATCGCCTCCTCCTGCTCCGACTCTCGCTCGGGAGTTCCGGGGCGGTGGCTGGCCGGGCTCAGGCTCAGCTCCCCGGCAGGGTGCGGGGGAGGCGGCTGGGCGGCGTCTCCGCCCAAGGGAGGGAAGGAGGAGGGAAGGAAGGAGGGCTGCCTCCGTCCACCCTCCAGCGCATCGCCCGCTCCCTCCAGCCACCGACCAGAAGTCGGGTCAACAGGTGATGTTCAGGAGGGCAGAAGAACCACCCAGAAACCTCCCCTGGGAGAGACTCAGAAGTTCGGCAAGAGATGCCCAGATGTTCAGTGTTCAACTAGTGACACCCAGATGTTCAGTGATACTCAACTGTTCAGCAAGTGATGCTGAGATGCTCAACTAGTGACACCCAGATGTTCAATGTGATACTTAAATGTTCAGCTGGTGATGCCCAGATGTTGAGTTAGTGACACCCAGATGTTCAATGATACTCAAATGTTCAGCAAGTGATGCTGAGATGCTCAACTAGTGACACCCAGATGTTCAATGTGATACTTAAATGTTCAGCTGGTGATGCCCAGATGTTGAGTTAGTGACACCCAGATGTTCAATGATACTCAAATGTTCAGCAAGTGATGCTGAGATGCTCAACTAGTGACACCCAGATGTTCAATGTGATACTTAAATGTTCAGCTGGTGATGCCCAGATGTTGAGTTAGTGACACCCAGATGTTCAATGATACTCAAATGTTCAGCAAGTGATGCTGAGATGCTCAACTAGTGACACTCAGATGTTCAATGTGATACTTAAATGTTCAGCAGGTGATGCCCAGATGTTGAGTTAGTGACACCCAGATGTTCAATGTGATATTTAAATGTTCAGCAGGTGACACCCAGATGTTCAATGATACTCAAATGTTCAGCAAGTGATGCTGAGATGCTCAACTAGTGACACCCAGATGTTCAATGTGATACTTAAATGTTCAGCTGGTGATGCCCAGATGTTGAGTTAGTGACACCCAGATGTTCAATGATACTCAAATGTTCAGCAAGTGATGCTGAGATGCTCAACTAGTGACACCCAGATGTTCAATGTGATACTTAAATGTTCAGCAGGTGATGCCCAGATGTTGAGTTAGTGACACCCAGATTTTCAATGATACTCAAATGTTCAGCAAGTGATGCTGAGATGCTCAACTAGTGACACCCAGATGTTCAATGTGATACTTAAATGTTCAGCAGGTGATGCCCAGATGCTGAGTTAGTGACACCCAGATGTTCAATGTGATACTTAAAAGTTCAGCAGGTGATGCTGAGATGCTCAACTAGTGATATCCAGAAGTTCCATTTGCTACCCAGAAGTTCAACAGATGATGCCCGGTTGTTCAATATTATACCCTGAAGTTCAACAGGTGATATCTTTATCTTATCTACAGTATTTATATACCGCTTTTCAACTAACAAGTTCACAAAGCAGTTTACAAGAAAATGAAAAAAAAATTAATAGCGAAGGGGTCCCTGTCCCAAAAGGACTCACAATCTAAAATGCAAAAAGAACACCAGCAGAAGCCACTACAACAGAAGTTGCTGGGGTATGTAGGGCCGGTTACTCTCACACGCTAAATAAAACCCTTAGGACCCCAACCGGTTTTTTTAACACATTGTACCACAGGGTCCATTGGACCCAATTGGAAGTTTGTGTTGTGTTTTTTACTGGAATTTATTATTATGACTTGACAAGACTTTGAGGTTTTTACTGCTAATGAGACAGTTACAAATCCAAAAGCAGAAAAGTGTTTGAATTTACAGTTTTTCTGTAAATTCCAATTGACACATATCGACCCAGGTCGGGTCCATTGGACCCATTTTACATGGATGATATTTATAAATTGGAATTTACAGAAAAACTGTAAATTCAAAAACTTTTCTTCTTTTGCATTTGTAACTGTCTCATTAGCAGTAAAAAATTCAGAAAGTCTTGTCAAGTAATAATGATGAATTCCAGTAAAAAAAACACAACACAAACTTCCAATCGGGTCCAATGGACCCAATTGGGACCCTAAGGGAACACCCATTTGAAAGAGTGTCTCTTGCCCAGTTAGCAGGGGTAATTAATTAATTAATCCAATTAATTGTTGTTGATTATCCAGTTTCAACAGTTAATGCTCACCCTTACCAAATCAAAAGTCTCTTCTTGACTGATGGTTGCCACCACTATGCTTATGACGTTTAGATGGTACCGCTATGCATGGGGTCCAACTGACTGGGCCAGTTCTGGTCTGGACCTTTGGACTGTAAACTGTAATGGTCACACACTGGGTGGGAGGGACACTGATTGGCTGCCTTCACCAAGCTTGCTCTTTCCCAGCCCTACTTGGGAATATCACCAGGTCCATACCAGTGTGTTCGCAACAAGTGATACTTGCAACTCCAGTGGTATTTGAGGTGGTGTCTGTAGGGCAGTAACACCAGACAGAAGTGGAAGGCTTGGCCTGCTCCAAAGCCATGATTTTGGCATGCTTGAAATGCCTTCCTGTTTGCTCTCATCCTTTTACTAGGGTTTTTCAAGGCTTCCCAGCCCAGAAGTACCTGGCAACATCTTCACAAGTTCCTTCCAGTGGTACTTTCCGTAGACAGACCATGTAAGGTGGTTCAACAGAAGACAAACACTGAGGTTTTGCTCTGAGTTCATTCCCTTTGTAAGCCAAAAAAGTGGAGGGCAGACCTGCAAGTAAGCTGTCAATGAGATGCTTATTCTTCTAGATAAGAACACAAAGGAGTGCCTTGTAATGACCACAAGAATGCCGAAAGCTGGGTCCTGAAAGAGGGTGAAGTCCTTAGGCTGCAATCCTAAAGACACTTTCCTGGGAGTAGGATCCATTGAACACGTTGTTAGGATTGTGCTCTTACTTGTGCTACTCCTCTAGCTTAATCCAGGGTACCAGCTCTGAGTTTCAGATGACATCTTTCCCATCCCTCCTTACAGTTGTAGGGGATTCAGCCTGAAGCTTTCTGACCTGAGTTTGAGTCGTTCTCGCCGCAGGCATAGCATTCACTGGCAGTGAAAATATGAGAAAGAATCACAAGTGGGATGAAATTTAGGGCCCTTTGATTATGCTATTAGTCAAACACCCAAAAAAATTAACCCCAAATGTAATACCTTAGGACCACCACAGCTAATTTTCCTAATCTTTGATCTAGTCATGGAATTATATTTGAATTTCTTCCAAAACTTTGAAGCAGTGCAATTCTATACATGTCTTCCTGGAGGTCAATCCCACTGCATCCAGTGTATTATCTGAATGTCATCTTTATAGCAACTACAATCCTTACAGCAACAGAATATGTTCCTTGTCATCCACTAAGGTTCTATTCCAGAACCTCCCATGGATAAAAAAAATCCATGTATAAAGAAAACAATGGGAAAAATAGATTTAAAGACCCACATCCATATTTCTTGCTCCTCTATTGCACTTATTGGAATAAGATAGCACCTCAATATCTGCAGGGGGTTTGATTATGTGACTGAAAAATGGAATAATTGCTTGCAAGACTACCTCTACAACAGTAGAAAAGCAGTTTTTTTAAAAACTGTGTTGAGTCAAATAAGTGTATAATAAGGGTGGACCTGTATTAGCATGTCCATATTATAGCAGGGAAGATTGAGGCTAAAGGGATGCGATTTGTCTAAAGCCACACAGGGTCCAAACCTGTCCTAACTGACACAGCAACAATGTCATCCCAAAGTAAGCCACTACCACAGGATTTAGCCACAGGATTTAGCCATTATTGGCACGGCTACATCCGAGTTGGGAAGCTGAAGACAATTGGGCCCTTAAGAGATTTCCTAAGCAGAGACAAGCTTCTAGAGAGGGAAGTCCTGATTTTCTGTTTAGTCTGACTCTACGACACCATGGCATTTCTTAAGCATTCTTTCTGATCTTGGCACAAAGACAAAAAAGGTTCTCCACTAGCAAACCAAAGTTACTCTAGGCTTTGATGCAATGAAACCGCAAGCCCAGCAGCTGCCTCCACCAGACACTCCCTAATCAGGAAGTTCAGCAAGGAATCTCTCAGCTATGGAAAAGGATTGTGCATTAAGTGGCACCTGCATTCAGGACATGAAATAGCTTGTTCAAACAGCCGACATGGGAGGCAACCTTGGAAAGGATCTGTTTATTCACTCAACAAAAAACACTGTACAAATATTACAGGTAAGTCTCTGTTGCTGCAAAAAAAGTATAAAAATAATCTTTATATATGAATCAAAATTCATTTTCTTCTCATTGTACATTTCCTCTAAGTTTCTTTTCCAGACGTTATCTAACAGAGGGCAAGAGGTGATCTGACAGCAGAGACAAGCAAAGGGTCAGCTGCTAACAGGAGTGATCTGATGACACACATGGCAGCCAGGGAACCTGTGTGAACAAATGAACCGATGGGGAAGACCAGGATGGTAAGAAGTGGGTAAGGAGCAGAAAAGCTTCAGGATCTGGAGCTAGGAAGTTGTGTGCTCCTAAACAATACATAATGGGTGCTTCTCAAAGTTGGAAGCATCTGGAGGGGACACTGAGGAAGTAGGGGTTTCATGTTCAACCAGAAGTCACTATAAACCTATGCATGTGCCCTATAGTTACTCTCCAGAAGCAGAAGAAGATGAGCGCCAGCTAGTTCTTAACAGACAGGCAGATAAAAACATCTGCTGCCAGTGGGGATGGTTTGGATCAGAGTAGACATGCCTTTAATCACATCATCGATTCTTACATGCTTTTTCTTCTCCCCTGTAAAAGGCATGCAAGAGGGTTGACCAGATCCTGTTCACTAACTGCATGTGTTAACAGCTAAAGGGAGAAAATTCAAACTGGAATCAAAGTCCCCCCCCCCCAGGGCATGTAAATACTAAAGGAGATCCAGACTGGATGCGTGGGCAAGGTAGGTTAAAACCTCTTCCCCACAGTCCTATGCCATGAACCTCCCTGTGCCAATCCCCCTGAGAATGCTGTTAGGCCCACAGATTGTCCGTGTCCCTCTCCAATCCCAGGCATACTTCTTAGTCATTAAGTCCCACTGAAAGTACACTTACATCCAAGCCGTTAAATTTCAGAGTTTGGAAGCAACACCTTCATTTGAAGTTTCAACAGATTTCCTTGTAGGCAGAACCATACTCCGTGGCCAAGAAACATGCAAGGGTTATGGCCAGAGACCACAGTGGGGTAATGGCATCTTATAAAATGCAAGGCATAGGGCAAATGAGAGATTGGTTGCCAAGAACATTTGAAAGAAGTGCAAAAGGGGCATGCTAGGAGGATTTCCTTCCCCTGCTTCAGATAAAGAACCAGGAGAGGGGGAATCAACGCTGGATGATAGGAGGTGAAGATAGCAATGATGACAGGAAGAGATGCACCGTTTGAACTGCAGCCTAGTTCCCTGGCAAAAAGAAGTTTCTGCAGCCTGAAACCCCAGTGCAGTAAGAAGTCCCACCACAGCAAGCAGTTAAAATATGCCAACTCAGCTTGCCATGTCAATTCCTGAATAAAAACCTGCTGTGGGCTCCCAACAACAGAGCTCAGGGCCTTTCAATGCAGCAGGGAGAGATTCCCATCAAGCTGCCCTTGCTGAGATACCAAGGCTGCCATTCAGACCAATTCATTTTTCCAGATTCATCTCCTTGGACGAAAGTGACTGTGCAAAACTGGCACCTCTTTTATTACTTACGTGGTGCAAGGGGAGGAATTGACCATCATTTGGCTTGCGGGCCTACCTGAATCACATTGCCTCCGGGTGAGGACAAGGACTGAACTGCAAATAAGCCATTTCTACGCATCTTTTCAGCATAAGAACTGAACCAAGAGACTGGCAGAGATTTGCGTGTCTCTGTGTCCCTCCCAGTCCCACCCTCCCATACCAAAGCTGCCAGGGTATTAGATGGGCCCACGCCAAACACTTAGCTGTGGTTCAGCCCTTGCAGTTCTTACACAGAAGATGCAAAGTGTCCCTAAAAGTGCAGGAAAGCCAAGGCAGGCAACATGGACCTGAGGAAGCTCTTTTGCAGTTCCAGAAATTGGTAGTGGGCCCCTGGGAAGGTGGCCCTGGATCCAGTGAAAGGACAGCGACGATGAGCGAGGTAAATTGGGAATTCTGCCCGTGCAAGATGGAAAGAAGCGGAGGCGGCTGCTGGTCTGAAGTCCACACGTGTTGTTCTTAAGTCCAGACAGCGGCAGATCAGGATATCATCAAGCAGCAGCAGAAAGGGAATCCAAAAATAGAAGTTTTCAGATAAGTTTCTTTTTTTAAAAAAAGAACCACCAGCATCCCACAATCTGTCCAGATACAATGCCGGGAGTCAAAGGTTGAGGATAGGCACGTCAAAAAGGTCGCAAACCCCTTCACTCTCGTCCAGGTTATAGATGTAATCGTGGTCTCCAGGAGGAGGGGAGAGGCGAAGCAAAGGAGCAAACACTGCAGAGGAGACAGCAGAGTCAGGAGGGTGATGACTGTTTCACAAGATGGCAACAGACAACCTCTGGGTTTCATAGGTAGCCTAAACCCTGAATGTCAGGGTCGACAGGATCCATGAGACTCCATGAGGCTTCTGGTCAGCTACTGTGACTTAAAGAAAGCTGAACTAAAAGGGCCCTTCACTTGATCCAACAAGACTCCACTTAAGTTCCTGGAACTAGCTAACCTTTCATGATTAATTGTGTTTTGCTAGTTGGTGGACCATAACTACTATGACTATAATTAGTCTGTGAAACTCCTTGCCACAGGATGTGATGGCATCCAACCTGGATGCTTTTAAAAGGAGATTGGACAGAATTCTAGAGGAAAAGTCCATCACAGGTAACAAGCCATGATGCAGTGGTATTTGAGCATTTCAGCCTGGGACCCCCTTCTGAGAATGAGTCTGGGACCCCCTGGGAGTGATATCATGGGTGGAAGTGACATTAAAGGTGCCCAGTGCCAGACTCCAAAATGGCTGCATCCAGTTTTCGTAACTCCCCAAGGTGTCCCAACCCCAACTTTGAAGACCACTGCCGTGATGGTGTGTTCAACCTCCTGTTTTTAGAAGCAGGTTTCCTTAGAATACGTTATGCAAAGGAGGGCACCAGGATGCAGGTGTCTTGTTATCTTGTGTGCTACCTGAAGCAATTGGTGGGCATCTGTGTGATATGGAAAGCTGGACTAAAAGGGCTTTTGGCTTGATCCAGTAGAGTTCCACAAATAGAATAACTAGGACATATCTAACTCAGTCTCACAACCATTCTACAGTTACAAATCACTTTGCTCCAACCACAATTTGTAGCTATCACTTTCAAGAACCTCAAGAACCTGAAATTACAAACCCCAAAACCATCTCAGCCTCCCCACAATTACCTTCGGAAGACATCAGTTCCTCTAGAAGTTCAGAATTCATGCATTCTGTGTAGAAAAAGAGAATTGCGTTACACATCTGCTGCATGTGGTTTCTTGAATGGGATGCATGCTTTCCACTTCCTTCCCATGCAGTCCCATGTGCCAGTTTCCCTTTCCACATATGCCTGAGCACAGCAGGAAGCCTCAACCCTAAATTGAGAAGGCTACAGTGTTGCAGGATACAGTGCTCCTCGATATTGGTGGGGATCTATTCAAGGACTCAACCCCCACGGATATGGAATTCTGCAGATCATGAGGCTTGAAAGGGAAACCAGTGTGGTGTAACAATTACTTACACACAGGATCTCGAGAGGCCACATTTCCTCAGAAGGCCTCCCAGATGCAACTGAAAAGCACTTGCAGGTGCATCTGGGAGGTTTCTGATGTTCTCCAGCCATTGGCTCAGCATTACATCCATAGATGCAGGTCCCTTCTATAACTCTTCTTAGGCAAGGAGTAATCAAAAACAAAAGCTGACTTTTGTCAGGGCCAACCCTCCTAGAGCAACTGCCTCCTTCTATAACACTGGCCTTGTCTACACATGGTGTGGAGTAACCTGGCAGAATGGACTGAACCACTATAAACTCTAGGGGTTTATATAGAAGGTGAAGGGCTACATTCAAGCCTCTCTTTTTGATGTTCTGAAAGAATCTGATTGTGTTTTACATGATGGGACATTAAAAAAGTACACCCCACCTGTAGCTGAACAGATGAAATCATACTCTCCCCCCACATACTACAATCTCATTGTGTTGCCACACATTGAACCTGTCATGTCTTCTCTTAAGAGGTTTGTCCACATTCAGCAAAAACAGTCACAAGCCAACTTCTCAGGGCTCCAAATGAAAGCAAGTCCACAAAACCAAGGAAGCCAGCTTTAGTTTAAAAAAATTATGGGAAGCAAGCAGCATAGCTAGTAAAAACAGCAATAAAAGCCACAAGAGCACTTGATCAGGATTATAGGCACATTAATTTCAGCTATGGGCATGGCATCCCCATCAGGGCTGGGGTATGTTAAGGTTCCAAAATCAATCCCTGGGAAAGACCCTGCCTGGAGCCTAGCAGAGCTGCCGCCATTCAGTGCCAACCAGGCTGAGTCCGGTAGACCAAGGACATGATTCAGGTTCATATGTTCACTTATGCAGCATAAATACAACAGGAACATTCCTGCCCTGAGTGTTATTCTGCAGGTCTCCAGTAGAGGACACTCTGCAACAAAACGTGAAGCTGGGCACCACACAGCCTCTGGAAGGTTGAGACCTCCTAAACACCTACATCAGGACCATTTATCATTCATAATCAAGGAGAAACAAGGGTCTTCACCAAGCACAGATAGAGGAAACATGGTTCGCTCGAAGAAACACTGGAAACTCACCTTTTGTTGGATCGAACATCTCCGAAAGTTCTTTGGGAAGTTCCAATACTGAAAAACAAATGATACCAACAATTCAGCGCTGCTGTGTATTATGTCAAGGGCACACTTGCTAGGGAACAGCTGATGCTGAGTGGCAAACTGCCAGTCAGGTTCAATCCCCAGGAGCTGCCAGTCTCTATCATTTATATGACTGATTATGAGTATGCTTCTTATGCCCCACTTCAAAGTACAACCCCAATAAAACACCAGTTCTCAAACCCCAGAGGTCCACTACAAGCTCAAGTTCTGCCATCCTCACCAAGGTGAGATCATGTGCAATCCCACTGGAGTGCTGGCTGGCAGCATTTTTGTCCTTCTGTGGCCTGGTGCTGCCACCACAGGACACCACAAAATTTTGGGAACTGCAGAAGTGATTCTGCTTTCTTCTTTAAGATTCCAAAATAGCCACATGAAGACTCAAAGACATGTCATTAATGAGATGATCCATTATCTCCAAGTAAAGACCTCCAGGTTCCACCAGGTGCCTGACAGCTTCCCACCCCTGCCAACTGATGCACTTGCCTCTAAATCTCCTGCTCCCTGAAAAAAGGAAGAGAGGATGGAGAGGGAGAGGAGGAGGTGGTGAGAGTGGTGTGCTGGAGCATTGGAGACACTCCACACTTCCTCTTTCATTCCATCCCTCTCTTTGTTTTTTTCTATCCAGAGAATGGAGGCACAGTGTTGGTGAACAGGTGACTAAAAGTGGGCGTCCTCCCCCAATCTACTAAGATGACCCAGCTGGCTTCATAGATGAGCCAGTTCTCGCTAAATCACATGGAAGTGCTGAGTACAACTGGATAGATCCTCTGCTGATGACAAAATAGTCATCAGACCCTTCTGCAGACTCATAACTTGTGGTGCCTACTGCAGTGCTTAATTCCAGACAGAATGCTTGAAATACAAACCTGGCATGACATGATGCCAGTTCTGCAACACCTGAAACCCTGCTACAGACAGCACAACTACACCACTCACTTTCTGTGGGGTCTGGCTTGATGGGCTCGAAAGACGTAGAGGGGCTGGGAAGGACGGAACTGCTGTCCAGTAATGCAGATGACTGAAGCGGCTGTGTGTCCAATCCAGCTGGGGGGCTGGCTGGAACAGTTGAGTGGGTTAGCTGATCCAACTCCCCACTCCCTTTCAACTCTGCTGCCGAAATGCTGATTTCTGCAAGAAGGAGAAATGCAAGTTTGAAATGTTTCATAGGTTCTACATTCTTCAGCCACAGGACTGCACCCATCTGGCCAAGCCACAACCACGCATACAGACCTACACTACACGCATACACTATCTGCAATAATCTTTCCCAACCTTGCAAATAAATCTACAGAAGTTATTAGCCCAAATATTCAGCCTCTTGGCCAGTTGTCTGGGGGGGGGGGGGAATCAAGCAGTCAGCTCTTGTCAAAATCTGTTGCCTGAACCCTAGCCAATAATTACCATATTGCATCATGAAGTAGAGAGCCAGCATAGGGTGGTTGTTAATAATAAGGATGTTCTTACAAGGTACACCACTTTCTTCAGCTAACTAGTGATTTTGGACAAGGTCCCTTCCAGCTCACCTGCAGTGCTGGCCGTTTTCTGTGCAGCAAGACTCCGGTCTTGAGTGCTGTTGGGCACAGGCGCAGAAGGATGGGTACCACTGGGAACAGATGCCTCTTGGGTGTGGGAAACTGGTGGTTTGTGTAGCTTGGAGGGAGTGACTGGCTGGCATTGAATTAGGTCTTCAGGGGGAGGGACGGGAAGAACCACTGGAGGAGAGCTCCAGGCATCCTTATTGACAAGTAGGACATCAATTGGACCGCTTGTACTTTTCAAGTGGATCTGGTATTTCTTCTGCCCATTCAAGCCCTAGGAAAAAAGGGACTGTGCTACAAAGGTGGGCATCTCTGCCAGGTTGCTGCTCCACCCTGAGGGTTGACTTTTCAAGAAGTCAACTGCCAGTCTCACCCAGGATTCCCAACTCAATCCCCCTTTGCAGCTGAGATTCCCAGATCAGTTTTCTGTAACAAGCTCTATGCCCAGTTGACTTCCAAGAGTTCTCCCTCCTGGTTTGACAGTGATCTTTTACACTGACTATTCTGACATGTGCCACCTACCTCTGGAACAGGAACCTCTAACTGGGTACCCGAAGGTGCTCGAATGGCTAACAGTGTATCACCTGAAACAAGAGACCAAACCCAGCATTTACTAGATCATGCTAGATGAAAATGAATATCTATTGCTGCTAATTTTTAAAGGTAACTTTTTATCTTATTAAAATATATCTTTTAATATCTTTTTATCTTATTAAAAGATAACCTTAAAGATAATTTCCCAGTAAAGAGCTAATTTGCTTAACCAGTCTGGAGAGGAAGCAAGCTGGGAGACATCTCCTGCACCTGTTGGATTTCTTAGGGGTAGATTATATTTTACAGAGCTGTCCTTTTTGGTGTGTGCAGAGCAGGTGGCCATTATAAACAATGAGACCAGGTAGGTTTATGCTACCTCCTGTTCTGAGGCAGATCCAATATCCAGTTAATGGGAAGCAACAATAGCAGCAGAAGCCATGCTGACATCCTAAAAGTATCCGGCCACAAGACAATGGTCTAGGTTGGCCTGATCCAGCAGGGCTCTTCTTAAATCCAGCCAATCTCTTGTAGGAAAAACCTGAATTCCCCCTGCATACTGCTATCCAACTTGTCTTTCTAAGGTCACCAGATCTAGAACACAAGCCTTGGAAGGTGTACTTAAAACCCAAATAATAGTAAGTAAACACCAGCACATCTAATGCTCTTCAAGGATCACAGAACTCTTGGTCATTCTGAAACTTCTTCAAAGACATACCCTCATGCATGCTAAGGGATTTTCAAAGCATATAATGGAGAGGAGTGGAGAGAGCTCCTTCAAAATATTTTGTATCCAGAGGGCAAGAGAGTCAATTCAGGCTCCACTTTCCATACTGTCCTCTTGGAAAGAGTCATTTCCACTAAAAAAAATTGCAGTGCATCCTCACCTGGGAAGCATTTGCAGATATCCTCATCAGTCACATAGGCCAATGTGCCTGAAGTTAAGGGAAAAAAGCCAGCTATGCTTGGACTCATGGAGATCATTCAGTGGCAAAGATATAAAAAGAGGTTAGGGGATGAACATTGGTCTCTGCAGCAGAACATGTTAGTAAGGGTTTGGGTTTTTCTCCCTACAATCCTCCCACACTGGAAAAAGAGAGATTCAAAGTGGGGGAGGTGTAGGGAAAAAGCGGGACATTAGTGCATGCAAAGGATATCGGCTGTTTTGAACATCGTCTGTCACATTCTTGATGCTTTGCTGCACCCACATCTTCTGCTGCTCCAGCAATCGCTCCCGCTGCTCCAGATCCTCTATTTCGGCCTTCAGTTCAATCAGCTTGTGGGCAATCTCACGAGTATTGCAGCCGGGACCAACACCTCTGGAGGGGGGGGGGAGTGAAAGACAACCAGAACAATTATCTATCTACAGTATTTATTTACAGCTATTCATTAATGGAACAGCCTCTCTCTCTGACTTTGCCAAGAGGTTGCCAGAATCTCAGAGATGCTACCTCCCTGTTACATCTCTTTGCCAAGATCTCAGCACTCTTCCTATTACTAGCTAGAACACTTCTGTATTGGTTTCTAGCAAGAGTTTTCAAATTGGCAAGCAAGAGAACAGGATAGTGGCTTGCTTGGAGCAGGCTGAAAAGCCACCCACCAAACTGGGTGCGTTCCATTGGCAGCCACAGATTTATATGTGTGCTGGCAACCTGGGCATTTGCAGGAACACAGCCTGCTGACAAGTCCTCCTTCTGTTTGCAACAAACATCAGCCACTCACTTCCACTGAATACTGTTCTTGGACTTCTTCTCGATCAGCCCAATCCCCTCCAGGACATTTGTGATGTCATAGATTCGCCGCTTCTGCCGCACTGCCAAGGTGTCTGCTGCCTGCGAAGGAAGGGAAAAAATCCCAAGAGTTTCATTATGTTTCAAATGCACTCTTGCACTCAGCTCCTGGCAGTCTGGAAATCACCTGCCAGAAAGTGTCCAGTGACACCCCATACGACAGAATGTGAAATCTGCAAGTCCCACACTATATGAAGGAAAACAGGATGAAGTGCACGGCTTGGCATTCTTCAGTTTCTGTAATGCACAAACAGCATTGCCCCTCTTTATCTCACTAGTCTCATCAGACTCCTCTGTATGACCTTGGTCTTCCAGATCCACCTCCCTTTCCCATCCAAAGCCATCACAGCCACTGGCAGGGAATTCATCTGGCTACGTTTGTGTATACTCCTTTGGCCAACACATATGTTTTGTTTTGTAAAGAAACACTTTTTTGTTCACCATACCTTAGGTTACCACTTTGCACATCTGATGTTTCAGCCCTAGAAGACTGACATCGGCCGCAATCCTAAAGACATTTTCCTGGGAGTAAGACTCACTGAACACAATGGGGCTTACTTTTGAATAGACATGATGAAGATTGTGCTCATCATGAAATACAGGAGTCTCTTGTTATTCACTAGGTTCCGTTCCAGAACCTCCATGGATAAAAAAAAACCAGTGGATTAAATATCAGTGGAAAAATATAAACACCTCTTCCAGGTTTCTTCCTCCGCCATTGGAATAAGGGTTAATGGAATAAGGTTGTGCCTCAGTAGTTGCAGGGGTTTGATTCTGGGATTCCCTGCTGATAAATAAAACCAGTTTTTTTAAAAAAGGTATCCATTTATAATTGTTTTAAAAACAGCTTTTCTTACTATTGTAAAGATGCTGTCAACAATCGGAAATGCAAAGGACCCCTTGCCTTTCCCTGGCTCAGCTGAAAAATGAAATGATTGCTTGCATGACTGCCTCTCTACAAAAGTAGAAAAGCAGTTTTTAAAACTCATTTGCAGTGTCCATTTGTGTTGAGTCAAATCTGTGTATAAAAAAATCTGTGTATAACAAGGCTGTTAAGCCTGTACTCTCCACTATCCAAAGTTGTCACAGGAGTCTTCATGGTATTTTAAAACAACAAATTATATATCCATTGTATATCCAAGGGAATGGCCTTGCTGAAACTCTCAGGTTGCCTTCCAAGAAGATCCCAAGAGGAATTATCAACCCAAGACTTTCCACCACAGTTCCCGTATAGCAAGATGACTATATAGACTGCTTGCATGGAAGACAGAGTACCTCTATCTTTAACTATTGCATAGAAGAGCGAATTGAGGTAGGTTTAACTCAACAGAGAAAGCATTAAAAAACAGCACCTGCCAAAATTTCCTCTTCTATACAATGTTTAAATGTAGGGGCACCCTGTCCTCCATTCTATATGGTCACCCTGCCTTATAGCTGGCAATGGGGCTGACTGGTCCAAGTTAGATGTGGATTCAGGAACACTTCACAATGCTTTGTTAAAAGCTGTCTGTGGTTCTTGGGAACAGATGCTTCTTCCTGCGCACTTCTTCCCCATCTAGATTTCCAATGACTGGGCCTGGGTAAATCATGCCCTAACATACCACAGCAAGGATATTAACTGCAGGGGGGCACCGGGGAAGGGTGTGCATGCTCTTCCTGCACCGCAGCGGAACCAAACAAGATTTCAGTTAAGGTTAAGCTCTCCAGGCAAGGCTAAAAGCACCTGCACTTCTTGACTCACACAGAAGTGGCTGTTGCGGTAAAGAAGAACGTCCTGCGATTGTCAGAGTTCTGCACGGGCTATAAATTGCCACACCTGTGAACAGTTATGGAGAGGCAGCCCACTGGGTCCATGCTGCACTCCCCAGAGAATTTACTCAAACCTAATGACTCTAATGCACACTATTTTAAAAGGCTTGAGGTTTAAAATAAAAATGTTTACTGTAATGCACAGCTGCAGAGCAGGTACAAAATTTAACTTTACTGCAAAAAACAATGATTGATATGATAATAAGTCAATGTGTTTATGTTATGATTTTTACCAAACTGCACTATTTTATACAACTGTTTGTTATATTTTTATTACAATATATTAAACTGTTAAACTAAATATTAAATACCTATACTCGCGCATTTACTATTTACTCACGCAAGTGGTTAAGACACTGCCTGTTAACCAGCAGGCCAGGTTTGGAGACCCAGGTCCCCACAAAATAGGGTGAGCTCCTGTCCTTAGCCCAGCTCTGCGATGCCGCTAGAACCAATCATATCGGCTCTGCCTTTCCATTGGACTGTTTCAGTGGTGTGGAGAGGGGGGATTTGCTGCTTGGGTAACAGGCTGTACTCCATGTCAATCTAACCCAGGCCTTTGTGCTTTGCATGCAGTGTTGAGCACAATACTATAGTCTTTCAAAACTGAAGGATACCAATACAATGTGCCTTTGGATCCAAATGCTCCCTATACTCTTATTCTGAACCTGCCTCTATATTCCCTATTCATGTATCTCAAGTGGTACAGCTGGGTCCTGCCTGTACCACTTTATTTCCTATGTATCCCAAATGGCAGAGTCCAGTCCTGCCTGTACCACTTTTACTCCCCCCCCCCATTCTATCTGTATCACTTCACTCCTGTGCTTCCTGGACATGCCTGTATCACTTTAATGCCTATACTCTGGCCTGCCTGTACTACTTTGTTCCCTATGCTCCTTCTTGTACTACTTCACTCCTGTGCTCCCTAGTGTTGCCTGTACCACTTCACTGCCTACACTCTGGTGCTGCTGGTATCTCTTTCCTCCCTATACTCCTCCCCTGGTCCTGCCTGTACCACTTCCTTTCCTATTCTCTGGTCCTGCCTGTACCACTTCTCTTGCTCCCTCCAGTCCTACCTGTACCACTTCATTCCCTACCCCCTTGTCCTGCCTGTACCACTTTCTCCCCCCAGTCCTGCCTGTACCATATTGCCTACATTCTGGTCCTGCCTGTATGACTTTATTTCCTATGTGTGTATCCCAAGTGATACAAGACCACATCTGTACCACATCTCTCCCTCCCTCCACTCCTGCCTCTCCCACTTCATTTTCTACCCCCTGGCCCTGCCTGTTTCACTTTATTTCCTATGAGTGTATCCCAAGTGGGGGAGTCCAGTCCCTCTTCATTCCCTATTCTGGTGCTGCCTGTACCACTTCTCCCCCTCCCTCCAGTTCTGCCTCTACCACCTCACTTTCCACCTTCTGGTGCTGCCTGTACCACTCTGCTTCCCCCCCCCAGAGTTGCTGTACCACCTGCACCCCCCTCTCTGGTGCTGCCTGTACCACCTGCACCCCCTTCTCTGGTGCTGCCTGTACCACCTGCACCCCCCTCTCTGGTGCTACCTGCACCCCCTTCTCTGGTGCTACCTGCACCCCCTTCTCTGGTGTTGCCTGTACCACCTGCACCCCCTTCTCTGGTACTGCCTGTACCACCTGCACCCCCTTCTCTGGTGCTGCCTGTACCACCTGCACCCCCTTCTCTGGTGCTGCCTGTACCACCTGCACCCCCTTCTCTGGTACTGCCTGTACTACCTGCACCCCCTTCTCTGGTGTTGCCTGTACCACCTGCACCCCCCTCTCTGGTGCTGCCTGTACCACCTGCACCCCTCGGCCCCCTCACCAGCTTGAGGTCGAGCACGCCGTCCTTGGCCTCCTGCAGGAGGGAGACGAACTTGGTGGTGAGAAGCCCCAGGCTCTTCTCGTGCCTGCTGGGGGCGCCCCCCGGCGGCTGGGCCTGCGCCCCGCACTCCGCCATCCGCCCCTCGGGACAGGACTGGCCCCGCACGGCCCCCGTACCGCCTCGCTCCCTCCTCCCGGTGGCCTCGCGCCGCTTCGCCTCCGCCGCTTCCGGCCGCCGCGGGGCACGACGGGAGCTGGGCGGAGTCTGCCTAGGGGCGGCACCTCCTCCGCTAAGCCACGCCCACTGCCTTCTGCTCCGCAGCGACACCTGCTGGCCGGTGCGGGAAGATACGCTCCGCCCGCAGCAGGAATACTACCCGGCAGCGACACCTGCTGGCCGCCCCGGGAAGCGACTGGGTTCTGCAGATCTCTGCCAATGCACAGGGCTGGGAGCAACTATGAAGCAGGCTGCAAGGCTGTGCACAGGAGGAGGAGGTCCATTGACTACCATGGGATTTACTCATGAGTAGCCATGCATAGGACCGGGCTCTGAGGCTGCAATCCCATCCTCTCTTCCCTGGGAGGAAGCCCCACTGACTATAATGGGAGTTACTCATGAGCAGACATGCATACTCCTCACTTACTTCTGCTGAGTAAAGCTGCAATCCTAAACACACTTTCCTGGGAGTAAGATCCATGGAACACAATGGGGCTTACTTTTGAGTGGACATAGTTAGGATTGTGCTCTAAGGCTGCAGTCCCATCCACACTTTCCTGGGAGTAAACCCATTGACTATAATGGGATATTATTCCTGACTTCCTCCTGGGTAAAGCTGTAGTCTCATCTACATTTTCCTGGGAGAAAACCCCATTGACTATAATGGGACTTCTGACTTACTCCTGAGTAAGGTTGCAATCCCATCTGCACTTTCCTGGGAGTATCCCCATTGACTATAATGGGACTAACTCCTGACTTACTCCTGAGTAAGGCTGCAATCCCATCCACACTTTCCTGGGTGGAAGTAAGCTAGGGCCAAAGTAAGGGCAATGCAGCTCCAAGGTAAGTGTACTGGCTTGCTTGGATCAGGGCCATCCAGGAGGCTAACTGAGATCCTTGCTTCAGGTGGCAATTTGCAGGGGGGAAGCCCCTCTGGCACTACCTCCCTGGATGTGAAGAGCAACAGAATATAAGTATGGATGAGATACATATGGGGGGGAGTGACAAAAATGCCTCTCTACCCCTCCACTCTTCTCTCCTCCATGCACATTCAAAACCATGTAGTCGTCCATCTGCAGGCCATGCAAGACCATCCACAAGCAGTGGAAGGCCCAGGGGTTCACTGTATGGCACAGGTGTCAAACACAACACGTGTGGGCTGAATGCGGCCTGCCTCGCCATTTCAAGTGGCCCTTGAGAATTTCTCCTTGATACTTTCCTAAGAGCAAGCCCCATTGATTATAATGGGACTTACTTCTGAGTGAACATGCAAGCCCTCACGAAACATCATTGATGCTAACTTCGGCCCTCTGTATGAAATGCGTTCGAAATCCCTGTCTTGCAACCTCTTTGCATGCACCATGCTTGCATGTGTGCATAGTGTGCAAACACTACCCAAACAGAAGAACTCCATGCTGCAAACTCTGCATTCCCAAAGAACGAAAACTGGCCGGTGCATTTGCTGTCTTCCCCGCCCTCCTGTTCCTACATCCTGAGTATATCTGCAGTGTTACAGAACAAACCCCCGGGGAGCTGTGAGTGGTATCATTGGCGAAAACTGCTATTCCTGGCTTGGCTTCCTCTGATCAGCCCAGCCCTGGTATCTCCAGTTCTCTACGCAGCAGCTGGAGTGATGGGCATGTCTGGAGAAAGGCAGGATTGCAGCAACCCCAAAGGTAACGGGTATGGTTACTATAGGATCACGGTGCTCATAGGATGTGATGGGGTGATCCTTCTTAGGTGGTTGGGTTGGCATTGGGGGATGCATGTACTGTCTCTAGTCCCAAACGGACTGGTATCTCTAAAACCCCCTTTCTGGACACCTTCATAGCTAAGATGAATATTAAATGTATCAAAAACTCTGCACTTTGCAGAGCAGGATTTTCTGGATACCTTTCAAAGTAAGCACTTTGGTTCTGGAGAAACTTATCTAGACCCAACTTCTGCCTGCAAGAAGGCAGTTTGGAGACAGCCCAACCATCATCTCCTAATACGTGTTTTAGTTATAGGTTACCTATATACAAACAAAATATAATTATTTGATTGCAAACAACACAGAGTGTTTACGGCAAAGTCCGATTAATACATTTATGCTCATTGAGTCATCATTATCATACCTCTCCAGGGGCTTCTTATCAGTGCCTCCCAGCACATAGGAGACGGGCTGCATCATTCTGCTGAGCAATGGTGGTGCATTTCATGGATTAGGCCTGGAACAGAAACAGGCTTGGCCGTAGCAAAAAGACCTCTCCAGGGACTGGTGCAGATCTGTGTAGGGAGCCGTTAACATGCCTCCATCCATGGCTCCGGCTGCAAGAGGTTTTGGGGTTTGCCATGGGTAAAATACCATGTTTACCCAAATCTAATGCTCACCCTTTCCAGTCAAATTTAATCTACAAAAGCTGTATTCGCATTAGATTTGGTGGCGCATAAGATTCGAGTAAAGGCAATATTTTGATTATAAATATAGGTCAGTATTTAGTTTAATAGTTTATTACTAAATTGTAATAAAAATGTAATATAAATCAGTTGTATAAAGTAGGGCAATTAGATAAAAATAACAAACTCATTGTCATATTATCATATAACTCATTATGCGGTAAAATTAAATTTTACACATGCTTAGCAGCTGTGCCTTACAATAACCAGTAAACACTTTTTAAAAATCTCACACATTTTAAAATCGAGGTGTGCATTAGATTTGATGCCACATTAGATTCGAGTAAATACAGGTGAATCCCATTGAGGTCCGAGGGATTTGTGTGTACAGGATTGCAGCCTTGTACAGAAACAAGAAAGCCCCACCTGCAATTTAAAGCAATATTATTATAACCAGTAGGGATTATAACCACAGCCAAGGAGGCCCAGCATTACCACAACCCCCATCTAGTAGCTTTAACCCAACATCACTGTGCCTCCAGGCTTACTCAGTGGAAAAACATTCTCACTGTTAGTGTCTGCATTTGCTTGCTGGGGCTCCAAAGCTGTAGGGCATCCACCCCATGATGATCAATGTCATAGAAATTTCAGGGATCAGTCCAACTAGGTGTGCCCTTTGATGGGCATGGAGGCACTTGGCTTGTGCCAAAATTGGCCAACTCCTAACACCACTACTGTTCAGAGACTTTTCTTATTATCACTATTATCACAAAAACACAGTTTTCTTCTTATCAGTCAGTGCTCATGAAGAGTACTAATTCAGAGTGAAAGTTGTTCCTCCAGGGTTTTCAGAACTCTAGTATGGGATAAAGTTTATCCCACCCCAACATTTATTTGTTTGTTTGTTTGATAGATAGATAGATAGATAGATAGATAGATTGATTGATTGATTGATTGATTGATTGATTGATTGATTGATTGTTATCCCGCCTTTCTCCGCCAAAGCGGACTCAGCCTTTTCTATGTTCTCCTCCCCCATTCTTATTTTAATTTTCTTAGATTTGCCATCCAGATACTATTCCCTCCATTGTTGGGCTGGTGTCATTGTTTTCCCTAGCGTAAGACCCTGGGGTAAGGCATTGCTCCTGGAAAGGAGACCTTAGCCTGGAAGCAAGTGTTGGTCCACAGGGATGCACATCCCCATGCACACTGTGATGCTCATCCAGGAGCATGGCCTATTGGACTTGTTGGATTCAGATAGACATATCCCTTTCCTATCCCAAAAGTCCCTCTTTTGGACTCCCCAAATTCTCTCCCACTTGTGCAATGAGTGATCGGGGTCAGACCGCTGACAGTGCAGTCATGGCATCCCACCCCAGGGCATTCCACATGTCGTCCATTCCAGCAAAAGCTGGCTCCATGATCCATCCCCACCTCTAAGCAATCGCATCCTGTTTTCCTTCCTGCATCCCACGGAAGCAGCTGGGTCGGAAGACGTTTTCCTGTTTGCTCAAGTCTCACTGCTTGGTTGTGTTGTTTCTGCCTTAGATGGGGAATGGCCAGAAGTGGAGAAAGCGGAAAAATTAGCCAGAGGAACAGCTTTAAAGTGGGCTTCCGGGGTGTTTTATCAACCAGATCAGCTGGAGGGTCTGGGACATTATCGCATCCGAGAGATTCAACGCAATAGTTCCATCGAGTCCCGCATAAAGGTGTGTGCGGTAGGGAAACATCTGTCTGAACTTCTGGGTCAGCAGCACTGATCATATCTTGGTGTGTTGGTTTGAACTTCACAATATGCTTCTGTGCATTGTGTTGCACATTAGATTTATGAAAACTCAGGAGCTCCAAAATAAGATCCATGGATTTGCAGGAGTTAGGATTGTGTTGAAAATAGCTCAGCCTAAAAATGGAGATGTTGTTGTAGAGAGAAAAGAAACAGAAGCATGTCAGATAGCCACATATCCTGATGCCCCACATATCCAAGGGTCCCTTGAGCACTGCCGCTTTCTATGCTTGGCTGCAGAGACAAGCTATAGGTGTCCCTTGTTTTCCACCAAAATTCTGTTCCACAACCTCCCATGGATGAAGAAAAAAACAAAAAACCAGTGGCTTAAAAACTGGAAAAATAAATTTAAAGCCTCATTTCCAGGTTTCTTGCTCCCCCATTGCTCCTAAAGGAAAAAGGGTGTAGATATGAATATGCATGGATTTGATTCTCGGATTGATATTCCTTGATATCTCTTGATATCCCTGCTGATACCAAAAAATGTGTAAAATAAAAGTAATTTTTTTAAAAAATAACAAAGTTATTGTTTATAATTGTTTAAAAACAGCTTTTCTTCCTTTTGTAGAGAGGCAGTCATCAATTAGAAATGCAAAGGACCTCCTGCCTTTGCTTGCCTTGGTTGAAAATTGATTGCTTACATGAGTACTTTTCTACAACAGTAGAAAAGCAGTTTTTAAAACTGTGATTTGCAGTGACCATTTGTGTTGAGTCAAAGCAGTGTATTAAAAAAGTGTATAACAAGGTTGGGCTGTACTTGCTTCTCAGTGTCTTCAGGGCCATCTTCAGAAATGGCCTGCACCCCTTCATGTCCTAGGAAGTACTCATTCTTTGTCCTGCTCTATCATTGCTCTCTCTATTTCCAGTCAACGGTACAGTCCTACCTGGAAGGTGTGAACCTGGGTCTGGAGCAGCTCCATTCCGCCAGGACTGATGTCCAACATGTGCACCAAACACTGGAGAGTGTGTGCGAGGAACTGGCGTCACGTTCTGATGCTTTCCAGAGCCTTCAATCGCTGCAGAAGGTTGCCCTGGAGCATGACCAGTTGGGTTCGGTCGTTGAAGCCTTGCCCCGGCTTTTCTCAGGTGAGGCATCACCAGTAATGTTGGTAGATATGGTAGATATTTCAATGCATTACTTATTTACTATCCGGTTTGCCTCCCCTCAGGGGACTTGGGGCAGCTTAAGATTGATTGATTATTATTTTTCACATTTTTGTCCCATCCTCCCTTTAAGGAATACATGGTTCCTTACCTCTTTTTGCCTTATAACAACAACCCTGTGAGGAAGATGAATTTGAGAGTGGCTCAGAGTCACCCAGGAAGCTTCATGGCTGAGTCGAGATTTGAACCTTGATCTTGCAGGTTTAAATCGAACACCTGAACCATGACACTTTTCTGGCTCCCTATTGAATACTGCTTGAAATATGGCAAAAAGGGTGACAGTCCAGTTTATAGATTTCCTAGAAGTGCTTAATTTGCCCTCACTGGGCAACAGGTGGATGGACTTAGATGAACCTTTTACCTGGCCCAATTGGTTTAATTCTTGTTAATAGATCATCTTTTGGGGCCCTGAATTCCTTCTCCCTGTTTCTCTTCCTCATATAGTACAAGAACTCCTATCTGTGACCATTGATCTCCTGCAGCAACAGCATCTCCTGGAAGCCCACGTGGGGCTCATGGACCTGGAGGGATTGCGGGACAACATCCTATCCCAACTGCATCACCGCAACCTGCTCACCTCCTCCCACCTGGCCAGCATAGAGTCCTATTTCAGGGGCCTCCCAGAACTGAACGAGACCCTGGCCAAGCACTTGTGGCACATTGTGGCCCACGGCACAAGGCTGGTGTCTGAGGACCCAGCTCTCTTCGTCTCTGCTGTGCGCATCATTGAGCGGGAGGAAGGCATTGACGCTGCCCTCCTGAGATCCCAGGCTCTGGGCTTCCTCCCACCAGGACGCCCCAAGGCATGGAGGCAGAAATTCTTCCAGGTCATTGAAGACACCATTGTTGGTGCTCATTTTTGGGCCACTTCCAGTGCAGACCAAGGTGTACATTTTCCTGCGCACTTGGCAACCTTACAGCACAACATCCTCTCCGAATTGTGCATTGTGAAAGATCTGATGGTCCAGTGCTGCCCACCCCACTATGACATCCTCTCCATCTTTTCTGCCACGTGTCACCGGGCTCTCGCCAACCACCTGCAACATCTCCTCACTTGGGACCTTGACAAGCAGGACATCTTTGCTCTCCTCCATTGGGTGCTCCATGTCTATCCAAGGTCTGTGCCATTGCTGGTGGCTGCCGTGGGTCACATTGTACATGGCAGTGGTTAATTTTTAAGCCAAGAGGCATGGGAAAGCAGAGCTACCTGCAGGCAAGCACTCTGCACATGTTCAGTGCCAGTGCTACTATTGTTATTTTAAAAACATTTTCTACCACTCTTTCCCAAGTGGTGTACGTGGTGGAACTCAAAGTGGTGTACGTGGTTTTCCCACTCCTTTTGTTCTCATAACAACCCCCGTGAGGTAGTCTGCGAGACTGGGTCAGCTTTGTGACTGAGCTGTGATTTGAACCTGGATCTTCCAGGTCTAAGTGCAGTTCTGGAATCCACTACACCATCCTGGCTCTCAGTAATAATAATAATTATTATGGCTGTGCTGTGGGTTGAACTGTCAGATATGTGCACATCACAGGTGTGTGTTAAAAATTGACATGTGTTTGCTGTCAACTTTGCTTACGGTTCTGCAGCCCAAAAATGATGGCACACCAAAGCCTTCTTCCTGAAGTGGATGTTTCCATCTTGGGCCCTTTACTTCCCACCGAGACACTAGACTATCTGGAGGAGTCATACCTGGGGAAAGTGCAGGTAAGTGGGAAGCCCAGGCAGGTCTGACTTTAAGTCATTTGCACCAACTAGGCCCCATGCCTTGAATAATTTAGTCTTGTACGTAATTGTATATTAAGATGTTCTTAGACCCATGTAGTCCATTAGCTCACAAGGATTTTTTCGATCCATGTGTTTCTTAGACCCATGTGGTCCCTTAAGTCACATGTGTTTTTAAGATCCATGCGTTTCTTACATCCATGTGGTCCCTTAAGTCACATGCGTTTTTAAGATCCATGCGCTTCTTACATCCATGTGGTCCCTTAAGTCACATGCGTTTTTAAGATCCATGCGCTTCTTACATCCATGTGGTCCCTTAAGTCACATGCGTTTTTAAGATCCATGCGTTTCTTACATCCGTGTGGTCCATTAACTCACATGCATTTTTAAGATCCATGTGTTTCTTACATCCATGTGGTCCATTAACTCACATGTGTTACTTAGATCCATGTGGTCCATTAACACACATGCGTTTTCAAGATCCATGTGTTTCTTGCATCCATGTGGTCCATTAACTCACACGCGATTTTAAGATCCATGCGTTTCTTACATCCATGTGGTCCATTAACTCACATGCATTTTTAAGATCCATGCGTTTCTTACATCCATGTGGTCCATTAACTCACATGTGTTACTTAGATCCATGTGGTCCATTAACACACATGCGTTTTCAAGATCCGTGTGTTTCTTGCATCCATGTGGTCCATTAACTCACGTGCGTTTTTAAGCATGCGTTTTTCTTGCTTCCGATTTTTAGAGCTATAAATTCTATAATAAATTATTTATAAATTTTATTTATATTTCAAATAGTCCACAGACTCAGGTATGAGTGGATTCTTTCATCTCTTCTGTTTGTCCCTGCAGGCCAGCATTGCCGAATGGATGCAAAAGACCCTGGAGATAGAATTTAAGGAGTGGTTCAGTGACGGGGAGCCGGAGTCGGACTATCAAGGCTGCTTCCAGACCAGCCTGCCTAATATTGCAATGAAGGTAGGACGATGCAGGAAAGAGGAGTCACACCAAGGAGGAAGAGCTTGGCTAATTTCTGCACACTGCAAAAGCCACACTGCTTTCCAATCCCCCCAGATTCCTTTTCTTTCCTTTTAATGCCTGTACCAGATGCTGGACGAGAACATCCGTGCAGCAAACTTCATCTCGGATACTCTCCAACAGAAAATCTGCTGCATGGCTTTGCGACAGCTGGAGGCCTTTCTGGGCAGGTCAGTCTCTTCTCTGTTCTCCTCCTTGCAAAGTGCCATATTTACTCCAATCTAACGCTCACATTCTTCAGCTGAATTTAGTCTTCAAAACCAGGTGCACATTAGATCCAATGGCATATTAGATGTGAATAATTACAGTATTTTGATTATAAGTTTAGATCAGTATTTAGTTTGACAGTTTACTGTATTGTAATAAAAATGAAACATAAACCCGTTGTATAAAGTAGTGCAATTAGTGCTTTGCAGCTGCACATGACAATTGCCAGTAAACATTTTTAAAATCTCAAGCCTTTTAAAATAGGGGTGTACATTAAATTTGATGGCGCATTAGATTCCGGTAAATACAGGTATACTATTCCTTCCTATTTCTGTTCAGAAATAGAGGAAAATTATCCTTCCCAGTAGCATGCTAAAGGGTGTGCAAAGCATAAAGTTTTTCAAGCAGCCTCTCCACAATGAGTGTCTCTGCTTTGTTTCTTGAATCATGAATGGCTCCAAACGGGAGAAGGGGTACAAAACTTAGTGCTTTGTTGTACCCCCTATAGCTATGCCACTGAGCCTCTCTAGAAGATCACTTCACTAGCAGGTTTCTGGTTGGCTAATATTTGAATCTCAGTCTTCCATCAAGGTGGCTTAAGCTGTGATCCTATCCACACTTACCTGGGAGCAAGACCCATTGACTATAATGGAACTTATTTTGAGTAGCCATGCGTAGGATCATGCTCTTAATTTACGTTTGATCCCCACTGAGCCCCAGTAAGCTTGGCATCAGCCAGTTTATTGGGTGGCCAAGTGGGGGCATGATGATGCTCACAGTCATGACGCCCTATGCCATTTATTGCATGGTTCAGCTCATGCCAGAGCATTACCTGGTTGAGATGCCTTGACACTGCTGTGCTTCTCTGCAGCCTCTGTGAAGACCTGGTGCTGTTCAGCAAGGAACATCAGCAGGAGCCCACCGCATCCAAATTTTACACACCCTACTTACTAGCAACCCTCAACAACTGCTTGGCTCTCAGGTATGCCGCCAAACTTGCAATTGGTGAATCTAAGTATGATGATGTATAGGGCATGAGGTGCAGGGCATGTGCCCATGGCATTGATTAAAGGAGCAATTTTGATTTAAATGGAGCAAGTCATTAATTATTAAAAGGAGGCAACATCATGCAGCACCATGACTTCACAATACCACTGCCCCATGTGCCATGGCCTCAAGCTACTCCACTGCCTGGTATTGCCATTTTTGGGCACCTCTCTTTCTAGGGCTATCCTCTTGCCAAGCAGTCTGCTCATATAAACACACTTCCCACCCATTTCTCTCCTCTCCACTGGCAGCACATCCCTCTCAACCCTGTGCGCAAACAGGGCATCGTCCTCGGAGCCCAGCCAGATGCCATCCTCCTTGAACGCGGCCCTGGAGAAAGTACAGAAGAAAGCATGCCGCCTGCTGCTGGAGGAGATGCTGGCGGATCTGCAGGTAAAAACCTGGCACATCCATTGGCAAATGGAATCCTGGGTCTGTGGCAAGGTGTGCATATGGAAAAAAAAATTAAGTGGTTTCTATCCTGTTCTGCACCAGCCTCTTTTGATGCAGCTGCCTTCTCGTCAATGGCTGGCTGAGTCCCACCTGATGAACAGCATATGTGAGGAGATAGCCAAGCACGGAAAAGGCTTTGGCGGAGCTCAGAAGCCCATCTACATGGTAAGACCTTCCCAAGGCTGGACAGTGATTGGGGGATCTCTGTGATGATGGCTTCCCTCCCTCCTTTTGTCCTCACAACAACCTTGTGAGGTAGCATTTTGGCTCAAGTTCATGCAGGAAGCTTCATGGCTGAGCAGGGATTTGAACCTATATATGCGCCTGACAATATCGTTCCAGCTGTGGTTACTCCTAGTCATAGCGACAGAAGCACAACTCCTGGTGGGATGTGGAAAAATGCTGGTGCAGTGCATTTCTGCCCTTTGTCTCAGTGCAGCCCCCACTAGGAGTGCCCAGAATGACCAAGCCAAGTCTTTCCTCCTTGGTGTCCAGCACCTCTTGTCGGAGACATCACACTTGATCATGACGCAGTACGTGAGGGCCCTTCTGCAGAAAAGGATGGTATGCCGGAATGCAGAGGAGAGGAGCCAGATGGCCCAGAGGATGTTGCAAGATGCTTCGCAGTTGAAGGAGCTCTTCTGCACCCTGGTGAGCAAAGGAAATGGCCTCCTCATTTTCCCAGGCACATCCCTGGGAAGAGATGGGTAGTAGCTTGTGATCCATGGCAGACAGAGACAGACAGACAGCATGGCTTTGCTAGGAAGCAGTGCGCCAAGACAGCCATGGACACAGATGTTTTTCTGTATTGTTGTGGCTGTATGGTTGCCTTTCAAAACAGATTCAGGCATCCCCCTCTTATTGGACGGGATAGGGACTGTCCAAAAGTGAAAACCATTGAAAAGTGGAACCCGGAATTTTTCAGGCAAATGCAAAAGGGCCGCAAAAAAGACACAAATATCACTTACAAAAGCCTAGCAGGCCTCCGTCAGTCTTGGAAGACTATGGTATTGTGCTTGGCGCTGCATACGCTGCATGCGAAGCACGAAAGCCTGGGTTGGATTGTTATGGAGGATAGGCTGTTACCCAAGCAGCAAATCCCCCCTCTCCACGCCACTGAATTAGTCCAATGGAAAGGCAGAGCCAATACGACTGGATCCAGCTGGCGTCACAGAGCAGGGCTTAGGACAGGAGCTCACCCTGTCTTCTGGGGCCAACCCAGGTCTCGAACCCTCGAAGCCTATATAACATATTTATTAACACATAGCCAAAATATAGAACAAATTACAGTAAAATGAATAAAGGCATGTGGCGGGCAATGGATATGTATTTGAATGATGGTTATTTACTGAAGCAAGTCACAAGGAAATACCAAATGTCACAAGTACGGTAAATCAACTTCAGGAAAGACAATTTTAGCCTTTAGACCAGCAGAGGGAGATTGAAAGAGTGAAGCATGTGTTGAATGAATGAATACTGGATATAACTGAAAGGTGTTGAAAGAGCTGTCAGAAAATGGGGGACATCTATTATAGCAGCCTCATATGTTAGAACTGTGGCCGGTCACAACTCACTGGCATAGTGGTAAGTTTAGTTTTTAGGAGCTTGTTGAAGTGGCATAGCTAGAGGGGGTGCAAAGCACTAAGTTTTGGATGCAGCGTTGCCATATATCCTGGAAAACCAGGACAGACCCTATTTTTGGGGATTGCATTCACATTCTGGCAAGTTTGATGGGGTCCTGTCCAAGCTTTGTGGAAGAGAATTATGGCAACCCTATGCATTGAGCCTTATCATGGCATGCAAGAGGCCCCTTTCTCCCTCTGGAGCCATTCCTGGCAAGGGGGAGCAAAACAGAGGCTGCTATCATCATGACATTCCCCCCAATTAAGACCAACCAAAAAATCAACTTAAAATTTCTTCAAGAGCATTTTCTTCTCCTGCTATTAATTTCTTTTTTGCCACTTATTCTACTGTATTTCAAGATCTAGCTTGTTTCATCCCAAACTTTTGGATTGGGTTGAAATAATTGTAAAGCAAATGTATAAACACTGAAAAACTGGATTAAAAACTGGATTAAAAAATATCCATACCCTACGCTGTTTACTTAGAGGTAAGCCTACTGTGTTCAAAGGGATTTTCTCTAAGGTCAGTTGTGTATGCTTTTAACATTAGTGATGTAGACAGGTGACCAGCCTTTCAAATTTAAGGCTGCTGGACATTTTACAAGTGTGTAGAAGATGGAATTTCAGCAGATGAAGCTTGCCAGGAGTCCTAAAGTTGAAAGACTGGCCATTAGCATATTCTCATGGACAAGCATCTCAGTTTGCCTCTTGCTGAGCCAGATTTGACACCCCTCTAACTCTATTCAGTGGTACCTTGAATAAAGAGCGTTTTGTATAAAGAGGAAAATTTTCTCAGAAATTTTGACTTGCTTAAAGAGCACTGTCTTGAATAAAGAGCACTTCTGAGGAAGTTTGGAACAGGCTTCCATGGCAAGGGAACTTGGCAGTTAATATTTTTATATGAATATTTTTTGGGTTGTGGAACCAATCGTCTGAGTTTCCATTATTTCCTATGGGAAAATCTGCTTCACTTAAAGAGCGTTTCACTTAAAGAGCATGCCTCCAGAATGAATTAAGCTCTTTAAGTGAGGCGCCACTGTAGTTGCTTAAATTTGCAGTTCTAATTGTCAAGATGCCAATATAATCTGGAAACATATATGAGTAGGAAAGGTGATTTGTGCATCCAATTGCACACACATAAACTAACCCTACAATCCAGAGTAACTATGGGAGCATGTAAGAAACATTTACGCTGATGTAGTTACAGCACCACTTAGTGAAAACCTATGGAAAATTCATATTGCAATCCAAAGTAAATTGTTCTTACGTTGGAGCAAGGACTCCCTGTAGTTACTCAGGATTGCGATAGAGATGTCACCTAAGGCAGAATAATTGAAAAACCAATTTAGTAATGGAAACTCAACAGTGAAAAATAAGTGGTGGGCTTCAGAGGGTTCTCACAGGTTCTATCGAACCTGATAATGAGCGCCTGGTTCTGAGTACCAGTTACTTATGGGACATAGAATTTGTTGTTAATTTAGATTATTAGGACATAAAACCTGCTGTTAATTTATTTGAATCCCACCACTGAAAATACCAGTTGGAATTGCTTATTCCAGTACAGGTTTGAACTGTCTCCCATTGCCTTCCCCAGGGTTTGATGGAGAAGGCACAGACCCTCAACGTGATTGCTGACCTGCAGGAGCTAATCAGTCTCAAGGACCCCTCAACGCTTAGCCTGGAAGTTCTGGGCTTTGTCAAAAAATACCCCGACATCAGGTAGGCTATGCAAATATAGGCATCTTCCACTTATTGGATTGGTTAGGGACTGGAGCACTGTTCAAAAATAAGAACTGTTAAACAGTGGAACCTAATCTTTTTTAGTTTATAAATGTTGCTTCGGATGCTTTTTAGCTAGCAAATTACAAATGCCCCTTTTATCTTGCAAATTCATGCTGCCTGCAAAGTTTTCTATCTATCTATCTATCTATCTATCTATCTATCTATCTATCTATCTATCTATCTATCTATCTATCTATCTATCTATCTATCTATCTATCTATCTATCTACCTACCTACCTACCTACCTACCTACCTACCTACCTACCTACTGCAAATGGACTCTCACTAACTCCTTCAAGAATGGGAGTAAACACCAGAAGCTACAATTTCTGCTGCCACGTAAAGATTTCTGTAAATAGATTCTCATTAACTCCTTCGGGAATGAGATTAGACCAGGAGCTACAACATGGGGGAGGGCAATTTTGGCCTTTAGAACAGTAGAGGGAGGTTGAAAGAGTGGAACGTTTGTTGAATGAATGAGTTCTGGGTATAACTGAAAGAATGTATTATCAGAAAACAAACTGTCAGAAGGTGGGGGGACATATGGGGGGATAGCATCTTACACCACAGCAACCCACGGTATCAGGTTTGCTTTTTGCTCTTAATTTGAAAGCAAAGAAAACTCCAAATAGGAGGGGGAATCAAGGATCTGCTGTGGAGGTAATAATACACAGCAAGAGGGAGGTAACAATAATTACCATCTACTTTCTTGGCAGTGACGACCATGTCTCCCTGCTGTTGGACTTGCGTGGTGATGTCTCGAAGGAAATCCATAACACTGTGCTGGAGGTCATGGCACAGAACCCTCAAGCCCTGCCTGAGAATTACGAGCCTGTTTTTAGCAACATCTTGGTTCCTGCGCCAGAACTGTCCTTATGTCTTGGCAAAGCCAAGTGTGCCTGATGGCAGGAGGTTTGCCAAGTAGTGATCCAGATGTCTCAGTGGTTGCATTGCCAGACTTCCTGGATTGAAGCTGGAGGTCCTCAGCTGGATGAAACCCAAGAGGGATCTTGGGCATGTTTTCAGATTATTGGAAACAAAGGGGATGTTGCTCATCCCATGCCATTTATCTACTACCTACTGCTTTGGTACCTGTGGTACACGTGGCATTTTGTGGGAACAGTATTGAAGTTGTTTGTGCCCACCTCTATTTTAACACCCAAGCTCAAGGCCAGTCCATTTATGAAGCTGACCAAGGCGTTAGACTGGTGGACAGAATCTATCTTCTCCACCAGTTCAGTGAACTGGAAAAGGAAGAATTAATCAAAAGAGAAAGTGTGAAGATTTTGAAACTACTGGGCTTAAATGTCTGACGGTGCAATCCTGACCAATTTAGGCCAGCCTAAGTCACCTGTCTGTCTCCCTGTTCCTGTGGTTGTGTGGAAAGGCCAGTGCTTGTCTGTACACTGGCCTAAACCCACAGAAGTGGTGCAGAAGTGTCTTATGGCACTTTTGTGATCCCCCCAAGGCAAGCACGGGACTAGTGCCAGGACTTATGCTGGATTGTTAGGATTGCAGTCACAGATCATCTAGCTTTCTGTCTGTTCCACACATCTATTCTACTCCTGCTTCCTTCTCAAATCCAGAGAACTGGAGAAGGTGCAGCTGATGTAACAACGAGTGCAGTGGCATAGCTAGAGGGGGGTGGAGCAGTCAGTCTTGGAGGGAGGCTTACCATGGCATGAAAGGGACCTTTCCTCTGCAGAGCCATTCCAGGCAGAGAGAGAAAAAAAGAGCCTTACAGGTGCCTCACACACCATGGTGAAGCTCCCTCCAAGACAAACTGTGCTGTCTTCTCTAGCTACGCACGGAGCCAGTGTGTGCTTTGAGTAGAGGAGCATTTGGGTGCCACTTTGGGTGTCAAGAGGCCTTGAACTAAGCTTGACCATAAAGCTATGTGCTTCAGGCATGGCTTCCCCTTCAAGATCTTCCGCAGCCCCATTCACTGTTCCCCAGATTCCCTGGGGTAAGGAAATTAATGCAAAAATGATGTACAACTAAGATGCTCTTGATAGGCCTTTAACTGATCTAAGTTCCAAATGATGATGAGTGCAATCCTCACCAATTTAGGCTGGCATAACTCACCTGGCGTAACTTCCCATGGTGGTGGGGGGAGGGTGGCACATGCTCTGCCCCACTCCTTTAGTGCACAGGCTAGTTTATTTGGCTAGTCTATTAGTTTCGTTTATTAGGCCAGTGCATAGGCATGTGCTGACCTCCCCACACCATCACAAGAAGTTATGCCTGGTGAGTTACGCCAGCCGAAAATGCTTAGGATTGCACCCTATATATGGCTCCTATGTAGCTAAAGATAGTCATTGGAAGCCGTGGTCATTGGGACTTAGTAATAACTACCCTCAGCTGATTGAAGCCATTATACTTTTGCCAGCTGTATGCCTGTTTTGTAAAGAGTTTATTTTTCTTAGATTTTCCTCTTTCCCCCTTTTGAATCTTTCCTCCTGAATCCAAATGCTGTTTTAAATGCTGGAGATCAATTTCCTTAAAATACCTTTAATGCAGCTTCAGACCCTTTTCTATGTCACTGGATTGGTATGACTGAGGAGCCAAAAACTATCTTTATTTGCTCAAAAGTGCAGGCTGCCATGTTAATCTTGTCGTTTGTCTTGATGGTGGTTCAGAAGGTGGTATAACAAATACAAAGAGAAAACTTCATAGAATTCCAAAAACATTCCAGTCAAAACAGTATCAACAAGTGTAATACTAATTTTAACCTTTAACAATAAAACTATCTCAACTGCCTGTTTGAAGAAATACGTCTTATAGTGCAAGAAAGTCCCATTTTCTATACTTACTCCCAGGAACCTATGGTTAGGCTTGCAGCCTTATTTCCTAAGCTAAGCCTAAATTAAGCTGAAAAAGCCCTCTGTAGCCTTAGGACAAAATCCAGAGTAACTATGGGGAGTCCTTGCTCCGGTAAGAACAACTTTCTTTGTTTGTTAATTTATTTGAATCCCACCACTGAAAATACCAGTTGGAATTGCTTATTCCAGTACAGGTTTGAACTGTCTCCCATTTCCTTCCCCAGGGTTTGATGGAATATGAAGTTCCCATAGTTTTTCACTAGGTGGTGCAGTAACTATGGGTGTACATAAAGTCTCTTACGTGCTCCCGTAGTTACTCTGGATTTAGGGGTTAGGGTGAAATCCAAAGTAACGACAGGGAGTCCTTGCTCCAGAGCAAGAACAAGTTACTCTGCATTGCAATATGAATTTCCCATAGGTATTCACCAGGTGGTGCAGTAACTACAGGAGTACGTAATGTCTCTTACTCTTTTGTCCTTACTCTACAATCCAGAATAACTATGGGAAGATGTTATTGGCACTTACTCTGGATTGCTCTATGCATTTCCCATAGGTTTCCCATAGGTGGCACCGTAACTACATCAGTATAAAAGGTTCCATAGTGAGATTGTAGCCTTAAGGTCACAACAAAGAAGACCTTGCTTCTGGTAGTTGGCAGTTGAACCATAGTATCAGACCTTAAAAACCTGTGGGCAGAGGTGGCCAAAGATTGCCTGGTGTCATGTGCCAAGCACTGCCCTTCTTTCTTGGTGTTGAGCCAACTTCTGCTCTTTGTACTTCCTACATTAGAAAACAAGATTGAAAGCAGAAAGTGTGGAGAGTAGAGTGGTGCGCTAGAGTGTCTCCTCTTTCACTTTTGCTGCATTTTCCAATCTGTGGATTGGGACCAGGAGTAGTGGGAAGATGATGCATGTTGCCCAGAAGGTTTTGATCTTTTTTTTAAAAGAATGCTCTTACTCTCACAACTTATCTCCCATCAATACAAGAGCAGCAGGAATCCATCAAGTGTATTGCCGCAGTTCAATGTACACACTTCAAAGGCATATTCCAAATGTGTGTCCCCATTTTCACCAGTGATAACCCAGCAGCTTTTCAAGTTTTTGTTTGGTATGGAGAGCAGTACTGTAAAAAAATTACACAGCAACAAATCAAAATGATGCAGAGGGGGGACAAATTTAAGTAAGCCAAGGCTCTGAGAAGGTGGAAGCACAACAACTGAATGTTATCCCAACAGAAAGACTAGTCATGTTCTGTTCTTGAAGACCAACCATTGCCTGCAGTGGGAACTGGGAAGGTCAAGGCAGCAGCAAATCACAGAGGAGATGCACGTCATCAGCTGCAACCACCAAGCAGTGGCGTAGCTAATGATCATGTAATCCAATGAAAAGATCAAAATGATGTCACAAACAGAAGTGATGTCATCCTTGGTTTTTGGAAAATTAGGAGGAAACCTGCCTATTTGCTCTCTGGAATCAAATATTGGGTGTCTGGGTACTCCCCCAACCAATTTTATTTAAGTAAATTAAGTAAAATTTAAATAAATAAATAAAAAGTTATGTCCCTTAGAGGGATGCATAATCTCTCCATGCTAAATATAAATATACCTGGTTCCTTCCCACACTATCCTTTGGATCATGATGCTAACCGATATATGGTATTGGAACAAGTTATGTCCCTGCCCCAAAGGCCCACATTCTAGATATCAATATAAGGAAGACAACAGAGGAAGGTGAAGAAAGGCTGGTATTAATTCACATATGTTATTAAGAAGCATTAACAGACGCATTGGCTACATGGCAAGGGATGTATTCCCAAATATCCAGATTTTTCCGATATCCAATAAATTTTTCAGTATCCAAATATTCTAATATCTAATGTCTAATATCTAAATGTCTAATATCTAAAGAATTAGCAATGTTCCATCCAATGCCAAGATTCTGTGTTGTGAAAGGCCAACTTGAGTTTTGCTTTGCAGCGATAAAACCAGTTCACTGCCTATTCACTGACTATTATTATGATTGAAAGGAATTACCTTGACACAGTTGTTTCCTGCAGCAGCTTTCCTAGAATATTAGTGCTGCCTTCGTTCCAAGAATTGGACAATGAGAATGTCTAACCTTGATGCATGAGGGGCTTTCATAACAAGAAAGAAAGCAGAAAATGAAAGTTCAACATCTTAACCAGTGAATAAATTACAATTAATAACTAGCCATTAGCCCGCCCCTTTTCATCTTATGTTGTATTCAAATGGGCATTAACAAATGGGCATTAAACTGAATATCTCAAGTGTACCCGAAGACAAAGTTGAGCATCTCTGCTGTAAAAATTGCAGCTGTAAACATGAATATTTGGATGGACGGATGGATATGGATATATGGACAGACGGACGGACGGACGGACCTATCTATCTATCTATCTATCTATCTATCTATCTATCTATCTATCTATCTATCTATCTATCTATCTATGCACCTCCAAGCCGTCACATGCCTGTGAACTGTCCCAACCCCCTGAGGAATGTGGCAGAGCATGCACTGGCCTCTCCGCACCACCACAGAAAATTATATCGGTTGAGTTAGGTCAGGTCTACATTGGTTAGGATTGCACCCTTAATTTTCTGCACCGTCCGAAGTCTTCTACTATTAAGATTTATTGCCAAATCCTGCTGAAAGCTGTGCAATGGGTAATCTTTCTTATGATTGGCCAGACCACAACACACTCCAGATTCCATTTATTTCTGTTATGCACCAGTCTCTTGGGTTTCAGCTGAGTCAGGCGCTTAGAATCAGACACAAAGTGGGGCAGGGAACACTTTCATTATCTGGCACAAGGCGTTCCTAATCAAATATAGGCAAGAGAGAGAGATGGAAGTGTTGAATCCACGCAGCGTCTTGGTGACTGGATCCAGCCGGGGCATTGGCTTGGAGATTGTAAGGCAGCTGACTGAGAAAAGCAACCAGCCACAATGGATCTTTGCCACTTGCCGAGACCCCGAAGGTTCACGTGCCCAGGTAAGCACTGGGGTGGATCTGGCCATATTAGGATGGGCGCTCAAAAATGAAGTAAAAGATTGTGGGACTCAGTCCTAAACCCAAGACAGATTTGGGACCCAATCCTATCCAACTTTACAGTATTAGTGGAAACAAATGTTCCCTTACCTCAAGGAGGTCTCGGTGACAGCTGTCTCGCAAACACAAGTTGCAGCGCATGCCCCATTGGCTAAAATTGGCTAAATATTCTAAAAATATATAAGATTGGATAAATAAATCTCATTGAACTCAATGAGGCTGAGTTCATCTGCAGGAAATGGAACAGTGCAAGATAGATAGGAAGTAACCTAGAAAATTCACATCACATTTTTCTTTTATTTTTCATATGCATTTTCAAATCCTTGCCAAACTGTGTCGTTCCTTTTCTTTCCTGGTTTATTTTCTCTGCCTTGTTTTTTATCCTTACATTAATCTCTCTACTGATATGATATTATAATCTTTTAAGAAACTTCATATTTTTTTAACCTGCCTCCTAGTCTTGCTGTGCCATCCTATCATGCTTTTTTGTACTTATCAGGCATTGAAGAATTTGGCTGCCAAGCACCAGGGACTTGTAATCATCCCAATGGGTATGTGCTGTACACTGCAATTTTATTAGTGTCTACTCAGAAATAAGTTTCATTGGGTTCAAGGGGGCTTACACCCAGGAAAGTGCTCTTAGGATTGCAGCCTTATATTCTCCTCCTTCTCAATTCCCTCTGACCACAATAATAGGGACAGAAAGTGAGATGAAAAACTTCTTTCCCTTTTTCTAATGCTCAAACAAATATAAAGTAACTCTTGTAGAGTACAGGTGTCCCTCATTGTCCACTAGGGTTCTATTCAGGAAACTTCCATGGATAAAAAAAATCAGTTTATAAAGAAAAACAATGGGAAAATAGGTTGAAAGACCCACTTCCAGGTTTCTTGTTCCTCTATTGTCCCCAGTTGAAAAAGGTAATGTCTCACTATCTGCAGGGGTTTGATTCTAGGACTGAAAAATGTAATGGTAACTTGCATGGCTGCCTCTTTACAACAGTAGAAAAGCAGTTTTTTAAAAGTGTGATTTGCAGTGGCCATTCGTTTTAAGTCAAATCCATGGATAAAAAAATCCATGGATAATAAGGTTGGACTTGTACATGTAAAGTAAGCATTCAAAACCGTTGAATCTGGTATCCAGAATGAAACTAATCTGCCAGACATATATGAAGGACAACTTGTTTGGTCAGCATAAACTTAGGAATTCCAACAACAGACATGTGTTAAGAGCAAACTGGCTCTTAATCATTAAAAAGGTCCAGAGTACAATGCATGGTTCAGTGAACGGTCTGCAAGGAACTTTTCTGCAATGAGCACAGGATGAAGTACGTAGTTCCTCGCCTCTCTTTGTCATCACAACAACCCTGTGAGGTAGGTGAGGCTGAGGTTGTCCAGGTCTAAGACCAACTCACAAACCTCTACCATCCTCGTTTGGGATTATTTGGAGATATTTTTGCAGAGCAGAGGTAGCAGATCTAAGATGGAATCAGGTAATCTAGGTCACACCATACCTGATGGTGGTAGATTTGGTGGTAAAGGATTGGAAAAGCAGACACAGAAACAAATCAGCAGCCAGTGTAATCAAGGAAGCTACAGCCGGCCAGAGTCAAACAGTTTTTTTAATTGAAAAGCGGTATATAAAGTCAGACAGACAGACTGACTGATTGATCTAGCCCAAGAACCACTCAGGCAATCAAGTCCTGCACTCATTGCAGTTTCCATCAAGGCCAGTTCTGTTAACCCCTATACATTATCCTCTGTGCTGCTGTAGATGTTTCTGACCCATCCAGCGTCAAGTTTGCTGCAGCCCAAGTCACAGAACAGCTGAAAGGAACTGGATTGAACCTGCTGATCAACAATGCAGGGATTGGAAACCGAAATGGTCTGGAAACTGTGACTCCGGAGCAGATGTCCCAGGTGTATCAAACCAATGTCATAGGACCCCTAATGGTCAGTCAGGTAAGGACAAAACCGTAACACTCTGTTTCTCAAACTATAGGCTGGGAGTCAATATGAAGTGGGTCTCAATTCATTTCAGTATTTTTTATTTTTAGTATACTGATTGTATATGACTGCATTTGAGGAGATCCGTGAACAGGGTTCAATGTACAATATATGCTTTTAATCAATGACTACTGAAATGTACCCACATTGCGAGAGTAAAATTTCAAAAATATTTGTAACCTAACCCCTGTGCAACACCCTTCTGTGCAACACACCCGATGCAACAAACCCCTGCAACATCTCCCGTGAAACACACACTCCCATACAACATCGCCCTCTGTGCACCCTTGCCCTAGGTGCACCCTCCCCCGTGCACCATCCATACCCATGCACCAGCCCCCATGCACCATTCCCAAGCCCCAATCCTCTTCGTGCACCACCATGTAACATCCATCCTCAAGCACCATTCCCCTTATGCACAATTCCCCCCATGGGCACCATCCCCATGCGCACCATCTGCCCCATGGACTATTCCTCCCATGCATACCATCCCCCATGCACACCATCACCCTCATTCCCCATGCCCCCACAAATTCCTGGTTATGGAAGGGAGGAAGCTGCATCCCTTGAACCAACATGGACATAAGCTCTGCTGGATCAGGCAAAGGGCCATCTAGTCCAATTTCCTCCATTCCTTGCATTTAAGAAACAGCTTACTTCTAAAGACAAGGGATCATATACATGCATTGTGGCTTGTAACTCATGATGACCTCCATAAACCTGTCCAGACTTTCTGGATGAACCACAGAAGAACTCAGGAAGACCACAGGCTGGGCTTACATTTGCTTTCACATCCTGCTCTTTCCACCGATTGAGAAACAGTTGCACCCGAGCCATAATTCTCTCCTTTTTTCTCCAGGCATTTCTGCCTTTACTAAAGAAAGCATCTCAAGAAAGTGACCAGAAAGGGATGAGTTGCAGCAAAGCAGCAGTTGTCAACATATCCAGTCGTATGGGCTCCATTACAAATATATTGGGATGGGATATCGTTCCCCTTGTTCCCTACCGGTGCAGCAAGGTATGGCCATATTAGGAATGCAAAAAGAGTGTAGGGTCAGCACTAGCTGTTTGATTTTTGACTAATTTTGAGTTTTACAAATCAATCCAAGACATATCTGCTGAGAATCAAGTCTTATAATGGTCCACGTGGACAATTCCCATAGCAGCCTCAGGACCCAAATCCTATCCAACTTTCCAACACTTACATAGCTGTTCTGAATCCTGTGATTTGAGGCGGTTGCAGAGGCTTCCTCATATAAAAGAACATTTTTCCCTTCTCATGGTGGTGCATTGTGGCTGCATATCAAGCCTCCATCATTCATGAGAGACTATGGTATCGTGCTCTGCGCAGCATACGCTGCATGCCAAGCACGAAAGCCTGGGTTAGATTGTTATGGAGGATAGTCTGTTACCCAAGCAGCAATTCCCCCCTCTCCACGCCACTGAATTAGTCCAATGGAAAGGCAGAGCTGATACAGTTGGATCCAGCTGGCATCGCAGAGCTGGGCTAAGGACAGGAGCCCACGCTGTCTTGTGGGGCCAACCCGGGTCTCAAACCCAGCTATATATATCACAGGTTTGTGTGATTGCATATGTGTGTATGTGTATCCACATGAAGAGCACCTAATAAAATCTCTTAGTCCTCCCAAATTTTCCTTTTGACTCACTCTTCTCTCTTTAAAGCTCGAAGTGTCATTCACTGCCTTGTTTCGGCCATGTCCCCCACAGGCTGCTTTGAACATGCTCACGCGGTGCATGTCGCTGGGATTTGCAGAAGATGAGATCCTGTGCATAGCGTTGCATCCTGGATGGGTGCAGACAGACATGGGAAACTCAGTGGTAAGTAATTAATGATAGAGTTACACCTGTTAGCTTTCTGCACAGGCAATGTCAAGCTTGTTTGGCTAACCATTGGTTCAAGGTTACTTGCTATATATTGGGCTGCTAGATGTCTCTGGACATGATCAACCTGCCTGATCATGTCCAGACATGCCCACTGCCACTCAAGCAAAGAGGACATTCTGAATGGCTGTTGAATGGTCCTACATTCCCATATCAGCAGCACCTGTGCAGTCTCACCTCCAAGAGTTCGTTGGTGGTTTGCTGTGTGAGATTTTGCTGGATTGATTTCTGAACTTGACACTGTGAACCGACTTACTGACTCCACTTTTGGACTTTGACTTTGATTGCTGACTAAGGGTGACCATATGACCAGAAATTTACAGATTTGTCCTCTTTTTTAGCCTCCTGTCTGGGTGTCCTCCAAAAGGGCTTCATTGTCCTCCATATTGGCTTCATTTTGAAACTTTGCAATGGTGTGAAGTGCCCCATCAAGTCATATGTTGTTGGATTCGTATTGAAGAGCAGAATCCAATGTAAAAATTGGTTTTGAGCTATCTCCTGCCTATCAAAAGTTATGGCCAAAAAACTAAAAATAAAAAAATATTCATTGCTCTATAGGAATGTGAAAGTGCCCAATATCGTGGCTTTACTCTTGAGTAGGCAAACATGCCATTTTCCGCCAGAAAGGCCAGGCCGAGAGGAATCCAAGACCTTGTCCTCCTTATGAGGTTTGAGCATCTGGTCATCCTGCTGTGCTGTTTGTCTTACCGTGTATGACCTGGACTGCTTTGGCTTATCCTGTTTGTGTTGCTGTGAGTGAATACAGTGGATGCAAACAACTCTCCTGTGTCTGTCTTCTCTCTTGTGCCCAGTAGTTACTCTGGATTTTGCCCTTAGTGTGGGAAAATGTATGAGCCTTAAGCCAATTAAAAAATTTTAATCTATTTATTTGTGGCTGTATATCTGTTATTGGCTAGACAGATATCATTGTCCTCTTGGTTATCATGCCTGTTTAAATATCTATTGATGCTTGTCCTCAGTGTCAGATATTCCAAGGTATACAATTTATGGACAAGGAGGTTCTATTCTTGACTATCATTAATGTGTTCAATTTTCTTTGAAACCCATAAATGCTACTGGCTACTACTAGTGGTTTTTAAATGTTTTTAATTGAAAATTTTCAAATTTTACTTGTTAGCCGCCTTGAGTCAGCCTCGGCCCAAGAAAGGCAGGATATAAATTTATTAAATAAATAAAACAAATTGGCAAAGTGAATTCTTTCGGTTGATTATAGATTGAAGCGTTGCTTGATTTTGTTGATGTGATGCTTACATTAACACTGGACCCCCAAACACTTAAGCAGTTGCAAAGATTTGATGCTTCTTCCACACGAACCTCCAAAACAATGGACTTCCATAAATGTGGAACATTTATAGAAAAGAGATTCCTTGCTTGGCTTTGACAGCTGAATCCATTGCAAGGATATTAGGAAAAGTATTTATTTGTGGTTGTTCTCATCCATTTGGGGTCATCCTCTGCTCAGTTCTGGCATCATTCTTCTGTTCTCTCTTCCCAGATGCAGGCCGCAATGACTGTGAATGGGAGCGTGGAAGAAATTTTGAGCACCCTTGGGCGACTCTCTGAAAAAGACACTGGCACGTTTGTGAGCTGGGATGGAAAACCTCTTGCCTTTTGAAACGTCCCAACGCCTCCATGTTTGCGTTACAGGAGATCCCCTTTCGTAGGGAATGCAGATGCTTACTGAAGCCTTGCAGTAAATTTAGTGGTTATTTCAACCTTATTCATCTCTTGGCACAACATCAATTGTTTTATCATTGGCAAGGCACACCATGCTCTTCAAATCCCCATGTTTTCCTATTCGTAAATGTCCCTCCACAAATTCCCATGACACACCTGAGGACTATCCTTCTCACACCAGTGTGCACTATGGTTGAAAATCACAGATATACTGTATTTACTTAAATATAACGCTCACTTTTTTCAGCTGAATTCAGTCTCCAAAATCAGGGTGCACATTAGATTAGATGTTAATAAGGATTGAATAAATACAGAATTTTGATTATGAGTATAGGGTGCGCATTAGATTCAGTAGCACATTAGATTCGAGTAAATACGATAGTAATCATGCTGAAAACTTCCCCACACCCTTCTTTTGTAGCTTGTCACCATTCAGAATTCCCTTCTTAAGAGCCACTTGCATGACTGTACCCACTTCTTATTCATGTTTTTCTTTTTAAACATACTATAAAACTTGTATCAACCCCCACTTCTTTCAGGATCCAGGCCTCAACTCCCCAACTCTCCTTTGCATAGGGACATCAGACCATTCATAAATTAAATGGCTTACTTATTATTTGCACATTCCATTCAGTGCTGGTTCAATCTGTGGATACTATGCCTGGGATTTTAATCCATTAAAATGAACCCAGTTACAGTCATTCTCATGGGGATACATGCTCAAGTGAAGCCATTTAATGCCTCTGTTCAGTATAATATGTGAATATATGAACTCATGCATTGCCAGACATCTGCATGTATTGATGTTAATAAAGAATGAATGAAGGAGAGGACGGAAAGTTACTGACTGGTTGTTGCTTTACTTCCAGTGGAGGTAATTAGAAGGTAACTGCAAAAAACCAGTCATATTGGTTTAAACTTCAAAGGTTCAGGCAAATCAAATATTGTATTTACTCGAATCTACTACTCACCTTTTCCAGCCAAATTCAGTTTCCAAAATTGGGGTACAAATTATATTCAATAGTTAATTAGATTTGAGTAAATATTATATTTGGAGTATCTATCTACAGTATTTATATACCGCTTTTCAACTGAAAAGTTCACAAAGCGGTTTACAAGAAGATGAAAAAATTAATAGCTAATTAATAGTTAATGGGTCCCCGTCCCAAAAGGGCTCACAATCTAAAGTGCAAAAAGAACACCAGCAGAAGCCACTAGAACAGACATTGCTGTGGTGTGGAGGGCCAGTTACTCTCCCCCTGCTAAATAAAAGAGGAACACCCACTTGAAAGAGTGTCTCTTGCCCAGTTAGCAGGGGTAATTATGGGGTGCACATCCAAATATTTTATTTGGATTATAATTATGGGGTGCATTAGATTTGAGTAAATACAGTTGTGTTTTTTCCCCCTATGGATCTCAACATTACCCATTTCCATGTTCCTTGCTGAAAGGAGAGGCTGTCACCTTGGGAAAAAATATATATGTAAATGTAAAAGCTGGATACAATTAGGCAAGAAAGCAAGAATGCAATACAAATGGGGTGGCCAAACGCTTCCAAGAATGTGAGCATCTTAAGCCTGGCAGTGCTGATTATCTGTCTGATAACTGGCCAACTCCCCTACCTTTAGATACTATCTATCTATCTATCTGTCTGTCTGTCTGTCTGGCGGGCGGGCGGGCGGGCGGGCGGGCGGGCTGGCTGGCGTATTTACATACCGCTTTTCAACTAAAAAGTTCACAAAGCGGTTTACAAAGAAAATGAAAAAATAATAGGTAATTAATAGCTAATGGGTCCCTGTCCCCAAAAGGCTGATGATCTAAAATGCAAAAGAACACCAGCAGAAGCCACTTGAACAGACATTGCTGGGCTGTGTAGGGCCAGATTCCTTTTATCTTATTCCACAGATCAATTAACCAGCATTAGATTCCACATATATAAAACAAATATTTAGCAAAGCCAGGCTGGGCATCTGACCCTACAATCCAGAGTAACTATGGGAGCACATAAGAGACACTATGTGCACCCATAGTTACTGCACCACCTAGTGAAAACCTATGGGAAATTCATATTGCAATCCAGAGCAAATTGTTCTTATACCGGAGCAAGGACTCCCCGTAGTTACTCTGGATTGCGCAGTAAAGCTGTAATGTGGTGGTGGTGGTGGCAGGATGATCACATAGGTAGGTAAGTGATCACCCTTAGGTAGGTTGATCACATAGTTTTGCATCTTAGAGTTGTCTACCTGTGAGATATGATCAAAGCATTCATTTTATAGGCATTGATATGTATCGATTAATGCTTGGACCTTTAGCAGAAATATATTCATCAGACCCTGTGCTAGTGTTCAATGCAAAGCCCTTTGAAGCTTACCCACAAACGGATAGTTTAACTGCAACTGCAAAGTGAGTTCCTGTTTCAGTGGAAATTTTCCAAAATTACTTGTGTAGCAAAAGTTAAGAGGAACGAAAGTTAAAAGCTATGCTCAGGACTTTAAGTCAGAGAAACGAAAGTTAGAAGCTATGCTCAGGAACTATGTAACAGCCCCGCCTCTTGCTGTGCTTTGATGTCCATAACTATAAAAGTTGTAATGTAGACCTTGCTCTGGGCGAAATGTCCAAGAGCCGAGTTGCTCTAGCATTTTGGCCATTCAGCTGAATAAAGTTTTTGAACCTCACTCCACTTTCTCAGATCCTTGTTTAAGTAATTGAAATCAGGTAACATTTTTCCTGGTGCCGTGACTCGGATCCTGAGGGAGGTATTTGTGGCGTTTTTGCCTCCCTACCAGGAGAGCCTCCGCATCACCTGCGTCCTGGTGTCCTTCGCACACGACTTTGGCGCCACCGGTCTGCTTGTACTGGGAGTCCTGGGAGAGGGCCGTTGAGACCCAGGTGAGCAGACGTTCCCCGACTTGGGACAAAACGGACTGAGACCAGAAGGAGCGCTCCAGACGTCCGGACTAGGTATAGTATAAGGGGCCCCGGGGAAAAAGAGAGGGTGAGCTTGGTCAGCCACCCCAGGGGTTCAGGACGGCTACAGCCAGTGCGGCTATAGACCATAGCCAGTGGTCCTGTGACCTCAGGTAACTGGGAGGTTGTGTGTGTGAATGAACATGTAAGGAATCTGAGACACCGAAAGAAGGAGACTTCTGCAGGTGGAGAGTAAAGCTTCTTCTCAGCCAGCATCTGTGTGACCTTCTTGGTGCATTTTCATATCTCCTCAAGGAGACTGGTCACCAAGGGGGGCGCGATTGATTCTCCCTAACTGTGAACTGAACAGACCCCTTCACTGTTCGGTCTGTTTCCCCTTCCTTTTGTGTTCTTGCCTGTTGTATTGTTCGTCATGGGTGGGTCTTGTTCCAAAAAAAGTCCTCCAGTGTATGGCAAAGAGGCCGGGGAGGACCTAAATAAGGGACATTAGAGTCAAGTGAAATAGATAGACCACCCAGAAAAGTGTTCGTAGTTGCTGTTAAAGTTAAACCAAAGAAATCTAAAACGAGTCCAAAAGGCTCACCGGTGGAGTAAGTATTGATGCCCACGAAAAGTATTTAGTTCAGGGGGGTGCGCACACCATAAGCAGTAAGAAACACCCTTTTAAAACAAAAAAAGGAAGGAGGTTGCAGGTGCACCAGAGAGATAAAATAAAAAAAATAAAAAGTACAGAGCACAATTCTGCAGTAGGCTCAGCTGAGAAGCTGCGTATAAGCTACTGAGAATAGGCACAAGGAAGCCAAAAAGGAAAGGAAACAATATAAAAATTATGTGATCATAGTTCCAACTTGTATTCCTGCCCCAGATCCTAATTGGGATCATGCTACAGAACAAGGAAAAACAGTATTGAAGCAGTACCAAGAGTTGTTCTTGAAAGGACTTAAAATTGTAGGATACTGCTTGACTATGTGTTTTAATTGGGTATTTTCCTTTAAAAATAAATAAATAAATAAATAAATAAATAAATAAATAAATAAATAAATAAAGTTGCATTTGAAGGTGGGCCGAACCATGGACATTTGAGGGAGCCTGATCAACTTTCTCATAAAAGAATAAGTCCTTGGATGGGCAGACCTTCAATATAACATAAAATGTATGTGGTGAATTTAGTAATTTATATAATTTAGTAAAATCTAGAATGAAGTTAAAATTATTTAATTAGTTAAAAGCTAAAAGCGCTCTTATAAATTAAAGAGTTAGCTAATTAATAACATCAAAATGTTCTAAACTTGAAGTTTTTAGTAAAAGAATAAGTGGTGTTACCCTGTTCTGCTTAATTTTGTTTAACCTTTTACTAATTTCTTAAAAATTACAAGGTTCAAAAACAATTATAAAACATCATTAATTGTGAATGGGAATGAAAAAAATATTATTAAATAAAAATAAAAAAGGAACAACCACTCTCATAAGACAAAATGAGGGTAAGTGTACTTATAAAGTGCTAAATGTAATACTAAAAAAAAAACTTTTAAGTAATGAATTAATTGTTTTATTTAGCACAGGTAAGCTTGAGGGAAAGATGAAGCAAAACCAGGGACAAATTGAGATATGGGTTGGAGAAGAACCGGAAGAATGATCGAGGAGGCGTAGATCAGATAGTTATATCTATTTAATATGTATTTTTTATGTATTATGTGACATAGAAGCTGTGCTATATCTTAGGATACAGCATGTGTGTTAAAGTAAAAGTAAATTATAAAACTCTAAAAATAGTATGTTAAATTTAAAATGAAGCAAAACAATATAAACGAGTAAAATCTAAATCTAAAAGCAATATAGATAGATTCAAAATATATTGTTAAAATAAGCAGTCCAGCAGCAAAAAGATAAGGAGTAAAGACAAGGAATGTAACAATCAGTTTGATAAAAACCATCCTTTGAGTTAGTGTTTCAGCATATTAATAATGTATTAGTAACTGAAAAAAAAGCTAAAGAAAATGCCAGCAGGCTGGTGACTTTAAAAATACATTAAATAGTATGGCTATAAGGGGTAAGTAAGACAAAGGCTAGCAACAGAATGTTAAAATACCTGAGGTTTACACTGTCCAAGTAAAGGACCCTCATCTCAGGTACAAAGCTTAAAAACAGCATGTGTCGCTCAAGCCCCAAAGCATCAAGGTCTTTGGCCCATTTCTCGGAGTAATCTGGCCTGAAGCCCATCTTAATATTTGCTGAAAAATTGGGGCAGAGGCTCAGCCAGAAGCAATTGGTTTCCCAAGATTTTAAATGTGGCACTATGCGAAGAAGCGAAGGTCAATGCTAGCCAAGCATAATATTAATATCCCTTAATAGCTAAAAAAGAAATAAATTGAAAGACTACAAGCAAAATGTTTAAATATTAAATAATACAACAACAAGCAAACTACAAGACCTCCTTTATAAATTGCAAGCAAGGTTAACTTCACCTGAGAGAAAAGACACATCTTACGATCCCTGGTGAGAAGGAGCACGTTGTGTGTACCCTAAAAGCTCCAACTCCCCTGATGGGAATGTATGCTATGTTGTGTGATACTGGAAAGTCTCTGTCTCTAAGAAAGGATGAGGAGGGTGTAGTTGCAAAAGTCCCTTTGAGATTTTAAGCAGAGAATTAAAGGATCTGGAAAGCACAGAATCACTCTCAAGTGTTAATCAAAATAAAGCCAGGCTACTGTGTATTCTTACAATAATAATTAACAATATTCAAGCAAGTGTTTCAGTCTTGGCTGAAAGGAAAGCAGCAGCCCAGGTTCTGGCAATGTGTAAATATACTCCAATCATAACCAGGAATCTAATGCCCTAAGATGAATAATGGGCTTCACAAGGGGAAAATAAAGCAGGGAATTAAAAGAATGGTCAGTGTATGACCCAAAAACCCCTGTGTCCATTCATTCTATTGTGTGTCCCCCACCTTCGTCTTGTACGCAAAGAATTTAAAAAGGTTTGCAAGAGAAACCCCCACGGTCAGTACAAAATTAAAAGAAAGGCATTGGTTGATATCAGAAAATATTTGCATACCACCATTCCATTTAAAATAATAGATCCAGTGCATAAAATAGTTCCAGAAGACTTTGTATTAGAGTAAAGGCCTAGATTAATTTTAGTAAAATAAAAAAGTTCCAGAGCCAACCCAGTGGAAGGTTTCTGAAACAAATGGATTAAAAATGAAGATCTCCAAGGAAAGCATGGCGCGTGACTGCTGAGCTGCCCAACACGCGTGCCACCTTTCCAGAAGACAGCAGGGTGAGTAGACCCATGTCAGCGTAGACCAGGAGCACTCGGTGTAGAATCTTCCATGGGTCCCTCACCGAAGATAAGTATTGTGATTCTTTGGTTATGCATATTATCAGTATTAGGGAATGTTCATCAGCCTCTGAGTGTGACTTGGGTGGTGCTTGATTCACATTTAGATGTTGTAAGCAGAATTACTAAAGTGACACCTCCAGATCATTGGTTCCCCGAGCTCAGTGTGGACCTAGGAGTCATATTCCCTAGTTCTGAATATCCCGCTGAGTATATTAGAGCACACAAGTATTTCTATGTCTGTCCAGGGTACAAAAGAAAAGGCATATAAGCAAAAATGTGGGGGACCTAACCAGTATTTCTGTGCATCTTGGGATTGTGTGTCAACTGGCCACATATGGTGGACTCCATCAGTTAAGAATGACCTGATTAACATAAACAGGGTGGAGAACAGCCCAGGTTGTGTTTATAGCAAATACAGAGTTGGTTCTTTAAGACCATGCAACCCTGTCAAAATATCCTTCACAACCGAGGGAAGAAAGTATAAACGATGGAGTCTAGGAGTTACTTGGGGAATCCGACTATATGTGGACACGGGACGTGATGGAGGAAGTCTATTTACTATAAAAGTGTTGCAATACGCCTTACATACTCCAGTGGCGATGGGACCCAACCTAGTGTTAAAAGATCCAAAAGATCAGAGTGCTGGGATGCTTAATCCTACTTTATCTGTGCCAGTTAATCAGCTAAAAATAAGCAATTCAGTTAATCCACTGCAAATGCTGATAAATGCTAGCTTCGCGCTGTTAAACGTATCCGCACCAAATATTGCTCGTTCTTGCTGGCTATGCTTTAACATACAATCCCCATATTATGAAGGAATAGCAGTTTCACTTGCATATAATATATCAACCACATATACAGGCTGTAGATGGAAAGAAGGTTCACAGATCCTCCAATCAATTTCAGGCCAAGGAATGTGTATTGGGAATGTCCCCAAGCAATACCAATTGTATTGTAATGAAACCCATCCCGTAGTAAACAGACCACTGTATTACATACCTCCAAGAAATTATTGGTGGGCCTGTAACTCAGGACTGACTGCATGTGCATATAGTGACCTGTTAAAAACTAAGGGATTTTGCATTTTAGTGCAAGTACTCCCCAGAATCTATGTGCATTCTGATAATAAAATGTATGATTCTTACCTATCAGAAGAGCCCATAAGACGAAGAAAAGAAAGCCAGCGAGCATAGTTTAAGTCTTAGTTTAATCGGTCCCCCTGGTATACCACCCTGCTTTCTACCTTAACAGGACCAATAGTTATTCTACTGTTGCTTTTAACATTTGGACCCTGTATACTAAACCGATTAATGTCCTTTATAAGGTCTCAAATTAATGATGTACAATTAATGGTAGTCAGGGAACATTATGATTTACTGGAAGTTAACCCAGAGAGCTATGCAACTTTACAGTAATTGTGAAAATTTCAGGGGGGAAATGTGAGATATGATCAAAGCATTCATTTTATAGGCATTGATATGTATCGATTAATGCTTGGACCTTTAGCAGAAATATATTCATCAGACCCTGTGCTAATGTTCACTGCAAAGCTCTTTGAAGCTTACCCACAAACGGATAGGGGTTTGAGGGCCTCTGAAGTTTAACCGCAACTGCGAAGTGAGTTCCTGTTTCAGTGGAAATTCTCCAAAATTACTTGTGTAGCAAAAGTTAAGAGGAACGAAAGTTAAAAGCTATGCTCAGGACTTTAAGTCAGAGAAACAAAAGTTAGAAGCTATGCTCAGGAACTATGTAACAGCCCCGCCTCTTGCTGTGCTTTGATGACCATAACTATAAAAGTTGTAATGTAGACCTTGCTCTGGGCGAAATGTCCAAGAGCCGAGTTGCTCTAGCATTTTGGCCATTCAGCTGAATAAAGTTTTTGAACCTCACTCCGCTTTCTCAGATCCTTGTTTAAATAATTGAAATCAGGTAACACTTATACCGGAGCAAGGACTCCCCGTAGTTACTCTGGATTGCGCAGTAAAGCTGTAATGTGGTGGTGGTGGTGGCAGGATGATCACATAGGTAGGTAAGTGATCACCCTTAGGTAGGTTGATCACATAGTTTTGCATCTTAGAGTTGTCTACCCAGACTCACTGTGGCTCTCCAGGTGTTTGGAGGAAGTTGACCCTTGCCCTACTAGGTTTGCTGGCGATTTAATTTGGAACCTCTATAGCTGGCAAGCACATGCCATAGCACTGAAATCTGCCCATCCCTTCCTATTGTGTTTCAACCCATCCCACTTCTGGGGCATGAACAGTAATTTCACAGGAAGAGTTAATCATCAACCTTACAGAGCTGTTGGTAGCTATAACCAGGAAGTGCTCAACAGTGCAATCTTTTGCATGTTTACTTGGAAGTAAATCCTACTGTGTTCACAAGGCAGCTTTGGTTAATGATCACATAGTTTATGTGATTAAGGGTTAAATCAGCATTTCTGATCAGTTACAGGCAAGGGAGAGAGATGGAAGTGCTGAACCCACACAGTGTCCTGGTGACCGGATCCAACCGGGGCATTGGCTTGGAGATTGTAAAGCAGCTGACTGAGAAAAGCAACCGGCCACAATGGATCTTTGCCACTTGCCGGGACCCCGAAGGTTCATGTGCCCAGGTGAGCGCCAAGGTGGATCTGGTTGTACCTGGATGGGTGCCCCAAAATGGAATTCCTCTTGAAGCCAAAAAGATTGTGGCCAGTGGAGTGGAGTCTCTGCCAAGGTCTTCTAAACTCTCTCTTCCAAAATTGGTGTGGGAAATGTTCAGCAAATTGATTACCTTTGTAAAGTAAATACTAAACACAAATAGATTACTCTAATGCAGGACACCCTTAGGCATTGTGCCCAGTTGGATCACTCAGTCCAATTGGCTTAAATCTGGCCCTGAAATCAACTGGCTGGCTGAGAATGTTACCTGGCCACAGGTGTCTGTTAAGCAAACTAGTAGCTAGGAGGCAGGATAGGTTGAAACTGGTGAAACTGGTAACCAGACCTGATCTCTTCCCTGTTCCTTCTCAGACTCCCCAGTCTCCAGATCTTGCTGTTACATCCTAACTTTCTGGTGTTTTTGTATCTTTCAGGTGTTGAAGAATTTGGCATTGAAGCACCAGGGACTTGTGATCATCCCACTGGGTATGCGCTTTCTTCCCGTCTCCAGTTCCCTCTGACAACTTTGATGGCAACGGGGTCAAAATATGAAATGAAATACCGTATTTACTTGAATCTAACGCTCACCTTTTTCAGCTGAATTCAGTCTCCAAAATCAGAATGTGCAGTAGATTTGATGGTTGATTTGATTTGAGTAGATATGGTATTTTGATTATAAGTATAGGGTACACATTAGATTTGATGGTGCATTCAATTCAAGTAAATACAGTATCTTTTTTAGAATTGCAGATGCAACATGCAGTGGTTCCCCCCATTTCTAATATTCAGACACTATTTCCAAAAATGTAACATATCCCTGCAACATTGTTTGATCTGCTCTCAATGCAAGAAAACAAACCATTCAGTTTTGGGGGACAGCTAAGTAAGTAATTTGTTGTTGGGATCATCAATTGCTTCCCCAGGACTCATGCTGTCCCCAAAAATAAAACCAGAAGTCCCACTTTTTCAGGGTGTCCATACATCTGGAAACCTCCGGACACATCAGTCCGGCACATTAGGAAACCCCCTGCTGGTATCCGGAAAAACTGTGCTGGGCACAGCCATTTGCATGCGCACCACCTCTTCGCCAGGGCTTATATGCAGGTCAAACAGCCAGGAGTTCCCTGGCAGGGACAGGTTTCTCTGCACGTTTCCCCATGATGGCCAATGGGGCTTACTCCCAGGTAAGTGCAGAGGGCTGCAGCCCCAGTACCCAATCCACAGCCTGCTTACACAGAAGCCCCATGATGACCAATGGGGCTTACTTCTAGGTACATATGCAAAGGGTTGCAGCCTCAGGCTTACTTCTGAGTAGACAAGCAGAGAGCTGGGCAATTAAAGCCACCCTCCCATCCACACTTTCCAGGGAGTAAGCCCCATTGACTCTAATGGTTGAAATTAAGTACAGGAAAGCAATACAAGTAATTTTGCTTCATTTTAGCATGTCCTACATTTTGTCCTATATTTTTGGGTGTCCTACAAATTTTTTTAAAGTGGCTAGGAATTTTCTCGAATTTTGGCTTGGACAGATAGGAATTTGGGCCTTCAATCAGGAATTTTGGGGTTGCCGCTCAGGAATTCCAGGTTTTTCATCTAGTCACCCTGCACATTTTTTAGCCCCAACAACCAGACAAGCAAATTCTATACTCGCTGCAGCTTTTGAGGGCAGCTCTGGTTATTCCTAACATATTTTTTTCTGCACTGTTGTAGATGTTTCTGATCCAACCAGCGTCAAGGCTGCTGCAGCCCAAGTCACTGAGCATCTGAAAGGGGCCGGTTTGAACTTGCTGATCAACAACGCAGGGATTGGAAGACCAGGCACTCTCGGAACGGTGAAACCAGAGCACATGTCTGAGGTGCATCAAACCAATGTTGTTGGACCCCTAATGGTCAGCCAGGTAAGGTCACGCTAACCTCCATGCATCCACGTCAGGGGATCATGCAACTCATCCAGGTGTGGAATCCTTAATATGTGGAGCAGTGGTACTCAGGCAGTGGTACGCAGGCCTAGGAACCTCTTTCAAACTTAAAAATCTATCCAGGACCCACTGTCAAACTTACCAGGATGTGACATCACTCCTCCATCTCTACTTGGAAGTAAGTCCCATTTATTCAATGAGACTTACTTCCAGGAAAGCCCAGTGCCAAATTCAAAAGATGGTGGATCCCACACTCTTGCAACCCCCAAACCTGAGATTGTGACCTCCCAAGCCATGGTGGGCCCAGGCCGGTTCGGTCCAGATCTGGGAACCTGTTGTTCCCAGCTCCCTCCCGCTGGCAATCCGGTAGCTCCCCGCTGCTGGCGAACCAGTTTGGCCGCTGGCATGGCAGTGAAAGCCTCCAGCAGCCGGCCGCCGGCCGGGCATTTTTAAATTTGCCGCTCCCAGCGGCAAGGCGCCCCACAAGCCCCAGCGCGGAGCGTCCTTTCCCCAGCCGCTGGGGCTTGTGGGGTGCCTCGCCCCAAATTTTAAAATTCCCGGCTGGCGGCCAGCTGCTGGAATCTTTCACTGCCGCACCAGCAGCCAGCCTGAGAGCCCATCCTGACTACTCAGAAGTAAGTCCCATGACAATGTAAGTCAATGGGACTTACTCCCAGGAAAGTGTGCCTTGCACTGCTGACTGAGAGCCCAACCTGACTACTCAGAAGTAAGTCCCATGACAGTCAATGGGATTTACTCCCAGGAAAGTGTGGCTGGCACTGCAGCCTGAGAGCATCCTTCCTAGCATGACTACTCTGAAGTAAGTCCAATGACAGTCAATGGGACTTACTCACAGGAAAGTGTGGCTGGCACTGCAGACTGAGAGCCCAACCTGACTACTCAGAAGTAAGTCCCATGACAGTCAATGGGATTTACTCCCAGGAAAGTGTGGCTGGCACTGCAGCCTGAGAACCCAACCTGACTACTCAGAAGTAAGTCCCATGATAGTCAATGGGACTTACTCACAGGAAAGTGTGGCTGGCACTGCAGCCTGAGAGCCCAACCTGACTACTCAGAGGTAAGTCCCATGACAGTCAATTTTAATTTTTTTAAATTTTTTTAAATTTTTTGAATTTTTAAATTTTTTAAATTTAATTTTCCCCAGCCCCCCGATCCCGCCCCCGCCCCCTGACCCGGCCTGGCCCCGCCCACTTCTGGGGGACCAGTTGTTGGGCCAGGCCAGGCCCACCACTGCTACCAAGGGGATCCCAACCCCCACTTTGAGTACCACTGATGTGGAGACTAGGTAGCGTGGCCTTTTCCCTACTATGCCTTGCATAGCTGCATGGCCGAAGTTCAACAGATGCTATATTCCTCATTATGGAAGTGAACACACACAAACAACAACAGACAGACAGATGGACATACAAACAGATTGATCTAGGGTTGTGTCCCTGGAAAGCCTACTGGATGACAAATTTGTTGGTTATCTTGCTACTCCCTTACATTCAGAGATTAGCTACCCCCCCCCCCCAAAATCCAGGGGTTGCACATGGTCATCATGGCTTATAACTTCTCCCCCTTACATCTGTCCAGTCTTCGAGAACGAACCACCAGACAACTCTGGAAGACCACAGGCCACATTGCTGGCTTAACATTTGCACTCACACCAAGACCTTTCCACCAGCAGAGTTTCTACCCCTGCCCACATCTTTCTTTGAATCTTTCCTATTTTTTCCAGGAGTTTCTACCCTTACTAAAGAAAGCATCTCAAGAAACTAACCAGAAAGGGATGAGCTGCAGCAAAGCAGCCATTGTCAATATATCCAGTATTATGGGCAGCATCACAGAGGTCATCGGGTGGAATTTCCTTCAAAGCGTCCCTTACCGCTGCAGCAAGGTATGGACATATCTCTGGTGCCAAATGGTGTAAGGTTAGCACTAAAATATGGTTTTTGACTAAGCGTACAATCCCAATCTTATGCTGGGCCAGTGCAAGTCAGTTGCACCACCAGTGCAAGTCAGTTGCACCCACCAGTTGCAGTAAAGCACTTTTGCACCACCATCCGAGGATGAAGAACTATTGGACTGGGTGTGTGGAGAGAAGGGAGAAAACATTTAGAGGCAGGGGGTGGTTAAAATCAGCAGTTAACAGATTTTAATTACAGTTTGTGCACTTTCTGGTTCAATAGTTTCAGCTGCTATATTTCTTCATTTTTCACTGTCACCCATTTGTAAATTAATTTTGAAACATGGAGTAGAGTAGACATATCACTGACATATTTCATGGTCAAAAGTCTGATCACACAAGGAGCCCTTAATAACATCTCTTAGGCCTTCCAGATCTTCCTTTTGACCTGCTGTTCTTTCTTCGGAGCTGGAGCTGTTATTCACTGCCCTGTTTTTGCCACGTCCCCCTCTCAGGCTGCTCTGAACATGCTCACACGGTGCATGTCACTAGGATTTGCGGAAGATGAGATTCTGTGTGTAGCGATCCATCCCGGGTGGGTGCAAACGGACATGGGAAACTCAGTGGTAAGTAATAAAAGTCAGAGTTATACCCTTATAAAGAAGCAGTCAGATTTATTCAACTCCTTGTGCCAACATGCAAATATTCCCAGGATGTAATTCCCAGGATTATTCTCAGGATGGATGGAGTTCATAAATCATGAGCACAATCCTAGCCATGTCTACTCAAAAGTAAGCCCCATTGTATTCAATGGGTCTTACTCCCAGAAAGTGTCTTTAGGATTGTAGCCTGTATGTAATAAATTACATGTAAAAGTTTTAAATTTAATAATGAGTAATATAGTGCTTAAATAAACCACACGAAAGCAATACGTATATCACAAACTCCTTTCTTTTTCAGCAGCAGACCCAGAAGGTACCAGCAGGAGGTCTGCAGAAGACCTCAGAGGTAAGTGGTCTTCAGTAGTGTGGTTCTTCTTCCCCTGCTTAGCAGCAGCATTTCAAGCGGGTGGGGGGGCATCGCACCGTGTGATCCACCGTGGACCATCAAATGAAGGGATGTCATCCAACTTGGTGGCCCCCACCTTGAAAGAAGATGACCTAGTCTGGAACTCAGTCTAGGTTGGAGCCGCAGCTTCTTCATGTTCCCCTCCTGGGACCCCTAGCTGTTCCAAAGGGGGGGACCAGTGAGAAGAAGCAGCTTCGTCTTCCCCCTTTGGCTTCCTGGTGGACTTTCAGCTTCTGCCATGTGGCTACACCATGCTGTGGTCAGGGGGTTGCAGCCCCTTGGCAGAGGCTGAAAGTCAGCGCAAACCTCTGAAATAGTTTATCTCATTCACCTTTTCTCTCTTCCTAGACATCAGGCCCAACTACAGTGGATGGGAACGTGACCCAGATCCTGAACACACTTGGACGACTCTCTGCGAAAGACACTGGCACTTTTGTGAGCTGGGACGGGAAACCGCTTGCCTTTTAAAACAACCCTTTTCCATGGGCAATGCAGGTGCCTGCTAAATTCTTGCAATAAATACTGTATATCAAGCTGAAAACCTTGTCAATACTCTTTCTTGTAATTCACATTTCCTAAGAGCAGTCTACATGATCTTGCCAACTTCTACATCTAGTTCGGCTTCCGGTCTCTCACAGCAACCCACCACATGCCCACCTGGCAGTACCGCATAAGGACTGCATCCTGCTGCCCTCCCCTGCATCTAACTTGCCACCTCACCTCTCTACCCAATACTCAAGCAGAAGAAACAAACTCATTTGGGGCAATGCCGATCTAACTGCCACATTCCTATTTTATTTCGAGGAGGAGGAGATTTCATAATCTGTTGTGTAAGGGACTGTTTTGTATTTGGGAAAACGAAACAATTCATTTTTGATTTGTTGATTATAAAACCAACACATGAGGAAATCCCTTCTCTTTTTCCCCTTGCAAAAAAGTTCGCATTTTAGTCCTAACCCCACACTGAGTCCTCCAACCCCACATGGAGAAACATCTCAGGAAATGATGTGGTTTTTTCCCTGATAAGAAGAGACACGCACATGTGCGCACACGTCATAGTACCAAACGGGGTGTTGATAGATATCACAAAAATGGGGCTCCGAAGATATAACAGAGAAAAGTGTCTTTAAGTTTTGTGACCAACAAGAAGAGAAATTAGCTCAGTTTCTTTCTTTCCATTTCTTCAGGTAGTATAAAATACCACTCAGGGTTAGCCTCTGTAGGACCGGCTCATATATGAGGCCAAATGAGGTGGTTGCCTCAGGTGGCAGATTGCTGAATAACCCATAACCATTCACCCACCCACAACCTTCACTGTTTCTTCTCTCCACGTTGGCAGAATTGGAGAGGTCTTCCACAAGATACTGTCACGTCAGTGCTGAAAGAGGAGTGTCTCTAGGAGTTTTTTCCTCTGTGTCTTCATGTAGTTTGCCAAACAACTTGGCAAAATTGCTCTCCTGGAGCCCCTCGCAGAAGCTCCGGGCAGCAAAGGCATACAGGATGGGGTTCAGGCAACTGCTTACGAAAGCCAGAGCTCCATGAAACTTTATTACAACATTCGCTGTCTCTAGTAACTCCTTTGCTGTGTCTGGCTGAGTGTGTTTCAGCATCAGTGCTGAGATTATAATGAGGTTTAAGACGTGGTAAGGGAGCCAGCAGACAAAGAATCCCATGACCACAGCGGTAATCAACTTCCCAGTCTTCATTCTCTTCCGGCGTTTCAGAGCTCGGATCTTTCTTGCCACACAAGAGTAGCAGATGGACAGCACCGTCAAAGGAATCACAAAGCCAAATGAGGTCTCCACAATGTTGCTCGCCAAGCGCTGCCCATCAGTGTAATACAATTCATCCATGCACTCTCCTTCTGCCACTTGGCTTGATGTGAAGATCAGAATTGGACACGCGCAAGCAGCTGCCGACAGCCAAACCCCCAGCAACGTCCAGTGCAACACGCGTGGCCTCCGCCACCTTTGGGAAGCAAACGGGAGAACCACAATAGCAAAGCGATGGAGGCTCATCAGGGTGATGAGGAAGATGCTGGCGTATACAGTGACGTAGACAAGGTACCTGAGGATCCTGCACGCAATCTCTCCAAAGACCCAGCTGGAAGCAAAGTAGTAAATCCAGAAGGGCACTGTCCACAAGGCCAGTAGGTCAGCCAAAGCCAAGTTCAGGATGATGACAATTGTGAAGGAGCGCTGGGCAAATTTGGTAAGGATAGTCCAGACCACCAGGCCATTCCCAGGCACGCCAATCAGGAAGCAGAGACCGAGAAATAAGCTTGGAAACAGGTTGTCTGCTCCCCATGAAGCACCTGTCGTTGCGTTGTTCCATGGTGTCTCCGTGCTATTGAGGAAGACCATGGTGTGTCCCTTGTGGGACTCAGCATTTGCAAGCAGTTGAGCAAGTTCAAGCCTAAACAGAACTCCGATGTGAAAGTGAAAATTACAGCAGTGGAGGTACAGTGACTCAGCTGTAAATATTACCAAGAACCTCAAATTCATCTTTGGGGTGGGGATTCCCTTTTTCTTTCTCAAACTGGACCTTCCCATCCATTCTGCATTTGGGTCATCTCATGAACCTATTGATGGCAACCCCATGACTGAACCCCATGATCTTCGGGAAGTTTCACATCTATTGCCCAACTGCATGTGTCAAGAGTCCTGTGACACCTTTTTGCCTGTGTGAATTTGATGCAACAGACTTCATCACATATCACATATCACACATCACATATCATCATTTTTGTAAATAAAGAAAGTTATCACGTGCTTGGATCTAAGGGTCTGATCCCATCTAACTTTCCAGGACTGATGTGGCCATGTCATAGGGCTGCCATAACTCTCTTCCGCAAAATTGGGTCAGGACCCTCTATCACACTTGCCGGAGTATGAACACAATCTCCCCAAATCAGGACTGTCCCTGTTTTCAGGTCATATGGCAACCCTATTGACAGAGCATACACTGCAGCTTGGGTTGGAAGAGAAGTCATGGAGATCATGTCAAGGTAAGGATAGGATTGTGGCTGCAGCACAGCTGGAAAGTTGGATAGGATTTGGGCACTGAATTACATCTACATGTTATTTAGAAGGTCTGTGGGTGGCGCAAGCGGTTAAGACACTGTGCCTGTTAAGCAGCAGGCCAGGGTTTGAGACCCAGGTTGGCCCCACAAAACAGGGTGAGCTCCTGTCCTTAGCCCAGCTCTGCGACGCAGCTGGATCCAATCGTATGGGCTCTGCCTTTCCATTGGACTAATTCAGTGGCGTGGAAAGGGGGGATTTGCTGCTTGGGTAACAGCCTATCCTCCATAACAATCTCACCCAGGCTTTCATGCTTCGCATGCAGCGTATGCAGCGTCAAGCACCATAGTCTTCCAGGACTGACGGAGGCCTGCTAATTCCTATATCTGCAGTATTCACAGTCTGTGACCCCGGCTTATGTGGGAGGAGAACATGAAACCCAAGCATGATTTAAAGAAGCATGGTGAGCTGGGTGACATCCAAGCACATCAGGACAGTCAAAAAAGAGACTCCAATTAAATACAAAGATTCACTCCATGAAAATACAGAGGTGGTCTCAGGGATTGGCCTGTTTGATGCCTCCTAACAACACTAAACCATTGTTGATTGGACTTGCTTGATGGTCTGATTTCTCCAGTTTGATTGTCCATTATGAATCATGCGAAAGTTCATTTGATATGAAAAACAATATCACAAGATGAAATTCATGCACGCACAAAATTTTGCACAAATAACCAACTGAAGCAAACTAGATACTATACAGTGGTACCTCTCATAACTAGCACCTCACATAACAAGCATTTCACATAACAATCAATTCCATAACAAGGAATCCTGCTTCACATAACAAGTTCCACTTCACTTAACAAGCAAGTTCATTATGGGCACGCGTGCTATGCAGCCCTGACACGCTGCGTGGAGGCTCTTTAAAAGGGCTGCTAGCCAGCACTGCTTCCTCTAACTGCCCCCAACTTGGGGGCTGTTTCCTGGGGGGTGCCAGAGGTAGCTGCCCCTCGCTGCCCCCAAGTGCCCCCACTGGCTACCTTGAACCTGCAGCAGCACCCCAGGTAAGCCTCCCAGGAAAGAATCTTTTATCGCAACCTCCTGTCTATGTCTACTCAGAAGTAAGCCCCATAGTGTTAAATGGAGCTTACTCCCAGGAAAGTGTTTTTAATTGCAGCCTCCTAACCATGTCTACCCAGAAGTAAGCCCCACTGTGTTAAATGGGGCTTACTCCAGGAAAGTGTCTTTAGGATTGCAGCCTAAGTAGACTTCATAGGATCCTGCACATTGAATGCATGTTTTGAATTCAGTTCCAGGGTTTTGTCATCATTTTTACATCCAGTTAATATTTTTATATGAATATTTTGAGGCTTGTGGAACTAATCGTCTGAGTTTCCATTATTTCCTATGGGAAAATCTGCTTCACTTAAAGTGCATTTCACTTAAAGAGCAGGCCTCCAGAACGAATTAAGCTCTTTATGTGAGACACCACTGCATCTGTAAAATCGAGGAAACCAAGCAACCAAATTTTTTCCAGGCAGAAGGTTAGTCATGCGCTCTCTTTGTGGAGGCCACAGCGTGTGGTGGGAAGTGACAGCATTTCACATGAAGTGAGAGTCATCAGCTGCATCTAGCAAGGCCTTTCTCAGAAGTCCAAGGTCAGGTAAGGAAAGTAGGTGTAATGTTTTTGTTGGTACAGCTGCAACTGTGGAGATATGGGACGTTGCAAGCCAGTTTTCAGCTTGTTAAAAGGAACTGTTTACATGGTGTTCCCATTTCTGATGGTCTCCCATCCAGGATCCAAAAAAGTCCAAGTCCTTTGTTCTAGGATTGCTAAACCTTTAAGTGCTCCCACTGATAAATAACTAGCAAAAAGCGTACCCACGTTGCGGGAGTAAAATTCCCCTGTACGCCATCCCCCCACTGCGCATCAATCCCCTATGCACATCAAACCCCATGCGCATCCACCCCCATGTGCTACATCCCCCATGTTCATCCACCCCATGTGCATCAATCCCCCTATGCACATCAACCCCCATGCTCATCAACCTCCCATGCGCAAATCCCCCATGCGCAACAACCCCCCATGTGTAATATCCCTGATGCACAATATTTCCCATGTTCATCCCCCATGCCCAACATCCTCCCATGAACCAATGCTTGATGCATATCAGTTCCTCATGTGCATCAACCCCCCTGTGCAACATCCCCCCCATGCGCAACATCCCACCATGTGCAACAATTCTCCATGCGCATCATCTCCCTGTGTGCATCTTCACATGCGCATCCTCTCCAGTGCCACTTCTTCCTCAGAACAACATCCCCACATTGCACTAAGCACCGAGCACCAAATTTGCTGGATGTTGGTCAGTCTTCCATGTTAAGTATAGGACAAAAACATGTTGCACCTCTTTTAAGCCCCTTAAGGGTTAAATTTATCCAAATTGGTTCTTGGTGGGTGTTCATGTGACAGAAGGAACACCCTCCCCGAATTTCATGCATCTAGGTCTAGGGGTTGGGGCAGAGCATCCCTCAATCAGAGAGTCTTCAATGCAAAGTATAGGGAGGAAAATGTGTTGTGCCCCTCTTCACCCCTTTCCGGTTGGAATTTCCAAAAAACGGTTCTTAGTGCACCCCTTGGTCACGGAAGGAACACCCACCCCAAATTTCATGCTTCTAGGTCCAGCGGTTTTGGCTGGGCGTTGATGAGTGACTGAGTGAGTGAGTCAGTGACTTTTCTCTTTTATATACAGTATATAGATATATAGATTATATTAAACACATTTTCTTGCCAGGTTCCTTCTTACTACCTGGGAACAAGTGACCTTCACCATAATAATGGGTTTGAAAGAATGAAGTGTGGAGTGAATGAACATGTTCTCCAATGAACATGAGTTTATGAATGTGTACTTGATACATGATGCTGGCTTGGAAGAGTCAGAGTCCACCTGGACAGGTTCTCTGTTTTGACACCCACATCCAAGGGGTGTGTCAATCCTTTTTTAAAAGCCACTATTACCTAAACCCTATGGCTTCTATTAAAAAAACCCTCCATTGTGGGGCTATGGGTGGTGCAAGCGGTTAAGACACTGTGCCTGTTAACCAGCAGGTCAGGGTTCGAGACCCAGGTCGGCCCCACAAGACAGGGTGAGCTCCTGTCCTTAGCCCAGTTCTGCGACGCCAACTGGATCCAATCGTATTGGCTCTGCCTTTCCTTTGGACTAATTCAGTGGCGTGGAGAGGGGGGATCTGCTGCTTGGGTAACAGCCTATCCTCCATAACAATCTAACCCAGGCTTTTGTGCTTCGCATGCAGCGTATGAAGCGCCGAGCATGATACCATAGTCTCTCAAGACGGACAGAGGCCTGCTATAGCTCCTGTTATGGCACATTGCCTTTAATCTAAAAGCACTCTGTATTCCTTATTGCAGTGAAACAAATTATCACTTATTGTATAGTAAAGCAATTACAGGTCCAACCTTGTTATACACTGATTTTTTTTATACTCAGATTTGACTCAACATGAACAGCCACTGCAAATCAGTTTTTAAAAAACTGCTTTTCTTCTGTTGTAGAGAAACAGTCATGCAAACAATCATGCCATTCTTCAGCTGAGCTGAGCTAGACAAAGTCAAGAGGACCGTTGCATTTCTAATTGATAACCACCTCTCTACAACAGTAAGAAAAGCTGTTTTGTAAACTATTCTAAAGGGACACGCTTGATAAAATTGCTTTTATTTAACCAATTTTGGGTATCAGCAGGGAGTCCCAGAATCAAACCCTTGCAGATACTGAGGCAAGCCCTAATTCTTTTAAGAGGAATGAACAAGAAACCTGGAAGTGAATCTCTAAATCTGTTTTGTCACTGTTTTTATCCATGGATTTTTTTTATCCATGGGAGGTTCCAGAAGGGAACCCTAGTGCACAACATAGTAGAAGCTGAATTAATAAATTATATATTTTACATAATAATAAAATTGTATTCACTTGAAAGTATTACACAATTAAACCCCTAAAAAGTTCTTTCATTAAAAGTTCTGGTTCTACAACAACTTTTTTTCCCAAAATTTTAATAGAATTCATCAGGAGACCCACAAAATTGATACAGGTATTATGGTCTTGTACCTTCCATACTAGGGTCAGGGTGTCTGCAGTAATAGGGTGAAAAATTGAGGTGCCGGAAGGCAGGGTGACCAGATGCCAAACCCAAAATTCCTGAACCCCAAGGCCAAAATTCCTAATCCCAGGCCAAAATTCCTACCCACTGAAAAAAATTGCCAAAAAATGTAATTTTTTGACCATAACTTTTGATAGGAAGGAGATATCTCCAAACTGATTTTTGCATTGGATTCTGCTCTTCAATACGAATCCAACGACATATGGCATGATGGGGTACTGTGCACTATCACGAAGTTTCAAAATGAAGCCAAAATGTGGGACAATGATGCCAAAATGTAGGACACCCGGACTGAAGGCTAAAAATCCGGACAAATCCGGGTTTTTCCGGTCATCTGGTCACCCTGCCGGAAGGGACCCCAAATACCAGAAAGCCAAGGGGCCTAGTCATGAGTTAATATGGTTTTAATAACCATTAGTTTGCCAGCATGGCTTAGTATGGAGACATCTCTTGAGACTCTTCCCCATCACCATTGATTGCATTTTCCTTCCAAATGCCAGACCCCTTCATTTTTATTTTTTCCTTGGCTGGTGGCAGCAATGATTCCATTCTGGATGCTTCACAGCTCAACGGCGCATGGGAAAGTTGGGTGCTTGACTGCGTGTCTTGCTTCTCCCCATCCCCACATGATGGACTAAAATAGTTTAACTAGACCGCCCCAAGATGCATAACATGATTATATCTTCTATTCATCTGACCGCTCCAGGAGAGAAAAGCAAGGGTCTTGCGGCACTGTACAACATTTATTTGGTCACAAGCCATGTGGATGACTTTTCACATCATCTGATGGTGGACAATTGTCTAGAAAAGCTTGTGCTGAAAAGAATTTATGTTGAGGTACGTAAGATGTGGTGCCGTTTCAAACAATAGCTGAATCATTATACCACAACCACATTCTGAACTGGACAGCAGAAGAGGAACTGCTTGGAAAAGAAGGTGACAAGATTTACAGCATTCAGGCTAATTGTGGTAATTGCACAACTATGAGCGTGAATGCCCGTTCCCAAGCTGGTGGCCAGAGAAAAGGCCCTAGTGTCATTCACAGCCCTTCCCCTATGCCAGCCTTCTGCAGGCCTGAAGGATCTGTCTTTGAAGAACCTACTATTTCCATCCTGAGGACCATCCCACATTGCCACATTGATTTTTTTCTTCCTTTGGGGAGGAAATGTCAAAAGAGCAAACATTTTACAACACAGGAAATTCTTCAATTCCTTGGCTGTGAATTTGCTGTGCAAGGGAGAGGCTGCAATTTTATTTCCTTTTTGGAGAAATAAAATAATTCATTTCAGACCATCAACCCCCAAATCCCAACAGAACCTGAAATCAAGTCTGTCCTCATTTAAAAAAACACACACACACATATATTATCTTTTGCCACGCCTTTTACACCGACGTAATGATAGTGCCATTTATGGGAAACCTATGGGAAATGCATAGAGCAGTCCAGAGTAAGTGCCTCTTATGTCTTCCTCTTTCAAACAACAAATATAAATAACGCTCTCCCTTTCCCAAAAAAAAGCTGTCGTCCTCCTTCCAAAAAATTCAAACATCATCGTTTGGGACAGTGTCAAAAAATAAATAAAAAATCTGTTGATTCCACATGGCCTCAGTTCTTCAGGCTGTAATACTCAGGCTCATGAGTGATCATAATTAAAATGAGAGTGCCTCTGAGGACACGCAGAGTACATTTTCCCCAGAAAGAGTCACCATGACTCATTTCCAAAGCAATGCTATTTCACATATGTCTTGATGAAATAACATCTGAATTTCCCCAGAACATTTCCCTTCTGGGATGTTCCACCCATTGATAATACTACCCATCAATAAGCCAATGCATCATTTGGTGAGTTTTGAAAGGGTTTTGGAGAGGATTTTAATACCTTATTTCTTGTCACCTTTCTTTTTTAACATGCTTTCTTTTGTGCAAACTCAAAAAAACTCAATATAAAAAATAACAAGAATTCAGAAAATAGTCAAACTCCCCCCCCCCCCCAAAGCAGCTGGTTTTCATCAGAACAATATCAGACCTAATTTCACCATTTAATCCAAAAATCCAAGGCATAATTTATTCTTGGCAAATAACAACTAAGAAGAAAATCCCTGTAGCTGCAGACTGTCCCGGAAACACTTTCCTTGTTTCCTTCCTACTGTTCCATCCCAAGAAATTGAGATGGAATTGTGCCCAATTCCTTATATTTACACATTACAATTAAGTTAAAAGACTTTCAGATATTCAGTTTTTATTCAGATCTACCATGTTTCCCCAGCTTACATGGGTTGTATGGGAACAGGAGTGTCCTGGGTGGATTTTTCCTCCGTGTCACGCATTTTGGCAAACAGTTTGGCAAAATTGGTTTCCCGAAGTCCTCCCCGGAAACTCCGGGCGGCGAAGGCATACAAGATGGGGTTCAGGCAACTGCTTAAAAAGGCAACAGCGCCATGGAAGTAGCTGATATTGTGGGCTGCCTCTAACAATTCCTTTGCCTTGGCTGGATGAGCACCTCTCATCGACAGGGCAGAGACAATGATGAGGTTTAAGATGTGGTAAGGAAGCCAGCAGACGAAGAAGGCCACCACCACGGCCGTAATCAGCTTGCTGGTTGACATTTTCTGGTGCTGTTTCAGATCTTGGACCCTTCTTGCCACACAGGTGTAACAGATGGACAGCACAATGAAAGGGATCACAAAGCCAAACAGGGTCTCCACCAGAGTCTCTGCGAGGCGCAGCCCATCCGAGCTATACTCTTCATCCACGCATTCTCCTTCCACCAACTGTGTGCCTAGCAAAATCAGACTTGCAAAAGCAGCCGCCGACAGCCAAACAGCCAACAATGTGCAGCGCACCACCCAGGGCTTGCGCCACTTTTGGGCTGCAAATGGGAAGACCACAACAGCAAAACGGTGGAGACTCATCAGGGTGATTAAGAAGATGCTGGCATACACGGTTATGTAGCCTAGGTACATGAGAAGCTTGCACATGACCTCTCCGAAGACCCAAGTGTTGGCAAAATAGTAGATCCATATTGGCACCGTCAATATTGCCATTAAATCAGCCAAAGCCAAGTTGAGGATGAGTATGATGGTGAAGGAGCGTTGGGAGAATTTGGTGAGGATGGTCCAGACCACGAGGCCGTTCCCAGGCAAGCCAATCAGGAAGCACAGACTGAGGAACAGAGTGGCAAACAGGTTGGATGCTGCCCATAGTCCCCCCGTTGCTGTGTTGTTCGCTGGGGTTTCTGTGGTGTTGAGGACCATCTTGTGTCTCAAGCAGGCTCCGCGTTGCAGTGGTGGTTGAGCAAGCACAAGCCTAAGTAGAACTCTGGTGTAAAAAGGGAAATTATTGTGTTGGAGACACAATTCAGATACTCTGACGCAGCTGTCTGCTTCTGGACTTTCCCCACCGTCTTGAGGACTTCAGCTATCTCATCACAACCCCAGCAGCCTACGTGAGTCCCATAGTGTGTTGTTTTAAAAAGCGGGGTTTTGTTTCTAAAAAGTGTGGGAACCACTTAGAGCACAATCCTAACCATGTCTACTCAAAAGTAAGCCCAATGGTGTTCAATGGGTCTTACTCCCAGGAAAGTGTCTTTGGGATTGTACCCTAAATTTCCAGTGCTCTCTGCTCAAATGGAAACTACCTGTAGTTACTCAAATCTAATGCGCACTTTTTCCAGCTGAATTTAGGCTGCAATCCTAAAAACCCTTTCCTTGGAGTAAGACCCATTAAATATAATGGGGATTACTTTTGAGTAGACATGGTTAGGATTGTGCTCTTAGTCTCCAAAATTGGGGTGTGCATTAGATTCAGTGGCACATTAAATTTGAGTAAATGGTGCCCTTGTCACTGCTCCAGAGATGAGGCAGCAAAGGGAAGCAGGTGTTGTCAGTGGTTATGTGGTCTCAGCACCCACCACAAGGCTAAATTTGTCCAGCTTCTGTTATCAGTCCAAGGACTCGGGACATGGGAGGGGGAAAGGTGCAGCTGCTGATGGGCTCATGGATGTGCTATGCCAGTATAAAGTGCCTCCAAGAACTCAAGGGGAAGCTCTCAAGGGAAAGTTATTGAAATGGCCTTTCCAGTACTTGCCGTTTTTCTGATCCTCCTTGGCACTGTCTACGGTGAGTTGTGCCAGCAAACCCATCAGTACTTTAGGGCTTTGCTTTGACCTTCTTTCTAATCCCCAGTTAATGCAGCATTTACCTGGATGGTAAATGATGTTCTCTTCCCACAACACCACTAATGGAGGCTCCCAGCCCACCCAGTCCACCATACATGAATTGCAGAGTTAAGGAATAAGCTGCAAGGCATGGCCGCTTACGCACAACTGCCTGCTCCTGAGATCAACTGATGGACTCTTCTTGTGTTTTCTGATGGCAGCATTAGGTGGTGGTGCATGTAAAGGCCTTTTCAGTGGTGGCACCTGGTGGAGCTACCTGCTACAGGAATTCCAGCAAATCTCATTGCCAATGTTCCAACAGCACCTGCAATTCCACTCGTTGCATCCAACCACTGAAGTTTAAATTTTTGATTTTGCTTTTACTGGATTTTTTGGGGGGTGCAGTGGGGGAAGGGAGTGACTTTTAATGGAAATACTTTGAATGAATTGCTGTTTTTGTCCATTAATTGTTTGGGCTGTTTAATTACTGTAGAAGTGTATTAATGGATCCAAGGCCTCCATGGCCACCTCTTAACCAGGAGGGGAAGGCTGTCTAAAATTTAATTAATTAATTAATACATTTGTGCCATAGATACAGTACTTTTGAAGATCAAATACCCATCCCTGGGAGTATTACCCTAGTTGCAGACTGGACCATGGCAAGAGGCTTGGCTGCTCTCGGGATTTCATCACTGAAGGGCACAGCCAGCTCCCCCCTTCCCTTTGGCAACAATACTGAATGCTTACCATGGGTTGCTTGCCATTCCCTAGGCTGTGGGATCCCTGCAATTCAACCCCGTGCAAGGGACACCGAGAGAATCGTCAATGGAGAGAATGCCATATCTGGCTCCTGGCCCTGGCAAGTGTCTTTGCAGGTGAGACTGATGGTTCTTCTCACTGGTGTCTTCTCCAAAGACAGAAAAAGATATCGTTCTCATGGCCCTGGGACTTTCCAGAATAATGGTCTGGAGGGCTGCTGCTACGTTCCAGGTGAAGCCACATCTCACTCAATATGTTCCATGTTCAGTCCCTGGTAGCCTCTCCAGCTAGATATGGGATGAAACCTTGTAGAAAGGCAGGTTGCAGCTTTCTAATAAATCGAGGGGGTGGAACCCCAAATTAATGACAATAAATAAATCTCATCAACACTGCATTTCATAGATTAATAGTATGAATCACATTAATGCTAACTGTTGGGTTGCAGACTTGGCCAGGTCTTTAACTGTTGGGAATGATGCTCAGGAGCAGATCTCTGTTTGGTGAAACCACCTTGTGGGCCTCACAAGGCTCCTTAACTCCCTTTCGATTCCTTTTGCAGACTAACTCCGGGTCACATTTCTGTGGCGGATCCTTGATCAATGAGAACTGGGTTGTAACTGCTGCTCACTGTAATGTAAGGTATATCATCCCAGGTGTTCTTTTAACATTTCTCTTCCACCAGCTGGTCATAAAAATAATCCTGGTTAGGGAGGGAAGGGGGATGGCCATGCACAGGCAGCAAATCAACAGGTGATTCTCAGCACTTGATATTTCTGGGATGAGTTTAAATAACCCGTTCAAATATCACCGTTCCATGCACCATGCCAGCTACATGACCATGAAGGCATCTTTGGAGAGCACTGGATCTTCAGCCCGGAAACAGAGATGAGCACCACACCTTATAGATGTTCTTGGCTAGCAGGGCAACCTATAAGGAATACCTTTATTTTCCTTCTCTCCTTCCGACTAGTTTGGCTGATAGTACAATTCCATTTTTCTCCCACATCTGAAATGGTTCTGAAGGGGAGACTCTTGGATATCACAGTGAGGCTCCCTCTAAGACTGGCTGCTCCACCCCCCATTGCTACACCACCTATATTTATTTCTTCTCCAGTTTGTATCAAAATCCGAGCCAGAAAATTTCTGGACTGTCATCACTTTGAGTTTAGCATCACAAGGTGCAGAAATTTGTAATTTTGAGCTAAATTTGTACTTTCAAGCCGGAAATTATGAGTTTTGGGGACATCACACATCATAATAGCAAATTGGGAGAATATGGAGTAATCTCTTGAACTGTCCTCTGTTCCCACAGGGCTGGGTCACATTTTGTTATCCTTGGAGAGTATGACAGAAGCTCTGGAGCAGAACCTATCCAGACAAGGTCTATCATCAAGGTGAGTCAGTTGGATGGTGCCACCCCAGTGAAAGATGCAAAGGAGGAAATTGCTGGGAACTGCAGGTACACCTGCCATTGAGAGAGTCAGGCTTTTTGGCTTCAGAGCTACTACTGCCTCTGAAACCACTTTGAAAGGGATATGATGCATGACTTTTATGTGGTCACTGATTTCAAAAGCTTGCTTCTCTTCTGGTGTTCATTGCACAGTGACACACAAGAGATGTTCATTCCTCCCATCAAGGTGGAAAGTGGGAATTCCATGTGGTACTGACAGTTTCACATCTTGTGCAAAGGGTTACCCACACATAAGTCAGGATTCCATTGACTTTCAGGATTCAAGTGAGGTTGTGCCAAAAATGTTCATGATCTTCTGTTTCATGTTGAAGGTGATTGTACCAAGATAGTACCAAGTAACTGTCCTAACAGGGATGTCTCTGAATGAGACTATGAAAGATGCCAAAGAACACTTGTAGATCATGGTTGAGATGCCTGTGAGTGGCTATACTACAAACCCTCTATGGAGCCAATGGAAAAAGTCAGACTTGTGAGATCTTGTGACACGGACATCTCACTGTTTGAATGGTGTTTTTTAGGCCATCACCCATCCAGCCTGGGATGCAAGAAATATGAACAATGATATCACTCTGCTGAAACTGTCCTCTCCTGCCCAACTGAATGCCAGGGTATCTCCAGTGTGCCTGGCTTCTGCCACAGAGACGCTTCCCTCTGGGCTGAAATGTGTCACAACTGGTTGGGGCCGGACTAGTGGTACTGGTAAGTGAGCCTGCAGGACTCATGCCTTTCCAGTGAAACCAAGAGGTGGTACTGGGCTGTTGATGCAGAGATGGGAAAAGGTGTGTGGTGGCAATACTTTATGGCACCTGACATTTTCCTGCCTGGAATTTGCTTGTTTCCCCAGCAAGTGGCACAGCTGTCAAGCTGCAACAAGTTGCTTTACCTCTCGTGACTGTGAACCAGTGCCAGCAATACTGGGGCAGCAGCATCACCACCTCTATGATATGCGCAGGTGGGGCTGGTGCCTCCTCTTGCCAGGTAAGGGAGCCAGCAGAAGTGTGGATCAGGAGGTCTGTTGCAGAAATGTGTTCTCTCCAACGGTAATATGATCACTAGAGCATGATCAAACTGGGGCGTTCAGGAGAGGTTTAGGAAGGGGAAGCTGCACCTCAACCTTACATACCAGCCACATAACATCTTGTTCACCCCAGCTGTGCTAGGCCTACTTAGACTAGTGACTATGCACCAAAATCTATGAGAATCAAGATCATCTGAACATTACCAAAATAATGCTAAATGCTTAAATGCTCCTATAAGTAAAAGCAGAATCCTCATCTACATATTAAAGATGGGGATAGTTGCAAGATAGTGACTTGTGTCATACTACAAGATAGTACTTTTCATTTTGTGGGTGCTTACAATCACGAGTAGGACTTCAGAGAGTGGAAAGTGGTACTTTGGAGGTCATCATTTATCACATTACTGACGTGCCTGGCCTAGACCTGCTGGATTGCCAAGGGAATGGTGCAGTAGTGGGCAAGATGTGGCTGTGTGGCCTTCCAAGGAGGCCCAGACTGGGGTAAAGATAGGGACAAATGAAGCCCAAATAATTTGGCAAGCCACTCACTGTTGTGTTCAGCTGCTGTTTCTAGTCAAGCGACTTCCAAAAGCAGCACCTCCAGAAATTTTGGTATGCAAGATGTTGACTGAGGGAAACTCAAATCTGGAACCTGTTCATTCTCTTACCCAAATGGCTTAAGATGCCAAAACAAGAGCTGAATAACCCAAAGGAGCAAAGTAAAGCTTCCAACCAAAGTTAGAACAGCCTCTTCTCTCTCCCCTCAGGGTGATTCTGGTGGTCCTCTGGTGTGCCAAAAAGGCTCAGTGTGGACATTGATTGGAATCGTCTCCTGGGGCACCACCAACTGTAATGTCCGGACTCCAGCTGTCTACACCCGTGTGTCCAAATTCCGCACCTGGATTGAGCAAGTTGTAGCTTATAACTGATCATATTTCTAAGGCATGCAAAGCAGAAAAGGCTGCTGGGATAAGTTCCAAGCCTGGGAAGGTACCCACAAACATCAGCGCAACTGCACCCAGAAGAAATACAAATAGCAAAGCATCTTTGAAAGCAAAGAAATAAAGTGAAGGCCCTGCCTTGTTACCTAGTCAGTTTGTCCTAGTCTTCAAGACTTATTCCAATAGTTGATCCACAGGCTGATGTTAAATTTGAAAATGATGGAACTGAGGAACAAGAAAGACTCAACCACAGCCCAAAACATGCAGTAGCCAAAGTGAGGAACAACATTTTACTGAATAAACAGGATACATTTACAAATTTAAACAGACTGAATACACAAAATAAATAATTCTATACACTAAATTTCAACATTACAGGTTAATTGCCATGTATCAAATCACACTCTAAAAAGTAGAGGTTCCATCATGGAAAAAGAGAAAGGCACCAAAGGCAGGAAAAAAATCACAGACATGAATACTTGAAAAAAAATACACAGCCCACTATCCCATTGGGGCTAGGGGGGACTTGGAATAATCCTTTTGGCATTTTGGTTGTAATAAAGGGGGGAAGGAAAGTTTGTAATAAAGGGGAAAGAAATGTTGGTGAAGTCTAAGGAAGTTCCTCAAAACCAGCAGAGCAAAAGGCTTCCAAAAGGCACAGTTGTGTTGAGATGAAAAAATATCATAGGTGTCAGTCAGAAAACTACACCAGTATTCCACAGTCCAATGACCACCAAAGGACAGGAGCTTGGAGCAGGATTCTAGGCACTTGTCTCAGAAAATAAGCATCTCATTTATTTAGAACAGTGGTTTTCAAGGTTTAGAACAGGAACATTCAGGTGTTCCTAAAAGGATTCAGGGATTCCTCAGTAAGAAAATGAAAAAGCAAGCAAGCATCTCTGAAAAATATCTAGTCCAAGTCTACCGGTTTGCTTTAGCATCAATGTCAATGAGCATCATCATCAATGAGCATTAATGTCAGTCTGTTGTAAGGCTCTCGTATTTGATACAAGTTTAATGGCATAGCCAACAGACCTGCCCAGCACCAGAGCTCAGGGCATGCCTTAGAGGAGGACATCTACAGACAAACAGGTTTGGAATGACAAACAGCAGAGAGTTTTTTTTTAAAACACCACTATATGGTGTTTCTATCCAGTCTTTGGCTGCATAGCACTGAGGGGATGAGACAAGATGGGAGAAATAAGCAATGGATACTTAACCACAGGAAATGCAGGGGAGGGAGCTGCTCACATGGAAATCAGAGTCCCTCATTCAATTTACCCACTTCACATTCTGTGCAAGGTATCTGATGAACAATTGTCAAGTTGGAACTGGCTAATCCCATAGTCAGAAAAACATACACCAACACCTTTGCATGGGAGGAAAACTGCAATGCTCAGAGATCACAGGTTTTCAAACTGATCATGGCAAATTTTCCTCAGTGAGGAAATGAAGGCAAGAAAGCATCTGTTCCTCTGGCAAAGGGGCTGAAGGCTTCAAGGCACAATGACTGCTACCTCTATAATCAATGCGTTCCATATAAGCTAACTTTCCTCGAGTTGCCCTTGCTGAGAATATTCACTATGCCAATAGTGGTGCCCCCTCCACTGCAATGAAGATATTCCTATCCCTGATGCCTAGCATTAAGCCACAATGCAAGGGAACAGACACCCTCACCATATCCAATGGCACTTGAGGAAAAGAAGGGAGGTCAGCACAGAAGATCTGTTGCTGATCCAGGCACAAAAGCAGAATTGGGTGCTCCAAGGGCTTCAACGATAGCAGCTGCCTCTTGGCTGCACCTGCACTGACTCCTGATCAGCCTTTTTTGAAGTGTCCATTTCTGCCAACGTCCACTCCCCAGGGAACAGGTGGGTATCACACACCAGAAGAGAAAAATAGTTTTACACAGCATTGCTAAGTTCCAGCATTTTTACAATACTTCATTTTCTCAACATGGGGGAAAGGAGTGGAAGATGGCAAAAACTGACCTCAAAACCTAGAGAGGAACTTACTACCCAAGTGTTCCATCTTGCTTAGATGAAAATACACTGAACTGGCATGAACTGGGGTCTAGGTAGAGCCACATAAGGGTTGGCTTAATCCAAGATTGACAAAAGGGGTGAGTTAGGAACTCACAGTGCAATCCTAAGCTCCAGTTAGGCCAGCACAAGTCCTGGCACAAGTCTGCTCTAACAAATGACTAATATAGTCAGATGTGCTAGGAAGATTTCCTGCTTGAGGCTAGGAGCTGGATCATATAAACTCGTGGATCCTTTTATATTCAGCATTTTTTTCAGCTTGGATAATATTGACCTCTGCAGGCAACTGGGTGGGCCTAAAGGGGGTAATCTCTCAAGTTGTTTTTCTCTTCAAAACAGAGAGCAAGAAAGGAAGAGCAGAAACCTCCCCACTATAACCAAGTCCCTTCAGAAGCTGTCAGCAACACATCATGAAGGTCAATATGGCCCCAGTGTCATATTTAACAGGCAACACCCCTCAAGCTTGCAACTGACAATGAAACCATTACAGGGCACAAAGCAAAGGCTTCAACACAACCCTTTTCACTGAGGGAATAGAGCTAAAGTGTTCCTGAACCACTAGATGTCACCATGGTTTAGGAAACCAGTTCTGCACAAGGCAAGTCTAGCGACCTATTGCAGGAATATGGAGATGATTCAGGGCACAATCCATAATTTAGGTTGGCATCATAACTTCTGTAGTGGTGTGGGGAAGCTGGTGCATGACTGTGCAGTGGCCTAACCGCCCCAGATGAAGGGCAGAAGTGCCTTATGGCACTTTTGTGACACCCCAGGTCAGCACAAGACTTATGCCAGTCTAAATGGGGATTAGGATTGTAGCCTCAATCTCACTGTAGTACATTTAGATTACACCTTCTTAAGTGCACAAGCCCTACTCTGTGTTGCATCTACATTTTCCATGCTAACAGGACTACTCAACAAGGCAAGAGCAGAAACAGTTCCTTGCTACCCATCAATTCAGAACTAGTGCAGGACTTCTACACAGCACAGGAAACACATGCCCAGGAGCATGCAAGAGCTGGACTCTTGCAATGGAAATATCCTCAATACCTCAACAGACTCGCTATTTGAAAGAAGACACGCTTTTGTCAGTGCTAATAAAATTTAACAGCATTTAACTGCCCCAGATGATGCCACCTGTCTAGTGACGGAGGCAATGTCCTTAAGCCAGCTCCTGATGACATTTCCTGATATGTTAACTTGCTCAGAAGGCTTATAAAAGGCCATGCCACAGGAGGACAGAGGTGGCCAGTTCTGTGAAATAAAAGCTGCTGCCTCAAAAGCCTGTGCCAATCAGGGATATGATGGAGGGAAATTGATTTAAGGCCAGAAATGCCACACTGGCCTTTTAGTTCCACAGACCGACTTCTGATAGGAGTGACCACAAAGCGAAGGCTACTGGCCTGAATGCTGAAACTGGACTGACCACAAAATCTGGGGGGGGCGGGGGGGGCAAGGTGGGTTTCAGTTAATGCTGATCACCATACCCAAGGACAGAGAGGCATTCTCTTCCCCTTTCCGAGCACCCTGGCAAGTGACTTTGGAGATTTACCATAGCGATATTTGGCAAACTCCCTCCCCAGATCCATTCGGATTGTTTCACATTGATGTCTGGCAGCTGTGACATAAGCCCTGTTTGGTCTCCAGCTCTTTAGCTGAGGCACACTAAAGACAGGGAAAAGTGGGTTAATCCAGGGGTGGGAAAGGGGGAGCATGTAGTGTGTAGATTATCTTTGGGTCCCTTTAAGTGATGCGATTTCATGGTGCCTGCAACCCAGCCTGCCAGTTGCAGCAGCTGTTGAACTCGCTCAGGCTTTTAACCCACGCTTTTAACCAGTGGAATGTATCTTTGATCCTATGTCTACAACGGGAGCCCCTCTGGTGTGCACACATCTGAAGCTGCCTGACCACTTGGAACATGGCAGCACTGAGTCATAAAGCTTCAGCTAAGTCAGGGACAGAGTTATGGCTGGATTTTCTACCTTTTATCTCAACATTAAATCAAAGGGTATAAAGTAAATTCTCTGCATGGAGGAACATGGACAGAGAATGGTAAGAACAAGGTTAAAGCTGGCTACCCAGACTAGTGAGGTTAAGGCATATCCTTTTCTCTGGCCTAGGATGCACAAGAGCAGAGCAGCACCTATCATTTGATTTCCCCAGCTATAAATAAGGAAATCAGTCCTCATTCTATAGCTATATGAATGGAAAGTTTGCTTTGGAGACAGAAACCCTACTCCAGAAAACATGGGAGTTCAGTGAACATTCCTCTAAGCAACAGTGTGCTCATAGGCTACACATCTGCCATCGGTGCAAAAGAAGATCATGGAGGGAGAGCTTTTCCATGTTATTGGGAACACTGGCTGAGTTAAGGTTCTGTATCTCATGGAAAAACCCTCCACAGAAACACCAGATCCCTTTCAGGCAAGTGGTGGATACCTGGGCCATGTGCATCAACTACCCTGTTCTGCGCCCACACATTTACTGAATGGAAGGGTCTGAGTGAGCACCACAACTCTTCAGAACATAAGCCAGGATCCAAAGGATTGTGCAGGTTATCCTATTTACACACTGCAGTTTACAGGCCTCTCACCTGAAGTCGCTTTTTCCCCCTAAAAGCTACTTGTGATCGTATTAGAGCCTGTGGTAAACCATTGAATGTAGCATAGGAGGGGATATCTGACCATCCTTTTGTATGCAAAAAATACACGCATAGAGTTCTTTGGATCCTGGCTTAGTCAAGAGGCTACCCCCAATTTACCACATCCTGCAGCAGCAAGACTGCTTTTTAAAAATCAATTTGAAGTCAATAAATAGGTATGAGCAACAAGAATCCTAAGTTAGGGATTGGACTCTGGTCTCTTAGAGCACAATCCTAACCATGTCTACTCAAAAGTAAGCCCCATTGTGTTAGATAGGTCTTACTCCCAGGAAAGTGCCTTTAGGATTGCAGCCTTAGTTCCAGTATTTTCAGGCAAAGAATTCTAATTTCCCCCCCAGGATCTGGCTAAGAAGACTTTTACATCTTCTTTCATCCTGGGAGAAACCCTGTAGCAAGCACAACATTGGCAAGAAGTGCTCTGTGGGGCAGCAGAATTCAGAAAACTCCTGCTACTTTGAGATAGGAAGGCAGTCACAAGCTGTTCTCTGAGAGAAGAACGGAGGCAGCCAGAGCCTGAGTGCCCCTTGCTTGGCAGATGCAGTGCAGAACACGTCCCAATGACTAAGAGTGGAGGAGTCCAGAAGCTTCCTGCAGAACCATCAGCCATTGTATTGCTGCTGGTAGCGCAAGTTCAGCTCCCGCAGCTCCCGCTCCCGCACACGCCTGGACTTGTTGGATTTGGTGGAGCGGCTGGAGCGGGTGGACTGGGCTGATTTGGTGCTTTGGCAACGAGATGAGGCCCTCTTGAGGAGGTTCTGAGAGATAGAGCGGTGAAGGTTCTTCATGGAGGAAGAGGCTGCCATGCTGACTACCCAAGGGTGCTTCAGAGCCTGGAGAGCCGTCATTCGGTCACTGGGATCCACTGTGAGCAAGCGGTCAATGAAGTCCTTGGCAAGGTTGGATACACTGGGCCAGGGCTGAAAGAGTGGAAAATCAGAGGAATGTGTCAGTTACAATCTTGAGGGGAAACAAACTCAATATCCATCACCAAATAAGAGAACAGTGAAATCCGATGCACAACTACACAAATGTATGTCTTGAAGAGTTCAATGGAATATACTGCCATATAAGTATGTAGAGGATTGAAGCCTCAGTGAAGCATCATTTATTTCATTTCAAAAATGTAACCATATCCTTCCCCATAAGTCAAATTTCCCACTCTGCTGTCGGGAGCACCTGGGCTGTTTTCAACCTTGTAAAATCAAATCAATAATTAAAACACAGATCAAATTAAAACATGCACAACCAAAACCTGGAGACTATTCCATTTAAGATAATTATGGTTGGGGTCCCCGAACTTTCAGATGCCAGAACGACACCACTGAGTATAGGTTCAACTGAGTATGCTATACATAGATACACTGAGTACAGGTTCAGATGAGTTTGCTATACATAGATTACGGAATATACATATTCCATTAGGTGCAATAGAGGAGTCAGAAACCTGGAAGTGGGTCTTTAAACCTATTTTTTTCCATTGTTTTCTTTATACACTGATTTTTTAATCCACAGGAAGTTCTGGAACAGAACGCTGTTGGTTAATGAGGGCTCTTATGGTGATTAGCTGAAACATAACTCTAGGATATATATAAGGTGTACATAACAGTGGAAAAAGTCAGAACTTGCAGATTCAAGGCTGATTTGCTTGCTTGATTGCTCAGCTGGGCTTTTGATGAGTTGCTTCATCCACCAGAAGGAAGGAGCATGGTGGTGGACAATGGCGGATGGGGGAAAAAGGAGGAGTGGGGAGATCTGACAGTTACAGTGGTGCCTCATATAACAAGTTTAATTTGTTCTAGAAGCACGCTTGTTATTGGAAACACTCTTTATGTGAAGCGGATTTTCCCATAGAAAATAATGGAAACTCAGACGATTGGTTCCACAACCCAAAAAATATTCATATAAAAATATTAACTGTTTATAAAAATGAAAACACTGCAGTTTAACACAGTACAGGCCTCCGTCAGTCTTGGAAGACTATGGTATTGTGCTCTGCGCTGCATACGCTGCATGCGAAGCACGAAAGCCTGGGTTAGATTGTTATGGAGGATAGGCTGTTACCCAAGCAGCAAATCCCCCCCTCTCCACGCCACTGAATTAGTCCAATGGAAAGGCAGAGCCGATACGATTGGATCCAGCTGGCGTTGCAGAGCTGGGCTAAGGACAGGAGCTCACCCTGTCTTGTGGGGCCGACCTGGGTCTCGAACCTTGGTCTGCTTGTTAACAAGCACAGTGTCTTTGCCACTTGCGCCACCCACAGCCCAAAACACAGTACAAAACACTGTAATATACAGTAACACACAACACTGCAATAAAGAAAATGCTGTACAGTATTGAACTGTACTGTACCTTTGAAAACCTTCATGGCTGATGTGAGGGTTACAGAGAGGGGGATGACTTTCACAATCACTAATGGAATCACTGCTATCATTGGCTCAATGGAATCTTTGTCTTTATGTGCAACTTTAACATTCCCAAGCTGCTGATGGGGAGCAGCACTAGAACATTGATAAGGCACACCTTCCATGCTGCCACACACAGATCCCACATACAAACCTGGCTCAGACTGCTCTCCTCAGGCCCCCCTCATGAGTTCCTTGGCCATGGAAGCCTATTCCAAACTTTGCCCAGGGCCCTACTGTAGCTCAAGCTAGTCTCCTCATCCCCCGTGGGTTCCCTTGCCATGGAAGCCTCTTCCAAGACAGTGCTCTTTATTTATTCAAGACAATGCTCTTTAAGCAAGTCAAAATTTCTGAGAAAATTTTGCTCTTTAAACAAAATGCTCTTTATTCAAGTCACTCTTTACTCAAGGTACCACTGTATACTGCTGTTGGGTTCAGAGGGCTAGTCAAAATGTGCTGGTGGCTTGGATGTGGACCACAGGCTTTAGCTGATAGACCTCTGGAACAAGAGATGTCATTGTGTTTGAATAAGGCTGTTGCTAACTTCATATGCTATATAAGTCAACAGGATCATTTCCAGGGTATTTCAAGAAGCCTACAACATCACTTAAAACATCCAGAGAGGCCTGATTCAAATACGCTTGGTTTGAAATTTCATCATGAAGATGAAAGAGGCCTAGTTCAGATAACATGCCCCAACCACAGCTTGGAGGCTTCTGCCTCTTTTCTTTGTGCATACCAATTCCCTTCCTACTTCACAGTAACTATAATTTGTCTATAGTTTTGTCTAAAAAAACTATAATTTTGTCTATGGGCCAAATCCAGAGTAGCTATGGGGAGTCCTTGCTTCGGTGTAAGAACAACTTACTCTGGATTCCAATATGAATTTCCCATAGGTTTTCACTAGGTGATGCAGTAACTACCGGTGCATGTAAAGTCTCTTACGTGTTCCTGTAGTTACTCTGGATTTGGGGGTACTGTATGTCTGAACTGGACAGTACCCTGAACAATAGCCATAGTCTGCCTGATTCATTTCAGGCACAACAGTAAACTAGTTACTAAAAGTGTGAGGCATACAAGGGAAGGAGGGAACAAGCAAACTAGCTTCCCATAGGTCATCCTATGTTTAAACAAACATCCTTTGCACTAAGAGAAGTTTTTTGATGTTGTGTACAGAACATAATTCGAAAAGCAACAGAAGGCAGGAGTCCATGGACATTCAAGGTGAACGCTCTGCTGGCATTTCCAGAAATATATTCATGCTGGACAAAAACACTCCATGGCATAGTTGTTTTTTTAGCTCCTACAACACTGAAGCAACAGGAACTGCAGTCTCTGGAATTTCACCAGCATTTGCAGAAATGCTTTCTCTCTGCCAAAGATAGCAATGAGATTAATCCGTGACTCACACTGTTGAGTCTTTCTGCACAAGCAGACTAACAATGTGTTCCAAACACCACACACAGTGTTTCACTCAGTCTTTGCCACAGAGGCCAACCCCCCTTTTTAAAAACAGAACCCACTACTTGTTTTTATGAGGTTTTAGTACGGCTTGATGAGAGTTAGCTGGGCTAGCTTAGAAGGACCAGATCCAAGTCCTGTTTTAGCCCACAAAAGTTTGTGCCAAGTGGCACAGGTGGTGGGAGAGGGTGGTGGGAGGTTGTACCAGGAATGGAGGAACAAGAAGCAGACTGAGCCAGGGAAAGGAGTGGGATTGGACAAGGCAATGCAAGCTGCATCCTAATCTCCACTCCTGGTCTGGGCAGCTTTACATGGTCTGCTTGATTTGCTCCAGTGAAATCACTGACAGATCTGAGTATCCTCCCTGGGGTGGCTGGGACGTGACCCACATGGGGTAAGATGTAAAATATCCCCTTAACCTAAAATAACCTCTTAACCTGCACTGCAAGATACAACATAGACCACTTCTGGACTGCCTGTTCAGGTGGAGGTCAAGACTGGGCTGCCCCTAACTAACTGTACATCTAGCAGAGACCAACCACACTAAATAAAGGGGCTTATTAAAAGAAAATAAACACAGGAGAGTTTTAACATTAAATAGAAATACTCAGAGGGGAATCACAAGCCTCTTCCACACATGTAAAACCCTTGCTTAATTGAATCTACTCTTTGCTCCTGGTTCACTATTTATTCCTCCAGACAAAACTCTTGTGGATCATAGATATACACAATGTTCAGGACATGCTGTGAGCCCAATGAAGTGTTATTTCCACAGCTCCACAAACTGGAGGATAATTTCCTACTCAGTGTTGTTAATGGCCATATAAACTGATTCGGGCGGAGTGTGGTGGTGGAGTTCAATTTACTAGCATCTGTACCAAGTCGGTTTCCAAAAATGTGTTTTTAGCAAGAAAAAAGTAATAATTATGACAGCACACATTATACTGAAACTCCCCAAAATAAACTCTGACCAAACATTTGAAGCAGCTCTGAAATAAAGAACAAGAATCCCAAAGAGACAACTGGGAATAAATTACCACCTACAGCCTCGACAGACGAGTCAGCGGTACCAGCCCGGTTAAGTGGAGCTAAACAGAAACAAACTGCCAAACAAGAGGGAATTGGATTTCTTATCCTTCCAATTACTCCAGCACCATCAGAAATGGGGTACAGAGCACTAGTAATTAGAAATCTCTTCTAGTCAGCAAACACAAATCGGTTTATTGATCTGTTTATGCTACTGGAGGCTTCACCTGCTGTACTATATGTATCTTGGACTTGATTTAATTAAGCTGCCTGCCTTGGAAAAGAAGAAAGAAAGAATACATCCTGCTGAGGTTAAAGCTGAAAAGGAGTTTAGCAGTTACTTCACCTAGTTACTGGCAAAGTTGGGCCAAAGTAGCAATCAGCTGGCTCAGCCCCTGCAACAAGCAAACCTTACATCTTTTGTGTTGAAGGGAAAGGAAAGGCAAAGGAAAGTAGCAGCTCCAATGGAATAAAAAAGGAATTATCATGGCATAATCACAACCTGCCCGTAGACATCTGGCTTAAAAAAAAACAAATTTTAGCCAACAGTTCACAAAATCCAGTCAGTACAATTTGCATAATTTTACAAATTATCTGCTAGCTGTGAACTCTGAGAGCTGGGCAAGAGGGTTTAAGCATCACCAACCAATTCTAACTGAGTCCCTATCAATGCCTCTTTGCAATGAAGGCAGTGGTTTTTTCCCCACTGTTGCATGTAACATATATATTCATTACAACGTACCTACAGTGGTACCTCTCATAACAAGCACCTCACAGAACAAGCGTTTCACATAACAAGTCTAAATTTCCAAGGAAGTTCCACTCCACTTAACAAGCACTTATGCAGCCCTGATACTCTGTGAGGATGCTGTTTAAAAGGGCTGCTGGCCAGCACTGCTGCCTCTAACTAGCCCCAACTTGGGGGCAGTTGCCTGGGGGTGCCAGAGGCAGCCTCCAAGTGCCCCCACTGGTCACCTTGAACCTCCAGCAGCAGCCCAGGTAAGCCTCCCACGTAAGTGTCTTTGATTGCAGCCTCCTAACCATGTCTACTCAGAAGTAAGCCCCATTGTGTTAAATAGGGCTTACTCCCAGGAAAGTGTCTTTAGGATTGCAGCTTAAGTAGACTTCATAGGATCATGCACATTGAGTGCATGTTCTGAATTCAATTCAAGTGTTTTGTCATTATTTTTACATCCAGTTAATATTTTATATGAATATTTTTTTGGTTGTGGAACCAATGGTCTGAGTTTCAGTTGTTTCCTATGGGAAAATTTGCTTCACTTAAAGAGCAAGCCCCCACAACAAATTAAGCTCTTTATGTGAGGCACCACTGTATTGCCTTTTGTCATAACACTGCCTCAAGGCAACTTAGAGCACAATCCAAATCAACTTTCCAGCACCAAGATAAGGCCAATGCAATGCTAAGGAAAGAGAACAAACACAGCCTTACTTAGAGAAGGCCTTCTTCCACTTCCATCCCCCCCAACTGCAAGATGCAGCACATGCTCCACTGGCACTACTATTAGTGCTGGAAAGTTGATTAAGATTGTGCCTTTAATAATATGTGCCTTAGAGGAGTATAAAAATGTTACAAATAAATTTAAAGTTTAGGTTAGAACTAAACGAAGGAACCTGACAGCCCTATCCTAGACCTGTCTAGGCAGCCTTTTCAGTTCAATGGGATTACTCCTAAATATGTTCATAGCTGCAAAGGACAGAAGAAAAAGTTATTCAAATCTTCATACTTCCAAGATATGAGAGAGCCCCATTATCAAGTTGGGAAAGCCAAATTATAACATGGGATGGATAAATTGCTTGTGAGGACCCGCAGGCCTTGACATCCTTGCTCTAGAGAGCTTTTCCATGGCATCCACATTCTTCCGGCACCTAACATGACACCAACCCCCAAAGAAGTAAAGGCAACAGCCTACACACAGAAAAGCTTGCAAGGAAGAAACTTTTGCAACTGCACACACTGCATTTTCTTGGGATGCAGTGGGATCCAACATGCTGCTGCACCAAAAACCCTGCTGTGAACTAAACGCTAGGGTTGATTAACTGGAAAGTATTTTATAAACTTTCATGATGAGACAAATGAGTTAATGTCTGTGGAAGCACAAGGGAGCTTTTTGGGCCGCAAGAAGTATGTTCCTAATCCTGCAATAAGCCCCCAAGGAGATGGTCTTGCCACCAGAACTTTCTAATCTTGCTTTTAATCTTACATTAAAGAAGATTAAATAAAATCTTACCCACTCATCTAGCTTAAAGTCTTGATTCTTGGATCCTAAGGAGATTTCAGCACCAAGCAAACTGTGACTTTTCCCCTAGTCTTCATGGAGGCCAATTCACACAATCACTGAGCAGCTCCTGGTTTCAGACTTCTGCTGAACTGAGCTCAGAGCAAATCAGATGTCCTACCCAGCGGTCTCAAGCAGAGATCATGGTTTGGCACACAACCACAAAGTGGAAAGAATCATGTTGTGCCAAATGGCAGTATGTGGTTTGCTCCAATCCAGAGGTCTGACACCAAGCCTCAAATCATGAAACATAGCCTGCACTTCCTTAGGGACAACACTGTCACAGGGAGGTGGGCAGAAAGATCCACAGAAGAGGGGAAGGTCTCTTATCTGTTGGATGTGCTTTAAAGCTCCAAACAGAGAATCTTAAGGAGGAAGCAGCAAAAGGAAGGGTCCTTGCTCCAGTCGGAACACAGAAAATACTATTGGGGAGGCCTTGACTACACATTTCAGACATAATTAGGGAGCCTTAAAAGTGCTCTTTGTTGCCTCTGGAGCAGGAAGGATAATGACAACAATACAGGAGATTTCCCTCTTCCCTAATGGGCCTGCCAGAATCAGCCGGAATCAGCTTTACATCTAAACCACATCTAAACCACATCAACATAGTTGGATCTGTCCTAACCAAGTGTTGGGTGATAGCTGACAGCGTCTAAATTTTTTTAGAAATTTAACTCATAAGGGTAAGCTTTATCATGTAAAGCTATATCATTTATGGGGAAGTTAGTGGCGTTGGGGTTCCAGCTACTTAAAATTCTGTTTGGATGTCTTATTGGTGAAGATCAACTTTAAAAAAGATTTGGTTCTGAAGTAAAGAATAAAATTGTTTGACCTTGTTTTCAATAAAGTTTGTGCAACTCATTAACAAATCTTCAGAAATAGGCCCTTGACAATGATGGGTTGAGGGAAAGGAAGGATAAGAGGGATGACACAAACCCTTTAATAATACATGGTATTTGAAGGATATGCAGCCATCTGGCACCATCACCTTCTATAACCCTGTTTTTTTCTAAGGCTGCAATTCTAATCAAACTTTCCTGGGAGTAAGAGCCATTGAACACAATGGGGCTTACTTCTGAGTAGACTTGTTAGGATTGTGCTCCAAGCGAGTAAGCAAGCAGGCCTCCGTCAATCCTGGAAGACTATGGTATCGTGCTCGGCGCTGCATACGAAGCACGAAAGCCTGGGTTGGATTGTTATGGAGGATAGGCTGTTACCCAAGCAGCAATTCCCCCCTCTCCACGCCACTGAATTAGTCCAATGGAAAGGCAGAGCCAATACGATTGGATCCAGCTGGCGTCGCAGAGCTGGGCTAAGGACAGGAGCTCACCCTGTCTTGTGGGGCTGAACTGGGACTCGAACCCTGGCCTGCTGGTTAACAAGCACAGTGTCTCAGCCACTTGCGCCACCCACAGCCGTTGCAGCACTTGCGCCACACCACAGCACCACACCCACACACCAAGCGTGTACAAGCAACATATTTCCCCTTGTACGAGCACTTTGGCAAAAAGGAGTCTTGGAATCCTGCACATCTGTGCAAAGCATATACCATACAGACAGGCAACTTACAATATACTCATCCCCACTTTGATTTGCACAAGTAAAGCACACGAGTCTGCTGAAACCCACACTCTGGGGAAGTGAAGGCTTAAATATATCAACCCCACTCAAGAAGGCAACAGTCTTTCTCTGCACAACAGAGAAAGAAATTATTGAATCCTGGGAAATAGATTGCGAGCAAGCAGGCAACAGTCAGCAAAAGACAAGCAGCCGGCAGTCTAGCAAAACTTTGCTCAAAAAATGTTGAAATGGCAGCAATTACTTATAGCAGCTTAATGGCCACCAGCTTGCAAGGACTGCCTTCCAAACTTGTTCGTCCCTGGCCATGTTTCCTGCCTTTATGAATATGGCAGTATAGCCTTGTGCCGCCACCATCTAACACCTCCAGGACACCAAAGAGTCCCAAAAAGTATTCAAGATAATCTCTACTTCATTCTTACAGATGTAATCAGAAAGTAACTACAGATGTATCTCCCTAAGCTCTCATCTGAGGCCGGAGTGATGGAGACAAGTGAGGGGAAATTCCTTTCTCTGAAACATTTGTGAAGGAAATTCTGTTCCCCTCTTCTGGGAACCTGGAAAAATGTTTTAATTCCAACAGCATACTCAGATTAGGATCATAACATGGGTCCCTATTTTTTTTGCCTGTCAGTAACAATCCAGCTCAAGACCCAATGGCTATGTGGCCATTGTGAGCTTCCACCCTGGGTAAGGAGTACATGTGGAAGTATGATCAAATCAGACTAGGACCATGGTGGGGGAGTTAAAGTCACTCTCCCACATGATCCTGATCAGATTTGGGGGTCCTCCACATGCATGGAAGGTGAAAAGTACAGTGGTGCTTCACAAAAAGAGCTTAACTTGTTCCGGAGGCATGCTCTTTACGTGAAACGCTCTTTAAGTGAAGCGGATTTTCCCATAGGAAACAATGGAAACTCAGACGATTTGTTCCACAACCCAAAAAATTCATATAAAAATATTAACTGTATGTAAAAATGATGACAAAACACTGGAACTGAATTCAAAACACTATAATATAATACAGACCATAATTACTGTTATAAAACACTGTAATATTCTGTACAGTAAAAAAGAAAAGAAAAAACTTTATGGCCAAGGATGACTAATTTTCACTAAAAGAGTCACTGGTGTCTTTTGGAGCATCTTTAACAAGGAACCTCTCTCTGTGTGAGATCCATCTATGCAAACTAGATAGGCAGATTGCAACAACAGAAGAGCAAGATCCTATCCTGTCTCCTCAGAATCAAGCCCCACTGAATCCACTGGGGCTTACTCACAAGAAAGTGCATAGGATGCAAGCCTGACTCTTTCCATAGGATGCCAGCAGCAACAGGAGAATGGCTTCTGCTTACATTGAAAAGAGGCCAGATCCTAGGATGTCTACTCAGAATCAAGCCCCACTGAATCCACTGGGGCTTACTCACAGGAAAGAAAAAGTGCAGGCAGGAAAGTTGGTGGGTGGGAAGAGGGTGATTATAGTGGGGTCCAGGCAGGGGGCTTCCTTGGGAGGGAAGGGATCTGTTTGAGGGGGGCTCCAGAGGGGCTGCAGGAGGAGTTTTCCCTCCTACCTGATGGAGGCTGCAGAGGCTCTGCTGGCCACATGTTTGCTGGCTGCAAAAGCCATCTTTGTTGGTGGGCTGAAGACGCTCCAGTCCTCCCTCTGCTGGCCTCTTCGTGTACTGCAGGCAGGAGAAGAGAGTCCTGCCTCAGTGCATCAGCCCAGCCAATCCAAACAGGAGGAGAGGAAACCCAGCCAATGGGCACTCGTTATTTGAATCATGCTCGTTTTGAGAGGCAGAAGCCCACACAAATGTTTACTCGCTATGTGGAACATTCATTATTCGAGGCACTTGTTATGCGAGGTACCACTGTATGCATTTCTGTAACATACAGTTTGTTAGTGTTGCTTTTTAGTTGGGCTGAAGGTCCTCGTTTTCTGCTGAACAGTTTTTCAGAACTGCTTTTGCAGTTCTGTTTTAAATTATAACAAATCATGGAGTTTGTTCCTTGGAATTGTTACTGAAATTTTTTCCAGAGCAACAGCCACATTAGTCTTGGGGCAACTTAAAACAAGCAGATTTATTATGGTGTAGCCCTTAGTTGTAGAAAGCTTAATAAATCTGCTAGTTTTTCAGGCACCAGTATACTCTCTTGTCTCTGCTGATTAATGTTTTAATTACATATGTGATCCAGCCCACTATATTTACTGAAATCAGAGAAGCACGAAGATTGTGAGAAAAATCAGACAATGTTACTTCCTACTCTTTCAGTTTTTGAACTTTGTTTAACCTCCATTATTTGGTCTAAAATAATAATTATTCTAGCTGCAGTACCCATTTATAGCAAACAGTTTTCTATACTTACTCGATGTTCTTATTGCCTCATGTTATAGTTACTGTAAAAGCCAGGCAAATTAATCAGACTGTTTAAAAATATGAAATTTTCAAGTGGCTGTTAGTGTAACTGGTTGTTTGAGGGCTGCAATGGTTTAGTGGCTAAAGGCTGTGTGCCTATCAATCTGAAGATTAGCAGGTCAGCAGTTTGAGACCCGAGCACTGCAAGACAGAGTAATCTCTCGTCAGTTGCCCAGCTCCTGCCAATCTACCAGTTCAAAAGCATGGAAATGGGTACCACCTTGGTGGGAATGTATCAGCATTCTGTGAGCATGCAGCCCACATGTCCACTGAGGCATCTTCTGACAACACTGGCTTTGTGGCTTAAACAGGGACAAGTACCACTCCCTAGAGTCAGTCACAACTCATTTTGTAGTACATTCCTAAATTCTTGCTCTTCTTTCCTCCTTCTGGGCCTGTGTTTTCTTCACCTTGTCCCTCCTGTGTTACACAACCAAGCTCAAGTTGACCAGCAAAATTTCCCCAAGACATTCAGAAATAACCATAATGGTCATTGTTAATTTTTTTTAGTATGTCCTGCAACTCAAGTCTTACCCAGGTCACTTTCTGAGTAGGTTCATCCCTAGACTTAATTAATAGGGCTAACAGCTTCATTCAACAATCTGTACATGATCACTGACTATGGGTGCAATCCCGAGTAACTATGGGGAGTCCTTGCTCCAGTGTAAGAACAATTTGCTCTGGATTGCAATATGAATTTCCCATAGGTTTTCACTAGGTGGTGCAGCAACTACGGGTGCACGTAAAGTCTCTTACGTGCTCCCGTAGTTACTCTGGATTGTAGGGTATGTCAAGAACACTCAATAGGAGATCTGATAATTCAGCATGACACGTAAGGAGGGATCACAAAGGTTTCAAGACGCCTCCTTTGATTTTTCCCAGGACAGGTAAGCCTGATAACCACAAAGGAGAAAAGAAGCAACCTATCCTTGCCAACATAGGTTTTGACAACCAATGAGAACAAGCAGCAGCTGAGATCCAACACTTCTGGATGACACACTAGGCAATTCAAGCTGAATCCCAGTATACCAAAAATTATCCAGTATACAGTATCCCAGAAAGCTGCAGGACAAATCTTTAGAACTCAATTCATCCTACAATCCATACCTGACTGGAACCCCTTTGATTTCTCACAATGCAGCCATGAAGTAGCCACCCACTCAATCTTTGAAATCAATCACTTTCAAATATCTCCAAATAATGACTCTCCAATATGATGAACCTTGGTGTGGGAACTCTGCAGGCTACAGACCACTGGGCATGAATTCCCATTGCCAAACCAGAGAATTCAACAGCAGCAGAGACTACTAACAGCCAACAGCAGGGAGCTTCCTCTTCATAACAAGACTGTCTGCACAATTTGCAGTTTCACCAATCAACACTTGATCGCTTGCTTGAGCTGATTCTCAGGTTTCAGCCAACCCTGCAATTCTTCCAGTAAAGAATTTAAGCTCAAACAAAGAACTAATTGGGAAACGTGTTTGGGAACTCTGCACTGACATTCTCCCAGACCAGCAGGGGAGAGAAAGGATGGGGTGGAATAAATCAGAACTACCTTTTCCCATCCTCAAAACAAAGACTGAATCATAGACAAGAAGGGAAATAAAAATAAGACAAGCAAAAAATTGAGCTTGGCAGAAGGTTAGAGTCATACTTGGGCAAGTGGAATGGCAAGGTTGGCTCAAGTTCATTTTTAAACAGTCTGATTAATTTGCCTGGCTTTTACAGTAACTATAACATGGACTAAGAACAACATGGAGTAAGTATAGAAAACTGCTGTTTACTATAAATGGGTACTGCAGCTAGAATAATTATTTTAGACCAAACAACAGAGGTTAAACAAAGTTCAAACAATGAAAGAGTAGGAAATAACATTGTCTGATTTGCTTTTAATGCAGCAAATTCTGAAAATGCAAAGAAGGAAGACCAAAGACAAACAGGTTTCTCAAAAATTGGCCACAGGTTATTATCTTCTGTAATACGGGAACAGCAGTTTTTGAGAGATGCTAATGATGGGCATGATGCAAAGAGCTGCTGCTGTAAAAATGTTGTAGGAAAGGTTTAGCATGGTTACCCACAATTTAACTAAGCATGTCTACTCAGAAGTAAGTCCCACTTACTTACTTAACACAGAAGTGTTCAGTCTTACTTACTCCTTGAAGCCTTCGCTTACTTTTAAGGTTCCTAAAAAAAATTCTCTTAAGATATACTAATTTTGCCAGGATCCATTCAAAAAACCCTCACTTCAGCACTGACATGCATTTTCACTTTGCTGTCAAAACTACTTCATTTGATTCTGGAAATAGCCACCGCACATCTCTCCTGGAGAACCAAAGGTAATTAAAAATAAATAAAGCACTATAATGGAAGGAAAAAAGATATATTTAATAAACTGGCAATATGTACCCACTTTGCAGGAGTAAAATACCCCCACATTAGTGGTGGGATTCAAATAAATTAACAACAGGTTCTATGTCCTAATAACCTAAATTAACAACAGGTTCTATGTCAATAGAACAACAGGTTCTATGCCCTATTAGTAACCGGTTCGCAGAACCAGGTGCTTATTAGCAAAGGGTTCTATAGAACCCACTGGAAGCTCACCACTGCCCCACATACACCTTCTCCCATTGCGCAACCCCCCCACTGCATAACATACTCCATTGTGCAACACCTTTCAATGCGCCTCAACCTCCCACGAGCATGCAACATCCCCCCATGCGTCTCAAGCTCCCATGCGCAACATCCCCCCATGAGCATCACCCTCTCATGTGCACCAACCCCCATGAGAATCACCCTCCCATGCACACGTAACACCCATGCGCATCACCCTCCCATGCCAGGCCCTCCAGCACATCACTCTCCCATGAGTATCACCCTCCCATGCGCACCAACCCCCTATGCGCACCAACCCCCCATGCACAACAACCCACCCCCAGTGCACCTTCTCTCCAGTGCATCAGATGGATATTGATCAGTTTTCAATGTTAAGTAAAGGACAAAAACACGTTGCTCCCCTTTTTAGCCCCCTAAGGTTTAAATTTCTCAACATCGGTTCTTGGTGGGTGTTGATGTCACAGAAGGAACACCCTCCCCAAGTTTCATGCTTCTCAGTCTGGGGGTTGGGGCAGAGCATCCCTCAGTCAGGGATTTTTCAATGGAAAGTATAGGGAAGAAAAGGCGTTGTGCCCCTTTTCACCCCCTTCCAGTTGGAATTTCTGAAAGCCTGTTCTTAGTGGGTGCCTCAGTTGTGGAAGGAACACCCTTCCCAGATTTCACACTTCTAGACCCACCGGTTTTGGCTGGGCGTTGATGAGTCAGTCAGTCAGTGAGTGAATGAGTCCGTGAGTCAGTCAGTGACTTTTCAGTTATATATATAGACAAGTAACCAAGCACACAGCTGTTTCCAAATGTGGTCATGGGCAGGCAACACCTTGGTTCAGCTAGTCAAGCATCCGGTTCTGTAACAGTTCCTGCTGCTACTCAAGAATCAGTTACACAGTTCAGCTCATCAGTGCAGCACAAACGCTCAAACACATCTGCACTGGCCTCATCCAAACAGTTGCATTAAAGGAGGAAAGACAAATGAGAGGCCGAAGACGAATAGTTTCAAAGCCCTACCATGGAGTGTGCATTTGTCAGGCTGACCTCACCATCCCACCTCAGGCACAGAAGCAGCCTATTTCAGGATCCACTCAATGTTCTCCTTTAAAAGAAGTTTTTCAAAAGGGAAAGAAAGGCAGACCGGAACACTCTGCCTCTTCAACAGAGCCCCCCCAGGTCAGATGCTGCCTCCCCGACACTCACTCAATACTCTCTTCATCTGGGACACAAGAGCACATTCCTCTGTAAATGGATTTCTCTTCTTCAGGTGCACTTAAAACTGTTCCTCTTCTCAGTACAAGCCGAGTTTATCTAGCCTCTTTTTTTAGTCCAGATTTTCATTCTGGCACACTCACTGAACTCCATGCCTCCATGTGAAGTACTTGCAATACATAATGCACCTGGCCAGCAATTTAGAGCATCACTATCTCCCAGGCTTACCACTCTCACAAGGTTGTTGCGAGAATAACTGGAAGCGGGGAACTGGAACAGTGGCCTTGTATCAGACCAAAAGAGTATGAAAAGAGATATATGAGCAGATGTTATATGTATATGGCTGTCTCTCAAAGGGTCCTGTACTGCTTTTAAACACATCCCTTGCACAAAGAAGTAGGAAGTGCATCCCATGTTTCCCCGCTCTCAATTGTTCAGAAATAATCCAGCACTATCCCTTTTTCAAAAGGCAAATTACATCCTTCCAATGGCATTACAATGGGGCATGACTGGTGCAGGCCACATTACATGTGAGCCTTAGCAGGCAGTTGCATTGCCCAAGCCTCCATTCTTGCAAACTGTCAAAGGTTTCCTGCAAAACTTGCAAAGGTTTCTTGTCAAACTCTTCTTGCAAACTGTCAAAGAAACAATATCCACATGTGCATTAGAAGAATTGTGTGGAGCTATTTTCAGAATGTGTAGAACAGGGGTGAGCAAATTCCAAACTGGAGGTTATCTGCAGCCCTTGGGGATCCCCAATTTGGCCCACAGGGAACCCCAAGTCTCCAATGAGTTTGTTTGAAACTGCTGGAGACCATGCTGGTCTACAAATGCCTATCATGATATCCTTAACTTCCCCAAGCGCATCAGTTCAGTCAGTTCAGTTTTCTGCATTTCCTTGGGCATTTTTAACCCCTCCCAATTGCCTCTGAATAACTTAAGTCTCCATGCATTTCTGGTTTGTTCTGTATGTTTTCACTGTATAAGAGGTGTGTGGCAAACAATTCATAGTTCTCATGTGGTTCTACATGCCTGCATTATAGTTCTTATGTGTATTACACATAAACTCAGTAAAATTCATTCATAATACGTTCTGTCTGTAATGTATTCATTTATGGAAATTAATTCAAATCTGAAATGTAAATTAATTTTTCCCCTGACACTGCTGCAGTCAAAAAATAGGCATAATTTGGGAATGGAAGGTGCACAGCAAAGTCACAAACATCAATTCCCTTAAACAGCTTCTGTCTTTGGGGGCAGCTGTCCTAACTAGAAGAGTGATTCATGCAGAAAAAGATTGGAAATGTCTGGATGAGAGCAAGTAGGACCAGAGACAGGTACAAATATTCCCTTGGAACTGAAGCTTACTGGATTATTTTGGACCAATCACTCTCTTTCAGCCTGACCTACCTGTTAGGATTGCTGTGAAGATAAATAGAATAGAATAGAATCGTGCACATTGCCTTCTGCTTGGAGATAGAGCAGAAATGAAAAGTAATAAATAAATAAAATCACCAATACAACATTAATGTGAAGTTCCGGTGCATCTGACTATTAAGATAAGCACATCTCTCTTCTGGTAAAGACAGAAAACACAATCCAGCAAGAGGCATGCCCAATTCCCACTGAGATCAATGGTACTCAAGTGCTTGGGCCCCATTAGTTTTAATGGTAGCTCAGAACATCCAAGCTTCTCGTTAAGGATATAACGCTATCATTCATTTCTGTGGCTATTTCTACCTCCTCATTGGGATTATGGTCATTACTCATTCATGAAAACAGAGCAAAAGGGAGGAAAATCACAGATTTTTGTGCTAGACGGTGATACCTTGTAAGACGAATGCTCTGTAAGACAAACTAAAATCTCTGTGGGATTCTGCTTTGTAAAACAAACTGTGGTTTGTAAGACAAATGCCCATTGCCTGGGCTCCTATTGGGTGGCTGAGACAGGACCCCTTCTCCTGCCTGCAGTACCAGCACTGTCCAGCAGAGGGACCCACAGGCAGCAGCATCGTCTGCCGAGCCCCTGCAGCAGCCACCACCAAGTAGGAGGGAAACCCCCTCCTGGACCCCCGTCAAAAGAAACCCTTTCCCTCCAAGGAAATTCCCTCCCTGGCTAACCCAACTATAACCACTTCTCTTCCCACCACCACCACCTTCCCTGCCAGGACCGCACTCGACCCCACTTTCCATAAGCCCCAGTGAATACAATGGGACTTGATTTTGAGTAGACAGCATAGGATCATGCCCCTTTTGCATCGAGGCAGAAGCCTTTGCTGCTGCTCCTGCTGCAAACTGCCTATCTGGTTTGCATAGATAGATCTCACAGAGAGAGAGAGAGAGAGAGAGAGAGAGAGAGAGAGAGAGAGAGAGAGAGAGAGGTTCCTTATTAAAGTTGCTCAAAAAGACACCAGTGACTCTTTTAGTGAAAAGTAGTCATTTACATACAGTTAATATTTTTATATGAATATTTTTGGGTTGTGGAACCAATTGTTGGAGTTTCCATTATTTCCTAACAGAAAATCCACTTTGTAAGAATAGTGCTTTGTAAGACAAACATGCTTCCAGAACGAATTACCGTATGTTTGTCTTACAAGGCACCAAGGCACCATTTCTATGCCAAGGAAGTGATCTCATGGAATTATACCAGAACACTAAGCTTGCCTGGAAGCAGTTAATAAGAACTTAAGACACATACACAGAAGCAACTTTACATTTCCTGTGCTTTCTCTGCAAACCTTACAACTGCCGACATTGCCTCACACTTTGCATCACAACCAAACTCGTGTTGACCAGCAAACAATAAATGCACAGTGCCATGTTCCAGACAGCTGGTGAATCAAGATCCTTACCAGCATCAAGCTGTTTTTAAGACTCATACAATCTGGAGGTGGCATTCATCAAAGAATAAAAACTAATATGAGTCACAAAACTCCAGGAAGGGAATCAAGGAGATGACGTTGATGGTCTTATTTCCCCAGGTAGGCTGATAAATATAAATGAAAATTGACTTCAGTCATCCAAATGATAGGTAATACAGCCTCCACTTTGAAAATTATGATCCAAAAAGTTTATGAAGTACAACTGCAGGCTTTTGAATCTTGTTGTTGTTTCCAGTTACTTCACTTATGCCCTAAGAAACATTCCCCTTCAAATGTTATTTTGCATGCCTTAACCCAGTGGTCTTCAAAGTGGGGGTCAGGACTTCATTTCAGGGAGGTTGTGAAAAGCTGGGTGCAGCCATCTTGGAATCTGACACTGGGCATCTTTAATAACACTTTCAGCCATGATATCACATCCGGGGGAGAGGGGTCCCAGAGAGATCGTCATTCTCATAAGGGGTCCCGGGATGAAATGCTCAAATACCACTGAACCATTCATGACTGAAAGCAGATCTTGACATAAAAATTAAGGCAGGAGTTGATCTCAGAACAGCCAGGATAAGCAAGCAGAAACAGACAAGACCAGCCCTGCCTGTAACACTGTACTGTTGTTACTGACGGACATAACAGCCTCTAACTCAGCTTGCTACCATCTGACTCACATACATGGGCATTGCCAAGGTCCTCAACACTTGGTGCAGTAAGCGTGTCACCCCCTGCACTGTGCATGCACAAACATCAGCACATGTACAAGGCACCTCTGAAGACACTGTGGTAAGAGGGAGGCTGAATGTTAGGTCTTGGCCTTGCTGATCTATGGTTTGGCTACCTGGTCTCACTATCTCAACCTTTCAGAAGCCTCTGCAGAAAGAAAGAGAAATGGATTGACTGTAAAAACTGGTCAATCTGGCTGTATCTCCCAGGCATTCGGCATTCTTAATCAGTTCTTGTTTTTCATCATTTAGTTGTTTACAAACCTAGGTTCCCAGAACCTTTGATTCTGAATTCAAGCCTCAGAATCCATAAAAGACATAAAAGTCTGCATTTCTTCTTATGTGCCTATTAAAAGGGGAGTAGGCAAATATATTTATATATTTTTTTCCCCATGATAAAAGGATAAGAAGTGTCCTCGAGACAAGGACATCTGATAAAAATAAAATTAATAAAAATAAAATTAAAACAGCCTTAACCATCCCCCCAAAAGCATTAAAACCCCAGAGGGATAAGACATTAAGCTTGGGAAGAGGGGGAAGAGAGTTTGGACTATTTTTACCAATAAATTTTAAAAAATTCATAAAACCTACAGAGCAAGTTTTTATTATTTTCAGCGTTGCGGGGGATCTGCCTTCTGGAACATTTGTAAGCTCTTGGTGCCTGGGATTAGGGCCATGCTGGAAGCCTTGCACCGCTGGACTTACCTTCCACACTTTCAATGGAGTTCAGTGCAAAGGGGAAGGAGGGAACTTCCTTCTGAGGTTATTTTGGGGGCTGAATGGATCACTCATTGGATCAGAACCCTTCTGGTATCCTTGGATTGCTCTCAGCCTGCCCTTTTCACTGGACTATGGGCACTTTTGGCTACTAGCAAGTAAAGCCATGAAATAAATTACTTACTATACATTTTCCCATGCATTTTCTATGGATATTTTTGCTTTTTAGTTTTTTTGGCCATAACTTTTGATAGGAAGGAGATATTTCAAAATGGATTTTTGCATTGGATTCTACTCTTCAAGATGACATATGACATGATGGGGGCAGAATGCACCTTCATAAAGATGATTTTTTGGGGTCTTCAGGGGGTGGAGACCAAGATGGTGGTCCCTCAACCTTCACAATCCTCCTATGGGGCCCCACAACCCCCCTTAGGGGTCACAACCCCCACTTTGAAGACCACTGCTCTATACAATACAAGGTGACTGTAGAAAAAGGGAAAGCTCTAGGAAGAGTAATACAGGTGGAAGCACAGGTGTTGAGAATTAGGGAGGAGAAGTGCTTCTGCCTGGTTATTACTAAAGGGGTCACTGGTTAGATCCACTGAGGGTAAGATCTGCTTCCTGTAAAAGTTAAGCTTTCCTACTGGAAAGGGGAGCATCTGGACCAGCAGGGACTATAGAGCATTTTGTCAACATGATTGCCTAGCGCAGTGGTCTTTAGAGTGAGGGCTGCGATCCCCTTGGGGGGTCATGACTTCATTTCAGGAGGGTTGCGAAAAGCTGGAGGCAGCCATCTTGGAATCTGGCACTGGGCACCTTACTTCTAACCATGATATCTCTTCTGGTGATCTTGGACAGACTGTCATTCTAAGAAGGGGGTCCCGGGCTGAAATGCTTGAATACCACTGGCCTAGTGGTTATTAAGTATTATCTGGACCAGGAATCATATAGATTCAAAGCAGTTTGGTGCTAACTCAGGCATTTGTTTTATTCATTGTGTGTTTGCTGATTTCTGAATATTATTTTTGCCTCCTGATCTGGCTGCTGTGTGAGTGAAAGTTTGTGCAAGTGTTTGTATTTTTGTAAATAAAAATGTTTGGGGGGAAATGCCAAGCTTGTGATAATTGGGGTGACCTAAAAGCTCAAGCAAGCCCATAGATACATTTTTCTTCCTCCCATTGCTGGCTTCACCTTGAGGTGGGAGTGCCAGCTGAGGAAGACTGGCTGTTGGTGTTTGCCTTTGAACAGTAAACCACAGCTGTGGCCCTGGCACTCCCCAAATGTCTCTCAGCGATCCGCTGCCCACCTAGGCTTAAACTCCAGAAAGCAAAAGCAGTCTGATTCAGGACAAGAGGGAGGAAGGAAACTGCAAGGACCACATCAAGTGCTATGAGTAGGCAAGAAAACTCCAGCTGCTTGTCAGGGGGAACAGGAAAAAGGTGGTAGCTAATGCTTGATAGACTTCTCCCCTACACCCCAAAAAAGGAAAAAGAAAACAAGGAGGCAGCAGCATCAGAGTGCATTTCACCAGCATTGAAACTAGCCTCCAGCACTGCTATGAACTTAAATGACCTGCTCTTAACAGAGTGAGGGAACTGGAAGGGATCAGGCCACTGAGGAGTTGACTTGAAACTTCTTGTACAAGCCAGCCAGCCAAACAAGATACAGAGAAACTGAGCAAAGTACAATGGATGGTGTGTGTTCAGACAGATCACACCAGATTGTGCTATTGCTTCTTGGGGAAACAAGAGCTGAAGCAAGACAAGTGGAAAAGAGTAGGTTTCCCACCCAAAATAACTAGAATTAAGACTCATCTACACAAAAACAAGCAAAGTGTTCTGAAGAGGGTGAACAAATAATGCAGCAAATTGTAGGGTTAGGATGCTCCCTCGAACAGAAGCATCTCGCAAGGAAAAAACTAGCACATCAGGGAGAAAGATTCTAGCTTCACTATGCTAAGTTTTCTACTGCCAAATATTTTAATTTTGTTAAACAGGAAAGCATTCAAAAATGGAGTCCTGACCCACAGTCTGAAGTGGTGCAGGCTGTTCCAGTAAATTCTGGTTCCTACCAGCCCATCATATGGTAGGCCTGAGTCACAAAAGGAGAAGCAACATTCAAAGATAGCTTGCACCAACACAGGTAACTTGTACCAATATTTTCCTCTAAGATTACAGCAAAATAAAAAAATTCTCCACCCTAGACATCTGTCACTGATCCAGAACATGAGAGAGACAGAGAGAGAAGGGGGAAAAATGAAGAGTGGCTTATGATGCAATAACCTACATGAAATTTTTTCCATCTCAAAATATTAGCAGAGACAGGGTGATATGACATACTTCCTTAGCCATCTTCATCTGGTGGCTGCATGTTTTATTTTGGAAATACACCAAGCGTCCCTTTTTCCAGCAATTCCTTCATGCAAGATAGGAAATGAGTGGCAATATTATCAGCCATTTATTCACCAAATTTATACCCTGCCTTTCCAAGCAAAACAAACTCACAATTGATAAAAAATGAATTAAAATAAAAGCAGGACTTATTTATAAAGGCAGCAGAGAAACCCTGAACAACAAACTGGCAGTGCAATCCTAAGCATGTCTACTCAGAAGTCCCACAGTGTTCAATAGTACTTACTCCCAGGAAAATGTGGTTAGGATTGCAGCCTAAGAGTCATAAATACAAACCACAGATTCCAAAATACCAATAAAGGTCTGTCCAAAATACTCAGAAATTGAGTAAAGGTGAAAGCCATGCAGAATAGAAATTAAATTGATCTCCCACATCCTGGGGGGCTAAAACAGAAAAGCCCCTCACAACACTACCAGTTGAGCCTATATAGATGCAAGAAGGAAAGAAGGACTCTCCAGCCAAACTCAGTTCCTGTGAGTGGAGACAATCCTTTGATCACAGGCCACTTAGGCCTTTAAGGGTGATGATCATGTTTTTAACAGAATATGGAAACAGACTGAGTTAATGAAGATAGCAGCATGCACCACATAATGCTGGGAAGGAGAAGTGGAAAGGGCCATTTGCTTACACATCTTGCTTTTGGACTTGCATCTGAACAACCCCTGTGAGAAACAGGATATTGGCTGGATCGGATATTGGCTGACTGGTGCCTGATCCAGCGGGGCTCTTCTTATGTAAGAGACATGCTCCTTAATAATGATTCCATCAAAACTTCAGTTGTTGCATTTTTGTACAATTTTTAACAGAACTAGAGTATGACCATCAATCCACAGGAAGCATGTCACAGTCTACCTGTCTGGAATTAGAGAAACAAAAAAGCTGAAAGCAAAGAAAACCTACACTGCAAAACACATAGCAGATTGCTAGCCTTGTGCAACCACACATCAAGTGCTCCAGCCCTCTTCTGAACGATGCTGTACAATAGGGGATAAGGGTATTAACCTATTTCTAACCCATCTTTCTATCCACTTGTAACTCAAGGTGAAAGATTTCTTGTGAAAATTGAAAAAAAAATCATTCAACAGTTTTATTCAACTCTTCTCAACATATATCTATCAAGGGTCTATACATATAAGACCCAGACATCTCACAATTTGACAGCACTTCATAAAATCAGCATGGCATAATCTGGCACTGGGCACAATATGCCCAAAATCAAATCAGACTGGTTTGATTTTGGGCAATTCTCCCTGGAGCTCTGACTGTATGGAAGCCTCTCCATATAGAAGTCAAAGATCCATGCAATGGAGAGAGATATTTCTACCAAGCAACAGAATTCTCCTCCCCTGAAACCAGCAGAAGCTGCTTTTCTGCTATGTAACCTGTGGGATTTTTCACAATAAAACTAGCCTTTCAGCTCATTTAGCAAATCCCTGATAAAGTGAAGAAGGAACTGCAGGGAGCGAGGTGGAATGGGGGATACAATTAGTTCCTGATGGATAGGCTGCACTGATCCAGCAGTGTAACCTTCACCCAGGGAGCTAGCATCACAGAAGTGCTTGCCAAGCCACTTCCCCAAGCTTCCTTAAACTTCACACCTTACCCATCAACCCTAGACCATGCAGGAGCCAAAGAATGATAATTAGAGCCATTGAAGTCAGCAGGACCTGAATGAGCTATTATGGCATAAGTGTGTCCATCGATCACCTAATAGCCTCTTGAACACAGACCCCACACTCCAAGAACAGAACTCAAACAGTAAGCTCTCTGCAGCTCTCTCAAGGCAGCAGCCACATTAGGTGGGTGTCAGCCCATTTCTTGTGAAGAAATACAGTGGCGCCTTACATAACAAATTTAATTCGTTCCGGAAGCATGTTTGTTACGTGAAAAGTTCTTTACGTGAAGCAGATTTTTCCCATGGAAATAATGGAAACTCAGACAATTGGTTCCATTATCCAAAAAATATTCATATAAAAATATTAACTGGATGTAAAAATGATGACAAAACACTGGAATTGAATTCAAAACATGCATTCAATATGCATGATCCTATGAAGTCTACTTAGGCTGCAATCCTAAAGACACTCCTGGGAGTAAGCCGCATTTAACACAATGGGGCTGACTTCTGGGTAGACATGGTTAGGAGGCTGCAATCCAAGACACTTTCCAAGTGTCTCCCCACTTTCTCCTTCTCTTCACCCTGAGCCTTTCTCAACCCTGCTCCCTTCTGGCTACCCCTGAGCTGCTTCCCTCTTCTCTATTGCTGTTCTCTCCCTCTGCCTAGCGGACACCCGGCCACAGGAGGAACAGCGTGGAAGTGTTACTTTTGCTATGGGCAGGCGCACTAGGAAGCCCTGACGCTTTTTTAAAGGGCTGCCGGCCAGCACGTCCACCCCAACTGCCAACGAGTTTGTTTGTTACACGAAGCACAGTTTGTTACGTGAAGCAGAATCCTAGAGATATTTGTTACATGGAACATACTTGACGTGAGGCATTTGTTACGTGAAGGTGCCACTGTACTTCACAGGTCTGTCTGCATTTCAGTTTTCATTTCTCTCTCAAAGGGGCTCTGTGATCTCAGCTAAGTATTTGAGCTCTGCTGCATCTTCAAAAGTATATGATGCTTTTCACTCTTTTTCAGGCAAGGGGAAAGACACTGTGGCCTCTTAGAGTCTCACTGATTATGCAAACCTGCCTGATACTGAATCAGTCCACCTAGTTCATTCCTGTCTATACTGACTAACATTAGCTCTCCAGCCTTAGCAACAAAACTCTCCCTGGTTCAAAAGACCCCTTCTGTCAGTTGCCCAAAAGGCTAACCTCTACTTCTCACAAAACTATCTCCAGAAGCATGCCTCTATTACAGAAAAAACATGCTTATTTCACAATCTTGTTATTAAATCTGGGGGTAGAAGGAAATCTACTAATTTTTCCTCTCTCTCCATCTCCGCTTACATTTTACACTCAATGCTCAAATTGCCAAAGTTGCATCCAGAGTAATTTCAAAAGTTTCCTTTGTAAAAGTTCCTTTGCTTGCCCAGAGAAGGTCAGCCACAGTCTACAGGCAATTTTCCAAAACTATCAGGAAAAGCAAAGCATTCTGTCTTCAAAAGATCCACATGTTTCTTGGAAAGAATGCTTCGAGAGCTTGAAAGCGTACAAACTCTTGTATCCCTCTGGCCTGTGTTCCCTCCACTCATCACCTTTTACACCATTTACATTGGCATTGTGTGGCACCATGCCTAAACCACTGCCAGCATATGGCAACAGCCAGTTTCATGAAAAAATTCTTAAAAAAGGATTTTAATAACCCAATCCTAACTAACTTTATTCACCAATGCAACCATCCCAATAGAATGTGAGCTGCATCCTGTAGAGGTGGGGGCAGTCACAAAGGACTCCTCAAAGTAAGGGACTATTTGATCCTTTTTCTCAGGGTTCATTCAATTAGCTCTGAAATGTTGGTCAGGACTGAATTGTAATTCACAGTTCAAACTTACATGTCTGTTCAGAAGTAAGTCCCATTTATTTTAATGGAACTTATTCCCAAATAAGTCTCAAAAGTGCTTTTTTCTTGAAAAAAAGGTGCTAGTACTCACCACAGTGGCATAGCGAGGTCATCCCCATATGACCATGACTGCGGGGGGAGGAAGGGGTGGAAAAAGGTGCTAGTACTGAGTACTGGTGATCATGCCAAGAAAAAGACTGCTGTGCCTCAATAATCTAAACTGGAAATTTGGAATCCACTGACTTCACATTAAAAAAGGTGCAAAGCTTAAAAGGTGCAAAGCTCTTCACATATTATCTTGATGCTATCCTCATAATAAACCGGTAAGACAAGTATTATTTTTCCCATATGAGGCTGAATGGGAGTAGCTTGATTAAGGCCACCTAACAAATTCATGACTGGGCACAATTCAAACTGAAGAAATCCTCATTCATAGCTCAGTTTGTTAGCCACTAATAAAACCTTGACCACAAACTGGGATCCTATCTAGTTCCTGCTGTTCCAAGCAGCAGAACTGATATTTTAGAAAAATTAGTTTCTAAAAAATTTTTTTCCAGTGTGTAATAGGGACTGATGTGCATAAACATGAAAACAGAGTATGGTGTACTCATGAACAAGAACTGTAATGCTATAGAGCAGAGATCTCCAAATCTCAGCTTGGAGGCCTAATGCAGCCCATGCCATAGCACTATATGTCTTGTGGCCATCCTTGCAAGTTTCTGGACTGTTTGACTGAAAACATATGGAGTTGTGTTCTGGTTTTGCATAGAGGATGTTCTGATGGCCTAAAAACTTCCTGGTTTACCCCCAAATCAGAAGTAACTTTCTGTGCCTGCAGAAAGTGGTTGGAAGGTGGGCAAGTTTGTGTCCATTTGAGTATGTATTTTATTTCTATGATGTGTGTTGGTGCTTGGAGAAATCCGGGAAATTTGAGCCATTCGTTCATTCATTTAAGTTCCATCTCGAATATATTTAATTTAAAATTAAAATTTCTTCTAATGGCCCTAAATACTGTGCTAGGTATTTAATGTGGCTGTCTGGCCAAAAGATTTAGAGACACCTTCTGTAAAGAGATCCCAACTGTAAACAGAAGTATCACCAAAGTCTTTGTCGCAGTCATGGGAATTATCTGAAAAACATCTCAAGTATCCTAGTCACAAGAGAAAGTTTTAAATAAGCTTCATCAGGTGAAAGTTTTAAATCAGAGTTATGTTTCTTGATGTACCATTAAGAGAGATAAAATCCAAACCACATAAAGACACTTCATCCATTACTGAAATGCCATCACACCCTCATGTTTCTAAAATGCCAGAAATATTAAACATCCCATTTGTTTTTCAGACAGCTATTTTACTGTCACTCCACAGCCCCCTGCTTCAAAAATTGGCCTATTAGTCATATGTGATACTTTTGGCTCAATTCCTGCTGGGATCCACTTTTCCAACCTATACTTTGGCTAAGAGATTGAGTTTCAAAATCAGGACTTTCCCAGTACGAACAATAAACTCAGTAGGTGGCTGCCTCTCAGCCTCAGCTTTCCCATCTCACTTTACAGGACTGTTATAAACACCAAGATAGCTTAATTATCTCTGTTTCTATTAAGTATATCTATTTCTAAACATAATTTGCTCAGGACAGAGGAGTAAAATGACAGACTGAAATCAGGTTCTTTGAATTTGAACATCAAATGTCTTGGTATATGCCTTTCTAACAGGAGCAACAGTGGCCAGAGCAGAGAGATGTGTGTCTGTCATTCCTTGGTACAGAGCAGACTCCCAGAATGGGCTGAATTACCAAGACACATGAACAGAGGTGTCCTGGCCTTGGCTTTGCCAGCTTCCCATCTCCCAGTTTTCAAAATAGAAAGGAACAGATTTTCACTCCTTGATGTCTCAGAATTATTGACCATTTGCTTGGCTTTCACCAATTCAACAGTATTTTTTAAAAGCAATTTCACAGCTCTAATTTCTCAAAAAAGTTCAGAATAGTTTGGCAGTGGTAAATTTTCAGGATGTAGGCTGCAAGATTTAAAATGTAAAGACAAAGACATTTCCTATAAAAGACATGCCAAAATACTCACAAACAGCCACTTCCTGACTTGAGGTTGAACACACTCACCTCCCCTGAGTAGCTGTACTTTCCCTTCAGAATTTGCCGGTACAAGCGTGTGCGGTTGTCATCTTCAAAAGGCATTGTCCCACTTAGTAGGATATAAGAGATAACACCCAATGCCCACATGTCTACAGAGTTAGTGTAGGGTTTTCTGACCAAGATCTCTGGGGCAATATACTCTGGAGTTCCACAGGTGGTCTTCATGAGGCAGTCATCTCCCTTCTTCCGAGCGCTTGCCAGTCCAAAGTCTGTGATCATTATTTTAGAATCCATTCCTGGGTGGTAATACAACAAGTTCTCTGGCTTTAAGTCCCTATGTGTTATGCCCAAAGTATGCAAATATTTAACCCCATCTAACACCATTTGCAACACACGAGTAGCATCTCTTTCTGTGAAGGAGCCTTTGGCAATGATTCGGTCAAATAATTCCCCTCCGGTGGCCAATTCCATCACCATGTAGACTCGCTCCTGAGACTCAAACACTTCAATGAGCTGGATGATGTTGGTGTGCCGCACCCGACGCAACACACATAGTTCTGATTCACACACTTCTCTTCCTTCCCGGTACTTGGTCTCTATCATCTTGATTGCATATGGCTGCTTGGTAGCTTTATGTTCCACACGCACCACACGGCTAAAGCTGCCTCGGCCAATCAGGGCTTTGATGTCATATTTGGCAGTCACTCTGGGATCAAACTTGGCACGATATTTAGCCACTCTATTCTTGCGAGGCTCTGGCTGCTCCACCCGTGCAGGAGAGCAAGGGTTGGTCTGACGGGGAGGAGAAGAAAAGCCAGATTTGATGGCATCTCCACCATCCTTGATGAAGTGCTTATAGATGTCATTTTTATAACCAGTGTAGGGCTCAACCTTTTTAACAAGATCCAAATGAACATCCTTGGGAGGCTCAGGAAGTACTTTGCTAGTCCCACAGCCCATCACTGAATGGTGCTAATCATCCATCAAGGCATTCTCCCACAGCAACCATGTCTGGAACAGCTCCAATCTCTGCACCATTCCAAGACGCTACAGAGGAAGTGGGGCCGGGAAGGGGACAAATAAAGAAAAAAGTAGTCAGCACACTGTACTTATCAAAATGTCTCCCATTCAGTATTCAAACTAATAATTCAGACATCATGCCAAGGAAGGGCAACAGTTTGAAATGGGTTGCAGTTGATTGGCTGACAAACCAGTATCAAAAACTATGGTTTGTTCAAACTATAGAATGTGTCTGAAGTGATTTTTTGTAGTTACAAACCATCATTCCACCTCCTGTTGCTTTATGGCAGCAGCACCCAAATTCCTGGCTGCTATCCAATGAAAATGTGGTTCCCTCTCTGGACTGCAGCTTTTTATTCAACCTTCACATGTACCCATTAAGGCATCCATTCTGAAAGACTAACTTGAAAATAAATCCCAGAGAATTCCCCTGGATGTACTTCCAAGAGAATCTGGTTAAGATGAGGCTGCTTGCTTGCTTAGTCAGAATATTTCAGTATACAATTTGGTTTGGCATTTTTTCTCTATTGTTCCTAGAGCTACAGTTGCAATGGAAAGTCAAATGCTAGATGTGGGAGGCATTCAGACAGCAGTACCACCATAGCCGCCCACACTACACATTAGAAAAGTCTCATTACAAGCCTTAGTGTTCTCTGCCAAAAGGCCAATATTTAACAGCGAAACAATAGATTAGCTTCTACTAGGAATTTAAAACACTTCAAAAGCATAGAAGTTCAGACTCAAGCACTTCAAAAGATTTGGGCACCAGCACTACATGTCAATATAGAACTGGCTGTTGTTGTTTTTCCTTTCGCTTTTCCTGAATTATTTCACTCCAGGTGTACTCATTCTGTCCAAAAAATAAGTACTTTTTCACACTGGAGAAGCCTGCAGAACTTAGAAGTAATTTGAAAGTATGACTTTACACTGTGGCTGTTTCCCAGGCCATTGACATTTCAGCACGAATGAAGAAGGAAAGATCTTTCTACCCATCAAAGAATACAGGAAAGTTCTGTATTTATCATATGCCAAACACCTCCTATCATGTATTTTATCTTTCCTCACGTGTTTCTGTAACCTGAGCAGCTATTAAGGAATCCCATATATTCAGAAGAAAACAAGCAGAATTTTAAAGGCACATCAAACAGAAATATAGACTTAGAAACAAACAAAAAGCTTAAGAAAGTCAATGTTTACAGATTAACATTTAATCCAAAAATATCTTTAAAGCCAAACTGCTTTCAACAGGATTGGAACGATCCTCTATACAGGCTCAAGAACAAGAAAGGGAACCCAACAACGGAGGTGAGGGCTGTCTCATACCCACTCCACTTGTTTCACTGGCCTTGTTTTTTCATCTTCATGGGTGCATGGACTTATTCTTGAAATGCCAGTACTTTACCAAGGTACTTAATCTTAAATAGCAGGCCTCCATCAGTCTTGAGAGACTATGGTATCGTGCTCTGCGCTGCATACGCTGCATGCAAAGCACGAAAACCTGGGTTAGATTGTTATGGAGGATAGGCTGTTACCCAAGCAGCAAATACCCCCTCTCCACGCCACTGAATTAGTCCAATGGAAAGGCAGAGCCAATACGATTAGATCCAGCTGCGTCACAGAGCTGGGCTAAGGACAGGAGCTCACCCTGTCTTGTGGGGCCGACCGAGTCTCGAACCCTGGTCTGCTGGTAAACAGGCACAGTGTCTTAACTGCTTGCGCCACCCACAGCCCAATAAGATAATTGAACCTTGGTAAAGAACTGGCATTTCAAGAATAAGTCCATGCACCCACAAAGAAGAAAAAAACCAAGGCTTTCACACAGTTGTTGTTTTTTTGAAGCGTGTCTCCCAAAGATAATAAACAATTTCCTTTAAAAATTTACATCAGTTCATGAACCATCTATAGACAGTTAGAGATACTCACACATAGTTTCCCCTCTTTAAAATAAGGTTCCGTCATATGAGCATTCAGCCTCCCAGGCTTTCCTGTCTTTATATCTCTGGCATTTGTTGGCATATCTAGATTTTACTTATATTCAAAATGTGTTTCTTTTTAATCAACTGCATTAAGTAAAAAAATTGCAAAATATTCTCATGTTATAATCTGCAGAATTACTCCAAGTTAGGCTGCAATTCTAAAGCCACTTTCCTGGGAGTAAGACCCTTTGAACAAAATGGGGCTTACTTTTGAGTAGACATGATTAGGATTGTGCTCTTAGTTGTTTAGGAATTGCAGTTTTAGAAGAGCTCAGATGTTCTGCTTTCCACCCTTCAAAAATCTTAGGAGAAAGGAAAGGAAAAGGTACAATTATCTGGTCAATCAGAACTTTTCCCAGAACCAAACAGAGGGCCACACTGTTCCCAGTACTGACCACATATGCTGTTATAACCAAAGGCAACCCAGGAAACAAGGATCTCCTATGGAAACAGATTCAGCTGTTGCATGGCTGGTCTTTCTAGAATCCAGTTAACTATTTTAACAGGAGAGGAAGGCAGGCAATGAAAGAGTAACAACTCCAGTTTGCAAGCTTTCTAAGGGACAAGCACCATTTGCAAAGATTATCATGCTGAGAATGTTTTCTGTTGAAGCTGCCTTAGACCAACTCAAAAGTCCATCTAGATCAGGATAGTTTTGCATAGTGCCTGCATCAGCATAGATCCATTTAAAATGACAGGTACCAACTTCTGGGGGAGGGGAGATCTTAAAGGGGTTGACACTGGTCACCTGCACCATTCTGAAGGTCTCTGCAGCTTCCAGAAGGTCTTTGCATATCAGACAAGAAGAACCTGATTGTTGGTGGATCTTAGAAAGGCAACAGAAAAAAAACAGGTAACTATCTTAAGCTCCGAGGCAATTAAAGAAAATCAAAAACTGTAGCTGTTACCGTAATTATTCTACAAAGCTCAGCTCTTGATGTTTGCAAGCGTTTGTGTGGTAAATATAGGGATTTAAACATCTGCGGGTCTTTCACTGATTATCATCACTTATAAATTTTTCTAAATATTTTCTTAAAAGTCTGGAACATCTAAGTGGGTCTTAGAGTTATATATATATAATTTATATATAAATTGAAAAGTCATTGATTGACTGATTCACTCACTCACCAACGGCCAGTGAGAACCGCTGGGCCTAGAAGCATGAAATTTGGGGAGGGTGTTCCTTATGTGACATCAACACCCACTAAGAACCAATTTTGAGAAATTTAATCTTTAAGGGCGTGAAAAGGGGTGCAACGTGTTTTTGTCCCATACATAACATTGAAGACTGACTGATCTTGGTACCTGATGCACTGGGAGGGAGGGTGCACATAGGGGACATTGCGCATGGGCGGGGCTGATGCGCAATGCGGGAAAGGCACACGTGGGGTATTTTACTTCTGCAACGTGAGTATGTTTCACTAGTCCATAGTACATAAAACTGAAAAGTCACTGACTGACATCAGTGGCCAGCCAAAACTGCTGGGCCTAGAAGTGTGAAATTTGGGGAGGATGTTCCTTCCGTGGTAGAGGCACCCACTAAGTACCAGTTTTCAGAAATTCCAACTGGAAGGGGTGAAAAGGGGCATAATGTGTTTTTCTCCCTATACTTTACATTGAAGAATCACTGACTGATCAAGGCCCTGGACCTAGAAGCATGAAATTTGGGGAGCATGTGACCAACTAAGAACAGATGTTGAAAAATTTAACCCTTAATGGGATGGAAAAGGGTGCAACATATTTTTGTCCCAAACAATGAAGACTGACTGATCAACATCAAACCAGTTTGGTGCCCAGTGCTTGATGCACTGGCAAGGAGGGTGCACATGGGGGGAAATTACGCAGGGTGGAGGTAATGCACGGGGGGGATTGATGCGCATGGGGGGAGATGAGGTGCAATGGAGGGTATTTTACACCTGCAACACCCATACATTTTGCTAGTTTTTTATATGCGTCCTGTGTCAGTGTTTGTCCCCAACTGTACCACTTCACATGAGCCAGTTACTGGATCACATGATCCACTATTGGTGATGTCATCCCCAGTTACTTCCAGACTGGTGTTCAGAAGCAAGAAGCAAACATCACTAAGAGGTGAGGGACAGACTGGAGGGCTTTTTCAACTGCAGGACAAGTAAATGCTGGAAATCTGCCTGATATACAGAGCATCCTCTTGCTGCTTATCGTGCTGCACTGTTGGTCTCGTGACCACACACCAAGGGTCCAGGAGTCCCACAAGTACCATGTGACACCTCAAATACCACCAATGGAACAGGTACCACTGGTTGAAAAACACAGCCCTACATGATTTCTCAATAGTTATACTTGACATACTGCTGGTGGTACTTGTTGGACCTCTGGACACCTGTCTCCCAGCAGTGAGACTATAATTGAAATTATGGGTTTTGAGCGCAAAAAAAGTTGTCTCATTAACTCAGAGTCTCTCACTGATGCTTGCTGTATTATATCTGATCTCCCAACTTGAAAGTAATGGGTAATGTAATCACCACTGGTAATCACCAGCCACTTCTGGTAGTACTTTGAATAGATGGTTCAGGTGAAGTGGTAAAATGGAAGACAAATGTTAAGAAACAGCACCCTACAGTATTAACCCAAACCCTTCCCCTCTCCTTTATCTGGCAGCCAATCCAATATATTTGGGTTAGGTGGCATTTCTCCCTTTCTTTCCCCTTCTCCAATTGTTTTAGAGACTAATCTTCTGCATGTCTACACAGAAGACATTAATTTAACACATTAGGCATTAATTTTTTCATTTTCTTTGTAAACCACTTTGTGAACTTTTTAGTTGAAATGCAGTATATACATATTGTGGATAATAGAAAGATAAGACCTAGAGTGCCCATATAGTCCAGAGGCTTCCTCCTGGGAAGGTGTGGATGGGATTGCAGCCTTATGGTCCAGTCCCAAACATGTCTCCTCAGAAGTAAGTTCCACTGTAGTCAATGAAACTTCCTCCCAGCAAAGTGTGGATGGGACTGCAGCCTTATAGTCCAGTCTACGCATGCCTCCTCAGAAGTAAGTCCTATTGTCGTCAATGGGATTTCCTCCCAGGCTGCAGCCTTGACCCCCTTGCCAGGGAGGTGGCATGAGACGCCTAGTGGAGAAGGTGTGGGGGGAGGAGGAGTGGGGGAGCTGTGGGGGAGGAGGAGTGGGGGGAAAGAGTGGGGGCAACTGTGGGGGAGAAGATGTGGGGGAGAAGGTGTGAGGGGAAGAAAGTGGGGGGAGGAGGAGCTGTGGGGGAGAGGGTGTGGGGAGGAGCTGTGGGGGTAAAGGTGTGGGAAAGAGGAGCTGTGTGGGAAGAAGCTGTGGGTGGAGGTGTGGGGGGAAGGAGTGGGGGCAACTGTGGGGGGGGAGGAGCTGTGGGGGTGAAGGTGTGGGAGGAAGAAGAAGTGGGGGCAACTGTGGGGGAGGAGTGGGGGGAGAGGGTGTGGGGAGGAGCTGTGGGAGTGAAGGTGTGGGGGAGGTGTGGGAGGAAGAAGTGGGGGCAACTGTGGGGGAGGAGTGGGGGGAGAGGGTGTGGGGAGGAGCTGTGGGAGTGAAGGTGTGGGGGAGGTGTGGGAGGAAGAAGTGGGGGCAACTGTGGGGAAGGAGTGGGGGGAGAGGGTGTGGGGAGGAGCTGTGGGAGTGAAGGTGTGGGGGAGGTGTGGGAGGAAGAAGTGGGGGCAACTGTGGGGGAGGAGTGGGGGGAGAAAGAGTGGGGGAGGAGGAGCTGTGGGGGGAGAGGGTATGGGGAGGAGTTGTTGGGGGAGGGAGGAGGTGTGGGGGAGAGGGTATGGGGAGCAGGTGTGGGGGGAGGAGGAGCTGTGGGGGAGAGGGTGTGGGGAGGAGCTGTGGGGAGAGAAGGTGTGGGGGAGAGGGCATGGGGAGGAGCTGTGGGGGGAAGAAGGTGTGGGGGGGAGAAGGAGTGGGGGAGGAAGAGGTGTGGGGGAGGCCAAGAAGCCCATCCCTGTGAGGCCCCCTCATTCCAAGGGCCTGGGGGCGGGAGTGCGGCCCCGGAGGCGGCCCAGGCCGTGCGGGGGTTGTGGGCCCCGTGGACTCACCTGCGGCCCAAGCGAGGGGTTGTTATGGCCTGTCGCGGTCGTCATTGCGTCATGAGTGCGCGCGAGTCCAGTGAGCCGCAGCGCGTGGGGCTCGAGGGCTGTGATTGGCTGAGGCGGCCTCTGGGGGCGGGGCTTAGTGTGGTCCTCGAGGGGCGGGGGAGAGCGGAGGCTGGGTTGCTGTGGCAACGCAGTCTGGGAGGATAACGGGGTAGGCCGCCGCCAGGGATGCTGAGGGCGTGACGTCACAGGAGCCTCAGCCAGCCTCAGCCAGCCAGGCCCTTCAAGGGGGCCACTGAGGGGGCAGAGGAAGCTGGCTGGCTGGCCAAGTGGATAGTGCCTGCTGAGTGCCATCTGCCCTGGCCGGGGGGATGATCCCTGGTCAGCCGTGTCCTGAAGGAGCTCCAAGGAAGCGCACTATGGGGGTCCCTCAGGCTGTGAAACCTCCTCGGGGGCAAGAGTCTTCTGGAAGACGCTTCCTCAAGAGAAGGACAGTTAGTGGGTCCTCGGCGGGTTCTGGACGTAGACTGGCTGAGCAAAGACTGCACCCCTCAGCTTTGGGCATGCCAGGCTGGGGATATTTTACTTACCCTGTCACCTTAATATGTCGCAAAGCAGAACTGGATTGGGACCCTCCCGCCACTGGGGTCACAGAACCACACTTTGGGAACCGCCGCCTTCTTGGCTGACAAGCAATGGTTGTAAAGTGAATGGCAGCGGCAGGGTCACCAGATGCCCAAAGGAGGACAAGGGCTTGGATTCCTCTCAGCCTGGCCTTTCTGGCAGACAACGGCACCTTTGTCTACTCAACAGTAAAGCCACAATATAGGACACTTTCACTTTCACATAGAGCTCAATTAATGGCTGTGGGTGGCGCAAGCTGTAAAGACACTGTGCCTATTAACCAGCAGGCCAGGGTTCGATTCCCGGGTCGGCCCCACAAGACAGGGTGAGCTCCTGTCCTTAGCCCAGCTCTGCCATGCCAGCTGGATCCAATCGTATTGGCTCTGCCTTTCCTTTGGACTAAGTGGCGTGAAGAGGGGGTTTTGCTGCTTGGGTAACAGCCTATCCTCCATAACAATCCAACCCAGGCTTTCATGCTTCGCATGCAGCGTATGCAGCGCCAAGCATGATAACATAGTCTTTCAAGACTGACAGAAGCCTGCTTAGAGCTCAATGCATATTTTTTATTCTTAGTTTTTTTGGCCATAACTTTTGATAGGAAGAAGATATTTCCAAACCAATTTTTGCATTGGATTCTGCTCTTCAATACGAATCCAACAACATATGGCATGATGGGGTATTGCACACTATTGCAAAGTTCCAAAATAAAGGACACCTGCACAGGAGACTAAAAAAGAGGGCAAATCCGGAAATTTCTGGTCATATGATCACCCTGGAACGGCATCACTAAGGTGGTGCAATCCACACCAGGAGAAGGGGTGACACACACTGGGGGACCCAAAAATGCAACTTCGCAATGGTGCATCATATAATATTGGATTTTTTTGAAGAGCAGGATCCAATGCAAAAATCCATTTTCAAATAGCACCATCCTATCTAAAGCCATGGCAAAACTAAAAATATGCATTCAACCCTATGGAAAGTGAAAGCAAACCATGTTGCGGCTTTTCTCCTGAGTAGGTAAAAATGTCATAGTCCATTGGAAAGGACACAATGAGAGGATTCCAAGGAAACCAGAATCGTCCTGATTCAATGAACGCAGCCCCACAATCACCCCAGAAGGAGATCCCTGATGATTGCATTAAAATGCATTGAAAATGAAAGTGAACTGCAAGGCCATGTTTACTAGCGAGTAAGCAAACCTGCCTTGGCTGGTGTGGAAGGTCAGTCCAGGGAAGTGCAAAGCTTCTAAAATGGTCCCAATGAGGGACGTAACTAGGGTGTTGGGAAGGAGGCACCCTTGGGGTAAGTGACCCCCTACAAACCGAAATGGCTAAAATCATAGTCTGTAGAAAATATCCCATCATGCTATATAAACTGTTGGATGCATAATTTGCAGCAGAATGCAATGAAACAAACCACTTTGAAATATCTTTATTGTGTTAAAATGTGTGGCTAAAAAACCAGTGGAGGTGGGGCAATGTCACATAACCAGGCCCTCCATTCAGGTTTTTCGCCCCAGCCACTGCATGGGGGTGACACACTGGCCTTCCGCACCAGGTGTCGCAAACCCTGTCAATAAGTGAAGCGTGGCCCAGCAAAATGCAGGCTGGTAGGGTATGTATCAAGATCTCCAAGAAAATTCAAAATACAGCAGTGATTTTCAACCTTTTCTATCTTGTGGCACATTGACAAGACATTAAAACGATCAAGGCACACCATCAGTCTTTTGCGACCATGCTGCTGGTGGAGGATTCACATCCCTCAAAGTCCCTGTTAATAAATGATATTATCTAATACATAAATAAATTCTCCAAATCCCCATGGCACACATGTGGAGCATTTATGGCACACCAGTCTGCCACAGCACACTGGCTGAAAATCACTGGAATAGAGGAATGCAGTGGAAAAGGAAGTGTGGAGGAAAGAAGAGCAGAAACATTCTGAATCATTATTCTTTTCTCCTGCATGCTTCTTTCTCCGCTCTGTTTCTTTCTTCCTTTATAATCCAGAGAGGGGAGGAGGAGAATCAATGAGGGTCAAGTGGAGTAGATCATGGTGGTGGGCACTGCCACTAATCTGCTGGCTGGGGTGGTTTCAGCCAGCTATTTCAGTGGGCTGGCTCTACATATGGAAGCCACAGTAAATACGTCAGGGATTTCAGCGCAACAGAAAAATACAGCAGCTGTATAAAAATGGGAGGAATCTGCAATACTGGGTTTGGCAATGGGTTTGCTTACACTTTCCCTCTCCGGTGGATGTGAGCTGAGGATGGTGAAGGGGGAAGGGAATGGATAGAGACACTGCAAAATCTGAAAAAAACTCAAACTACATTTGTCAGATACAAGGGGATCTGAAACGCTTCTTAAATGTGGGTAGTACAAACCCACAGCAGCAGAACCAAGCATTTTCCATGCTCTTTTTAGGTAGCCCGGTACCAATGGAATAATGAATTGGGTTTTACATGTTCTCATGGGAATGCTGGAGTTTGCTTGCAGCATTATTTTCTGGTGATGCCACACAAGAGACTAAAGTTTCTGTTTTCCAGAGAGAGAGAGAGAGAGAGAGAGAATTGGGACAAATCAATGAGATATCTCCTTTGAGTTAAAGGCTATTTTAACCCTGAATTGAGCCAGCAAACTTGGTCCAGGTATCCCCCACTTTCTGACAATTTATTTTCTGATGATCCACTCTTTCAGTACCCTTTAATTATACCCAAAACTCATTCAATGCATGTTTGCTCTTTCAACCTCTCTCTGCTGTTCTAAAGGTCAAAATTGCCCTGCCCATGTCTTGTCTAATCTCATTCCCAAAGGAGTTAATGAGAATCCATTTGTGGAAATCTTTGTTTAGCAGCAGGAATTTGCAAGATAAAGAGCACAATCTTGTCTACTCAGAAGTAATCCTATTGTGTTCAGTGGATCTTACTCCCAGGAAAGTGTGTTTAGGATAGCCGCTTGTAATCAGTGGTCTTCAAAGTGGGGGTCGGGACCTTCTTGGGGGTCGCAACTTCATTTCAGGGGGGTTGTGAAAAGCTGAGTGCTGCCACTTTGGAATCTGGCACTGGGCACCTTTAAAGTTACTTCCAGCCATGACATCACTTCTGGAAGGTCCAGGACTGATTGTCAATCTCAAAAGGGGGTCCTGGGCTGAAATGTTCAAATACCTCTGCCTTACCCTACAATCCAGAGTAACTACGGGCACACGTAAGAGACGTTACGTGTACCCGTAGTTACTGCACCACCTAGCGAAAACCTATAGGAAATTCATATTGCAATCCAGAGCAAGTTGTTCTTACACCAGAACAAGGACTCCCCATAGTTACTCTGGATTGTGCCATTAGACTCCTGTGGCACACCTGCTGAATGTCTATGGGCAAAATCCAGAGCAATTATGGGTCCACGCAGTTACGTCACCCTCTAGTGTTATCTTATGGAGAGTCACCTTAACTGCTCTGGAGCAAAGGGCTTAATTTGACTTTAGGATATGGGCCTATGTCACACTTGTTGAAAATTCTCACCTGTGATGGACACTAGTGGAAAATTGCAGCACTGGATAGTCCGCCCATCCAAGCTAGAGCTGCTTAAATTTTTCTTCTACATTCTTTCATGATCTCAGCAACAAAGATTTTTCAATCTTAATTTGCAACCACACTGCTTGTTTGTACAGAAAGGCTTTCGGTCAACCCCATCTCTGGTTTAATGACATTGTGTAGTTCCAATTTTAGCTTAAGTTGAAAGAAAATCTGTTAATCCAGCCATAAAGCTACAATCCTCTTACGCCAAAGTAGCCCCATTAAAGTAAACTGTACTAATCTAGAGCAAGGAGTAAGACAGCAGCAATTTTGGATGCAAATTTTAAGGAGTTTAAATCTCCAGGCAGACTCGCCAAGTGAAAGTCATCCGATCACTTGCTGCTGTTTCTTTAGCTGGGATGGACTCCTTTCTCTTCTCCTGGAGGAGTCACCCACTGCCTTCTGAGCAGGAGAAACCAGCAAGGATAAACAGTTACCACCTCTTGTTAAATGCTTTGCTTTATAGTAGTATATCATTATTTGGTTTACGATAATGGACTGTGGGTGATTTATGGTTTATGGGCTGTGAGTGGCGCAAGTGGTTAAGACACTGTGCCTGTTAACCAGCAGGCCAGGGTTGAGACCAGGGTCTCCACAAGACAGGGTGACCCCCTGTCCTTAGCCCAGCTCTGCGATGCAGCTGGAACCAATCATATCGGCTCTGCCTTTCCATTGGACTATTTCAGTGGCATGAAGAGGTGGGATTTGCTGCTTGGGTAACAGCCTATCCTCCATATCAATCTACCCAGGCCTTCGTGCTTCGCATACAGCGCCAACCGCAATACCATAGTCTTTCAAGCCTGATGGATGCCAAGTTTTTTTATGGTAAAATACATTGGTACTGCGGAAGGCGTGCAGTTTACCTCCTTTTCTTTTGTTCAGGTGCTGATAAAATTCAAAAATATTTCAAAAACAACAACAAATTCAAAACAGGTCTTGCCTGTTACAGCTGGCCTGGTGCAAAGAATCCTTTCTTGATACAAGGTTTTTATTCCAGCTGCAATTCTCCTTGGGCACACTTGGGAGAAAGTCTTATTTCAGCCATTGGGGCTTATTTACTAGTAAAACACAACACAAAGAGCACAATACTAATAATTTCTGCTCAAAGGTAATCCCCATTGTGTTCAATGGGTCTTACTTCCAGGAAAGTGCCTTTAGGATTGCAGCCTGATTTGGCTGCCTGACACCTTATTTCTCTCTGCCAAGGCAGTTGATTGTGGAGTTTCTGCTTGGTCTAGTTCTAGATGTGGCCAGATATGGCAGGCAGCAAGCCTCCATGTGGCCTGTGGCAATCCCTTCATCCAGTTTGTGGACAAGCCCTGTAATCCTCTGGAGATGAGGGGAATCTTTCCTTTCATGGTTGCATGACCTCCTTTCTCTATAAGCACAATCCTAACCATGTCTACTCAGAAGTAAGCCCCATTGTGTTCAATGAGTCTTACTCTGAGGAAAGTTTTTAGGATTGCAGCCTATGAAAGTGCTTATACCTACAATCCAGAGTAACTATGGGAGTACGTAAGAGACATTACGTGCACAGTTATTGCACCACATAGTGAAACCTATGGGAAATTCAAATGGCAGTCCAGAGTAAATTGTTCTTACACTGGAGCAAGGACTTTCCATAGCTACTCTGGATTGTGCCCTTTGAAATGGTTGGAAGAGCACCATCCCTTCTGTGTTAGAAAGTGTTTATGAATTAATACAATACAAATTTGAGCAAATTATTTACTCAGATTTGAACTGTAAATAATTTCTTTTTTTCTAGCCCCCAAAACAGTTTCAGAGATGATGTGGCCCTCCTCTCAAAATGCTTGGACACCCCAGTCTACATTCAGAACTAGTCCTTCTCTCCCCCATTCTCCATATAGGGATCTGTATAGTTTGAAGAACATGGTCTTGAATACTCACCATTGCATGACAGAAGCAAAAATCAATGTGCCGATGGGGGCAGAGTTGGTTCTGGCAGGCACGCTTCATGGTAGGTCCTCAATGTAGTACTTTATTTAATGGGAATCATGGCACAAAAAGGATGACAACAATAAGTTTAGAAGCACCATTTTTAAAAACTGGATATAGTTTAAAATAAAATAAAATGTATAATTATGGGTGCAATCCTAACCAATTTAGGCCAGTCTAACTCACCTGGCAAATCTTCCTATGGTTATGTGGGGAGGTTGGTGTACTGTATGTCTGCACTGGCCTAACCCTCTTAAGAGTAGGGCAGAAGTGCCTTACCACATTTTTGTTACACCTGCAGGCCAGCGCAGGTCTTATTGCCAGGGCTTTCGCCGGCCTAACTGGAGGTTACTGAAGTGCACTTAGGCCAACCTATCTGGTGCTTGAGGTGGCCTAACGTCAGAAAGGCCAACCTAGATGGACCAGAGAAGGCCTGGGTTGGTGTAAGTCCTCCTGCACAAGCCTAGTACTGCTAGCCTAGCCACTCAGCAGGGGCATGTTGAGGGCATGAGGGGTATGCCCTAGTACAGTGCAGTTAAACTGTATCCAGAGCATGTTTCCAGGGCAGACATGCCCCCTCACTGCTCATCTGACAAGCCACCTCAAGAGCAGGCATAAATCTGAGTAGACCCATGATGGTCCATGATAAGCCAAAGTAAAAATTAAGCAAAATAAAAAGTTCTGAATCTTACACTAGGCTAAGCACCACTCCTGCCACTCAACCTCAGGATATGGCATAACTCCCACACCCAGTGAACATGCAGCCCTTGTGCTGCTGCCTCTTCAGCAGCATTTAGGCCATCCAGAGGCCGCCTAGCCCTGTAGATTTGGCTTAAGTGTCAGACTAGAGATGACATAGTCCTGTGGATTTGGCCTAACTGTTGGATAAGGATATGACCTACTTAGCTATGCTATGCAACTTTGTTATGGTGGCAATTCCAGGGCAAGGAGAACATATGGCAAGAAAGGTGCCCTTCTCTGTTTCTAAAAACAAACAAAGAAGGTTAGCATCTGCACAACTGGGTGGAGGCCAAAAGGGATGGATTCACACTGAATTAAATCTGATTAAACCTAATTTCACACATGCTGCTGTGGGGAGCCTTCCAAAAGAATAGCTCCTTTTCAACAGGGCCAGCACTACTAGCCTGAGATATGGGCAGCTTGATCCTAAAGCTCTGCGCTCTCGCTGTGAAATCATTGGGCTCTGGCATGCCCATGTGAGTGTGAGAGGAGTAAAGAGGGTTGCATATGACATGCTGACTCAGGTTTCAGGAGCCAACTCATGTGGCAATGGGCTAACGGCAAATCATCCCCACCTTGCATGGTTTGAAGCTATGGGCACAGCCCCACATGCTGTGACGCATCTGATCAAAATGTGTCCCGTCCATTCCCACTCACAGATTGATCCTCCAGAGAACCATGGGGAAAGGAGAGAACTTGCAGGATTCTTATGCACCAACCAGATGTTTTACTCTACCATCTAACATCACCAAAGTTAGCATCATACTTGGATGAGATACTCCAACATCTCACCAAAGGCAAAATACAGGCTGTATTTTACCAGGGACTAGTCCTCCCAACATAGAGACATTTGAGATATGTAAATACCATATAACCCTTCTCTGAAGTTCTCCGGAGATGCTTAGCTACTCTTATACTGCTGTGATTTATCTACCCGTGATTACTATGTCCAATTTTCTCCAACATAACATGATCGGAAGTTGCATTTGGTTGAAAGGCTCCTAATTACCAAACTGAAATGCCAGAAATAATTATGATGAAGCAAATTTCCATTCCTCTTTCTCCCCTGTGTCCTAAGAAGGGGAAAATTTTCATCTCTTCAATACATTGCGGTATCCTCATGTCCAGGGATGTTACTGGGAAATCTTAGTCCCTGGAGAGGTGATTTCTAGGTAACCACTAAGCAGGACAAAACAGTGTCATTGACTCTGGAGCATTGGTGATGACTTAGGGCACAATCCAGAGTAACTACGAGAGCACATAAGAGACATTACGTGCACCCGTAGTTACTGCATCACCTAGTGAAAACCTATGGGAAATTCATATTGCAATCCAGAGTAACTTGTTCTTACTCCGGAGCAAGGACTCCCCGTAGTTACTCTGGATTTCACCCTTAGAGCACAATCCTAACCGTGTCTACTCAAAAGTAAGCCACATTATGTTCAGTAGATCTTACTCTCAGGAAAGTGTCTTTAGGATTGCAGCCTCTGAGACAATTCTAGACTGACATTGTCCAAGCAAAAGTTCAGACTCTATATTGTACTCTCAATAACCTAAACTTTGGACTCTGAAGTTGAAGATGTCAAAAATATGAACAATCAGACAACCAATAGTTTATTTTTTTATTAACCCGTTTTTCCAGGTGCCCCTCTTAAATTTTTAAAGAGTGAGTGTCTGGGAAAGAAGGTATAGTGATCGCTTAGAGCAGGGTTTCCAAACCTCAGCCCAGGGGCCATGTGGCCCATGATGAGCCACTGATTGGTACATGGCCAGCATCTGGCCTCTGTCCTATTTGATCAAATACAACTGGAACTGTGATGTTGGGTTGAGGGAACGGAGGTTCCATTTAAGTGTGTGCTTTATTTCTGTGCTGTGTGTTGGTGCTTGAAGACATCCTGGAAACTTAAGCTTATTTATTCATTAATCTCAGTTTCATCTCTAATGTATTTATTTAAATTTTATGTTTAAATTTTTTTTCTAGCCCTAAACACTGACAGATATTTGATGTGCCTCTGATAAAATGACACTTTTTTTTTAAGTGGATCCCAAAACTAAATGATATGTGTATCTTATTCATTATTTCTGCTCTTATCTGTCAGAGTGCACTGATCAGCCTAGGGCATGGCAGGTGCCAATCTGGGTTTTCTTTTGTTTTTCTTGGCAAGTTTTAAATACCTGCATGATAAACAATTGCTGCATGATGGGAAGAGCATGATTTGATGAACGGTGTTTTTAAAGCCAAAGGAGCTCTGCAAGGATTGGAATCACACGTGCACAAGAACACATGTGCACACAAAAAGTCAAGACTACTCAGAAATGATAGTGTGAACATTTCAAGCTGAATCAACTCAGAGAGGAGTAGAGAGAAGTGCAGACTTACCACTCCCAAGTGCAGTTGTGAATGGAGATGAGCTCAGGAGAACCTCTTGGTCAGCGTTTTTCAACTGATGTGCCATGGCACAATGATGTACTACAAATGGTCTGCCACTGACGTTTGGGGGGAAAGATCATTTTTAGTAAGGCCAATGTGAGCCCTCCATATGCAACATATTGTGTCATCCATGTAAATGTGCCATGAGTTGAAAAATGATGAAAATCTCTGCTTTTGGGGCTTGACAATGAGCCCCAAGGTTTGATCGGATTGAATGGAACTGACTCGAGAGGGGTGGCTGATGTTGCTTGAAGTGAGACAATGGATCACTCCAATGTTCTCCCTAGGGATGCAGACTACTCAGTCCAGTGATCCTCTGTCATGCAGGACAATGGTTGGGCACCATCTTAAGAGGGTGCTGTTGCTGGAGTGGCTTTGGCCCTCACGTCTCTGCTCCACGTGTGTCCTCTGCCGTCACACAGCTGCCCAGAATAGTTTCGCCATCTGGTGCCCAGCCTCCCAACAATGGCTGCAGAGCCACCCCCCTCTTCCCCACCCAGTACGATTACAAAGAGTGAATTTAAGCATCATCTCCTTTTAACTCTCCCTTCCCTGATCCATTTCCCCCACACTACCCCTTCCCATCCAGGGAGGTTTGTCCCTTAGCATAGAGAGAGGAGGGATAATGTCTGCAAAGCATTTAATCTTCTGTCCAAAGAACAGCAGAGAGCAAATTAGGATTGACTCCAATTAATTTGCCTTGATGGGCAAAATCTGGAGCGCGGCCATTTCAAGGAATTAAGAACAAAGGCAGGCAGCCTAAAGTAGGTTGCAGGAGAGTTTCATAATGGGCAAAAGGGGTGTTTGCAGTTAGAAAAGGTGTCCACATTTCGGGATGGATGAACCAAATACCCACCCCAACCCCTTAAAAAAGTGGCTTTACTATCCTCAAAGATGGACATCATTGGAGATGGCAGTAAAAGGAGCCTCTTTGGGGTGAATTTAAGGGAAAGTCGATTTGGGGTGGATTTAAGGGAAAGTCTCTTTGGGGTGGATTTTAGGGGAAAGGATGGGTTGGCAAGTGATCTACAGGAATGGAAGCTATGCCCAAAATTGCAACTCAGCATACTGCTTTGCTACCTTGTAGTCAAATCAGAGTGGGATCATGTAGAGGGCCAAGTGAACCAGTCACCACTGGCAGCAGATTGATGGAGGGTGTCGATTCCTGTCCACCTACCTGTTGCCATTCCCTCTCCTTCCACACTTTGGGTTGAAAAAGGTAGAGCAGAGCTGAAAGGATAAGAGGCAAAGGCTGGCACATCATCAGGTATGAGTATAGATCACATGCTGCCTCTGGGTCTTTGACTGACCTGAGTCCAGTTGTCTCATCCACTCTCACTTCCAAAGTCCAATAAATATTTTTTAAAATCCAGATATTTCTTAGGAAGGGCTTGATGATGTCACAAGATGAAAAATTGGGGTAGGGGATCAGGTACCCGAGCAGAGCTAAATAGGGCAGAGGACAACATGGCCTACCAATTGCCTGTGATCAGTCTTTGCCGTTGTAGGGTTGCCATAATCCTCTTCTGCAAAATCGGGACAGGACCCTCTGTCCATTTGCCACTATGTGAACACAATCCCCAAGAATCGGGATTGTCCCTGTTTTTCGAGACATATGGCAACCTTACATTGATGATACCTGAGACCAAAGCAAAAGTAGGTGAAATGGGATCATTTTTGGCAAACAGGCATACCACAAGGTAAAGAGGATTGTTGGCCCAGCAAGACACTACACGAACAGGAGGGCTGTATCTGATGGAGCTGCTGCATTTGATGTGCCACTTCCGGCACATGAGACTTTGGGCTTATTCTAAAAATATTGCATGTACTGTCCCATTCGAGCATAAGTTTAAACTTTTGACAATACTCCCTAGATAATTTCAATTATTTATTATATTTCTATCTTGCCCTTCAAGTTTAAAACCTCAGGGCAGCCTTTTCCTTGTATAAACCCGGTAATACAGGGCAAAAAATACATTAAAAATAGCCTGGTTGCATAAAACCTTATTTATGAAATCTAGAATGCCTGCACAAATAAGATTGCATCTTTCCTCCAGAGCGCTGCCTTAATTGATCCCCAACTTCCTCAGGCTCGACTGCCGGCATTCATTACACTAGACATGCATTTGTCCTCATTGTTTGATCAAGCACCATCAAGGGCCCTCTCAGCTTTGTCCATACCCACCCACAGCCTTTCCCCAACACAATCCCTCTTCCCTCCTACACAGGAACATTATAAATACGTCAATATAAAATTAAAGCAAAACGAAACAAAACGAGAATGGCAAGCGCAAGACGGCTCTTGGTTATGAATAGCGCATGACGGGAGTGTGGAGCACACAACCAAATAGGTCAAGAATGAATGAGCTGTACAGAACGTGGGGTCTGGTTTGTCCAGGCAACCAGAGATCATGTTCATTGACCTCATATAGCAGTCTGGTTCCTGGGATGGAGGATGGTGAACATCCCTAGGTCTTCTTATTACACTTTCAAAAGTACACTTATTACACTTTCAAAAGTATTGCCAGGATGGCCCACAAACCCAACATCATGATTCTTAAGGGTGGCCAAATAATATGAACCATTCCATTATTCCATCAGACCCCCTCCCAAAAAAGAGAACGAATAGCCACAGTCTGTTTTATATCAGGGTGCCCTGTAACACAACCATCTTTCTGCCAAACGCCACCTTCCTGGTCAGATGCAAGAGAGGGCACCGGGATGGTGGTCTCTTCTGTCTCTCCGAGCCATTTGGTGGACCACTTTGAGATATAGGAAGCTGGACTAGATGACCCGTGGGCTTGATCCAACAGGGCACTTCCTAATTTCCTATTTGGAGGTTGAGTCTTTTCAGGGCTGTCTGGTTCTCCCCCTTTCCTGGACTGGGATTACCTGCACCTTATATTTATTCCTAACAAATAACTGGACTAGCTGTCATTTGTCATACTGTCCTGAGAATCACAAACACCAATAATACTATGCTATGTTGTGAAATCTTTTAAAAAATCAGTTTGTAACTGAATGGCCCAAGGTGGTTAATCCGTGTTAAGTGATCTTGAGAACGTGACCCGGATAAATTACACATCTAGTAACTGCTCCGACTGAGCTGGGTAGCCTCTGTTGTTCACACAAGCTCTCAGCCTGGCTTATCCTCTTAGCTGAATCCTGCAGAGATCCAGCACTAATTCACTCTTAAACACAGGATTGTTGAAATTGTAAATTGTAAATGAAGAATAGGCAGATTATCTGCCCTGCTGGCTGCTTTAAATGCTGAGGGACCTTGCAGGAAGTGCGGGGTCCGCCTGTTTATAAAGGCAGCCTTGTCCTTTTTGTGTGTTTCCCCATTCATGTCAACACTGTCTAATTGCTCGGCACAGGGCAAGTTAAAAATTTGCATTTATTTAAATGGATTAGCATATGAATATGCACAATGCTCATTTCAAGCCACATTTTGCATGGGTCAGCCTGTCTTGTTCTGGACCTCCCCTTTTCTCAGCAGATTTCCAAAATGCAAGTGACCAATCAACCAGTTGCTTTCCTATGTCACAGACAGACAGACAGACAAGAAACTCCAAAGCTGCAGAGTGGCAGAGCATTTCCCTAGTAAAGAGATCCACCTTTTAGTAATGTCTACCTGATCCCTCTAAGTGACTCTCAAATCGAACAGCTTATAACCTTCCTCCAAAAGGTGTGGAGGAATTTTTAAGAGGTCAAGTGCAGAGATCAAGGGACATTTATTCCCCATAGGGCCAGCTTACACAACCATGATACAAAAGCAGAGGCGTACCACATATATGGCACAAGGTGTCTCATGCCATGGGTGCATATGCCCAGTCTGATATTATAGACTTGTAACATTAGCTAAAAGGTGGGTTTCAGGTGTTTTCATAGGGGCAAAATTTCAGTCCTTGCTAAGGGCACTTATGTTTTGCCAAGGTATGCCTCTTAGTTATGTGGGCCTATTGCTCTTTACAGCAAAAGAACAACACCACCGCATTGCAACCCCATATACATTTACGGCTTCTGCACAGTTGCAGAAAGCAGAAGGGAAAGCCACGCCAGGACTCATTTTTCCAAGTTAGGTAGGAAAGCCATACGGATCTTGTTCACAAAAATACTACAACACCGGGGAGTTCAGTCATAAAGGAATAGACCTCATTGCAAGGGTTAGACAGGCATGTGAGAATCAACCACCCCAAATCTGAAGGACATAACAAGAGAAATTTATTATGTGATAAAAGGTTGCCAACCGTTCAAAGTTGCCCAGGAGCTTTTAGGAATATCATCCAATCTCCAGGAGACAGCTGAAAACAAACTTGGAAACTGGTCTGCTGGAATGGGCCGGCTCACCAATGAGGTCAACTGAAGTTATTGCTTCAGGCAAAAGATTGGCAGAGTACACACACCATTATTTGTTCACTGGATTCCACTGCTTTTCCTCCTCCCTTGTTCCCTTAAATTGAAAAGGAAAAAGGGGATGAAGTGGAAGAAGAAATTAATGGGCTAGCGTATCTGTTATATTTTACCATGCTCTTCTTGTGCATGCGTCCTCTTACTTTTCCAAAGCAGACTATGAGGAACAAAGGCTGGTGCATCACACAATTAAGAGAAAGGCACCATTGGGGAACTTGGGTGTTTGCCAGGACATCTTGGACTGTCTCAGGACATCTTGGATCTGCCCTGCCTAATGTTGTATCAAGCTGGAAAGTAAATCCATCAGTCCATGGATGGATAGAAACCTGGAAATCCCATCACACCAACATCCTTACTGCCTCCTGTCTTATAATACTTTCCTGTTATGGAGAGTGATGGGTGCAGAAGACCTGGCATGGGTCAGCACTACTATATTTATAACATAAGAGCTCCTGCTTTACATTTTGTCCACTTTTTTGGTCCATCTACTTTTTTTGCATTGCTGAAGAAGACGGGGCTGCATAAGAGATGGTGAGGGATCCATCATTTCCTAGTCTCCCCCTGCAATTTTTGGCTCACCCCCTTTTCACATGCTGCCATTTGTAGCCTGCTGAAAAAGCCACCACCACCACCACCATCTAGGGTTACCATAAGTTTCTTCCACCAAACCGGGACAGTATGTGAACACAATCCCTGAAAATTGGGAGAGTCCCAGTTTTTTGGGGACATATGGCAACGCTGCCCACATCCCATGTGCCACTTGCCCAAGCGCACCTGATGCTATATTCAGCCTTAATAAGGAAGAGACCGTTTCTCCCTGAAGCGTGCCAGCACAGAACATGAAATGGAAACAATTCGGGGGGGGGGGGCGGGGAGCCATGGGGCCGAAACTCTCAGGAGGTTCCAGCTCTTGTTTGTGTCTTGTAGAAAATGCTGAGCTCATTGCCTCTGAGATGGAAGCAAGTGAGATCCCTGACACAGACAGTGACTGATGAAAATCCTGCTTTTTCACAGCAAGTCATCAGACCATGGGTCCCTCCTGTTCACATCTGGGTACCAAAACCGAAGGATTACAGCCCTGTGGGGAAACGGGAGCATCCTACTGACAATCTTTGTTAACAAGAATTATTAATAAGGCAATTGGGGATCTGAGATTCTACCAGCACCATGGTATGCTTTGTCAATGGTCAAAAAAATGATGGTGCACCTTGACCATTTTAGCATCTTGTCAATGGGCCACAAGATTTTAAGAAACTGAAAATCACTGAGTTTTGCAGGAGGCCTCACCATAGCCTCTCTCCTTCAAAGCCATTTTGGGCATTGGAGGATAACAGAGGCACTTAACATACAGGTATCTTCTGCTTTCTGACAGTTCGTTTTTTGACAATCCACTGTTTTAATACCTTTCTATGATACCCAGAACTCATTCATTCAATCCATGTTCTGCTCTTTCAACCTCTCTCTGTTGTTCTTAAGGTCAAAATTGCCCTCCCATGTTGTAGATCCTGGTCTAATCTCATTCCCATAGGATTTAATGAGAATCAGTTTGCAGAAATCTTGGTGTGGCAGCAGAAATTTGCAAGATAAAGGGGGCATTTGTAAGCTTAAAAAGCAATAGAAGGAAAATATATTTTAAAAATTGGGGTTCCACTTTTCAACCGTTTTACTTTTCGATGGTGCTCTTGGTCCCTAAGGTCCAGTAAGTGGGGGATTCCTTATTTGGTAAGCCTAGGCACCACTGACCATCACCACCACTCATATAGCTTAAAAGAAGATATGGATGTAATGCACAAAACAATAGCTTAGAACATGCAGGCCTTTTTTTGGAAATGGAGAGACAGGAAAAGAGAGAGAGGAAAAATACTCAGAGTATCTAGTCCTCTGGGATGCAGGGCACCACTCCAGGGATTCCATATGAGCTAGCAGACATGCTACCTGGGTCCACCTGATGCTCTACTTGTATGTGTGAATAAAGCAAGCATTACAAAAACACACCACCTGTCTCCCTAATCTCTCACGCAAAGGGAACCAAAACGGCAATTCACCTTAGGGAAGGAAGAAGTATAGAACAATATTTTCCACACTCCCTCTGCCTGAAATGTTTGGAGAGATTGTGTGGAAGTAGCAAGCGAATCCCTGGTCCATGACTTGCAATCCAGAGTTCAAACTCATCTTCTGTTCTCAAACACCAATAATGACACTGCCCAGCAGTTTTTGCCTGTTAGGCAAAGAATATTTTTTTAAAAGGATTTTTAAAAACTTCTTTGCAACTTTTTGTAACATACACTGAAACCTCCATTTTGTACCCGCCCCCCAGCTCAGAATATCTCCAAAGGAGAGGAAAGGGGCTGCTTGCATGCTACAGAGAGACACCCTGCAGAACTTAGTGCTTTTCACCCCCTTTACCTATCCCATTAGGTGCCATGGAAATAAAATCTTTATTGGGTGCCAAAAGAATAAAATATTTGATATTATATGCGAATTATGTAAAGTGCTTTCCCTGTGTTGTTCGCTGCCTTGGATCCTCTGCACAGAAAGGTGGAATAGAAATCAAACAAACAAACAAACAAATGGAAGTAATGCACCACCTTCCAGCTTGAGGAATATGAAATCCTCATCTCAATTTCACCCATTCAAAGCAGGAAACAAGAAAACTTAAAAAGTTTTTGGAAAACTGAAGTCAGGCTTGAATTGAGCTCATGAATTTTTACAGCAATGAACATTGCAACCATCATGTCTGTACAGAAAGTGCAGAGAGGGTACCTGGTGCACCCATCAGGAATCAGGAAAGTGCACCCTTCAGGAATCAAATACTTAACTGGGCAAACATGGAGGTGTCTGAGTAGGGCTTAGGTAAAAAGGCAGATTAATTTCATTCCTGTCAAGCAATGCCAGGAACATCAAGCTGAAATCCAGGCAAAGCCTTTTTAATACTCTTGGGGTGAGGGGGAGAGTCCAAATATGTGCCGATTTACATCTCATTCCGCCCACTCCATACTATCATGATCTCCAGTGTCCTATGTGCAGAAGGGACTTGGAAGGGTGAATTCACAGCTGTGTGTGTCACTTCGACTGAGACAGGTGGGTGTGGGTGGAATCAGGCTTAATAAATGAAGACCAGCCAACTATTCATTGGCTGAACAACTAGAAGGTAGGTCCCAATTATATCTAGGAATTTCTTCTTCCATAGAAACCTCAGCCAAATTTAAGATCAACCAAGATCAGCTTCTTTGTGTTGCAGCTGTAATATAGAGAGGGCTAGCTTTCACCAGACACGGAGACTTTTCAAGTCATGGCCCCAAAACATTCTTCCAAAGGATAGTACAGGCAGTCTTGTTCATGCCTGCTTTGAGAAAATGCTGCCATCCCTTCCTGTCTGTTGCTTTAACACAACCAAAACCATCAAAATTTAAATTTTGATTTATTTCTTCAAATCATTTAAATGTGTTATTTAAACAACACCTTTGATCTCATATTTTCCATCCTGTTTTTGCACTATCAGGAAATTGTAAGGCACAGGGAATCTAAAAACTCAGTGTTGGCTTCATCATCTCGACCATAATCACAAGAAAGAGTAGAGGTGATGTCTTGGAACACATATGCATGTTTTAGCCTCCAGTAAATATGAAACGTTTTGAAAAACACCTGGCCTTTTCTCCTTGACAATTATGCGAAATAAAGATATTTTTTATTTTTTTATATTATGATACTCAAAGAGAAGCATAGTGGGCTTTTATAATACAGGTTACCTCCTGCTTCTTTCAACACCTTTCAGTTACTCTCAGCTGTAACTCATTCATCCAATGTGTTCTGCTCTTTCAACTTCTGCTGTTGCAAATGCCAAAATTGCCCTCCTCCTGTTGCAGCTCCTTGTCTAATCCCATTCCCAAAGAAGTCAATGAGAATCCATTTGCAGAAATCTTTGTATGGCAGCAGGAATGTGCAAGATCAAAGGAGCATTTGCAATTTGCTATCTATAAAGCATTGGAAGCAACATTATAAACTAATAAATATTGGGTTCCACTATTCAACTGTTTTTACTTTTGGATGGTGCTCCAGTCCCTAATACGTCCAGTAAATGGGAGATACCTGTATACTGTAGTCAGGATCACAGGTTTTATGAGGACAAATGCATCCAGTTAATAACTATGCAACACAGGGCAAGGCGAGAGAAATGTAAAAGTACCATTTAATATAAATATATATATATAGATACATTTGAACAGCTGATACCAGCAAATGGGACCGGGAGGCAGACCCAGCAGTACCTTTGTTTTCTCATTTGTCATCCAAGTCAGCTAAAAAATACCTCTGTGGCAGCAATAGAAGCGTTGTGTGAATGGAGACTGTGGTGCACCAGCAAGACATCCTAACGCCCAGTGGTGGGATTCAAATAAATTAACAGCAGGTTCTATGTTCTAATAACCTAAATCAACAACAGGTTCTATGTCCATAGAACAACAGGTTCTATGTCCCGTTAGTAACCAGTTCTCAGAATCAGGCGCTCAATAGCGAAGGATTCTATAGATTCTGTGAGAACCCCCTGAAACCCACCACTGCCAATGCCTCTTCCTGAAAAGTTCCTCTAGCCAACCAAACAAGATATGCACTCATCTCCCCACAGCGGTATGGGGTGATGTTCAAGATACGTTCTATCAATAATGCACACTCTCTCTAGTTCAGCAAGATAGCATGAGACTCCAGGGCAAGGCTGAACAGAAGATCTTGAAATCATGGCCATCTGGTTTGTGTCCAGTGGGAACAGCAAAAAATGTATCACTGGAGACATTTCATCTTTCAAGGCCACAAAGTACCCAAAACTAGAAGATCCTACAAGGAGAAGAGGAATTAAAGCATGCTTTTTGGTGCACTAAAGAAATTGGGTGATATGCCTCTGTAGGGCACATTAGAGGCAGTGTAAAGAAGAGGTATATGCCATTGCAAAATATACATGCACACCCCTCCAGATGTGGACATGCATAGAGCAAAGCAGATCATCAACATGTGCACCTTGCCAGATGCATCCCTGCTTGAACCTGATCCAGAACATGAAGCGTTGCAGGACAGGGAGGGCTACAGCGACTTTCAAACCGAGACCAGACATTGCTTTGGATCTCCCTGGGGAGCACCAGCAATTATGCTTGGCTGATGTTCTTATTGCCATTGTACCTACAGCATATGTTCCTCTACAGGCCATCCTCTGTACCTATATGTACCTGTATGTATATGTCCAGGTCCTCTGTATCTATATGTTCCTATAGGCCATCCTCTGCCCAGAGAGAACTGGGGTTAAGAGACATTATTTCAAGAGAGGACTCCTTGGGCAGAGGGTGATGGTAAAGGAGGAAAATGGGCCACAGAGCTAAGAGGACAATGGAGATGAAGAAATGCAACAGCAGGAAAAGAGGACACTACAGCTGCCAAGGACACCAGCAAGTAAGACATGGGTATAGAGGGATGGGGGAGCACCATTAGCACAGCCCAACTTCTCTCAACAGGGCAGGTAAGTCCATAATCTCTTGCCCCTTTTGCCCAGAAGATCATGAAGTCCCTGCTATCAGAACACACAAAGCACTGCTACCACCTACTCAGCCCGTTCCCATGTCCTGGCACAGCACAGTGTTAGGCCACCAGTCTGGACTCCAGTGGACAATATGGGAGGAGGCTCTCCCACTGCTCCCAAGCTAGGCAAAGGGTGCCAGTGCAAACAAGACCACAAGAGTCAGGCTGCCCAGAAGACCAGGCTGGGGTAGCCAAGCTCCTCCCCGTAAGGTCTCCTTGTTGGTTTCATCCACATCCGAAGCCCTTCCATTGCCAGCAAGCTGCGTGCGCGAGCTACACAGGTCGTGCAGGTTGCCTTGAAACTGGATTTTCCTGGATTCTTGCCGGAGGGACTCCCAGATATTTGCAGCTTCCTCTGGGCAGCTGGACAAAACCTGACTGGCACAATTGTGGAAGTCATCCCAGGACCTGTAGAAGGGGAACCAGAGTGAGGATCAAGCCAGATTTCCACATAAGAATCGGTTAGTGCATGTGCTCCGTTATGACTCCTCAACTAAAAATCCTCACACACCCCCTTTACACAAAGCTGAATTAGTCTTCCTGAAAAGTCTTATTAAGGACAGTCAAGACTATGGTTTTGCTTTTTATAAAGTTTGATGGCTCAAGAACAGAGCATCACATGGCTCAAGAACAGAGACTGATGAATGAGTATTGGTTGGGAGTATAAAATGATGCTGCACTGGGTCAGAAATGCATTGCCTAAAAAGCAACTGATGGAAGAAGGGGGTTCCTTTTGGTTATGGAAAAAATAATGGGGAATGAGACTTTTATTCCCTAGACTTGAAAATGCATCTTGGATGGATCCTGCACTCACCTGCAGATAGTGTCCAGCTCCTGCTGTTCCTGGATGCTGTCATTTGGCTGTTGCACGCTCTGGGCCATACTGTCCCCGAGGCTGATGAGGCACTCCGCAAAACCCTTGTAGATTGTGCTGCACTTCCGACCAGCAACATTCACCGGCTCTTCAGATAGTACTGCAAGAGAGTAAAAAGAAAAACATTCAAAGGATTTTGTCTCCTTATCCCTTGGACGAAGGATGCCACTGAGTGAACCAGGATATTGGCTAGATTGGCTCTTTGCCTGATCCAGGCAAATTTTTTGCCTATATGATTCGGTCCACTTTTATCTTCACAGCAACCCCGTGATGAAGGGGAAGTAAACAGAGAGAGAGAGAGAGAGAGAGAGAGAGAGAGACTCTAGAGCCAGATCATTCAGTACATTTTATGTGTCAAGGGAAGTTTTGGAATCCAGGTCTCCAGTTTCTCTCCTTCCAGTCTTGCCACTGGAAAAAACCCACAAAATTTAATACAATGATGCTGTAGCGAGGAGTGCTTGCTGGAGCAGACCTAAGTTCAAACTGCCTTGAGTGACCTATATTTTTGGTAGAAGTGGTATACAAGTCTTTTAAACACATAAAATACTCATCCAGCTGTGAAGCTCATCAGGTGAACTCACTTTAATCTACTTCACAAGTGTAAGGTGGAGATATATGAGTGTAATGGGTGGAGATCAGTATGCACCCATCTTAATGGGTTTAAGGTGGAGATCTAAGTACAGCACCCCTGAGTTCCTTGGGGATAAATTATATAAAATATTAAAGCCTGGTTGATTAGTGTGAACATTTAAGAAGCAGAAATTACCAGGAATTTCCCACAACAGCTCAAGAAAGTACTTCCAACTGAGGTTGAGATAATAAACTCCAGATCAATTTAACTGTTTCAGAGACAGATGAAAAATTTGTTCCAAATTTTTTAATCAGCCAAACAGGCTTTTTGTAGGATGCCTCCTGGCTGGTTTCAAACACATGAGCGGGACCATTAAGCACAGTCATTCTGACATAACTGTTGGCAAGCTCTCTTACACAGATGCCAACTCAAGTGTCTGCACACTGGTCCAAGCTCAGCTGGGAGGTATCACCCGAGATGCCGCCTGCCTACGCAGAGCAGCCAGAGAAAACACTGCGAGGTGTTTCGGCGTCAGCAAAGAAGGAAACTGATTAATATTTCATGAGCGCTGCCCTAGTTCACTTTGATAAAACTCATCCCTGAGCTGCTCCTCTGAACATACCAGCAGGAGGAAAAAAAGCCAGATGGAAGCACCAGGCTGAGGGTGAAGGGATCCCCTTTGAACTAGCAAGGAAGCTATTAACAAGCTGTTGTATGGATGGCTCCCAAGCTCCCATTTCCGATGGCTCTGTCATGGACCAAGGTGACCATGATGCACCCCCCAGATAATAACTTGACAAAGGCTCCTGCACCCCCCAAAAAGCACTGAATGGCCTTCTAAAATGCTGAACACTTTCCCAGGCTTAACTGGTAAAGCAATACCTCGACTTTCATCCACTTGACTTTGCTCTTCCATTGATAGTGCATCCCAAGCATCACAGATTTGACTCATTGAGGATGCTGGAGAAAGACATTTCTGGTTTGCTTGTCAAACCAGAAATTGCACATATCTGCATATCCCCAGATTTGTGCATCCATAAGCGGTCCTGAAACAAATCCTCCTCATATAACAAAGTTGCACCATATAACCACATTTCAGATTTTTTCCACATGCTTTCTTCTTATCAAATTTCATCCAGACTTCCACATTCACAATGTGTTATATAGTCTCTCTGTACATAAAGTTGAAGAGTCACTGACTCACTCACTCACTGACTCAACACCCAACCAAAACAAGCAGACCTAGAAGCATGGAATTTGGGGAAGAAATTTGTCCCTTTTTGTTCCTATACTTAACATTGAAGAATCCCTGACACATCAAAACCCAGTTCCAATCCCTGGACCTAGAAGCATGAAATTTGGGGAACATATGCCTTCCATCACATGAGCACCCACTAAGAAGCGGTTTTTAGAAATTTAACTCCTTAGAGGCTGAAAAGGGGGTGCAATGTCTTTTCATCCTTTATTTAACATTGAAGACTGACTGATCCCTGAAGCATGAACTTTGGGGAGAGTATTTCTTCTATGATGTAAGGACTCACTAAGAACCAGTTTGGTGCCTGGTGGTGCCTTCTGCCTGGTGTGGCATACTGATGCCTGGTGGTGCTTGATGACTGATGCCCGGCAGGTATGTCCAGTGCTCAATATGGATGCCCAGTACCTACTGGTGCCTAGAGATCCCCACAATGCAGTGCTGCCCAGTGGTGCCCAAAGCAGGTGATGCCAGCTGCTTAGTAGGGATGCTCAGTACCTGCTGCCTTGTGGTGCCCATTTCCCTCTGGTGCCTGTGCCCCAGTGCCCAGGGCTGAAAAATATTCTTGAAATTTTACTCCCACAACAGTGGGTTCATTCTACTAGTTATTAAGTCATACTTGAACCACCCCTCTAGTTCTTAAAGCACAGCCAACTGGGTGTTCAACCAGAAATGATGAGTACGATCGATCAATATTGAGTTTTCAAGTGCACAACTCAAGACAAAGATGCCTGTATTCACCATGCCTGTACTGTGGTCGGGGCTTTCAAACTGTATGCTGGTAAACATTGGAAAAAGTTGCAAGAAAATATTCATCATGGCAGTGAAACAGCCCTTCCAAGACGGCTTACTCACTGCTATTGGTCTTCCCCAGCGGTACATGAATTTTCACTGTGACAGCTTGATCTCCACAACGATGAGGGCTAGAACACTAATTTGTTTGCTTTAAACCATGAGAACCTCAAGAGGAGGCGATTAACCCTACAATCCAGAGTAACTACAGCAGCAAGTAAGAGACACTTACGTCGACATAGTTATGGAACCACCTAGTGAAATCCTATGGGAAATTCATATTGCAATCCAGAGTAAATTGTTCTTATGTCGGAGCAAGGACTCCCTGTAGTTACTCTGGATTGTGTCCTTAGACTTGTCAACCTTCAAAGTAGGACCCACAGCAATCTATCTACCACATGTCCACTAGAACAACCTTGCAGAGCCCCCACTGCAACCTTCATGGGATCACATTCTGATGACCCTTCATGGGATCACATTCCGATTACCCTTCACGGGATCACGTTCCAATTACCACATCCCAGGATAGGACGTGTACAGGACTCACAGGTGGCAAGCCATATGCCAGCCTGAGCCCATTGCCTCGCCATGAGATTAGCATTAATCAATCCAGGGAAAGTCACATTGGGAACTCAAGGATCTTAACACCCACCAGGCTTGGATTGCGCACCAACCAACCAGAAGAGTGGCCAGGCTTTAAAATTATTATATAGCATAGATTTAATATAAAGAACAGAGGTCACAGGCATATCAATCAGGATTTTTGAATCTTCACTGTATAGACACCCAAGCGGGTTTGTGTAATATGCCCACAATGACCTATATTGGGCTACTACTGAGAAAACACAGGCAGTTTTGTTAAATTCTTAGAAATCAGGATAATTGGTGAGCTTTCCAATTAATAATTTTATTTTAAAGAAGAATCCTCAGTGTGCCTGTGGTGCTCCTTGACAAAATATTCATCACATTGTGTCTGAGTGTCCATCGAGAGCTTGAATGGCCCAATGTCTGAGTTTCCCCCCTAATATAGACCACTCTGTCCTTGAATGGCTAGATAGACAGGACATTAACGTTTGATTTATCAGACGTCCATGTATTTGCCATATGCTAAATAAAATAAATAATTAAAGAGGAACTTAAATAGCTGCCAAATGCAGTCGGGTGCAAATGTATCACTAGTATTAATGGATCTGAATGGGATTCTTAGTTGTTAAGACATTAAACTCTGTCAGGTTTTATGAGGAGCTGGTAATTGCCAGTCTGCCTAGCTGAGGTGAAATGGAGGGAGACACTCTAATCGGCTGGAAGGCGCCTCTCATTCCTGAGGTGAATTTTACCTCAGAAGCTGTTTCGCCTCAGCACGAGTTGAAATCACCTCAGGGAAGGTATAAGTTTAGAGTCTCCTCAGGAAAGGAGTTGAGACCTCACCAGAGTTCTATGTTATTACATGCTCTGAGTGGACTAGATATGCTATTGTGCCTTCTGATTTTGTATTGGCTGCTCTAGTACAGTGGCGCCTCACGTAAAGAACGCCTCACGTAAAGTATGTTTCACGTAACAAACAAAAATTTCTCTAGGATTCTGCTTCACGTAACAAACTGTGCTTCACATAAAGAACACATTCGTTGGCAGTTGGGGCAGACGCGCTGGCCGGCAGCCTCTTTATAAAGCGTCAGGGCTGCCTAGCACGCCTGCCCATAGCGAAAGCAACACTTCCACACTGTTCCTCCTGTGGCCGGGTGTCCGCTGGGCAGAGGGAGAGGAGAGCAGTGGAGAAGAGGGAAGCAGCTCAGGGCTAGCCAGAAGGGAGCAGGGGAGAGAGAGGCTCAGGATGGAGAGAAGGAGAAAGTGGGGAGACACTTTGAAGGTGTCTTGGATTGCAGCCTCTTTACCATGTCTACCCAGAAGTAAGCCCCATTGTGTTAAATGGGTCTTACTCCCAAGAAAGTGTCTTTAGGACTGCAGCCTAAGTATTCTTCATAAGATCATGCACATTGAATGCACGTTTTGAGTTCAATCCCAGTGTTCTGTCATCATTTTTGCATCCAGTTAATATTTCTATATGAATATTTTTGGGGTTGTGGAACAATAGTCTGAGTTTCCAATATTTCCCATGGGAAATAAGTGTCCTAGAGACACTTTCCTGGGAGTAAGCCCCATTTAACACAATGGAGCTTACTTCTGAGTAGACATGGTTAAGAGACTGCAATCAAAGATACTTTCATGGGAGGCTTACTGGGCTGCTGCTGGAGGTTCAAGGTGTCCAGTGGGGGCACTTGAGGGCAGCTGCCTCTGGCACCCCCAGGCAATTGCCCCCAAGTTAGGGGCAGTTAGAGGCAGTGGCGCTGGCCGGCAGCCCTTTGAAAGAGCCTCCGCATGGAGTGTCAGGGATGCATAGCACATGTGCCCATAGCACGCTTGCTTGTTAAGTGAAGCAGAACTTGTTATGTGAAGCAAGATTTCTTGGAAATTTATACTTGTTATGTGAAACACTTGTTATGTGAGGCACTTGTTATGAGAGGTACCACTGTACTTTAATAGAATACCATCTAAAAATAGCCCAATTTGCATAAATTACAAATGCGGGTGGAATCCACCTGCCTGGGATTCTAAGGGTTAAGAGTTATAAACAATATTTCCTATATTCCTAAAATATATGGTGCTCAAAGCAGCTGGAACTCAGGTCTTCCCAACTAGGTCTAGCCCAGCAAGCACATCCTACAACACCATGCAATTAAATACTTTTTGTCTTTATTCCTTCTCAGGAGGCAGTCTGGTGAATTGGCAAGACTACTGGAGTAGGAACTGGAGAGGTAGGTTCAGCTCACCACTCTGCCTTGAAGCACATTGACCATGGCTTACTCAGAAATAAGCCAGGTACAATAAAGATCCTCTGTAACTTTAATGAGATGCTTCTGCTTCTTGCTCACCTAGGACATTATGGATGAATTCTCCTTAATTGGCCCTTAATTTGTCAGATCCAGCTTTCTTCTGCGGAAGGACACTAATTATCAGTTTCTTCTCATTAAATTTCTTTTTTTCCAGATATGAAAATTACACTATTTTGCAATAAGAAAAGAAATTAATGAGAGGATGCTGGTAATTAGTGCTCTTCCTCATAAGAGAGTAGGAAGTGGCTAATTAAGGGCCAATTAAGGCCCTTAGTCCTGGTCATGCTGAACAAGAAGCAGTTAAGAGTTGGGAACAAGATGTAAGAAGTAGGTTTTTTAAATGAAAAGTATGGCTGTCATGAAAGATCTAAATAGGGAACAACCTTTCTGACTGGACAGGTTGGTGCTGCAATTGGCTTTTAAACTGCGGTGGGTGGGTGGTTGAACTTCACCACCACACATCATTTGTAAGTCTGGGTTAGGCTACCTTCCCCACAAATCCACAAACATGGCATGCATTGCAAACATGGCACCCACAAACTAGCCTTCCAGAAAGACGTGCATGTCCTTGCATAACCTTTGCATGCAACTCATGCATCATTCTGCCAAAAACCTTGGAACACAGGTCCTGAAAATCATAAAGTCCAATACTACCATCCCTGCATTAAATCCCCGGAAGGGTCTTGAACAGCCACCTACCCAAACATACAATTTAATGTAATCCTTTAGAGCTGAGTTGATATTGTGATGTGCATGTAACCAGGGAATCCATTTATTAATATCCTATGGCTGCAATCCTAAATACACATTCCTGGGAGTAAGACCCAATGAGCATAATGGGGCTTACCTCTTAGTAGAACTGGTTAGGATTGCACTATTTGTTCCACTTTCGATCAGTTCCATCACTGTTTATTTACTCTCCAGATGAGATACTAACTTTATAAAGTATTTTTCAAACCAGTTCAGACCCTTTTGAACATTTGATCTTTAGATACATTTCTGGCAGAATAGCATCAAGGAGCAACTGCAGAGCTAAGAAAATGCATGAATCTTTTCATCTTAGCTGAAAAATCCATCATATAGGATTTACTGCTGGATAACAGACTGTGGCTGGGGGTGGAAAGCCTTTATGTGAGCCCCAGGAGGCTTACTAGCCAAAGGGCTGTCACTCCCTCCTGTTCCCTTTCTTTTTAGAGGACTTTGACTCACTGGGAAATAAATTCCCAAATATAATTGGTCCTCCAAATATAATTGGTTCTCATCACTCCTCAAAAGGACTTCCTAAGGTTCTGACGACTGAACCATTTTTTTCTTTGATGGAGCCACTTCTGGTTGAAGGGAACCAAGTTATTTTAGGTTCTCTTCCATGTCACTAAAGGAATCATCTCTGAATCTATTTTTGGGTTTAGTTTTGAGTTCAGCTCAAATCTTAGCACAAAACATATAGCTTTTTCTTCTGTTTATGGTTAGCTCATGTGAACAGGGCTTTAAGTCATATAATGCTTGCATTGTAATAATTTAAAAACCCTTATAAGGTGTTGATCCCTGGACATTATGCAACCTGCGCCAAGATTTGCAACTCTGGCTCAAGGTGTTCCTGGAGTTTTCCTTCTAAATGTACTGTATTTACTTGAATCTAACACTCACCTTTTCCAGCCAAATTTAGTCTCCAAAATCAGGTGCACATTAGATTTGATGGTTAATTAGATTCGAGTAAATGTGGTGTTTTGATTATTAGTATAGGGTGCACATTAGATTTGATGGTGCATTAGATTTCAATGAATGCAGTATTCTTGAAGATTCCTGGAGAACTTCCAAGGTCACTTTCAGTAAGTCACCTAGAGATGGATACAGATTTCTGACCAAGCCTAGATTGCTCACAACCCTAAAACCTATACTATGTTCAGCAAGAAAAGGAAAGCTTGTATTTTTCTGGTATTGAAACCTACGCACCTTGGCATATCACTAAGAGGGATGAGCAAGTTCTGCAGGCTTACAGGAGATGGATTTAACCTAAAGATCTCTTTCTTAGTTATTATGACAAGGCACACCAGGCTATTCAAATCCCCCAATTTTTTTATTAATGTCAGTCCCCAAATTCCCATGGCACACCTGAGCACTATCCCTGGCACACCAGTGTACCATGGCACATTGGCTGAAAATCACTGGCCTAAAATCACTGGCCTAACTGATAATGGACAGAATTTTCATTTTTTTACTTACTGGCTCTGCCTTTCCATTGGACTTATTCAGTGGTGTGGAGAGGGGGGATTTGCTGCCTGATTAACAGCCTATCCTCCATAACAATCCAACCCAGGCTTTCGTGCTTCGCATGCAGCGTATGCAGCACTGAGAATGATACCATAGTCTTTCAAGACTGATGGGGGCCTGCTTTACTCACTGTAATTAAATTTGATTTTGTTGTTGTAGGGGGTGGAGGAACCAAAATCTTCTTCAACTCCAGATAGCAAATAGATGCTTTAGCTATTTGCAGAGCAAATGGGTGGTGGACTGCTGAGGAGGAGGAGACTTTTTTCCCAAACTTTCTTTTTAAAAATACCTTGTGATGGCATCACTTCTGGGGCAACATTTTGAGCTTTGTAGCAGGCTATAAGATAATTAGCTGTGCCACTGTAATTTATATGACCCAGGTCCCTACAAGATGAGGATTTCCTGCTTCAGGCAGGGGTTTGGACTAGATGATCCACTGGATCCACTAGAATTGGTCCCCTCCAATTCTATGATTCTATATCTTAATTAATGGCTATCTTTCATATCTTCCAGGATTATTTCCATATTAAGAGGTATCTTGAGCCCCCCCCCAATATAATTCTGTAGCAAATTCTTCATTGGTTCTCACTCTCACACTTTCCAAAGGGACACATCTTTCCATCTCCATGAGCAGGGACTGGGGTTCTCATGATGAGAAGATCAAGAGAACATTGACTATAACAAATATTTGCAGTAAACAGGAACTCACAGATTGCAAAATACTCCACTAAACATGTTGAATTGGGCTGATGTTGCTAGGGCTGCAGTCTTATATGCCCTGACCAAGGAGTAAGCCCCATTTCACTATATGGGTCCTTCTTCTGAGTAGGCATGTATAGGATTCTGCAGTAAGAAATGCAGAACCAGTAAGGTGCCAATATCTGCTACTGGACTATGCACTCTATCCATGATGGTCCTTAAGAATTCCTTAAAATTTAAGCAACTCAGTTATTATTAAACCTGAGAGTTACTTGTGAAATCTATATATACCACTTTTCTCTCTTGACCAAGGCAGTTTATATCATTATATTGCATAAAAAGTTTGTGACCCACTCCCTTTTGTACTGTCTGTGTGTTGAAGGTGAGAGAGAAAGCTCAGATTTTTGGCTGTTTAGTTAAAATAAGGCAGTTTTAATCTTAATTAAATCAATCCATAACCAATCAGTCAATATCTGATCAGATGGGGAGTTGTTCCACTGCCAAAACAAAGTGGACAATAGAAGAATTCAAAAAGCTATTAAATTATACATAACTTATATAGACAAATCCCAAATCTAATTATCATGTCCAGGTCTTTCTTAGCTGTCTCAGCTATTCTCTATTTGGAATAACACCAGCTTTAACTGGTTTGGAACTGGTTCCTTCTGTTCTGTCCTAGATCTGACAAAGATCACAATCCTAACCATGTCAACTCAAAAGGAAGCCCCAGTATGTTCAATGGATCACTCCCAAGAAAGTGTGTTTAGGATTATAGCTGTAGCCTGTTTCTCATGATATGATGCATTCATGTCATTTCCCAGGCATATCCTGATCAGTTCTCACTCATTCTTTCTGTATCAACTTTAGTGTTCAGCCAGCCCATGGCTGGCTCAATGCTAAATGCTCATTACAATCTCACATATTCTTGGACTGTTTATCAATAATGGAATCAAAATAAAATCTTATTATTGATTTTCTCTACAACAATTACAATGCACAAAAGGAGGATCATCATGGGTCATCAAAAGACTTTTCAGAAACTTCTTCTGCTATGCCTCTCATCTTCCCTCTGGTTAGATTTTCCAGTAATTCAGGGGAAAGTTAGTGTACAATATGTCCAAGGGGAGCAAATTGAGAAATCTGAAGTCTGAGTATATAATCCCCAAATGTATTTCTTCCAGATCTTATCCCATCAACCATATCTGACATTCTTGAGAAATAGCTGTGGCTGTCTTTCCCCCAAATGTATTTCAGCAATTTCCCCATCTGGATAAATTACTTGCACAGGGAGAGAATTTGACACACTTCAATATGGCTATCAACACAACACCCATTTTACATAATGTATTCAATATGGCAATAAGTGGCCACTTAAATATCCATCCCACAAATATATTTAAGAGGCAAATCAGGAGTTAAGTTGTTTTTAGGGCTGCAATCCTATATGCCCTGACCAAAGAGTAATCACCATTGCACTATATGGGTCCCATTTCTGAGTAGACCTGTATAAGGACTGTGCTGTAAGAAAGGCAGAACCAGTTAATTGTTCTTCTCCTGGGTTTTTCACCTTCCCTCTGGTTAGATTTTCCAGTAACTACATTAACTTAGTAATGGCGCAATCCTAACCCACTTTCCAGCCCTGGCCATACCTATGTTAGTGGGATATGTGCTGCATTCTGCAGTTGGGAGACAGTCAGGAAGGCCTCCTCAAGGGAAGGAAATCTTTCTTCCTTTACCTTGGAGTTGCATTTTTCTTACCTTGGAGCTGGAAAATTAATGAGGATTGCACCCTTAATTATGTAGAGTACAATGTGCTTTTAAAAAAGTCTTCCCTAACCCAACATAGTAAGACCAGTTTGCAGAATTCACTGATACACCACAAACCAGTGGGAAGTTCCAAGTATAGACTAATGGAAAAGAGGCCTGTTAAGAGACTGAGATATGATCTCTCATGCTACTCAATACACACAAATTCTAGGAACCTAAAGCCTATTCCAACTTGGTTATATTGCAAGTTCAACTGGTTGTATTTGTGTACAAGCCATTTGCAGATTAGAATTACAACTATCTTTTTGTTGGTTAATTTTTCCATGGTAACAGTTCACACATGCAGAAGAGAATCATAACCTGTTGAACACCCAGGTGTGACACATGAACATACAAACCAGTTGAGAGTCTATATTCTTCACTATCTCACCAATGGGAGAAGGGACACAACCACATTCCTTCACTCTCTCACTTTGTGAGGCTAAGTCAAAAAGAATGACTTGATGCAGACCAGGCTTTTTCAAACAGCATACAGGAGACCACATCTGGAGGGTGAAGGTCTCCACCTTGATGTCCAAGTATAAGCATACTCAGGATTCCAGTTATTACTATCTTCATAAATACTACAAGTATCCCTGCTTTCTGATGGTTCATTTTCCAACAATCCAGTCTTTCAATATTTCAAATTTATCCACTCTTTCAGCACCTTTCAGTTATACCCAGAACTCATTCATTCAGTGCATGTTCTGCTCTTTCAACCCCTCTGCTGTTCTAAAGACCAAAATTGTCCTCTTCCATGCTGTAGCTCCTAGTCTGATCCCATTCCCAAAGGGGTTAATGAGAATCCATTTGCAGAAATCTTTGTGTGACAGCAAGATAAAAGGGGCATTTGCAACTTGCTAGCTAAAAAACATCGGAAGCAACACTAATACATTAAAAAAGATTGGGTTCCATTTTTCAACAGTTTTCACTTTTGGTCCCTAATCCATCCAGTAAGTGAGGGGTGTCTGTAAAGATACTGGTCCTCTTGAATACTATGGGAAGTGATCTGCCTTAGATTATGTTTGAAGTTATCACTTGGCAATAGTAAGGGGTCATCTAACAGATAGTCAGGGGTCAACTAACAGATAGTCAGGGGTCAACTAACAAGGATCTCTTGGTCTCATCACCTCTAGCAATGACTTTACAATGGGAGGCAAACCTAAAGCTTTTAAAAACCCTGTGTATTCCATACCTTCCTTGAAAGAAAAGCTAGTGGGGATGCAAATGCAAGACACAGCAATGTTGACGGGCATTATATATGGACAAAATAGGAAGAAAATTATGCCTTATATTTCCTGCAAATCTTCAGTAAGGTCTTTTAAAAAATCATTTAAGGTTTATTAAGTAAACACAACAGATTCTGTTTAAAATCTCCAGATTTTGCAATGCAAGCTTTAGATATGGCAAAAATAATATATTCAGCCTTTGATCCTTCCTGTGTTCTTAGCCTCCCTAATCTTTCTGGCCCCCAAATCAAAACAGCATTCCAGCCACAGTCAATATGAGCAAACCAATGCATGGTCACTGGTCAGTCTTAGGGAACAACTAATCTATCTCAACTAGCCAAACTAGCCATTCACACCACACAATTTTATGCCAATTTCATGCACCAGGAAGTATATCACCAAATTGTGGCAAGGCCTGAGGGTCATCTCCAACTCTCTTCACAAGGATACAGCAACAAGGCACATGATTTGACACACTTCTTATTCCAGATTAAGATTTACTTGGCTTTATAGTGGCAAAATTCAAATCAGTGTAAGTTTGTAAAAAGCAGGGTAAGTTCACCTTTATAAGTTAGTCTAGACTTTTTGCCCAAATTCCTGCAACAAAGAAATACGGCTGCCTCTCCGACACCATTGCTATGACACACACCAACACGCAATGATGGGGTAATTTTACTTCTGATCCCTATTACACCACTTAGATCACACACCCCAATATATTTAGTAGTTGAAAGGGGTTTTTTTGTTCCCCAAGGAACCAAGGATGTGTTTTCCCTCCGGTAATCCAATCTGGGGCATGAAAGTCTTTGTCCCTCCTATTGGTTTGGGGGTGAAAGAGCCAGACAGGAAAGGGCGAAAGGATGGGAGCCCATTAATATAAGGTCTCCTGGGTGGCAGGAACTGGTGAAGCTTGTGTGCCTTGCAGGTAAGGGAATGGCATAGGGTGACTGTCCCCTTTTTCCAGGACATGTCCACTTTTTCAACCTGGTGTCCTGGGAAAAAATCTTCCTTGTCTTCCTTTTCCTTGTGATAAGGCAGCAAGAAGCCTTCTTGTAATTCATAAATTCTATGGAATATATTCAGGATGCCCTTCTGCCCTCTTTTTCCAGGACACGTCCTCTTTTTGAGCTTTATATCCTGGAAAATAATCTTCCTTTTCCTTGTGAGCAGGCAGCAGGGAACCTTTTTGGAGTCATTAATTCTGTGGAATATATTCAGAGTCATCACCTCTCCTCTTTTTCTAGGACACATCCTCTTTTTAGCCTTGTATCCTGGTAAAACCATCATTTTCCTAGGGTGACCTCATGTCCTCTTTTTCCAGGACATGTCCACTTTTTCAGCCTTGTGTCCTGGAGGAAAAATTTTTTCTTGTCCTCCTTTTCCTTGTGAGCAGGAAGCCTCCTTGTAATTAATAAGTTATATGCAATAAATTATATGTAATTTTAAAGATAATAAATGATGTAGAATTCAAATTAACCACATGAAGAGATAGATAGATAGATAGATAGATAGATAGATAGATAGATAGATAGATAGATAGATAGATAGATAGATGTTTTCACTTTTGTCATGTCCTACATTTTCTTGAGTGTCCTACTTTTGGGGGTCACATATCCTCTTTCTTGGTCATGACATATGGTCATCCTACTCCAACCATCACCCTCCTCCCATACTAACAAGCATGCACACCTGCAGCCTTTGCATGCTGACACGCATGCAATCCACATGCACACGTGCAGCCCCGACTCTACTGATGCACAGACACGCATGCAAGCCCTTCTATGCGGGAATTCAGCCTGGCTCCCCATTTCTCAAGAGAGGGTGACCCTACACGTGTCTTTAGATCAGAGCATCCCTCTGCTCAGCTGGCAGGCTCGCCTTCCCCTGCGATGCGGGCATCCCTGGGCTGGTGCACACGTGCAGGGTTTACACGTGTCTACCTGGCACCCCCTGGGCACCCCCTGGGTCCCTCCTGCCCCGCACTCACCGCGATACACCAACAGCAGCAGCAGCGCCCAGGAGCCCATCGTTCCCTTCCGGACTGAGGATGCTGCGCTGAGGATGCAGGCACCAGCTGAGCCTCCGGAGCACATGCCCTGCCCAGCCCTGCCCCGCCTGCTGCCCGCCTCCCTCCCCTGCCCTGTCCCACCTGCACTGGTGGCGTAGCTGGGGGGGCGCAGCACCTGCCTCCAAGGAAGTCAGCATACTGGGTGCACTGCAGTGGGACCAGCTGCAGAGCTGGAGGGACCACATATCTTTTTTTAAGTCTTGTTTCCTGGAAAAAAAATCTTATGAATATTAATAAATGTTAATTAATTAATTAACAATAAATTAATAAATAAGAAAAAATCTTCTTGTGAACATTAAGAAATGTTAATTAATAAATCTTCCATGTGAACATTAAGAAATGCTAATTAACAATTTTAAAAAAAATCTTCCTTGTGAACATTAAGAAAGGTTAATTAATAAATAAAAAACTCTTCCTTGTGAACTTTAATAAGTTAATCTAAGCAATAAATTATATTTAATTTTAAATTTAATAATAATATAGAATCTCATTTCATTGTCCTCCTTTTCCTTTTGGGAGCAGGAAGCATGGAGACTTCCTGTAAATAAGAAAGCTAAACACAATAAAAAACAATAATATTTAATATTTCATTATTAAATTAATAATAAAACATGGCTAAATTAGAGGACATGTCCTGGAAGATGGTCCTGGACGTGTCCTGGAAGAGGAGAGATGTTGCCCCTGAATATATTCCATAGAATTTTTGAATTCCAAGAAGGCTCCCTGATGTCTGATCACAAGGAAAAGGAGGACAATTTCCAGGACACAAGCTGAAAAACAGGACCGATGGTCACCCTAAACATATTCCATGTTACTATGAATTCCAAGAAGGCTACATGCTACATGAAAAGGAGGACATTTTCCAGGACACTGAAAATGTCCTGAAAGGCTGAAAGAGTGTCCTGGAAAAATGTAATAGTTCAATGTAGAAATTTTAAACTTAATAAGTAATATAGAGTACAATTCTAACCATGTCTACTTGGAAATAAGTTTCATTGTGTTCAATGGGTTTTACTCCCAGGAAAGTGTCTTTAGGATTGCAGCCTATGTGTTTAAATGCATTTAAAGCTGTATACTGTATAAGAGAGTTTTAAAGCATTATTATTAGTATATGGTAGAGTGTATTTGAGCATTTGTGAGTGTTTCAAAGAAGTATATACAAGTATGAGTGGGAGTGTCAAACTCTTTTCTGAAATTGGCCAAACAACAGTGGCGCCTCATGTAAAGAACGCCTCACATAAAGTATGTTTCATGTAACAAAAATTTCTCTAGGATTCTGCTTCATATAACAAAGTGCGCTTCACATAACAAACTGTGCTTCACATAAAGAACACATTCGTTGGCAGTTGGGGCAGACGAGCTGGCCAGAAGCCTGTTTAAAAAGCGTCAGGGCTGTCTTTAGGACTGCAGCCTAAGTAGACTTCATAAGATCATGCACAATGAATGCATGTTTTGAATTCAGTCCCAGTGTTCTGTCATCATTTTTACATCTAGTTAATATTTTTATATGAATATTTTTTGGAGGTGTGGAACCAATTGTCTGAGTTTCCATTATTTCCTATGGGAAAATCCGCTTCACGTAAAGAACGTTTCACCTAACAAACATACCTCCAGAACGAATTAAATTTGTTACGTGAAGCATCACTGTATGGCATTCTTGGTGCCTGCCCATAGATGGAAGTGACATCATGAAGAGAAAGTGATGTCATTAAGCAGATGATGATCAGGATTGTATAAGCACGAGAAACTCCTTAGCCCAGAGTGTCCATACTTTTCAGCGGGAAGGCCACATTATCCTTGTGACACTGTGTTGGGGGCTGGAATAAAAAGGAATTTACTTTTCAAATTTACATAAATGAATATATTGGAGACGGAACTTAAGAATGAATTCAAAACCATTCATAAAACACTTTATTATCTCTGACTCCCCTGGTATAAGCCTTTGACATCACCTTGCAAGGTGGTCGTTCCCTGGTCCAAATGGAGTCACGTACACAGCAAGAAACATGTGCCAGACCACCAGTTTGTTTGCAGACTGAGATGAATTACAATCTAATTGCAGATCGCGCAGATCATGGTTCTCACAGCTATTTAATGGGACTCTGCTGATTCACCCCCCCCTTTGGGCTCCGTTAATTTCTTTATCGACTCTTTTCTTTGCTCCGCAGCATATCATCCTTCACAGACAATTTGTTTCATTGTTTCCCTCTTTCCCCCACCTCGGTCCATCTTGCAGTTAAGAACAAGCCCTATTTGGATAATCAGTGATTTTCATCTCACCACACACTGATATTGGCAAGGCACATCATCAGTCTTTAGACAATTGGCAAGACAAACTCCTTGTGGCACATCTGCAGACCAATTGTGGTACACCAATGGGCTGCGGTGCACTGATAAATGGTCAGATATCAATCACGTGAGAAAGAAAAGAGTGCTCTTTGCCCGTTCCAAACTTCAAGCACATGCCACAACATCTCCTTATCCATGTCCCCTCTGAATATTTTATTCTGGCACCATCACTGCTAAGTAAGTGCAGGGGAAAGGTGGATGGGGGCACATGCTTTTAAGACTTCTCAAATATCTGGTCACATAAATAACCAGAGCGCCATGTCATATTCTGGGTATAGGCATCCCCTGAGGGATAGGTTAGGGATAGGAGCACTATCCTAAAACAAAAACTGCTGAAAAGTAGAATGGTTGAAAGAGCAGAATATACATTATGAGTATAAATGAAAGGTGATGAAAGAGCAAATCTTCAGAAAACAAAACATTAGAAAGTAGGGGATACCTGTATGAAGTTGCTTCTGACTCCAGTGTTCAACACATCTCTCTGGAAGATGCAAATTATCTTGGCATAAGTTTAAAAGATTCATTTATTAAGACCCAGTGGTGTTACTTAACTATGTGTGTGTACATCTACAGTGGTACCTTGGTTTACGAGCATAAATTGTTCCGAAAGCATGCTTGTAATCCAAAACACTTTTATATTAAAGTACATTGTCTACTATCGTATTTACTCGAATCTAATGCACCATCAAACCAAATCATACCCTATACTTATAATAAAAATACCGCATTTACTTGGTATTTTTATTATATCAAATCTAATGTGCACCGATTTTGGAAACTACATTTGGCTGGAAAAGATGAGCGTTAGATTTGAGTAAATACAATAACTCTCCCTCTGTTCAAGTGACAAATTGTTGCAGGTCTGGCCTCAACAGCCCGTACAGAAGGGGTTGACAAAGGAAAAGAACGACTGACAGAAAAGATCGGTTGACAAAGGAAAGAACGATTAACAGCAAGAAATCTTGATCCCTGACCAGTTGCAACCAGCTCGGCCTCTGCGAGGAGAGCATCTCACCCCCCACGTTGGGAGCACAAGACAAAGCCAGCTGGGAAAAGGATATTTCCCTTCAGAATACTTTAATCCCTAAAGCCTTTTTCGACATCTCCAGTCACAACTGGAGCAAACACCCACTGCAAGTGGAAGTTGAGTAAGACACGACAGCCTGGAGCGTAGGCTGTGATCCCACAACAGCTGGTGGCCCTCTTCACCCCACTAGATCTTGGAGTGATGGGCAACAATATGTATCTTCTTTCCAGAAGGGGTGGTTTTCCAGACTAATACTAGACATCATTTCCTAAGTTTAAGGATGAATCATCCTACCATGTTACACTGTTTGTTCATCAAAACACAGGTAGATGTTGCTGCTATCCCACCCCTCCACACATAGACTTACCCTACAATCCAGAGTAACTACAGGAGCATGTAAGAGACATTACATGCACCTGTAGTTATGGCACCACCTAGTGAAAACCTATGGGAAATTCATATTGCAATCCAAACCTATTCTTACTCTGGAGCAGACTCCCTGTAGTTACTCTGGATTTCACCCTTAGAGCACAATTCTAACCATGTCTACTCAAAAGTACACCCCATTGTGTTCAATGGGTCTTACTCCTAGGAAAATGTCTTGAGGATCCTGTATCACAGAGCAGCCCACTGTAACCCTTTTCAAAAGTGTCACTCAAGGAGTTACATCTGAATCTGGAGGTCCCATAGTCGTAATTGACTACTAGTCACTAATATAACTCCTTGAAATGCACCAGTTCTCCTTTTAATGGCATCTATGACTAAATTTTGGGGTAGTGCATTTCAATCACTCCCACAGGAACATAGGACAAGTTAAACATTATTATGAAGGTCATCTAGCCCAGCCACCCCCATTCTATGCAGGCAACTGCCACAGCATCCCTGACAGGTGGTCATCCGAGCTGATTGAAACCTCCAGGAAAAGCTTGTTACTATAATATTAAGTGCACTGAAGAACTTTCAGCTCTTTTGTGCTTTATCAGATGGCAAGAGAAAAAGATATGAACACCTTGTTTTAGTTTTTATAATAAATGACAGCACCATTTTTTTAGTCTCTTGGAAAACCAAATGCTGCCCAGGAATACAGGATGCTGCAACATCTGCCTCGACCCACAAAAAAGCTTGATGCCCTGGCAACACCATTAATCTCATTGGGCTGCCCGAGTTGTAAAGCCTGTTAAATGGCTTTCTTGCTACTTGGTTGGGAGCAAATGGGGGCAAAGTCGAGAAGGAGACAGAAAACGGAAGAGCTATTACTGTTTGTTACACTGCAAACTGAACTGGAGTGGTGGAGCAGGGATACAACTCAAGATTCGGGATGGGAACATACACAGGGTTGCAGAGATCATGAATTCCCAAAAGTAAATGGTAGACCTTTGTGGGAAGGAAGATAAGAACTTAAGAAGAGCCTTCAATGGATCAGGCCATAGGCCCACCAGGTCCAGCTTCCTGTATCACACAGCTGCCCATAAGGGAGCACACAAGACACCTTCATCCAAGTGCCCTCTTGTGCATCTGGCATTTTGAGGTTGCCTACATCTATCTATACATGCAAGCATGCACAGAAACCCATCATGGCCTGTAAGCTGTGTTGGTCCTCTAAGGCTAGATGTTATCACCATCATCACATCCTACAGCAGGGAGTTCCACAGATCAACTACATGCTGTGTAAAGAAACATTTTCTTTCATCTGAACTAACCCTCCCAACATTCTTAGTGGATGTCCCCTCATTCTGCTGTTATGTGAAAGGGAAAAGAGCCCTATCCCTATCCACTCTATTCATCCCTTGCATGATTTTAAGGTATTGGATCACGTAGGCCTGATCCAGCCGAACTTTTATGTACCCAGAATGCCTCCCACCAGGCCCAACAAGGAACAGAAATGGCAACTTTCTTCCTCCAAAAGTCATTTATTGAACTTTTTTTTAAAACATTATTCAAAAATGAAAGATTAAGAGTCTAGATAAAAAGGGACAAAAAGGTGGTGTAAAACAAAAAACTAAAAGGAAAGGTCTGAGCCATGAACATGTTTCCACCATGCAAAAGAACCAAACTGCTCTCCATGATGGCAGGCTTTGCTTACTTGCGTTCCTCCTGCCCAGGAGCAGCGCAGGTGGAAGAGGAATCGCTGCTAGCTGCGGATGCTCCACAAGCTGCCTGCAACTTCAACAGGTGCCATTGCCCCTTTTGTGTTAACGGGCACAAAAAAGGGTCCCTACTGCCACCATTCACAATCCTTGGAAAAGGACCTCAAACTAGAAAACTGGGAGGATGGTTAGGTTAGTGTCTCCACAAGTCAACTCAGACAAGTACAAAGAGGCAGATGTTGGGGAGGAGCCCAAAAAGGAAGTGTATTTCCGATTAAATGGAGCTACGTGGTTGAGCTCAGATGCCCCCTCCCCCATCCACATGGCTGGGTGCAGATACATTTTTCTGGCAACAGCTTTAAAAAAAAAGCCACATTTGGTTAGCAATGCCGGGTGCCATTGTGCGAGAGCTGTCAAGCCTTCTTAGGACATGCTGGGAGTCACCAGGCCTTGGAGCATGATCATGAGGCGGCGGGCAGGCTTGCTCAGGTTATTGTGAGGTTCCGCCTGCAAGAACTGGAAGAGCTTCTGTCGCACCTGATTCATAACCGAGCCCATATGATCACGGGTGATGGGGTCACTGTGGTCTAAATGCATCACCGCCTCCTCCAGGTAACTGCAAGAATGAGAAGAGAGCACAGATTGGGGGTAGCCCTGGCTGGAAATTGAAATTCTGCAGGATACAGAAAGTCATTGAACCCCATTCTTCAGAATCTCAGCTTTCATTTAAACAAGTTTCTAGTCTTATTGGCTGCCTCACCGCACATGGGCAATGCCTGTTGCAACTACAGAAGCCAAAGGTGTGGCTGAACATTTCCAGTGGGCGAGGAATCCTCGACCATTCCTTATGATGGTAAGACACAAAATAAGAATTCGCTGATTTATATCAATCAATAGTATATATGTATATACTGCTTTTCAAAAAAAGTTTACAACGCTATTAACAGAAAAAAACTAATGGCTCATATGTATTTGTATATAATAACTATAACCTGACTTTAATAAGTTACAGAATCAGAATTAAATTCTTCCTGATGGAGATTTTCAATTTCAGAGGACACACACTGCCCTGTATGCCACCTCTAAGTTCTTGGTCACACTCACTTGAGTTTGAGTTCTGTCCGGGCACCCAAGTCCGAGGACAGCTGTTGGATGAGAGACAGGAGGACAGGCTGGGAAAGGGGGCAAGGATGCTGCCCAAACACTTGCTGAGGATCTATTGTTTCACAGACGTAGAGGACCAGGTTCAAATCAGCTGCAGTCAGCGCCTGCAAGAAAGGAGGGAGTGCCTGAGAAGGCAGGCGAAAGTGGCATGTGGGAAACGTGTGGTTCCTTAGAAGCCTGTAGCAGTTGAGCAAGACTTCAGTTTGCAGTCACGGATGGGGTTCTTGTCCCATTCAAGACAACGGGTAAGCTAAATAGAAAAGGTTGTGCATGGCCCTCTTGTGCTTCAAGATGGGCACCTCAGTGAGATGTATAGACCTGTCAGGACAGGGCAGTTGATGGGGCCCAAATTCAACAGCACTGGAAACTTCAGGATCCTGGGACCAAAGGGATGAAAGATGCATCTGGGGGGCCACATCCTTCATAATGGATCAGAAGCTTCATTCAGTAAGATGATAAAAAGTCATATGGAATCAGACCCTAATTCAACCCTCTACATCACAGATCACACCTTCAAGACACCCACAAGTTTGGCACAAACAGCCATTTCCTGGGTTACAAAGACTATAGCCTTTTCCCATCAGAAAGATTATGCTGAAATAACTGGTGAGGCTTTACAATCCTATAAGTCTTGCAGTTTTCAATCTATGCTAAGAGAATATGTAGAATGTGGATTTACAGGATACATAACTAAAAGGCAGCAACATGTTCCAGTGTTGTGCACCCTCTGCTGGTATAACAGCTGAATTACAGCAGCAGAATTGCAAGTCAGATAAAAAGGTATATAAAGAGGGGATATAAAGTGTTGCGGTTATTTTCTCAGCTGTCTGTTGCCATTGGCTTTCAAATGATACAACCTCCATGGTCAAGACACACATACCTGTTGGAAGGCTTGGTTTAAGTGCCCCTGCTGCAACAGCTGCAGCACATGAGCCTGCTGGGACTGGAAGTCTAGGTGGGTGGCGGGGATGGGTGTGCCGGCTGCTGAGCGCATTGCCTGCATGATGCTGGAGGTGACGGCGGCCTGTTGCTCCTTCATGGCCATGCTCACCTCACCCTTGATTACCCGCTGCACCTGGGCCAGGATGGATTCTTGCATGCTGGAACGAAGGAAGAAAAAGGGATGGGTCAACATCCTAGCGTTTTTATTGATTAACTATATTGAAGTATTCCTAATAATAGACCAATACACAATGTTGAAGAGATTGTTGGCACACCAGACAGGACTGAGCACACTGTGTTCAACCATTGCACATGACTGTTGCAAAGGTGTCCCTGTTTGCTTGTAGGCCCCAAGTGTGGTTCTGTCTGCATGTTCTGCATGGGGCAAGTGTGGTTCTGCAATGATTGTACATCTGCATGCTCAAGGCACCGATGGGCCCAACTCTGCTATTCCTCCAGGGGAGAACCCAGCACACAAGCCACAAACTCACTTGCCCACGATGATGTGAAGCTGATGCTGCATCTCAGAGCGCACATTGGCTGTGATGGTAGATGCCAACTGGTCAGTTGTGCTCTGGAAGGAGTTGACCAGTTGCCGCAGCTGACCCACCACAGAATCCCGGGATTCCTGTTCACGAGCCTTCTTGTTCTTTAAGTGGGTTTCCAGCTGTTGAATATCTGCAGTAAAGTTGAAATCATTCAGATCAGGCTAGAGTTTGGTTTCATGGCCTCCAGTCCTTGGCACTTTGCCCATCATTCTTGATTCCCACCCATGCTCAAGTTAGAGGGATAAAGGAGGAAACCCCACGACACCCACACGTGGCCCAGCCTGGTGCCTCCCCAATTTTAACTGAACTATTTAGTTCAGCTAAATCAGATGGACTTAGTTTGGCTAGGATCAGATGGATCAGCCCATTGGTAAGGATTGCCATTAGTGATTTAATTTCCCTGTAAATCACTTTATGAGATTTAGATACAAAGTAATATATAAATACTGATTAAAAAAAGATGCTTCTATTGAAACATGTTGGAAATATCAATTCTTGTAGCTCTCCTGTCTGGGTTCATGTGCATTTATAACTTCTCTGTGCATTTATAACTGTCTCCAAATATGGAGGTTTGTCTTTAGCATCAGGGGGGTCAAATGCATTTCCTACAGAGAGCCAAAGTTAGCATTAATGGTGTTTCCTGAGGACCAGAGTCCAATCTAATGCATGTCTACTCCGAAGTAAGTCCCATTATAGTCAGTGAGGCTTACTCCCTGGAAAGTGGGAAGAAGTTCTCAGGAGCCACTTGAAACAGTGAAGTGGGCCGCATTCGGCCCAGGGGCCATGTGTTTGACACCTAGCTAACAATCATTGCTAGTATAGTTCAATGGGACTTGCCCTCTGTGTGTCTTTAGGATTGCAGCCCCCCAGGTGTCTTTAGGATTGCAGCCTAAGTAGCCTTCATAGGATCATGCACACTGAGTGCATGTTTTGAATTCAATTCCAGTGTTTTGTCATCAATTTTACATAGTTAATATTTTTATATGAATATTTTTTGGGTTGCAGAACCAATCGTTTGAGTTTCCATTATTTCCTATGGGAAAATCCGCTTCACGTAAAGAATGTTTCACATAAAGAAACTGCCTCCAGAACGAATTAATTCTGTTACGTGAGGCGCACTGTATTGGGACTCACATTCTTGTGTGCCTTGCTTGAAGGTGTCATTGATCTGCTGGAACATGGATTGACAGCTCTTCTCGAAAGCAGGTAACACCACACTCTGAAACGCCTCTCTGTATGCCAACTGCATAGGTCCCTGCAAGGCATCAGCAGCTGCCCGGGCAATGCTGTCTGTGAGGTTCTGGAACGAATACACAAATGCAGCACTGCAGTATAACACAGCTCATCATATATAAAATGCCTGGACTATCTTGAAGGAACATCTGCTCTGCTGCACCAACATCTTGCATTGCCAAACAGCTAAAAGGATCTCGCACATCTGGATGGGCAGGTGAGCTAGAACCAAGTACCTGTATCAGCTGATCAACATCCACAGATCAAGTTTTTTCCCCAAATCAAAGCCGCCACAACTGAGAAATTGCATCCAAATCCCATGCTTACCTTTGATTTCACCAGCTTGGTGACATTCTCCTTTAAAGTCCCTTCTATGGCGGTCAGCTTTGCTGCAATAGTGTTACTCAGTTGCCCAGTGACTGGATCCAAGGTCCTTGAGATACCTGGCCGGTGCAAAAACAGTAACATAAGATATCCCTATGCTACTGTGGTGGTGGTGGGAAGCATGGGGGAGAGGGAAGAGCCACACACACAGGCTATCTCTGCAACTACAGCTTTACTCCTTCCTACTTTATTAACTGTGTTTTTAAATGCAAGAGAGTATAGAAGCAAAAAATAGCTTCTCATACATTCTTTTAGAGATGGGTCCCAGACACATAGAGCATCTGTTTTTCATGCGGAAAGGTCAAAGTTCAATTCCTGGCAACTCCAGGTAGGGTTGGGAAAAATTTCTGCTCTCAAACTGGAGAGGAGGATCCCATGAAGCTACCCATACCAAAGGTGAGTTCCATGCATTCATACATTACAATGGAAACTCTTGCATTCTGCTGTTGCAAGGCATGTGGCATCCGGCTAATTTCCCAATTGAGAACCCTACCTTAGTGCTGGGTGGCATTCTGATTGCCACCTAGGACCCCTTTTCCCCAAACACTGCCAATGGTGCCCACGGGGCAGCTTCTTCAGCAGAGCCAAACCTGCAACTTACATGGGGTCACGGTCTTTTTCATCTCTTCACGAATGGTCCTCTCCAGTCGATTGCAGGCAACTGTGGAGAGGGACTGGGATAGCTGCTGGGACAGGTGTTCCTGTAGTTGCCCACTACGCTGCTGTCCCTCGGCTAGGGCCTGGTCCAGCCTCTGCTCTGAAAACAAGAGGGTTAAGGAACATACAAGATCCAGGCGCAACCCTCAAGCCCTAGTGCCAGAAAAGCATCACCACAACCAAAATGTGCAAAATACCAGACTTGCATATTCTGCCTGCTTGACAGAGCTGCGGTGAGGGTAAACTGGAAGTATTTCAGGGCAGACAAATGGAATACAAATACAATATAATATATTGGAGCCTCTTTGTCTGATATTAATGAACTATAACTCTGTATCAGGCAATCTGGCTCTCCAAAAAAGATATTTTATATGTTTTTGTCAATATTCCAGTTGAAATTTGTCCAACTATTTATTTTTTCAATTAAGAATAAACATATTCTTACTAGGATCTTCAAACAGAAGCTCGACAGGCACCTGTCGGAGATGCTTTAGGATTTCCTGCTACCGGCCGGGGGTTGGACTAGTGGGTCCTTCCAACTCTAGGATTCTAATTCTATGATTCATATAATATGCCAAACTGCTGTGAATTTGGGCAAAGACATGTTGCAGACCTCCAAAACAGGACAAACAGCAGGAGGTGTTTTCCCCAGGAAGGATACGCTCCTGCTCTTGCTGGGCATCAACCACCCGCTCGATGTGCCCCATGAGAGAGCTCTGCACAGCATCCAGGTGGTCAGAAAGCCTCTGCATCAGCTCCATCTGGTTTTGCCGCAACTCGGTGATCTCCCTCTGCTGGCTTCTTAGCAGACACATCAGTTCATCGTGGTACTCAGGACCAACCTGTGGGAAGAGGAAGCAGGAAAAATGTAAAATCCCCAAACCCTGGATCCTATGGTGTGCCAGAAAGAATACCAATGCAAAGGACTCAGTTCATTTCTGGGTGTTGCTCTGGGAAAACCAGGTACAGATGGCACACACGCAACAAAGTTTAAGAGGGAGACTTAACCTTATGACACTGATAGGCATCCAGGCAACTTGCACAATCAACTGGTTTCAGACCACCTGTCAGCCACTTTGGCTGAAATCCTAAGAGCACTTTCCTGGGAGTAAGCCCCATTGAACTCAATGGAACTTACTTCTGAGTAGACACTCTAAGATGCCACTCTCTGTGAAAGCTAGGCAGATCTAGGACTGGTCACTGCTTGGATGTAAGTTAACCTGGGAACCCCATGTAACTCAAAGGAATCCCTCAAGTTCCATGAGGGCAGCAAGGGTGAGAAACAATATAATTACTTCAAAGAAGTAAACAGGTTTCCAGAAAGCATTGCACTGAGCAACTCAAAACTGTTTATTCGGAATTTTTGATGAGTTTTATACAATCCAGAGGTTCTAATTCCATTGGTAATGTTAGTTTTTCCATGTCATCAAAACTTTTTTAATTATTTAATTTTGTGTTAGCATTAATTCTATTGCCTAACCATACATTGTAATGCACACTGTGTATTACACACAGATTTCTGCTCAGATTTCAGAGGAGTGTAATGATTGGTGCTATGCCAAATAGAGGCATTTTTAAATATTCTTGCACAATTAAAGTAATCAAAAACAAAAATATTCAAATTTTTATAGTTATATTTGCACCAGTGCACTCCACAATACTCCCAAGAAATCACAGAAACATAGAGTTGGAAGGGACCCACAAGATCATCTAGTCCAAATCCTCTGAGAGCATCTCCGACAGATGCTCGTTGAGCCTCTGCTTGAGGATTCCCCGTGAGGGAGAGATGAGAACTGGATGAGAACCTAAGAGGGCAAAAGCGGACACAGTAGGTTCCTGAAGACAAGCATGAGTGTCAGACTTGCTTCTTTTGGTATCTAAATCCAGCTCAGACCACATCTATGACAATGTGTGAGTTGCACACAGGAACACAAGGTCTAGGAATGGCCTTGAGAGCTAGCGCATGCATTGAAGAGAAGCAAAATGGAAGATAAACCTGCTGATCACTAACCTGCTGATCAAAGGATTTTGGAGACTGCGCCACATCCCTGGAACTAAAGAGAATATTAATTATCATGATGACAAGCCACACATGACAGACACCATACGCTTAATCAGTGGAATCAGACCAGATCTTGGCCAATGCAAATATTATGAATGGCTTGAGGGTGTCCCTTCTGATTTAGGACGCTTGGTCACAATGCTACATCATTGGGGAACAGAGGGGAAGAGGGAGATGCTTCTATTATTTTGTACATAAATCTGACCAATTTTGGAAAATTTTAAATAACATACCAAAGTGGAATTCCTATTTCCGGATCTGGCTGGAGGACAAGCTCACCTGTCTTCTTTTTTCCCCTTTCTCTTTAGCTTTGGGGAAGCTCGAGGGGACACCTTGGCTTTCCAGTCCTTCACAGGAAGCCGTGGAACGGCTGCTTTGGCCCCAAAACCACCTGATGTAGAAGCCAGGCTTGCAACTTCATCATCGTGATCACTGCAGGGCAAAGAGGGGAAGGAAGGCAGCTAGCAGACGTCCTAAGGGCTGATTAAGAGCCTGTTAAGAGCTTGGCAACAGAATTATGGCTGCAAAAGGCAATTGGAGGGATGTGCGCTGGTTTTTGTGTTGCTGCTTTCCATGAAGTAGAAGTCCATCAACAGTCCTGGGTATACCCCCCCCCACACTTGTCACCACAAACTTTGCTCAACCCACTATGTCTCTGCAGGAGAGACTAACGGTGGAGATAGGAAATCTGGAGATCTTAATTCTTAAATACTCTTACTATTAATAACAATAAAACAGCACCAACAACCTTTGCTCTGCGCTGGCATCCTGACTGTCGTGCTGTAGAAGGTGGTAGCTGTGTCTGTGGTAAGAGCTCTTGTGTTTCTCCTCAACTTCATTCCTAGGGCTTGGAAGAGGAGAACATTCCATGAAACAGTCCATAATTCTCCATTGCATGTGCAAATGGTGAGACGACATTTCTGCATAAAACACTTCCTACTGCCCTGGTTTCATTCCAGGGAAGTGTGGGTGGCACCCCAAAAGCAGCTCTTTTCAATAGCAATTTTCAATAGGGTTATACAAAGTATATACCATGTAAGGTATAAGGGAGCATAGCATTGAAAAAGCTTCTGCTGGCTAAGGAAGGAGGACAGACAATTTGTTACTGCGGACAGTTACTCTAGAAATAGAGTTACAGAAACTAAGAAGTGACAACACAAGATACAGAGACACAAAGATCAGTGTGTAAAAAGAAAAAAAGTTGAAAACCACAGCTGAGTGTTATGACAAGAACAAAGTTGGGATAACCTTCCTTCAGAGGGCATAACCGGGTGAGAGCCAAAAGGTTTGTATTTTGGGATCAAAGAACCAAGAGTGAGTGACATGAAGGAACATCAATGTGACCCAAGAGGAAGATGGAAACAGCATGTACCTGTCTGCTATGCTGTTTCTGGTCTCTCTGGTGATGTCAGGAGCAGCTGGCCAGGGCTGGCTTACGCCGCTGTCAGAAGCCACGTTTTCCTGAGGTAAGGCTGCCTCCAACAGCGAAGGCGCCGTCAGCATGTCCACCTCAGAGGGACCCATGTCCAAGGAATGATGGCTGTGCTCAGAGCTGTGCCGGTTACGTGGAGACAGCAACTGCAGGGCCGAGGCTGCGGATGCCATGCTGTCTGCGTGGTGGTTGGAGTCAAGGACTTCCATGGGGATCCCAGAGGGGGCTGCACCAAAGCTGCGCTGCAGAGTTTCAGAAGCAATCTCGGGAATGTCCTGGGACATGGCGGTGGAGGCTGAAGAAATCACATCTGGGGAGCGTTCACGGGTGGGGGATGACTGAGGCACCAAAGGCTCCACTTCCTGCCGCTCCAGAGCAAGGGGGGCATTCCCAGGGGACACCTTGTCCAAAGAGAGAAAAAACTTCCTTGCAAATCTCTTCATTTTTGTTTACAGGAAATTAAGACAAATGCTCTTAATTCCAAATATATTTTCCATGTGCAATCTGCTTTAATATTATAGCTCTGAAGAGTTATAGTATTAAATATAATTAAATCTAATAGAAAACTCTGAATGGTTTTATTTTATTACTACATTTCTCTGTACATACTGCATACCCAAGCAACAAACATTGAGAAATATGGAATGACCCAAAGGCAAAAACAGGAAAAGGTCCCAGAAGATGCCCAAAGTGGCTCAAGGAACTAAGTTTAAGCAGAGACTTTCATGTCTTTCTGACCTTAGTTCAACACCATGCAAAATCCACGATGGATAGGATGATCATCATGGTGGTGGTAATCATTCTAGATAACATGCCTATTGTGCATCGGCTGCACGGATGTGAAAGTAGGGATGACAGCATCATTCAGGGGCAAAAGTATGCCTTGGCACTCTCAAAGAGAAGCCTCCTTACCGGAACAGCTGCCTTTGGGGTCAGTTTGTCAGAAAGGCCGGGGAGGAGGACTGCATGGTTTCTAGGACTTGCTTGTAGACTTCCACTGCTGCTGCTCAGCCCAATACTGGGGTCTAGTTGCATCTTTGGACTTAAAGACACTTCTTCGGCTGGCCTGCAGGAGATAGAAAGCAGATTTCAGTGGAAAGGCTGCAGATAGCAGGCTTCTAAACTCTTATTCCATGTCAGGTTAAGGCTCCCCACCAAAACATATTTAAAGCATACAAGACCCATGGCCCAATTGATGAGGAACACAGAAGAAGCCACTGAAACACAATTTCAAAGTTCACTAAACGTTAACACTAGTCATGGGATAAAACTCAGGGATCTAACTTTTATTGAAGAGAGCCTTTGATACCCCATAATGGCTATTTTTTTAAAATCAGACATTATTTTATGGCTGATTGCTTCCTATTTTATTTTGCTTGATTTTCTAATATTGATATTTAATTGTAATTTTATTGTTTTAATTGTAACTATTTTAATTGTATTTTATGTATGATTGTTAGCTGTCTTGGGTGCCCTTTGGGGAGAAAGGCAGAATACAAATCAATTGATCAAATAAATACATAAAAAATTAAAAGGCTCAGAGAACATACCAAAATGTATTGTTCATCTCCAAAAAGTTGGAGCTAAGATACACATACAGCACAATCCTAACCCTGTCTACTCAAAAGTAAGGCCCATTGGGTTCAATGAGTTTTACTCCCAGGAAAGTGTCTTTAGGATTGTAGCCTAAAGCTGCAATCCTAAAGACACTTTCCTGGGAATAAGACCCACAGAACACAATGGGGCTTACTTTTAAGGAGACATGCTTAGGCTTGTGCTCTAAAGGAGAGCATTCCATGACATTGGGGCCCTGACCAAGCAGGCCCGGCTCTCAGTAGAAGCCAATCATGTGGTCAGAGATGACGGTACAGGGTATTCCAAACAGGATCTTACTGACAGTTCTTAAAGCTTTTTAAGTCCTTCCTTCCCTCACTTGGGGAGGAAAAGATGCTTTGTGAAATCTAGGATGCCACATTCCAAGTCTCTGTAGGGACTCAAATTTCACTGTCCCCAGACAACCTTTTTCACCTTAAATTACATGGTATGAAGCCTACAAGCTCCAAAAATAAAACTGAGGCATCAATGGGTAACCATTAATTCTGCAGTGATGACACTGAAGGGCGCAGCAGGCATACTCAACAGTTGCAACACAAGGAAGGAAACCAGATCTGCCCCAAACTTGGTGTATAAATGTAGCTCGCTTTGAGGCAAGATTCTGAGCAAAGTCAATTTTTTCACAGAAAGCAGGTGAGAGGAGCTCACCTGGGAATTGGAGAGGCTTACCTGGGAATGGAGGGCTCGCTTACGGAAGAACCGCTCAGGGCAGTGACCGCTGTAAGGGAACTCATGCTGGTACCAGGAGACACTGTGATCTGACAGAGACAATCCAATACGTTGTTAGAGAACTTTGCTAACAGGCATTCTGCTTGAATGCAAACACTAACTAGGCCTGCCTTTCTCAAGATTACTGCCAGCTTTCATGACCAACGTTTTTTGACCCTGGGCACAAGCTAATTAGTCTTCTAAGACCTTCCTCATTTCCACTTGAGGATTGCAAGACTGCTGATGGGGAGCTAATACTGTGTCCGACCCCACTAGCACTTTTTCTTTTGCAAACTGAATTTCACAGAACCTCAGGCATGATGCTGAGAGAAGGAAAAAGAAATGCTGACAGTGCAAAGTAGAAACCCCTACAGGCAATGTTCACAGTCATAAGGAAGGAGATTCAGGAAGCTCTCTGTAGAGAAATCAGGTGCAAAAAGTCTTGGGTCTTTTGATATCTACTTCCTTTTTATGGTTTTGAAGCCCCCACTTAAGGGCTCACATTGGAGGCAACTCTATAAAAGCTGAAAACCCACTGGTCTACACTGATTGGTAGTGGCTCCTCAAAACTTCAAGCAAGGGGTCTTTACCAGTCCTAAATGGAGACAGCAAGGACTGAATTAAAGACCCTCTGTGTATAGCAGGATACAAGCTGTGGCCTGCTTGCTTTCTCTTCCACCAACTCCATAAGACAAATCAAGAGTACTCCTTAGCTTCCAAAACTCCCAAGTTCCACACATTCAATTCTTCACATTTTCTAACAGGAGAACTGCCAAAGCATATCCCAGAACATTTCCACATTTCTCCCTCTGTCCCTGCCCATCCACAGCAGTTACCTGTTGCAGAGATGCGCTGGGAGTCATGAACGCATCCGGGGTCATCAGCTTGGGCTTTATGTCGTTTGAGGGGGAGAGGAAGTCCACAGGGACAGACAACTCTGAAATGCGGCGCAGATCAGGCTGTGATCCATGCACAGATCCCTTCTCCGATCCCAGCCCTTCTGTGCCCAGGTCAGCCAGATGATCTGGGAATGCTTCAGAGACACAAGTACAGATTAACCACTCGTACAAAATTTGTCATTACAAAATGTTATGAATGATATCCTGCTAAAGGGGAAGATGCCAGACTCATAGAGAGCACAATCCTAACCATCTCTACTCAAAAGTAAGCCCCATTGTGTTCAATGAGTCTTACTCCCAGGAAAGTGTTTTTAGGATTGCAGCCGGAGAGAGGCAAATATTACTCTGATACCCAAAGAAGGACAACAGTTGGATGATATAAGAAAAGATAGACCTACCGTATATACTCGTGTATAAGCTGACCCGTGTATAAGCCGAGGCGCCTAATTTTACCACAAATACTGGGAAAACTTTTTGACCCGAGTATAAGCCGAGGACAGGAAATGCAGCAACAGCAGGAAAGTGTGGCTGGCTTTGTAGTCTTAGAGCCCAATCCTGGGCATGTCTACTCAGAAGTAAGGCCCACAAAGAAGTATCTGAGTCTGAGAAGGGGCTTGGCTGCAGTGAGCTCCATGTCTTGCCGCCGCACGCCTCCTCTGCAGCCCGGAGAGCCAGCGCCAGCAGCTGGAGAGGCTGCAGAACCTCTGAGGGCACGCGCTGGAGGTCGCGCCTGCCATTTTTCTTAATTTTTCTTTACTTAAATTTTTTATTCGGCGTATAAGCTGAGGTGGGTTTTCGGGCTCATTTTTTGGGCCCGAAAAACTAGGCTTATATGCAAGTATATATGGTATTTCATTGTTAAACAACTATAAGATTTTTACAATAATTCTAGAAGAGAGAATGAAGATTTACATAACTTAGTTCATGAAGATCAAACTGGTTCTTTACCCAAAAGATATATGAAAGACAATGTCAGTTTTATAGAACATTTTAATAAATTTTCTGACAGGCAGGTCACTCTGATATTCCGAGAGGCATGAAAAGCTTCCAACAACCTTAACTGGAGTTTCCTGTTTGAAGTTTTGGAAAATAAGATTGGAGTTACTGTATTTACTCAAATTATAACGCTCAACTTTTTCAGCTGAATTCAGCCTCCAAAATCAGAGTGCACATTAGATTCAATGTTAATTAGAATTGAGTAAATACGGTATTTGATTATAAGTATAGGGTGCGCATTATATTCAATGTGCATTATTTTCAAGTAAATACGGTAATTTTCTGAAACTGATAAAATCAATTTATAATACACAGTGAGCTTGAATGGTTGTGAATAAGAAGATTAATTTTTGACAGACCCTTCCCTCCACACACAACTTCAGATGGGGAAGAAGGGCTGTTACACAGCTGATAAAACCTTAGCTGATAAATTACATGAGCTTTAGGGTGCAATCCAATGCCTATCTACACAGAAGTCCCATTATATTCAGTGGGGTTTATTCCCAGTCTGCATCAGATCGCAGCCCAAATTTAAACACACAAATTGGTTGAAGTCGCAGAATCGTAATTTTCTGATAAAACACCAAAATCAAGGACTGTTACACCAAGCTGCCTAAAATCCTGAGTTGAACAGAGGAATTTAACATGAGAACACTCACCAAATCCTTCATGGGAGCTATGGGGTGGTATGGGAGCTGTGTCTGGACTATGAAGAGGCTGAAACCGGATCTGCACATCCTGAAGAGCCCTGGAAGATTTACAGAGATTGCTTTGGTTGCCAACCCTTCCCTCACTTCATTGGGCAAGAAAGGACCCAACATCAAGGCTGACCCGAGGATCGAGACCACCACTTTCATCTACGCTTCATCTTTTACCACTTCCCCCTTTCCACAATACTTCTGCTTCTGTAAGGGAAGCAAGGATGGAGGTAGGCACCTCTGCCAATATGCTGCAAGAGTTGATGCTATAGGTGGGCTGCAGCTGGCAAGTTTCTCAATTCCCCAAGAAAAATTCCCTCTACTGTGCAATATCCCAGTTACCACAACAAAATGGAATTAATTGCCGATATGCACAAGTGCAGAATATTGGCCTTTTTTTGACACTCAATTGGAAATACTTTGGCACAAGCGACCCACACTCTTGATTTAACTCTTTGATCTAAGTCTACGGTAGGAAACAGTCAGGAAAACCTCTTGTTGGAAAGCAGTGCAGTTAAGACATGGTATAGTCCCACCTTGAAATGGCAACTAGTAAAAGGCAAATGACCCATGAAATACTCACTTGGTATGGACGCAGAAGAGTTTGATCAGCACTCCTGCTGCGGATTCGACAGTTCCAGAACCTTGAGTGCTTTCTGGAAAACAACAAAGTTCAGTGATAACTCGGTTAAAAAGTAGCCTGGATTGTGAGTGTTTTGCAATATTGGTTTGTAAGCAATGTCTTGCAAAAACGAGCAAGACATCTAGACTTATGATGCCAGTTTGCCTCAGCGCTGGCACTGAAGCAGACTAGCATCTCCAGCTTGGGGGTACCAGGCTGCCTCAGACAATTCATTCTGTGCGCACGGAAGGGGTGCAAAACGAATTGCCCGAGTTTCCATTGTTTCTTATGGCAAAACTCAATTTGATATGTGAGCATTTTGGATTACGATCATGTTTCTGGAACGGATTATGTTCGTAAACCAAGGTACCACTGTATTAGAATGGGACAAAAGGAAGGAGGAAACATAACTTTCCTTCTTGTCCAGTTTGTAAGCACCAACATGCTAAACAACCAAGACCACAAGAATGATGACAGCTCCCAACGCTCTGCAAGCCACCAGTTACAAACATCCAAGAAAAGCTACTAAAGTAACATTTAGCAAGGTCCTCAAGAACTTTCAGTCCAATCTTGTGCATGTCTACCTAGACATCAGTCTCATTCTAGTCTATGGGTCTTACTCCCAGGAAAGCGTACATAGGATTGCACTCTAAGAGCCTCTTCAGTGGGGAAACCTTCCCCTAAATGAGGAAGGACAGGAGAGCCTACATTGGCTAGAAACAACTGCACAAAGGTGCTCTAGGGCTAAGTGTGTGCTGCTTTACAAGTCAGGGAGGCATGTACTACTCTAATATTCAGATGCCCAAGAAGGGAGACTATGGCTGAATTAAGAATGTACCACATGATGGCTTGAGGTACAGTTTAAAAATGAAATAATTTGGGCTACCTCAGACCGAAGAGGTAAACCTACACAACATCTTAAGACACGATAGCAAGCATCTTCCCCCTCCTTGCTTTGGGAAATGCCCGTTGCTACTCACCTGCATTTAAGCCGTCTGTCTCTTCTTCGGCTGGCAGAACTTCTGTGTGTCTCAGTCGGCAGCGGCTCACTACCTGGATGCCAAAGCTCAGGACTGGATGGGTCAACAGGAACTCTGAGATGGAGCTGAAATAAGCCTTGCCCTCCTCCTGGTTCTGCACTAGTTCCATCACATACAACACCTGGGAGGAAGGCACCAGAAAAACACCTTCTAGCCATCAAATGCCCAGAGCACTTCCACAGGAAGAAGCAAAACATGGTCCTGTATCTCCACCCAGGAAAGTGCTTAGGCAGCCTACAACTGGATGGAGTGCAACCAACCTACTTCCCAATCTCGACAGAAGAGATAGCCAGCTGCACCTACATGAGTTCTGGACCGTGTCAAAACATGGAAATTAAATTCAATGCTCAGTTAGGGTTGCCATAATTCTCTTCCGCAAAATTGGGACCTGGACGCTCCATCCCATTTGCCAGTATGTAAGCACAATCCCCCAAAATCAGGATTGTCTGTTCTTTGGACATATGGCAACCCTATGCTCAACATAAGGTCAGACTCTTTCAGTGTAGCAAAGCAAAATCTGGTTTAGCCAATTAGCCGAGTCAACATCTAGTCAACATCTCCAGGAAGGTCAATGCATGAAAAGCATGCCCAACCCTTGAGCCAACTGTGGTGGCTAAACGACAGATCACCTTCCCTCATCCCACACTGAATATCTGCTAATGCCTACCTTTCTCTGAACATCACTCAGAATCAAGTACTCGGCTGAGAGATCCAGGCAGGCCTTCAGGCTAGGAGGGACGCTCATGGAACTGAATATATCTGGAGAAAACCTGAAACGCCCCATTGAAAAACAAGAACGTTACTGGCCTTGTATTTAACAAAACATAGCTTAGTAGAAGAGATTTGTGAAATTAAGAGGGATATGGGGAAAAAAACCTCTGATGAAAGCTTGCATTTAATGTAACATGGGAAAAGGACACTTTAAAGAGAGAAGGGAGGCAATGGTCCCTCCTTTCCAGATGAATGACCCCCTGACAAATTAATGCCAGCTGCATAGCGACATGGCTGACAACTGCAACACACCATGCTCACCGGACAGTCTGTAGACAGGTCCATGATACGGTACACCACATTTTCAGCTCTCGATTCTGATCTGCACCCGTGATGAGAAATCGCCAGAAAGGAACTCTGTGGAAACAAAAGAATAACTGAGAAAGCAGCAGCACCAATGGGAGAAGACTTGTCTGGGAACTCCAGGTGGCTAATGCCCTAAAGATCTAAAACCATCTTTTATGCCTTCCCCTGTGCTCAGAATTCAGTACACAACACCTAACTGGATTGGTGTGTATAAAATAAGACTCATTCCAGTTTGCAGGTTAAGCAAATCAGAAGCAAAAGGAAGCAATGCTGTGGCTGGCTACTATCCATACTCACTCATGTGCCTTTCAAACCCATTCATGCAGAAGTGAAGCTTCTCACCAAAAATCCAAGAGTACAGACAGATCTCTAAGGAAATAATAGCCCTGGTCCATTTTGCTGTTATTTTCCTGCACAGAGGACAGAAGGCTGCGTTCACTCTGACCTGGACAGGAATGCAGCTCAGCCGACCGATGCCTATTCTGTGCTCTATTTGGGAAGGAAGAGACCTCTGTATCCTGCTTTCACTTTTTCCTACACCTAGAGAAATCTTCTGACAATATATTTTAGAATTCTTAGAGCTCCAGAATGACATTCATTGCCAGCATAGGGCTACTTTCTGACAAACTCTGATAGTCACTCACAAAACAAAGTCAGGGGGACAAACTACAAACAGAGGTTGTAATAACTCTCTTCTCACAGCCAGAGAAGAATATCATTTCTTGGGAACCTGTTTTTTGGGCATAGCAATGAACTTTCTTGGGAAAATGCCACTTTGTTATTTGCTCACAGATGTCAATCCTGAAATCAGAACCAAAACCATCTTACTCTGGATCTTGTTTCTTATGGTTGTCACAGAAAAGCAGGCAGGAGAGAGGTCTGCCATCATGGGGTTTCCATTCATGGAGGCACCTAGGGAGGAATCAGATGGTGGCGCAAGTGGTTAAGACACTGTGCCTGTTAACCAGAAGGCCGGGGTTTGAGACCTGGGTCCCCACAAGATGAGGATTTCCTGCTACAAGCAGGGGGTTGGACTAGATGATCCACTGGGTCCCTTCCAACTCTATGATGCTATGCTATGAAAGATAAACAATGGCTGGTAAGCCTGCCTCCCCTCCCCACCCCCCAATATCAGGGAAGGTCTTGCATCTCCTACAGAAAATTTTATGCATGCTAATTCAAAACTCTCTTTACCCCATCTCCTTCTTCTGAAATTACCTTGGTTCATCTTGCCCCTCTATGTAGATCTGCCAAAATTTGACATAGCCATCATGGCTTGCTGTGGCCAAGACGGTTCCATCCGGAGAAAGGGCTCCTTCACTCAAGCGCTGACACAGGAACAAAGGAAAAACATCAGCCTTGAACCCAACACTCACTCAACCTTGTTCAATTATGAGACAACTGGCCCCACCTCTCCGTTTACTTAACTCCACATGGTCTTGCTACCTATTTTAAGGAAAAACCTTTAATTCCATCACCATTAGTAGGACTAAGCCAAGACACAAGGCCTTCCCAATCCCATCTGTCTTGTAAACAGAGGCTGAAAAGTCAGATTAGACAATAATAATCATAATAAAATGAAAATAAAATGAGACCACCCACTGGTCTCATCAGCCACATTCAGGTCTCCACAACACCGAAATACTGTGAAGTTAACAGATTAATATCTCTCTTACTGTGCTATGTCCTTTCACCACAATAAAACCTTCTTTGATACTGGTCACTTCCACAGGCCAGGAACTGTGATTGGCTCGAATTATATCAAGATCCCATACTTCTGCCTAGAAAAACAAAGATAGGGAAGAGTTTTAGGCCCTCTTCTCAAATGATAGGACTACTTTACAACTCACAGTCAGTGAAACTGCACAGCTGCACAGCATTCAAGGGATGTAAGTGATGCAATTTGAATCAGTACTATTCTTGGTCAAATCCTAATGAAATTACCAGGTAAATAGTCCCGTGTGCCCACTGGCATGTAGGTACTATGGTGACTGATAGTCTTAAAGGCACAGGGCATGTTTAGGATAAAGTATATTCCACCCCCACCCTGCTTTTGGGGGTGTCCAAACCCCAACCTGGGGGGCCAAATGCAGCCTGATCCTCCAGATCAAATACACTCTATCTAAATTTATTCAAATTTGAAATGTAAATCATTTTCCCCAATATAATGTCAGAGACGATACGGCCCTCATGACAAAATGTTTGGATACCCCTATTTTACACAAACATCCAAAGTGGCTTTGAGCTGTGCCTCAGTCACAAAATCTGGAGAAACACACTTGCCTCGTTCCTGTATCAAAACAGATTTGTTCAAAGCTAAGGCTTGACCTCCTTAGGGAGGCTACTGGTTGACATAATACAGGAAAAGAAACTGACCTTTCCAAACATGCTGGGCAAACACACCACACTCAATGTACATGTGGATCTCATGCTTCTCCACAGATTTGTGGCTGTACAAGAATTTGGTTAACAGCCATATATGCATATCACACTTGAAAACAGGGCTCCAGTTCTTGAGAATCCGTACCTTTTTTAAAGCTGACTATAAACCCCAACATTTTAAAGGTGCCCCTTTGCCCTCTTAACAAGTGGGATATATGGGATTTCGTTGACAATTATTCTGGGCATTTTTTCCATCTTCATGCCAAGTGTATCTCTACCTAAGTATCTTGTTAAGTGACACTGCCTTAGAAAGAAATAAAAGCTGCTTACCCTATCCTCGTGCAACAGTGCCAGAGTTTGGCTGCCCTCTTCGCAGTTCTCCTCGTTCTCATCCGGGATAAACGGACACCATATAATTCTCCGAAAGCTGTTCAGAGGAGTCCCATCTGGTCGCTTGATATTTACCAAAATCTCCTCTCTGATCTCCAAGTTAAGAAATGGGTATGTATTGTTTTTAGCTTTATAACTCAAAAACAATGCAACACATGCAGATCCAAACCTCAGATAAATGGACAGTCCCACTCACTGGCTTATCTCAGATACAATCAAAATTAACTGCAAATTTGAATAAAGCTAAGGCTGCTTGACTCCAGCAAAGAGGAAGGTGGACCACATTTTCTGAGAAACTTCATAGAAATGAATAGTATGATTCTTGAATCTCACCTGACTGCACACCGGATGTGTTTTCAAGAAATTACCTTTTAAACTAGAATTTCACATTATTGAAAAGCAAGGAAGATGGAGAAAAACTAGCCCTCCCAGAATGAATAAGCCATATGCCTCAACTGGTTGGTTCAAGCCCTGATGCCCCTTCCTTATTTCTACCGCTCAAAACCAATTCCAAAAATGAAAATTAGGAGAGATGTCTAGTGGACTCTGCCATATACACTCTCTCCCTACTTGCCAAATGCAAGGACTGCTATGCTACCCATTTTATCATCACATAAAGGGTGGTAATAAGGGCTGTGGGTGGCGCAAGTGGCTAAGACACTGTGCCTGTTAACCAGCAGGCCAGGGTTCGATTCCCGGGTCGGCCCCACAAGACAGAGTGAGCTCCTGTCCTTAGCCCAGCTCTGTGACGCCAGCTGGATCCACTGGACTAATTCAGTGGTGTGGAGAGGGGGCATTTGCTGCTTGGGTAACAGTCTATCCTCCATAACAATCTAACCGAGGCTTTTGTGCTTCGCATGCAGCGTATGCAGCGCTGAGCACGATACCATAGTCTTTTAAGACTGACAGAGGCCTGCTTTTTTTTTAAAGGGTGGTAATCTATGCTTTTGAAATGCCTTGGCAAGACCCAGATTATAGGGGTATTAAACCTGGATCAGACAGAAGAAGGAAAACCAAATAGAAAGCGAAAAATCAAAGAGCACTAAAATAATGAGACAAGTCCTTAACCCAAGGAACACTCTTTTTGGAGACAGAATGCAATGAATCTCACTTGCTGAATAGGTAAGAAATGTACCAATATACAATACTGAAACCCTGGCAGACATAAGTTAAATATTTTGCATGAAACTGCCAGTTTATAAAGAGAGTGATTCTCTATTATGGCCAAGATGTCAACCTCTCTAAACTGCAGAGCAGACCTGCCCCTATATAACTAATGTTACAACATGCATCCTTCAAAGCTTAATTGGAGAAAGAAGATACTGGATTTTTCCGTTCTCCATGGCCAGGCACCAAACGAAGAAATTGCCAGCTTCATCCAGGCAGGCCAGCTGGTTGGAGTTGAGGTGGGCAAAAGCGAGGTCTGCTACTCCACCTGTGAAGCCTTTCAGCAGGGTCCGCTCCGCAGTGTTGACACTCAAGACCCGCACCATAGCAGAACCGTTGCTGGCACCTGTCGGAAGGACAAGGAGAACATCAGTCCATGGGCCTAAAGCACTGACAACAACTGTAAACCCACCACCCACTCCATCAGCCTGTGCTGAAAGCACTTAGGCAGATATCTCACTCACCTCTAATGGCATATGCCAGATAGGCGTTTGACACAGCTATCAAATTGCCATAGTAATATTTCTGCTCCCAGTCATACCTGGCCACGGGTTGGATTTTTACCTGGGTGATAAGAGAACATACATTTTAATATATACGTATTAAAGATAGTTTGGCAACAAAGAGGAAAGCAAGAGAAGGGCAAACACCCTTACAGTGAAGAAGAGAGAGGAAAAGTGAAAATCCAGGCCTCAGGAAATGGTGTTTCAATAAGGCTTGATGTTGCAAGACCAAACTGACATTCCCTGTTTTTACCTTGTTGCTGCCTCTGGCTTTACTTGTGATGCTGGAGTCACTGCTGGCCACAATTTCAACATCTTTAGCTACAATCACCATACAGGTGGAACTGTCATCTCCAGAGAGGCAGCTTTAAAAAGGGGGGGGGGGAGGAAAGAGAGGAGAAATGTTAAAGCTTAAGGCATCTAAATGAATGACTGTCGCTCTCATAGTGCTAGTTCAGCACTAACTAACTTTAACTTTAACATTAGTTCAGCATTAACTAACTTTAGTAAGTTCTGAAATTAAACGGAGACAACAGCAAGGACTTCTCAAAGTGTCACATCTTCTGCCATTGGAGTGGTTTGGTCCTTACTCCAAGTTAAGGAAAATCTGTGTAATTCATAGACAACCATCAGTGGGGGAACTCCAGCATGTTCCCAGAGTGTGCCAGTTGGATTTGCTGCTCTATCCTACACAACCAAGTACTCTCAAAGAAGTTGCAACAAGAGATATAGGAGGAAAACTCTGAAAAGCTGCAACTCCTGTTCTATGGGTATCCACCCGTATACCCGAACACCCAGGTGCCCCTATTACCACAGTGGAAGCTTTTCTTCCCCATTTGTCTTTCCTGCCAGAACTACACAAAAGCAAGACCATTTGTATAGCTGCATACCGTTTGGGAAACAACATGAATCAGAAGTTACAAAACACTACACCAGGAGCTGCCAAACCCCGGTGTGTGAGCTGGACCTAGGTGCAGCATGGTGGCGAAACTCACTGTTCCACATGACAATCAGTGCTCATTAGTTCCAATTTTTATATAGACTCATGCCAGACTGCCTCTTCCACCAGGGTGTCAAAGGGCAGAGGTTTATGGGTCAACGTGAAGCAGAAACAACTGCCAAGTCTGTGAGAAGATCAGGGGCAATGAAGGCTAGATGTGGCCGGAATGGTAATGCTTCATCACTGCCACGTCCAGAGCATCTTGGAGGGGAATGGTCCACAGATTAGAGACTACTGATCTTGATCATGGTGTTCAAACTTAAAACTTTAGTGCTCATGGACCTTTAACAATTGTGTAGAAGTGGAAATTTCAGCAGGTACAGCTTATGATTTGTGAGATTAAAGCTGAAATTCCCTCCTTTCCACAATTCCTAAAGGTCTAAGAGCACTGAATTTGAAAATTTGGGCACCCCTGATCTAGACCACCAAGAATGAAGTCTCCATTACCACAATCTCTTCATCTCTTCAGAAGAAAAGCAGAATAAAATTACAGAAAGGCTGCGATCCTAAAGACACCTTCCTGGGAGTAAGACCCATTGAACACAATGGGGCTAACTTTTAAGAAGACATGGTTAGGATTGTGTTCTAAATTACTGTGTGAATTTACCTGACTTTCTGCTGCACAGGGCATTCCTTCAGTAGCTGGGCGACACATTAGCTCAAACATCAGCTTAAATAAAATAGCTCAAGAACTTTCTGGAGTCCAGTCACCATAAGCCAGTGATCAAGGACAAACCAGAAATCAACCCTACAGAGGCGGGATTGCTTGCTGAGTTGCTGATCAATAAGTTTATTCTGTAAACCCGTATCAAATACACCTTGGGAGCTCAGCTTGCCTCCCCTTGCAAAGATACCTACATGACCTGCTTCTCTTGCAATGCTCCCAGGGGAACCGTCTGGGGCACTGGCTTGGCCAAGGAAGTTCCATCTCCAGCTGCGATGGGATCCGGCACCAGCAGGCCATTCAAGTCTCCATTGTATGAACTGGGTGTTCTCTGGTTTTCATTCACTGAACCTGAGTGAGTGGGAAAAACAGCACATTTACTCCTGCTTGCAAAACAGGCATGTGAATTTTTGGGCCTGTCAGTCTCCCAATGAAGAACCCACTGTCTGAGAAGAGTGCAATATGGGAGAGAATGATCTCATTGAGGAGAAACATAAAGAACCCCTCTGTTTGGCACAAGCAAATGGTTCTGCTGCCTTTCTACCCAAATAACTTCTTCTGCAAAGGAGAAGTAAAAAAAAATGGTAGCCACATGATGTACGAGGCTCACAACCGAAACTGTGATCTAAGGAAACAAAAAACAGCTTGAATCTTGGAAGACGCATCTAAACTGAACCACTGGCTCAATAAGCGCACTGGCTCGTGCTGCATTCCAAAGTCATAACCAAGCTAGCAATTCTTTCCACTGAAGCCTGATTTCTAACCACAGCTTGATATCCAACCACTGATATCCAACCACCAAAGGCACACAAATCCACTCGCCTTGCCGACAATATGGAATTGTTGCCACCGGACATGATGATCTGCTAAGTTTGCACCCATCAGATTTTGCAAATGGGTGAAGACAGAGGTGGCTAAGCAGGACAACCTTGACCAAGGAAGCATCTAAGCCTTCTTTTGAGTGTGCTGTTTAAATAAAAACAGCAGCGAGCAGAAGACCTGCCAGCCTCTAATCAAGATATGGGGGTGGGAATGAAACTTTAACATTGCAAAACAATTACATAGGCTCTGCAAATATAGGCTCTGCAGAGAAGCAGATGCATTCCTGACCACATGTTCCAAAGCTTTTAGGACAGATAAGGGTGGCATTTACTGAATGTGCAGAATTGCCTATTTATTTCAGGATGGTTAAGGACAGTAGCCAGGAATACAACTTGGGACTAGAGTTCATTTTCCAGACAAAATACAGTACAAGTAAATTTATACAAATGAAGAGCATCTCTCCTACTTGATAAATATAAATATCTTTTTACTTGGATACTACTCATAGATTACTTGCTTCTTTGGTGTAAAATCTAAATAATCAAGGACTTCACTGCCTCTTCAATTTGTTTGATTTACTTGCAAGGCTATTCAACCTAAATTATCCTAATTCAACCTAAATTACGTTTTGCGATCTGATATGCAACATGAAACAATAGAGTAAGTTTTCCACCTTCTCAGCATTCAGGAAAGGATAGTAAGAGTTATAAAGGCACAGAAAAGAAAAGTACAGAGAAAAGTAAGAGCTACTTTCTACTTTCCTGCAAAATAATTAGTGCAAATTGATTTATCAATTATTTTACTGCTATGGTGGAACATCGTGCAGCATCCAGCTCACATTCTCCCCTGTGTTGTCAGTACCTTGAACATTACATATCCTTCTTGGAAAGAGAAAAATATATTAGAGATTTAGGCTGCAATCCTAAAGACGCTTTCCTGGAAGTAAGACCCACTGAACACAATGGTGCTTACTTTTGAGTAGACATGGTTAGGATTGTGCTCTTAGGCAGGTTTCCAGGAGAGCCTTCGCATAAATACAGCCAGTCTTTGGTGTCATGGCTTGCTAGCAACCAAGCGGCATCACCCTGCACAGCAGAGATGGGCGAGGTTGTGGTAGGAAATGCCAAGAATCACAGCACACCACACTCATGAAATGGTTGCGCTGCAGGAGCCATGAAAAACCACTGTATGGAAGAACTGGACAGAGAGGAGGGATCAGACCAAACACTGGCAAAGCAGAGGTTGAGATGAGAAATCCAGGCTGCTCCTTAGAACTATAGGGTGTCACTGCTTTAATGCCTGAAGGAAAGACAACATACCCTACAATCCAGAGTAACTACAGGAGCACTTAAGAGACTTTATGTTTACCTGTAGTTACTGCATCACGTAGTTAAAACAGCCTAAGGGCTGCGGGTGGTGCAAGCTGTTAAGACGCTGTGCCTGTTAACCAGCAGGCCAGGGTTCAAGACCTGGGTCAGCCCCACAAGTCAGGGTGAGCTCCTGTCCTTAGCCCAGCTCTGCGACACCAGCTGGATCCAATCGTATCGGCTCTGCCTTTCCATTGGACTAACTCAGTGGCGTGGAGAGGGGGCATTTGCTGCTTGGGTAACAGCCTATCCTCCATAACAATCTCACCCAGGCTTTCGTGCTTCGCATGCAGCGTATGCAGCGCTGAGCACAATCCCATAGTCTTTCAAGACTGACGGAGGCCTGCTTTTTTTCGTTAAAACCTATGGGAAATTCATATTGCAATCCAGAGCAAATTGTTCTTACACCAGAGCAAGGACTCCCTGTAGTTACTCTGGATTGCACCCATAGCCTCAAGCAGCAATGCAACTCAGATGCCAACACTGTTCACAAAGGAAGAAACTCTGCACACTATGCATTAAATGCTATAATACACACCATGTTTCTCCACTATTTAAAACCATCCACCTGCTCACAGTATCCAGACTGGAATTTAAAAGCAAGATGGCTCCTCCTAGATACTGATGCAATAAAATATAAATCTGGGTAACACTAACCTGTTAAGAACCATCTCCAAAGCTTAATCTCTTCCAACACTGACACATCGGAGTTAAACACTGCTGGTGACAATTCCAAACTCCTGAGAACAGATTTTAACCGTGGTCCATATACCACAGGCAGTCACTGGGAGGTCCCACAGAAGGCGGTACAGGTCCAACCTTGTTATACATTGATTTTTTATACACCAATTTGACTCAACACGAATGACCACTGCAAATCATAGATTAAAAACCTGCTTTTCTACTGTGGTAGACTGGCAGGCATGCAATCAAACCATTGCAGTTAAGGAGCAAGAAATCTGAAAGTGAGTCTTTAATCCTATTTTTCCACTGTTTTCTTTAAACATGGATTTTTTACTCTACAGGAGGTTCTAGAACGGAACCCTTGTGGATAACAAGGGACACCTGCATAGTATTTTCACTCTCTTAGCATATGCCTCATTCAAAAGGCCTCCATCGCAGACTCCATATCAGATATGGTTGCGGAAAGACATTTCCAAGAATGGTGAGTTATTCAGGCATTGTATACTCAGATCTCTTGCATAAAAATAAGGAGGTGGACTCTGGCCAATATCTGATTATATAGTTTTGGGAACAACTATTAGGTCACTGCCTTCTTTAGAACTGCTAGACCTGTTTTTCCAAGCCCCAAAATAAGGATTTTCCCAGAAAATTATGGAAAGGTTCTCTCAGTGCCCTAAATGAACGGTAATCTGATCGGAATACGTATAAAAGTTAAAGGTAAGATACAGAAACACTTCCTACAATGATTGTGAAGTATATGAACACTTCCAACTTCCCCAGTTCAGTAGAAGAGATACCAGCTGTGTATCAGTGAAACAAAAAACTAATAGTTGGGTACAGAATCAGAGTTTTACCCTACAATCCAGAGTAACTAAGGGAGCATGTAAGAGACATTACATGCACCCATAGTTACTGCACCACCTAGTGAAAACCTATGGGAAATTCATATTGAAATCCAGAATAAATTGTTCTTACACCAGAACAAGAACTCCCCGTAGTTACTCTGATTGCACCCTTAGTTTTGGCTGCATAAGTCTAATCAGACATAATTCTAACAGGATGGTTTTGCCAGACTGAATCTGAGTACTTTTATCAGCAATGAAATTGCATACTTGTCATAAGCTGTGGAGCCATTGATGGGTTTCCAGGCATTGTAAGAAATGCTGGACAATAACAAGGAAATCCATGTGCAAGCATATTTAAGAGCAACCAAGGGTTCACAGACACAGGGCGCAATCCTAACTTACTTTCCAGCACTGACATAAGGGAAATGCAACTCTGAGTTAAGGGAACAAACACTGCCTTACCTGAGGAGGCCATTGTGACTCACCCCCTCACTGCAGGACGCATCATGTGCCCCAATGGCATGACTATGCCAGTGCTAGAAATGCACTGACAATTACCATTATGGGTGGCACCAGTGACCGGTAAGATATTTGGTGTACCCCTTAGGTTGAAGACCACTGCTTTAAAGGAATAAAAGTGATGTGGAGGGAGGTGGAGGGAGAGAAATATGTGTCAGAGAGAACTACAAGCATCCTTCACTTATTGGACCAGTTAGGGATTGAAACACTGTCCAAAAATGAAAACCGTTGAAAAGTAGAACCCAGTCTTTTTCAGCTTCCAACTGCAAAATTGCCACTGAAAAGGTCTTAAATATCACTTGCAAAAGCCTAATAATGCATGGCCAAAATACACAACAAATTACAGTAAAATGAACAAAGGCATGTGTGAGTAGTGAGTATCTCATGTATCTGAATGATGGTTATTTACTGAAGAAAATCATAAGGAAATGCCAAAAACAGTGTGATCGCATCACATGCAAATCAAGATCAGGGAAGACAATTTTCGCCTTTAGAGTAGACCAAGAGAGATAAGTTGAAAGAGTGGAACATGTGTTGAATGAATGAGACCTGTTTATAATTGAAAGGCGTTGAAAGAGTGGAACCATCAGAAAACAAACCATCTGGATTTATTTTGGATGCTGTAAAAAAAGAGCTAATTGGTAAATGCTACCAATAGAGCACCATCTACCCATCACCATCACTGTTTTTGCAGGATGTAATAAAAAGTGTAATATAAACCCAGTGTTGCATAAAGTAGCGCAATTAAACTAAGAGCACAATCCTAACCATGTCTACTCAGATGTAAGCCCCATTGTGTCCAATGGGTCTTACTCCCAGGAAAGTGTCTTTAGGATTGCAGCCTAAATTAAATAAAACGAAATAAACTAAATAAAAACTAAAATATAAACCCATTGCCATATTATTATTCTGAAATAGCGTGTTGTTGTATGCTGTAAAATTCAATTTTGCACTTGTGCATTACAACCACCAGTAAACATTTTGTTACTCCCAACACTTTTTTAAATAGGGATTTGATGGCGCATTAGATTTGAGTAAATACAGGTATATTTGTTTCAAATTTAAATACAGTGGCGCCTCACGTAACACATTTAATTCGTTCCGGAGGCATGTTCTTTATGTGAAACATTCTTTACATGAAGCGGATTTTCCCATAGGAAATAATGGAAACTCAAACGATTGGTTCTACAACCCCAAAAATATTCATATAAAAATATTAACTGGATGCAAAAATGATAACAGAACACTGGGATTGAATTCAAAACATGCATTCAGTGTGCATGATCTTATGAAGTCTGCTTAGGCTGCAGTCCTAAAGACACTTTCCTGGGAGTAAGACCCATTTAGCACAATGGAGCTTACTTCTGGGTAGACATTGTTAGGGGGCTGCAATCCAACAAACCTTCAGAGTGTCTCCCCACTTTCTCCTTCTCTCCATCCTGAGCCTCTCTCTCCCCTGCTCCCTTCTGGCCAACCCTGAGCTGCTTCCCTCTTCTCCACTGCTCTTCTCTCCCTCCGGCCACAGGAGGAACAGCGCGGAAGTGTTGCTTTCACTATGGGCAGGTGCACTAGGCAGCCCTGACGCTATTTAAACAAGCTGCCGGCCAGCGCGTCTGCCCCAACTGCCAACGAATGTGTTCTTTACATGAAGCATGTTCTTTACGTGAAGCAGAATCCTAGAGAAATTTTTGTTTGTTACGTGAAACATACTTTATGTGAGGCGTTCTTTACGTGAGGCGCCACTGTACTGTATAGCCTGCTACTGCCAAATATACCTATAATACACCAAATATACCTATAATGTCTAATGTAACCTGAGATGGGATTTTCCTCCATTTAAAAAAAATTGTCTAATCCCCACTATAAAGGCATATAGGCCAAGTGCTATCACTGTGGCAGGGAGTTCCACAGATTGTGTTATAATTAAATCATGAACGTGAATATTTTTAACGTCCAAAAGGAAAGCTATTAAGTCTGTAGCCTTAAATACTTAGGTAAGAGCCATACTACAGACCCATATAATCCACCTTCCTGCACCCCTTAGAGGCCCACCACATAGAGTACAATGTGGAGGGGGGGTGTTGTTCTCAGATAAGGGTGCAAAGGATGCAAACCCTAATATAGTGGATAATGAAAAGGCAATCCTTTTAACAATTATAAATAATTTTAAAAGGGAAATTGGAAGCAATTCTGATTTCCCACATGGAACTGAAGCCTCTGCATGGCTACAAAGAAGTAAGGGCACAATCCAGAGTAACTACGGGGCGTCCTTGCTCCGGTGTAAGAACAACTTACTCTGGATTGCAATATGAATTTCCCATAGGTTTTCATTGGGTGGTGCAGTAACTACGGGTACATGTAAAGTCTCTTATGTGCTCCCGTAGTTACTCTGGATTTGGGGGTTTGGCCCATTATGTTCAGTGGGGAAAGTATGGATGGGATTGTATCCTAAGGCTGCAATCCTAAATACCCTTTCCTGGGAGTAAGACCCATTGAGCACAATAGGCCTTGCTTTTGAGTAGACATAGTTAGGATTGTGCTCTATGCCTACTTAAGGCACAATCCTATGCATGTTTAATCTGAAGTAAGTCTCATTAGGTTCAATGGGGCTTTCTGCCAGGTAGGTATGGACACGATTACAGCATAAGACTAGAGGCCAACCCTATATGCGTCTACTCTGAAGTAAATCCTTTCAGATTCAATGAGGCTTACTCCTGCGTAACTGCTGAAAGGGTGGCACTCTCAGAGCCCAATGCTGTGCAGGACTACTCAGAAGTAAATCCTATTGTGCCCAAAGTGCTTACTCCAAGGTAAATATTGACAGGACTGCAGCCTGGGAGCACAATCCTGTTTGTCTACTCGGGAGTAAATCCTATTATTCTCAATGGGTTTACTTCTAGGTAAACATGCACAGGACTGTAGCTAAAGCCCAACCTAATCCTACGGAGGTCTACTCAGAAGTAAGCCCCATGATAGTCAATGAGGCTTACTCCCAGGTAAGTACAGATAGGATTGCAGCCTAAGCCCTGTTAGGGGGCCAATGCTATGGAGGTCTACTCAGGAGTAAGTCCTATTATGGTCAATGGGCTTACTCCTAGGTAAATATGGACAGGACTGCAGGCTCAGCCTAGGGCCCAGTCCTAGGGAAGTCTACTCAGAAGTAAGTCCCATGAGAGTGAATGGGCTTCCTCGCAGGTAAGTGTGGAGGGAGGGAGGGAGCGCAGCCTCCCCTCCCCGAGCGAGGCCACCGCTGAGGCTGAGGTCCCCCCGCCGACCCCAGGGGCCTCACCGCCCGGGCGGTCCAGCTTGAGGATGTCCCGGAGGTGCTGCGTGGCGTCCTCGATGTCGATGCTGGCGGAGGCCATGGCAGTCCCGCCCGCCCCACGCTCTGCCTCAGCCTCCGCTCAGACGCCGCCGCCACCCCCCGGAGAGGCCGAGCCCGCTCCCCGCCCACACTTCCGCTTCCGGTCCTTCCCGCTTCCCTCCCCGCCACTCCCAGCTCCGCCGCCCGCGTTCCGCCTGAAGTAGGACCCCGGCCGCAACCCACGCGCGCTTACTCGCGAGTAGCCCCACTGACTATCATAGGACCTGCTACTGAGTACACAAACAGGATTCGGCTCTCAGGCTGCAGTCCACCCACACTTTACTGGGAATAACCCCATTGACTGTAATAGGATTTACTCCTGAGTAGACAAGCAGGATTGGGCTCTTCTTGTCTATATTTACTTAAGAGTGAGCCCATAGCATTTACTCCTGAGTAGACAAGCAGGATTGGGCTCTTGTCCATATTTACTTAAGAGTAAGCCCATAGGATTTACTCCTGAATAGACAAGCAGGATTGGGCTCTTGTCCATATTTACTTAAGAGTAAGCCCATTGACTATAATAGAATTTACTCCTGAGTAGACAAAGAGGATTGGTCTCTCAGGCTGCAGTCCTGTCCATATTTACCTAAGAGTAAATGACTATAATAGGATTTACTGACTATAATAGGTTTTACTCCTGAGTAGACAAAGAGGATTGGGCTCTCAGGCTGCAGTCCTGTCCATATTTACATAGGAGTAAGCCCATTGACTATAATAGGATTTACTTCTGTGATTGGGCTCTCATGCTTCAATCTCACGAACTCTTTCTTGGGAGTAAACTCATTGTTAGCCAACTGACTTCAGTGAGACTTACTCCTGAGGAGACATGCCTAAAACTGGGTTCTGTCAGGCTGCAGTCCTAGCCCCGCCTATCTAGGGAGGAAGCCTCCTGGACTGCAATGGGACTTCTGAATAGGCAAGACTCCTGTTTCTTGCTGTTGGAGTCTGTAAAGGAAGAGAGGCTTCTGGGAACTGTAGTTGATGTTCTTGCAAAGTTTTCCAGGCGTAGTTTTCCCCTCCTTGTATCCATCACAAAAGCGTCATAAGGCACTTCTGCCCCATTCTGGGCTGCGGGTGAGGAGTTAGGCCAGTGCACAGGAATATGCTGACCTCCACACACCGCCACAGGGAAATATTCCAGGTGTGTTTCTTAGGATTGTGCCTTTACTGTACGTACTGCTTTTCAACAAGTATAGTAAACAAGTACTTTTCACAGAGCAGTTAAAAGAAAATAAGAATAGGAGCACAATCCTAATTATATCTACTCAAAGGTAAGCCCCGTTATGTTCAATGAGTGTTACTCCCAGGAAAGTGTCTTTAGGATTGCAGCCCATAGCTCATAATAACACTCAGCATTTGAAAAGGGGGAGAAGGGCAGAGACCTCTCCAAAGGAGCAGGGCAAACAGATGATACAGCTGCCAGTTGTAACTGCTGTTAGTGCCGTCTGTCCATCCCTGGAAAAATATTCACCATTCACAATAATAACATATGATGTTTATTTATTCTATAGCTCGGGTGTCCAAACATCTTGGCTGAAGGGCACAGGATCTCTCTGACATCTTGTCTCCCTTCTGACACTGCTGGAGCCAGAAGAGTGACGGGATTCAAAGAAATTATGCCCATCTGGCAGCCACTATTTTTAAATAGCTCCATTTGGCTTCCCCCACCTGGAATGGCTCCAAAGGGGGGCCTTGCGTGCCTGACTCCTCAGCCCCCCTCTAGCTGTGCCACTGCTTCATACCATCACACCAAGGCCTCCCCTTCAGAACCATTCAAGAGGGGTCCCAAAAAGAGGCCCCCTCCTGGAATGGCTCCAAAGGGGGGGCTTTACACACCCCCAAGCCTGACTCCTCAGCCCCCCTCTAGCTGTGCCACTGCTTCATACCATCACACCAAGGCCTCCCCTTCAGAACCATTCAAGAGGGGTCCCAAAAAGAGGCCCCCTCCTGGAATGGCTCCAAAGGGGGGGCTTTACACACCCCCAAGCCTGACTCCTCAGCCCCCCTCTAGCTGTGCCACTGCTTCATACCATCACACCAAGGCCTCCCCTTCAGAACCATTCAAGAGGGGTCCCAAAAAGAGGCCCCCTCCTGGAATGGCTCCAAAGGGGGGGCTTTACACACCCCCAAGCCTGACTCCTCAGCCCCCCTCTAGCTGTGCCACTGCTTCATACCATCACACCAAGGCCTCCCCTTCAGAACCATTCAAGAGGGGTCCCAAAAAGAGGCCCCCTCCTGGAATGGCTCCAAAGGGGGGGCTTTACACACCCCCAAGCCTGACTCCTCAGCCCCCCTCTAGCTGTGCCACTGCTTCATACCATCACACCAAGGCCTCCCCTTCAGAACCATTCAAGAGGGGTCCCAAAAAGAGGCCCCCTCCTGGAATGGCTCCAAAGGGGGGGCCTTACACACTCCCAAGCCTGACTCCTCAGCCCCCCCTAGCTATGCCACTGCTTCATACCATCACACCAAGAACCCCCTTCAGAACCATTCAAGAGGGGTCCCAAAAAGAGGCCCCCTCCTGGAATGGCTCCAAAGGGGGGGCTTTACACACCCCCAAGCCTGACTCCTCAGCCCCCCTCTAGCTATGCCACTGCTTCATACCATCACACCAAGGCCTCCCCTTCAGAACCATTCAAGAGGGGTCCCAAAAAGAGGCCCCCTCCTGGAATGGCTCCAAAGGGGGGGCTTTACACACCCCCAAGCCTGACTCCTCAGCCCCCCTCTAGCTGTGCCACTGCTTCATAGCATCACACTAAGGCCCCCCTTCAGAATCATTCAAGGGGGGTCCCAAAAAGAGGCCCCCTCCTGGAATGGCTCCAAAGGGGGGGCTTTACACACCCCCAAGCCTGACTCCTCAGCCCCCCTCTAGCTGTGCCACTGCTTCATAGCATCACACTAAGGCCCCCCTTCAGAATCATTCAAGGGGGGTCCCAAAAAGAGGCCCCCTCCTGGAATGGCTCCAAAGGGGGGGCTTTACACACCCCCAAGCCTGACTCCTCAGCCCCCCTCTAGCTGTGCCACTGCTTCATAGCATCACACTAAGGCCCCCCTTCAGAATCATTCAAGGGGGTCCCAAAAAGAGGCCCCCTCCTGGTATGGCTCCAAAGTGGCCCCCCAAGGCTGAGTGCTTCACCCCCCGCCAGCTATGCCACAGCAGGAATACTTGAACAGGGCAGGAGGGAGGGGGCCTCTCAGAGCTCCTCCTCAGCACTCCCTCTCGGCTCCAAGCCCGCGCATGCGCAGAAGCATCTCCAGTACTCCCCTCAGGGCTGAGGGGAACAGTGAGGCGCCTCACTGACAGGAAGACCTATGGGGGTCAGGCTCCTTCCCCTCCCCCACAAGTAGGTCCCAGCCTTCCCCCTGCAGCCCCCTCATGGCTCTACGACAATCGCGCCCGGCTGCTTGATTTCTGACTGATTGACTGCTTTCCCAAACCCTTCACACTCTTTTCCCCGCCCCCTCCGCTCGTTCATTGGCTCCTTCAGACTTTGATTGACAGATAATGAGAAACCGTCGTTCTTTCCCCGCCCCCTACGCTCGCTTATTGGCTCGCCCTCGATTGATTGACAGCTCATCACACCCTCTCGAGCGCAGAGAAACAAACGTTCTATGCCCGCCCCTTCCCCTCACTCATTGGCGCGCCCGTACCTTGATTGACACGGCCGTACTGTCTGTGGGAGAGGCGAAACGGACGTTCTGTGCCCGCCCACTCTGCTCTCCTATTGGCTCGTCCGTACTTTGATTGACAGGTCTGCACTCCCTCTGGGGTGGTGAAACGAACGTTCTATTCCCGCCCCCTCAGCTCATTGGCTCACCCGTATGTTGAGTGACGGCCTCGACACTCCCTGTCTAGGAATGAGAAACGAAAGTTCTATCCCCGCCTACTCTGCTCGTTCATTGGCTCTCCCGTCCTTTGATTGACATAAACGACCATTCTATCCCCGCCCCCTCCTATCTCTCATTCGCTGGTCTGTCCTTTGATTGACTGTGCTCACTTCTCATAACTGCTACATAAAAAGATACAGTCTCCAACTAGTGGTTCCCAAAGTGGGGGTCACAGAAAGCTGGACGCTGCCATATTGGAATGTATTACTGTGCATTATCATCTGAAAGGGCTGCATGGGAAGTATGGCTTCAACCCATACTTTTCCTGGGAGTAAGTCTCATTGAACACAATGGGATTTACTTCCCGAGTAGACTTGGAGGAGCGAGTCGGGCATCATGATATCACTTCCTGTTTGGTGTTATTTCTGGTCATGACATTTCCACGTTGATGACAACATTTCCAATTTGATGACATCATTTCCAAAAAGGGGTGTCCCAGAGTTACTGGGCTGAGATTTATGAGAATCCAGTGGTGTATCTGGTGGGGAGGTTGGAGCAGTGAATTCTTGGAGAGTCTCCCCACTTCGGAGCCATTCCAGGTGGGGGGAGCAAAACGGAGCCGTACGGAGACTCTCCAAGAATTCACTGCTCCAACCTCCCCACCAGTTATGCCACTGGACTTTATATAGCATCACCCTAAAAATGCAGCTACACCTAGAAACTCATTTATCTCCCCTGCCCAACAATTATTTATCACAAAAAATATATAAATGGAAACTATACTTTGCATAACTATTATTTCTATGCTAAATCCCACAGATCACTTTTAACAGTTAATTTTGAGTAATGGGTTGTTTTTAAACGCTTAACTGTCTCCTTATATATATATATTATTGTGTTATTTCTGCTGTCAGTCGCCTTGAGTCGGTTTAACAGAGAAAGGCGGGGTAGAAATCCCATATTTATCTCTACTTACAACTGTTCTGGGCCGGAAAGCTTTGCATATCATTCGAACACCCACGAACAGAATACAGTAAAACCCTGGTTTTCAATAAAAACAAAGATTTCTAATAAACTTTGACTTGATATATAAGCAATGCCTTGATAAGCAAACGAAAAAGTCCCAGACAGAATACAGCTGGTGTCAGCACACTGCCAGCATCTGCTTAGCTGCGCCTGATACCAACCTATGCAATGTCTACTCTAAAGTAGACCTATTACAGTCAATGAGGCTCACTCACATGTAAGGGGGCAATGAAAAGGAGCCTGAGAGACCTCGGCTGCAATCCTAAGGACACTTTCCTGGGAGTAAGACCCATTGAACACAATGGGGCGTACTTTTGAGTAGACATGATTAGGATTGCGCTCCTAGCCTTGCATGTCTAAAGTAAGCCCTATTATTATCAGTAGGGCTCACTCCTGTGTAAAGGAAGCAGAGTGCAGCCTAAGAGATCAAGTACAGGCTAAGGCTGCAATTCGAAGCACACTTTCCTGGGAGTAAGACCTATTGAACACAATGGTGCTTACTTCTGAGTTGACATGGATAAGATTTTGCCCTATTTTGTATTTTCTTTATTATTTTGTATTATATTACAGTAATGTAATCACTTTCATATGAATATTTTTGGATTATGGAACAAATTGTTTGAGTTTCCATTATTTCTTATGAGGAAATTTGCTTTGCTAGACAAGCTTTTGGGTTACAAGCATGCTTCTGGAACAAATTATGCTCATAAACTAAGATACCATAGTATTACTATTTATACAGGATGTTTACATGGTTTCAGAATTATTACAAATGTGTTACATTTTTGTTTTGATACATTAACTGTGTACGTTTGTAAAAAAGCAGTATATAAATGTTTTTTAAACAGGCAAATGGGCCTAAACAACCAATGAAAACAAGTAGTTACTTAAAATGAGAATTTCCTCTACCAGGACCCCTTATTGATCAATAAAACAGGCGTACCTTCTATAAGCTGCTACTCTATAAGCTGCTCATTCCAGAGTATGCTAGCAGCATACAAACAGGAAAAAACTAGATGAATTTAACCTTCACTTACTTGACTGGCTACTTCTTTCTAGGTTCAAACCCTCTACATGAAGTTCATACAGAGAACTATGATGTTGGGCAGGAAGGAAAAGTACAAATAGAATAATATGATTATTATAGATCTCCACTAGATCCAGATAGATATCCACTTACACCTCCTTTTGAGCATTAAAAAGATGAGAGACAAGCGTGGAGCACCAACAACCATGAAGTACAGCTGTAAGAATGAGGCTGTCCCATCCAATTTAAACCAGAAAGACAAGTATGGAAGAGGTAAACACATATTGCTTTGCGGGAGCAAAATGGCACCCAGCAAGGGCTCGCCTTCATTTTCACTCTGATTGTTAGTCTTAAAAACAAGGTACAATTGTCACAGGTACAATCGTAGCAACACAGCCAATACTGAATAAGTAGGCAGTCTTGCTCCTCTTAAGTTCCAGTCTCATTATTGTCAAGGATGGTGCTATCCTGCAATCTGAATTCTAAAGAACATTGCCAACAAACATTAAATGTGGATCATGAACCATTGTGTAAGTCTGTGGTTCTCAAACTTTAGGGAAATCCCTAATTAAGTTTTTGGAGGAAGGCGCAATGGATGTGACACAACCCCTCGGATCATGACCCGGCATGGGAAGGGGTCATACTTTCAACCTAACAGGACTGCTGCCAGGGTTTGGGGAATGTGGGTGCCCAGAGGACCCCTGCCCAGCAAGGGCACAATCCTGAGGTTTGTACTGCTGCTTTCCCCTCTTCCCCCACTCCTTAGGGAAGTGGGAGGACCTTTACATAGTGGGGGTCACAACCTACCCACCCCCAGTTTAAGTACCACTGTTACAGTGTCCTCCTGTCAGTACAGAAGCAAAATTGAGTTGTTTCCCAAGTTTCTGGTCCATTTTTGTGTATCAGCTACTAGGGAAGGCCCAACGTTTCATAATCCACCAAATGACACACAAGCCATTAGGAGCTCCAAAACTATCCTGGTTCTTCTATCTGCCTAGAATGGCATAGATGGGTTGTAAAGGACTTGGCCACAACATATAGCAGGTTCTCCTAAAAGTAGATCACATATGGCATTTTAACGTAGCGGGAATAATTTACACCACTGAGCAGTTTAATAGCTTTTGTATTTATACATCATCCATAGATAGTTCCAGGTCATATATGCCACCTTCCCTTCTTGTAGCAAATAAGTAGGTAACTTTCCAGTTCCCAAGACAGGCAAGCAGACAGACATATGAGGCAGTAATTGTGATGGTGGTTGACAGAATTCCTTTTTTTGCAGCATACACCAGTACAAATTGCAGTCTCTCTGTGCCCTGAACTATACTAACTACATCTCTAGGTCTTTGGATTGCAGTGGACCAAAAAAAGAATTCAAAGAGTGGTAGGAATCTGGTAATAGTGATTCCCTGCTGGAGGGAAAGGGAAAAATGGTTCTTCTGCTTAACCTAAACGCAGGACAAAGCATGTTCCCTGTGAACCTCTCAGTCAAGGAATTTTTGTAAGGCAATTTATCTTAGTATGGCTTTTAACATTGTTTTTATTAAGGCCAATACAACATCAATTCAAAACATGGTAGGTACCATTACATGACCCACCACCACCTGTTTTCAGGTGCGCCATATGAAGAATATACTATTCAGGAACAAGAGACACCCTTTTCTTACCACCAAGCTGGCAATGGAAAAGTATCTTCTTCCTGAATCATGGATTCCACATCATGAATTCCACTGACATCCCTAATAAATCTGTAGATGCCTTAATCATGAATAGTAGACTAAGCTCCCTTACCTAAATAAGTGGCATTTATGCAGAATGCCGTTTTCAATGCCCTTGCAGCAGAGCAATGGTAGGAAAGCATTCACATCCATTTCTGAAGGACATATGCTGTGGTTTCTGAGAAGCACTAGTTTGCCATGAAAAGTACTAGTCCTTCAAGTCACTTTTGGGTGAACAGCAGTACAAGACAAAAGGGATCGGAAAAGGTAGAAGGGATCAGTGCAAAGAATTCATCAGACATGGAAATCTAAAAAGAGATAAAAGGGACATTTTAGGAAGAGATGGGCACTTCAAACATTTCAGAAAGCAAAATTGTATCTGGCTATGCAGCTCCTTAGCTTAACACACATCGCCAATGCTTTCTTTTTTAAATGCCACACAAGGGTGGACAAAGTCAGCTTTGTGGGCACAGCAAGTGTGGTTAGCAAATGAAGCTGTTTTTGAGATTTTTTTCTATTGCTGGGAATCAATAGTTGAGAACTATACTAGTTTTTTTGGATAATCAGCCATGTTTGGAATAATAAATGACATTCTTGCTTAAGTTAGAATATCTGCTTTGAAAGCTGTAAGGCCTGTGGGTGCAAGGTTGCTCAGCTCATGCAAAGCACCACAAAGCCTACTGAGTTACGGCCACTTGGAAAATATATCTCTGCGGTCACAGCCTCTTCTACTACTCTGCTATGCTGTTTTCAGCATATCCATTTTGCAAGGAATTTGTCTGGAAAGTTTTCTAAGGTTGGATATTATTAAGAATATATGAGCACAATAACTATTCAGATGCAGCTACACTAGTGGATAATTCGGGACATTTGTCCAGATCAAGCCAAAAGGAACTAAAGAAATAGAACTGGGGTTTCAAGTGTAATTGGGGCTCAAACAAGAACTACTCTAAAAGGGAAAAAGTGTAAACAATTCAAGTTATTGAGCATTTTAGTGACCCAACACTTGAACACCAAAGTGGAGTAAATGGTAAGAAATATTCCAAGCCTGAAGAATTCGGTACTGAGAAAGAGGCAAGAAAATAGTATGCATTGCCAGCACTGTCACCTTCGCGCAAGGTCTTCCATCTCTCTGTACAGACTAAAGAAAATGATGGCATGTAATGACTTGATCAGAATAGAAGGGATATTCATCCGTGTTATAATGTTTCAGGGGAAGAAGTCTCCTCTTTCAAATATTTGGAGAATCCTTCAGCAATTAATGTGAGCAAGTCTTCAACAATGCCCCCTTCCAAAAACAAAAGGATAAAGGCTACATTGTCTGTAAGAACTGCAAACTTTTATCCAGCCAGATATTCAGACACAGAGTTGGAGATGCAAGACTAGTTACAAACTAAACATCCAACAATTTCAACTGTTAAGAAAATGTCATGGTTTTATTGTATTGTGTAGCACTGAAAACATCTGAACAAAAAAAATCAATATCAGAGCTGGATTCAGGCTGCAGTTCTTTTCTTTCGTTTCTTTGGGTTATTAGAGAAACTTGTCAGTACAGAAACACAACCTTGTGTTATGGATGCTTCCCGAGGCATGCTGGTAAAACACACATTTCCCTTGTCAAATGCAGCTAAGTCTAGCTTCCAAACATCATGCACAAGGAATTCTTCTAGTGACACACATCAACTCTTCAGAAGGGCACATTGCAGGTCTTGCTCGCTGACTCGCCATGGTGTTGCAGGTTTGTGTATGATATTTGGAATGTTCCATGAGTGTGATTAATAATATCTGTAAGGAGGAGAGGAGACAAGAAAAGGACAGGTGCCTCGGGGATGCTGTCTCAACCAAAGTTGTGCAGTGCTAGCCTGAACATGTCATTGGTGCAAACCCAAGCATCGTTGATGTTCTTTAATAGAAATATCTGGTGGAATCCCATAATAGGATCTTCATCCGCCTGTGAAGAAACAAAGATATTTTAGACACTCTCAGCTACAGCAAATAAGTGCTAGCAGGGAAACTCCTGCAGCCAGCACCAAAATTGTCATGCTTGTTTTACCCTTACGTAGCAGCACTCACCTAATAACAGCTTACAGCTCATTTTTTGTACCTTTGCTAAACAACGAATATTACAACATTCATTTTACAGTCCTTATGATTGCAACAGCACAGACAATATACAAACATCACAGTGACTTGGTGGCAATCCTTTAAGATTGTAGCAGATGTCACCACACTGCAAGCATCTATTTTTTTTTTTTGAAGTCCATAAATGGGAAGCTTTGGGGGAAAGTATCTTTGGAACAATCTGAGAAAGTAATAGTATGGCAAACTAGAGAAAATAAAAATTTATTTCCAGTAGTGAAAGCTAAAGGACTCCTTTAACTACACTTTCACCATTCCTTTCACTAAACTACATGTGATGAGATTTATCTACATCAGTAGCCAATATGTGGTTTGTTATAGCACATCTACTTACACTGGGTTGGCAACTCTGACCAAAATAATTCCTGGCGATTCCCCTCTCCAATAAGATATAATGTTGGTAACTTTAAGGCACTGTTAAGACATCCAAGACTGCTTTTAGTCTTCAGGAACTATGGGTGCCAATTCTTCTTGTTGTTTAGTTGTGTCTGACTCTTTGTGACCCCATGGATTCCAACCCCATGTGACCCCATGGATTGCAACATGCCAGCCTCACCTAATCCTCCACCAGCTTCTGAAATCTGTCCAAATTCACTTTCATTGCCTCAGCGACACTATCTAACCACGTCATCCTCAGCCTTTCCCTTTTGCCTTCAGTTTCTCCCAGAACCAGACTTTTCTCAGGATTCCTCCCTTTGCATGTGGTCAAAATATTTGAACTTCGGCTTCAATATTTATCCTTCCAGTGAAGTCAGGGTTTATTTCCTGGAGGATAATTGATCATGATTTGATCTCCTGGCAGGCTGAGGGACTCTCAAGAGTCTTCTCCAGCCCCGTAATTCAAAGGCACCTATCCTTTGGCAGTCAACTTTATTTATGGTCCAGCTCTCATAGCCATACCACAGGGAAAGCCTTAGCTTTAACTTGACGGATCTTTGTCGGCAAGGTGACATCTCGACTTTTAATTAAGTTGTCTAACTCTGTCATAGCTTTCCAGAGCAGGTAACTTTTAATTTTTCAGCTGCAGTCTGTCTGCAGTGAACTTAGAGCCAAGAAAAATAAACTCTGACACAACCAATGTTCCTCTAATTTTCAGTAGGCTGTGTGCACAAAAAATATAAGCTGTGCAGCTTCTGAAGGAAAAATTTTTGTGCACCAGATAATGACAGTTGGAGTTATATACTTTTGGCTCCATATCTGAAAATAACATGTACATTTATCACAATTCAATGTATGGAAAAAGATGACTTTACATTGTCATTGTCAAAATTTGTCACTGCCAATGTCATTGTCAGTTTTGGCTTTGTGCACTTTGTAGAAACTTGTGTGCACTAGTTCAGTGAATTGTGTGCGTGCGCACACAACTTAGAGGGAACTATGGTCACGACTTCCATTTTTTCCCTTTCTATGTGCCATGAATTGATGGGATCAGAAGCCATGATCTTGGTTTTTTAATGCTTAGTTTTAAGCCACATTTTGCACTTTCTTCTTTCACCCTCATCAAGAGGTTCCTTAGTTCTTCCTCACTTTTTGCCATTAGAAATGAGTGGCATCATCTGCTATCTGAGGTTATTGATATATCTCCCAGTGATCTTAATTCCGACTTATGATTCATCCAGCCCAGGCTCTCTCATAATGTACTCCCCATATAAATTAAATAAACAAGGTGACAATATACATCTTTGTCACAGTCCTTGGCCAGTTTTAAACCACTCTGTACCATATTTGGATCTGACTGTTGCTTCTTGGCCCACATACCAGTTTCTCAGGAAGCCATAAGATAATCTGATAATCCCACCTCTTTAAGAACTTACCACATTCCTAGACACTCCAATTCAGTTGTCAAGGGATGGCAACTAATTTACATGATAAATATAAAGGGGCAAATGTTTTGAGGCTGGGTTCTAGATCAAAAACACATCTGTTGAGCCCTAAACTTGATTAAGTTTGCAAAGACAAGTCTGGAATGTATTGCTTTTAAATTTTATAACCAGCTGATGTCAAGCTAAAGTGGTGACACTTTCTTTACTTTTCTCAATCTTTCAGGGAAGAAAGAAGAGTATGTAAATTGAATTACAGGGAAGAACACACAGTTATTGAGAAAAGTTATTGAGCGCCTGAAAAGCTGGATGGAGGATATGTATTCCTTGCCAAAGATGGTTCCCTCCTTTCTGATCAGTCCTTCATAAAACCTTTAGATGGCCTCAATGTCAAATATATTTTCAGTTCAGGAAGTAAGTTTGTGTACCGGCTGTAGACATCCTCCCCACAACAACAACAACAACAACAACAAAAAACAGAAAACTTTGAATATAATCTGAAGTCATTGCAAGCCTGACCATGACCCTTCTCCAAATTTGGGTGTCTATGAGGTTGAAAGAGATTTAAAACCCTTTGAAAAACAACTACATAAAGCTGCGGGAGATGAAGTGGTTCCTATAAGGGCCTTTCGCTGGCAAAGATCTCTCACCAACCCGTTTCAGTTTCTCCCTTCAAGTATCAGTAACTGAATGAAATGGAAGTAGGGTAGCCACACATTCATGCTGTACATTCCAACAGCAGTCACACTCTTGCAGTTTAAGAACACCAGACCAAATCCTTATTCAATACATGCCTGTGAAGATTAATTAATCTCCTATGAATTCAAAGATGAATTAATCCCTATCCCAAATACAAACAAAACTTGACTAGGTGCTTCTTCATTTGCACAGCGCCCAAAACATGGCTTTTGCCTTTGTCGACGCTCAAGCACTGCTGAAAATTATAGTGCGAGTTTCTTGCAACAAAAACCAATCTATAAATTTGCTACTCTTAAGGGTCATGCAAGTATGTATTCTAGCTGGCCAAGGACCATCTTGTGAACTTGGAGAAAAATTGCACAGCCACACCTGCCGAGCTCCAGAGAGACAAACAATATCAAACAAGTCATGTGCCATACAAATGTTTGATTTATAAGCAATGCTAAGTCTATGGTGCGTTATGCAGGCAACAGAACTGTATTTTAAAAGACAGTAATGCTGGATTAACTGTGCAGCAGAAGTTTTCAGGGAGTCAATGCAACATGCTCATTTCAAGATACACAACCGTGAAAATGAGCAGGGTTCTTGCTTGACCACACACAAGCAAATGCTCATGCTATTCAGACCGCGAGATCAACTAGGATCCAGATGCAAGCACAACTGTTCTTACTCAGTGAGGGCTGTGAAGATCTGAGGTAGGAGGTGGTCAGAAGCTAAACATTGTGAAGTGCTAGCCTGAAGACTTCATTGGTGCACACCCAAGCACCGTGTAAGTTTTTCAATAAAAAGGTCTGATGGAAACCTAGAATTTGGTCATCATCTGCCTGACCAGAACAGGAGAGAAACCATTACTAGATTGACTTGGACACACAAGTTCCTCTTTCCTGCCTCATTTTAACTATGAAACAGCTCTAAAGAAAGGCATATTCTTTATCTTCTTTGGGGATAAAATCCTTCCACTCAGTCCTTAATATAATCTCTCTATAGTGCCATTAGACTATAAAATTTCTTTGCTGGCTTTTGACACCCACTTCATCACAGATGGGCACTTTTGCTCTGAGAGCGACCGCTCATAGTCTTTGCAGCCTCCAATGCACAATAAGTACAGCCAGACAACTTATGAACTGTCCACACAGAAGCCAAAGATTCCTGTACCTAATGACAGCAGCACTCTGGTTACCAAGGAAGGGAAAGGGAACGTGTGTAGCTTTAGCTACACAAGAGACTTGCAAGGAAAGCCAGGCTGGGTGTATAAACTGCTTCTGCTTGATGTCACTTTTGTCACAAATGAATGACACCTCTAGATTGTCTTTGTCAAGTTAGCACTGGTAGCATGAGGGCCTGCCTAAAAGTGAGTCCCAAAAGTAACCTATTTCCTGGCTTATAAGACGCACTTTTTTCTTCCCAAACAGAGCGATATAGAGTGATAGGGCCAATCCTGGAGCACCTTACCTCATCATGTCCTATGTCATTGGATTCGTATTGAAGAGCAGAATCCAATGCAACAATCAGTTTTGAGATCTCCTTCCTATCAAAGGGTATGGCCAAAAAAGTAAAAATCAAAAATATAAAAACAAAAAAAAATACATTTTTTGGCAATTTTTTTAAGCGGCTAAGAATTTTGTCTTGGGGGTAGGAATTTTGGCCTTGGGGTTCAGGAATTTTGGGTTTGGCATCTGGTCACCCTGGCACAGTTGCAATCCTAAGCAGCCTTCCCTGGCTTGGAGACTTGCTCCAAAGTAGACATGCATAAGACCTGGTCCCTGCTTCTCCATGCCTGTGCATCCCTCTCTCTCTTCCCTATCTAACTAGACCCCCTCACCTTTCCCTACCTACCTGGATCCCCCACCCCCAAAAGAATCCCCCCCAATCTACCTGCCTTCCTGGACCATTTGCAATGAGATTTGTGCAAAATGTTGTTGTCTGATCATTTGCAATGAGATTTGTGCAAAAGTCACAAATCACTGACACTAGAGATGATGGGTTTTTGGGGTTACCAGAAAATTAGAAGAGTGCTTGAAGCTTAAAGTCTTTCCTCATTTGTTAATGACAGTGATAATGGTACTTAATACCACTGTTGACTTTATATGGTTGAAATATTATTCTGCTATATTTTATTAAATATATTAGTCCACCATTTGGTTCAGAATATTTTTTTTCTTGTTTTGCTCCTCTAAACTTTGGTGCATGTCGTGGTCCAGTGCATGTAATAAGCCAGGAAATACGGTACAGTGGCGCCTCACATAACAAATTTATTTCATTCCAGGGGCATGTTCTTTATGTGAAACATTCTTTACGTGAAGCAGATTTTCCCATAGGAAATAATGGAAACTCAGACGATTGGTTCCACAACCCCCAAAATATTCATATAAAAATATTAACTGGATGTAAAAATGATGACAGAACACTGGGATTGAATTCAAAACATGCATTCAATGGGCATGATCTTATGAAGTCTACTTAGGCTGCAGTCCTAAAGAAACTTTCCTAGGAGTAAGACCCATTTAACACAATGGGGCTTACTTCTGGGTAGACATGATTAGGAGGCTGCAATCCAAGACACCTTCAAAGTGTCTCCCCACTTTCTCCTCTCTATCCTGAGCCTCTTTCTCCCCTGCTCCCTTCTGGCTAGCCCTGAGCTGCTTCCCTCTTCTCCACTGCTCTTCTCTCTCTGCCCAGCGGATGCCCAGCCATAGGAGGAACAGAATAGAAGTGTTGCTTTCACTACGGGCAGGTGTGCTAGGCAGTCCTGACGCTTTTTAAACAGGCTGCTGGCCAGCATGTCTGCCTCAACTGCCAATGAGCGTTTTCTTTACGTGAAGCACTTTCTTTACGTGAAGCAGAATCCTAGAGAAATTTTCATTTGTTACGTGAAACATACTCAACGTGAGGCATTATTTATGTGAGGCGCCACTGTATTTTAACTATTCAGGTGTTCCCAAGGACAATAGTGCAATACCCCAAACACATACAAGAGAGCATCACAGACCTTTCTGTTGTTTCTGCCAGGCTATTAATCCACCATAATCTAATCAAAAATACGTATATCACCTTGGAGTTCTAGAAATAGGGTCCATTTTAGAAGGGACCATTGTAAATGGTTTTTCAGTTGGCATACTCTCCCTTTCCTTCATCTCCTCACATGCATCCCATTTCTCATTCATCCCATTTCCCCCTTCTGGTTTCAGCAAGCTGTAGGCCAAGCAGAGAATATGTGAGTTCCCAAAACCATACACAACCTTGGCTTTCCATTATATCTAAGATGAATTCTCAAAACCCTTTTGCAGAGCTCAAGGCTAAGACAGACAGAGAACTCTTACCTTAAGCTGCCCAACTACCATACTGAGTATACAGCTGTCAGGTGTGGGCTGATGGTCTTGTGCTGTGATGCTGTGCTGTATTTTCTGAAAGGGAAGGCTCTGTAATAAGAGAGAAAAATGAATGGAACAATTGGGAGATATAATAGACTCATAATTTTAAAACTAACAGTTAAAACAATGTGTCTGTGTTTTCGTTTCTGTGTAAAAACTACAAGTTTTGCTTCTCTATCTAGCCTGGGAAGAATTGAATATATTTAGGTACAATGTTCGAAGGCACAATGGAACAAGGCATTTCACTGTACCTCTGATATAATTGCTAGCTACTTATAGCCTACTTATAGCCGATATGTTTTATATAGAGATCTCTCTTATGCCTGCCCTCAACTGGCATAGCTTTTCCCAATCCTGCTGCTGTTTTCATGTTGGTCATAGTCTTATGTGGAGAGACTTCCACCCATATGGCTCTTCAACCCATGTGTTTAGCATTCTGCACAAGTTGTGCATCTCCCAAAGGATCAGGTGGTTCATCACAGTACACTAAGATAACTGTTAGTGAAAAAAGGTGCGCAGAGCCCTTAATATGGACGCCAACCATTATGGAAGCCACTACAGATATTGTAGCAACTGCACCGTATGTATGTGTGTGTGTGTGAGAGAGAGGGGGGGGGCGCATGTGTTTTCCAGCAGGTTTGCCTCAACCAGTCCCCAGGTTTTGCTACAGCAAAATAACACTAGAACTTGGCCCCAATTTTTTTAAAAAAGAATGTTTAGAATTTAAGGGCTGAGCAGAAATATACTAAGAAAGAATAAATACTGAAGGCACTTACTGAAAGTTTTTCAACAATGGCTGCTTTGCCCTGAAATTGTTGTCCTTCCCACGTAAGGCATGAGGCATCTATCTGAAAAGATCAAACAGAAGGACCATCAGACTGCTGGAGAAAAGGAAGAGTCCAACTAAAACAACAGCCACAGATTCATGATAAGGAGAGGCACTGAGAGACTAATTTAAAGCAGAAATAGCAGGACTGCAACAGAACCAGCGGTAGGTACTGATTTTATAAAAGTCGTAAAATACCGTATATTGTGGTATATACTGATTTTATAAAAGCATTTTTAAAAGAACTATTTCAGTTTACATTCTGAAGTTTTTAAAATGTATTGGAAACCAGGCCACTGTAGCATGGATTTTGAGATCACTCCTGACTCCGTGACACATAAACCATATGAAAACTTGACCAACCACTAACTTTACAGTCTCCCTGTCAACTTTCATGAATTCCTCCACTGAAGAAAAGAAGCAGCTATTGAGGCCATTCACTGCCTTAAAGTTAAACGAAAGAGAACTCGGCAAATGTCATTTAACACCAGCAGAAAACACAATGCCAATTGTGCTGAGAAACTGAAATTAACTTTTCCTATTAGGGTTTTCAGATTTTTAAAATTTTGTTTGCAATCCCCACTACTGATGCAGCTTCAGATTCTCAGCAGAGACTAAAATGTGGTAGAGACTCTACCAAGTTTCAGGAAATATTTTATTCTCATCCATGAGTCCACTATGCTTATGATATTTTCCTGCCACTTAGTTCTTCTAAGGCACTCAATTTGAAGAAATCTGCAATCTATAATTGGAGTTTCAAATAGTATATTTAGATACAGTATATTTAGATACAGTAAAAGCCTGGGTCATTCCATATGAACTCAACTAGATGTCCCATGGTGACCAACTCAGATTTGACTAAAAATAATTGAGTTGGTACTTCTGCATATATAATGGTCACATGGCAAATATTAGGTGAAAAATCCAAAGGGATTGTGTGTTATGGCCCTTCAAAACAAGGGAGTCACACCCGTTTTTGACGCTCGTGAATTACATATTTTCCTGTGTACCCATCTTTGGATGCTAATATCTCCAAAATTAATGAAGTTTTCTGGACAAATTTTGACAGAGATTAATTTGGGCTCAGGCTTTCTGCATCTGTCATCAGAAAAGGCCTAGTTTTGGAGATATTGGCATCCAAAATGGGGATCTTTTCATGGGCAAAACAAATTTTCCAAGGGCAAATTCACCATGTGGGCAACTAACAATGGTAATAAAACTTTTTCTGCATAGTTGTACAGAACTTGTAAACCATTACTCAAAAATCCAGTTTGTTTTCTCACCTCCTTCATATTAAAATTTTGTTTGCTTCAGCTTGGCAGGCAGAGATTCAAAGCCTGATTGTCCATGATCCTAAAAGCCTTCCTGTCCATCACAAATCTCTTTTTGTTTTCTTCCATCTGGCCTCCCAAACCCAGAACTGGCAATGATTTCAATGCCAGTTACTTCAGGTGGTACTTTAGTGGCCCGTGACAATGAAATAGCAGAGGAATTGACTTGGAATATATTGCAAAGTACATGTATAGGTAGGTGCCTTGAACGGAGTCAGACTTTGGCCCATTTAGTTCAGTACTGTTTTCATTATTTTGGAACAAATTTTCAGGGCTTCAGAGAGGGCTCTTTCCCAGCCATACTTGGAAATGTCAGACTGTGAACCTGAGAACTTTTACACGCAATGTACAGGCTCTACCACTGAACTACAGCCACACACCAAAGCAAGAGTTACGTTAGAAGAGTATCATATTTGGAAGCTAAATTTATTATGGAAGTTCTAAAAAGTAGGATTATATCAATTTTACTACATGCAATTTGGTAAGTTACTCTCTGCCTCAGTTCTCTCCTTCTGTAAAATAAAGACTGTAAACCATTTCACAGGTTTATTTCAATGACAAAGATAAAAAAGGAAACAGCTCAGGATTACAAAAGTGTCCCATTCCAGCAGCTACTTACATATATTGCTCCTAATTGAGTCCTGTCTGTGTCAAATAACTGGTAGTAATGCTGTACAAAGCTGGAACCAATCTGCTCCCAAATAGGCTTGTCTCCCATTATGAATCCTCAAACGGAACCAGCAACTGAAAATAAGGGGGGGGGGGGGAATGAATATTAACAGCACAAAGAAATGGAATCTATTAACAAGCACAACACACTGGTCTTTCACCAGAATCTTCCAAATGTTTCACTTCGCCAAGACTCCTTTTTTTCTGAGATTTGTGTCTCACAACTACAAAGAACATTTTCCAGTTCGCATTGCTATAGTGCAGCTGATTTGGCCTTTGAAGACACTGAAAGGGAACAAAAGCAGACTAGACAGAGCACCATTTGCTATGATGCTATGCTTTCACCTAAAGCACCTATGCAGTCACCTAAAACCCCAAGACCAGAAATTCCTATTTTCCCTACCAATTACCAAACAACATAATTTCAGTTCTAAGAATGAAGTTGACATGTTTACAACACTAGGTGCAAACCAGTGTTAGTTCCGAGATCCTCCTATAATGTAAACTTTCAGAGCATGGGGAGTTACACAATCTTGGAGAACAGTAAGTGGAAACCAAATTCATTACTAAGCAGCAGATATGCTGCTTGCCACATAAACCTAGTGGGTCTTAAGATCAAAGGAGAAAAAATACCCACACAGAAGACTGCCTAACTAGTACAGATGAATATTTCAAGTACTCCATACAAAAGCAGTACAGCCAGACTAGAGAACTGTGCAAGACAAAGACAGGTGTGTTTGTGTGTGTGTGTGTGACAGAAAGAGACTGCTGTCAACTATTCTAGAAACACATGCAGGAAGTACTGTATTGGTATTTAATCAGTAGTAGTGGCAACAAACATTTCTAGGCATACAGGAACAAGGTAAAGCACTAAGAGAGGAGAAACTGCCCAACAATTTCCAACAGGAAGTACATACAGCCTGGTTATACATTCATTTTAATTTGTGATTAAATGTGCCCATAGAAATAGTCGATCAGTTCAGAAGAGCTTGTGGGTATTTGAATGGATGACTTTGTTTAAATGCTGCAGTTAAGAGGGGAATTTTAATATACAGATCCAACCTTATTATACACAATTTTTAATACTGTATATGGATTTGACTCAACAGGAATGACCACTGCAAATCAGTTTAAAAAACTTTTTCTGCTGTTGTGGAAAGGTAGTCATGCAAACAACACTCAGTTTTTCAGCTGAGCCAGGCAAAGGCCCCAGGAGGTCTTTTCTATTTCTAATTGCTGACTGCCTCTCTACAAAAGTAAAAAAGCTGTTTTTAAACTGTAAAGGCACACACTATTTTTTAAAATTGAATTGTTTAACCATTTTTTGGTATCAGCAGAGTCCCAGAAGTAAATCCCTGCAGATATTGAAACACAACCTTACTCCATTAAAGCAGGCCTTCGTCAGTCTTGAAAAACTATGGTATTGTGCTCTGCGCTGCATACGCTGCATGCAAAGCACGAAAGCCTGGGTTAGATTGTTATGGAGGATTGGCTGTTACCCCCCTCTCCACGCCACTGAATTAGTCCAATGGAAAGGCAGAGCCAATATGATTGGATCCAGCTGGCGTTGCAGAGCTGGGCTAAGGACAGGAGCTCACCCTGTCCTGTGAGGCCGACCTGGGTCTTGAAGCCTGGCCTGCTGGTTCACAGGCACAGTGTCTTAACCACTTGCGACACCCACAGCCCCCATTACTCCATTAGGAGCAATGGAAAAGAAAGACACCTGGAAGTGATTCTTTAAATCTACTTTTTCAATGTTTTTATCCATGGATGTTCTGGAATGGAACTCACCGTTCCGAGGAGGCTCACACTTAGTATTTGGATGATAGCATCAAATTTCTAGGAACTAGAGCTACCAAGTTCCTTTTTTCTCACTTGCAGTGGCATTATTTCCTTGTGGCTTCCATTTCATTCACATTTAGTATTTCAGAATTGAAAGAAAGCACGAATGCTTGCTTTTTTAGCCTACAGATATAATTGGGTACTCAACTCTTGTACAGACTGTGAAAAAAGTGATTGCCCTATCCTTTCGCATGAAGAGATCACCTAGTTAATCTTGCTTAATCTGGATATTCAACTAGGGCATGCATAAGGGTACACTCTCTGCTAAACTCCATTTTCCTGGAAAGCTACCAAAAAACTGCAGTAAGAGAGGTTTATTAGCCCGTTCTAGCTTTGTTATGTCACTTAGTGACAAAGCAGCATGACTCTGCTTTTAAATTGTATTTAGTAAAGGATTTCATTGTCAGTCACACAAAATATATAAAACCACAATATAAAACTAATTAAAATAATCTATGAATCCTTCCATTCTCATCCATTCTGGGTACAGTTCTGGGTAAAGTTCTGGGTACATCAATGTCTTGATTCCTAGGAATTCTAGATTTCTTTCTTATTTCACTGCCATCCCCATCTGGCAATATTCATTACTTTTTCCACAATTCACTAGTACCTAATGGCTGTAGTGCTTCAGCTGGTTAAGACACCCAGCAGGCCAGGGTCATCCAGCAGGCCGGGATGCAAGACCTGGCGACTACAAGATGGAGCGAGATCCAGTAGTTATTCTGGATTTCGCCCTAAGTTTTCAAGAACATCCCCCCAACTCACCCTAACCCAACTCACCAGAGTAATCATAAATACATCACTATCTCCTCAATATTTCAGCAGATGACGAAGAAACCAGTTTTAAAAAGCAATTAAAAAAACACCAGAAATTCACCCAAAGCCTGTGAAAAAAGAGGTGTGCAAGTGATTTCACTAAAGCGGTTATTTTCAACCTTTTTAAATCTTAGGACACATTGATAAGGTGTTAAAACTGTCAAGACACACCATCAGCTTTTGGATCATTGATAGAACACACCATACTGCTGGGGAGGGGGAGCTCATGTTCCCCAATGGTTCTATCAACAACCAGACTTTTTGTGGCACTCAAGTGTGCCATGGCCCACTGTTTTAAAATGACTGACTTGAGGTTAAGCACATGATGGAACCCAGCACATGGAACACATGGAGAGAGAGAGTGAGCATGCTTATATGTGCACATGTATTACCAAGCCAAAAAGAAGTAGATTGGAGAGACCGCACCCGCTTTTATAATAGAATAGAAAGTATTAAGTGCAGTCATGAGACCAGAACCACTCTAGATTATTCAGCCCCATGCCACAAAACACATGTGCACCCTCAACTTTGCCCATTTGGGTGATGACCTAAAAACACCACCACCCCCTTGACCCCATTTCAGATGACGTTTTAATAAACAAGCAGAGAAAATGTTGTATTTCTATATATAAAACTCAAGAGCCACTGATCAACTCATTAATACCCAGCCAAAACCGCTGGACTTAGAAGTGTGAAATTTGGAGAGGAAATTCCTTACATGATGTGAGCACTCACCCAAAACTGATTTGGTGCACGGTGATGCCTGATGGTACCTGCTGCCAAGTGTTGCTTACTGGTACCCTGTGCCTGGTTCCTGATAAGGATGCCCAGTGGTGCTGTCTGTTACCTACTGCCGCCCGGGAGGGGTGCCCGATGCCCGGCACCTGACGCCCCATGCCTGGCATCTGGTGGTGCCCACTTGTGTCCACTGCCACTGTATGGTGGTGCCTGTAGGGATGCCTGATGCACAATGGTGCCAGCTGCCACCTGCTGGTGCCCCCTTTCCATTGGTGCCTGCTGCTTCTTGCCACTGCCTCCTGGTAGCCACCAGTACCCGATGCCTATTCTTGCCCAGCAGTGCCAATACCTGCCAGTGCCTGCCACACAGTGCACTACCTGGTGCCCACCAATGCTCAACCATGCCCTGGGCCCACAAATATACTTGAAATTTTACTCTTGCAATGGTGGGTTCATTCAGCTAGTCAAAAGTAAGAAAGACCAGTGGCATACCCTGGCCTAAAAGCTTCCAAAAGAGGCAATGTGAGAAGCCAATGAGCATGTGGTACAGCCCTGCACCTGGACAACACTTGTATGGAGGGGGACCAAGAATACA